>JAKFHU010002404.1:2400000-4800000 GCA_023783475.1 Daubentonia madagascariensis
TCTAACTAGTACCAAACATCTGTTCTAAGTTTCCTCTTTCTGAAATGTTCTTCTCTCATATCCACTCCTGAAATCATATCTATTCATTTAGTAAGCTGAAATGCCACTTCCTCCAGGAAATTTTTGATCTCCCAAATGAAATAAAAGTATTTTTTCCTCATTTATTCAACTCGAAATACTTATCGAGTGCCATGCTAGGTACGAGAGCTACAGTGCAGAATTTTGAACACACATCCCCAGTTTTTGTAGAGCTTATAGTTTAGTAGGAGAGTCAGATATTAAACAAAATAATTACTGGTAAAGGAAGAATTATAAACTGTTATAAATGCAGAGAAGGAAAAGCACAAGTGGACAATAAAGGTATAAAAGAGGAATACAATTTAAACTGGGGAGTCAAGGGAGGCCTTTTAGGGAAGAGGTATTTAAGTACAGACTTAAGTGATGAATAGGCGTTAGGCAAAGACAAAAGGGGACAGTGTTTGGAGCAGAGACAGATGGGAAAACCTTCAGGAAGGAAAGACCTCACCTGTTTTAGGAAATGAAGAGAAATCATTGTGGCTGCAGAGTGGCAGTGGGATAGAGGGGAGAGGTAGGCAATACCCAGGTTGTTCAGGGCTGGGGGTGGGAGGGCACATTAAAGAGCTAGTAGCAGTCTATCAAAAGTGCTGTCCCTGGGGAGGGTATTAAGCAATGATGTGACATAATCTGACCTTGTCTCCTTTGTGGGGAATGGATTGAGGTGAGTGGGAGGGGGAAGCAGGGGGATAAGTCGGGGGACTTGTGTTGAAGTGCAGAAGAGGTGTAGTGGTTGCATGTGTAAAGATAGTGGCAATGGAGTTAGAGAGAACTGAGTGGATTTGAGATGTGTACTTCAGCTTGTGAGACTCCCAGGGAGCATTGTTAGATATACAGGCTTGGGGCTGAAAAAGGAGGTCTGGGCTGGAAATAGAAATTTAAGAGAAGTAGTCATAGAGAATGATATTTGAAGCCACAGGAATTGATTAGATCTAAAAGAGATAGAATGTGATAGAGTATAGAGAAAGAAGAAAAAAGACCTATAACTGAGTCTGACGAGCTCTAAAATTTGCTCAAGTAGAAGAGAAGTTGTCAAAGGAAATGGGGAAGGAATAGCCAGCGAAAGAAGGACGAGCAAGAAAGTGTGGTTTCAAGAAGGATGGACATGTCAACGATGCCAGATGTTGAACTTATAAAAAAATAGTTTTGGGACAGGAGGCAATGGGGAAAGAAAGAATAGATAACCTTTTTTTGAGAAACTTTGCTGTGAAGGTGAACAAAGATACAGTATGGAAGCTAGAAATACATGTGCTTTTGGTTAGTTTAGTTAGTTTAGTTTAGTTAGAGGTACTAACTAAAGCGTGTTTAAATGCTGATTAAAAGGATCCAGGAGGGAGAGGTTGAAGAGGGAGAAAGACAACCAATGGAATGAGACATACCTTCATTTTGTGTAATGGGAGGAAAGAAAGAATATTATATTCTTATATCATGATAACTTCTGTTTCCCTATGCAGCCTTTGAGACTGCTAAGTGTATATTTTAAAATATACCCTACGGAATCTGGGTCTGAAGGAATCCGACTTACATCTTGATCTTTGGAGGTTTTTTTTTTTTAATCACAAATTATTGATACTTTATTTTGAAATGCCATTGTCTGTGGGGTGTTCGCAATAAGGATGCCTTATATTACTAGGTGCTTTTACACAAGTTATTTTTTTCAGTTCTTTAAACAACTCTTGGAGATAGGCTTTATTATCCTCATTTTACACAGCCTCAGTAAGGTTAAGTAATTTGTCTAAGATTTCAAAACCAGAAAGGTCTATGACTCTAACTCCAGATATATAGAGCTTCACAGTCAGTTATATTATACAGTGTCACCAAGACAGAACCCACACAGTCAGTTCCATTATACGGGGTCGCTGATAAAGAACCTATTCACATATCAAAATAACTTTCCCCTCCTTATTTGTAAGGCTTAGGAGATACGTGCTTGGTCTAGGACCTCATTGTTTTTGGGGAAGTTTTGTTTATAATAATGTCTTTATCAAGGGATTTTGACAAAGTCCACATAGAGATATCCTAATACCTTGTATTTATAGACAGGTAGAGCCTTATCAAAGACTTTTCAAGGCTTATGTATTGTCATAATGCCTGGAGGAAGGAGAAAAGTTATTGTTTATTAGCTAAGATACAGTTTATAAGACAGGTAATGCCCACAATTACCAGACACGTTGAGTATTTCATTTGGTCTTACCTGCGAGGTATTATTGTCCAAATATTGTTATGTCACAAATGAGGAAACTGAGACCTAGAGACCATAATGAACTTACAGTTACAAAGTTAGAACATAACAGCTGGGATTGAAGCTTAGGTATTTCTGACTCTAAAGGTCTTTTTAACACACAGCGCTGTCTTTTCCATCTCTGCTTATCATCTTGTGGCATTATCTTTGTTTTTTGTGAGGCTTCAAAGATAAAAAAAATTGTTTTATTTTGGACTTCAGGATTCTGAAGTAATAGCTTTTACTGTGGGGTGATCAAATTCTCTGTCTCTCTATCTCTTTCTCAGTGTGATCAAATTCTCTCTCTCTCTCTCTCTCTCTCTCTCTCTCTCTCTCTCTCTCTCACACACACTCTTACACTTTATAGGACAACGATAATATCCATATGCCTTGTATCTTTTAATCTTATAAAAGCATTTAGTATCTTCAGTGGGTCTGGAATCTGGCAGTTACCAGATATACATTTGGATGCTTAAATTGGTAAGTCGAGATATTAATTTTGCTGCTGTGGTTAGTGAATGGTGCTAGATTGAAATCATTTTCATTATCAAAGAGTGAGATGCATACTAGATATCATTTTATTCAGTCTATTTATATTATGATGATAGGGCATGCAGAAAGGCAATATTAAAATGTAGAATGTTAAGATGTGCCTCTGGGATATGCTTCTAGTGCCCTGAGAAACTTTTCTAGTTCCTGAAGACAGAAGCATTTCTGTGATGACTGTGGCCTTTCATATATGGTGCCCTTGTTATCTGAATATTTGTTATCTCAAGCCTTGCAGTCTTGAAGATTGCATAGGGAAGCAGAAGTAATCACGGTATAAAAATATTCACTAATGAACTGTCCACGTGTAAAATTAGTTCCCACTCACACATTCATCCCTGATGAATACTCTCCCTGCCCATCCCATCACTTATAGTGTTTCACTGATTGTTGGGAAGATGTAAATTTAGTGTATTCAATTGCAAAGTCAAACGGCAGATTTTGCAAAAATACGGGAAATAAAGATTTCATGAAATCAAGAAAAGTGAGGTTGAAGAACTGCCAGACTCACATACGAAGCCATTAGCAAATAAAATTCTGGCAGTATTAGACTAGTAAACAGTTGACAAAGAGAAAACCCACCAAAATGATGACATGGTAGGCATTTCAAGAGAAGGATCTATTAAAAATTAAGTTCCATTAGTGATGTCCAGATATTTTTGGAAGAACATCCCTCACTATAATTGTGCTGAGAAAGTTAGGAAATGTTAGAAAAACTGTACCAAAAAGTATCTAACAACTGTTTATTACTGCTTCTATTTTGGTCAGCACATAGTTGCATTTATTATTTAAATTTTTGTTAAATAGAAGGTAAAATACGCTTATATTTAATCTCAATTTTTAACTTAATGAAACCCTTTTTCCACATTCACTAAGAAATTTTGCTCTCTATTTTAAGTAAATTCACTTTAAATGTCCTTTCTCAGATAACTGTTGTCCTGGAATAAGGAGAACCTCCTGTAATGGGTTATATGCTTGTCTTCATGTGTCTATTTGTCTTCCCTCTTCAGTTTTGCTGGTAATGAACAGCAGCAACAAATGCTGGCTTGGAGAATTAGAGATAGGTGTGACTCATCTTGAGTAAAATTGGCTTTTAACCAGCAAGGCAAAGAAACAGAACCTTGATGAGCAATAGTCTATTCCAGAAGAATGGCTAACCAGCAGATTATACTTTTATCTTGGAGAAAGGACTCCAGGTCTCTCATTAAATCAAAAGGCATTGCATAAATAAAGATTTCCAGTTTGGAGGTGTTTGAGGGGAATGTAGCAGTGTTGTTTTTCAAGTCTTTGTTTCTATTCAGTAGTATTGCCCATACCTTTGATGATACTCACATTCCAAGATGAATACATTTTGGAGCTTCCTAATCCATCTGAAAAGAAAAACGTGTTTGTAACTTTACCCGCCTTAATTTGGCCCACTGGTAGACTTGGCAGGCTTAGCTGCAACAGCAAGAGTAGACTCTGATGTACCCTGCTGGCTGCTTTTACTACAGCCAAGCTTCTGGAAGCCCATTATTTCTGGGAATGACATTCCTTTTTGAATTTTTTTTTTTAAGTCTTAGAGTTAAGACTCTAAGGGTTGTGGTGGTGTCAGAGAATTCAGTATTTTGGGGTTTTGAAATGTGTGCAAAGAACGTATATCAGTTGAAACTATAATGCACAGTTGCTTTTCAGGTAACTTCCAACAGCATGCAAGCCCTGTTCTAACAAAATCAGAAGATTGTTTTTTTGAGACTTAAAGTAAATGTATACCTTAAAGCCATTCTCTAAATAGAGCTCATTCATTATAACTCACATTTGCATTCATGCTTCCCTTGAATTTAGGCCAGAATATTTATCTGCAATTTAAGTAGCAACATGTTAGTTAAGTGCTTGATTTAAAGTAGCTGGCATTTCAATTTATTTTTCTTTTATTGGAAAAGTTCATCCCTCTGAGAGGGGTTGAATTAGTCATTATGTAGTTTAGATAAGTCCTTTCATCTGGAGAGAAAACATTCACAGGATTTGTGGAGCTATCTATAACACCTGTGTGATGGGCGCATCAAGAATCTCTTAATAGTTGTGAGATTGCTTTTCACTGAAAAGTATGATGTGTGACTGACTCCACCTCCTCCATTTTATGGCAAATCATGTAGTGTGTGTATTGTGCTAACCATAAATCTTAATTTGTGTTTGTCCAAGGATTTTACTCTGAGATTTACCTTATTATAAGCTGAAAAGTTTCAATATCATATGGTTTCTTTTATTATTATGATCAAGAATATATTTTCATCAAAATGTTGGTGACACTAAGAAAACTAAATTAGTAAATGGTATATTTTGTTGAATGTCTTATATGTGTGCGGTATTAAAAACATTGTAGAAGTACACTGCACCCAGAACTTCCTCTTCCCAATGACTAGATCTTTTAAGTTGTGTCATTTAGCTAGATTACTAATGGGAAGTGTTGCCATTATCGCTGTTTTTTTAAGGGTGGATTATTTCTGTTGGCTCTGGCTCTTATGGCAGACAGTATCCTACATTGTCTAGAATCTTTTAAAAAGACTTTTTGCCCCTTGATCTTCTAGAGGGGCCATGTGTCCCAACCCTCAACTAATATTAGGGACTATGGTGTAAAGGCTGTCCAGTTTTTTCTTTTCCAGCACTCAAAATGTCAGCCTTAAAGATGCTAGGATTCAAGTAAAGCTGGCTGAGGTGACAGCTTTGTTGGATCTGTTTCAGTGATCAGCCTGCCCCCTCCAAATCTAATCAATATCAAGTGAAATTATAGTCCTCTCACCACTACCTTGGCATTAATTTTATTTTCATATTGACCCTTCTTGGTGTGTGATTCTGTTTTTCTTTTGCCCCTTTCATTTTCATCACACTTAGTGTCTGGTGGCTTTTGTAAATACAGTTGGCCCTCTGTATCTGTGGGTTCTGCATCCACAGATTCAACCAACCACAGATTGAAAATACTGTATTTGGGGGAAAAACCCCAATGAAAAATAATACTGCAACAATAAAAAATAACGCAAATTTTAAAAATACAGTGTAACAGCTATTTACATAGCATTTACATTGCATTAGGTATTTAAAGAGATGATTTAAAGCAGTGGTCCCCAACCATTTTGGCACCAGGGACCGGCTTCATGGAAGACAAGTCTTCCACGGACCAGGGGTGGGGGGATGGCAAGCGATGAGGAGCGGCTGTAAATACAGATGAAGCTTTGCTCGCTTGCCCACCACTCACCTCCTGCTGTGCGGCCTGGTTCCTAACAGGCCACAGACCGGTACCAGTCCACGGCCCGGGAGTTGGGTACTGCAGATTTAAAGTATACAGGAGGATGTGTATAGGTTATGCTATGCAGATACTATACCATTTGATGTAAGGGACTTGAGCATCTGTGGATTTTGCTATCCAAGGGGGTCCTGAAACCAGTCCCCCATGGATATAAAAAGGGACAACTGTATATTAACAATATGCTAACCTAATTGGTCCAAGTCCAGAACACTGCTCAGGTTATATTTACCACACAGCCAGAGAGTCCTCTCTCTTTCATTTTCTTTATCTTTGGGATTGGGCCAGGCTTGCCATCTTGTTCTTCCTCTTGAGGGTTTCCTGCCTTCATGAAGTAGTTCTGCCATTACTTTCTCTCTCTGGACTACTTTTATACTTCTTCCTTCCATGTAGTTAGTGTAATAAGTTCACCATAACACTTTGTGCAACCCAGGCGTTCATCCTGTGAGCTCATTCTTGTTCTCTCTGCACATGAGCCTAAGTATGCTGGACACTGCTTCAGGTTTGTGTACTGTGTTGTTGGCCTGAAGAAGGGAAAACCCCAAGATACAGAATTGGACTTAAGGAAACAGGCCCTTAATTGCACCTTGATCCTAAGCCAGATACTCTAGTCTCACTTTACTAGATTCATGCTTTGTTGTATTTGGATGCTGAGCCAACTAATAATATAGTGATACTTTGATTTCTTTCAGTTTTTGATTTCTTACTCTTTTTTTAAAATGTAAATACATGTGGAAAGAATGGTACATGGCAGAGTAGGAATTCCCAGGTCTCTAGCCACCACACTGTCAAAACCCCTAACAATTTCTACATTCTAAGTGTTTCTAAAATCTATCCTCCCTTCTTCCTGTTCCCTGACTTAAATCCTGCCTTCAACATCTCTAGCTTGTACCTTGCTGGTCTCTTTGCCCTTGTCTAGTCCATTTGCTACATTGCTGTCTTCCTAAAATGCAAACTAAACATGTTAATTCCCAGTGTAAAACCTTTCAGTGGATCCTCCTTGTCTGTACCATGAAACCTAAGATCCATAGCACAGAGGCAATGTAGTGTAATGATTAAGGGTGCAGTTCTAGAGTCAGTCTGCCTGGCTTTAAATTTGGCTTTTATTTATTAGCTGAGTGATTCTGGCCAAGTCACTTAACCTCTCTGTCCTCAGTTTGTACACCTGTAAAATGGAGATAACAATAGCGGCTTCTTTGTAGGAAAAGGATTGCTGTGGTGATTAAATTGCGTAAAAACAATATAAGAGTAAATGCTTAGTAAGTGTTAGATCTCTGCCTACTTTGTTAGTCTCATTTCCTGTTGCAACCTTAAGCTCCAACCAAACCAAACTGCTTATAAATTCCAAATGCACACTATGCTCATTCATTATTCTGTATTGTGAAACATAATGTGCCCTTTGCCCAGAATGAACCTCACCCTGTGTGATGCCTGAGCACTGCCTTCTGAAGATTTCCCAGACCAGTCTGAACAACCTGAGTACTATAGGCATTGAGGATTTAGCAAAGTACAGTTTGCACAAAAATGCCTGTCTTCGTGGAAATTATGTCCAAATGGGTAAAGACAGACAATGAACAAAATGAATAAATAAAGCAGGGAAAAGGGACTAGGGAAGAGGATTATTTATAGGGTGGGGTTTGCAATTTCAAATAGGTAAGGCCTCATTATAAAAAAGGTGACATCTGAGTAAAGAAGATGATTAGTGGACAAACCAATGTGGGCAAAGAGTGTTCCAGGGAACAGCAACAGGCCCTGATGCAGGAACACGCCCGGTATGATATTAGAATGGTAAGGAGGCCACTAGGGCTAAAGCAGAAGGAAAAGTAGTATTAACATAAGACAATATCAGAAAGGAAGTGGGTCCAGATTACACAGGGCTTGGTTGAGTGAGATGGAGAGCCAGCGGGGGGTGGGTACTGCGCAGAAGAATCCTGTGATCTGATTGTTCTAACTACTAGGTGGACTACAGGTTGTACAGGGGCAAGGGTAGACACATTCTAACAAGAATGATTTAGGCAAAAGGTGGTGGTGGCTTGGATGAGAGTAGAAGCAGTGGAGGTAGGGGAAAAATGCTTTAGATTCCCATATATTAATACTTTAAAGCTAGCACCAATGGCATTGGCCAATAGATTTGATACGGGGTAAGAAAGAGAGAAAGGAATCAAGGATGCTACCAAGGTTTTTGGCCAGGACAGCTGAAAGGATAGAATTGCAGTAGACTGAGATAAGAAAGACAGTATAGAATAGGTTTTGGAGAAGTTTAGTTTGAACATCTTAGATTTGAGATGCCTTTTAGATGTCCAGGTGGAGATGTTGAAGAGGCAGTTGAATGTGTATCTAAAGTCCAATGGTGAAGTCTGAGCTGGATACATAAATTTAGAAATTATCAGCATAAGGTGCTTCTTAAAGCTGTGAGACTGGATGAGATCACCAGTGTTAAGAGGTTGAGGACAGGAGAAGGATCCAGCACACAAGACTGAGAAGGAGCTGCCAGTGAGGCAGGAGCAAAGTGGTGTCTTGGAGAGGGTGGTGTCTTAGAAGCCAAGAAGAGAAGCGTTTCCACAGGACGAAGTGATCAACTATGTCAGGCTGCTGAGAGATCATGTAAGATGAGGACTGATGATTGATGATTGGATTTGGCAACGTGGAGATCCTGCATGACCTTGAGAAGCAGTTTTGGAGGAGAGGTAGGAGGAAAGCTTGATTGGAGTAGGTTCAAAATGGAGAGAGGAATTGGGAATAGCATGTATAGACAACCATTTCGAGAAACTTACCTGTGAAAGAAAGGAAAACAGTAGGGTGCTTCCCTATTCTCTCGAAGCTCAGCTACATGGTTACTTCTGGTATCAACTGTCAGGGAAAAGTTATTTTTGCAGAAATCTAGTTATTACCCATTAAGATTTTTTTTTCTCTCCTGACAGCTGTCATTTTGGGTTGCTTCCCTCCTTTACTTTGACAGTGCCTAAGTTAAGACCTACAGAAATCTTGCTTTCTTTCTGATTCTCAAATAGAAAGGAAAAATACTGTCCCCAACCTGTTTGGGGACAAAGATACTGTCCTCCAAAGCGAGTTACCAGGACTGTCAGTTGGGAGACATGCTATTTCCTGAGACTTGGGGCAATGCCGTGTGAACAAAGGATAGCTAATACTTATTGAGTGCTTCTTCTGTGCTAGCAGTGTTGGGTGTTTTACATCCATTATCCACTTAACCGTAATAGCTAGTTGGGGTGATAGAGCTTCATAAAGAGAATCTTACAGGTAAATAACTGGGATTTGTAACACCTCTTTTAACATCATGTTTTATCTTACCAGCTTTGATAGCTGATTGGAATACCCAGGGATGGTTTATGAATGTCTCTGAAGTGCACATTTATGGAATGTGGGCATTAAAAGGATTCACATTTTAGGTTACTTTTTAAAAATATTATGAATTTCTGTTAAGAAGATAGCCTTCACTTTTTTAAACTGAGAGGCCAGATTTTGGGAAAAATACCCTAATCCAATGAAAACTCTCTGAAAGATCTTAAATCCTTAGAATTTACAGGTCCTCTTTACCCGTAGGTTCTGTTGTCCCTTTCTGCAGTTATTGATTTTTCCTGGTGCCTTTTCTATAATGTCTGCCTGGCTGTATCCACTTCCTTATGGATTTATTGCTCCTCTTCTTACACTGCTCTCTTTAGAGGAATGCTATGTCAAACTTTTATCCCTTCTATCAGGTTACAACAATTTAAAAGTAGATTGTGCTCTTGACCTAAATATGTTGACAATGACCCTTAACAATATTTGAATTAGAGTGTGGTTTTCAGGTGAACATCTTAGTGCACTGTTGTCTTTTTACGTATAGACCTCACTTCTTTACTTAAATTTACATGTCTCTAAGGAAAGATAAATGCCTGAATTGGGCAAAAAAGAAATTCTGCTTTGAAATTGCTCTATTTTTTATTCCAAGGTGCCATCTAGGAATGTACTATTTTAAAATTTTGAACTTTGTATAGGCACATTTTCATTTTAAAAGAAGAGGAAAAATGACTTGAAAATATGTGTTGGCAAAACCTGAAAAGAAAGCTCTAAAAAAGGACCCTAGCCTGAGAAGAGAACAGGAAGAAATGATTACTGATGATTTCAATTTCCAGTAAATTACAAAGCATGCGTAATAGGCTTCTGAAAGAGATGATTCCTATGGCATACTTCCTGCTGCCTTCACAGATAAGTGTGTAAATGAAGGGAAATGAATTGTTTCAGCCTGGCAAATCTATACCATTTTGGGGAGTGAAAATGAATGAAATTGAAATAATTCTATCACTTCTTACTGAAAATAAAACATATAAATGTGTTCAATGTGTTTCTAGAGAATAGTATACTTATAGATTTTCTGCAAAGAAACATGGTTTTGAATCAGAGGTAACTAAATGAGTAATAGTGTTTTATATAATTTACACTGCAAAATTTGAAAATTTGAAATATTGCTTTGTGCCTAAAAAAAAAAACTCCTTAGAACTTAGCAAAATTTTCACAATGGGAAAGAAACTTCATCCATGTATTCATTTATCACATATTTATTGAAAGCCTATAGTCTGCCAGGTGATACTACTAATAAGACAGAAAAAGTCTCTGCCATTAAGGAGCTTATACTTTAGGGGGAGTTGGGTAAAAAACAATCATATAGACAGATTTATCATTTCACTTATCATGTGATATGTACTATATAGGAGAAGTTTAGGATGTTTAAGCTGAGACCTGAAGAAAGATAGGAGGTAACCAGGTGAAGGGGAAGGAAAAGTGGTACAGGAAGAAGGAGTAGCATCTACAGAGACCCTGAGATGAGAAGGAGCTTGGCAGGTTCAACGAACTGGAAGAAGCAGAGAGTTGGGCAGTGTGGGTACAGCAAGTGAGCAAGGGTAGAGAGGTACAAAATGAGGCTGGAGTGGTGAGCTGGGGACAGCTCTTATGGTCTTCTAGGTCATGTTGTGGATTTTGAACTTTATTCTGAGAGCAAGGAGAAGCTATTAAAGGATTTTTATTAGGTTTGCATTTTTAAAAGATAATAGGCAAAGGACTTGAACAGGTATCTCTCCAAAGAAGATGTACAAATGGCAATAAACACATGAAGATGCTCAACATCACTAGTCATTAGGGAAGTGCAAATCAAAACCACAGTGAGATACCACTTCATACCCATTAGGATGGCTGTTATCAAAAATAAAACAAACAAACAAACAAAAAATACCCAGAAAATAACAAATGTTGACAAGGATGTGGAGATATTAGAGACCTTATGCATAGCTGGTAGCAATGTAAAATGGTGCAGCTGCTGTGGAAAACAGTTAGGCAGTTCCTTAAAATGTTATACACAGAATTACCATATGATCAGCAATTCCACTCCTAGGTATATGCCCAAAAAATTGAAAGCAGGAACTCAGACAGATGCTTGTACACCAACGTTCATAGCAGCATTATTCACAATAGCCAAAAGGTGGAAACAAGCCAAGTGTCTATCAACAGATGAATGGATAAATAAAATGTGGTATGTACAAACAATTGAATATTATTAAGCCTTAAAAAGGAATGCCATTCTTACACATGCTACAAGATGGATGAACTTTAAAAACATTGTACTAAGTGGAATAAGCCAGACACAAGAGGGCAAATGCTGTATGATTTCACTTATATGAAGTACCTAGAATAATGAAAGTTCCTAGAACCCAAAAATATAATACAGGTTACCAGGGGCTGGGGTGGTGGTGCATGGGGAGTTATTGTTTAATGGGCATAGAGTTTCTGTTTGAGATGATCAAAAAGTTCTGGAAATGGACAGTGGTGATGGTGGATATACTTAATGCCACTGAATTGTACATTTAAAAATGATTAAAATAGTCACAATAGAAAACCGTACAGGCATACCTGTTAGGGCTTTCTAAGTCCTGTTGTGGATTTTGCGGGTTTGGTTCCAGACCACTGCAATAAAGCGAATATTGCCATAAAGTAAGTCACACAAATTTTTTGGTTTCCCAGTGCATACAAAAGTTATGTTTGTACTATACTGTAGTCTGTTAAGTGTGAGATAGCATTATGTCTAAGAAAACAATGTACATACCTTAATTAAAATATACTTTATTGCTAAAAAATGCTAACGAGTATCTGAGCCTTCAGTGAGTGATAATCTTTTGGCTGGTGGAGGGGCTTGCCACTATGTTGATGGCTGCTGACTGATCAGGGTGGTGGTTGCTGAAGGTTGGGGTGGGTGGAAACTTATTAAAATAAGACAACAATGAAGTATGCTGCATTGACTGACTCTTTCTTTCATGAAAGAAGATTTCTCTGTAGCATGTGATGCTGTTTGATAGCATTTTACCCACAGTAGAACTTCTTTCTAAATTGGAGTTAATTCTCTCAAACTCTGCCACCGCTGTATCAGCTCAGTTTATGGAGTATTCTAAATCCTTTGTTGTCATTTCAACAGTGTTCACAGCATCTTCACCAGGAGTAGATTCCATTTCAAGAAACCACTTTCTTTACTCATTCCCTAAGAAACAACTTATCTGTTCAAGTTTCATCATGAGATTGCAGCAATTCACTTACACCTTCAGGCTCCACTTTTCATTCTAGTTCTCTTGCTATTTCTACCACATCTGTAGTTACTTCCTTCATGAAAGTCTTGGGCCCCTTAAAATCATTCACGAGGGTTAGAATCAACTTCCTCCAAACTTTTATTAATGTTGTTATTTTGACCTCCTCCCACAAATCAAGAATGTTCCTAATGGCATACAGATGGTGAATCCTTTAAAGAAGGTTTTCAATTTACTTTGCCCAGATCCATCAGAGGAATCACTGTGTATAGCAGTCATAGCCTTACAAAGTATATTTCTTACATAATAAAGCTTGAAAGTTGAAATTACTCCTTGATACATGGACTGCAGAATGGATGTTGTGTTAGAGATATACATTCATCTCCTTGTATATCTCCATTAGAGTTTTTGGGTGACCAGGTGTATTGTCAATGAGCAGTAATATTTGGAAGAAATCTTTTTTCCTGAGCAGTTGGTCTCAACAGTGGCCTTAAAATAGTCAGTAAACCATGCTATAAACAGATGTGCTGTCATTCAGTCTTTGTTGTCCATAGAGCATAGGCAGAATAGATTTAGCATAATTCTTAAGGGCCCTAGGGTTTTCAGAATGGTAAATGAGCAATGGCTGCAACTTAAAGTCACCAGCTGCACTAGCCCCTAACAAGAGAGCCAGCCTATTTTTTGAAGTTTTGAAGCCAGGCATTGACTTCTCTCTAGCTATGAAAGTCCTAGATGGCATCTTCTTCCAATATAAGGCTCTTTTGTCTACCTTGAAAATCTGTTGGTTAGTGTAGCCACCTTCATCAATGATCTTAGCTAGATTTTGTGGATAACTCACTGCAGCTTCTCCATCAGCACTTGCTGCTTCACCTTGCACTTACATGTTATGGAGATGCTTCTTTGCTTTAATCTCATGAACCAACCTCTGCTAGCTTTACCCTTTTCTTCTGCAGCTTACTTACCTCTCTCAGCCTCCATAGAATTGAAGAGAGTTCTGGATTAGGATTAGTTTTAGGATTAGGATTAAGCTTGCTCTGGATTAGGCTGTGGCTTAAGGGAGTGTTGTGGCTGGTTTGATCTTCTGCTAAACCACTTAAACTTTCTCCATGTCAGCAATAAGGCTGTTTTGCTTTCTTATCATTTGTGTGTACACTGTAGTAGCACTTTTAATTTCTTTCAAGAACTTTTCCTTTGCATTCACAACTTGGCTGTTTGGTGCAAGAGGCCTAGATTTTGGCCTCTCTCAGCTTTTGACATGTCTTCCTCACTAAGCTTGATAATTTCTAGATTTTTGTTTTACAGTGAAACATGTGCAACTCTTCCTTTCACTTGAACACTTTGAGGCCATGGTAAGGTTATTAATTGGCCTAATTGCAATATTGATGTATCTCAGGGAATAGAAAGGCTCGAGGAGAAGGAGAGGGATAGGGGAATGGCTGGTTGATGGAGCATTCAGAAACATACAGTATTTATCGATTAAGTTTGCTGCCTTATATGGGTGAGGTTTGTGGTGCCCCAAAATAATTACAATGGTCACATCAAAGATCACTGATCACAGATTACCATAACAGATATAAGAATAATGAAAAAGATTGATATATTGTGAGAATTGCCAAAATGTGACACAGAGACATGAAGAGAGCAAATACTTTTGGAAAGATGCTACTGATAGCCCTGCTGGACGCAGGGTCCCCACAAAACTTCAATTTGTAAAAAATGCAATATTTATGGAGTGCAATAAATTGAAGCAAAATAAAATGAAGTATGCCTGTATAAAAAAAATCACCATGTATATCAGTTAGGAATACATTTTAGTACAAATCATAGGAAATTTTGGCTTGAATAATTGGGGTGCTCATTTTTCTCAGGTAATAGTTTTGTAATCTGGCATCGGAGCTCAACAACGCTTTCAGGAGCCAAGCTATCTCTGCCTTTCCACTGTGATATCCGTAGTATGTTGATGTTTGTCTGCATGCTCGTCTCTGTAGATCTTCAAATGTCTGCTCCACTTCAAGTCCCTTGTCCATATTCCAGGCAAGAAGAACAAGGAGGGCTAGAAGGAAGGGGCAAGACCTGGATCAGGAAAGAAAAGGCTCATTGGCTAGAACCTCTGTGTCATCCTACATTCCTTTTTCTCATGTACCACATCTAATTCATCAGCAAATCCTGTTGGCCCTACCTTAAAAACATATCCAGAATTGGAAGCACTTTTCACCATATCCACTGCTATTACCCTGATCTGAGCCACCACCATCTCTCTCTTAGATGATTGCAGTGGCTTAATACCTTGTCTTTCTGCTTCCATTCTTGCAATCCTGTAGTTCTATAGTCTGGAGTGTTTTACGTTTTTTAAAAAAAATTATTAAGATGTAATTCACACTTCATAAAATGCACTCTTTTAAAGTGTACAATTCGGTGTTTTTTAGTATATTCACAAGGTTATGCAGCCATCACCATTATATAAAGTCAGAGATTGTCCCTTTTTAAACATAAGTCAAAAACCTTCTTAGCACCTTCCAATCACTCCTTATCTCGCTCAGGGGTAAAAGCCAAATTTCTTGAACGGTCTGCAATGCCCTGCATGATCTGGCTTCCCCTTACCTCTTGGACCTCATCTCCTACAACTCTCTCCCCTTGTCACTCTTTTTGTTAATCACATTGGCCTCCTTGCTGTTCCACACCAGATGAGCTCCTACTTTGGGACCTGTACACTTGCTGTTCCTTCTACCTGAAATGCTTCCTTTCTTACCTTCTTCCAGTTTTTCCTCAAATGTTACCCTTTCAGTGGGCTCTTTCTTGACCACTCTATTTAAAATTATAGTCCCCTTTCTATACACACACATACATACACACTCACTGACACACATTCACAACACTCCCTCTTTCCCCATTTTTTTCTTTAGTTTTTATCATCTTCTAATATACTCGGTATCCCTGGAGGATTGGTTCCAAGACTCCCGCAGATACCAAAATCCACAGATGCTCAAGTCTCTTGTATAAAATGGTGTGGTATTTGCACATAACTTACACACATCCTCCTGTATACTTTAAATCCTCTCTAGACTACTTATAATATCTAATACAATGTAAATGCTATGTAAATAGTTGTTACACTATTTTATTTTTAAAATTTTTATTAGTTTAATTGTGATATTGTTGTTTGTAAATTTTTTTGAATATTTTTGATCCATGGTTGGTTGAATCCATGGATGTGGTATCTATGTATATGGAGAGCCGACTGTACTGTATAATTTACTAACTTATTTTGTTTATTGTCTGACCCTCCCTATTAGATTATATACTCCTTCAGGACAGGGTTTTTTGGCTGTTTGGTCCCAGCACCTTGAACAGGTTGAATGAGTAGATGAACCATGTCATCTGCCACCCCAGCCTGCAAAAGAGGCTACCCTCTAGATTAGAAGAAATGAGAAATGAATTTCAAATGGGTGTTGACTGAGCCCATTGAAAGTTGCAAGAGCTGTTATGATAGTGCATTGTTTATTGGCAGATATTTGTTACTAGGAGCCAGTCACTGAAGTTAACAATGGCAATTAAGACATTTGTGTTCTCGCATCATGGAGTTTCCATTCTAGAGGGGCAATATATACAATAGGTAAGTAAATAAATAAGCGAGATAATGTTAAAGAGCAATTATTGCTATGAGGAAAATAGGACAAGGTGATAGAAAATGAAGGTGGGAAAGGAGGGGAAGACACTACTTTATGTTCTGTGTTCAGAGGAGAACTTTCTAGAAGGTGACATTTGAGCTGAGACCTGAATAACGGAGGAACTTCCCATGTGGCTATCTGTGAGAAGAGCCTTCATAGCTTGGGAACAAAAATGAGAAAGAAGGCTAGTACAGGTGGAACATGGTGAGTAAGGGAGGGGCAGGAGATAAGGCTGGACAGGTCAGATTATGCAGGGCCTTTTAGGCCATGGAAAGAGTTTAGATTTTTACTTTAAGCTAACGTGAAGTTGCTAGAGGGTTTAACCAGGAAAGTAATATGATCTGATTCACATTTTAAAGGGAACTTATACTGGAATGGGGTTCACAAACTCATTTGCTTTCAATGTCCAGGTAGCGTAAAAGTATGAAGCAGACCCATATAAACAAAATAATATTGAAACTGCATTGATAATGGCAACTTTCTTTTGGTGTCAGTCTTGGGAGACGACAGAGAGGTGGCAAACAAATCAGAGTGCATAGGCCCTGTGTTAAGAGGGTAGCCTCTCCTGAGACCTACCCAGTTTAGGCCAAGTGGAATTATATGCCCAGTCTTGCCAGTTCTTTTAATTTTCCAAGAGAATTCAGGAATACAGAAAATTTTGTTAAACTCTTCAATTTATAGATATTACCAACTAATCTAAGTAGTTTATAAAAATACTATGAGCCAAATGGAACAGCCCTCCAGAAAGGATAGGGTCTCGTAGATGACACTTTGCAATGTCTGGGTTAGAGTGATGGCAGTGGAGGTGCAGAAAAGAACATGGGACTGAGACATATTTTGAAGGTGGTAATGACAAACACGATGATAGAGTAGATGTGGCAGATGCGGAGAGAAGGAGGCATCATCCTTAACACTGGGTTTCTGTGTGAACAATTGGGTGAATGGTGGTCCAATTTACTGAGATAGGGAAATCTGGAAGAAAGGCATATTGTGAGTGTGGGGAGACCAAACACTTAGTATTGGGACTTACCAAGTTTGAGATGCATGAGTCATCCAAATGGAGGTTTCCAGAGAGAGTTGGAGACACAGGACTAGTGCTTGGAAAATCGGTCTTGATTGGAGATACAAACTGGGAATTACAGTTACTGACATAGCTTAGTTGAAGCTGTGGGGATAGATGAAATCAACTAGGGTGAGGGATTGAGAGACTAGAGAGGAAGACCATGTGTCCAGCCTTAGAGGGGTAATTGTAATCTCTTGATAACTGTCTCTGCTTTCTCCTCTGTATGCACTCTCTCTGTATAAATTTGTGGGTTAAACATGTAGTTAAGTTTATATAAATTTTCTAGTTGAGAAAATAAATTCTGTTTTATCTTTTTAGTAAGCATGACAATAATTCTAGGAACCTCAGGATTTCTGCTCACATACAACTAGAAGAAAATGGCTGGTTTTATATTGAACTTGCTAGAAGCAGAGGAAGAAAACAGAGCTTTGACTAATTCTTAGTGGAGATGTCAGAGTGTAAGTCAATCGCAGAATTAAAATTTTATAGTTGGCCTCTATGCTCATGCTCTAGTTATTAAATTCCCTCCTGTTTGAATTCTTCCCTCCCTTCTGTTTTTATTCCCACCTTCCTTTCCTCCTTTTTAACTTTCCTGAAGTACTTGAGTACTTACTGTATGCAAGTCATTGTGTAAACATAGGTAATGTAATAGTAAAAGAAAACAAAACCATGAAGCTTATTGTCTACTTTCAGTAATAATATATGTTCAAATGTTTTATTATTCTGATATGCATTTTTAAATTTTTCATGCTTTTTATATTGGGAGGTAGGAGGCCTAAAAAGAAAAATTAGAATAAATATGAATAATATATGTATTTCACTTTAGGAGTCTTTCATCTGAGATTGTCAGAAACATTGTCATTTTCTATTTACCATTTCACCTTTGTCTAGCGTTAAGACAGCTATAGTGTTTTCTTGACTTGCTGTCCTTCTGATCAAGCTGTGAATGTATGTGAAAGAGAAGGGCCCCATTCAGTGTAGACCACACGAAGGTGATGCTGTGTGTAGAGTTTCGCTACTCTCACATGTAGCATCATAGAACGCAGCATGAGATACATCACAGCTCTGCTTTGCTTTGGAGTTAAATTCAGAGTAGTGATTTTATGTTTTAAAAAAATTAATACTTAAACCCTTTGGTATCTTAACATTCACTTCCAGCGAGGCACTGCTGAAGCTCTCCTGCTAGTTGTCCTAAGTCTTTGGTGTCCAGAGATAGTAGTGTTTTCTTGAGATAGACTTTTTATTTTATAAATCTTTATGAAGTTTGCACTTTGGGTTGACCTTCAGGTATAAGACATACTGGTTTTGTTTAGTGCTTAAAAAAGAACAAAAAGTAAATCTGAACAGAGCCAGGTTTTTCTTTTTGTTAGAATTTTGTATCTGCTTTTATATCACGTAAGTGCCGAGAGGCATCTTAAGATGGACGTGATTTTATCAGTCTTAAATAAAAAATAAATGCTTTATAGGTTTGGGATTTGCAAGTGTGTAATACGCTATAAGTCAGTGAATCTGTTGTAATACAATAAAGTTTATTGTAGCATAAACCAATTTATCAAAAATATGGCTCATGGATTACTAGCCTAATCCACAAAATGGGCCCCACTATGGAGCATTTCATGTTAATTTATTATACCTACACCATGTGTATTATTACTTAGCACTTATTAAATGCCAACAATTTCTTGGGTGCTGAACAAAATCAAAAGATGGAACTTGATCCAGGCCAAAAGGTTGTTTGACACTGTAGTACAGAAGCAAAGTAGAGGAAGAGAAGTCCTGCTTTTCTGTGTGCCTCTTTTTTTGGTGCCTGTGCCCCTACTATGCTTTTGAGTCCTAAACTATTTCAGTCCCATTTTAAAATTTGGAGTACATATAGAAATGCTCATGATTCACGTGTCCTATTCATTATAGGCATTGATAAAGAACTTTAACTTTTAAGAGAAAAGCACTAATATAACATCAACATTCCTGCCCTGAGGGGTTTCTAGAAATATTTATTTCCCTAAGTTTGTGAACTCTAATAGAGCACAATTTTTCTTTAGTTGCATATCTATGAGCCTAATTCCATATAGAGCCTCACACAGAATCATGTTTGAAAATACCTTATTTTTTAATAACTTTAGTCAAATCTCATCTATCTCTTATAATTGGTCTAGTTTCCATTTTTTTTGTGGTGGATTTTTGTACTCCAGTTGAATTGGTTCAACTACCAGTTTTGCTTTCATCATTTGGCTTGTACTCAGGGAACACAAGTCATTTTTCATATTATCCTGAGAAAAATATAATCAAATAAATCTTTTAAAAATTAATAGACAATTCGAAGCCAAGTAGAAGTGATTTGTGAGTTGTTTTTGATCATCTGTGCTTCTGCTTTTGGTTAACATAAATAATCAAAAGTTGGCTGTGGCACAATATAATTCTTGAACAGAATAGTGGTCATCTGGTTATAGATACTTATAACACCAGCCATCTGTCCTACAGGAATTCAGGCACCAGAGTCTCAGATGCTTTACTTAACTTCTATCCATCTTAGAAATTAGTGTTAACCCTGAGTTCATTTGGTTAGATGAATGAGTATACTTAGTAAGGCTGATGTTGGTAGTATTGGGTTGAACTAAGATACAGACATTAATTAATGTTTCATTAGTTGTTGACATTAGTTAATGTGGTATATGTGATTAAAAATTTGGTAAACAAAGGATTGTAGACTTCATAAATTTAGATTTTAAAAACTAGGTGATAATTTAGGGCATTGAAATTACTCCTGCTTATATATAAGAAATATTTTAAAAATGTTATGTAGATAACACTTGTCACTCCTAGAATGTACTTGGATTTCAAAGTTAAAATCACAATGAATACTTTATCATTTCTCCCACTCACCCCACTCCCATTGGCCTTTTATTGTTTGTGTTGACGATGTATGTGTTCCTCAGAAACTCCTTAATTTCCCCAGAGTAATTTCCAATTTTGTCTCTTGGGTTTAATACTATGAATTCCTCCATTACTTTTTTATCTTAAGAAACTAATGAATTTCTAGGCATCAAGTGTGTAGGAATAGATTCATATTGGGATATTTTTTCTGCCAAATTGGTACTTTAGTACTATGAATTTGCAAAGAATAGTTATGGATTCTAACATGCGGGTCTGATGTTTAATTTTTATCAGTAACTTTATTAGTAAGGGTACAGATTAAGCTATAGCATCAAAGAGACCCAATGACTTTGACAAAAATGGAAGGTTATTTTTCTCTCACTTAACGGTCCAGGGCTGGTGGGCAGACTCTTCCTCACAACCTCATGGAACTCAGGCTGGCAAGGTGGCTCTGCCATCCCTCAGGTGTGACTTCCATGGTTCCTTTGGTGAACTCTGTGATAGCAGAGTAGTGCATGCCCAATGTGTTAAGACCAAGGCTTCGAAGTGTTATACATTGCTACCACTCACAGTCCATTGATGAGAACGCAGCTACTGGCCACACCTACTGGCAAGGGAAGATGGAAAGTATAGTCTCAAGTTCAGTAGCCATTTGCCAGCTAAAATTTGCTGTAGAAGAGGGGAGGACATATTTTAAAGGTCTGCTACTCCATCTTGTATCTAATGTTTTCTTTGTGTATACCATAAAATTTAATGTCATGTTGTCAGTACTGGGAGCCAAAGTGAAGTACTTTCCCTAACTCTTCCCCCACCCTTACCTCTCAAAATTAAATAAAATTAAAGAGATAGGCTAGTCCCAGCTACTCGAGAGGGAGAGGCGGGAGGCTTGCTTGAGCCCAGGAGTTTGAAGCCAGCCTGGGCAACATAGCAAGACCCAGTCTCTTAAAAAAAAAAAACAAACACTTGCCCTTGTGTTAAAATGGAAGATTAACTCATACATTAGATCTGCAGAATCTGCAGAAATTGATAGAATTGTTGCCTGCCCTGCAGGAGTCTTTGATAATCTGTATGTATTTACATATCTACAAAAATATGTCAATCAGAAGGCCTGTTGGCCATTTGTGGAAGGATAATAAAAGGAAATTTACTGAGATAAATTCTGAAAGAGCATACCCAAGCACTTTGTAGGGGACCAGTGTCAATAGTATGGCTATTGTCTGTTGCGTTTGTTCATTTGGATCATCTCACTCTCTTTTTTGGAGTACAGATGCATCCAGCATCCCCTTGATTCCTGTATAATTCTCTATACACAGAGAAAATGCACCAATCATACAATCCATAAATATTTCTGATTTCTATGAGAGTGATTTCTCATGATTAAAAAAATGGCTGGGAATCATAGTGATATATTCTTTCCTTTCCTAGGAAATTAGTTTCTGATTATGGTTTTGGCTTATATTGAAGTGGTTTAACTACAGGGATAAAATGTGCTGATCATGCCATCTTGTCTATTTTTACCCATGTTATTTAAAAATTAATAAATCATTCTAGTGCCTATGTTAGTCTTAAATGAATTTTACTAAGGGTGAGTCATCTCTAAGGGCTTGATCACCCAAACACGGACCAGCTAGCCAGATTTAGCTGGTTTTCCCTTGTTTGACACTACCACCCCCTTCAGATGCAAAGAGAGAAAGGGAGGGAGGGAGGAAAGGAAAGAGGAGAGAGGAAAGGAGGGAGGGAGGGAATGAATTATTCTAATCTCTGTTGACTCCTTCATCTTGGGTCTTGAAAAACTTACCTAGAGGGCAGAGATCAAAACCCTTTGTGGGTTTATTTTATAATGTTTATCAAGCAAAGGTGGCTTTAAGAAGTAACTGAATCTCTTACTTAAATACTGCCAAAATGAATATCAGCTATGCCAAAACTAAAACTAGTTTCTGAATGGAGAACTAAATAACTCCATGTTATTTAGTCAGTGTGTACATTTTTCAGGAGACTCATAATGTTGGACTTACTGGAATGCAGTTTTGCATAAAAATTGTGTTTTACAGGAGACAACTTAGATAGTTTTGTGGTCAAGGTAGCTCATTCATTTATTAAATAAACATTGATTTAATTCTTGCTACATGCTCACTGTTCTAATACTAATCCATTTCTCTGCTTTCAGGCAAGACTACACAATTTTTCTAGGCATTTTTTTTATTCTTAGGAATCCTAAGGAGAAGAAAAATTTCTAAGCCTATCTTACGTTTCATAATATATAATCATTAAGAAGTTTTTTTCTGATATTGTTCTATCATCTGGAAATGGAAAGTCAGCTAATAACCAGCTTTCCTTTAATAAACCTTCTATACTTAAAAATGGTTTGAAGTCATCTCCAGGATTAAAAAATTTTGGCTAGTTACCCTTTAGTCACCTTCTTATATATTTTAAAAATAAATCTATAAATTAATATTTGTTGATAGCAATTAGTAACTGTGGAGAAATCAAAGTAATTGAAGGTTCGTCTCCTGCTTTCTAAGAAATTTGTTTAGTTGGAGAGGAAAGACAAGTTATGTCCTGTCACCTCCTAATAATTGAAGAGATGTCTCAAAGCATCTTTTTGAGAAATTAACAATGTAGCCATAAATGCCAAAGAATTCCAGATAGAAGCAGAACACAGTGGTTTAAGAGTGCAGATTTTGGAGCCACACTGCCTGGATGTGAATTGTGGCTCTGCCATTCACTAGCTATGTGTCTGAGTGGATGCTTAGATCTTCTGAGCCTCAGTTTCCGCATCTGTTAAATACAGATAGTAACAATACTCACCTTAAAGGATCATTACGAAATTTAAATTAAATTAGTTAATATATATATAAAATGCTAAGAACAGTGCCTGGTACATAGTAAGCATGATATAATAATAATAGTGATGATGATGATGATGATGATAAAAACACTGTAGACCAAAATGTTGGAAGATCTTGTGGTGGGATTAAGTGGAGATTTGAAGGACAGATAATATTTGGGTAATCTTAAAAGAGAAAAGAGACCTGTCCAGGCAAAGTAAGGATACTACAAGATGTATAGAGGGCACAGAGGAGACTGGTTTGATTGGGACAGAGTTGTCTGAAACATGAGGATTTGAAGGCAGGGCAGAAAGGCAGACTTGGCCCAATTCTCAGAGACTTTCAATGTTTCCATCAGGAGTTTGGATTTAATCTTTGTAAGTGGTAGAGTACAAGCAATATTTTAATTTTGGTATGAAGTAGTTTGCTAGATTGGTGGAGGTAGGTGGTAAGAGTTGTGGCAGGGTGCCAATTGGAATGTCATAGCACAGGCCTGGACTGCAGTGGCACAGTCAAAATGTGGAAGAGGTATTGCTAAGGGCCTGGTCATGGAAAATTGAAAGGATTTACCTGCCTCTAGTTTTTGAGCAGATTTCTTCTGCCTAGTATGCACTCTTCCCTCATTTGATACCTAACTACAGAGGAAAAATCAGAATAGGGAGCAGTCTGTGGGTGGAATATCAGATTTTCCATACATTCTTAGATTGAAAGGCCAATTGGAAATGCCTTACAGGTGGTTGGAAATGAGTGGCTGAAACTCAGGAAGAAGGACTGAAACTGAGAAGCCAGGGCTGGAGTTAGAAATATGGCAGTCATCTCCTTAGAGCTAATATCTGAAGCCATGGGAAGCATCAAGATCTTCAAGAGTGAGAATAGGGAGAGTGTCTAGTTCAAGAGAATGTGACAAAACAGCCAAAGAATTGGGAGATCAAGATGGTGTCAACAACTTACACTGAAGAAGCGTTTGCAAACAGAGTGCATAGTCAGCAGTGTCAGAGGCTGCAGAACAAACAGAATGAGGCCTAAGATAGTCATTGAATCTGGCAATAAGGAGGCCATTAGTAATCTTTCATTAGTAATCTTGGTAAATGAAGTTTCAGTAGAGTACAGGATACCAGATGGTGGGATTTTCATTTGAGAGAGTGTGGATATGAAAGGAAGAAGAAATATAGAATATGGCTCTAATAGGTTCAAATCAAGATTTTTTCCAAAAAAAATGGTACGTGTGTACATTTTCAGGCAGAGAGAGAGAAGCCTGCAGATAGAGAGAGAGACTAAAGATTTGGGAAAGGAGGTGGAATGAACTGGAACGGAGTTGGAGCAGATGGGAAGGATAGGATGGAGCCTGCAAGCTTAGCTTCAGAAAGTGAGAGGCCTGCACTCTTGGGCAGAGGGATGGCATCTTGTGTCTAGGACAGTTACAAAGGCATGACTGAAAGGAAGGAGGCAGGTGAGGTGTAAAAACAGGTATTGAGAAGGAGAAAGGAGGTGAAAACGAGTGAGTTAACAATGCCCGAGGAGTTAAATTTTGTTACAGGTTCAGCATCCCAAATCTGAAAATCCAAAATCTGAAATGCTCTAAAATACAAAACTTTTTGAGCGCCAACATGACACACATAGGAAATGCTCATTGGAGCATTTCAGATTTCAGAGTTTCGATTTGGGATGCTCAACCCATAAGTGTAATGCACATATTCCAAAATCCAAGGAAATCCAAAATCCAAGGAAATCCAAAATCTGAAATACTTCTGGTCTCAAGCATTTAGAATAAGGGATACTCAGCCTGTGTTAAGGTAGGAAAGGAGATCATCAGACATGGTGTTAATGAGAATGATGACAATGATGGTTAACATCTGCTGTGTATCAAGCACCATTCTAAGTGTGTACATGTATTATCTCATTTATTTCTGAAACAAACTTGTACAGTACTATTTCCCCATAGTAGGAAAATAGATGGAGAAATTAAGGCAAAAAAGATTAATTGATTTCCCCAAAGCCATACATTTAGCAAAGAGCAGAGTGGGGATTTGAACTTTACAGGTCATGATCTTAACCATTGGGCTACTGCTTCCCAGGCTTTGGGAAGTGAATGGAAGATTTAGGACACTTAGGAACATCCAGCTCATTTATGGTGGGAGTGGTGCCCGGGAAGTAAGCCATAAGATATACACTTTAAAATTTTTAATAGCAGTATATTTTTAAAAATTCTTTTTTGTTATTCTAAAAGTAATATATATATCTGTTGAAGAAAACTTAGGAAATGAAGAAAAATATAAATTTGAACAAAGGCATCCTAAACCAAGAGAGAACCAGCGTTGACATTTTAATGTATTTTTATGTGATTTTTTTTTCTTTTTACAAAATTGGATGATAATGTAAATGTGTGTAAATGCATATATGTGTGTGTGTGTGTGTGTGTGTGTGTATAGTTTTGTGGGATTTTCATTTAAAATTTTATCCAGAGTTTTATTTAATGTCATCAAATATACCATAAAAATTTCATCATCTTTCTTTTGTTGAACAATCAGGTAATTTCTGTATTTTGTCTTTATAAATAATACTGCAGTGGTCATCTTTCTTTGTCTACAATACTTATTATTACCTTAGGCTAGTATATTAGTGAGAACTCTGGTTGTAAGCAATAGGAACCCCCCTTGAACTAGCTTAGGTGAAAAATCAGGAGTCCTTGGCTTATGTAACTGCTGAAATGGCAGGGATACAGCTGGACCTCAAGGGTAGCTGGAACTGAGACAACTCAGACACCTCAAAACCCCTCCACTCCTTGTTCTTGGTTCTTTCTGCATGTTCGTTTACTGCAACAAGTTGCCTCTATACCTTAGGAAACATGACCAGAGATAGGTCTTGAGCCACTGCTGACAGCATTGCCAGCAGACAGGCACTGCAGCTTGCATTTCCGCCCCAGATTTTATTATGAAATTTTTCAAACAAAACAGCAGAGTTGAAAGAATTTTAAAATGACACTTTACTTTGTGATACAAGTATGTATAAATACAAGTGTGTTACTGTACTTTCTTTACCACATATCTATTAATCTCCCATCCATCAATGCATCTTTTAAAAATACACTTTAAAATAAGTTGCAGATATCAGTACACTTCTTCCCAAATATTTCAGCATGGATATAAGAAGTTTAGAGTTCAATATTTGTTTACATTTTTCTTTTGATGTAAAATTTACAAAGAAATGCACAAGTCTTAGGTATATATTCACTGATTTTTGACAAATCCATACACCTGTGTAACCCAAATTCTTATGAGACTCACATTTTATAATCCTAAGTTTTAAAAGATCTGAGGAAATGGCTCTGACTAGCTCACCTTGGGTCTGGCGCCAATCCCTAAGCTCATATAGGTAGAGTGAAGGAAGCAGCATTTCCCACATGTAAGAGGATGCTGTGCTTGACAGAACAATAGATATCTGCAGGAGAGAGATTCCTGGAAGTTGAATTACACTATTTGAATTTGTGCTATACAAAAAGCATGTATATCAGTTTCACCTCCTTTAGAAAGCTGCCTCTAATGTCCCATACTGATAATTACTGATGATTTCTTTATTCTATGTACCTATGCTTCATTATTTTTTTAAATTGATATGTCACTTTTTTTCTTAACTTGTTTTATATGTCTTTTAAAAAATAGATTGTAAGCTCTTGAGGGTAAAGGCCAGTTCTTTTCAAATCTAACCTTATCCCTTGTATAATGTGATGGTAGGTATTCAAATGCTTCTCTAACCAGCCAGATGCTTTACACAATCAGTGAAGTGCTTACAGCTGCAAATAAGAGGAAACTGTGGACTCAGAGAGCCTTAAATAATAATGAAGTACACGTCCTTATGTAAAAGTACAGACATGGCTAGCTTCAGGGTTGACTAATTTGGTGGCTTAATGATATTGTCAAGGACCTAGGATTTTCCCTTCTTTAAACTCTGGCATCATTATTATGTAAGCTTTGTCCTCAAACTGGATCCTTTCATGATCACTAGATGACTGTTAACAGGTCCAGGAATCACGTCTAGATGCAATAACATCTCTTCCTTTCATTGCTCAAAAGAGCTAAGAAACCTTTCCCAGAATCTCCCTAGAAACCTCCATATATCATTGGCTAGAACTGGTTGAAATTGTCAACCCCATAGCAGTCACTGGGGGTGAAGATAATGGAACCATGGTGATGACTGTTCAAAATTTATGACTGAAAAGGGCATCCCTCCTCTTTTCACATGGAGAGGAGAACATACCGATACAATTATGACTCTGCTAGTAAGAAAGAAGGAAGGAAAATTCTATAGACAACAGATAGCATCTAATACACAGCAATATTCCTTAATGAAAATGCCTGATCTTATCCTCTGAAGTTGTTGGGGCACATTAAAGAAATTCTGTATTTAATTCTTGTTGCTGCCTGAATGCTCTCTCAGATGGTGACATTTGATACTGTATTGGCCCTGATCTTTTAGGTTTTAGGTGCTTAATATTTTTCTACTTCTTCTGAGAATTTATCAGTCTTTGACTCTTACTCTATTTTAGAAATGTGCATTTTAATTATTTCTTCTTAATTTTATCTGAAATTAATTTCTATAAGCCTAATGTCTAAGCTTAGGTTCTCTGGAAAACAGAGCCTGAGGCAAGGACTAAGGTGTTGATACTCTGAAGAGTTTCAGGTCCAGGTCTATAAGTGTAAGGGCAACAGGAAATGAAGCAAGGAAGGATGCAAAGAAATGGATTTGATGTATTATAGAGCTAGCTTTTGCTTTACCACAAGCTATGAAGAGATGTAGCAGGTCACTTGGTAGGCATGTTCATCATCCTTGTCAACGAGATTTCTCTGAAAGGGTTGCAAGGAGGAACTACACTTAGAGTAGTCCTTGGAAAACAGAAAGAAAGGGGGAACTTATCTGCCTGACTTCCTCCTCTTTCCTGTTCCTAGTTGATTGAGTTTACTTTGTAGGAGCTAACTCCTCTGAACTCCCAAGCTGCATCATTCTGGCCCTCTGTGGCTACTCAGGATGCTAGATCTCATGCCCTACATTGTGGTGTTTCATACCAGTCCAAAAGTGACTTGGATGGGGCATCAACTAAGAGAAGGAGAGAGGAGGGAGGAGGGTGAGAGAGGAGTTGGCTGCTTGTGTCTGAGAAGTTACACAAGGTTTGTGTCCCAATATACCTAAGAAGGTTGAAGTCAAACTTGTTTTGCCATAGCATTACTTTGGTATTTAATTACTGGCTCACAAATAAGCCAGCTACTCCTTTTGTTATCCAAAGCTCTAAAGCTTGAGATAACCACCATAAGAACTGGTTTACTTTTCACTGGTCCGGGAATCTCTTATAAGAAGTGTTTGCAGTGTTACAGAGTTCACAAATCACCTTGTTCTTGTGGGTCTAGGTCAACATCAACTTCTTCATAGTCTTTCTGAAATATGACTGAGGTGGGGTGGAGTGGCACTGGGTACCCTTGGATTATCCAGTCTCTCTAAGTTTATCAGGATTGATGGGTTCTTTGGAGCACTAGACACTTGGAAATCCTCTGAGTTTTGGCTTTGAATTCTGAAAGTTCTTACAAGGCCAGCTTCTTTTCAAAGAGCAATTTTTAGTTTTTATTTAGAGTGCAGTGAGAAAATTGTGTTGAATTAGTGGCAAAAGAGGCACAATCTCATGGGATGAAGGAAAGAATGTCTGTCCTGGGTTGGTTTGGTCTTTGCGGTCCTCATATGTGTCTTCCATTTTCTTTGGTTAAATATCTCTTTGTTTTTTCAATGAATGTACTTTACTCAGATCACTATGACTGCCTAATAGATATTACAGAGTAATAGTAGCTGTTTTTGTGTGAGAGATTGAAGGATGACCTTGTCAGAGATGAATGTTAATTGGCTGCATCTAATAAGCCTGAGGAGAATTCTTGCTTCTGTATCGTCCTAGGAACCAACACAAAGCATTTGAACATTCCCATCATGTCACCAGCTGAATGCTTTTGACCTGTTCTAATTGCCTGTACTGGGCAGCATTGACAAGTGTGGGACCAGGTAGCCCTTTGAGCTGCACTGGAAGCATAGGAATTTTTTGCCAGTCTCTGGTTTGTGCCATCCAGATTTTTGAAAGTGTTTTGAAAGGATCTGTGTTCTTTCACTTGGCTTAGTGACTGACCTTAATCTAGGGACATAAAGTCACATTAGCCCTATTGGTGTTTAAACACAGAGTTCTACATGTATCTGGTTAGTTGAACCCTTCTTCTCCCTATTATTTTTTTTTAATTCATGGAATGGCTAAGTGTTATTTCATTTAATGTAACCTTGAAAATAAAAAATACTCCCCCTCCCATCTTCTAGTCCTATGAAGATATCACCCTTCTCTTTCATTTACCTTGGGTACTTGTTTTCTGCCCTGAGGTATGAGGCTACTTGTAGGGCTGATTTAAGGTGAGATATTTTCTCCTTTTTGAGGCTCTACTTATGAGCTAGAATCATAAAAATTCAAGAATCATGCCAAATTTTCTTTTGTTGATGACTGTGATTTAGTCTGTTATGTAACTGTAATGTATAATTTACACATCCTGAAGATCATCAGTCTCTGTACAGAGTGACTATATTTAATCCTCACTTCTTTGGAAAAAGAGAACATTACCAATTATCTTTGAAACTGTGTTTGTGAGACAATGCACATTGATCCACCCTCTGTCTCCGTTTTTAATTTTTGGTGCGTCAAGTAGCACTTTATGATTTATTCTGTGCTTTTCATGTATAAAGGCTAAGAGGAGAAAGAGAGAGCTTAGTAGCTGAAGACTATATCTTGAGGCCTCCCATTGCTTATATTGTCTAAAGCAAGAATAACAGACAATATCTCTACCATCTCTGTTAAAATGCAGGTCCAGAGGGAACAAAAGGGCAAATCTCTTCCTACTATTATCTTTTAGTTGCAGAAGAGGAGTGTAGAGAGAGAGGATATTGAAATAAATTATTTAATACTGGAAGTTCTATGCTTAGTGCTAAGAAAACATTTCTTTTTTCTATGTCATGATGCCACTAGTTCCTGTGTGATTTGAAGAGTTTTTGAGAAAGAAAATGGTTAATGTTAGTTTCCTAGTATCTTAGCCTTTAAAGGTCGAGTTTTAAGCTCAAATTCCATAATGATATCTTTTAAACAAATTTGCTTATTTACCACCCAGCATTTTGTCTCATTGCCTTGCCCCAGGCTCTGCTTGCGTGAAGTTGTCATGATGTAAGAGGAAATGTTGATTGTTTTCATGTAGGACTGTGTTCCCTTAAAAAAGAAAGCCTTGAATAAGAAAATGATGTTCTCATTAAATCAGCTTTTTAAGAGTAGACGGGAGGAATTGCTATTGATCTAATGGATTTAATAGTTCATATACAAAGTCTATGTAATAGAAGTAATATTCTGCAGCTGAGTAACTGTAGATTAATAAATCTTCAGATAGAATTCTGGAAGCATCTGTGAAACTGGAAAATTACTTTTTCTTTCCTTTTTTTAGGCACAACTGGATTAAATGTATTTCCTAAATACTTTTGAATTAAATTATATCCACCTAAGTAGGTCTACTAAAAATTATATGAAAAATTGAAATAAAATCGTGAAATATAAATGTTGGGTTGGCTACATTTACTCTGGTATCAGTCTGTTTGGAATGGCTGCAGTGTTGAAGGGTAACCAGAGGTCACTTGTAGAAATTCTTTCTTTGTTATGGCTAAAGAATAGCTAGTGGTGGTCCATTTAAGTTTTTGGTTGGATGAGGTAGTCCTTTTAAGGTGAGTAGTGAAGTCAGACATTTAAGCTTCTCTTCAATCTTTACCTTTGACCCTTTTAAAACCTTTTTCTTTTATTCCACCCACTGAGAGCACATCACCAAGCTCTCCTTCTTTGTCATGAAAGGCCAGCTATTCCCTTTCCCCTCCCTGCCCTAACCTTTAATGAGTGGTTGGTTCTGTGAAGATATGGGGACTCCCAGGACATGTGAGATTTTAATAGGTATGAGTGACATTCTGTGGACATTTTTGTAAGACATGAAAGGGGTGGGCTGTGTTTATATTTTGTTCTCATATAAATTACGTATTCCATTCATGTATTACACCTATAATATTCGATTTGGGTAGCATATACTGTTTGAAGTTTCTTGAGGAAATACGTAAAATAATAATAATAATAACAATGGTATTAACAATTATACCTCTGTTTATTGGAAATGAAAAATGTGGAAGGAATTGGAACTTTTAATAAATTTACAACTGAAAGAATAGATGTGTATTAGGAATAACAGCAGTGCCATGTATTTTCAATAGAGCATTGCAATTTACAAAGCACTTTTTGCACACTCCATCTGAGGTGAGTGTGCCTTATATGATAGCAAGGGGGTGGATGGATTGGACTCCTGTGGTTTCTTTAACCTTAAGATCTCTGGATCTAAATCTTCACACCAGCAATTTTGATTGGCATTCTTACTGCAGTCTAAGACTGGTTGAATAGTCAGATAGAGATAGTCTGCTATTGGAAGCAGCTGTTCTTGTTGAATCCTTTCCCTCCTCTGCTTCTCTCACCACTGTCACTTTCCAGTTTGAAAACAAGAGCATATGTAGCCATCTTTATTTACTTTTGTTCTGTGCTAGCATTTGCCTTCTACTAAATGAGGTTGTCCTTTATGTGACAGCTGGCAATTTGTTTTTACAGTCAAGACTCTTATACTACATTTTAGAACCTGGAATATGTTAATATGGCTACAGAAATAAAAAATATCATCTGAGTGAGCACTGCACTGGTGCTGGTGAGCTACAGACAACTCCCCGCTCCCCTTGCCCCCTTTAAAAGGCCACCACCTGAGCATGTCTAGTTGATGGCATTGGTACTTTTGCTTGTCTCCTCCACCTCTTCTGAGAGTTTTGCAATCAATGGTAGGCTGTCAGAATAGCTCTAAATAGACATGTGTCTGTGTGTGTGTCTTCATATTAATCTTTTTCCCCAAAGCGGAGTCATTCCTTGGGTTCATTTTTATGAGCAGTAACCCTAACTTGATTTTAATATCAGCCCAAGGAATGTTTCTTCTCTTCCATTGACATTGGAGTTGTTGAAAGCGTCATGGAACGTTTTAATCAAGATGGGAGTGCTTATTAAAATGTGATTTTATTAAATGAAGCTTATAAGAAAAATTCTGTAAGCCAAGTATATACCTCAGGGTTCCCTGGGCTCTTATAGGTTCCATGGTTAGGCATTGGAGTAAGGGTGGGGCACCATGAACTCCTTGGAATTTATACTTGGAGTGTTTGATCCAACCCAGTTAAGAACTACTATACTTGTTAACATAGCTTTTTAACTGAATTCTTGTTATGTCTTTGTTAATTTTGGTATTTTTAGACTATATATATTTTAACATCTTATTTTTACATGACATGTATCATAATGTTAAACTTTAGCATTAGGCTACATGGAAATACTTAGGTCTTATCTACAAAATTCTGTCAGTACAGTAGTTAGTTGAATATATTTGTTTAAAGAATGCTTTATAATAATATGGATTTATTTTACAAATCTGCCCCATCAGAGTTAAAATCTCACTTCTTAAAGGTGATGAAGATATTTTCTGAAATATATTAAACTGTTGATGACTGCCTCTAGAAGAATTAATTGTGTGTTTGTCTTTTGTGTGTGTGAAAGGGTCAGGCAAAGTAGTTTACTTCCCAGCAACACAGTTCACTCTGTTATGGAAACTGGTAAAGATTTTGTACAGCATGATACATAAAGGTATTAAGGAATTCAATTCAGTTCAGTAAGCAAGTTCCCACCCTTTTCTTGCACTGGAGATACAGTGGTGAATGAAACTATCTCCCTATTCTTAAACAGTTCACAGTTTACTGGAACAGTGAATTTTACAGAGGTCATCTCAATTGATGACACCTACTTTATAGTCACCATATGGTGTTTAATATGCACATGCTCCACAGGCACTCTCTGATTAAACGGGTGATGCAAACCATACTATCCCTTTCCTTCTTTAAAACTTAGTGATAGTTTTTCATTGCCCTGTGGATCAAGCTCAAAATCTCTACTCTGAGCTTTGAAGAGGGCCCCAGACCATTTCATTTCCCCTTCCTCTGCTCGTTCATATTTAAAGTTAAGTCCTTCCCAGAATTGCACCTTATGTTTGGAATGCCCTTCCTGTCATTTAACTAAGCAAATCTTTACTCTTGGCCCTTCCATGTAATACTTTTCTGTATCTACAAGGGGGGAAAAAACCCCCAAAAACCCAAACCTGTGGTTTCCCCTCATATTTTGAATTGTGCCTAATGAATATGCAGTTAATCATCATAATTTAGATAGGATTCAAGCTATACTAAAGATATTTACAAAATACTATGGGAACTGAACACAGAAGAGGAAATTATTATTTCTGGATAATTCAGAGAATATTTTGTAAAGAAGGTAACATTTATCTAGGTCTTGAAGCACGTGTAGGATTTCTTCAGGTGGGAAGGTTACTTTGGGCAGAGGGAACAGTGTACAGTTATGCACCACATAATGACATTTTGGTCAATGACAGACTGCATATATGACAGTGGTCCCATGAGATTATAATGGGGCTGAGAAATTCCTATCTAGTGATATGGTAGTTGTTGTAACCTAGTAGCACAACACATTACTCACATGTTTGCGGTCATGCTGGTATAAACAAACCTATGAGCTGCCAATTATATAAAAGTATAGCAATACAATTATGTACAGTATATAATACTTAATAATAATCAACTATGTTGCTGGTTTATATGTTTACTCTGCCATAATTTTTATTGCAATTTTAAAGTGTACTCCTTTTGCTTATTTTTTTTAAAAAAAAGTTAACTGTAAAACAGGCTCAGGCAGATCCTTCAGGAGGTATTTCAGAAGAAGCCATTTTTATCATTGGAGATGACAGCTCCATGTATGTTACTGCTCCTGAAGACCTTCCAGTGGGACAAAATGTGGAGGTGGAAGACAATGATATTGATGATCCCAATGCTGTGTAGGCCTAGGCTAACATGTGTGTTGTGTCTTCATTTTTAACAAAAAGTTTGAAAAGTAAAAATAAAAATAAGAAATTTTAAAAGTAGAAAAAAAGCTTATAGAATAAGGGTATAAAAAAAGAAAACATTTTTGTACATTTATACAATGTGTTTTAAGGTAAGTGTTACTACAAAAGAGTCAAAAAATTTAAAAAATTTAAGAATTTATAAGTAAAAAAGTTACAGTATGCTAAGATTAATTTATTATTGAAGAAAGAAATTTGTTTTTATAAATTTAGTGTAGCCTAAGTATGCAGTGTTTATGAAGTCTACAGTAGTGCACAGTCATGTTCTAGGCCTTCACGTTCACTCACCATCCACTCGCTGACTCACCCAGGGCAACTTCCATTCCTGCAAGGTCCATTTATGGTAAGTGCCCTATACAAGTGTAGCATTTTTAATCTTTTATATCATATTTTTACTGTACCTTTTCTATGTTTAGATGTGTTTAGATACACAAATACTTACCATTGTGTTATACTTATCTACAGTATTCAGTACAGTAACATGCTGTACAGGTTTGTATCCTAGGAGCAATAGGCTACTCCATATAGTCTAGTGTGTAGGAGGCTATCCCATCCAAGTTTGTGTAAATACAATCTATGATGTTTGCACAACAATGAAGTCACCCGGTGAAGTATTTCTCAGACTGTATTCCCGTTGTTAAGTGGCACATGACTATATACGAAAAGTTATGGTATCATGAAAGAACATGACATGTTTAGGGAACGTGGCTGGACTGTGGGGTGCATGTTCATTTGGTGGTGCTAGGAGACAAAGCCCCCAATAAGATTTGTACAGTAATCTGAAATGGAAAAGCCAAGCTCATGTGGTTCTTTTAGTATGCTGTGTACTAGCACGTTACCAGGTAGCTTTAGGCACTTGATAAATGTTGTTTTGATGAGACATGAAGCTAAAGGTAGCTGGCTCTTTGATCAGGGGTAGGAAACTGTGAGTAATCCTTTAAGAACCATATTTATTCATGATTTATCAGGCATTCATTCAGCAAATATATACTGAGGCTGTTGCTTTCAGGGCAATGAGGGAAATATAAAGATATTTCTGCCCTGTTTGTGCAGTGCCTCTTCCCCAAATTCGGGTTTTATTAGGTTTTTCTTTTGAGAAGCTTTAATTCTATGCCAGTTTATTATACTTTATGCATGCTTGCTACTAAAGTTCTGTGTACTTATTGCTGTCTCTGAGAGGTTCAGAACCATTTCAACCCACTCCACTGCTTTATTTCAGGAGTTCTCACTCTGCATTTTGAGGAGAACACAAGTGCTCAAATAGCTGGCATTTTTCTGTGTATTGTGCCTTTCTAGCCAGTATTTATAAGGTCAAGAAGGTGGAGCATGTGTTATTATAGATGTGAAAGCTGATTTGTACTGAACCTTTTAGGCCTGATATATCTTAGCTGCCATTCTTATAGTTGATGCAAAGAGAACATAGTTTAGCTGTAGCAAGGAAAAACTGAATAACACTGAAAGCAAAACAGACTTCATCCTTAAAGATTACACTTCTGGTAATATGTCCTTTTACCTGTGTGTGGAAGAACATTCAAACCTATTCTTGAGGATTATTTTAAATTTATAATCCCTTCCTTTCCCTCCTGTTCTCATTGATTGAGTAACCTCCCATGTGTCAGCACTATGCTGGGTATTGGGTTACAATAGTAAACATGCTCCTTGCCCTCAGGGAGGGTACAACAGTTATTCTCAACCCTGGCTGTGCCTTAGTTATACATGTAAGCCTTTAAAAAGTACAGAAACTGGATTCCCTGCCCTAGAGATTCTGACTCAGTGGTTCTAAAGTGGGTAGGTAAGATTACTGACAAGTTAATAGGCAAGTACAGTTCTCTGAAGTGGGGTAGTCTGTGAGCATAGGTAAAGATCACCTAGCCTAGTCTTAGAAGATCAGGGTTGGTGGAGGGGTGGGAAGGGTATGGGTGCAGAGTGAAAGGCAAAAGCCTATCTTAGTATATTGGGAATAACATATATAGACTGCAAGAAGAGAAAGCATGGGAAATTGGTAGTTTATTGTGGGGAGCATAGAAGAAGAAGCAAGGAGCAGTGAGAGGTGAGACAGGAGAAGCGAGCAGGGACCAAATCATTCAGGGATTTGTCAGCCAGTTCAAGAAATTTGAATTTTATCCTGGAGACAATTGGAGTCAGAGAGCAATTGATGGGTTTTAAGTAGTGGAGTGATATGATAAGATTTATTGTGTTTTCACGTAATCACCCCTGCTGCTCTGTAGAGAATGGCTTTGAGGAGATAAAAATAGAATTTGAAGACTTTTACAGAAGTCTAGGCAAGAAGTGACAGTGGCTTGAATCAAGATAGTGGTAGGGGAGAGGAAAAGAAGAGGACAAATTTAAGAAATAGTTAGTTAGTAGAATATACTAAACTTGGTTAACGGTAGATGTGCGTGTTGGGGAAGGTGGGAGACATGAATGTGTCAAAGGCTAGGTTCTTAGCTCAGGGTGATAAGATGGATGGAGGTACCATTCACTAAGATGACAACACAGGAAAACAGAATTTGTCAGGGAAAGGTGATGAATTCAGTTTAAACATACTGAGTTTGAGGTGCCAGAAGGATATTCAAGTAGAGCTGTCAACTGGACATTTGGGTGAATGGTCTGAAGCATGGGAGCAGGATCTGGGCTAAAGATAAAAGATTTGGGAGACATTCGCATGCCAATAGTAACTGAAACTATATGAGTGCATGAGATGATGTAGTGTGTATAGAGAGGGAAGGTCTGGGATAGAACCCTTAGAAGTACTAACATTTCAGGAAAAGAGGAGAAAAGGGGTAGGCTCAGGAGACTGAGAAGGAGTGGTAAAGGTAGGAGGAACATCAAGAGAGTGATTTGTCACCTAAGTCAAGAGAACTTTTTGAGAAGGAAGGAATGACAATGAATAGGGTTAAATGTCACAAAGAGGTAAGTAATTTCCATTTGCTTTAACAACAAGCATGTTGCATCAGAAGGAAGAACAGTTGCACGGTGTGGAAAGAAGTGGGTTGAAGGGTGGGAAGTAAAATAATCATGCATAGGCAATGGCTTCAAGAAGTTTGAGAAAATGGTAGGATGGATGAGTGGTAACTGGAGGTGAAGGGGTTGAAGAATTGTTGAGATAGGGGGAATTTGATCATGCTGTTCGTTCCCTTCTGGAGGTATCATTCAATAAAAGACCTCTATGAGCCAGATTCTGTGCTGTATGCTGAGAATAGATTACAGTCCTTATGGATTTTAATTCTAGTGGAATAGCTACTTAATAAATATCTCCACTCCTGTGTTTATTGCAGCACAATTCACAATAGCCAAGATATGGAATCAACCTAAGTGTCCATCAGCAGATGAATGGATAAAGAAATTGTGGTACATGTACACAATGGAATATTATATAGCCACAAAAAGAATGAAATCCAGCCATTTGCAACAACATGGGTGGAACTGGAGAACATTATGTTAAGTGAAATAAGCCAAGCACAGAAAGACAAATCTCACATGGTCTCACTCACATGTGGGAGCTAAATATTCTAACAGTTGATCTCGTGGAGACAGAGAGTAGAATGATGGTTACCAGAGGCTGGGAAGGGTAGCGGGGCAGGGGGGATAAAGTGGGGATGATTAATGGGTGCAAAGATATAGTTAGATAGATAGAACAAACAATATTTGATAGCACAACAAAGTGACTTTAATTAACAGTAAGTTAGGGTATGCTTTAAAATAACTGAAAGAGTGGAATTGGAATGTTCCTAACACAAAGAAATGATAAATGCCTGAGGTGATGGACACCCCAATCACCCTGATTTGATTAATTCACATTGTATGCCTGTATCAAACATCACATGTACCCTATAAATGTATACAACTATTACATGCCCATAATAAATAAAAATAAAAATTAAGGTTAAAAAATGAATAGCAAACAAATAAAAATAATTAGAAGGGCTATGAAGAGAAAGTAAGCAACATGCTGTGGTCAAGAATAACAGTGAGGCCCTACTTAAGATTGTGTGGTCAGGAAAGTCCTCTTTGAGGAGATGTCATTTTAAATTGAGATCTGAAGGATGTGAAGGAGACAGGGCTTAAAGCACCTTGGAAGGAATATTTCGTGCAAAGAGAGCTTAAGTGCATCAGTCCTGGGGTGGGAAGGAGCTCGAGGTGTTTTAGGAACCAGCAGGAATGGGTGTTTTTTTGGCCACAGTGAGGTGAACTTGGGGAGAGCAGGATGAGATGGTGCTGGAGAGGAGGCAACTGTGAAACCAGTTGGGTCATATACGCCATGGTATTAATTTTGTGTTTTATTCAATAATAATGGGAAGCCACTGGAAGATTTTAAGCACAGTGACACGGTCTGATTTAAGTTTTAAGAAAGTCACAATGGCTGTTTTGTAAAAGAATGGATTATAAATGGAGGGGAGGCAAGAATAGAAGCAGGGAGATCAGTTAGTGGCTGCTTGGATTAGGCTGGTGGCAATGGAGGTAGAAAGAAGAGGAGGGCTAGTGAAATACAGATGGCCCCTGACTTACAATGGCTCAACATATGATTTTTCGACTGTATGATGGTGTGAAAATGATACACATTCAGTAGAAACTGTACTTTGAATTTTGAATTTTGATCTTTTCCCAGGTTAATGATATGTGGTACGATACTCTCTCATGGTGCTGGGCAGCAGCAGTAAGCTGCAGCTCCTGGTCAGCCATGGGATTACAAGGATAAATAACCGATACTCTACAGTGTACTGTATTCAGTAAATTACATGAGATGTGTAACACTTTATTATAAAACAGGCTTTGGTGTTAGATGATTTTGCCCAGCTATAGGCTAATGTAAGTGTTCTGAGCATGTTTAAGGTAGGCTATGCTAAGCTATGATACTCAGTAGGTGAGGTGTATTAAGTGTGTTTTTGACTTATGATATTTTCAACGTTTATTGGGATGTAACCCCATCATTAAGTGGAGGAGCATCTGTAGAATGTGTAGAATCAACATGATTTGGCTGATGTCTGAGGGGTCAAGGGACAGGGAAGAGGGAGCACTTTGGTGTCTGGTTTTCATGTCTGCATAAAGGGTGACACCATTTACTGAGGGGGGAAAACTGAGAGGGACTTAGATTTTCAGTGCAGGTTGGGGCTGGGTGGACATGCAGACTTAAGAGTTCCCATTTTACATATGCTAAAATTCAGTTGCATAGGAGATTTTAAGTTGGCAATGGAATGTAGCTATGTGGAATTTGGAGAAGTTTGCTCTGTAGGTAGATATTTAAAATTTGTTGGCATACAGATGTGTTTAAAGTCATGAGAATGGATGAGATCACCTGAGAAGAGAATGCTGGATTAAGCCCTGAGGAATGCCAGCATTTAGGGGTCAAACAGAGGAGACGGAGCTTGCAAAGAAAACTGAGAGTGCAGGTAATGAGGTGGGAGGAAATGCAGGGGAAGGTGGTGTCACGGAAGCTGAGAGAAGGGTGTTTGAAGAATGAAAGGAGTAAGTGACTCTGTTGAATGGTTCTAGTGGGGTTGTAAATGTGTCTATGGATTTGGCATCACCTAGATTAATGGTTACTATTGCGAAAGCGTTTTCAGTGTTGGGAGTGCGGAAGTGAAAGGAAGTGAGGAAGTGGAGCTGTGCCAGTTGTACTGGTGTAGATCTAATTCATTCTTTCAAGGGCTATATCATGGTTCATGAATGGTTGTGCCATAATTTATTCAACATTTCACTATTAATGAGCGATGACTTTGTTTTCATTTTTGTCACTGAAAATGCTATAATAAACATTCTTATCTCTCTTTTTCTGTCTCTGTCTCTCTCTATCCATCCTTACACATTGGTGAATTTATTTATGTAGGATAGGTTCTAAGAATGGGCTTACTGGGTTGAAGGATATATGTATTTTATGTAATTTTAACTGATATTGTTAATTACTTTCCCAAAAGGCTGTAATAATTCACATTTTTACCAGTAGTTTATGAGAGATTGATGATACAGTAGAAAGGCGATCTAACTGAAGGTGCAAAGTCCTTGAATAGGTAAGAGGAGATGTGGTGTAAAGTTCATGTGGAGGGATTGAACTTTGATAGGCAAAGGGAGGAAGGAGAAGATTTTAGATGCCCATAATTTTGTAAATTTGGAGGTGGTAACAGGAGGAAGTTCTGTAGTCTCAGTAAAATAAAATATGAAATCATCAGTTGAAAAAGGAGGACTTGGAAGACTCAAAGTATAAAATAGTTCCTAGAAGGTAGGAAAGGGAGCATAGTAGGATTGCTGGGCAGTGCTGAATTTGAAGAGAGGTCTGATTGTGTGGTTTTTCTCTAGTTGTATGCATTTACTTGGGCTTGTGCCCAGAAAAGGTAGCTACCTGGGGTCATCTAGGGCTGGAGTTTGGCAGGCAAGGATGATGGAGAGAGAGAGGGACAGGGAAATGAGGGTACTCTGCAAGGCAATTATTATACATAGACCATAGAATCTAAGCTGAACAAAGGAGGGAAGTGAGGACAAAAAGTGGTATGAGACTGCGGTGGGATCATTGGATTAGAAGGTTCAATGAGGGGGAAGGATTTTTAGCAATGAGGGTATTAAAGCAAATGGATGGGAAGGATGTTAGAGCATGCAATGTTTGGATTTGGAATTTTGGCAGGGCTATGACCTCTCTTGGCCAAATCAAGGAGTTGGCCGTGGATTTGGGTCACCGAGGTGTAGTGGAAGAAAGAGTCCCTGGAGATAAGGATATTAAGAGCCCGGGATGCCAAGTTATTGTTTGCATAGTGTACATTATTGTTGATATGTGATGACAGGAGCGAGAGTGGAGGAGAAGTAAGCCAGCAGTGTAAGTTTTCAGTTTTCTGGAATGGTAGAATGAGTGTGAAGTTGGCAGGTAATGGTGACAGGAGTGAGTGGGGTGTGAGCTTTGAAAGGACAGGGAGAATTGCAGGCAGAAGGGGAAGAAGTGGTTGGTAGTCGTCATAGGGAGAAAGGACAGTTGTCTCCCCTATCTCCTGGCCCTGGGATTTATGGAGCATTGAGAAAAAAATAGTCACTTCTTGAGGGAGCTGCCAGGGATGCATGTTTAAATGCTGGTGAGAAGAAATCAGGAGAGAGAGGTTGGGGAGGGAGAGGCTGGAGAGTAGAAGTGCCTGAGAAGGGAGAATAGATAGATGGGCCGTAAAGTCTTGGTGGAGAGATTAGCCTTGGCCTTCTGGAGCAGAAGGGGCAGGGCACAGGGCCTCTGTGGGTTGGATGGCTAGAAGCCCTCTTCTTCTCTGCAGAAGGCAGCTAGAAGAGCTACTGAGAGTAGGGCCATAGGAGATTGGGTAGGAGACGTGAAGAATGGAGGAGGTTTGACATAGCAGCTGTGGCGAATGAAGACTAGAAGTGACACACAGATCATCAGGTGATGGTGAGGACTCAGCTAAGATTGGAGGCTGTGAGTTAAGTGTAAACTGCTTACTTCCCTCCCTTTTCATTACATATGTAATGCTTGTTTTCTCCTGTTCTCACCAGACTGGATTAATTGCTTTCTCATCTGTTTCCATAGTATTGATCACCTACCTTTATATCACTTATCACATGGTGTTATAGTGATTTACCTGTTTTCCCTTTCAGAGTGTGAGTTTTTGGACAGTAAGGCTTATTCATCCTCTCTTCATGATCACCTAGGATAATGACTGGAATATAACAGGCACTCAATTAATGTTCATTGAATTGAATCGAATTGTACAAGTATGGTCATTTTATTTTTCTAATAGTTCTTTTCCTTCGTGAATCTGATGCCATATAGTCTAAACAGCTTATTAGTTTTTGTGGGCAATGTGTGCTCATTAAGGATAAGCCATCCTATTTCCATGCTATGCAAGAGCAAGACTGGTACAGAAGATTAAGATATCCCACTCATCTCTACAGGTTTGGTATTAATGTATTTGCCTTGGGGATTTCTGTGAGCAGAATGCTTGTTTGCCTTATTAATGACCTTACCACATGGTCATAAGGACATTCTTTGAGAATATGGTGAATGACCATATTCTTCTGCACCTTCTTCTCCAAGCACTCTTTCCCTTCAGAGCAAATGATACTGGGCTATGTGATTTGAAAGCTGTAGGAGGCTGGACATGAAAGAGAGAGCTTTTCTTGTAGAAACCCAACAAGCAAAATTAAAAAGTTACCTCATTTCTAAAATGTTGGAAATATTATACTGACATGAAGACCATACAACCATGGAAAAAATATTAATTTGACCATTAACATGCTCATATTGTTTTGTGGGTAGTAAAATTGGAGGTACATTAAGTATTATTCATATTCCGTGTCAGTAGCCAAAGCTCTGGAAGGAGGCTTCCTTAGGTTCCTTCTAAGATGGAATTATAGAATCTCATGTTAGAAGGGATCGTGAGAGCAGCTGGTCCAGCCACCCAAGCCAACATTTGAATCCCCTTTTCAACATCCCCATCAGGTCGGTGTCCAGCATCTGCTTGTATATCTCTAGGGATCAGCAGAGTTCCTGAGAACAGAAACCAAGTTCTGCATTGACACTGGAACATTGCAGATTGCTATCTCTATAACAGTAGTTCTCAAACTTTTGTTCCCAGAAGCCCTTTACACTCTTAAAAATTATTGAGGCCCCCAAAGAGCTTTTGTTTATGCATACATATCTATCAATATTTATTTATTAATTAACTTAAAAATACAATAATAAACCCATCACATGTCAATATAGATAACATTTTAAATGAAAAATAACTTTTTCCCAAAAGGAAATAAATTTAGTGAAAATGGCCTTGCAAAATCTCCTTAATGTCTCTTATAATAAATAGAAGACAGCTGGATTCTCATATCTATTACTCATTCAATCTGTTGTGATATCACAGGTGAAGGAGCCTGTACAGAGATCACATATACATACATGAGAGGCAAATAGACCTTATAGACCTCCCAGAAGGGTCTCAGGGACCCTCAGGAGTCCCCAGATCACACTTTGAGAACGGCTGCTGTCTTGTATACCAAGGGATGGGATGAATTGGTGATGTAAATTGGTAGGGACTGCAATGAAAGAAAAAATAGATGCAAAAGGGCCCAAGAAAAATTTACTCACACCTATGGTCAACAAGAATTGAGTGCCTACCATGTGCCCAAGTGCAAAGCACTGAAAGTACAGGTTGAGTGTCTCTTATTCAAAATGCTTAGGACCAGAAATGTTTCTGATTTTGGACTTTTTTGGATTTTGGAATATTTGCATTTTACATATCGGTTGAGCATCCTTAATCTGAAAATGTGAAATCCAAAATGCTCCAATGAGCATTTCCTTTGAGCATCGTGTCAGCACTGAAAAAGTTTCAGATTTTGGAGCATTTCAGTTTTTGAATTTTTTGATTAGGTATATTCAACCTGCACTAACACCTATGTCTGTTGTTCCCTATCTCCTTTAATTTGAAGACTTATTTTGGCCTCAAAAAATATTTCAGGACTATGAATGAACTCTTTTTACTTACAGCATTCACTAATTGATGGCTGCTATGTAAAAGCAAAAAAAAAGCTACTGTGAATTTAGTTCTGATTTTAATAAATTTCTACCTTATTCAACCCAGTGGTATCTGTGGACATTAAAAAACGAATACTGTGTCTACGTTTTATACATTATACATTTGGTCTGCAGGCAGTGCTCAGTGCCCATGGGGATTTGCAGAAACCTTACAGGTAACTCTGTGTCTGGCCTGTGTAACTGCCCTGCCACCTGTGATCCACAGGCTGGGAGCTGAAGTCATTCATCAGGGCTTGTCATCAGCATCAAAGATGTTGAGTGATAGATTTGTTTGGGGGTTGTTTTTAACCATTAAGACTTTGGATGCCTTCAATTAGGATGGCCAGGTATCGTGAAGAAAAGCCAAAGATGCTTCTGGGGCCTCTGGTTCTCTTCACTTGCCCTTCTCTGCTAAGAGCAATAGATAGCACTTGCAGATCAAGCCCTCTCGCCTGCCCTGTGAGATGTTGCTAAGAGTTAATGGAAGGGAATTGTGTTGAGAGAGTTAATACTGAGTTAGAGAAAAGTGGAAGTGTGGTAATAGTGCGAGGGGAGGAGTGAGAAATTAAATGGTATCTTTTTAGAAGTCTGCCTTATTGCAGTCTGCATTGCTCCTTGGGGATTTTTCTACTGAATACAAGAAAATCAGCAAGCACTTCTTGAAAAACCCAGATGAAATTACTGCCATAAATTTTTATTTTTTTTCGTGGTATAAAACCCTTAATTTAGATGGGGAAGGTTTATTACCAGTGTTTTCTTGGCATGGCTAAGTTCAATTAATTTCAGATGACAAGCTCCAGGTCCCCTTCCCCCCTCCAGCACCTTCCTCCCCCAACCCCAAGTATGTGGAAAGTACAATTTGTTATTGGTTTGCCTTTGGCTCTGGAGACCTCATTAAGGGCCTGAGAAAGAGATATTCTCTCTTTCTCTTTGACACCTTTCTGTTTTCTGCAGGATTTAGACCATTTGCATTGTCATATGGAAAGTATGAGTGGTATATGTGAGGGGAAGCTTAGCAGACAAAAGTATCATGTTTATACCTTTTAAATATTGATGTGAAATGACTGTTGTAAGTTAAGAAATTGTTACCAATTTCTGTATTCAACTAAGATATGGAGCTCAGCTTAAGATGAGGTCTCTGAAAAGAAGTGGGCACATTTAGACAGGAAGACTTATTTAGCTGCTCTGACAGTTCATATGTAACCTACCTGATTGTTTAAAAGCAGAAACAAGATGTCAACAGAATATCGTCTTTATTCACATTCTTAGGACATAGCATGCTGCACCTTCAAGTTCTTGTTCCTATCAGAATACTGTGAGCGTATCTTGCAAACGAGGGAAATAATCTATGGTGTTTTGTTTTGTTTTTCTCTGCATGGTAATACAGAATCTATTGTAGTATGAATAAAAGGAGTCACAAGAGATTCATTACTGGTTGTGAAGTGTACTGCCTATGTCTTTCTGCATGTGATTCTTTATTTTACTTACAAAGCAGATATAAAAATTAGAATTGAGGTGATAGAGAATATATATTGCATAAATAAGCAATTTAAACAAAAGTTTTACCATTATAACAAATAAATACCCTCCTTCAGAGGTTGGAGATTAGAATCCTGTTACATTAAATGCTTGACAATTAATTAGCTATTGTCTATAAAGTTCCCAAGATGACAAGTTACTTAAATACTATTATTAGGAGTAGCTGGATTAGTAATAATAATGTTCAAGTGCCATTGGCAACAATGAAGAGATTTTAAAAATAAAGATAAATGCGTGTGATCATAGCCAAAGTGATTTGTGTGCTGAATGCAGAGCAGGCGGTCCCTGTGTGCAGTGTTTTCTGAGACTGCAGTGTGGAATGTGCAGTACTTGGCACAGTGTTCTGAGGAGGATGAGACAAAAGTGCTTAATTTGTTAATATTTTTTCTCTGTTTTTTTGTGTATTGTTTAACCTCTTGGGAAAATAGTGTTCACTTAGCAAAATTAAAGAAAATAAGAAAGCTGACAGAAAATAGGCTTAACAAAAGACCAAGTATAAAATATGAGCCTCTAGCAGTTTCTGATAGGCATTGTTTAGACTCCAAATATGTTAGATCATTCATTACTGTGTCTGTTTTTTTTTAAAAGGTACAAAATTGATATGGATAAAAATGTGTGGGGATTTGACTTGATTGTACAGGTTTTTGTTCTGTGGAATTTATATCCTTAGGGCTCCATTTGTTTTGGATGTGATTTTGTGAGAAAATCAACTTGGAACTGAGAACTGGCCCAATATCAGTAGTTGGGGGGAGACAGGGTGTGGGAATACCAAAGCAGAGGATACACATGAATCCTTTTTATGGAGAGTGAAGCTTACAAGAGGAATGGTATGGGGCTTCTTGATTTTTAGAATCAAATAATTTTAATATTGGATGGTGTGCAGAAGCAGCAGTGATCATCAAATACTTCATGCACCCCCTTATGTTACCCAATCCTTGTTGCTACTGGGTTTGGGCTATGGGACTTGCTGAGCCAGTGGGCTATGAGTAGAAGGGATATAGGGCACTGCCAGGCCAAGACATTTAAAAGCCAGTGTGCCCCTCCCAACCCCTTCTGGGTTACTTCCTGCTTTGTATGTTTTTAGTACTAGATAAAAGAACAAAATATAATAGAACTATACGAATTTTGAAATATGTATGTGCCTCTAAATAATGAAAGAAATTTAGCTTATGTTACATATAGCTATTTCGTGCAGTCTGCTTTTTAGAAGTATACATAGCATTCTCTTGTCCGTGAAAGTGGAATGTGGACAACAGACTCTAGTTCTGGTGTTGTAACTCATGCTTGATACTTCCATGAGTCCTGGAAAAACCTCATTGTGGAAAAGCTGGGATGGGTTGTATTTGGTTTTAGATATTATATGCAGGTGCCTCAGGTAGCCAAATTTATACTGTAAACCACTTTTTATAAATGATCAGATTTCTGTCTCTGATAATTTGTTGGGAATTACTTGAATGTTGATCTTGCTAGAGATTTTTATTAGTGTGAAAGTAACTTTTTAGTTAGTGTTTCCATAACAGTAAGATTCAAACAAAGCAGTCTTGAGACCAAGGAGCATCTAGGCCATCTGTTTTGAACATATCTAACACATTTTCTTTTTGATGCCTCTGTCTACAAACCTGGCTGTTGCTACCTTGGTTGGTTGCTTACAGTTTGACTCTAGCCTACCTTGCTTAATTAAGACTTAAAATAATAGTACCTTCAGTCCTGCCTGGCACTTGAGAGAATAGCCAAATCTGAAGCTTTTGCTTGCTGTAATGGTTGCTCAGTAGCTTGTTGTAGTTTTATAGCAACAAGGTTTGGAAATTCTCCAGTAAACAATGATTTTCATTCTTAACGGTCTAGTTGTAAGGAGCAGACATCTGGATGGACATTAGTTCTTTCTTGCTAAATATTCTTTTCAGTTTTCTTCTCTTCTCCCTTCATCTTTCTTGCTTTCTCCTTTTCTTCCCCCTTCCCTCCCCTTTCCTTTCTTTCCCTCTCCCCCGCCCCCATATAATATAACGGTAAATTTGAAGAAAGGGACTGTTGCCTTGTGTAGGGTCCAAGAATCCTGATCATTTTGAAGAGCTAGCCAGTTCTAATGTTATACTTAGGAAACATCTTACGGAATGTGTAGCATCTTTTGTGATGTGTGAAATGAGAGAGAATACAGTTTGGGGGGAAAAAGCATATTCTTGGGTCCTACATTAGAGAATATAAATCACAGATCAATATAAAGTTCAGATAATACTTTATCCAGCAACTGTATGTGATAGCAATGGGAGGTGCAAAAGTTCCCTCCATGTGTGCATTTTGAGAAATACAGTGTTTTTATTTGGTACAGTTGCATATTCATTTCTAACAGACTGCATTCTAAAAGAATTGGCCTTTTATAGATTCTATGAATATTCAGAGAGTCACCAAAACCAATTTTGTCCTTTACCTTATGTATCTAGACCCATCTGTCATTTGCTTGCTAGATGGTCCTAGTTTTGTATTATGGCATTTGCCTTTTGAGAAAAAGGGGTTTCCTGTGTTGATGAGGGTGCATGCTGGTACCTTTGCTGCCCTGCTTGAAAGTTTCCACCCTCATCTTGGATCTTAGAGGAAGAGAGTATGTGTGGGGGTGGGGGGGGAGAAGGTCCTGCCTACATTGGGATTTGGCATCAGCTCTCTTAAGCTTTTAGGCCATTGTTTTTTTGGTTTTTTTTTTGCAGTTGTCCAAGTACATTTTTTAAAAATATTATATTATTATTATTATGTTTTTTTAATTTCGGAATATTATGGGGGTACAACACTTTGGCTATATATATTACCCATGCACTGCCCGTGTCAGAGCTACAATCGTGGTCATCCTCCAAACTGTGCTCCCCGCATCCATTCAGTGAGAGTTGTCCCATCCCCTCCACCCCCCTCCCGCCTGCCCGCCCCCTGATGAATATTATTGCCCTGTGTGATGTAAGTGTTGATCAGTTAGTACCAATTTGATGGTGAGTACCAGTGGTGCTTGTTTTTCCATTCCATTCGCTTCAAAGAATGGGCTCTAGCTCCAACCAGGATAATACCAGATGTGTTAATTCACCATTGTTTTTTATTGCTGAGTAATACTCCATGGTATACATATACCACATTTTATTAATCCGCTCGTGTATTGATGGGCACCTGGGTTGTTTCCACATCTTTGCAATTGTGAATTGTGCTGCTATAAACATTCGCGAACAGATGTCTTTATTATAGAATGTCTTTTTTTCCTTTGGGTAAATACCCAGTAGTGGGATTGCTGGGTCAAATGGTAATTGTACTTTTAATTCTTTGAGGTATCTCCATATTACTTTCCATAGAGGTTGTACTAATTTGCAGTCCCACCAGCAGTGTATGAGTGTTCCTATCTGTCCGCATCCCCGCCAACATTTGTTGTTTGGGGATTTCTTGATATGAGCCAATCTCACTGGAGTTCAGTGATATCTCATTGTGGTTTTGATTTGCATTTCCCTGATGATTAGAGAAGTTGAGCGATTTTTTATATGTTTGCTGGCCATTATTCTGTCTTCTTTTGAAAAGTTTCTGTTCACATCCTTTGCCCATTTTTTAATAGGGTTGTTTGATTTTTTCTTGTTGATTTTCCTAAGTTCTGTATAGATTCTGGTTATCAGTTCTTTATCAGATGTGTAGCATGCAAATATTTTCTCCCATTCTGTGGGTTGTCTGTTCACTCTAGTGATAGTTTCCTTAGCTGTGCAGAAGCTTTTTAATTTGATCAGGTCCCATGTATTTATTTTGGTTGCTGCTGTGATTGCTTTGGGGGTCTTCTTCATAAATTCTATGCCTAGGCCAATGTCCATAAGAGTTTTTCCAATGTTTTCTTCAAGAATTCTTATGGTTTCACGTCTTAGGTTTAAATCCATTATCCATTGTGAGTTGATTTTTGTGAGTGGTGAGAGGTGTGGGTCCAGTTTCAGTCCTCTACATATGGCCATCCAGTTTTCCCAGCACCATTTATTGAATAGGGAATCTTTTCCCCAGTGTACGTTTCTCTGGAATTTGTCAAAGATCAGGTGACTGTATGAGGTTGGTTTTATATTTGGGTCCCCAGTCCTGCTCCATTGGTCTACGTCTCTGTTCTTGTGCCAATACCATGCTGTTTTGGTTACTGTAGCCTTATAGTATAGTTTGAAGTCTGGTAGACAGATGCCTCCCAATTTGTTCTTTTTGCTGAAGATTGCTTTGGCTAGACGGGGTCTTCTCTGGTTCCACACGAAGCGTGGAATTATTTTTTCTAGATCAGCAAAAAATGATGTTGGTATTTTGATAGGGACTGCATTGATTCTGTAAATCACTTTAGGTAGCAAAGCCATTTTTACAATGTTGATTCTGCCTATCCAAGAGCATGGTAGGGTTTTCCATCTGTTAACATCCTCTGCAATTTCTTTTCCCAGTGTTTCATAATTCTCTCCATATAGGTCTTTGACCTCCTTAGTTAGATATGTTCCTAAATATTTAATTGTCTTTGGTGCTATTGTGAAAGGTATTGCATCTTTAATTTGTTTCTCGGCTTGATTGTTATTAGCATATATGAAGGCTATGGATTTGTGTGTATTAATTTTGTATCCTGAGACTCTGCTGAATTCATTTATCAATTCCAGTAATCTCTTGGTTGAATCTTTGGGGTTTTCTATGTATAATATCATATCATCTGCGAATAGTGAAAGTTTGACCTCTTCTGCCCCCATCTGGACGCCCCTGATTCCTCTGTCTTGTCTGATTGCTCTGGCCAGGACTTCTAGCACTATGTTGAATAGAAGTGGAGATAGTGGGCAACCTTGTCTAGTTCCAGTTTTAAGGGGGAATGCTTTCAATTTTTCCCCATTCAGTATGATATTGGCTGTGGGTTTATCGTATATGGCTTTAATAGTTTTGAGGTATGAGCCATCTATGCCTATATTATTAAGAGTTCTTATCATAAAAGGATGCTGGATTTTGTCAAAAGCCTTTTCTGCATCTATTGAAAGGATCATATAATCTTTGTTCTTGCTTTTATTTATATGGTGAATTACGTTTATAGATTTGTGTATGTTGAACCATCCCTGCATCTTGGAATGACGCCCACCTGATCGTGATGAATTATTTTTTTGATGTACATTTGAATTGGGTTTGCAAGTATTTTATTGATAATTTTTGCATCTATATTCATAAGGGATATTGGTCTGTAATTTTCTTTTCTTGTTGTGTCCTTTCCTGGGTTTGGTATCAAGGTGATATTGGCTTCGTAGAATGAGTTTGGGAGGATTCCATCCTTCTGGATATTTTCAAATAATTTCTGCAGTATAGTAGGCCATTGTTTTGGACACTGACATAGCAAGGGAAGGCATGATGGATTTTGCCACTACTAAGTCATCAGGGTACTTGGCAAGCTGGCAAAAGCTAGAAGTCTTGTCCATTTGCATTTTAATTGGAATGACCATTAGCTGAAAGCCCAAATTTTTTAAGTTGTCCCATGAGTCCTTTCTCCCTTTACCCTCTCATTTTCCTGAAGCTGATTTGCATCTTTAAAAAAATGTATTTCTCAACATTTTAAAACTTATTCATGCCCCTTTTGATAAACTTAGAAATCTTACATTTCCTTTAATATTATTTAAAACATCAATTAAAAAGTAAAATTGTAACAAAAGAACTAAGGCAATGACAATCTTAGAAGGATGCCCTTTCTTTCCTTCAGTCACATGAGATCAGTGTCAAAGTGGGGCTGGCTTGCTTGCCACAAGTGTTTTTCCTGTTCTTGCTACTGACAGAGCATAGCACAGGTCACTTTCACATCAAGCCTGTTCAACTGCTTTGTTTTCATGGTCACAAAGGGCAGAGAACCTGCTCTGCAAATATAGTATATTTTATTATAATTTTGAAAATGCTCTTTCAGACTACACATGTGCCAATCTTCTCCCCCAAAAATTTTGATATAACTCCCATACCATCTCCCACCACCTCACTGCTTTAAATACTTAAATATGAAGAGAGAAACAGATGAAAGTAATTAAGATGGGATAAGTAAGACATTCTTATTCATGAGCACATCCCTGTCTCTCTGCCACCATGCCCTTGTGGCTGTGTTATTACTCTTCCTCTTCACTGTCTTAACCCCCTCCAGATAAACCTGCACGGTTGGCTAAGCCCTGTCCTCCAGTCTCACTTCCTCAAGAATAAGCCAGCTTCATTGATTCTCATCACAGTAATAATTCTGCTCTGTAGAAACCTGTGGGGCCTTAAGTAATAAGATAACCTGTAGAAAGGCTGGGTGCAATGAGTAACACATGAAACATGTAACAAATGCTAATTCTGTTTCTTTTCCTCCTCTTCCCAGGATTCAGTGTTTTTGGTTCCAGAATCATCTTTGGGTCTTCTAATATATGATAGTAAAGAAGGACAGGCTTTTCATAAATGAAATTCTGAGTGGGTTTTATTGATTCATCCGTGTAACTCCATATCACTAACTCTGGTTCCAGTTCTCCTTGTGGTGAGAATAGGTCTTCTGCATTCTTTCATTGGTAAGAATGGATGGAGAAGAAAACTAATATTCTTTGAAGATCTGCTATGTAAGTTCTAGGCACTGGGACCAAGTATTTCACTTGCATCATTACAATGAATCCTCATAGTATTCCCATAAGAACGATTATCTCCCATTTCCTAGTTGAAGAAACTAAGCACAGCAATGTCATTTGCCTAACTTGGTCTGTGGTGGTGGTCAAGATTCAAGCCCAAAGCCATTGTTCTTTATGGTATGTAGAGTTGCTTTGTTGGTTCCAGTGAAAGGAATGATCCTTTCAAACATGTTCAAACTTTTCTGTTCTTTGGGTAGGCAGAAGAGGAAAAAAAGAATAGATAATCATTATTATTCTTTTGAAAATAAACTACCTCATTCTACCTAGTAACTATCTGATATAGGATCTGGGGCAATGCTTTTATACCTTGCAGTTTTTATTTAGTAGAAAACCAAGAATATTATAACCAATTTACTCTATTTCAGTTGTTATTATAAATAGCATTATGATCCTGTTTCGTATGAGAAATCAATGTATTTTCAAGAATAGAGGTAGTATAGATTGTCCTAAGCGAGCTTTTCTGAGACCTGTAAAGGTAAAAAGGTAACCGAAGGGGTTACCTTTTCCTTCCTCCTCAGAAAAATATTTGGAGCTCTTAATTTTGGAGTTAATAGGGGTTGTAATGATGAAAAAATAATGTGCGTACAATGAATCGTTTATACTGTTATTTAAAATCTGAAAGGTTCACATATAGAAAAAATGAGTAAAATACATTCCTGTAATTTTGAACTTGCCATATATGCCCATCATGATGTATAACAGGCAAAATAGAGTTCCATAATTTTTATAATCTCACTCTAGAGTTTAGATTTTAACACTTAAGAATTAGTTATTGCTGCGCTAGTGCTGGCAGCCCAGCCATTATCCTGGGCTTATAGAGAATTCACACATCAATGCAGATGTATATGTCCACGTGAGATTTGGTTTTATTTTGCTTTGCTTTGATTTCTTTTTTACTCTCCAGAACATTTTTGAGAAGGAAGAAATCAGATTTGAATAAAAAATTTAAATTTGGTGAGGGAAATTTGGCAATGGAAAGATGGTCTGATATTAAAATTTTGTGCCGAGATAAACATTGTATCAGTTACCACCACTCAATATGAAAAGATTTGCTACTGAACTTCGTCCTTTGGAAATGGCATTTTGAACCTTTGGCCACTGGAGGGTGCTGTGCTACTGCAAACCACTTATTTAATTCAGAAGTCATCAAATCTCTTCATTTTTTCTTCTCACTAAAAAGATAAAGGATTTATATTCTTGTAATGCCGAATCAGTTCATACTTAACATTCAGCCTTTAGCTGTGGAAACTTGTTTGAATGACAGTAATGGCTTCATTTCAAGTTATTTAAATGTTTAATGCTGTGTAATTTACTCAAATGTGTGTAATCCTTTATTTAACTAGATGAAAATAATATACTGTTAGCATTGTTTTTAGCATTAATTAATGTGACTAATTAAAGTTAAAAACACTAAAACCAATTTCCCTGTTTTTTGCATGATCAGACTATAGAGAGTTTCCTTCTGGCCCAGGCTGGTTTTGGTTCAATGCTTATCTCCCCTCAGCCCTGCTCTATCCCTGCACCACCCCGCAAGCCCCACTATTTTTGCAGTTAATTTGATTTTAGTGTATAGACAGCTACTCGTGGTACCAAAACGGATTAACTGTAGATCCTTTTCCTCCTAAAACTTATCTTTGCAGTGATAGGAACTTCCTAACATTATTTTATTATTCCAGAATGAATGTAGCAATGGTTAAAATTAGTAAATTACTATCAGCACTTAAAAAGAGAGAGAAAATACAGAAGCACATGCTGACATCACTAGTCCTGGCCAATATGAGATGAGTGAGAACTCATTTTCAGCAGGAAAAGGTAGAACCTCAGTATTCCTGCCTGAAGACCCTGTCAGCACAGCTATTGCTGCCATTGACTCTCAGTAATAAGGAAAAACAAACCCAAAAGCCCCTGCTGTTTCCAAAGCTTTAATCTGGTCTTGGAAATCAGATGGGTTTAAGTCAAAACCAGGTAACACATTTCTGGCTTCCTGGTTGTACTGCTGTGATGTGTTATATTAAAACTGCCCATTGCAGTTCTCTGTTTGTAGGCATAAATAATTCTTTCTCATTAAACATTGCTCCTCCGGGGTGCCGGAGAAAGGAATGTTTTTACCTATTGTAATTGTTGATAAATATCCTTTATTCAAAGTAATTGGTGGATTATAGTATGCTTTCTTATTATTCTAAACTCTATGGAATTTTTGTCTATTACCAGGACAATTTTTTTTTTTGCCATAACAAATAACATTGAATGGACAATTTTTAAAGGGTTAAAAATGCAGAAGTATCTCATTATTTTTAGGTTAAATTCTAGATTAGAATTGTTGTCTAGGTTTAAAAAACACCTATAAACAGAATTTTTCAACTCCTTCTCATAGTATTTTATATTATATAATCTTTATATACAGTGACACTATTTTATTTTGTGAATAAAATCTTAAATTAAAAGAGTGCATTTAATTTCTTGAGCAATCTTATTATTATTTTGCACATTAACTCTAGTTTTTTAACCAACAATTTTTTAAAAGAATTTATATGATATTTGTGTCACATCATAATTTTGCTTACCATAATTATAAATATTATATATACACACACACATACAATAGTTCTCTCAGCTGGGTAAAACAAATAATTGAAACATAGAAATATGCTTATTATTAAATATATGCCATATAGGACTTTTAGGAGATTAGGTTATAAAATTCATGAATGAGAGAGTGACACAAGTTTAAAAATCATAATTTCAGATGCTTTATTTTTCTCCTTTAAATTCACAAATAACACAAATGCCCAGCACTTTAAAAAGAGCCCTTTATTCCATTTGATCCTTACAAACACTGTATTGGGTGGTAGATATAAATATCATCCACATTTTATAATGAAGGAAATGGAGGCATAGGAAGATTAAAATTACTTTCCCAAGATCATGGAAATAGCATGCAGTAAAGCTGGGAATGAACTCTAGTTCCCTGCTCCTAGTAAGTGCTGTTTCCTCCATATCCTTCCTCCTTCAAAAATTCAGGGTGTGTTTTTCATCAGAAGCTCTGAAAAAAAGAGAAAAAAATATTCAGGGTGCAGTCCTGAAGGGGTGATGTTGAACCCTGAATGGAGGCTGTGAACCAAGAACCCAGGAGATGCCTCTGAATGGGAAGGCTGACCTTTGTTTCCATGTGTGTTATAGACTGACTTAGGCTGTTTCTGTGTGCCCAATCCTCATCTCTAAAATAGGATCTGGTTAGTCTTTTTCCAGATGTATCTACGACAGAGTAAACAATAATAAAGTTTTAATTTATTGAGAAATTTGAGCCTGGGGGTAAAAGCTATTTGCAGTGTAGTTTTTACCTTCTGTATTTTTTGAAAGGGAAAGTAGCTCTTTCTCTTTCTTTACCTGAAAGACAGTCAACAAGCTTGCAAAAGAAAGTATTGGAAATAAACAGATGGATGACGCATCCTCAATCATAGAAACACAAGGAGGTATTACTTTAATTATTCTTAATACACTCTGTTGGGCCAGGTGGAGGACTCAGGATTTGTTTTTCTTCCTTTATTGACTCCTGGATTTGTAGTTTCTTCTCACTTGAGAATGAGATTTTTAAAAATGTGTATACATTTATTGGTGTGTGATAATAGGCTGATTTCTTTAAGAGATGCAGTGTTATCAGCGTTTGACTGCTAAGATTAAATTAAGTCATAAATTAGGATATAACATTTCCTAAAGACATTTTATGTTTTAATCAGTGCTAAGATGGAAAAGATAAATAACTACTAAAGTAGCAATAAAGTGAAGAAAATGAACAGGTGTTATTACTTAATATTATGCAAGAAAAAAATAATTACTTGTTAAATACACATAAATAAATATAAGTCAGGGTCATAGGTAAGGGCTTTAGCTCATTAATATGATTTCTCATGATCCTGTGTAATCCGAACTCAGGACTTTGTTGGTGGCACCCAAAACACAATGCCACTATTATGTAACTGACACTTTGTCTTTCTTGCCAGCACCTTAATATTAATACTTCAAAGCACATATTATTATTTCACAATATTGTGTTTGCAGGTACTTCCCAGGGACAGCAGACACGAATTTCATCTTTACTACAAACCTGCCAACCTGTTCTTAAGACCATTTCTTCTCCTGTGCTCGAGTTTCATTGTCTTCTGTCCCTTTTTGTCTTTACGATCTAATTTATACTTGCCCTCAGAGAGGTATCTCTCAACATGAAGACCCTCATAAACAGCTTCTCCCTCTTACCTCAAAACTTGCACCACATTTTCTCATCCACATCCCTTTTTGGATCTTTTTATTATGGCTTTTATGCCCATATCCAACATTTACAGTCCCCCGACTGACTCCGAGGAAGTCACAGTGAGAGTACCTGGGGCCTGCCCTGGGAAATACCTACGTGCTAGTGTTGAGCTCTTTTTCAGTTTTGGTTCTCTGCTGCCTTTGACCTTCCAGAGCATGCTGACTGACTTGAAATGAATTCTAAAACCTACATCTCAAACGGACTCAAGTTTTCTCCCGTCAGACATTCGTTTTTACGGTCTCTCACCTTCTTCACCCTTCTCATTGACAGGCCTCTCTGGGGCTGCGGATTCTGTCTGGCTGGGAACATCTAGCACTGAGTTCCTTTCTTTCACGTGTCAAATAAGAATGGGCCTTAGAACTGGATGTATCTTTTGAGATTGTAGGGTCCACACTTTCATTTTGTAGGTGAGGTGTATGGCACTTAGAAAGACTATGTGGGATTTGCCTGAGGACGTGCAGCAAGCAAGCAGCAAACCCAGGACTGGCATCCAGGCCTCCTGCCTCTTAGTCCGTTTGGTAGCATTTCTACCACACGTTCCTTCCATTTGGCCACCACTGAGTGGAATCTCTGCAGGCTGTGCAGATGTGGGGGATTTAAACTGGCTGCTTTTTAGGGACTAATAGATCATTAGCCAACTCCAATAGGTCATCCATTATATTGCTCCATGTTGCCATTGTGCTATTGCTTATCTCTATCAAAATTACAAAGGATAAAAGCAGAGGATTTGACAGCCAGAAATGCTGTATTTCTGGAATTAAAAACAACAAATTAAAAAGACAAAATCAAAAGGCAAAGGTCAAAGTGGGGAAAAATACAATATTTATGAGAAAAGAAAAGATTAAAATCTTGCTATTTTGCTCTTATAACCAAAAAGGAAAAGATGAACACCTTAGAAGAAAAATGGGAATAGGACGTGTGACATTTGGAATAGACAGTTCACAAAAGAAGGCATATAAATAAATGGCCATGTGCAGAAAGAATCAACATCATTGTGAAACAAAGAGAAACCATTTAGTGCTTATCAAATGGAAAAATATTTTGAATAATGCTCATAGTGTTGGTGAGGGCAAGGTAAAACATTCTCTCTGTATGCTGGTCCTGGAAGTTATAGAAATTATGATACATATACAGGATGGAACTGTGCAACCATTAAAGATGTTTTAGGAAAATTTATATGACACAAAAATGCTGACAAGTTAAGTGAAGAAAAACACTAAAACAATATTCTAATTTTTTAAATGGCATATGTGTATATGCATTTTTTAAAAAGCTGTAAGGAAATACACCAAATGTTAAAAGTATTTTATCATTGAGTGGAGAGATGAATAATTATGCTCTTTAAATTTTTTGCATTTTCTGATTTTTTAATAATAAATGTTACTACTTTTGAAATTTAAAAAAGCATTATAAAAAATTAAAAATTTTTTATAAAAGAAGTTGTGACTTTACCTTCAGATCACACATTCTTTGCAGAGCTGCTGGTTTTTGTCTGACCTTTTAAAAAGCTGTATACCACTCCTCAGTTTACAGAGCCTGTCTCTGTAATAAGGTGAAGGCCTCATGGCACAGTGAAAATAGACCTGACCTAGGAGCCTGGAGAAGGGACTGTGCTGTGTGAACACATTGTGGCCTGAAATCACTGCCCTTCCTGTGGGCGTTTCTTCATTTACAGAGAGAGAGAGTTTTTTGGTGCATAGTTTCTATAATGTTCCTTGCAACTCTAAAACTGGATAATTCCAATTTTTCCCCAACCTCTTTAGCATCCTCCTTTCCTTTTTCTGTCCCCTAATATCATCTCACCTAAAGTGGGCAGATCCACTTTAAAATCTGACTCCGGGAAGTTTTGTTGTTGATGGTTAACAAAAAAAAATCCCTTGCACAATTTTGAAAACCTTTAGGGAATTGTTTTTTCTAACCAGAGGCTTTATTCTCTATTACAACTATTTCATACTTTTTGCATCCACTTTAAAGATCTAGACCAGGGGTCAACAAACTTTTGGCACAGAACCAGATAGTAAATATTTCAGGCTTTGTGGGCCACATAAAATCTCTGTTGCCTGTTCTTCGTTTTTTAAATAATCCCTTGAAAAATGCAAAATCCATTTTTGGCTCACAGGCCATAAACAGGCCATAGTTTGCTGACCTCTGTTCACAACCTTAAAGGAACAAGACATTATTTGTCATACTTGGTTAATACTTGTAAACTTGATCTCCCCCACCCCCAGTTTCTAAGATAGGTCTTCAGACTATAATTAAAATAATCCTTTAGGGTGACAGAAGACAATTTATTTAATGGATAACCAAAAAGCACATTATTTTGTCCAGTTCCTCAAATGTCTGTATAACCAAAAGCTCAAAAATGGAATCTACCTTCCAGGACTGTTTTAAATTATTCTTCATATCGTGTCCTGTATGCTGTTCCAGAAAATATCTTAGAATCCTAGATTTGGGTGCAGACTCAAAAAATTAACCCTCATGCTTTCAGCAGGGCTACATCTAATGCTTTAAACTCTCTCTTCTAAACATAGTCATTAAACAAAGATTTTAGAGTTAAACAGACTGGATTTGGTCCCAGCTTGGTCATTTACCAACTGTGTGGCCATTTCAAGTTAGTTAGCCATGCTAAACTAAAGTCTCCTCATCTCTAAAATGAGGACAATTGTAGTACAGGCATACCTTTTTTTTTAATTGCACTTCACAGATATTACATTTTTTTGCAAGTTGAAGGTTTGAGGCAACTCCACATCCAGCAAGTCTGTTGGCCTCATTTTTCCAAGAGCATGTGCTCACTTTGTGTCTCTGTGTCACATTTTGGTCATTCTCACAATATTTCAAACCTTTTCCTTATTATTATATCTGTTACAGTGATCTGTGATCAGTGATATTTGATGTTACCGTTGTAATTGTTGTAGGACACCACGAACCGCGCCCATATAAGATGGCGAACTCAATGGATAAATGTTGTGTATGTTCTGGCTGCTCCACCAACCAGCCATTCTCTTGTCTCTCTCCCTCTCCTCAGGCCTCACTATGCCCTGAGATACAAAAATGTTGAAATTAGGCCAATTAATAACCCTACAATGGCCTCAAAGTGTTCAAGCGAAAGGAAGAGTTGCACGTTTCACTTTAAATCAAAATCTAGAAATGATCAAGCTTAGTGAGGAAGGCATGTCAAAAGCTAAGATAGGGCCAGGTGTGGTGGCTTATGCCTCCCAGCATGTTGGGAGGTCAAGGGAGGCAAGAGGATCACTTGAGGCTAGGAGTTCAAGACCAGCCTGGGCAACATAGTGAGACCCCATCTCTCCAAAAAATTTTTAAAAATTAGCTGGGCATGGTGGCACACACCTGTTGTCCTAGCTACTTGGGAGACTGAGCCAGGAGGATCACTTGAGCCTGGGAGTTGGAGGTTGCAGTGAGCTGTGATTGCACCATTGCACTCAGTCTGAGTGACAGAGCTAGACACTGTCTCTAAAACAAAAAAGAAAAAGAAAAAAAGAAAGCTGAGATAGGCCAAAAGCTATGCTTCTTGTGACAAAAAGTTACCCAAGCTGTGAATGCAAAGGAAAAGTTCTTGGCAAAAATTCAAGAATTTGAATTTCCAAGTTCAAGTCAGTACTCCAGTGGAAACAAAAATGATAAGAAAGTGCAATAGCCTTATTGCCAATATGGAGAAAGTTTGAGTGGTCTTGACAGAAGATCAGACCAGCCACAACATTCCTTTAAGTCAAAGCCTAATCCAGAGCAAGGCCCTAACTCTCTTCAGTGAAGAGAATGAAGGCTGAGAGAGGTGAGGAAGCTGCAGAAGAAAAGTGTGCAGCTAGCAGAGGTTGGTTCATGACGTTTAAGAAAAGAAGCATCTCCATAACATAAAAGTGCAAGGTGAAGCAGCAAGTGCTGATGTAGAAGCTGCAACAAGTTATCCAGAAGATCTAGCTAAGGTCATTGATGAAGGTGGCTGTGTTAAACAACAAATTTTCAAGGTAGACAAAAGAGCCTTATATTGGAAGAAGATGCTATCTAGGACTTTCATAGCTAGAAAGAAGTCAGTGCCTGGCTTCAAAGCTTAAAAAAACAGGCTGACTCTCTTGTTAGGGGCTAATGTAGCTGGGGACTTTAAGTTGAAGGCAGTGCTCATTTACCATTCTGAAAACCCTAAATCTACTCTGCCTGTGCTCTATAAATGGAAGAACAAAGCCTGGATGATAGCACATCTATTTATGGCATGGTTTGCTGAATATTTTAAGCCCACTATTGAGACCTACTGCTCAGGAAAAAAGATTTCTTTAAAAATACTACTCCTCACTGACAATGCACCTGGTCACCCAAGAACTCTGATGGAGATGCACAAGGAGATGAATGTCGTTTTCATGCCTGCTATCACAACATCCATTCTTCAGCCTATAGATGAGTGATTTTGACTTTCAAGTGTTATTATTTAATACACTTCATAAGGCTGTATCTGTCATAGATAGTTATTCCTCTGATGGATGTGGGCAAAGTAAATTGAAAACCTTTTGGAAAGGACTCACCATTGTAGATGCCATTAAGAACATTTTTGATTCATGGGAGGAGGTCTAAATATCAACATTAACAGGAGTTTGTAAGAAGTAGATTCCAGCCCTCATGGATGACTTTTAAGGTCCAAAACTTCAGTGAAGGAAGTAACTGCAGATGTGGTAGAAATAGCAAGAGAATTAGAATTAGAAGGGGAGCCTGAAGATGTAACTGAATTGCTGCAATCTCAGATAAAACTTTAATGGTTGAGGGGTGCTTTTTATGGGTGAACAAAGGGAGTGGAGATGGAATTCCTGAGATAGAATCCACTCCTGGTGAAGATGCTGTGAATATTGTTGAAATGGCAATGAAGGATTTAGAATATTCCATAAACTTAGTTGATAAGGCAGTGGCAGGGTTTGAGAGATTTAACTCCAATTTAGAAAGAAGTTCTACTGTGGGTAAAATGCTATTAAACAGCATCACATGCTATAGAGAAATCTTACATGAAAGAAAGAGTCAGTCGATGCAGCAAACTTCATTGTTGTCTTATTTTAAACCACCCACCCCAACCTTCAGCAGCCACCACCCTGATCAGTCAGCAGCCATCAGCATAGTCGCAAGCCCCTCCACCAGCCAAAAGATTACCACTCACTGAAGGCTCAGATGATTGTTAGCATTCTTTAGCAATAAAGTGTATTTTAATTAAGGTGTGTACATTTTTTAAGACATAAGGCTATTGTGCACTTAATAGAGTATAGTATAGTATAAATATAAATTTTATATGCATTGGGAAATGAAAAAATTTGTGTGACTTGCTTTATTGAGATACTTGCTTTATTGCAGTGGTCTGGAACCGAATCCTCAATATCTTCAAGGTATGCCTGTACTTGTTTCATAGGATTGCTACAAATGTCAGAGGAGATCAGACTTGTAAAACAGCCTTGGCACAGTGCTTGGCACAAAGGAAGCACTTGATTGATATAGGATTATTATTATCTCTTTTTCTTTTAAAAGGATGTTCAGTGTTCTTCCTCAGGAACTGATTATAATCTCAAATAATAGTCAATCCCAGGAAGTGTTTTCATAACTCTAACCCCCATCTCATCTACTTTGGAATTTATACCCAGTCGGCTGAACCTGTGGTCCATTTTTTTTTATTTATTCCTCATTAGACATAAAAAAACAGCTAGTGATAACCCCCTGAAGAATAAAAATAAAACATTTCCTCAGTAATTTTAGTTCTGGTTCCATAGGTCTGATTCCCCTAGTTATTATGTCTCACCTTTACCCTTTCTGTGCCCTTCTGCAGTTGAAGAGCAAAGAGCTGAACACAGGATCCTAAACAAGAATTTCATTATCATTTCATTTACTTATTGAGTAAATATTTATAGAGCACCTACAATATGCTAAACACTGTGCCTGGAGCTGGACATAGAGCAGTGAACAAGACTAAGTCCCTGCCTTATGAAGCTTACATTCTATTAGGAGAGATAGACAAATGATATGTGAAGAAATAAATGCGATACTTACTGGTAATGTTTTGAAGAAATTGGAATGGGGAGATAAACTAGCAGGTGGTTAAGTTCTCAGAAGGGGCACTTGAGCAGGACAGTCAGGGAGGGCCTCTGAGTAAGCCAAAACTTGAGTTATAAGAAGTTGGCCAATGCAGTAAGCTGAGGGAAGAGTGTTCCGGGCTAGTAAACGCAAGAGTAAGGCTGTGAAGTGGGAACTAGCCTGGGGTGTTTGAGGAACAGAAAGAAGGCCATGTACATCTGAAATCTGGTGGGTAGATAGTCTATAGAGTGTTGGGGGAAGGTATGGCTGGAAATGTGTACAGACAGGTAGAGAGGAGCCAGGTCCTACAGGGCCTTGGTGATGTGGAATTTATTCTAAGTATGATGAAAAACCATTGGATGGCTTAAACCAAGTGATGAAATAACTTGGTTTATATTTTTGAAAGCTTACTGTAGTGTGATCTAGTATGAGAATGGACTATCGGGGAGACAAGAAGTCAGGTGGGCAAGGAAAAGTGAATAGAAGAGACTGGGAAGGAGCTACCAGTGAGGTGGGAAGGAAACAAGGACAGAATTTTCATGGAAGCCTAAAGAAAACAGTCGTTCAATATGGGGAGATGGGAGAAGGCAGGAGATGCTACGCAAGACAGATAAGAACAGAAAATTGACTCATAGATGTAGCAAGAGGGATGTCAGTGGTGACTATTAAGAGCCATTTCAGTGGAGTCATGGGAGGAGAGAATGGAGGCTGAGGAAATAGGGGTAGCAATAAATGTAGGAGTCAAAAGGAGTATCACTGGGAAGGGAAGCAGAGAAATGATGAAGAGGCTGTAGGGGGACTCGGGGACAAGGGAGGATGATGATAAGGCATATTTATATGTGAATTGGAGTGATACCACAGGGAAGAAGGATTCAATAACGTAGGAGAGTGGACCTTTGCAGGGGCCATGTTCCCGATTATGGGAGAGGGGCGCGGATCCCAAGCTCAAGTGGAAGATTGGCTTTAGATAGGAATGAGTTTCCTTCTTTCCTTGTAACAGGATGAAAGGCAGAACATGTAGAATGGTTGTACACAAGTAGATTGAATGAGGCAAAAATGAAAGCAATGCTTTTATATTCAGCAATGCTTGTGCTTGTCAGGTCTTTGTGGTATGTCATGGCCTTTGAGTTCTTTTTTGCTGCATTGCTGAGTTGCTTGTGCTGTGTGTTTCCTTTGTCCTATCCAGGCCATGTATATCAGACACAGATCTGTTTACATGTCTGTCTCCCCCACTAAACTGGCATCTCTTCAACAAGAGTGGTTATCTTTGTGTCCCCAGGCACAGCGCGGTGCTTGGTGAGGACTGAGTTGAAGGAATGCAGCTACATCAGTAGGAAGGACTCATGTTACAGCTGTACAAACAGACGCTAGGAAGGGATTTGAGAGCATGAACAAAATTAAGTGTTTACATTACTTAGAATAGTTCATATGATTTCTCTTTTTTAAGTTGAATAAATTGTTACTGATCACCAGAGTTGAGGAGTAGCTAAAGGTTAAGAAAAAAAAAAAGGATCACTTCACTACCACCTGGAAGAAGGTGGGCTTTCCGAGCTTCTTTCAGTCGGGATGAGTGCCTGGCATGCTTTGGTGGGAAGCACGATTCCAGGTTCAGGAGAAAGTGAGAACCAGGTGTGCGTGGAAGAGCAAATCCCAGTGTGGTCAGCTTGCTTGTGGGGATCTCAGGGTAGCAGGATAAGTAGAGTGTTTAGAGCAAGAGTAAATATTAATGAGAGATGGCCTAAAGCAGGCTTGTGCCGAAATGAGTGAGAATAACTTTGCAGAAAGTTTCAGTAGAGCATGTTTAGCCCTTTCCCAAATGCTTTTTACTTGGACTAGGAAAAAACAGAACAAAACAAAATGGTTACTTTCCCCATCAACATTATACAGCACATCCTAAATGAAACATGACTTTCTGAGTTACAAGCTGCCCCTGGCAAAGAGGCTGGTTGTAAGAGCATAATCTCAATGCGTGACCTGAAATTAATGTTCTATGGGCACTCCAGATTTGTGTGACATACTGTAAGTTATATCCAACCCAACTGTTCTTTTAACCACCTGCATTAAGTATCATGAAATGAGTTGCCCTGAAAGGAACCATCTGGATAAAGAAGCTTTTATGCCTTTATAAGTCCTTACTACATGACCCTAGGTCACCGCTGTTGATCTTGGAAGCTCTCTCTCCCACTTTCACTCTCTTGCCTTTAATGGATGGGGGTCTCCACACCAGGCTAGCTTTCTCTCTCAGCTGCCAGGTGCTGGCAAATGGTGCTGCCAGCCTCACTGGGGTAGGGGGTGGGGTAGAGGTAGGCACTGGCCCCATCATGTGTCTCCCCTTCCCAGAGGCCGGTGGGATACCAGCTGAAGAAAGGTCACAATCAGAGCTGCTCATCCCACAGAGTTCATTTTCTCTGGACTCATTAAAATGCTGCCTTTATCTTTCCCGTGGATTTTTACTATTCAAAACACTTTATGATGTGTGGCTCATTTTATTTTACATTAAGCTGACAACCTAACATCTTACGAAGTATCAACTGGGAATACAATTCTGCATTCTCTGTGCTGTGCCATCTTGCCAAGTTCTGTCTTTGTTACTCAGCTCTCATTCAGAAAGGAATTAATTTGAATTACATGATGCTGTGGTTGTTCCCTTGAAGAACTAGATTCTTGCACACCCTGGGAAAGTATCTGTCTGTGAAAGTACTTGAATCTTCCAGGTTATGTGCCATTCCTCTTCTCTCTTTTTTCCCTTTCGTATCATCATGGAGACCTCTCATGCTAGAATTAAATCTTTCTGTTTTACTCAATGGGATCTACTCAGTCCCTACTCAAAGAGATTTTTAAGGATCCATTGTTTCTGTTTTCACTTCCTTGTACCTGAAAGAAGCTGATACAGATGGAAAGGCATTTTTTTAGTCTAAATGTAATGCTCTTTGTTTAGAGAGCATTTTTAAGAGAAGAGAATTTTTACATTGCTGAGGGTGCCCAGGTGTTTGCTTACTTCCCCAGGAGGATTTTGAACAGAGACCACATTCATACCCATTATCTCTTACTGTTAAGCCTGAGTAATGGCTATTTGCTATCTACCAACAGTATGATCTGTTCAGGAGGCACCAATTCTTGGATGGGCACTAGGTCTAAAGCTGACATTGGAATCATATACTCAGAGGAAGAAAAGATTTAGGTCAGGTAGGGAGTAAAACAGGCAAGTTTTCAGGCTTCTGTTCAAATGGATCTCAGAGTTCATTTTCATTACTTAGAATAATAGGTTTGATGGGTGTTGTGGCATGTTCTGTACCTGAACTACAAGCAAAAACTAGAGGTTTTTAGCTTTATGCTTTTTTGCATGGAGACAGTCTTAGGAAAAGAGTTTGATGTTCTTAATTTAAATGAGAGGCTAAAGCAGAGTGTGTAACCCACCAGTGCCCATGTGACAGAAGTTTCAGCAGCCTCACCTATACTTTCTTTTTTTTTTCTTTTCTTTTTCTCTTTTTTTTAAAGCCAGTCGAATTTAGCAGTGGGGGGTTCTCACCTATACTATCATAAAAGCTCCTAAGCAGAATGCTATAAGAATATCTGTGGGTCTTCTACCTTCAATTCCAGGAAAGGCAGAAATAAGCTACCATTTTTTAAGCTCCAGTAAAGGGTGGGCACTCTGCTAAGTATTGAATGCATGCTGTCCTTCAACCCACAAGAGCCCTACAAAGGACAGCATTGCTCCCCTTATTTATAGATGAGGAAACTGAGTATCAAAAAGCTTGCCTAGAGTCATACAGCTGGTTAAGGAGCAGGGCAGGGTTCAATACTACATTTGTCTGGTTCCAAAGAGTGTGCTTTTTCCTCTATTCCAAATGATGCTTCTCAAGTAAATCTTAAGTGCTGTATTGCTTTTTTCTCTTCTATTTCTCTTAGAAGTCTATAGAAAAGAGCATTTATTTAAAGATTTTAGTATTCCTTTTAACTTGAGGCTTGGATTCTGAAATGAAAATTCTTGTGCTGGGGTACGTTGATTGAGCAGTAAAGCCCAATGATATCAGTGTGGCTTGGTGGCCCAGTCACACAAATGTGGTTCAGAAGGGGGGTTTTACCTCATACAACAGTGATTCAAGCCTGGGTTTTTAAAATGTTGGAAAGTTTTGAAGAAATGGGCTTTTTTTTTCCTCCAAAAATTGTAAGAGCTTTGCCATTGTACAGTTAACTTAATCACTGCCTCACGTTGGTCATGTAACCAATTTATGTTTTTACTAAAATTAGGGACGGTATTCTTTTCATGCTTTCTCCTTTCTCTCTTTCCATTTTTTTCCCATAAACACTGTATGGATTATCAGATATAAGCTTATACAGGAAAGTCAGTGCTCTGTTAGCCAGCGTTTGGATAATGCCATGTGAGTGGGAAGCCGTCCTGTGGGGAGCTGGGTAGATTGTGTGTCTGAACTCTCCTGTCTCTTTGCTGTGCTCCACATTGGGCCCTTGTCGGCTTCTAGTCACCAACATATTGCATATTTGGAAACTCTCATAGCCAGACCAAAGCCCAGGGAAATCTCCATTCTTACGGTTTTAGACATGTTCTTGTAGTTTCCATTTGTTAATAACGTAGTTTACAGAGAACTTTTCAAGCTTTTTGAGAACTCCTGAGACTCTTATTTTGTCTTCGCCTGCAGCCAAGATAATTGAAGCACTGTCAATCTATTTCAGCGGCACTTCTTCAGGTAGGATGTGATCCTATTTGGGATGTTCACACAGACCAAAGGGAGCACAACTTGTAGCTCCTCCTGGAGCTATAATTCTGGTTCTATATACAGTAAAAATGAAATAGAATTTGAGCTCACAAGACATACCAAGGCAACTTGGTCATTATACAGTAGCAGCCTCTCTTATAATTTCCAGTTTCCTCTGATTTTCAGTTGATGATTGTTCATTCCCTTCCTCAAGGAAAACAGGGTTTCTTAGTCCTTTCCTGTAGTTGCTGAAATAGATTAGCACAGAGTTCGAAGGCAAGTGAGCTAAGTCAGAGTCCATCCAGAAGCCAAGAACCTACCTTTCTTCTCTCCTTTAGTTTTTTGCATTGTCTGCCTGTCCACATTTCCGCTCAGTGAAGAGCAAAGGTGGTCCTCTAGGAGAGAGTGGGGAGAAACAGAGTCAAATTCAGTGATGCACGAAGGTTCAGAGAAAGTAGTTAGATGAATGATGAGATTTACCCTACTGCTGGCCATGTAATTCTCTAAAAAAATGGGAGACAGGGTAAAGATAGTCAAATCATACTAACGGACTATTTTTCAAGCATCCACATGCCCAGACATCTAAAAAATCAGAAAATAGACATGTCAGATGATATATGTGGGTAAACTAACATAATATTCAAATCAATAAAGTAAAAGCAAAATATTTTAAAGATCGTAAAGCTCATGAGAGCAGAGCAGAGTCCTCACAAATATATAAACTTCCTTTGCACATACCCCTCCTCTCTCTCTCTCACACACACACACACACAGACTGGTAGTAAAATTTTTGAAGCTCTGACTGCCTCCTGAGTAGAAGGCATTTGAAGGAACAGAGAGGAAACAGTGCTATTGACTACGTGCTACTTCCTCTTAGGCACTCATACATTCTTTTGTCTCACCTAATCCTATGCAGCATCCCTGTGCTGCAGGAGTATTCTTATTTTTACAGATGAAGTAGTCGAGGCTCAGAGAGGTCACATAGTTTAAAAAAAAAAAAGAGTAATGGGGCCAGATTTCAAAAACAGGTTTGCCTGACTCCAAAGCCCTTGTGTGAGTTCTCTTTCCACCAAACCATGCTGCCTCACCACTGATGTCTTTACTTGACTTGTTTATAGCATCTTTGCTCTGTTGGAGTCAAGTGAGTAATTCTTAAATGACTCTAGGATAAGAAGACCTCCTGTATAGGCTTTATAAAAAACAAATATCTCCAGTTAGTATTGCTTTCATCCTCACTTTCTTAACTATAATCATCATTGATTCTTTCTTATTCCCTGATAGCATTAAGTTATGATAGCATTAGGCTGACAGAAAATAAAATCAGCAAATATAGATACTGCTCAGTAGATCAGTAAAATGTGAGAATTGGCAATAGTTAAAGTAGGTGTTATCTAAAAAATGTGGCCATAAATACAAAGCACAGGCATTACAAGCATTTCAAATAAAGGTAACTTTGTTTGCTAAACAAGTTTTTTTTTTAGGTATAAAGGAAAATAGAGTCTTGCTTCTGTGCACCTTGTTATAAGCATGATTCTACCCCTGGCATGTCCTACAGACAAGAGTGTGATCTTATAAAATAAGCCATGTCTACGCAATTTTATTCAGATGTTACATCTGGCACATAGTATATACTAGGTAAAGGTTAGTTGAGGTGACTCACTCTCCATCTTTAATAAAATGCCTTTTAACTACTTCATTTTGCTGCTGTTCCTTTTACATCTGGATTGTTTTACTCTCCTCTAATTTTGGCTGTCATCCCCAGTGATTAGAGAAAGAAAGAACAGATGAAGGGTTTTCTTTTTGTTTCCCCAACTTCTGCCTTGGTGGAATTCATGCCATTTTAGGAGCTCTTCCCTTTTTGGGAAGACATCTGTCTTTGTCATGCAGCCCCTGGTCCTCAGCCCTTATTAATCGTCTTCAAAATTCCATGTATCCCAGGTGTCACATCCCTTAAGCGTGGATGTCATGGGCAGGGCCCCACATAGTGTTGTTGCTGTCCTCACTCCCTGTGCATATTTTAGAAATCAGTTAACGAAAGTTTCTATTTAAAAGCTCCAAGGGAAAATTAGGTACAGTAATAACATTTTCATATGATTATTTGCCATATTGGCATTGAGGCAGAGAAATCTGTTAGAAAAACTGTTTGCTCTTTTCCCATGTGTCCATGTTGAATAATATAGAGCTGGATATGCTGTCTCTATTCTGAAGCTGTCATGTGTTATAATAACTGGTTTGACACTTATTATCTTTTTTAATACAAAGAGGAAATTGTCAGAGTTCACAACAGTAAAATAGATCCTTTGTTATTTGTATTATTTTCACTTGAAAGTATTTTTTACCCTCTTTGCCTTGATAAAACTGAAGTTTGTGTGGTAAAAGACGATGGCATGACATGAAATGCCAGAATTTGGACAGTATCAGAGCAGAGCAGGATTCAAATGAATCATTAATTGGTATTTTTTAGAACCAGTGTTTATAAGCAAAGCTGTCAACTCAAGTCACAGTCTAACCTCATAGGATCTTAGAGCTTTATCAGAATAATTATTCATCAGTGACTTTAATATGTCTTCCTGGAGTTGTTAAATGTGTGCTTTCCACACTGGTTCATAAGCATGTACCATACTCTGGCTTCACTCAGGCCTACATTTGTTCCGAGGTACTAGGAGGGAAGGTGTAACGTCGCACGTACACTGAATTATGCTTTTAATTTTATATCCCTGGGAGGAATTTGTGATCATATTATTCTGGCCATTGTGCTGTGTTGCCTTGAAGACAATTTTTAAAGTGCCAAATAGTTAAGCTTAAAAACTGCTTTCATTTACTTTCAATGAACCTTTGATATTCAACAGATTATACATAGTGACAAATATGATGACAATCCCAAATTAATTTTCTCCAGCCTGCCAAATGGACATTCAGGAAATCCAATGGACATTTCCAAACTTAACTTGCCAGTTTACATTCTTTGAAGAGTTATGGAGAAGGGCTCTCAGAGTGAGCAGCCATAGGACAGACTGGGAATAAGACCACTGAATCTAGAGCCATTACGTTACTAGGCCTGCCACTGCCACTACCTCCCCCAGGGACCCTCAGAAAGTCCTCTGCACCTTCAGGACTTAGTGCTAATTTCAGGGGTTGAGCTAGATCCTCTTATCAGTCTGTTGCCTGTCCTAGCCATCTGTGATTCAAAGTGGGAAGTATGGCAGCAGCTTTTGGCCAAGAAGCAGCAGGGGCCCAGGAGATCATGGCCATGCTGTTCTTCTCAGAACCAAATAGTGGCCCCTGTATTGGAATAACTTCTTCATTCCGAGCAATCAACAAATATTAAATGTTTATATAGAAGATGCTGTGCTTAGTACTGTGGGGCAGGACAAAAAAACAGAAAACATAGTGGATTTGGCAGAGAAGATAAGAGCTAAGGGCACAGAAAAGAAGTTGATAAGTCAAGGCAGAGTAAGTATGTTGTATCAGATGAATGCTTTGTGTAGGAATCATGCTACTAAGGGAGGCTTCACAGAACCATAGCTGCAGAGCAGGAATGTGCCATGTGCAGGCAATGGCAGAAAGCAGGGCCACGGGAAACAGAATCACAGACTGAACAAAGATGGGGAGAGCAATGTGGAGCTAGGCTGAGAAAATTTATTCCTTTTAAATGTAACCATTACTGGGAGAGTTTTCTGAGAATAAAAGTATTACTATTGCAGAAAATTTGGAAAATAGAAAAACATATTGAGAAGGTAAAAATCACCTGTAACCTCACAATCCAGAAATCATTACTTCTATACTTTAGTCTGTTTCTTTTTGGTCATGTGTATGTGTGTGTATTCTTTTCAAAATTGAACTTTAGATCATATTGTGTATATTTTATATTCTGCTTTTTTCATTTAACATTGTTTTACTTTTCCCCACATTATTAAATATTCCTTAAACATTTTTGAGGACTGTGTAATATTTCATTATATAGAGGTACCATAATTTGACTTTTCTTAAATTGAAGCACATAGCAATTGTTTCTATTTTGCTATTGTAAATAATGCTGTGATGAATATTCTTGTATATAAATTTTTGCTTATTTATCTGATTATTTGAGATTTAAAAAATTATTTTCTACTTTCATGTAGAATTTAATGTGGTAGTTGAGGAGTTTGAACTTTAAATTTTAGACATTAGATACCATCTACATTTTTTTATGATGTTGATCAAACATTTGGCTGTAGAAAAGAGACAGAAGGCTGCATCTATCCAGGGACAGGTGCAAATATCATGAAGAATGAGCTGTAAGAACTGATGCTGATATCTATTTCTTGATTCGTTCATTTATATGAACCAGGAGCTATGCTAGGCCCTGGAAATGAAGGTGGCTTCAATTAGTTCATGTCACTCTCAGCTCTTTTTTTTTTTTTTAGACAGAGTCTCACTCTGTCACCCAGGCTAGACTGCATTGGCGTGATCTTAGCTCACTGCAGCCCCTCCTGGGCTCAAGTGATCCTCCTGCCTCAGCCTCCCAAGTAACTGGGACTACAGACATGTACCACCACGCCTGGCTAATTTTTAAAAAATCTTTTGTAGAGATGAGGTCTTGCTATGTTACCCAGGCTAGTCTCGAACTCCTGGCCTCAAGCAATCCATCTGCCTCAGCATCCTGAAGTGCTGGGATTACAGGTGTGAGCCACCATGCCTGGCTGACTCTCAGCTCTTTCTAGAACTACTGCAGTAGCCTCATAACTAGTTCCCCTGTTTCCACTCCTGCTTCCCTTTATTTTCCCTCCATTATATGGGAGTATGGGATAAAACTCAACCTCTTAATATGAGCTACAAGGTCGCTGTACTGCTTCCAGCCTTACTGGCCTTTTTTGCATTTCCTAAAACGTGCTGTGCTCTTTCCTGTCCTAGGGTTTTTCCAGGTGTTACCTGTCTTCCTAGAATGCTCTTCCCCCAGTCTTCACCTAGCTGCCTCATACTTAACTTACCCTTTAGTCTCAGCTCCGTTTTCACTATCTGAGAAAAGCCTTTTTGACCACCATCACCCCCTTATCTTAATTAAATCCCCTCATACTTTCTTTCATAGTAACCAAGTATTTTTCTTTAAAGCATTTATCACAATTTGTAACTATACCTTTATTTGATGTATGTCTTCCCTACTAGACTGGACGCTCTATGAGGGCAGGGATCACAACTGTCTTGCTCACTTTTACCCAGTAATTCTCACTGACCTTGTCATATGGTAGTGGTGAAAGACTAAATGACAGGTGAAGAAGACAGACATAATCCCAGTCTTGTTGGGGTTTGTACTCTTGCTGAGCTTCCATATCAGTTCTGAGAGTGAGACCAGAGGAGGAGTCAGAAATGATGAATGAGGGCTTTAATTTAGATGATTGGTAGAGTAAAGAGATCATTGACAGGAATGGTTAGGCTAAGAGATAAGTCAGATTAGGAAAGAAGTGATGAATCCAGTTTTAGGCATGTAGAATTTAAGGATGAAAGTTGGACAATCCATTGGAAAAATCCAGCATGCCAGTACCAATCTCTTGTCTTAATAAAACAAAGCCCTAACCCAAACCTATTGTTCATTTCTTATTTTGGAACATTATTCATGAATCAGAGAACTCGTTTTTTTTTTTTTTTTTGATTGGTGTCCTGGAGCCTTTTTTTAAAAAAAGTATATTACATTTGTCCTTCTGAATCACAGATGAATAAATAGAAAGGATAAAGCCATCATTTTATTTTCACTTGAAGACATGGCATTCTGCCATCCCCATTACTGAAGCCCTGATGCCTCCTTACTCTGTTTGGAGGAGAAACAAAAGTTGGACCTTCCTTCTTCACCTCCCCAGCCAATCCTCACTTCCCATCAACTCTCACTTCCATTATTTTGGAAAAATATCTAAATTATAAATTTGAGGATCTTCTATAGTGTTTTCACATACTTATCAGGATCCAACCATAGTATCAGACTTGTAATGTTAGATTTTGAAGATGGTGTTTAAAGTTTTGGTATTTTGCAGAATTGCAAAGATAAATTTAAATTGGAAGCTGATTTTGCCCAAGAAATAATAGAAATACTCTTTGCTCTGTGAAATGTGAGTAATGCAAGAGTGGGCTTGATTATGACTTGAGCAGGATTATAGATCCTAGAAAGGCAAACCTAGATATAAGCTCATCTGTTCATGTTACAGGTTACAGGCCTAGCATAGTTTTAGAAAATGAATGAAAGTATGAACCAAAATCCCATCTCATATATGTGCCTTTTGGCCTTGTGTCTATAGAAGTTATAAAATTTTATCCCTGCACTAGTTAGTTATTTTTTACTTGTTTTCAAGATTTAGGCTACCTTTGACGTGTTAGTAAGGTACAATCTAGAGGTCATAGTATTTTTTTTTTAATTATATAAAAGACCAAGGAATTGTCTTTTGCGGCTTGGGCACCTTTCTGTGACAGTGCCCAACTCTCCTTTTCTGTAACCAACTCAGCCTGACATAGTTGTACTTGCTGCTTAACGCTCTGTAAAATGTTATTTAAATATTTCTAACTTATTGTTTCATGCTGGGTTTTATGGAACATAAATTTCTATTTAGGCCACTAATTTATAGTAGAAGTTTGTTACTAATATCACTGCAGCTCCATCCATCTAAAAATATTGCTCATAACCTATGCTAAAAATATGTTATATATTTGCACTGTATGTAAACAGTGTTGTGTTTTATTAGTTTGCAGTGCTCTGTCTATGGAAATGTTGGTATTGTAGCATATATTTAGAGAGGATAGGAATGCAAGTATGGTGGAAAGACTACAGAAAAGTGAAATCCCTGCAGGATGGGATTTATGGAATTTTCAGAGCACTTTGCAGAAAATCTACATATAATACCCATATTTTCTACGAAGAGAAAGTGGAATCTTGCAGAATGTTCAGAGGAGCTCTGTTATGTCATGTATTCTCCATATTTCTAACAGGTTTACAGAGGATTGAAACTGCAAATATATTCAGCTGAAAAGAGGTGGTCATTATAGCTTTAATGACCATATTTTTACATTCAAAAATATTTAATTATTAGATTAAATATTAATTATTAAATTAAATATTAAGTGGGCCAGAAATAAGTTGGATCTTCATTTTGATAATGAAGAAACATAATTCCAGGGAATGACATTTTATTTTCTTTCTTTGGGTGTCCTAGAGCTGGAGGAGATGATTCAGGGGATGGAAGGTTTAAGACATTAAAAGAGTTTCTTTGTGTCATTTTGAGCAACCTTCAGTTACTATAAGTCACGTAGACTGCTGTAAGCACCTGTATTCAATTGTGAGCTCTAATCCTGTCCTTCACTAGTAAAAATGAGGGAAAGAAGTAGATTAATTATAAATTAATCCTAGTTATACAAGTTAGTTTTGTTCCTGAGGTCCTAATGGATTTGATTCCCTGGGTGAGGCAGACCATTCACTGACCTCATCTTCCTTGCTTTGACAGAAGCATCACCGCTTGCCAACACCTGGTGAACCCAAAGTTGCTACTTTTTGACAAGTTGAAAAGATTACTGTGCCTCAAAAACAAACTGATTTACGTTGCCAATTAAGCCACCCAGAGCTGAGCTTTTATCACTTTTCAAGGGTATGTTGAAATTTGATATCCATGTTCATAAATGGAAAATCTTACAACTTGTTTAAAATACATTTGCCGAAAATTAAGGCCATTGGTTCTGCCCCCAAAATAGGGATGCTGTTGTAAGTTTACCATCCTGCATTTACGTCGTTCCCCAGAGCTCCAAAAGCCATTATCTGTGATGAAGATTTTTTTACAAACAACACTCAGAGAATTTTAATGTAGCAAATGAATCTTGGAAAACTGCTGTCTTTTCTAATTTACTATGTCGTTCAATGCATATTACAGAAGAAGCAGGGAATCATATAATTAAATGTGATTTTTAAGGCCTCTGAGGTGGTACTTTCCAGTTGATACTCACTGGCATTTTGCTTGGTCTCTTGGCCTGAGGCAGGAGAGCCTCTAGTACTCCCCTCTTTTGAAGGCAGACAAAGTGTGAAGGGCCCTTTATTAGCGGTATGCCACTCATCATACCTTTACATGGCTCATCATGGTATCATCACCTTATTGTACATAGGCACACACTCCACCAGTTCTTCTCTTACTGGTTGTTTTACTTAGAAACTTCAAAAATGTTCACATTAAAATAATAAAACATTTTCCAAAAGCTAACTGCTAGATCAGTAGGGCAAATGGGATGAAATCTGAGTAATAAAGATTTTCCAAAAAGGGCATTTTTCATGACTTCACAATAAAACAAACACTCTCTAATCAACATTTATATGCACAGATATGGTATCGTGTGCAACTCCCATAGGTATAATCCACCCTATCTTCAATTTATGATTCCATTTTCAAGACCAAGACATCCTTTGGCTAGCTAAAAGTTCTGTGGCCAGGGCTGGGCACGGTAGCTTACGCCTGTAATCCTAGCACTTTGGGAGTCCAAAGCAGGAGGATTGCTGGAGGCCAAGAGTTCAAGACCAGCCTGGGCAACATAACATGACCCCCCATCTCTACCAAAAAAAAAAAAGCCAGGCATGGGGGCACATGCCTGTAATACCAGCTACTCAGAAGGCTGAGGGAGGAGGACCGCTTGAGCCTCGGAGTTGGAAGTTGCAGTGAGCTGTGATTGCACCGCTGCACTCCAGCCTGGGCAACAGAATGGGGGCCCTGTCTCAAAAAAAAGAAAAAGAAAATTCTGTGGCCAGGATTATGGTTCCTCTGCTATCTAAGCTTTGCCAGTTACTCACTCACAGGCCTGCATTGGGCAGGATGATAAATGTGAAAATTGGACTGCATTTCATGGCTAGGTTCTCTACTTTATTTTCTCTCCTCCTGTGGTTATTTTTCCTGTTCTTATAGAAAGGAGAACAAAGCCCATTTAACAACTGCAAAGGACACAGTCTGCAGAGACCTTAAAGATTGCTGGCAACAAAACATATTTATGTCTTTAATAAGGAATTGAAATTTACCACCTCACTAAATAAATTTTCCTTCTCTTTTCTTTCTCTGTTCTTTCTCTTTGGAAATTGTTGGCGTTGGGAGAAACAATTTGGTCTACAGGATGTCATATTGATGTCTTTTGTTTTCTGAGGTACCATTTTATAGTGTTTCCTGCCAATGATAAAATTTTCAAGTAATTCTATATTCTAGTGTACGTGGACAATTTTGAATTAAATATAAAATATTTTGTATGGCTTCCAAGTGTTTCAAGACATAAAGAATATATGGCATATAATTAATGAAGGTGAGTGTGAAAGTTTATTGAAAGGGCAGAAGACGTGGCTATGGAATAGACATGATATATTTCAAGGTGAAAAATTGAGTGATATTTGTACAATTCAAATTAAAATTACTCAGATGAAATGATCGTGTTGCCTGTGTAATGGTCCTCTAACAAAAGTCTCTCTTAGAAGATAAGGAAGTTACCATGCCATAAATTATGCAGGGTATTTTAAGAGTGGGTTCCTTAAAATACTCTAATCCCTCTTTTCTAAATCCCTCAGGATACATGGTTAAGCAGGTTCCTAGAGACTTTATTTGGACATGAGAGATCCGGAAGGACTATTGAAAGTCAGTGGAATATGATGGACTGGGCCATCCACTGTTCTTGCCTCATTCAGAATATTGTTGGCCATTCATATATTCCCGAATAGGCTTTTACTTTTTGGATGCAATTTCAGATTTTTACAAACATACAAATAAGAATAGTAGGTCTGACAAATTGATATTTTATCTCCTTGTTAAGGAATGGAATTATTTTCATGGGTTTTTTTGTTCTGGTTTGATAATGTTCTAAGTCCCAAATCTATCCTCTTGGGATTACCCCTGCCTACACAGTCAGACAAAGTTAAATATTAGATAGGGAGTGAGACTGAGAGAAGCTTTGCTCAGAGAGAGGTAGTCAAATAACCTTTGAAGGGGGTATAGAAACTGTATTTCTACCTATAAGTGTTCTTTTATGAAGAAAGTTTTATATACCAAGTTTGGGATAGTCATTCATTGGCTCTTTCACCAAATGTTTGAGTATCTTTTCTGGGCCTACAGTGGTATGCTGTATATAGTAGAGGATTCCATCTCTTTTGAGTTGAATTTTAAAGCTCTATCCTAGGGAAACTTGAGAGGTACAGAGGAGAATAAAACATGACTTCTGCCTTCAATGGGTTTACAATTTGATAGATGCAAAATAACTCCAATAGAGCAGTGTATATTAAGTAGGATAACAGAAGTACAAAATGCTCTAGGAGTCTGGAGGAAAGAAACCCGTATTTGCAGGGATGATCAGGGAAGGCTTCCTAAAAAATATTTCTACGAGGGCTTGAAAGATGCCCAGGATTTCTTTAGACAGAAGAGACAGAGAAATGTATTTCTGGCCAAAGTTATAGGGGTGAGAAAGAACATATTTAGGAAGTGGCAAATGCTTTAGTTTGGCTGAAATACAAGGTGTATGTAGGGGGATAGTAGGAAATAATGTTGACACATAGGGTGGGGTCAGAATATAGAGCTTTAAGTGTGCCAAACAGGGGGGGTTGAATTTATATGATAGCTGATCATGAGGATTGAAAACTGGGAAATTACCTGGTCAAAGCTGTGCTTTAGAAAGATATACTGGGAGGCCATGAGTAATGTAGATTGGAATACGGGATAGAGGGAGAAATTGGAATTCAGAAAGCCTGTTTGGAACTAATGGTAAAAAACTAAGGCAGGTCCACTTTAAATATGTACAGTTTATATATAAACTATAAATAAATAAAGCTGTTTAAAGACAAAAAAAAAAGGTAAGATAAATGAGGGCCTGAACTTGGAAATATAAAGGAAAGGTCAGATTTGAAAGGCATTTTGGAAATAGAATCTACAGAGGAGGATGGAGAAGTAGGAGTTAAAAATGATCATGTCTTTAAACTTGGGTAGTTTAGGGAAATGGTGGAGCTAGGATGGAAATAGAGAAGTCAAGAGGTAGAAGGAGAAAGCTTTTTTGATGAATTGATGAATCTCTTGGACACATTGAAGTGCCAGTGAGATATCAAAGTGGCTTTGTCCAGGAGGCAGGTAAAAATTCGGAGTGGTGTTGCATGGGGTAGATTACGTTTTCAGTTGACCCTGCACAAGCTGAAGCTATGGATATGGAAGAAATTGCTTAGCAAATTTGTAACTCTAACTTTCTGTGACCTACATTGAGCTTCCTAGTATTCTTGATTAATATCTAAGTTGGTGTTGTGGCCTAATATGGGTAGAGATAATTTCTGTGTTTTTTACATTGGATTTATTACTGAGGTATTTGTATACAGAGACTCTAATAGAGCATAAATTCAGAAACGGATAAATAGTTTTAGATCTGTTCATGTGAAAGTGACAGGAATCCTCTTTCTTAGGTGTAGGGGGAGAAACTTTGAGGAAAGAAGAGTCTGGCAGTTCCTGGAAACCAAAGCTAAAAGGGACAAAAATAGAATGAAATTCTTTTCTATAGCATTCTCTCTTTGTGGTTTTGGGAAACTGTCTTAATAACTTTTTCTAACTTTGTAATCCTTTTTTTGTTTTAATTCAGGACCACAAATAGGAAAAGCTGTCATTTGCGTTTTCGTTTAAGCAGCTCTCTTATTAGCACGTTCTGTTGTAAACATTCCCTGATTTATTGACTGAAATTTATTGGATTTTGTATGTATGTTTGGTTGTGCATAGATTTTTTGCTGTTATTGCTCTTAAATTTTGGTGTTTTTAATTTATGAATAATACAGCTCCTCTAGGCATGATTGGTGTTCCAAATTTTCTAGTTTTCTTAAAAATATGATTGAAAATGCCATATTTTAAAATGAATGGCATGTGTTTGTTTCTAGCTGTGTTCATTCAAGGTGACCATTCTTTCTTTGGGGTTAGCACTACCTTACCCTACACCTCTGCTTTTGGTTTTTCTACCTTTATTTTTGTATTTTTAAAATGCTAAGCGATTTACGGATAAAGTACACACTCTAAATTATTTTATCCATTTTTGTAACTGAATTGTACCTATAAAAAATATTTTGAAGTTTTCATTCAAGACCACAAACAAATCAACAAAAACAAAAGGCCCACTTTGGCTTTTTTAAGAAGGAAAAGGAAGTGGAGCTCAGAGTTTCAGTAAACTTTAGAGACATTGATACTGCTTTAAATTCTACAGATATTAAGAGAATAATAAAAATAATATGAACAACTTTATGCTAATAAATTAGACAGTTTAGTTGTAATGGACAAATTTATTGAAAGACAAAAATTACCAAAGTCACTCAGGAAGAAATAAATAACTGGAATAGCCATATATATTAAATAAATTGAATTTAAAGCTAAAAGAAACACCAGGTCCAGATGGCTTTACTGGTGAATTCTACTAAACATTTAAGGAAGAAATGACACCAATTCTATACAAACTCATCTAGAAAAATTGAACAGAAGGGAATAGTTCTCAATTCATTCTCTGAGGCCAGCATTACCCTAATTCAAAAACCAGACAAAGATATTATATAAAAAGAAACCTACAGACCAATATTCCTCATGGAACACAGATTAACAAAATTTTAGCAAATTGAATCTAACAGTCCATAAAAAGAACAATGCATCATAATGAAGTGTTTTTCCCCCCGGAATGCAAGGCTGGCTTAACACTCAAAAAATCAGTCAATGTAACTTACTACATTAACAAAACCATATTAGTTTGCTAGGGCTGCCATAACAAAATACCACAGACTGGGTGGCTTAAACAACAGGTATTTATTTTCTTACAATTCTGGAGGCTAAAAGTCCGAAATAAAGGTGTTGGCAAGTTTGATTTCTTCTGAGGCCTCTCCGATAGCTTATAAATGTCTACCTTCTTACTGGGTCCTCACATGGTCGCCCCTCACTGTGTGCCTGTCACTTTTTCTTATAAGGACACTTCCCATGTTGGATTAGGGCCCACCAAAATGAACCCATTTTAACTTAATTACCTTTTTAAAGGTGCTATCTCCAAATATAGTCACAGACTCCAAATACAGTCTCAGATACTGGGGTTTAAGACTATAACATATGAATTGGGATGCAATTCAGCCCATAATATACAAACTAAGAATCAAATGATCATCTCAGTTGAGAGAGAAAAAGAATTTTGTAAAATCCAATGCCCATTCCCAAAAAATAATATCAGCAAGCAAGAAACAGAAGGAAACGTCCTCAAACTGATAAAGGGCATCTATAAAAAACCAACAACTAACAATACTTAATGGCAAAAGACTGAATGCTCTCCCCCTAATATCAGGAATATGTCAGTGATATCCACTCTCATGACTGCCATTTAGCATTGTATTGGACGTTCTAGCTAGCGTAGTAAGGCAAGGAAGAGAAATAAAATGCATCCACATTGGAAAGGAAGAAGTAAAACTTTTTATTCTTAGACAGCATCATTGTCTATGTGGAAAATCCAATGGAATCTACAAAAAAGTTACTAAAACTAGTAAAGTGCATCTAGCAAGTTTACACGTTATAAGTTGTACAAAAATCAATTATATTTCTGCATACTATTCACAATCAGCAATTGAAATTTTTAAAATATGCCATTTATGATAGCATCATGAGAAAATTGAAATACTTAAGGAAGAAATGTGATAAAAGATGTGCAAGACACTGAAAACTACAAAAAAAAATGCTGAGAGAAATTAAAGAAATAAATGGAGAGAGAAAGATACTGTGTTTATGGGTCAGAAGATTCAATATTGTAAGGATATCAGTTCTCCCCGAATTTATTTATAGATAGAATGCCAGTTAAAATCCCAGCAGGCATTTTTGAAGAAAAGGACCAGCTGATTGTGAAATTCATATGGAAACACAAAGAAGCTATATTAGTCAAAACAACTTTGAAAAAGAACAAAATTGGAGACCTAACATTACCTGACTTTATGATTTATTATAAAACTACTTTAGTCAAAACAGTGTGGGCTGGGTGTGATGGCTCATGTCTGTAATCCCAGCACTTTGGGAGGCTGAGGCAGAGGGATCACTTGAGCCTAGAAGTTTGAGACCAGCCTGGGCAACATAGCGAGACCTTGTGCCTACAAAAAATTAAAAAATTAGCTGATTGTGGTGGTGCACACCTATAGTCCCAGCTACTCCAGAGGCTGAGGCAAGAGGATCACTTGAGCCCAGGAGTTCAAGTCTGCAGCTAGCTATGATCATGCCACTGCACTACAGCCTGGGTGACAGAACGAGATCCTGTCTCAAAAAACAAAACAAAAGAAAAACAATATGGTATTGATGTAAAAGATAATGGGACAGAATAGAGAGCCTTGAAGTAGACCCACACAATTATGGACAACTAATCTTCCTCAGACGTGCAAAGGAAGTTCAGTAGAGAATGGAGAGTTTTTTCAATAAATGGATATTCATATGTAAAAATGAACTACAATTCATACCTTGTGCCATAGACAAAAATTGACTCAAAATGGATCATTGATCTACATGTAAAACCTAAAATTATAAGACTTTTATAGAAAGAAAGAAAACATAAGAGAAAATCTTTGTGACCTTGGCTTAGGCAAAGTTTTTTAAATACAGCACCAAAAGCACAATTCATAAAATTAAAAAATTAACAAATTGTATTTCATCAAATGTAAAACCTTTGGCTCCTCTAAAGACACTTTTAAGAGCATGAAAAAAGATAAGTCACAAAGTAGGGGGAAGTATTTGCAAATCATATATCTGATAAAGAACTTTTATTTAGAATAAAGAATGCTTACAATTCAAAAATTAAAAAACAAACAGGGGGAAAAGGTTTGTACAGATACATCACCAGAAAGGATATATGAACAGCAAATAAGCTTGTGAAAAGATATTCAACATCATTAGTCATTAGGCAAATACAAATTAAAATCATAATAAGATACCACTACATACCTATTAGGTTGACTAAAATTTGAAAGACTGACCATACCAAATGTTGGCAAAGATGTGAAGGAACCGTAACTCTCATACTGTGCTGCTCTGTTGGTAAGAACGTAAAATGGTATAACCACATTGGAAAACAGTTTGGCAGTTTCCTACATATGATTCAGCCATATCACTCATAGGTATTTACCCAATAACAAGAAAGCATATATCCATACAAAGACTTACACACAAATGCAAGTAATACCCAAAACTGGAAACAACCAAAATGTCCATCAACAGATGAATGGAGAAACATACTATGTTATAATTTATTGTATGCAATAGAATGCTGCTCAGCAATAAAAAGAATGAACTATTGATACATTCAACAACATGGATGAACCTCAAAATAATTATTTTGAACAAAATAAGCCAAACAAAAAAGAGTGCATACTATATGACTCATTTATACAAAATTTTAGAAACCTCAAAATAATCTGTAGTGTGAGAAAGCACTACAGATTGGAAACAGGCATGGAGAGTGGGGAGATATGGGAGGCAAGTTTTACAAAGGGGCATAAGGAAACTTTTTGGGGTGATGGATGTTTTCATTATCTTGATTGTAGTGATGGTTTCATAGGTCAAAAATTATCAAATTGTTCACCTCAAATATGTGCAGTTTGTTTCCATTAATCCTCAATAAGGCTGTTAAAAGTAAACAAAAACTCTACTTTCCTTAGAAAGGAAATTATGAAGCTCAGAGTTTTAACCAACCTAGGAGGGATTTTTAGGACTTAAGGGTGGGTTTGACTTGCCTTAGGTATTCATAATGGAGACAACGAGGTCTATGGCTATAAAACTTAACTGTGTCATTCCCTTCACCCCCAGAGGGTGAACAGAATGAGAGTGAAAGGCCTAGTTAGGACTTGGGAGGTGATTTCCTGAAGCACAAAATTTCATTACTTTCATAGATGACAAAAATTAAAGATTTCATTAATTATTAAGTTATCCATCTTTTAAAAAAAATGCCCTATGAAATGATTAGTACAAATTCCATGGGTTGCCTGAGTGTCTGTATGGTATATGAAGAAGCATTTCTTTTTGTTTATTATAAATTCACTAGCTATTAGAGTGTCCCATTATTCTTATATTACACTAGTAAATTCTTTTTTCTTTTTTCTTGGAAGGGGAAATAAATATGCAACTACAGCGTGCATAATGACGTTCAGACTAATGTTGTTACCAACCCAAAAACAAATAGCAATGTGTTGTCAGCTTCCTGGGTAGAAATGACATAAGGGGCACATTGGTTTTATCATTTCTCAGATCCAACTGTTTGATGATTGCTGTGATATTGCTAAGTTGGAAAGGAAGAAAACACAGAACTTAAAGAGAAACTCGTGTAGAAATAAGATTGTTTGCATTTTCTTACTATATAAGATTTAGATTCAGATCCTTAGAAATTTGGCGTTATAATGGAGAAGTCTGTTAACTTATGTGTTAAAGTATAAGCAAACAGATGATTTCCCTGAAATAATTATATTAGCATTGACTTGCCACTCTATTAAACTGTTTTGCTAAGATTTTCTAATTGATATTTATATCATAAGCTAGTTTGAGATGATCCCCTAAAGATGATGAAACGAGTGAAACAACACAAAGCTTAAACTCTATCCATGTAATGCTGTAAACCATGATAGAACAAATCAATTCAGGAGATAACAGTAAGAAATAAAATGGCTCTTTTAAAATCAAAGGCTACATGTTGACCTCTACTTTGAAATAATCGGTCTTTGCAGATAATTGTACTTACAAATTAAATGTACATTTGTGGAGTGTGAAGTGGGTTCTTTGGCCCATGAACATAATTTTCAACTATAAAGGTGTATTGGTAGGGACAGGCTAAGCTTTGTTGTAACAACAACAAAAACAAAATCTCAGTAACTTAGCACAAGAGTCTGTTTCTTGTTGACACTGTACATCTGCCACAGATCAGGGATTCTGTTTCCTGTAGTTTCTCAGGGCCTAAGCTGATGGAGGCTCCACTATATTACTTGAACAACTGGCCTCCTTGATCACAGCAGCAGGGAAGCCAGAGTTGGAGATTCATGTACTAGCCTTTAAATTTTTCAGAGTGAAAGTGACATGTTCTTTTACTCACAGCCCATTGGCCAGAACCAATAACATGGCTCCACCTACCTGCAAGTTAGCTGGAGAATTGCGCGGGAGCTCATGGATATTCAGTGATGAATAAATCTTCGCTATACAAAGGTGGTCAGATTTTTATATAACAGGAATTCCACTTTGCCTGGTGTCTCTGAAATAATACCTTTAATAGAAAATTTAATGTCATATAATTAAAGTATTCAACTGGCAAAAATGCTCATAAAATGGCCTTTTTTATGTTATACTTAAATTTTTTGTGTATTCTCATTTGTTTTAAGGAGGGAAAGAGAATCAATATATTGTCCAATTTACCATTATTCATATAAGCAGTAAATTGCCAGTTTCCATTTTCCAAATAATCAAAATGACCTTGCTTCTGACCACAAAGTGAGACTTTTGTGTTTGTGTTTATACAGAAATATGTTGCTACAATGAAAACTCAAAATATATTTTTCAAACTGCTAGAATGATTTCAGATATCTTCGGTTAGGAGTTCTTCTATTAGGAATCTGTCTGTTCCAATTTTTGCTGAGTTATTATATTATATTTTTTCTTCCAATAAAGCTAAACCATTGAGGAGGGGAATCTTATATCATGACAGGATTATCTTCAGCCTTTGTTTAGGCTATTTCCTTAGTCTTTTGGGGGGAACAAATCAAATGTGGAAGGAATCTAGGGTAACAGTGACAGGGACTGTTGGGTCCTTTTACATTATTAGGAACATCAAGTTCATGTTCGGATCATCAGATCCAAAGATATTCAGTCTCAATTTAGCCCAGTTATCTGACCTATTAGCTTATAAGCTCTAATAAAAAGAAAGAACTCATTTTTCAGGTAGGAAATGAAGATGAGTAGAAAAGAGAATCCTCAGAATAGTTCTAGGTAAAAAGTGCCAACTTTTACTTGCAAACAAATATTTTAATCTGCTGCTTTGAACTGCTTCTTTTTGCTTGAGATTTAGTTAACCCTTCATGAACTTGGCAAAATCTGGCCCTTAATACATTGACTGCCACACTAGAAAAAAAAATTTTTTTCCTTGGGGCAATGGTGTTTTATTACTAAAATAGAATAAAAATTTCAAAAAAACCCGATCCTTTCTAATTTGATGAAAAATTTGTTATTTTTCATTGTTTTCTGTGTGTGAGTTATGTGCAACTTAAAAAATAGTTCATACGGCTCCCAAGGTGATGAGACATGTAAGTTACATATGCTTCATGAGGCCCTGGGCTCAAAACTAATGTGAGTTAAATACAATTCACATGGCAGTTAATGTGTTAAAGCTTCTTTTCTGGGACTACAGTCTCCTTAGGGTTGCTCGTCTTTATCAGTTCTTGTACACCATGTACATCATGACATCATCTTCCCTCACATATCATGCCTGTGATATTAAGGCACAGCACTTATTAAGCACTTATCAAGTATCACACACCAAGATTTGTTAGATACATATATGAAAAAGACATGATCTGTGCCTTTGAAGAAATTACAGGCCAATTGAGGGAGGGACGGACATGTAAAACTGGTATTCCAGTATAATGTTGGACTGCTTAAGAGCTTGATCCTGAACTCCCCTATTTTTTCTACCTTTACTTTCCTTTCTCATATGTGTATATGCTTCTGGCTCTTGAATTTTTCTCTTGGGCCCAGGCCTCTTCGTTATGTTCTAGCTATTGACTTGAAATCCCTACTGGGATATCTCTTAGGAATCTTAAACTTAACACGTCCCAGATGGAAATCTTGATTTCCACTCCTCTAATCAGTTCTTCTCCATCCCACTAAATGTCACTATTATCCATCTTGTTTTTTGGTCTCTAAGCATAGGAGTCATACTTGATCCTTCCATTTTTTTACTCTCCACATTTCAGTCCACTGCAGAATACTGTTGGTTTTAACTCTAAAACTGCAGTCTGTGACCTGTTAGGAACCAGGACACACATCACTGCCTGAGCTCCACCTCCTACCCCCAACCCCCCCCCCCACTGTCTGTGGAAAAATTGTCTTCCATGAAACCAGTCCCTGGTGCCAAAAAGGTTGTGGACCACTGCAAAACACACCTTGAATCCACCTACGGCAGTCCATCTCTACTGCCATCACTCCAGTTGACACCAACACCGTTTCTTGCCCAGACCGTAGTAGCCTCCTGACTGGTCTTCTTGCTTGCCTCTCCAATTAATTCTTTATTAATTCTTAAGGTTAAGGAAGATCAAGTTACTCTCTTTGCTTACAACTCTTCAATGGTGTCTCACTTCAAACTCCTCCAAGGCCTGTGAGACCTTAAAGGGTTTGGTCTCTGTCTCTACTTCTTCATCCTCATCTCATATTTCATTCTGCTCCCCTGACTGAGCTCCAGCCACAGGTCCTACCTTCTCTTCCTTGAACTTGCCAAAGTTTTCCCTACCTCAGGGCTTTTGCTTTGCTATTTTCTCTGGATATTCTTCTCTCTGGCTTCTTATCATTTGGACCTCAGCTTAAATATCACCTCTCAGAGAGGCTTTCCTGATAACCCTATCTATATCGTGTCACTTTATTTCCTTCAAGGTGCTTATTATAATGCTATGCCAAATAAGTTAGTGAAAGGCTATGGCAAACTGTTAGAGCAGGGGAATGATTTTAAAAAGTAGCTGATATTTGAGAAGATACGTAAGAAAGTCTACAAAGGGAAGAAAATATTTGCAAACCACATATATGGTACAGGATTTGTATCCAGACTATATAAAGAACTCTCGAAATTCAACAATAAGTAAACAGACAACTCAATTTTTAAAAAAAGAAGGCAAAAGATTTTAACAGGCATTTCATCAAGGAAGATATCCTGATGGCAACCAAACACATGAAAAGATTCCCAGCATCATTAGTCATTAGAGAAACGCAAATTAAAACCACGAGGAGATAACAAAAACCACGATGAAATACCACTACACACCTATTAGAAAGACTTTATTAAAAAACAACTGATACTACTAAGTCCTATCAAAGTTTGAGAGCATCTGGAATTCTAATATATTGGTGGGAGGAATGCAAAATGGTACAGCCACTTTGGAAAACAGTTTGGCAGTTTCTTATGAAGTTAAATATACACCTACATGTGACCCAAACATTTCACTCCTTAGGCAAATGAAAACTTATGTTCACACAAAAATCTGAATGAGAATGCTTATAGCAACATTATTAATAGTTGGGAAAAACTAGATATAATCCAACTACCCCTTCAATTGGTAAATGGATAAACAATCTGTGGTATATCCATACTATGGAGTACTACTCAGCCATAAAAAGGAATGAGCCACTGATAGACACAACAGCATGTTGTCTCACATGCTTTATGCCTAGTGAAAAAAGCAAGATCCAAAAGGCTACATACTGTATGATTCCATTTATATGTCGTTCAGTAAAAAGCAAAACTATAGCATTGGAAAACAGATGAGTGTTTGCCAGGGTTAAGGGTGGGGTGAAAATTTCACTACAAAAAGCACAAGTTTTGGGTGATGGAGCCGTTTTGTGATTGTTGTGGTGGCAAGTACATGAGTCTATGCATTTTTTAAACTCGTAGAACCGTACACCAAAAGGGTAAATTTTACTGTTTGTAAATTTGAAGATAAACTTAAAATGAAAACAAAAAGATGATGGGCAGTGCTCTTTTAAGTATTGGGTAAACCTTGATTTTGGATTTTCTGTTTCATCATGATGATTGTTGTGCTGCCAAGGCAACAAAATTCAGTTTTTATTCTTCTTTCCAGAAAAGAGGTTTCTGGTTATAGGAAGTGTTGGTTTCTCTTGAACAGTCCAGATGGCAATGACATTCTTTAAGCTGATAATGCTATATTGATTCTCCTCATTTTTGTTTAATGTTAATGTTAATTCTCCTCGCTTTTGTTAAATGAGTGAGGTTTCATTTTATCATGAACTGGCATTATTATTTCTAATATTTAATTTTATAGTAATGATGCTTTTTAAAAACCACTGTGGAAAGATTTTTTAAACTTGCATTTTCTTAAGAGCGTGATGAGATTTTCATTGCTTATGACCCAACATTCCATATGTGAACTTTAAACTCTTTAACCTCAAAAGTAGACTAATAAAGTATATAATAAAATGTTTCCCCCCGCCCTTTTTTTTTAAGACTTTGTGCTCATCTCTTATAAAATAGCTGTGTCCGCCAGAGGACATGAACGTTAAGTTAACATTTATCAGACAGTGTTTTGTACTCTAACTTCGTTATATTTTGTAGCAATCCATTGTGTAAGTGTTAGGTTAATTACTTGAAACACAGACCTACTTGCTTGAATAATTTTCATTTTGAAGTACATCAGAGTCATTAATCACTGCACCTTTTGATCTCCTTTGAAAAACTTCCTAGCATTTATTTTTCTATTATCTCCCTCGACAAAAGGGAACCACTTTTCGTCCTGCTGATGCATGACCTGATGTGTACGGCTCTGTTTCATGAGTATATAGAATACAGGGTTGGATTTGGAATGTGTCTTCAACTTTCCTGCACCATTTGAAACTTATCCCATTTTCTGATGTCTTCTTCTACAAAGCAGCTTGGTTTACTTATGTAGCAGTTATTGCAGTTGTAGCATTTTAATTCTCTCTATCGTCTCTCTCTGTTTGGGATGATATGCAGGGAGACATTTGTTCCAGTGGGTATCATGAGAGAACGTTGAAAAGCTAAGTAAGTGTAGGGGTCATTCTTCATACAGAATCTATCCAGTTTTCAGGCTGTCCTCAATCAGAGGGGTGGTGCCATAGTTACATCCTCAACTACATCATAGCATTTCTTTTTAAAACTTGTCATTTAAAAACTATAAAACCAAATATTTAATAGCACTCTGGATGTTTACTTTGCTGAGCCTTACTGTTGATTTTGTTGTTTTATGGAATGCTGTAGAGGAGTCCATTGTTAATCATTTCCTAACCCTATAAAATATGTAACAATCTGCCGAACAGAATGATGACAGCAGACAGAGAACAGAGTTTCATTTGAATGCATGCAAATGTAGAGGTTTCCCAGAAAGCCATTTTTAAAGTATGAGCCACATTTTGAAAATAAAACAAAGAATAAAGCCTTGGAGTAGAAATCTGTAATGAAACCCATAATAGCTGAAAGAGTGCAATAAATTCTGTGGGGAGAGTTTTCCATTTTCTGTTCCTTTTCAAATTCTAATACTAAACTCTATTAGTAGTCTGTATAAAATAATGAGACATGAAGCCCTGCTGGTGTAAAACTATTACTAATCTGTTACTTTGCATAAATTTTCACTCAAACTATTGTCTGTGGTCTTCTTATGAAGGACCAGTTATATGCTTTCCAGCTAACAGATGAGACCTATTAGCTATCTTCTTTGAATGAATGGTGTTGGAATTTGCAGTCATTGCAGTTTTTACAAGTTGGGAAAAGAAAGGGATTGCTTACAAGGAACATGAGGATATTCACTCCAGTCAGAGAGCTGTGTTCTTATGTGAATTGATGTCCTTTTCACATCAGTTTCACTGTCACATTAAGGAGAGGCAGAAAGGTATTTTTACTCTTATTTTAGAGACAGATATATTCTAAAGTGGTCACCTTCCTACATCTAGGTCATGTCATTGTTTTACTTTCAATAATTGTAATAAGAAATTTATCATTTCCTCCTTCATAAACTCTGGTCTTACCCTTGTCTTACCTATTTCACTTCGTGGCATCCTTTTTGTTTCTTGGTCACACAGACTTATAACTTAAATCAGCTTTAATTCCTTTTCTCTTACGTCACATGTTTAAGCGGTCGCCAAGTTCTTTTGATTCACCTTTCATAATTTCTCTTATATCCGTCCCTTTTTTTCCATTCCCATTGCCAGCATCCTAGTGCAAACCATTATGGCCTCATGCCTAAATTATTACATCTTTAATTGGTTTTCCATCCTTCAGTTAATTTCCTTCCAATCCATCCTGAACATCACCACTAGATTTATTTTACTAAAAGATGGCTTTTCTTAAATTTAGCAATTTCAAAGTTGGGAAGTGATTGCAATAATAATTGAAGCTATTAGTGTCATTAAGAGACAGCATCTTATAGTGGTATACTGTGTCGGCTTCAGAACTAAATAGATATGGGTTGGAATCCCAGATTAATCCCTTAGTAATAATCTTAGGAACTGAGTTACTTTACCTTTTTGGGCCTCAGGGTCCTCATTTGAAAATAGGGAGAACAATACTACAGTTGTCATGAGGAATGACTCTAATATGTAAAATACATAGCTTAGTGGCCTCAATTAATGATAGTTATTATTAGCAGAAGAAGTATTGTTGCTGTTATTGTTTTCTGTAGGACAGAATGGAGAAAGGGAACAGGGAGTAGAGGATGGAACCAGGTAGAATGCCCCCAATTAGAAAGCAAAAGGAAAACGAGCCCATCTACGTTGGTGGATGCTTCTGAAAGAATGAGGATTTTTAAAGTTTGTATTTCTTATAATGTTTACATTTTTAAATATATCTAGGTCTTCTCTCCTCATATAGACTACAGGCAGTAGTTTTCGGATACTTGAACTAAAACTTCCTCACAAACCCAAGGATCAAAGGCCACTGTTTTTGATGATTAGAAACGTAATCCTGACTTTCTAGATTACGGTTTCCTATAGAACAGTGGGTGCCAGGTGGGAATGAAAAGGAGAGATAGATGTAAGAGAGAAATGATCAAGGATGGCTTGGCAACAAATGCCGGGAGTAGAGTGAACTGTGGTAGAAAAGTGGAAGCAGAGAGTGGTTAACATTTTATCCAAAAAGTTTAGGGTGAAAAGGAGGGGATGAAATAGGATACTAGCTATAGAAGGCCACTGGGGTGGGATGGGGAGGGTGGTTTTCATCACAGGCTGGAGACATAAAGTATGTAGAAGAAAGAGCCAATGTTGAGGGTGGGTGTGGAAACAGGGACCCCCATGAGTTCGAAGGACTAATGATACTATTAATATTTTATTCTTACATGGCTCTCTGGCACTATCATTGTCTTCATGTGTGGTCACCATCCTTGTATGATAGAAGAAATGGGAGTCATTACTCTTTGCCTCTCTTCTGTAACTCTTGATCATTATAATATTTGAGGAATTTAGAATGCCATTTACAAAACAATTTTAAGCTATGCGTTTAAGGCTAGTAGGAGTTATAAGAGGTGGTGGCAGACACTATCTGGACAACTGTTTGTAAAAATACCTCATTGCCTGAAAACTCAGAAAGAAAATGGTAGAGCACTATGCTAGGATCACAATGACTAGAGCTGAGCTCCTGCCTTCAAAGAATTTATACTTAAGTAAGAACAAAATATCCACAATATAAGGCATTTATTCATTAAGCAAATACTTGTTATGTTTTTAACACAGTGTGTGCCAACTTCTGTGGTAGGCAATGAGGATACAATGGGGTAATGAGACAGAGACCATTCCTTCAAAGTATTTATAGTATATAAATGTGTATTTTTAACTCCACTGTGCAGTAACAAGTCCCATGGGTGTGGTACAAAGTAACAATACAGGGGTTTAGAATAATCAGGTCTCATATGTAATTGGAAAATCAGAAAAGAAACCATTTGCCATTCATTTAAGCTGATCTTAAAGCAGTGGATAGACATTCAATAGACAGAGAAGAGGTTAGTGAAACTTGAGTGAGGGTAATTTTCTGACAGAGCCAACAACAACAACAAAATGATCAAAGCAGGGTAACTATTTGGACATCCAAGAGATTATTAGAGGATAAGTGACAGATGAAGCTTCAGAGGTCACCTAGTCTAGTTCTCAATCTTGAGTGTACAGTAGAATCACCTGGAGAGTTTGTTAAAATGCAGATTCCCAGGCAATTCCCCCTTCTGAGTCATGAAACCTAGAGAGTGGTCCAGTAAATTGCATTATTTTCTGAACTTACATTGTTCATAAGCACCTCAGGTAGTTCTAATTCAATTGTTCCTTACTGAGAAACACTGACCTGGTCCCAAACATTCAATTAGTACTTAATCCTCTTTCTGAGCATCTCTGCTGCCTGCTAAGTTGTTCTCTTTCCTTTGCATGAATGGGACTCTGTCTTCTTCTTTTTTTTTTTCTTTTTCCTTTATTTATTTTTAATTGACCTGGAAAATTATATGTATTTATCATGTACAACATGATGTTTTGAAGTATATATGCATTGTAGAATGGTTAAATCTAGCTAATTAACTAACATATTACCTCACATAGTTAACATTTTTGTGGTGAGAACAGTTAACATCCACTCTCCTAGTATTTTTCAAGAGTACAATTTATTATCAACTGTAGTCGCTATGCTGTACTATAGATCTCTTGACCTTATTCCTTCTATCTAACTGTAAGTATGTATTCTTTGACTAATATCTCCCCAGCTTCCCTGTTCCCCTAATCACCCCAGCCTCTGGTAACCACCATTGTATTTTTGACTTCTGTGAAATCAACTTCTTAAAGATTCCACGAGTGAGATCATGGAGTATTTGTCTTTTGGTACCTTGCTTATTTCACTTAACATAATGTCCTCCAGGTTCATCTATGTTGTCACAAATGACAGGATTTTTGTTTTATGGTTGAATAGTATTTCATTGTGTGTATATATGCACATATGTATATATACACACAGACACACACTACATTTTCTTTATCCATTCATCCATTGATGGACACTTAGGTTGGCTATTGTGGATAGTGCTACAATGAACATGGGAGTAAAGATACCTTTTCAACATACTGATTTCATTTCCTTTGGATATATACCCAGTAGTAGAATTGCTAGATCGTATACTACTTCTATTGTTAATTTTTTGAGGAACCTTCATACTGTTTTCCATAGTGGCTGTACTAATTTACTAATTTACATTCTTACCAACAGTGTGCCAGTGTTCCCTTTTCTCCACATCCTCACCAACACTTGTTATCTTCCGTCTTTTTGATAATAGTCATTCTAACAGGAGTGAGGTGATATCTCATTTTGATTTGCATTTCCCTGATGATTAGTGATGTTGGCCATTTTTTAATATACCTGTTAGCCATTTGTATGTCTTCTTTTGAGAAATGTCTATTTGGATCATTTGCCCATTTTAAAATCGAGTTATTAGTTTCTTGCTATTGAGTTGTTTGAATTCCTAATATATTTTGGATATTAACCCCTATCAATGTATAGTTTGCAAATATTTCCTCCCACTCTGTAGATTGTCTTTTCACTCCATTGATTATTTCCTTTGCTGTGCAGAGGCTTTGTGGTTTGATTTAATCCCATTTGTCTATTTTTGCTTTTGTTGCCTGTGCTTTTGAGGTCATATCCAGAAAATCATTGCCCAGACCAATGTCATGGGGCTTTTCCTCTATGTTTTCTTCCAGTTGTTTCATAGTTTTGGGTCTTACATTTAAGTCTTTAATCCATTTTGAGTTGATTTTTGTATATGGTAAGAGATAAGGGTCTAATTTCATTCTTCTTCATGTGGCTATCCAGTTCTCCCAGCACCATTTATTAAAAAGACTGTCCTTTTCCAATTGTATAGTCTTGGCACCTTTGTCAAAAATCAGTTGGCTGTAAATATGTAGACTTATTTCTGGGGTCTCTATTCTATTCCATTGGTCTCTGTGTCTGTTTTTATGCCGGTACTGTATGTTTTGGTTACTATAGCTTTGTAGTATATTTTGAAGTCAGGTAGTGTTATGCCTCCAGGTTTGTTCTTCTTGCTCAATCTTGCTTTGGCTATTTGGGTAGGAATCTGTCTTCCTATTCTTTCTTTGAATAGACCCGCTGCTTAGAAAACTTTTTCCCTTTATTGAGTTGAAATTTCTCTGTTCTTCCCATGATTTTAGCTCTCCCCCTCAAGGCCACAGAAAACAATAATAGGCCTTTTCTTATGTGACAGTCCTTCAAGTATTAGAAGGCCTCTCTTCTGTAAGCTGAACACATCCAGGTCCTCTCTTGTTTTGGTTTTGAGTCCCTTCCCTGTCCTAGATGCTTGTCTCTGCGTTTCTGTTTTTCCATGACCTTTGTAAAGGTCTAAATACTATTCCAGAACTAAACACTATTCCTCCTGGTCTCTGAGTTGTAAGTGAAAGAACCCAGATGGCCCATGTGGTTTTATCAATTATTTCCTCATATGGTCCTCATAAATATTATAATGGAAATTTGGGGACAAAGGGCTGAATAAAATAACCTTTATTGAGAGATTGTATGCCAGCCAAAAAAGAAAGTGTGGGGAACTGCCTGTAGTGTTTGGTAGTTGTCAGCTGTTAAATTTTGGATGGAATATAATGAGATAGAATACCATCCTTATCTTCCCCCCCACATTTAATTTTACTCTACATGTTGGCTTATAGATATATTCACCTCCCACCTCCATCTTCCCACTTATGGCTTCCTTTCTCCCCTCTTCTTCTCTTTCTTTTTTCGTTCCCTTCTCTATGTTTTACGGATTTTGAATGTGTCGGGTTAGAGAGGTTATCTGTGCTTTCCCTCATTTCAGGTACTTGCGGGTTAAGATGAGATGTAATACAAGTCTGTAGAATTTTGGTCACGGAGGAGAGGCTTTGGCTGGGGATGGAGCAAAGTTTGCCATTTCTATCCTTTCACTTCCTCCTGTGTGGCCCTTGACACACCCTGATTACTGTAGCAAGGCTTGGGCTCTGGAGTTAAGTTAACCAGAGCTGCAGCTGAACAAACTGAATTTAAATCATAAATTGCCTTTTGGAGGGTTATGTAAATGTAGGTCTATAGGTCTGTTTTAAAGACATTGAACCAGGGCCAAAGAATGTTCGTGTATCTTACCGCAGGCTTCATTCATCCTATGGCTACAATTTTAATTCAGTTTTTTCATTCCATCAGCTTCTTTAACTTTACCCTCGAAAAGCTTAAATATCAATTGTGTCAGGATGGGGTGTTTTTCCAACATGATAAACTGTATCGTACAGCCTTCTTCCAATAAAGAGGCTTGGTGAGTAGGGAAAGGGAGGGGAGAGATACAGATTTTTTTCCTTTTCCTGAGGCAGGTCTATAATAATTTTTCTTGCTTTGTAATCTTAATTATTGTGAAAAGATGTCTACTAATTAGCTCTTTTGTGTCAAAGTTCAGTATGACTGGACCAAATCTGTACTGTAACATCCTTGAATTTTTCCACTTTCTCACTTTTTATTTTTTATTTACTTTTTAATATTTTATTTTTAATTATTATGGGCACATAATAGTTGTATATCTTTATAGGGTATACGTGATATTTTGACACAGGCACGATGTGATTTAATCAAATCAGGGTGATTGGGGTGTCTATCACCTCAGGCATTTAACATTTCTTTGTGTTAGGAACATTTCGATTCTACTCTTTTAGTTATTTTAAAGTATACCCTAACTTATTATTGATTATAGTCACTTTATTATGCTATCAAATATTGTTCATTCTATCTAATTATCTATTTTTTTTTTACCTGTTAACCATCCCCATTTTATCCCCCCCCACTACCCTTCCCAGCTTCTAGAAACCGTCATTCTACTCTCTGTCTCCATGAGATCAATTGTTTTTAATATTTAGTCCTCACATATGAGTGAGAACATGCAAGATTTGTCTTTCTGTGCTTGGTTTATTTCAGTTAACATAACGTTCTCCAGTTCCACCCATGTTGTTGCAAATGACAGGATTTCATTCTTTTTGTAATATTTTGTAATATTCCATTATATGTATGTACCACAATTTCTTTATCCATTCATCTGTTGATGGACACTTAGGTTGATTCCTTATCTTGGCTATTGTAAATAGTGCTGCAGTAAACATGGGAGTGCAGATACCTTTTTGATATACTGAATTCCCATCCTTTGTTATATACCCAGCAGTGGGATTACTAGGTCATATGGTAGTTCTATTTTTAGTTTTTTGCAATTTCCCACCTTATAGCAACAAGCTAAATTTGCTATTGACTGTTAGAGCTCTTGTTTCTTCTGCTGCTGGTGTTTTTATTCTAGAATAAGGATGTCAGTGTGCTTTACATGAACTTAATCACAGTTTCCAAATATTGCGAACATTTAAAGTTCTTTTTAACTTTGCTGAATTACTTGCAACATCTTTTGTTTGTTGCTCATTATGCTGAATGAATGAAAGGCCCTTGAGCCTCTTCCTATCTCTCTGATCCCAAAATTGACAGCTGAATTATAACAAATTGCTATATACACTGACCCAAATTCTGTGTCTCTAATTGATGGGTCATACAAACTTCCATGATTGTTGACAAAGCAGCAGGATTTTTCTGAGTCTTCATTCTACTACAGCATTTTGTTTCAATGCTAGTCAGCTTTTACAGATCTTGATATATTTTAATTTACTTTTTAAAAAAATGACTGCAGTCAGATAGTCTTCGCAAAATCCAAGCAGTGACAGTTCTTTTGATGAGTTGTAAAATTGCCATTAATAAAGAAGAAAAATATGACTGACATAGGGATGAATAATTATTATTAATTCTTTTTTAAACCAAGGAGTTTTGAGGATCATTTAGACTTTCTAATTAGCCAGGTACACAGGAATTTTGCCTGTCCTGGTTTAATTTGTCTAGATTTGTGTGCAGGGATTGACTTTAGGACTTTGCAGTACATGCTTGAAAGATTGATCCCACTTTGCCTAGCTATTTAATGTAGTGTAGTGAGCATTTGCTTTGGTGTCCAACACACCTAGGTTCAAGTTCAACTGCATGACTTTGGGTAAGCTAATTGTTTAAGCCTCAATTTCCTTATCTACAAAATATGGCTAACATTAGGCCCTTCCTCATAGTTATTGCCAGGATTAAATGAAATCATTAATGTAAAGACCTGTATCAGTGCCTGGCATAGAGTTAGCACTCAATAAATGGCAGGGATCAGTGGTGAACAAGACTGTGAACACAGAGTCTAACACACAGTCTACTGGTAGAGATCGACACTAAATAAATCCTTATAAAAATAGTTGTTTAATTATGATTACCTATGCTGCATGGCAAAAGTACAGTGTATATTTAATGAGGCTACCTTTCTGTGGCCAGTCCCTTTTAATGGTTTATACTGAGTGAATATGCTGTGTCTTCAGCTAGGCAAATTCTTTTCTGCTAGATGGGGGTGAGTCCCAGTTATCTGAGCGATGTGAGCAGGGTCCTCACCACTCTGGTGTCTCACTTTTTGTTTTGCTCTAATGTTTTACCCTTTGGGTTCAATGAGAACTTTCCTCAGAGGACCTGCAAGGCCTTTGTCTGCAGGGATAGGAATTGCATTACAGACATTTAATATACTCTTTCAGCTACCACCTAGGCTTCTAGAACTAAGTTGTCTATTTTTTTCCTCTTCAGCAGTACTTGGCATAATGTTCCATATTTAGGATCTCACTAACTTCTCTTAACCAAGAGACAAGATGTGGTTTTTTGTCCTTCCTATCATACCCATCTTTATGGTAACAATATCAATATAAATGTATTCTATAATTGTAAATTCTATGCATTCATTTCAAGATCTACTGATATATTTTTTCATTATGTAGTGATTTGGACATTTTCCTTTTTCTATTCAAATGTCTGCATTTAATGAAAAAAATGTGATGATATGGATAAGCCAAAAAGATGATTTTAAAAAAATGTCTATTTTAGGAATGTTTTTCATAAATAGATAGAATCTCCAATCTTCTTTGAATGTATAATATTTAATACTTCAGAGTAATAAAATGATAATACCAGAAAGAATGACTTGGAGGAGACTTTGCTGGATCCCACTAACTCTCTATCAGGTTGATACATCTTACATTAAGTTTATACTGGTTGGTCAGTACCCTTCTTGGTAGACTTTGACTTCCTCCAGCCTTTTATTAGACTCTTCAGCTTAACTCTGGTCAAATATGGGGGCAGTCAACAGAAAAGGAGTTAGGACCAAAGAGTCCTATCTAGGTTTTTTTGCCTATGGATTATTTAAGAAAGTAATAGCCTGCAGATAGTATTGTATCAGTCAGAATAGGCTGGGTTATACTGTAGTAACAAACAACTAAAATCTTTGTGCCATGTTTCTCACTCATACAACAAATTCACTGAGAGCTGGTGAGGGGCTTTGCTCATTGTAGTCACTCAGGGACCTAAGCTGAAAGAGACTCCATCTCAATACATGCTTCCATGATCACAGAATCAGGGGAAAGAGAGGGTCTCACTCCGGCAATTAAATATTCCAACTCAGACATGACTCATGTTACTTCTCATGAAGTTGTGAACTCATGTTCACAACTTACATGGCCCCATCCAGCTACAGAAGAATAGGAAATTCAGTCTTCCATGTGCCTAGAAGAGGAAAAGACCATATCTAGATATCAGTTAGTAGAAATAATGACTACAATTATGAATAAATGAATGAAAATTCTTTCAGTTAGTGAAAAGCTACCATGGGGGTGGGGGTGAGTGGTAGCTTTTCAGCACTTAGACAAGCCAGCCAGACTGTTTCCATAAAGCTATTTTACCATTTAAATTGTGGCATACACATAATATAAAATCTAGTGTAATAATAGTAGCCAACCCCAACATAACACTCTGTATAATCCTCACAACAATCCTATGAAAAAGGTACCATTTTTATCCTCATTTTATAGATGTGGAATCTGAAACATAGAGAGGTTAAGAAAAAAGTCAAAAGTCACATGACTACTAAGTAACAAAGCCAGAATTTTAACTCTGGTAGTCTGGCTCCAGAGTCCAAGCTCTTAACCACTAGGCTATATGGTACTTTAAATTTTTCACAGCCCACCATTGTCCTTATTATTATTTCTTAAATATTCTGTATGCTATAATGGAGACTCCAATTCTCTAGAGGGGAAGAGTTGAGGTATTGGCAGAGGGTTAGACTAGATGACCAAGAAATTTCCTTCAAGCCATATGATTCTATTATGATTCTGGAGTAAGTTCAAAAGATATTTATTAAGTGTGCCAGGCACTGTGCTGGCTCTGTGGCTTTACTGTGGTGAATAAGATAGACATGATCCCTATTGTCTACTCGCATGGAGACAGTCATTGAAGGAAAGCACAAAAAGTCCAAAGGAGGCGTATGGCCAGGGGTTTAGCCTCTTTTAGATGGTTCAGCAAGGCTCCTTGTCATTGGAGCTGAGGCAGACAAAGAGGGGAGAAAGGTATGTATGAAGCAGCTCCAGAGCTTAGTGAGAGGTAGCCATGTGAAGAACTGGGAGAAGCCTGTTAGGAATAGAGCACAAATGCCAGAGGCAAGAGCAGATTAGGTCACACGGATGTAGGCCGGTAAAGACAGGAAACCATTAAGCAGGGTAATGACATGGGCAGATTTGTGTGTTTAAAAGCCATTCTAGGCAGAGGTTGGGAGTGGATTGGAAGGAATAAGGAGTGGATTTGGGAGACCAATAAGGAGACTATTATAGTAATTTTGGTGAGCTATGCTAGTTAGGGAGCTAGGGTGGCAACAGGGGCTGGAGATGTAAATAGATTTGAGAGATTTAGAAGGAAGCCAGTTTAGGACTTGGTGATTAATTGGAAATGTGCATGGGTAGGAGGTGGTATTGGAAGGGGGAGGGAGTGAAGGAGATACCAGGGCCCATTCCTGATTTCTGGCTTGAGCAGCTAAGTGCTGGCTAATCCCTGTGAAGAGAGAGAACGGTGGAGGTGCTGTTTTGGAGGAAGAGGAGGAGGTGGCACTCTGTACCCTCTGTCATAGGAAATAGGAGTGGAAATGCCAAGATAAGGGGAGAGTAAGGCAGGAACAGGGTGTGCATTGTGAAATGAACGTGAAAACACATGACAGAAACAAAAGTGAACAGCTAGGCAGTGACACAGCTCTAGGTTTTGAGGTGTGGAAATTTGAGCCAGGGAAAAACACATTCTCACCCCTTGCTCTAGAAGCAGGACCAACCTTACACTAATCTTAAGTATGTTGTGTGTTTGTTTTTCTGTTCCTAGAGGACATTTGTCTGTACGTCAGGGCCTGCGTCTGGGTTGATACGCCTCATGGCAATCTGAATCTTTTCTTCTCTCATGAAGTTAGTGTAGAAGTTCAGTTTTGTTTGGGAGGTTGTTTATGTGGCACATTGTATCTCCACAATCCATGTGCCTGCTAAGTAAATATGTGTTTTACAAACAAAGCAGAAATAAAGACGATTCTGCCTGGCTTGGGCTTGTTACGATGTTTATAAAAAGCCTCGGTACTTCTGTCTTAGTATCAAAGGGAGTGACACTGCTCCATGTGCCCCCTGCGCCTCCTCACAGGAGGGGCGTGTTGAGCAGAGTGGGTGGGGAGCTTCTGGTGGCACCTTCTTAACATCTTTGGGTGTACTCTTCCTCTCTAGGTACTTGGCACTTTTGTTTTTATTTTAAATGTAGACACAGCAAGACTCTGTTATGATATGAATTATATAATTACTTTGTTATTATATGATGTTTTACAGAAGCAATGTTGTCCCCACAGAATTACAGTGGAGTCTAACAAAAGCCTTCTAACCAACACCAGCATTATGAAGGTGCTGTGATTACGTTATATGTATTTATATGCATTCTAGTACTGGGAAGCTATTCTTTCTTGCTGTGATTTTTCCTGATCTCTTAAAATAGGAACTTTTGCCTTTGCTGAGGAATTTTGGGGAGGAAGGCTTCATGTGAAAGAGAGTGGCTCTGGAATCAGACTGGGTTATCTCCCAGCTCTATACTCTCCAGTTGTGTAACTTTAGGGTGTATAATGTATGACTTTAACTTTTGTTTGTACCATGTGTAAAATTGGACTGTTGATGACATTTTCATAGGTTGTTGTCAGGAATAATAAGATAATATATGTAAAGAACTTAGAATACTATCTGGCACATAGCAAAAGCTCAATAAATGTTAGCTGTTATTGCCTTTTCAGTGTCACTCAGGATGAGATGATATGTTTTCCTCTCTGTAACTCTCCATAGCATCTAATGTAGGAGTCCGTATTCAGAAACCTCCTGCAATCACACACCCGCTCCCCCAAATTGTAGGAATTGGCAAAGAAATGGGGAGGGACTATGTCCATGCAAAGGAACTACTACTACCACCCAAGAGAAATGAAAACCAGCCTCTATACTGGCCCCTTTGGGTCATAAGCTACCTCCGCTGGCAGCCCCACAGCACTCTGGGCCTGAGATTGGGTCATCCAGTGTTTCTGTGCTCCTCAGGAGGTTTCTCTTTGCCTTAGTGTTGCCTCTGAGTTCTGTAGAATAGTGTTGTTTACCCTCGGGGTTATGAGTCTTTTTATTGCCTTGGTAGGCAGTCACCCAGCTTCTCTACTTCTCCTCAGGGTATTTCTGGGAAGCACATGATAAAATGGATTATATTTTCCTATAGGAAAAACATAAGCATAAATTACTTTGCTAACTTAGAACTCAGTATCAAAAAAATTCTAGATTTGGCCAGTGCTAAATTGGAAAACCCAGATCTTTTGGCTCCCTGACCAATGTTTTATCTACTCCAGCTCATTATCTCTCCTTTAAAAGTTTTATAAAATATACATAAAGGCTTAATTAGTATATGTGGTACAGAAGACCCTAAAGCACTATAAAGTAGATATCCAACACATTAAAATATATCTATTATGCCATAAATTTGACATACCTAAAAGTAATATGTTAGCTATATTATACACTAAACATTTGATTAACGCTAATGTTGCTTGCCTTTTTACAGTTTGGAAGGGACTTGATGGAAGAATTTAGAAAGCTTGTTCAAGAATGCTTGACACTTTCCAGAAATAATTATGAAAGTTGTCTAGAAATTGTCTTATTCTCTCTGAAACCTATTCCAAACAGTCCCCTCATACTACACCCTCAAACTGCCTTTGTCATGGTCACCAGTTATTGCCACAGTGCTGAATCCAGAATTCAGTGGTCTGTTCTGAGTCCTTGTCTTACTTCATTTGTCAGCAGCATGTGATTCAGCTGATCACACCCTGCGCCTTGAAAAACATTATTTACTTGACCAGGACATCACTCTCCCCTGGTTTTCTTTCTGTCCTACTGACTGTTCCTACTTAGTGTGTTTTGCCAGTTCCTCCTCTCCCTGACCTCTAAAATTAAAGTGCCCTGGGCTTTGTCTGTGACCCTCTTTTCTTCTCTATACATACTCATGGTCAAACTTGGTGCTCTCAGTCTCAACAACTTTAAACCATTTCTATGCTGAACACTCCCAAATCTATATATCCAGCCGGGACTTCTCCCTTGAACTCTAGACTCATAAATTCAGCTGCCTACTTGGCACTTTTACTTGAATGTCTAATAGGCATCTGAAACTTGATGTAAACAAAGCCATCCTCCTAAGCTAGCCTCTAAAATCCCCCTCTTCTTGCAGTCTTCAGTAGTTTGGTAAATAGCAACTCCATTGTTTTGCTCAGGCCACCTTCTGTCATACACCTCATCTAGTTTGTCAGTAAGTCCTGTGAGTTCTACCTCCAGAATTTTCCAGAGCATGATCTTTTCTCGACAGACCCCACCTCTAATCATCCCCCCTCTTATCTCTGCCTAGATATTACAATAGCCTAGTAATAAGTAATAAACTTCCACCCCTGCCCTCTGTAGTCTTTTCTTAACCTAGCAACAAAATTGATGCTTTTAAAATGTAAGGTCGTGTTGACATACTTAGCCTCTCCTACAGTGATTTCCCATCCTACCCAAATCACTAAAGTCACACTCCCTACAGTAGCCTAGAAGACCCCACATTATCAAGTGCCCCATTACCTCGTGGACTTTCTTAGTACTCTCTTCCTTGTGTTCTTCATTCCACCACACTCTTTGCTGTTCTTGAACACACAAGGCATATACTCTTGCCTTAGGACCTTTGAACTTGCTGTTCCCTCTGTTGGGAGCTTTTTTCCTCCAGATGTCTCCATGGCTCATTTCCTTATCTCCTTCAGGCCTTCCCGTCTATGTCCTTTTCTCAGTAAGGCCTTAGTAAGGCCAAATGCCTGTCTTTCAGTTTTATTTTTCTCAATAGTATTAACCACCACATACTAAATATATTTTACTAATTTATTTTGCCTTATTTAATCTGATTATTGTCTCTTTCTCCACTAAAATGAAGCTCCCCAGTACCTAGAACTGTACCTGGTACATAGTAGGTGTTTAATAAATACACTTATGAGATTGAAAGAATGAACTTTCACACTTCCTTTGTAGTTTTCAAAGGAAAGGAATCTGTTCATCTAATTGAGGCCTGAATGACCAAAAAGTTTATTTCCTAGTAGTGTTTATATTTGAAAATGTTGTCTTATTGGTAGAAACAGGAGATGTTTTTGATTAGTGCTTTCTTTTTATTTCTTCCCCCTGAGCTCAATGCTGTCCCATCACCTCCATACCCCTGCTAGAAGAATTGGAGTTATCTGCGTGCCATCTTAGCTCTGAAAGACTATTAACTACAGTCTGCACTTTGCATCGTTTCTCTACTTCAACAGTTTTTCTGCTGCCCAAGCTTATATTGAGGATCCAAAGTATCTGAAAGCACTTTTTTTATGTACTGAATTGCCATAAGCTGTAAGACAGTAGTAGCATTCTTCAAGCTAGATCCTTTCTACAGATGTTTCCATGTCAGTGTTGTTGATGTGGTTGAAAATGTCCTTCCTTCTCTGTCCCCAGAGATCACTGGGTTTTGGAGCCAGGTGGGTTTTGTTTAAACTAGAATTCCAGCTCCAACACTCAGCCAGCTCTGTGTGACCTTGAAAAGGTTGCTTAAAATGTGAGACTGGGTCTGACATGTCACCTTTCAACACAAGTTACTTCTCTTTGCCTTTTCTGCCCGCTTTCCTTTTTTTCCCATTCCCCACCCACAAAAGAGACTTGACCACTGGATTTTTTATAGAGATTTGGATAGAGATCCTATTGGAATGCAGTCCCCTGCTTAAAAATTGTATTCTAGGTTAATCTTGAACATTTCAGTATGCTCTTTCCCCCTTAATTATTCTTAATAAAACCATCTTCTCTATGTGAACTATGTACCAAGCAGAAAGCCTGGAATCTTCACTTTACAAGCACTGCACAGTAAGGCAGATATGTCTTGGATATAAGATTAAAGATGAAACACATCAGAAAACATGTGGAAAGGGCATTACAGTTTTCACAGTCCTTCTCAAGATGTCTTTCTTTTTCAAAGAAACAACAGTAAACCCAGAAAAAGACATATATTATTTTCACACTTCAGTGAATAGAGGTAAAGATTAATAATAATGGGAAAAGAATATGAATCCATGCATCTTCCTATATTTCTTCCTCCTCAAACTGTTGTGAGCTGACAAATCCTGCAGTTGATAAACCTCAGAGCCATGGGGGACAGGGATAAGATACTGATTAAGACCACCCCCCTTTCCTTTTGTAGGGAGTTACCAGCTGCTGTGACCCTCCCATGGCTACCCTGAGGCAGTGGGGCACATCCAGGGGAGCTTTGTCATTAGCATCTTTGTTCTCCTTCAGTCTTTGTGTCACCTTGACCTTTCAATGTTAAACATATACACACGATCGATGTAGTTGACTCTGTATTTATGTATTCATTCTCCGTAAGCCTTGGATTTATTGTAATTTGTATTAATTAAATGTTTAATATACATTATCACTAATCTAGCCCTTTTTGATATTGTGTTTGATTCTGCATATTTAGGAGGATAAGGAAAAAAAATGGCTTGCTTTAGATATCACACAAGGTCGGGAAAAAGCTGAGTGATTGAAGAGTGGCACACATATACATATTCCTATAACTACAGCCATCATTATAGATGTGTAATTTATAGCACTTCCTGTTTACTGACACTGAGAGAGGCTCACTCTGTGACTTGAATAATGCTGACAGCGGCTCAGTAAAAGATTGTAGTTCTTACTGAGGGTAAAGCCGAGGGCTAGGAAGCTCAAGCAAGGCATCCAAACCTGTCTGCTCTCTTATGAAAAACTCCCTGAATGAGCATGTTGATGTTAACATATATTCAAATTAGAATTTGGGTAGATATTGCTTTAGTAGTTTCACTTATGGAAGATTCTACAGCCTTTCCTCTCAGTGTTGCACAATAAAGTATTTGTAGAGAATGGAGTGGGAGATCTGGATTTAAGATAGGAAATTAGAATGTGTCTTTTTGGTTGTTCCTCACTCTACTGCTTGTATTGGCTATGGGAAGCAATCTTTACCTCTTAGCCTGATTTTTTTAAATTTAATAAAATGATACTTTCTATTTATCTGTCAGGACTAAGCACAGGTTCTATGTAATTTTCAATTTCAGGATACTCAAGAATTTATGACATTTAATGATTTAGTTCCAAATTGTTAACTTTATACTCAGAATGTAAATATTGAACATTTCCATAGATGTGTGGTTATACCCGTACACACTTACGCCTCAGTGTACTTTTACAAAGGTAAAGGTCTATGCGGTTTTTTAGTTCTAAAGGTTGGTTGTTTTTTAGTGTGTTCTAGATTTTTTTTTTAATGAACAAAACTTTAATCATACTTTCTTTAAGGTTAAATTTAATAGTCTTCTGTGTCTCATGCTTGTGAAAGTCTGAGAGAAAAACTGCGTGTATAACATGAAGTTGATAGCATTACTCTGGGCTAACAGTGTCTTAGCTGTGACAAAATAAGTCAAACCTACATTAAGCATTGTATATGTTCCTAGAACTCTTGGGATTAAAACATCCTTCCTATTCTCTAAAAGTTTCTACATGGACAGATACATATAGATACAAAGTTGACCCTTTGTACCTGCGGGTTTTGCATCTGCAGATTCAACCAACCATGGATCGAAGATATTTGAAAAAAAGGCTGGGCATGGTGGCTCACGCCTGTACTCCTAGCACTTTGGGAGGCCGAAGCAGTGGGATCACTTGAAGCCAGAAGTTCAAGACCAGCCTGAACATAGCAAGGCCTCATCTCTACAAAAAAGTACAAAAAAATTAGCCAGGTGTGGTGGCACGTCCTTGTAGACCAGTTACTCAGGAGGCTGAGGTGGGAGGATTGCTTGAGCCCAGGAGTTCGAGGCTGCAGTGAACTATGATCGGGCCGCTTTACTCTAGCCTGACTGACAGAGTGAGAACCTGTCTCAAAAAAAAAAAAAAAAGGAAAAAATTAAAAATAACAATACAACAATAAAAAATAACACAAATAAAAAACAATACAGTATAACAACTATTTACATAGTATTTCACATTGTATTAGGTATTATAAGTAATCTGGAGATGATTTAAAGTATACAGGAGGATTTGTATAAACTATATGCAAATACTACACCATTTTATACAAGGGGCTTTAGCATTGGTGGATTTTGCTATTTACAGGGGTCCTGCAACCAATCCCCAGAGGATACTGAGGGGTGGTCAAATATCTATATCTATATCTATGTCTATCCACATGAAACAACTAAAAATTTAATGTCTAATCACAAACTTTCTGCATGGTAGACCACTACTAGGAGGAGTGCATAAGAGAAAGCTATTTGAATTTGAATTCACTCTTCTAACGAATACTGATTGAGTGCCAGGCACTCTTCCAATCACTGAGTATACAGCAGTGGACTCAACAGACATGGCCCCTGTTCTTGTGAACCTTACATTTTATGGTAGAGGAAAGAAAGATGATAAACAATTAAATAAACATGGCAATTTCAGATATGATGAATGCTAGAAGAAAATAAAACATGGTAGAGGGATGAGAACTTTTAAATTGGGTCATCACAGCAGGTAAAATTTGAGCTGAAGCTTAAATCACAGGAAGGAATCAGGCAAGTAAAAATCTCAGGGGGAAACATTGTAGGCAAAGGGAGCACTTTGCAGAAACCACAAGTTTGGAATGAGCTTGGTGTACACAAGGACCAGTATGTGCAGGAGGTAGTACCGGAGGCTGAAGATGTAGCTAGGAGCCTGATCACATAGGGCTGTCTTAGTCTGTTCTCTTTTGAGAACCCGGAGACTGGGTAATTATGAAGAAAACACGTTTATTTGGCTTGCAGCGCTGGAAGCTGGGAAAACCAAGGGCATGGCAGCAGCTTTCTGGCAAGTGCTTTTGTACTGCATCATAACATGGTAGCAAAGCAAAAGGGCAAGTGAGTTTATATGAAAGAGATGAAACATGAAGTATGGTGTCCCTGTATAACAACCGACTCTCAAGGTAACTAATTCAGTCCTGTGAGAGGGAAAACTTACTCACTTTTGCCAGAATTAACCTAGTCCAGAAAGAGCAGCATTAATCCTTCCTAATGACCTAATCACTTCTTAAAAGCCCCACCTCCCAATACCACCATACCAGGCACTGAATTTCCAACACATGAATTCTGGGGGACACACTCAAACTGTAGCAAGGGCCCTGTAGGCCATGTCACAGAGTTTGAATTTTATTCCAAGTGAGATGGGATGCCACCAGAAGATTTTAAACAACTTTTTAAAAACTAAAAAAAGTTTCACTTTTGCTGTAATGGAGACACAGACAGGTGTGAGTAGAAGCAGAGAGACCAGTAAGGTGGTACACTACCCCTCTGTCACTTCTAGAGGAGGAAGTGATAGAGGCCGGGCCTTGGATGCTAGTAGTGTAAATAAAGAGCTGTGGTCAGACTGAGGATATGTTCAGAACCTGCTGACAGAGTAGATACAGAGAAGGGAGGAGAGAAACTTTTGGTTTGAGAAAGTGAGTGCATGGCGGTGATGAAGACCTTGGGGAGGAGCAGGTTTGAGGGATGGGAATCAAAGTTTCCGTTTTGGCCATGTAATTTTGAAATGCATAGTTCTAACATTTATTATTTGTGGAATATTGAACAAATTGTTTCAGTTTTCTCATCTGTACAATGGGGATGGTAATAGTATTCATGCTATATGATTGGTATGAAAATTAAATGAATTAATACCCCTGAAGCACTTAAAACACGATCAGACACATATTAAGTTCTCAGTAAGGTTAGCTATTGTCACTGGTACTGTTATTGTTAGTATTATTACTATTATCCATAATAGGCCAAGTGTGGTGGCTCACACCGGTAATCCAAGCACTTTGATGGGCCAAGGCAGAAGGATTGCTGAGGCCAGGAGTTTGAGAGTAGCCTGGGCAACATAACAAGACCCCGTCTCTACAAAAAGTAAAAAAAAAAATTAGCCGGGCATGGTGGTACACACCTGTAGTCCTAGCTACTCAGGAGGATGAGGTGAAAGGATCGCTTGAGCCCAGGAGTTTGAGGTTATAGTGAACTATGATTGGGCTACTGGGCTTCAGCCTAGGTGACAGAATGAGACTCCACTTCTAAAAAAAAAAATAATAAAAATATTATCCATAATAATAGTAGTAGTATATATCCAAATGAAGTGTTGAAGAGGCTGTAGGATATATGAGTCTGGAGCTCAGGAGAGAAGTCAGGACTGGAGATAAACTTTGATAGTTATCAGACATGGAGGGTATTTAAAACCATGGGACTAGATGAGATTGCCTGTAGAGAAGGGAGAGAAGAGAAGAGAGACAAGGACTGAGGGATGGGCCCTCCAACACTGAGAGGTCAGGAAGAAGAGGCAGAGCCAGCAAAGAGCTGAGGAGCTGTCAAGAGACAGGAGGGAAACATGAAGGGTGCTGCCTCATGGAAGCAAAGTATAGAAAGCGTTAAAAGAAAGTAGTCAACCATATCAAATGATGCTGAAAAGTAAGAGTAAGAAGAGGACAGACCTGACCATTGGCTTGGCGAAGGGTAAACTGATGGTACCTTGACAAGAGCCATTTCTGTGGAGTAGTGGGAATGAGAGCCCTATTGAAGAGGCCAGAGAGAATGGGAAGGTAAGAACTGGGGCAGTAGCTGGAGAGAGATGGGGGTGTGGCATGTCTCGGGAAGCTTATTTTAATATGGAGTATTAAAACATGTTTGCATGCTAATTAGCATGATTAAGTAGAGAGGGAGAATTTTTGCTATGAGAGAAACAGAATAATTATAAGAGCAAAGTCCTTGAGTAGTCATGTCAAAACATGATCTGATACTATTTGCTACCAATGATAAGACAGAATTATTAAAACTTCCATTTTCTTCAGTAAAGAATTTGGCCTTCAAACAGGAAAGGAAAAGACAAACATGGTTGAAAAGGAATTTGAGCCCAGGGTGGGTAAGAGAGTCAGAGGGAGAGTAAGTGAGTATCTGCTACTTTGAAGTAGTTCTGTTCTCTAGTTTCTGTTAAGTTACATCCCAGGGAGCTCAGAGAACTTTCAAATCTGATTTTGAAATTTTCATTCGCCATAATTTCTAGCCAGAAGGCTAATATTACATGTATTTTTTTTTCCCCAAAAGAAGAAATTCTATATACAATGAACTATAGGCTTGGCTTTTATCCCTGGCAAAATTTTAGAACCAGTGATTAACTTGATGGTTTATGAGCATTTGAGAAAAAATGCATAGCACTAGTAACCAATTTGAGTCGTCTAAAAAGAAGACATTCCCAGATAAATAGATTTTCCCTCAGAGTTTTGTTGTTGGAAAATCAGGGCAACATGGTAGATTCAGTGTATCTTGATTTCAGCCAAGTGTTTAATGGAGCTTCTCCATCAAACAAAACATAACATTTTGTAGATAAGAGGAAGGATAGACTAAACATTTTAAGTATCTATGTGTGCACGGTGCTTGATAAGATGATGAAATTATGTAATAGGGGCCAGGGCCCTTGGCCCCTTTAGGTTTGCTGGAAATCACTGACATGAGGCACATTGATTAATAGGAGAAAAGGCATACAAAGTTATTTAATGTGTATACATGGGAGCCTTCAGAATGAAGGACCAATCTCCCAGTGGGATGCAGAAGCGTATATACTGTCATGAGGTTACAGAAAGAATGGGGGCTTGGATCCTGGCAAAACAGGTTATGGGAAGGAGGGAGAAGAGGAATTCTGTTGAGGGGCAATAATGATTACTAGATTACCAGGGAGACTTCAGCAGCCTTGAAAAACATACGGTGGTCTGGGGCAAAGTCTGTTGGGCCCACAGAGCTGACAATGGTTTGTGACAAAAGTCTGTCCAGGTTTGTTGACAGACTTTAGTCTTCCTTCCTGCGTTATGGGTTCACTTAATGAAAACTCAGGGAAGGGACTGGAGGTAATTGTTTTCTTCTTTGGTAGGTCCAGATTTTAGGCAGATAAAGGAACTTCAGAGAATCCTATGCTTTGGGAAAGACAGTGAGAGGTGGGGGGAAGGTCAGAGGGACCTTGAGGCTTCTTCATTTCAGTTCAGCATGTCAAAACACCATATTTTGAGGTATCAGTTTCTCAGCCCCAACAATATTTGGAGTATTGGTGTTTGAATCAGTGATGGCCATAGGTTCTCTAATGGGAGTATCATGGGATTTTATTCTTGTCTCTGTCCTGACTAGAAACCTAGAAGAAAACATAACAGGCAAGCGGAGAGAACTAATGTGATAGATGACAGAGTCAAATGAAAATCATCTCATTGCCTGGATAAGCTGTATTATTAACAGTCATTTGAGAACCATTCATTGGTTCGTTCATTTTTTCATTTTTATTGAGAGCTCTGTGTCAGATACTGTTGTTGATGTTGGGAATACATGGGAAAACAAAGAGAAGCAAATCATAGGCTTCAAGGACCTTACAGAGTCTGCCAAAACAATGCATCAGTAGAGCAGGTGTTAACACAGAGGTACGGTACATACAAAGGTCTTTTGGGGCCTAAAGATGGAAGTGGTCAGTTCAGCCAAGGTGCTGTCTGTGCAGTGCTGCCTTTTCTTCCAAGTGCCCAGCTCCTGAATAAGGGTATGTTATCACTTCAAGCTCCTCTGCTTCCTTTTATAAAAAGTCCTCCATGAAGCACCTCTTGATGTTTAAATGTCAGGGATGTATCTCATTAATCTTTGCAGCCTGTTCTACCTCACCCTTACCCCTACCACCCTTACCCCTACCATCCTTGATGAAGCACCCTTCCCAGAACCTCCAAAGTTCCTCATTCCTTTGAAGGGCCTGCTTATCTCTTTTTAGGCAAATACAGGAAAGTACCTTCACTTATGCAAATGTTGAACATTAACACTTCCTAGTGCCCAGGAGCAATGTTCCCTCAAATGTTACACCATTCTGGAGTAACAAACTATGAAGGTTAAGCATATAGGAACAGTTTAATCTTGTAATCAAATAAAACTTACTTTAGTTAACATAGCACAGGTAATAACGTACCTCATCATTATTGTGCTGCATTGTAATTAGTCAAATAGAGAATGGTTGACCTAAGAGAATGCAATTAGTATTTCTTTTATACAGTGAAAAAAGATCTTTGTGGGTTTTCTCTTCTTTTCGTTAGTTCTCTGTTACCTGTAATTATCTTTACTGTTGACAGGTGGAGTTTTTTTGAGACCACTATAATTTAATCTTTTTGATGTACTCATAAACACACACAAATCCTTTGACACACAGGTTAGAAAAACAAAATTCTAGTACGTCTAGTTGCAGAGATTCCCTGTTTTCTCTTTTAGGGTGGTATCTTTTCTGTGCTTCACTTACCCATACAGTATATGGTTGCTCTTGCTCCCCTGGGTGTGAACTTTTCTCAACTCTAGCTGTACACTGGAGTCATTTGGGGGAACTTTTACAAAATCCCAATGCCTAAATCCCACCTCACAGGGAGTCTGACTAAACTGCTCTGGGGTGGGCCTGCCATCAATATTTTTTTTTAAAAAGCTCCTTAGGTAGTTTTAATGTGCAGCTAGGGCTGAGCTGTACTGCCATAAAGGAAAAGAAATACAGCAGTTTCTTGGTGACTTGTCCGGGATGATCAATGTGAGCATCATGGGGCTGTAGAGGGCAGAGAGGTCCTGCTGGGCCTGGGATGTAGGATATGAGCATAGACTCTACTCAGGAGTCTGTGAAGACCAGGAATTGAAGCTTTATTCAGGCATTTCAGAGGATGATGGAGGCTAGTTGGTCTATTTCCTAGTATAGACATCAAGAATTATATCTGATTTAGCTTCTGGGCTGGGCTTACCATTAAGAGTACTATGTGATTGCAAGGGGCAAACTGGAACTCCCTTTCCCATATCCTCTCCCTGGGTGTACCTTACACATAGAATCCCAGAGCTTTTGTTAATAGAAAAACCAAGCTCTCTAAAATAATTTAAAAAGATTTGTTCTGAGATAATATGAGTGATCATGGCCCAGAGAAAACATAAACCTTGAGTAAGTGATCTGGAGGTGGTCAGATTACAGTTTGGTTTTATACATTTCAGAGATGCAGTGCATGGAAGATATACATGGGTTCCATCATGGCCAGAAACTCAGTTTTAAGGTTTTTCTGGGGTCCCTTTGGCCAAGAGGGGGTCCATTGAGTCAGTGGAGGGGCTTGGGATTTTACTTTTAGTTTACACTTAAAAGGAATCCTAAGTCATCTTTCTCATTTTTAGATGACATATTGAAACCTGTAGAAGTTAAAAGTGCTGCCTAATGTCACACTAATGTTATAAATGTTAGTACTAGAATGAAGATCCACTTCTCTTGGCTGCAAGTTCATTGCCTTTTCTATCACATCATACTGTCTTCTGATATATTCTTCTGAATATTTCCAGCAGAATAAAGACCTCCATATTTTGAGAACAGATTAACTTTTGTAACTCATTCAGATTCAAGCCTAGTAGGTTAGATGATCTACCTAATATTTGTGGTCCTAATATTTGTGGACTGAAAATTTACAATAATTTGCAGCATTGTCATCGAGCCAATTGTTGAGCAATATTACATTTTTTCTATATCACAGAGAATTTCTCAATTGCTTCAAAATTTCTTCCTTATAAAGTGAATGGACAATATGACATTGTGGGATGACTTTTGAATGGACTATGCTATCTGCTTGCTGATACCTGAAGTTTCTTTAAAGGAGACAAAGATTTTCATTTCATAATTAAAAGTAAAAGCCTTAAAATGCAAATGGCCTTGGAGACATAACCCATATGAAATTCATTCACTCATTCACAAGCTTTACTTAGTCAATGAGTGAATATAAAATTAATACTAATAGCCCTCACTTACTTAGTTCCTCTTAGGTACCTAGCTCCTGGATGCTTTGAATAATTATCTCCAGTAATCCATACAAAAAGTTGCACGCCAGTATTATTTCCATCTTGCAGATAAGGAAATCAAGCTTCAGAAAGCTAAAGTAACTTGTCCAAGTTCATGCAGCCTGTACGTGAAAGAAAGAGCCAAACATGGTGTGGACTCTGTCACAAACTATTTGAAAATATAATGATTTATTCATCTTAGACCAACAAGCCTGAATTGAATCTTTAAGATTCTAAAGACATTCTTTTAATCCATTTTATCTGACCTATCATTTTTTATTATATGATTCAACTACAGAATCCCAGTACTAGCTTTTATCCTTTGACCTGGTGGATTTCAAGTTTGGTTAACCATTTTGGCTCTAGTTCCCAAACATGGATGAGGGATTTACTTATAATGACCTATTTAGCATTAGTATTTCTGTCCTTTGGTCACCTTGTGATAATTTATAAAGAAGTTAATGGATTTTGATGAAGGACATCAAGATAGACCTGTGCCTAGGAAACTCTGTGTGAAATAATTAGGTGGGCAAATAATGACTTCTGTGAAAGGTTTTCAAACAGAGAAATTCTCAGTGATCGTCTTGAGTAAGTTTTGTTTTTCACAGAAGATCTAGTCTTGGAATACTAGATCCCTATTCTATAGGAATCCCTATTCCACATCTTTATTTCATTTAGAACATTGGTTCTTATCCCTATCAGAACCAACATTCTGTTTTTTAAAGAAATATTATGCAATGCCTTTTACCGTCCTGAAACAAAATTTATGGAAAATAAAATTTTTTAAACTGTTTTTTTAGTGGAATTTAATAGGCTTATTCTAAAATTTATAAAGTATAAAGGACAAAAATAGCCAAGTCACCTATGAAGGAGAAGAACAGGGTGGGAAAACTTGCTTTATTGGCTATCGAGGCTTATCAGGAAGGGTCACATGAGGGCTTTCTGAGATGCTGGGTAGGAGTTCATTTTATAGCATCTTGCTAAGTCTATATCTTTATATCTTATCCAATTTTGTGTATATTGGTTATATCACAATGAAAAGGGAGTTTGAATAAATCAATATTATGTTCTAGCTGTGCCATAAAGGAGAAATGAAAGGAAAGAATTAGACTGGAAAACAAAAGTGCTCCAACAGATTCTAGAATGCCCCCTAGAATTTAGCACCTGCCAATGAAAACCTCCGATTTAGAAAATTAAACTGATGTGGAGGTTTACAATTGCATTTGTTTACACTGGTTTTTCGTCTAATGAATTAAAGAACTGTTTTTTAATTAGTTATCTTAAATCCCTCACGCTTCATTCTGAACCCGTTATCACTGATCCTTAATGGAAACTGAGAGTAACTGATCCTTACTTTCAATGGCAGACGTGCATGTTTTTGACAAAGTTTTCTGCGTTTTATATTTGTACTCTTCATTTTCTTTTTTTTCTTTGTTTCTTTTGCTTTATTGATGTACTTTGTACTTGTCATTAATAAACTTAATTATTTGTTTCATTGATAATTTAACATTGGTCACAACTTCTAGTGTCTGGCTAATGCCTTACTGTTTTAGTGTCATCTTAAAATTGACTGGCGTCTGCCTCTCATCCATTTATGTGATCATGGATGAAAATGTTAGACATACAACGTGGTTATGATGGGCCATATTACTGTGAACCACTAAAATCCTCTGTTCCATGTGCTTTTATCCTGAGGCCAGTATATAGAAGCAGACATCTTTGAGATGGGCTGTCCCATCTATAAAGCAGTCTAGGACTCCAGGACATATATGTAGGAAGGAATAGTGAAGTCAGGCTTAAAAATTATTAAATTATTAATAGATAACTATAAAATTTGAAACTAAAACATATGTTCAAAAACAAATGAATAACATAATCTTGTCTTCTAAATAATCTTGCCTCCTAAAACTGTAAATGTTTTCTAAAACATTTTTATTATTAAATACCCTTTAAGACATCATAAAAGGAAACAAGAACCTTAAAAATGTTATCCAGTCTTATCACTGTACCATTTCAATTTTTTTCACCTTATTCAACAGTTATAAAATGCAGGTAAGTTATAAAATGTATAAAGTCTTTTTAAAATTTTGTGCTCTTCTTTTTCTTATGTAACATTTTTTAAGCTTTCTCCATGTAGCCATCACTGATACCAATTTTAATGGCTGCATGGTATTCTATCTTTTTGGATAAAACCCTACTATTGGATTTAAGAAGTGAGAAGCAGTGACAAAAGTCCATGACTCAGGGATTTTACTGAGGCACAAGTTTGTGTCACTGCTGGTATTGCTCTGTGGGTACAAATGAGTTTCTCAGCTTATGAGTGAGTATAGTCCCCTGCCCAGCATAAGCATCCCAGTGCCACTTTGTTGTTTTCTACTGGTCCTTATATGCACAGTAACTTTTACAAAGTCATTAAAGAAAAATACTCACACAGGGTTATGTAAGTTCCTGGGTATTAGTTATCACAGTAATGATGCAGAATAGTGTTCATTTTAGTGGCAAAATGGGCTTTGTTAGCATTATAAATTGTTGTAGTCTTCTACTTATAGAATAATTAAAAGCTTAAAAGGATTGATTTTTTGTATTATTTATTTGTCAGGGAAATGAGATGTCAGTGGTTTTTCAGACTTTGTAGATGTATGAGTACCTTGGGATAAATCAGTTTTGACTATTTTGGGTCTAATGTAATTTATTTATATTCCCTTGTTGTTACACATTTAGTTTGTTGAAAGGAAGAATGCTTTGAGCATCCTAAAAAATGTTCAAATATTTTCTTGTAATATTTTTAAGCCAATATTTTAGAGTTTTCCTAAATTAACATTTTTATTTTTTCATGAATAGATCATATTCTGATTCTTTTCATCACAATGAATTTGAAATTTCAGATCAAAGAGACTGACTAGTAGAAGTTCTCATAAATGAGATGTTCAAACATTTCTGAATTATAAGCATTATTTTTTGTAACAGTTTTGTTGGGATATAATTCACATACCATGCAACTCACCTGTTTAAAGTATAGAATTCAATGGTTTATAGTACCACAATAAATTTTAGAACATTTTCATCACCTTAGAAAGCAACCCTGTATTCTTTAGCTATCACCTCCCTACTAGTTCCCCAGCTCCTGGCAACTAATCTACTTTCTGTCTCTACAGATTTATTTATTCTGGACATTTTGTATAAATGGAATCATATAATGTGTGGTCTGGCTTCTTTCACTTAGCGTAATGTTTTCAAGGTTCATCCATATTGTAGCATGTATCAGTACTTCATTCCTTTTTGTGACCAACTAATATTCCATTATATGAATAGACCACATTCGTTTATATATTTATCAGTTAAGATTGGGATTGTTCAATAGTTTGAAATCTCTGACCCTAGAACTGATGGGGCTTACTTGGTAATAGGATTGGATATGAGAAGTTTTTCCTGTAACCTCCAAAAAGAATAACTGACAAATGGAAAAGATGTCCTAACCCTTTTTATATAACCCTTCCTGGGATAAGAGATTGTAGTCAACAATTAAATCTACTCACAGCTCCCCAAAAACAGACTCCCCATTGATCCATCAGGATGGTTAGGGACAGAGCAGAGGACACAGGCCACTATTACACTGAACCTCAGCCAGGTATAATCTCTGTAGACCTTATGAGACAGGGCCAACACCTAAAAAGATTATAAAATAACATACACTAAAAAAGTAAACTAGCAGCATTCCTAAAGGTAAATCCTATACTCAAAGTTCATGTTATTTCTTTTCCTTATATATAACACACAGCTATATTATAAGAATGGATTTACTGATCTTTAGCCTGCCTACCATGCTATTTTATAAGAATGGGTTTAGTGATCTTTAGCCTACTTTGCTTAAGAACACTGGTTATCATATTCATATCCTCTAGTCTGTGCATTCTCATTCAAGGTGATATCACCCCAAGGGAGTAAAATTCATTCCTGAGGTCGAAAAGAACTTACTCTTCTTATGTACAAAATACAGATACACATACAGTATATAAACAGATATACAGTTTAGTTGTGGAACTAAAATTTCATGGGGGAACAATTGGGGGAAAAATGTTTTTAAAAGCTCCTTAGGGAGGCAATAATGAAAAAGAAGTTGAGAAATATTGCCATAAGGAGGTGACTCATTACTCTAGTGGGACCTGGGAAATGTCAGGCTCCATTAGGGGATTTTCCTAAGGATCTCCTACAACTGTGGACCCCAACTCCAGGTACCCAGTCCCCAACCCTAGGTCTGCAGTCTATTAGGAACTGGGCCACACAGCAGGAGGTGAATAGCATGAGAGTGAGTGAAGCTTCATCTCTATTTACAGCCACTCCTCATCGCTCACCACACCCCCCTACCCCCTACCCCCCAGTCTGTGGAAAAATTGTCTTCCATGAAACTGGTCCCTGGTGCCAAAAAGGTTGGGGACCACTGTCCTACAGCAACCAGCAAACTCACTTGCTCACTCACTCAAACTCATACATGCATACATTCTCTCTTCCTCTCCACATTTTTTTTTTTCTCTTTGGTTCTGGAAGGGTGGGAAGTGGTGGGGATGGAGAGGAGAAATGGGCCAGAATACACTTGGGTAGATAAGTCCAGATTTGTCTGGTTTGTAAATAGACAGCCTCATATACAATTAGGCCAATTTCTGCATCTGAGCCTTAACACATTAACATGGTAGTTGTGCAACCCTAAACATATTTCTCCCTATACTTAGAGTCAGAAAGAGTGATTTTGTGTAATTTATTTCCCTTGGAAAGCTCATCTCATACCAACACTTTTGTTTCATCAAGATCCTTTATATTTTTCTCTTAAATTTCCAATGCAGTTAAATCTGACTCTTTATGGGCCATAAGCAAAGACATAAATGATAATAGAAAAAAACATTCTTCAATTATAGGAGGCAAGAGTTCTAGGGTGCATTGTTCAGCTGCTTTCTTTTCCCATGGTTGAAAGTTGATAAAACAAATGATTTTAAAAAGGCTTTCCTTTTTTTTTCTTTTTTGTTTTTTAATCTTCCCTTTTGGGAAAAAGTTAGCTGTGATGATCAGTTATCCAAAACAAAGCCTGCTTCATATTATAGGAAAATGAAAAGTCAACGAAAACTGATATTCAAATACTTATTTATTCAACAAATACCAGTTATATGTCAGCACTTTGTTAGGTGCTAGGGCATAGAGGTGAATAAAACAAAGCCTCACCCTCAGATCTAGGCTGAGGATATGGATTAAAAAACAATAAGTATAACAAAAGAGAGTGTCCCAGGCAATGTAAGAGGGGGACACCTGACTCGGCCACTGGGCTAACTCAAGCACCACCTATTAGGAGCTGCCCTTACAAACAGATAAAGTCCTTGGGCAAGGGATGGAACCTGCCTGTCACAGACAGCAACATACCTTCCAGATCTTGGGCAGACCAGTATTTTTTGTACCCTTTCTAGAAATGTTGTTTAATAGTGCTTTGGAGATGCTGAGGGCTGTAGAGGAAAAGGGCCAAGCCCTCTGGTGACTGTGTCCCAGATTCCAGAGCCTCCCTACCCATGCTTTGTAGTTAAATGCACAGACTTAAAGATGACAGTTCAACAACCGTCTGCACCACTGAAGAATGCTCCTTGGAGTTTTTATTCCACCCCACCCCATGCACATCGCAGTGGCTAATCAGTTGTGTTTTCCTCCAGTCTCATATTAGGTACTATGGAATTCTGTTAAGTATAATTTCCCTCTCTTTCTTTACGTTTCTAGTGATGTGTAGTGCCTCAGCAGTGTTTTAATGCTCCATCTAGTCAGTCTGTCTGGTTCTGGCTAACCTCTCTGGCCCCAGTAGGGCTTGATAGACTCTGCTAGGGCATTTGAACTTGATCCTAAAATCAGTAAAGAGCCATTTGAAGGAATATGAGCAGGGAGGATGCTTCTTTTTTTTTTTTTTTTTTTTTCCTTTAGGACTCCTCTGACAGGCAGCAAAAATGTAGGATCAATGGACAGGAATGAAGAGAGATGAGGTTGCCAAACTAAAGACAAAAAAACCACAAAAAACTGTAGGAGATTGTGATCATAGTCTAGACAAAATATGATAAGGTTGTGCTAATGGGGATGATGAAGAAGAATTGGATTTGAAATTATTTAGGTAATAAGAATAATTGACTAGAAGTAGAAGATAACTCTAACTTCTGTCTTGGGTGCTGTATTAGTTTCCTATTGCTGCTTTAACAAATTACCACTTAATGGTTTAAAACAACACAAAGTTATTATCTTAGAGTTCTGGAAGTCAGAATTCTGAAATGGATCTCACTGTGCTAAAATCAGTATGTCATCAGTGCTACATTACTTTCTGGAGGCTCTAGGGGAGAAACCATGTTCTTGCCCTTTTCAAATTCTAGAGGCTGCATGCCCCCTTCCATCTTCAAAGCTAGCAATGGCCGCTTGATTTGTTCTCACACTGCATCAGTATGAAATGGATCTCTGCCTTCTTCCTCCACGTTTGAAGGCCTTTGTGATTACATTAATCCCACCCAGATAATCCAGGGTAAATAATCTCCCCATTTTAAAGTCAGCTGATTAGCAACCTTAATTCTTATCTGCAACCTTAATTTCCCTTTGCCATATAACCTAATATATTCACAGATTCTGGTGAGTAGGACATGGATGTCTTTGGGAGGCCATTATTCTACCTACCACAGGTTCCTGTATTGATAATGATGCAGTTTACTAAATTGGAAAAGGGAAAAAATCAATTTGGAGTGGGAATATTGAGATGATAATGTCTATTTTAGATATTTAGGGGTTTAAAAATTTTTTTTAGAGATGAAGTCTCACTCTGTTGTCTAGGCTGGAGTGCAGTGGTGTAATCATAGCTCACTGCAGCCTTCAACTCCTCCTGGGCTCAAGGGATCCTCCTGCCTCAGCCTCCTGAGTAGCTAGGACTACAGGCACATGCCACCATGCTTGGCTAATTTTTAAAAATTTTATGTAGAGGAGGGGTCTCACTGTGTTGACCTGGCTGGTCTTGAACTCCAGGCTTCAAGTGATATGCCTGCTGTGGCTGTCCAAGGTCCTGGGATTACAGGCATGAGCCACTGCACCCAGCCTATGGTTTTAAGTGCCTATAGATTCTTTTAGGGGAGGTGTCCAGTGGAGAATTGGAAGTGTGGGTCTGGAGCTTAGTAATTATTAATTTGGGTGTTAGTAGCTTAAGGATAGTAGCTGAAATCATGATATGGATGAGATTGCCTAGGACAGGTGTATAGAGCAAAACAAGAAGGCCAAGTGAGACTCTTAAAAACACCTATGTTTAAGGGACAGAGTAATGGAAGAGGATCATGGATAATAAAAGAAAGATACTGATGAAGAGCATAGGAAGAGGCAGGAAGAAAAAAAGGAAGGAATGGTATCACAGAAGAATAGGGTAGTCAGTCACATTAAGAGTGCACAGCAGTCAGCAGGACTGAAAGATATCTGAACAGATGTCATGGAGTGGTGGGGCAGAAGGCCAATGTCAGCATGCTGGGGAGTAAGTAGGAGGAAAGAAAATGGAGATTGATGTGAAGGAAAGAAAAGAGAAAGAGCAGTAGCCAGAGCAAGGGTATAGGTTTGAGAAAAAGTTAATTTTGTTGTTGTTGTCTGTTTATTTTTTTAAATAATATATGGTTGGGGAAAACAATGAATTCAAATCAGCAGGGCCCTGTGACTTTCATTCTCCATTATTCAAAGAATTAATAAAATTTACTGGGAGAGCCGCTATTAGCTATTACTTTTGAGATGCCATGGAGCACGAAAGATAGCTGTAAAAACTAGAGAAAAGCTTCTGGATGACCTCAGTAATTATGCATGTCTTCTTATTCCAGATAGCAGGGAGAATATTACAACATATCATCAAACAATCCACTTAAAATAAGCACCTTGACAAGCACCAGGCAGTGAATAGCAATGACTTTGTTTTTGCAAACAGTGAATTCTGTCAGTTGTTAAGTCTCTTTCAGTGATGGACAATCAAGAACATGAAGAGGAGATAATAAATGTAGCACCTAAACTTTGGTGAAACTTTCTGTACTGATACTAAATGAGTATATAGCTGGCATAATAGCTACAAGAACAGCATTAGTAGTTTCGTCTGGTAAGTGTGTCTATGTGCCAGGCATTGTGCAGAACACTTTATACATAACAGATCATTCAGTCTGCACAACAGCCCCATCAAGTACTTTATTATAGCCATTTTATGGATTATTATTATTCCCATTTTATGGATGGGAAACTTCTTGAAGGTTATACAGGAACATCATATTCTTAGAAAATTATGTCCTTTTTTCATCTCTGTATTTTGAAATGTGACGAGTAACTGGCTGGTCTAGAGAACAACCTCAGATGAATAATTGCTTAAAAAATAAGCCTCCTGAGAAAAGATTTAAAATAGGCCTTACAAACTAGAGGTCTCACAGTGGCATTTTTGTTTGGCCTATGGATTTTTTTGACTATGGAGAATTTTATTTTGTATGTAGTCAAATTTAGCAGTCTTTTTCCTTTTTGCTTATGGATTTTTGAGTCATTTAGGAAATGTTTCTCCACTCCCAGAAGACAGAGGAATTTACCCTTTTGTTCCCTAGTACTTAATAGTTTTTTCACTTTTTATATTTAAATCTCTGATTCATTTGGAATGTATTCTCATGTATGGTATGAAGAATAGATCTGATTTTGTTTTTCTGTGTGGCTATCTAGTTAACCCAGCAACACTTGTTAAAAAGTTCATCCCTGATCTGAGATGTTGCCTCTATTAAATAATATTCATATATTTTCATATGCAATTTGGTTCTATATCTTGGGTTTTCTATTCCATCTCATTGAGCGGTATATTAATGTACTGATACCACATTATTTTATTTTCTTTATAATATGTTTTAATATCTGCTCTTCTTTTTCAGGATTTTTCTGGCTCTTTTTGCTTGATTGCTGTTCTGAATTAACCTTATAATCAACTTGTCTCATTCTGGCAGTGCGGTGGGTTGGGGGGTGGGTTATGATATTTTTATTGGAATGTTATTAAGTTTAGAATTAGAGAGTAGTGACATGCTATGGTCTTGAGTCTTTCTCTCCAAGAGCATAGTATGTCTTTCCATTTGTTCAAGTCTACTTTGTGCCATGTTCTTTCTTCTATGTTGCCCCTCAGTTTGAGTCAGGTTGAATTTGAAGAGCTGGTAAGTTTAGGTGCTACATTTATTATCTCCTCTTTATGTTCTTGACTGTCTATCACTGAAAGAGACTTAACAACTGACGGATACATAACATCCAAATGGAACTGTTTAGCCGGCAGTGAGAATATGGGTCAGGAAGTCACGAGAGAGAGGTTGTACTGGAGATACATGGTAGGAACCACTTTCATTAGCAGTAAATGATTTCAGGAAATGACATTTTCACTGTTGCACACTGTTGCATCTTTAAGTTAGTCATTCAATAACATTCTCTAAGGAAATTCCTCAGTGAAGGTATTTAATTCATAGGAGATATATGACCATGTAACATTTTTATGTTTTCTTATCGATGAAAGTAATGTTTTAGAGCTGTTCATTTTAAAATCTTATATAGCACAACTCTTCAATTTCATGGAATAAAAAATGTTAAGCTTTTGAGGTTGTTTCATTGACTAAATTTTTGTTTCTAATTCCAAAATAAAAAGATAGATGAGGTCGGGTGTGGTGTCGCATGCCTGTAATCCTAGCACTTTGGGAGGCCAAGACAGGAAGATTGCTTGAGGCCAGAAGTTTGAGACCAGCCTGAATAAGAGTGAGACCCTGTCTATACAAAAATAGAAAAATTAGCTGGGCATGGTGGTGCGCACCTGTCGTCCCAGCTACTGGGGGGCTGAGGCAGGAGGATCACTTGAGCCCTGGAGTTTGAGGTTGCAGTGAGCTTTGATGACACCACTGCACTCTAGCCCAGGCAACAGAGCAAGACCCTATCTCAAAAAAAAAAAAAAAAGATGTTTTGAATTTTATCAACTATATAAAAATATTCAAATAAAAACCCTTGTTATTGTTTAAATCATTGATTTATTAGAGCAAATGGAGTGATGATGTTTGATGATGTTTTTTAATAAAAACTCATCAGTGTGCCATAACCCAGAAAATATAATGGTTTAGCTTCAGAACTTAATAATTTCAGAATTGGATTCACTGTAAGGAGATGACTAGATGAATTAGTTTGAATTATACCTTGTTTTGGGGTTTATACTGAGGAAATCACACACATGTATAACCATTCATAAGGTCACATATTTTAGAGATAGCCTTTTCAAGAAATCCTTAATCAGAAGAGTAAACAGGGGTTTATGAACATCTGTTTTTCTGTTTTTCTTTAGAAATATTTTTATAGATTAATAAGAACTGAAAAAAACAACTGCTGGCTACACTATCTTATGTATTATTTTCCATTTCAAAACTAGTTAACACTTACTAAATCCTTATAGACCATCTCAGAAAAGTAATGCCATGGTGTTACAGGTTAAGCTTGCCTAAGGAATTAAGGTAATTCACATCATATTATAGGCCACCAACCATTTCTCTATTGGATATTTGCCTAGCTATCTATTTTTCTATAGCACCAGTACTTGTGATAGTACCTAAACAATAGAATTTCATATCACTTTCCCTCTTGATACTTGTTTTGGGCTCTGTGTGTGCTGAGAATGAACTAGAGGGGAGGAGTGGTAGAAATGCTATAGTCTTTAGCTTTAGTTGCAGACAAAGAGGGGTAAAGACAAAATTAATTAAGAAGCTTGTTGTTGGCAAGACTTAAGAAATAGTAAAACATGTTGCCTCTTCTTTGCATACATTTCTTTTTTTCTCTTGATTCTACACAGCAGCTCTTTTCTTTGGAGTATTTATAGTTTGTATGTTGAATGGTTTTTCAGAGATTTTTCTTGTTATGCCACTGTGCAAACATAGTGACCTTCACAGTTATATCTCTTGACACAGGGCTAAGGTGTCAATATAGTAGTCTTAGAATTATTTCAACCCAGGCTGAATAAAAACAAACTTTGGTGGGTCCATCTCCCTATCCATATCACAAAGCTTTGGATTCTTCAGTCTTCAATGTATTTAACCTTTAGACATTAGAATAAATGGGCAAACAGAATAAGAGAATGTGAGAACATTTGGGGAAAGATACAGGATATTGCACTGTCACTTAGACTACATCATGACTTTCATCTAAACAGAGTGCTGTGGTTGGGACAGTCTTTGGAGAGCAAGATTCCCAGGTAGCACTGACAGAAGTTGCCAGTTACTCCCAGTGATCTTATGGGATCACAGCAAAGAAGCATGCTCACTCACTACTCAGGTGCCATGATTATAAATCATGTCCTTCAAGTGTGGATGAGTGAAAAAGCTTACTTTTAGATTATATATTATCTGTTTCATTTGGATTCCTTTTGTGGGGAAAAAAAATCAGTTATCTCCAATAAGAAAGCAGAAAACAGCTTTCCTTTGATCTGATCATACATCAGAGTTGGCCCATTCAGGTCCTTGAATACAGGGATTCTTGAATCAATCTGGATGCGTAGGCAAGCATCATGGATTTTGTTAGTCTTCTAATTGAATGTGGTTTGGATAATTATTTGCATGTTTTTTTTAGAATTTTCTATTGCTCATCTTTGTTGTCATGAATCTGAATTCAGGAAAGAATTGTAAAAATACCCTGGGAAAATGAAGTATTTTGCTTTTTGTCAAAAACAGTCCTTTAACTGATTTTGTCTTGCATTTTTTCCCACATTTAACCTTTAACTATCCAACTTACTTTGCTTCTTCTAAGTTAGAACTGAAGTCTGGCATTTTGGGAAAATCACCTTTTTTTTGAGACAGGATCTAGATCTGTTGCCCAGACTAGAGTGCCGTGGCGTCATCATAGCTCATTGCAACCTCAAACTCCTGGGCTCAAGCAATCCTCCTGCCTCAGCGTCCTGAGTACCTGGGACTACAAGTATGTGCCATCATGCCCAGCTAATTTTTTAAAAAATTTTTTGTAGAGATGGGGTTTCACTGTGTTTCCCAGACTGGTCCTGAACTCCTGGCCTCAAGCAATCCTCCCTTGGCCTCCCAAAGTGCTGGGATTACAGACATGAGCCACTGCGCCCAGTGGGAAAACAACTTTAAATGCATGACTGGAATTCTTTATAATCCTAGCCAGATTCTGCAAGGGGCTGCTGCAGGTTGCACACAGGAAGAACTGTGGCTGGCCTGCTCCTTGTCCTGATCCAAGCACAGCCAGGTTTGTGCACAGGCATCAGAAAGGGTAAACATAACTGATATTGGTTGGTCTTGAACATAAAATTTCAAAGAAACAGAATTCAAAATTGATTCCCTACTGAAAGAGCTTTCTCTCTTATTACTCTGAAATGATCTTTCAATTTAGGCTCATTCTGAAAGCTGCCATTTGAATTGGACTGGGAACAAACATTGGAATTTATTGAAAACAACTCATTGCTTAATCTCTAGCAATTTCATTTTATTATGTGATCAACAGATGTGTTGCAAGTTGGATTCACAAGGAAAATAAAAGTTTAAACAGTTAAAGAGTGGTCATCAAATAATTTTCCAGACCTGTGGGAAAATAAAATTAAAATCTGTTTGAGAAGTACTCAGCTACAACACAGATATTTATCCAGCTCTTTCCTTGTTCACTCCCATCTCTGTCCCCCTTGGTTATGTTTGTGTGTTTATTTATAAAAGGCAGCCAGGTGGTGGAAACAGAACAAGAAATTTGGACCCTGAAGACCAATTCTGGACCTGGCTGTGTCACTTACTAACTGTGTAAATTCTTCTCAGACTGGTCACTGAGCTTCCCTGAGCATGGTGATAAAAGTACTTGTCCTAACTGGGTGCTGTGGTGTACACCTATAGTCCCAGCTACTCAGGAGGCTGAGTGTCTCAGGAGAATCCCGGGACAATGTAGAAAAACTACCCTCCAAACTGAGATGGTGCCAGGAGACCAAAGAAATGACCCAGACCAATCCAGCTTGGTGAGTTAGATGTGTTTATTAGAGGTTACTTACACAGGGCTCTGCTTCCTAGTCAAGATAGGAATCCTCCGAGCACTGACTCCTGGGCAGGGGCAGGAGTTCTTCCAAGAGTAAGATCCACACTGCCTGCCTGTCTGTGGAGCCTTAAATTTCTTTCTGGTAGGTGACACGGAGCTCTCTCTCTGCATCATTGTATGTTTACATACAATACTGGTTAAGCATGCACAGTACTTCCAGTTAGGTGGGAACATCAGTTTACAGTTAACTAAAGGGTACTAAGGCAACTTAAAACAGTTCAAACTGGTCTTAAGACTTATGGCCATCTATGCCAAAGGAACTATTTAAGAATACCCTTTGTGCTTTGTATTTCTTTAAGCTTTTTTGTTGTGATCTATGTCTCTAAATTCAAAAGAAACCTGCATGAGTTCTGTTAAACATTTAAAGCCAGTGGTGGGGAACTTGTATTTTTCCCTCACTGAGGCAGGGGGATCGCTTGAGCCTGGGAGTTCCAGGCTGTAGTGTGCTATGGTAGCACCTGTTAGTAGCCACTGCACTCCAGCCTGGGCAACATAGTGAGACCCTGTCTCTTAAAAAAAAAAAAAGTACCTCCTAACTCCCTTACCAAAGCAATTATTGATTTCAAATGATATGATACATATAGAAACTTTAATTTCCCCCAATGTGATTCTTTTTATTGAGATCACACATCCAGGATGAGGCTTTTAATCTTCTAACACGTTTTTGAGGATAGAGGTATCAGAAAACTATTTTTCCAATCCTTCCAGTATTACCACTGAACTCTTTGGAATTGGGACTGTCAAGTCCTTACTGTAAATGAAAATGTAATTCCCTAATATAAGAGGTCTTTCCAAGTACCAATTCTGACAAGAAATTTAATGGAATGGTAATGTATGTATATTCCTTTACAGTGTGATGTGGGGCTTGCTTAAACTTGCTGATAGTCAGTAGTATTTGGAGATTTTTAAAAAATCAATTCTCAGGCTTTGGATCAAAATTTCAACCGCACTAACGGCTTGGCAAAGAATTCTGCCTTTGGCCTGTGCTGATGCTCCTTATAGTTACTCTTTTCTGAGACTCTAAAATGTTAGACCTATGTAGGAGCCAACGATTTGTAAGAAAGTGCTAGGTGTCCCACCCACAGAGTTGCAAAGAATTTCTTTCCCTATCTTCTTCTGCCTTTTACCTAAGGAGCTATGAACACTTGTTGGATCTAAGCACAGTTTTGGGGTTTAGAGGCCTAAAATTTAGCCCACTTGAAGGGTACTTACCCATATATCTCTCTGCTGATCCCATAGCTCTTTGACATCCTCTCCACTATTGTTGATCTCTGCAACAGCCACATTTCACCGCTCCTCCTCGCAACATCTTCACAAAGTTTTACTGCCCCAAAGACTTTTTCAAAATTTAATTTGTAACTGCTGTGCGCCTAACATGGAGAACTATTCTAGCTGCTGGGTTGTTTAGCACTAGAATATTATTCTAGTGGTCTATTTATGATTAATATGGAAAGTCAAATAGGCTTTACGGCTACTTTTCCTGATCACGTTGATGCCTATTTATTTGAAAGGGTTCAGTTTTTAGAAATTGTAGAACAAATCTGGATAAAATAATTTGAAGGTTTTGTAATCACAAAACAGTATATCATTTGCACTGGGAATGAAACACTAGCTGTGTGTTTTTTATTTTTTTACTACAGAACCAATAAAATGATTAATATGTATTTTTGCAGGATCTTGTTTCTCGTTATAACTTCAATATTGGAGCAGAGATTAAGTTTCTGAATTTGAACTTGATTTTTTCAGACTTCCAACTTACTATTAAGTTTGTATGTGCTGATGCAGGATTGCTGTTTTTAGGTCATGACGATTTGGCTTTTCTGGAAGATATTCTTTTTCTAAGTGACTGACAGGAATCATTACTCTCTATGGCAAGAAACCAGAAGTTGGCAGGAGCCCTACAACTAGTGTCCAGTTGGATTTTTTTTAAACTGTTCTGCCAATGTCCAGATTTTCTTCAGTTATAGGGCATCTGTTTTCTTAAAAAGGTTCAAAGCGAGTAATACACATGTACTCATAGCCCCGCCCAGGTCAGTTATGAGGGGCCAGGCCCATCCTCGAACAAACTTTCTGTTTAGCACTCTGGAAAAAAGCCAGAGATCACAGTACATTCCTAGAATTGCACAAGTCAAAGCTACAACCGTCAGGCAATTTTTGTATTTCTTCCTGAAACTCTCACATTGTGACTTTGATTTCTTTTGATTGTTTAGAGATATGAATCAGACAAGGATTGCTTTGTAACGATTGGCAATAAACACTAAAAGCATCAGTTATTATAGCAATATTTCCTACCTCAGCCTCTTCCCAGTATGAATTTTAAAACACTGCAAAGGGCCACAGCTCTAACCTGAAGAGATTTCTGAATTTGCCTCTTTTCTGAGAGAATTAATTGAGGTAGAAAGTATTTCACGTGGGGGCAACTCTGGAGCTGATCTCTACCTTTTCACCTGGAGTTAAACAGTCCTCCTTTTATCCTCTACTTTGCTGGCCAGGGCCAATTTGATAGTAACAAGCCCAGAATGAAACACATGTGTTTATTTCCCCTTCTCTGCAGTAACAAGTAGAATTCTTTTGCTTATTTGAGCTTTGCCCTCCTTAGAATCTTGATATTTGTTTTGAATTTGGTGTTTGGCAGAATGAGATCCCTTGCATGCCAGGCGGGTTCAGGATGTGTATTTAGTAGTTCGGGGCTTTTTTTTTTTTTTTAATTGACTTGCTTTGGGCTGAAGCTTTCAATTTTTAAATGTCTGATTCTTCTCCTGTTGTCCTAGCTGTGCTGTTAGTAATTAATGCATCCTCTATTTTGGAACTATGCTGGATAAGATGCAAATTTGTCTATCCTGTTTCTTTATCTAGTGAGGCTACCCAACTGAGTCTCCTACTGTTTTAAGATATTAAGGACTCACAAAATTGTGTTATGATAAATGAAGAGTACTTGCTCTCTAAGTCTGCTGAGGGGAGAAAATGGGCTAGTGCTATAAAAGAATGGATTTATATTAGCTACTGTTTTGGAATTATTTTTTAATTGAGATATAATTCATATACCATAAAATTCACCATTTAAAGTGTACAATTAAGTGGTTTTTAGTATATTCAGAAGGTTGTGCAACCATCATCATTATCTAATCTAACATTTCCATCACCCCATAAAGAAGCCCTATACCCATAAGCAGACATTTCCCATTCCCTTCTCCCCTATCCCCTGACAACCACGAATCCACTTTATGTCTCTATGGATTTGTCTGTTCTGGGCATTTCACATAAATGGAGTCATGCAATATGTGGCCATTTGTGTCTGGCTTCTTTTACTTCACATGATGCTCTCAAGGTTCATCTGTGTTACAGCATGCATCAATACTTCATTCCTATTTATGACCAAATAATGTTCAATTGTATGAATATTCAACATTTTATTTATCCATTCACCAGTTGATGGATATTTTAGTTTTTTAAGTCTTTCGGCCATTATCAATAATGCTGCTATAAACATTTATGTATGAATTCTTGTATGGACATATGTTTTTATTTCCCTAGGGTATATATTTAATAAATAGGAATACTGGGTCATATGACAACTCTATGTTTAACTTTTTGAGGAACTACCAGACTATTTTCCATAGGAACTGCACCATTTTACATTCCCACCAGCAGTATAGGATAGTTCCAGTTTCCTAACATCCTCATCAACACTCATTGTTACCAGACTTTTTGACTATAGCCATCCTTGGGGGTATCTCATTGTGGTTTTGATTTGCATCTACTTGACAGCTAGTGATATTTAGCATCCTTTCATGTGCTTATTGGGTATTTGTAGATCTTCTTTGGAGAAATGTCTTATTCATATTCTTTGCTTGTTTTTTAATTGAGTTTTTTTTTTGGTTTATTTGCCCATTATTTATTTCGGTTATTTGGGTTTTTTTAATTGTTGAGTTTTAAGAGTTCTTTATATATTATGAATACTAGACCTTTATCAGATATATGAATTGGAAATATTTTCTTCCATTCTGTGAGTTGTGTTTTTGCTTTCTTGATAATGTATTTCGAAGCACAGAAGTTTTAATTTTGATAAAGTCCGGTTTAATCTACTTTTTCTTTGGTTGCTGTGATTTAGGTTTTATATCTGAGAAACTGTTGCCTAATCCAGGGTCATGAAGATATACACACCTGTGTTTTCTTCTAAAGGTTTTGTAGTTTTAGCTCTAATGTTTAGATCTTTGGTCCATTTTGAGTTAATTTTTATATATGGTGTGAATAGTAGTTTGGGGCAATTATTTTGCATGTGGATATCCAGTTGTCCCAGTACCGTTTGTTGAAAAGATTATTCTTTCCCCCATTGAAATGTCTTGGTATCCTTGTCAAAATTCAGTTGATCATTTGGGTTTATTTCTGGACTCTCAATTTTATTCCATTGGTCTATATGTTTATCCTTATGTCAGTACCACACTATCATGATTACTGTGGTTTGTAGTGAGTTTTAAAATCAGGAAGTATGAGTCTTCCAACTTTTTTTGTGTGTGTGTGTGCGGGGGTGGGATTGTTTTGGCTATTCTGTGTCCTTTCCGTATGAACTTTAGGAACAGTTTGTCAATTTCTACAAAGAAGCCAGCTGAGATTTTGAAAGGGATTACTTTGAATCTGTAGGTTGCTTTGGGGAATATTTTCATCTTAACAATATTAAATCTTTCAATCCATGAACATTGGATGTCTTTCTGTTTGTTTAGGTCTTCTTTAATTTCTTTCAACAATATTTTATAGTTTTCAATGTACAAGTCTTATGCTTTTGTTAAATTTACTCCTACATATTTTATTCTTTTTGATGCTATTATAAATGGTATTGTTTTCTTAATTTAATTTCATATTATTCATTTCTCATTTTAGAAATACAACTGATTTTTGTATATTGATTATATTAGCCATTTTTAAAACATCTTCTTATAATTTCAAATATATTAGAACCCATTTATAAAGCCAGTTGTAGTCTTCCTTGAGTTTTTTAAAGAAGAGAATATGTATAGTTAACGTTTATTGAGCACTTCTTATGTGTTAGGTACTAAGGTACTACGTATGTTACAAGGAATTATTCTCATTTAATGCTAACCTCTATCTTCATTTTGCAATGAGGAATCTTTTCCCTAATCCTACAATAAATAAGTGGCAGAGCTGGGACTTGAACCAAAATTTTTTAAGGTCATGACAATGAGCATGAATACTTTTATAGTCGGGAAGCCAAATAAACCTTTTTGTTTAAAAGAAGTTGAAGCTCTGGGAGAGACTTGGAGAGTGTATTTGCTGAGACAAGAGGGGATCTGGGGTGCTATCCTAGGGAATGACCATGGGGGTGGATGAAAGAGGACGAGAGTGCAAAACAGCCTGAGAAGGAGTTGCCAGATGGACAGTATAAGAACCTGGGGAGAGTGTTACAGCAGGTGGGGGGAGGGGGACTTTTGAGGAAAAGGGTGATCAATCATGCTGGCTACCTCTAAGTCTGTCAAGTGGGATAGAGGCTGAAAAGAGGCCATGGGGTTTGACCTTTTGGAGGACATTGGGTGATCTTTCAGATCAGTTTCAGTAGAGCAAAGGAGAAAAAGGACAGACTGAGAAGCTAAGCCTAAAATGAGGGAGTGGAAAGAGGGTATATGAACTGTGGGTTCAAGAAGTTTGATAAAAAAAGGAGGACAAGACAGGGATGATTTCTGAGAACAGGTGTGTTGTTTAAGGATCTGGGCTGAGAGGAAGTTGTTAGTGGTGAGAGAACCATTAAAGATGCAAGAGAGAAGGCGTAGCTGATGGGACAGGTGGAGGAAGGAACTGATGAAGGAAATGTGACTGGATGCAGTCAGGAACACAGGTGGAAAGGTATGCCTTGGAAAGGAAGAGTGACAGGAAAGAGGAAAAATAGTGAAAAGATCAGAACATAGTCAAGTGTCTACTCCTAGCTGCAAGGGAGTTTGGAAAATGTAGTTTTTATTCTAAACAGCTATGTGCTCATCTTAAAAAAAAATCAAGGTTGTTTTACTAAGGAAGAAGAGTAGAATAGATGCTTGGGTAGGGAACTCACAGTCTCTACCATAGGTAACCAAACCCATCTAGGGTGAGTGGTGAGCCTATATAGGGTATTTAAATTATTTACTACTCACCAGTAACCTCGTTTTACTGGCAGGTAAACTGACACACAGGAAGGTTAAGTTGCCACAGTTCACACGGTGAGTAGGTTGCATAGCAGAAACTGAAGTCTTCTTGCTTCCGAATCCAATGTTCTTTCAATTACACCATTGCCTTTTGTGTGATTATGTATGTATAGTATTTGTAGTTCAACTAATAGACAATTTTAAGATTTAGAGCTTTACTTCCAGATATCCTAAATACTCTAAATCTAGGTAATACTAAGTGCATTACATTAAAGTCTAGAAAGAGTAAGAAGTCAGTGGGATTTAGATGTGGTCCAATTTATAAGTTTTTTATAATGGATTTAATTTAGTTTTTGTTCAGAAACTCATTTGGCTTTTGAGACAGTCAGTGTTTTTGCAAAGTGTTTACAAATTCTTCCCACCATAGGACCTGCTATTATGTCATAAGGAACACTGGTGAAAGCTATTCCTGAACACCATTTATTTTAAAAACAAACTTTTTCCTAGTAAAAGGAAACATTTCATCTTAGAAAACCCATGATGGAATGACAATAGTGTGATGGCAAAAGGCTCTGAACTGAGGAGCAGGGAGTGTGTGTCCCCACAAGTCACTTCTCCTAGCTATAAAGTAAAATAGTTGCTTTTTAAAATATGGGTATGAGAATAAATTAGGGGAAAAAACGGGGAGTACTTGTAAATTTGAAATAAACAGATAATGTTAAACTCGATTTCAGCCATTAGCTAATTTTCTTTACCTTCATTGTCATAGTAACTTGTTTGGGGTTTTCCTTCTTTTCCAGACCTGTGCACCTGTGAGGGGAGGGACAGTGGGCAATGAAATCGTTAAGAGCTGAAGCTCAGGTGGATGGAGGATGGTGAAAGGGACTGGTCGAGGCTATTGCTAGATAATCAGCCTGTGACTTTTATTGTCTCTTTTTAGTTTGGGTGGTTCAATGACAGCCCTCAAGAGGGTGTTTACCACCTCCTTCACATGTATTTTGCCTGAATCCGTGATATGCAAAGTAAACTTTGGTTCCTTGGTATGGCCGTGTATTCCTAACGTTCAGGCTTGCCATAGATGTAATTATCTGAGAGTGAGTGAGAGGGCAGGATCAGGGAGGAGAGAGAGACTTGCAAAACTGGAACAAGTACAATTTTATACTTTTTTCACTAATCCTTTAACCATAGACTGTTTAGATGTTAAGGCCTAGAGGAATAATTTAGTTCAGTGATTTTCAAATTGTGCTCCACGGAACCCAGTACCAAGTGGGTGAGAGCTGCTTGGAGTTAGGAACTTATACCTTGAAGAAAGTTGTAAAGATCAAATGAAGTCATGTCCCTCTTCTACTTAAAAATTCTCAGGGCTCCTCTTTGTGGCATAAAGTCCATCCAAGATCCATAGCTTAAAATACAAAGCCTTCATGATCTGCCCACTCTGTGCCCACACGGTTTCTCCTATTGCATTCCTCATACTCTGTATTCCAGTAGTACCAGACTCTTGTCCCTTCCATGAACTTAGGCAGTTTACAACTCTCTCCATTTGCACTTGATGTTTCTTCTACAAGAATGCTCTTTCTGTCTTTGTCTAGTGTACTTCCTTGCTCCCATCTGAGTTATCCCTAGACTTAAATAGCCACCTAACCCTGTCCTACCACTCACTATCTTGTTATCCTGCTCTGTTTTCTGTGTAACACCCATCACAATCTAGAGTGATATCTTTAATGTATTTGTTTGTGTCCTCTGCTTTCTTCATTCTGCACACTCTTTCCGTGCAATCTCAAGGGCTCACATGGCATCAGTTAATAGCAGATCTTCATCTCCTGCCTAGTTTTTTCTCCTGTGCTTGCAGCCAGCACACTGAAATATGGCCACTGCATAGCTTCACTAGCGTGATGCATAGACACCTCACATTCACAACAGAATGCCTTAAGCTAACTAATCCTACCCTCCAACAGGTTCCTGTTCCTAAGTGCTGCTCTCAATGAGTTGCCCCATCCACAAAGCTGGTTGTCATCTTTCATTCCTCCCTCTTCCATAGCCAGTCCTTTCAGTTTGGTGATTCTTTGTCCTTAAATTTTTTTACAGTCCATCCTCTGTCCTACATCTGCGTTGCAACAACTCAAGCCCTTTGCTTGCTTAAATTATGTACAGTCTTATTCCAGGTACTCTAGAATAGTGCTGTCCAATAGAAATAATATGTTTTTTTGAATTTTCTAGTAGCCACATTAAAAAAGATAAAAAGAATGAAATTAATTTTAATAATGTATATTACTTAAACTAATATATCCAAAATATTGATTCAACATGTAATCAGTATAAAAAATTGTTAGTGAGGTTACTAAGTCTTTAAAATCCAGTGTGTGCTTTATACTCACACCACATCTCAGTTTGGATTAGCCACATTTCTACCTCTAAACAGGTAACTGTATCTAGTAACTACTATATTTGACATCACAGCTATAGAATGTGGAGCCTTAAAGTGCTGACATTTTCTTTGGTGGGTTCCAGCCCAGAGTGGTGAGGATAAAGGATAAAGGAAAATCAAGCAAGGAGAAAAGTATGATAAGCAGCATCTTACCCTGCTGGCCAACTGCTTCACAACTACAGCAAAACACACAGTAGGTTGTTCAGCAAACATGGCCCCATCTCATCTTCTGTTTCCCATCAACTTCCTCCAACCCCTTGACATCTGTTCAGAAAGAAGTATGACGTTTTATCCAAGTCCACAAGTGGAAGGGCAACTCAGTATGTGTTGAAGAGAAAGTTGGAGAAGGTTGAGGGAATCCTACAGACAAACTAGGTTTTATATCCAATACACTGACTGAGCTTTTTGACTCTGGTTTTGTTTTTCTGTCCATTTTCCATACTGTAGCCAGACGTTCCTGCTAAATGCAGGCATGACTCTATCCTCCTCCTATTTCAAAATCTCCAGTGACTCCCCATTGTTTTCAGGATAAAGTCTGACATCCCTTTTTTAAAAATTTTACTTGATCTGGCCCTGCCTACCTTTTTAGCTTTTTATCTCAACCACCTCCCTTCCATTTTGAATGCTATAGGTATTAGCTATATATTGCTGTGAAACAAATTACCCCAAACACAGTGATTTAAAACAACAGTGAGCATTTATTATCTCAGTTTCTATGGGTTTAGAATTTGAGAATAGCTTAGCTGAATGGTTCTGGCTTGAGGTCTCTGTCTTAGTCTGTTTGGGCTGCTATTACAAATAGGGTAGCTATAACCTGCAGAAATTTATTTCTCACAGTTCTAGAGGCTGGAAAGTCCTGGATCAAGGTACTAGCTGATTTGGTGTCTGGCAAGGGCCCATTTACTGAATTATAGGTGGTGCCTTCTATCAGTGGCCTCGCATGGTGGAAGGGGCAAGCAAGCTCCCTCAGGCCTTTTTTATAAGGGCACTAATCCTATTCATGAGGACACCTCCATCATGACCTAATCACCTCCACCTCCCAAAAGGCCCCACCTCCTAACACTGTGACCTTAGGGGTTAGTATTTCAACATGTGAATTGGGGGAGGGGGGCACAAACATTCAGACCATAGCAGTCTCTTACAGGATTATAGCCAAGATGTTAGCAAGGGCTGTAGACTTCTGAATTCATGACTAGGCTTGAGAGCTGTTGGCAGAGGCCATAGGGACTCTCCCTATTGCCTTCTATAGAGGGCTGCTAGAGTTGGAGTGCCCTTACAGCATGGTGGCTATCTTCACCTAGAGAAAGTGATCCAAGAGAGAGCAAGTTGGAAGCTACAATGGGTTTTTTTTTTTTGTTGTCATTTTTGTTGTTTTACCTAGACTTCAGAAGTCACACATTGTCGTTTCCATAATATCCTATTGGTTACAAAGGTCAGTATTTTGTGACCAACAGGATATTGGTATGGGAGAGACCCACACAAGGGTGTGAATAAGAGAAGATAATCATTGTGGGTTATACTGGAGGCTGACTACCACTGTATGATGCATCTGTAGAATTTCTTTAAGCCCCTCTGGCATGCCCTGACTTGTGTCTGGACATTCCTACATATTATTCTCTCTTACCACAAAATAATTCTGTCTTCTGTTTCTCTTCTCCTTGTTTGCCTTTCTAACTCCTATTTATCCTTCATGTTTCAATTTGGACAGCTCTTACAGTGAGAAGCATTCTTTTTACCAGCAAAATCCCACCACCACCACCACCACCAGCAATGGCCCCCTTTTTCCATGCTATTAGAGTACCCTGTATTTCTCCTATCATACACTTATCACATTTTATTATAGTTGCCTGTTTCCTGGCCTCTCTTCCCCACTAATCTCTGTGTTCATAGGGCAGGGACCACATCTCTATGGTTCACTATTGTATCCCCAGTGCCCAGCACAGTACTTGGCAACATATCACAGGTTCTCAGTAAATAGTTGTTAATTGGAAAGATGAAGGAAGGAATGGGTGAATGGACAGATGAATGGTTGACCAGACACCTTATCTTTTCTACTAGACTCTGAACTCCTAGAGAACAGTACCCTGGTCTTTTCATTTCTGTATTTCCAGGGTATTACATAGTACCCAGCAGATAATAGGCCCCTAATAAATACCCCTTTTCCTTCCTTCTCTTTCTTCCTATTATTCCATTTTATTTATTTATTTATTTTTGAGACAGGGTCTCCCTGTGTTGCCCGGGCTAGAGTGTAGTGGCGTGAGCATAGCTCACTGCAACCTCAAACTCTTAGGCTCAAGTGACCCTCCTGCCTCAGGCTCCCGAGCAGCTAGGACTACAGGCATGTACCACCATGCCTGGCTAATTTTTCTGTTTTTTATAAAGATAAGGTCTCTCTGTGTTGCTCAGGCTGGTCTTGAATTCCTGGCCTCAAGTGATCTTCCTGTCTTGGTCTCCCAAAGTACTGGAATTACAGGTGTGAGCCACCTTGCCTGGCCCCTATTATTTTTAGTGGGATAAAGATTTTAAGTGGCTCAACATCTCTACGGGTCTGTCATTAGTGGTAACTCTGACTATATACAAAAATTTACCTCTTGATTTTTTTCTTACTGTTAAATACTGCTGGCATTCCTTTATAAGCCAACATTGTAATAAGATTTCTGATAATTTATATTTGTGATGAGAGGGTTTAATAACCCTAGCTGTGTTCATTCAGGCTTAAGTAAGTACCTTGACATGGAAGGTGTTTTGTGAATGATTGTCAAATACATTCAACATATTAATGTGCTTTTACTAAGTAACTGATGAGGCTTCAGACTGTATAAGAAGTGAGTAGTTTTTCTTAGATCTTGATTTTGTTAACACAAGAAATTACTGACATGTAAGTTGAATAAGTTGTTTCTGTTTCTGGATTTGAAATTTAGAAAATTGACCTACTCCTGTGGCTTTGATTGTTTCTAAGGTCAGTTCTTCCCAAGCGCTGTGCTAGCTATGTAGGAAAACAGCAAGTAAAAGGGGGACTGGTTAACAACGTCGGCCTTGCCTCTTCCCCTCAGAATATGCAGAACTGGTTCTGGTCTATTACCAAGAACCCCTGGCATGAGAATGATAAATTATCAGAAATCTTATTACAATGTTGACTTACAGAGGAATGAATGTCAGCAATATTTGACAGTAAGAAATAATCAAGAGGTAAAATTTTGTATAATCAGATTTACCACTAATGACAGACCCGTAGAGATACTGAGCCACTCAAAATCTTACATGTGGCTATGTATTCCTTCCACTTTTTATTCTCTTTAAAAATCATTATCTTATTTTATATTTTTCTATTTTTATACTTTATAAGTTAAATCTATATTTCTTGCTTTTTTGTTTTCAAATTCCCTCCTAGGGGTTCATTAAAAGGGCATGGGCTTTGGAATTAACCAGAACTACATTCAAATTCTGACTGCCACTTCTTCCTTGCTATGTGTTGTTGGACATGTTACTTTATATCTCTGAATCTTATTTTTTTTTTTAGTAAGTAAAATGAGGATAAAATTGGCCCCTTCATAAGATTGTCTTCAGGTTCTGCAAGGTATCTTACGTAAAGTGCCTAACATGGTCTTAGGCATATAGTTGATGCTCTATCAAGATTGGGTAATACCCCCTTTACCAAGGCTGTTTTCCATAGCTTGGAAAGGAGTTTGCTGTGTTTCTGGTAGTGTCACGGTCCCCCAGGAATGATTGGCCCATCCATTCTGGCAGAGAGGTAGTTCTCTAGGCCAGGAGTCCCCAACCTATGGTCAGTTGTATAATTATTTCGTTGTATATTACAATGTAATAATAATAGAAATAAAGTGCACAATAAATGTAATGCACTTGAATTGTCCCCAAACCATCCCCCGCTTCCTAGTCTGTGGAAAAATTGTCTTCCATGAAAAGGGTCCCTGGTGCCAAAAAGGTTGGGGACCACTGCACTAGACCATCTAACAAAACTCCTAGTCTGCTCTCTTCCTTAGTTCACTTCTGAACCAACCAAAGTAGTGTGATCTGAGTGTATTGTGCTTTTTCTGTATTTTCTTTTCTCTCCTTTTCTGCATTCCCTTTTTCTCTGTTGTCCTCTCCTTCCCTTTGGTGATGATTGATATTTTTATCCCTGCTTGCTTCCTCTTGCTGGTATCACCAAGACTAGTTCCTCACCCTGCCTGCCTTTGTCATGCCATGGAATCTAGACTCTGGGAGAAGGACTCTCCTCCTGGGAAGGCTTTGCTGCAGAAACTTATAGCTGGGATTGGCCACTCTGGCTTTACTGCCAGGAAGTGGTCTTTTGGATGGTATGTCCTCATTTTTCTCCATATGTTCAGAGAGATCTGTCCAAGAAGCATGTGATGGGCTCCACAAATAGACTATCTGGGGTATCCAAATCTTGAATTGAGTGGCCTGTTAAAACAGGTCTCTGTCAAAAGTGATAAATAGTTTCTGTGGATTTTGAGCAAGTTGCCAATCGATCAGCTACTGTTTAATGAGAGAGAAGCGCTGCAAGAGGAGCGAAAGCCCAGCTGCCTGTTCGGGAGCCACCTGCCTTTTCTCTTTACTTCATTTTCTTGCTAATGAAGGAACCAATTGGTTTAGAGCGATCAATGCTGACCTATTAGGATCAGACATTGTTTTGGCATTGCCAAGGCAATTAAATTCAGCAGGTGAGGATTAGAGAGAGAAGGGCTATGAAAAAAAAGAAAAACAAGCGATTTTTTAAATTCAGAAACAACCATTCTGGTGTTAGAGGTATAAGAAAGATTCTTTTTAAAAGAATTAATCATTAGAGCATTTTCTTCCTTTGGTAAAATAATCAAAAGATTTGTTGACATTAGTTCTTAGATTTAGGGAGATAGGAAGCTCTACTTCACTGATCTGACTTAAGGTATATACCTTTATTATTGCCTTCTTTCCTGTTTAAAGCCGTGACTCATCCAAAAAGGCTTCTCTAAGAGACTGTGTATCGTGTAATAGGTACTGTGACCTATATGTGCTAGTTTTTCCAAAGCAGCTCTGATTTAAAATAACATGGCCCCTCATCATTCATTAACAGATGATGGGGTTCAGAAATTGTTAACCAGTCTATCACTGAAGACTAGATAAAGAGCATAGTATATAAAACCCCTTGAGAGTAGGGTCCATGAGCTCATCATCTTGGAAAACACACCTCCCCTTAATTCCTCCACCCTCAGCATGGTGCCTTCCACTTAGATGCTCAGTAAATATTTGAATAAACTGACTGACTGAATGAATAAGAGGTTGAGTCTCTAAAAATGGGTAAGATTTGAATACTTGGTATTCCACGGTTAGGGAAACAACAGGTATAAGCAGATAAAAGCAGGAATGATAGAATAAATTAGGGAGACCTTAGGTCCTTTCTAGAGAGGAAGGCATGCACTAAAGCACGAGTTCCCAGACTTTTGGGTTTCACAGACCCAAGTGAAAGTGCAATTTCAAGTGCAATTTCCAAAATTAATTTTGCTAAGTAAAGATGTTGACTATCACTGTTGTTCCATAACACCAAAATGTAGAGTGGATATAATTTTGGCAAAAAGGGGAGGGCAGTTCTTTAAATTGCTTATATTTTACTATATTTAAAAGTTCTATGTAGTTCTTTCTGTTCTCTACCAAGGAAAGCTGTTTACATGTCCTTGTAGAGTGCTTCCCTCAGAGTTGTCACTAAGGTTGCGTTTCATGGACTGCTGATGGTGTGCCAAGGAAGCACACTGACAAGCAACACTGCCACTATCTGTTTGTAATGAGAGTGGAGCCATGTGTCAGTTTAGGCCGTGTTAACAGTGGAGGTGATACTGTTCATGTTCCTCAAAGTTGTATAATGTCCTTGATTTGGAGGGGGTGTCTAGACCTCTCTGTCTGGTTGATCATTGATCCCCTATTGGTTTCCCTTGCTTTTTGTCTTTATTTATATGTCACCTATGGATGTTCCTTTTATCTTGTCCATGAAGATTTAAATATTTTGAACAGGAGCTGTTGTTTCTTCAGAATGCTCTCTGGAGATTTTATTGGATAACTGTCCCTGAAATTGCCAGAGAACTTTATACCAGTAGTCTCACAACTTTATTGATCATGTAGCCATTAGTAAAATAATTTTGCACATGAAAAGATGATCAACATCATTAGTCATCAGGAAAATGCAAATCAAAACTTCAGTGAGATACCACTTCATACCCAATAGGATGGCTGGAATCAAAAAGTCTGGTAGAAATAAATGTTGGCAAGGATATGGAGAAATCACAACCCTCATAAACTGCAGGTGGGAATGTAAAACTGGTACAACTACTTTGGAAGCAGTCTGACAGTTCCTCAAAAAGTTAAACATAGAGTTACCATTTGATCCAGCAGTTCCACCTCTAGTTATATACTCAAGAGAAATGAATAGCCTGGGCAACATAGTGAGAAGTCGTCTCTACTAAAAATAGAAAAATTAGCCAGACGTGGTGGCGCATGCCTGTAGTCCCACCTACTTGGGAGGCTGAGGTGGGAGCATCTCTTGAGCCCAGGAGTTGGAGGTTGCAGTGGGCTATGATGATGCCACTGCACTCTAGCCCAGGAGACAGAGTGAGACCCTGTCAAAAAAAAAAAAAGAGAGAAGTGAAAATATATGTCCACATAAAAACTTGAACATGAATGTTTATAGCAGCATTATTCAGAATAACCAAAAGTGAAACAATCCAAATGTTTTCAACTGATGAATGGATAAACAAAATATGGTATATCCATTCAATGGAATATTATTTGGCCATTAAAAGAAATGTAGTACTGATACATGCTACAACATGGATAAACTTTGAAAGCATTTTGCTAAGTGAAAGAAGTCAGTCAGAAAAGATCACGTTATATTATCCATTTATATGAAACATCCAGAACAGGTGAATATACAGGGACAGAAATTAGATTAGTGGTTGCTTAGGTCTGGGGGAATGGGGAAGTGATAGCTAAAGAATACAGGTTATTTTCTGAGATGATGAAAATGTTCTAAAATGTGATGGTTGTGCAACTCTGAACGTACTATAGACCATTGAATTGTATACTTTAAATGGGTAAATTGGTATGTAAATTTTATCTTACAAAATCTGTTACAAAAAAAGATTTTTGAGTGGGGTCCACTGATATAGGTATATTTATTCATTTATAAATTATATACATGTATTCCTATGCTATTATATGCATACTAAAACATGTAAAAACATAGACACTTAAAAGTGTACAGTAAAAGTAATGATGATAGAAATTGTAGTATTTCTTTTTATAACCAGTGAATCAGAATCTTACAAACTCCTGGAGTGTATGCACCCCGTGTTGGAAACCACTCTCTTTGACCACACGATAGAGATTATTGTGTGTGAGACAAGCCTGTGTAGGAAGGATAGGTTTGCCAAATCCAAAGAGCCTGATATGATTGTACTATAAAAATCTTTGGAAGTGTTTTTGCATCTCAAGGAAAATGAAAGCCTTCTGTGTTCTTGTAGCCCAGCACACTCTGAGATATGTGACGGCACCAGCAGAAAGGTATTTCCAATCATTACATTGTGCCATCAGGAAAAAGTTCGAGTGGCATCTGATGACAATCAATGATGGCCCTATAACCTCATATTTCATAATTACTACTAGAATATATTCAATATGTATGTGGGACTGTACAGAGAAAGGAAGGAAAAAATCTATTCCCAGCTGAATGACATAAAGCTGTATTTTTATTAAGAGCTTTGACTGACAATATAAATCATAAATCACCAGCATAAAGCTTGAGACACCAGAAGCCATAGAGAAAATATAACCTGTAAAATATACCATACTGGTGTAGTTTAATATTCATAGCACCCAAGATTTTAAAGCAATTATATACCAAATTAAGGCATCTAATCTTTTAATTCAATATTTTCTTTTTTCAGGTGAGTTAGTCTTCTTGATCCTTTGTGCCATTTCTTTATCATGTCAGGTGACAATAATCAATTTGGATATTTGTGCATTTGAGCGATTGGCTCTTGAAAAGGGTAGTGAATAATTACAGCACATTTTTCACAAAATCTTTGTATACTATAAAGTCACTCTAATGCACTGTCAGTAGTGAGTGAAAGTGAACACCCAGTGACACCTAGCACAGGTCTGTATATGTAGTACAAGTATTTCATGCGTGTTTATTGGTGGTGCTATTGATGTTGAAGGGTTAAAGGGAGAGTATTTTGAAATTTCCTGGATTTATTTGAAATGTACAAAGAACATGGTATTGCATTTGCTTGTTTTTTGGTGCAGTAATGTATCATTAACAATTTATTGTGGTGTATCAAGCCATGAAACAGACCACGTCTTGAGCATATTTCTCTGGCAGACAAAGGTGCAGATTTTATGTATTGAGTTAAAGGAAATGAAACTTTCCCAGCAAGGGTAAGTAGAAAGAAATTTGGCTGTAGATATAATATATGTCTTTAAAATGTGGTGAAAATAAGTTTAAAAGATTCTTTATTAAATTTTCACCTCTATTAATTAATCTCTATACTATAAATTATCACAGATTCCCTGCCAGTTGAAGACAGTTAAAAGATCAAGTGGAGAGTGGTACATTACATAGTCCTAAAAATAAATTATTATTGTACTACTGTCATTCTCCCCCTTTGTTTAAAAAGCTCTTTTGCTAGTATAAAACCTGTAATATAATCCAATTCAGATTTCTTTCTTGAGAACAGATAAGACAATGCATCATAAAACACATTTTATTAACCCCTTTAAAAATGTAGCTTTTATGATGACATTTTAATATTTCAGAAGTCATGAAGGTTTAATTTTAAGTTCTAGTTCAAATGATCCTCAGATTTTTGGTATTAGTGTTTATTAGAAACAGAGTCATTTCAAGGTTAAATTTTAGAAACATAATAGGTGTTTTTATATATATACAAAAAACTACTGGCCAAAGGATTGATGTACACTGTCGTTTTCAACACACTTCATTTGAAAAGGACCATACTGAATCTATAAACAAACTAAATTCAGTTGATGTATTTCCTTTCAGTCAATATGAACTCTGGTAATACAGTGAAGAGATAGGAAAAGCTAATATACCATGTACAGAAAATACACAAATACCTCACTATTCCAAAGCATCTTTGTTCCCCTCTACGCAGTGAAAAACATAAAGCTGAAAAGAAATTATTGTAAAAATTTAAGTGGACTGTAATCCTAACAGCTAATACAGGTACTAAGTTATACGGTCTTCCTTTTTTCTGTTTTTAAAAAACAGAACAAACAGCCCCTGTTGTTAGCTGATGCTGCTCCCCTTGTACAAGTCAAATAGGACAGGAGCCCTCGTTACCAACAACGTGGTCTGGCTCCAGCCAATTAAACTGTGAACCTCAAAGCTGTTTTACTAAAGCAGACTTTTTGTCAGGGGCAGTTATACTAGAAGCATTTTCTTGGCACAAAGTGTACATCTGAACATTTAAATCCAGATACGCTAACAGATGTCTCTTGAGCAAGAGCATCATAAAACTAGATTTCACTTGAGTGAGGAAAATACTTTTTCATCATTTTTTATTTTTCACTTGGAGATTACATTTCACTTTAGACGACAGTCCTATGGACTGTGATGAGAAAGGGTATCTAAGAAGGTAGAATTGGTGCATCCTATCAGTGTGAGGTGAGCACACACATTTCAAATGAAATTGATGCTACCTAGTTCTGAGAATATGGAATGCTAATGAAACAGGCCATTATATTTTTCTTTTGGTTTTCAGGTCTCTTTGCTACAAATGTCTGACACACTGTTAATTCACTCTTTCTCCTTTATGATTCTGCATGAATGTAGTTGGCATTTGAGCAAGAATTTAGTGGAATAGCTTATCTATTGGCTGATTTCTCCTCTGGGCACAGATGGAACATAATGAATGATACACTTTCAGAAGATTTCTCGCAAATCCATATGTGATATCTTGTGGCTGTTATTCATAATCTTTGTCACATTGACCAGATACCAACTGCTGAATAATGCATCTTAGATACATTATCCCTTCATATGGCTTTTGTCTAATCATTCTAGACTTTAAATATAGTTTCTCCCTACAGCAAACAAATATGTAAAGATTTTTATTCATAAAGATAATAGTAGTTGAAAAAGAAATGTGATTTTATTATTTAATTTGAAGTTTCTAGGAAGGTGAATATCCAAGATTAATCTTAAATGCTTCCTTGTTTGTTCTATCTGCAAGTATCCTTTCTTACTAGACAACATAGAATGTTACTTTAGAGGCTCATCAAGTACACTTTTTGGCCAAATGGAAAATTGAGACCAAAAATACCACCAACGTAGAGTGGACTTTTGGGAAACAAAAGTAAATCAGAAAGTGTATCTCAAATATAAATATCATTAAAATTATATTACATTTGTACTGGTCAGAATTTTAGTTTGACCTTATAATGCAGGAACCAGAATTCTCAGAACTATCACCTGCTAAATTGATTCTGTGAACACTATATTGCACATTTGTGATAGTAGACATTGACTTTCAACTGAAGTCTTTGGAGGAGCAAGATATTTTGGAGCAATTCATATTTCTCTAATCCTGTGCTCTTTTCTTCATTCTGCTTATATTCCATTTAAATTGAAGATAATTTATCACAGATGTTGTTATATATTACTTTGGGGTTTTTCCTTCTTATGAAATTTTGAGATGGCAAAGTTGACATCCTACCTTAAATTATCTTCACATGACATGAGGATTTCTCAGATAAAGCTGTTTCTTGAAACTTATAGCCTAAGTGGAATGAAATAACAAAAATTAAATGGAGGTTTTTTGTTTAAGGTTATGAATAATAGCTTACCAAATAATACTATAAAGATTATGCTGGGCGCAGTGGCTCACACCTGCAATCCCAGCACTTTGGGAGGCCAAGGCAGGAGGATCGCTTGAGGCCAGGAGTTCAAGACCAGCCTGGGCAAGACTCTGTCTTTATAAAAAACTAAAAAGTTAGCCAGGCATGGTTGTGCGTGCCTGTAGTCCTAGCTACTAGGGAGGCTGAGGTGGGAGGATCATTCGAGCCCAGGTGTTTGAGGCTGCAGTGAGCTATGATCATGCCACTGCATTCCAGCCTGGGTGACAGAGTGAGACCCTGTCTCTTAAAAAAAAAAAATTAGAATTATGATATTATTTAATCTCTAATAGTCTGTCTGGTTTTTAAAAAAAATTTGTAGGCATATGTTGATTCAAAAAACATATAATGTTCTTAAAGATATCCAGCAAATATTCTATTTCTTAATACTTATACTATTAACCTGTCTCCACATTTATTTGACTACCCTAATTTTTAATAATTTTGTACATAAAATTAATAGTTTTATATAATTATCGTTATATATAATTATCGTTATTATTGTAACATTTTACTCTTGCAATAATAAATACACATTCAAACTTCAGCTGACTGTTAAGATTTTAATATCAAAAGTACATAAGGAGATTTTCGTACCAAGTTGCATCTAGGATACTTACCTCTATTTGAAAGTGAATAATCAGATATTAACACTAAATCCATATAACATACCTTGTTCACAATACTGTGCTTATTATGGTAGTTAGTTATGGTAGGATCCTATGTGATCACATGATCACTGCTCATGAATACATTCAGGGATGCCAAATTGATGCTGAAGCAGACCTTAGGCTCTCAACACCCTTTCAAAGACTGAAGCTGAATAACAGAGAGCTATGGTCAAAGGCAAACTTGACTATTTCCCTGCAGTAACATTGGACAGAACTTGGTTTCCATACGTTCATAGTCATGCTAAAAGAATCCTGAACATTTAGATCTGATATGGAACAAGTGTGTTTTTGTCAGTATATTCCCTGCAAGATGAGACAAAATTCCCCGTGAAGTCTGGAGGTCTTTTATCCTAGGAATGTTTTTCTATTGAATTAGCCACCATATTCAAGCATTGTCTTCTTGTGAAATTTTAGGTCATTCAGGAGTTATCATATATTACCCAATCAAACTGTTTTCCAGTCTTTTGAGGCCTGAAAGCACTGTGATTTTCCTCATTGATTGTGTGACTATTAGGAAATACTAATTATGAAGACCTTCTATGCATCTCATGGAAATGGGTTATTGCAGTTTGTAAATGCTGACTTGTCTAACTTCTGTATGAATTAAGCAGGTCTTTGTTGGTGGGATACATTTTGCATATCCAAGAGAACCATTTGCCAAAGACTTAGGCTCAGAGGAAAGATAAAAAGGGATTTATATCTGATAGCAATCTTTGTCTCTTTTAATACCATTTTATTGAATTCTTCATAAGGTGAAAACTACTCAGTGAGTCTAAAGATATACAAATTAGGCCTAGAGAATCAAGCATATTTGATGTTGTAGCAGAGAAGCAGTAAAACTTTATATAATGTAGTATGCTTTATTTTTATATAGCCTAATTCACAGTATCACAAGACACTTTACAGAAAGAATCAATTGCAAGCTTAAAAGAAAAAGGAAACTTTTAAAGTGAGATTTAAGGGCAGAATATATTCTGATTTTGTACTTATCTTGCAACTGAGTCAGAATCACTGTGCGTTATAGGCTACCATTATTGAAGTAAGGCTTAAGGTTTTCCCACTGAGCGCTCTACTACCAGCCTGCCAAAGGAAGATGATGTATAACTGAGGAGGAGCGCATCTTCCCATGTAGCTCGTCAGTTATCCAGTACAAAAGGCACTGTCTCTGCTACAGCCCACTCAGTCATCCTTGGGCTTGGACAAAATTCCACCCCAAATCCATGCCCCTATCTATCTTCTTGGTTATCAAGCCAGGCCTTAAGTTGGACACCAGTATATTTGCCATTGTACCTTCTGATTTTATTCCAGTCCCTATATTCTCATTAATTGATTGTTATGTGTGCACACATGCATATGTGTGTGTGAATTTTTGTTTTTTGGCTGAACATTTGATATACTTGTAAGATCCCTTTAAAATTTTCTTAAAAATGTTATTAGCTAGACTTTAAAATTTTTGTGAAACATACAAAAGAGTGTATATATTTCACATGTATAGATTAAATGAATGTCTTAGTCTATTTGGGCAGCTATAATACAATATCATAAACTGGGTGACTTACAAATAATAGAAATTTATTTCTCACAGTTCTGGAGACTGAGAAGTCCAAGATCCAGGCACCGACAGATTTGGTGTCTGGTGAGGACCAGCTTTCTGGTTCTGAGAAAAGCATCTTTTCGCTGTGTCTTCACGTGGTGGAAGGGGCAAGCTATCTCTCTGGAGTCTCTTTTATAAGGCCACCCTCATGACCTAATCATCTCCCAAAGGCCCCAGCTCCTAATATTGTCACCTTCAGGGGTTAAGATTTCAACATATGAATTTTGGGTGGACACAAACATTCAGTGTATTGCAATGAATTTTAATAAAATGAAGACCTATTATTCACCACTTAGTCTAAGAGATCAAACATTACCTGTTCTTTTGACATCTTTATAATACTGGATCCTCCTATCCATTAACACGACTTGCCTTTCCACTTGCTTTTGTCTTTACTGTCATTCAATAAAATTTTATAACTTTCTCCACATTTTCTATATCTTTTGTTAGGTTTATTCCTAGGTGTAACATATATTTTTGTTGCTATTGTGTACAGTATCTTTTAAATCAGTATATTCTGCCAACTTGTTTAAAAATGTATAGAAATGCCAATTGAACAGAAGGAACAATGTTGGTCAGCCTTCTTGTGTGTGTTTGTTAATTTTAAAGGGAGTGCTCTTTCATTTTACCACTAAAAAAGACATTATCTATAGGATTTTGATGGATGCCCTTTAAAAGGTTAGGAAATTGCCTTGTATTTCTGGCTTGCTAAGTGTTTGTTCAAATTTTGAATAGTGGTTAAATGTATCAAATGCTTTTTCTGGAAATATTGAGACAATCACATAGTTTTTCTCATTTAAAGTTAATGTGAATTACATTATAAGATTTTCTAATGTTGAACATACCTGGCATTCCTAAAAAAAATCTCATTTGGTCATGATTAATTACCTATTTATACATTATTGAATTTGTTTGGCTGAAGTTTTATCTAGGATTTTGCATTTGTGTTTATGAGGTCAACTAGAATTTTCTTGCACATTCTTTGTTTTCAAGTTATATCAGCTTCTAAAATGTGTGGAGGACTATTGCCTCTTCTTCCTTCTTTATGAAAGAATTTGTATACATTAAAATTGTCTGTTTCTTGATTTTTTAATAGAACTCACCTGTTAAAGCTTTTGGGTCTTGTAGGAAGACTATTAACTATTGATTAAATATCGTTATGTTTATAGGACCACTCTGGTTTTCTATTTCTTATTGAGTCAGTTTTAGTAATTCATATTTTTCTAGAAATGTGTCTATTTCAACTAGGTTTTCAAATTTATTGACTTAAAGTTATTTATAATTTCTTATCTTTTTGATCTCCTTAGCACTATAATTATGTTCTATCTCTCAGGCCTAAAATTGTTTATTTGTCCTTTATCTCTATTATTCTTGATCCATCTTTCTTGATTTTTGTCCGGTAGGCTTTTTGAAGAACCACGTTTGCCTTTTTCTGTTTTAGTATTTTTGCTCTTATCCTTATATTTCTTCTTTCCACTTTCTACTGCTGTTGTTTTTCTAACAGCAATTTTAACAAATTAATTAGTTGAATGGCTAATTCATTAATTTTCATACTTTCTTATTTTCTAATATAAATGCTTTAGACTATAAATTTCCCACCAAAGACCACATTAGCTATAGCCTTTTTAAAGTCTTTATCTAGTAAGTCCAATGCCTGGGCTTCTTCTTGGACAGTTTCTATTAATTTCTCTTTTTTCACCCGTGAGTGGACCATGTTTTCTTGTTTCTTTGTTACTCTCATTTTTCTTGAAAACTGAACATTCTGAATATTATAATGATATTACAGCTTGGAAAATCAGATTCTCCTTCCTCCCCAGGAGTTGTTGTTGCTATTTGTTGTGGGCTGTTGTTGTTTGCTTGTTTAGTAACTTTTTAAACCTACTTTTGAAAAGACTGTATTCTTTGTTATATGTAGCTTCTTTATGTTCTGTGTTCTGTTAGCTTAGTGGACAGTTAGTATTTTGATAGAGTTTTATTAAACATTTGGAGTGAAAAAACAAAAAAACTTCCCCAGTCTTTATAAATTTGCTCTGTGTTGAGACACCACTTCAACACATAGCCAGGCTGTTGACAACTTAGCCTTAGCCTTTACTTCCAGCTCTCATAGAACCTGAAGGCCAGCCAGACATGAAAACTTAGGGGGCTTCTCAGACCGTTCTGAGCATGCACCCAGGCCTGGGAATGCATGTGGCCTTCTCTATTCCCCTGTATTCACAGGAGCTTGTAAAAGTCTCCCGCATATCTCCTTTCCAAACTTCTTCTTTCCCAGGGTTCTCAGTCTATCTGTTAATTGTCTCAACTATTGTCCCTTGCCCCAGGGTGCTGTGGCCAATAATTGTGCCTTTAAGTGCTTTCAGTAAAAGCCATTTGAGAAGCCACCTCAGCCCTGGGAAGGGTCTGAGTCCAGCAAAACAAAGGTGAACATTTGAGCTGGTCCTTAAGGGAGCCACCAGTTAGGTCAAAATTCACAACCACAATTACTTGAAGATAAGGTTCATATTGCTCCCTTTGGCACTGGAGACCTGCACCAGGAGTGTGGGCTACTGTCCTCACAACCACCACCAATCTGAGGTGTGAGAGATATAATAGGTGGGCAATTTAAAACACCACAGCACTCTCTTACTGCAGCAGCATCTTTGTTCACCACACCTTCCCGTGGTTGTTGCAAGGTGCTATGGTTTGGATGTGGTTTGTTTGGCCCCACCAAGTCTCATGTTGAAATGTGGTTCCCAGTGCTGGAGATCGGGGCCTGGTGGGAGGTGTTTGAGTTATAGGGGTGGATCCCTCATGAATGTCTTGGTGCCATCCTTGAGGTAAAAAGTGAACTTCTTACTCTACTGGTTCCCATGAAAGTCCCTACCCCACCCTTACCCCCAAGAGCTGGTCATGGTTATTAAAAAGAGTCCAGCACCTTCTCCCTCTCCCTCATCTCCTCTCTTGCCTTGCAACCTGCACATGCCAGCTCCCTTTCACCTTCCACCATGAGTGGAAGTACCCTAAGTCCCTCACCAGAAGTAAATGCCAATGTCACGTTTCTTATACAGCCTGCTGAACCATGAGCCAAACAAACTTTTTTTCTTTATCAATTACCCAGCCTCAGGTATTCCTTTATAGCAAAACAAGTGGACTAAGACGCCAGGTTTTGATTAGGTTCCAGAGTTCTGCAAAAGTTGATTTTGACAGTTTTTATACTAACTAGCTCATTAGTAGGTTTTTGTGAAGAAATGGAACCCTGGTTGGTCTTCCTTCCTTCCTTCCTTCCTTCCATCCTCCCTCCCTCCCAGGCTGGAGTGCAGTGGCACGATCATAGCTCACTGCAGCCACAAACTCCTGGGCTTAAGTGATCCTCCCATCTCAGCCTCCTGAGCAGTTAGGACTACAGGCACATGCCACCACACCCGGCCATTTTTTTTTATTTTTTGTAGAGATGGGTCTAGCTATGTCACCCAGGCTGGCCTTGAACTCCTGGCCTCAAGCAATTCTCTTGTCTCAGCCTCCCAAAGTGCTGAGATTACAGGTGTGAGCCACCTCCCCCAACCTCTGGTGTTTCTTACTTCACCATTTTTAGTAATGTCACTCCACAAGTTTTAGTAAGTGTTATTTTCATTATTGTTCTTATCTAAGTACTTTCTAATTTCCATTACTTAGTTTTACTTTGACCCATGGATTATTTGGAAATATGTTTAGCTTGCAAATATGTGTGTTTTTAACGTTATTTTTGAGAGATGTGTGTGTATGCGTGATTGTTACTGTTTTCCAGTTAATTGATTGTGGTCAAAGAATGTGATCTATATGATACTGATCCTTTAAAATTTTTGACATTTACTTGTCTGGAATGTAGTCTTTTTTAAAAAAATAATTATCCTTGTATACTTGAAAATAATGTACATTTTCAAGTTATTTTGGGAACATTATTCTCTCTCTCTCTCTCGATGGGGTCTTGCTGTGTTGCCCAGGCTGGAGTGCAGTGTCATGACCATAGTTCCCTTTGACCTTACACTCTTGGGCTCAAGTGATCCTCCCACTTCAGCCTCCCAGGGTGCTGGGATTATAGGCATGAACCACTGTGGCTGGCCCATTATTCTCTTTATGTCCATGTTATTTTAATTATGTTGCTCAAATATTCTGTGTTTTTTTCTGACTTTTTGTCTGGTTGATCGATCAATTGTTGAAAGTAGTTAAATCTGCCACTGATAGTGGATTTGTCAGTTTGTCATAGATTGTCACTTTTTATTCCACATATTTTGAAACTATGTCATTAGATGCCTACACACTTAGAATTGTTATATATTTCTGAGAAAATGAACCTTTTATCAATATGTAGTTACCCTCTTTCTTGAGTAATGCATTTTATTTTAATGTCTGTTTTTCTGATGTTATTTTAACTTTTGCATATATGTCTGATATATCTTTTTCCATACCTTCAGTTTCAGGCTTCATTTGTCCTTATGTAGTCTTTCTTATAAACAGCATATCATTGGATTTTTAATTTTTTTTCTGTTTGGCTCTCTTTGTCTTTTAAACTATAGAATTTAGTCCTTGCACATTGATTATGATTCCTAATACATTTTCTCTATCTCTACGGTATCATTTTTTTGCTTTCTTTTTGTCTAATTTTTTAAATTTCTTTTTTTATCCTTTCTTGCTTCCTTTTATTTTGATTTTGTATTGTTGTTTTTCTTCACTTTGATTCCCCCCCTACTATTTTGGAAGGTAAACATTCTGTTTCTAGTGTTATACTAGATTTCAGAAATTTTAGCATACATATTTAATTTACTAGTCTAAAGTTAATCCATATCTTTACTGTCTTCTTAGATTCTATAAGGACCTTAGAATACATTTATTTCCATCAACCCAGATCTGACCTATATGCTATTCTTTTCCAGAATTTTATGTGTATCTTGATTTGTAATCCCACAAATGGGACAGTATTATTACTGTTTTATCTAGTCGATGTGTATATATTAATAGTATTATCCATAAATATTTCCTATTCTTGGCTCATCATCCCTTCTTGCATTGCACATCTTCCTTCTAGGATTATTTTCCTTCTTTCGGAATTATATCTTTCAGAATTTCTTTTAATAAGAATCTGTTGGTAATAAATTCTTTTATTTTTCTTTTTCTGAAAATTCCTTATTTTGAAATTCTGAAAGTCCTATCTTTATTTCACCCTATTCTTGAAAATAATTTCATTTAGTATATGTTTACAGTTATTTTCTTTTTATTTTTATCAAAGTAATCTAGGCATATAGCTTGAAAAGTCAAGTAGTACTAAAAAAGTATACAGTATATTAACAAATATAGCAATTCCCACACTTATCCTTCCTCATTTACTCCAGGTTCCATCTCCAAAGACAATGACTCTCCACTCTTTTAGCATTTTCTTTGAGCATTGACACATACATGTGATTTCCTATGTGGTGTATATTTCTTTTGATTAATCAGTTGTAGTCATTTTTTATTAACTTCCTATTATGTCAACAGACAAGGGCTTGGCTCCCTTACACTGCCTTCTCCTGTGCTTCTCTTCCCTATCCTCCCAATGTAGTTATATTAAAATTTTGAGTTACAGCTATTTTTACTGTGGTCATGCAAATATTACTCACACCTGAGTATATGTAGTGTGATTAAGTTTTCCTTCTTATTTGATTGTTTTTCCTGAAGTTAGTTTTTAGTACCTATTGATGATCTTTTTTCACACTTTCCAATAGCCTCTAAATACAATTTTCTTCTAGCGCTCTATCAGTTCCATCTTTTTCCCTTATAGATATCCTTCCTGAAGCCCTCCGTTCTCCTATTTCTTTCTCACCATTATGTAATACATAGCTGGAATCCTGGGGCTTTTCTTTATTGTTATCCTTGGAATTCTCTTTGCCTTTCTCCTAAATTGTATTCCCTATTTCTTTGATTTCCTTTCTCCCATTTCTTGGTTTACATCCTTGTTTTAGTAGATCAAGTCCCCTAGAAGCTTTATCAGATTACAGAGATTATGATGGTGATGACAGCCTTCAAAATTCCTGTCTTTTGAGTCACACTGCTCCAGTCTGAACTGGTTGCCTTCTAATCTTTTACCCCATCCTCACCTGTCCTTCACCCCCAGTTCCAGAGTCATCAATGGCTGTTGGTTTCTGAGATTTTTCAGGATTCTGTAGCTTAACACAGATGGAGCCTTCTCTGCTCTTACTACTAAGAATCAGCTTTCTTAGGTCTGCTAAGCCCATTTCCAGCCTCCAAAATTTTGTCATTATCTTTTCTCCTTTTCTTCTTATCCTTTTGGCTTTGAATTTTTAGAAACGTCTTTTTATAGAAGTTTTAAGGTCTTTGACAAGATTGAACTTTCAGTCAATGGTTATTTTCCTCTCAGCTCTCTGACATTATCCCACTACCTTCTGTTGTTGTTCCTTAGCAGTCAGCTGTCAGTCTTGTGGTATAATATGCCTCAGCATATAATCTGTCTTTTTTCTGGCTGCATTCTAGATCCACATTTTAGCTTTGATATTGTGTGATTTCACTACTATGTGTTTAGGTATGGATTTCTTTTTATTTATCCTGCTTGGGGTTTTTGGTAATTTCTTTGTCTGAGGATCAGTGTCTTTCAGTAGTTCTGGAAAATGCTCATCTATTACCTCATTGAATTTGCCTCTCTCTCATTCTTATATATTTGCTTTTTCTAGAATCTTGATTAGATTAGATGTTAGATTTTCTCGCTCCATTCTTTGTATTTCTCAATATTTGTTTTTTATATTTTTTATTTCTTCGTGTTTCTATACAGTATTCTGAGTAATTTCTTTAGCTTTATCTTCTATTTTGTTAATTCTGTATTTGATCTTCTAGTTAACTCATTCATTAGATTTCAGTATAAATTATATTTTTTATTTTCATAAGTATTTGTGGTTTTTTCCTTAAATATGCTTTGTCAACTTGGATAGTCTTGTGTTGCATTGTCATACTTTCAATCTCCTCTTTCTTTAAATACATCAAGCGTATTCATTTATATTCTTTATCTGATAATTCTCGTATCTGCAGTATTTGCTAGTCTGATTATACCATTTGTTATTTCTGCTCTCATTGAAGCTTGTTTTCTCATGTTTTTAGTGGTTCTTTTTATTGTGAGCTCATATTTCTTGGATTTTCTTTTTGCGGGCATTATTTGAGACCTGCATATAAGTGTGTTCCTCTGTAGTTGAATAGGTTAGCTTCTCTCCAGCACCTAAGGGCAGACTACCTACCAAAGATCATTCAAAACTTCATTTTTAATTTTGGGTTTTTCAGGCTACCCTGGTAGGGTGGATTCCGGCCTGAATCCTGAAAGAGAATAAACTTGTGCTTAGGAATTCTCAAAGAATTTTTTTTCCTTTTGGGTTTGTGTGTGTATGTTTTTCCCCCCTCTTCTACTCAGAGTCAAGTTCCAATTAAGCAAATCTGTCTCCTTTTGCAAGACACATTTCTTTTTTCTTTCTTTCTTTTTTTTTAAAGTCAGCCAATAAAAGCATTACCTTTTGGGAGTCTGGACTTTGTTAAGGAGTCTTTGGTTCGACGTTTTTCCCTGTTGAGATCCCAGGCTTTGTCTCCTTCTCCCGTGCATATATGTGGACTGTTAAAATCCAAATTGCTACCATGGATCAGCAAATGACCTCAGGGTAGAGTGATCATATATCTTGGTATGCCTGGAAGATTATGAATTTGCTGCTGCTTAATTATTCATACTCAAAAGTGTCCTGGTTTGGGTAATAAATTATATGGTCACCCTACCTTAGAGCAAACACCAGCTCTAAGACCTACTCATCCCTGGGGAATGGTTCTTTTTCAAAGATTCTTGCCTCCACTTATTTCTTATACTTTATTGCCTTCTTAACTATACTTTTGAAAGAATTTTAAAATGTTTCATTCATTACTTTTAGATGTTCTTCATGAGGAGGGGATTTCTCTGCACATATAAGTCAGCTATATTGCTGGATATGTAAGTCCTGTCTATATCTTTTAAAAGTTCTTTTCCAAGAAGGAATCTAAATATTTCTTTTTTAGGAAGAACTTAATATATTCCTTTCTTATACCAGGCTATTGATTATATAACACTTCATAGATTAGAAAAATCAGTAATTCTATTAAAATGAAAATAAAGGACTATGTGGAAAATTTATGTTTTGGGTAAATACGATTATGAAAAAAAAAGAGAAGAACATCTTGATTAACAACAAACCTTCTCAAATACTGTAACTGGGAATTCCAAGGAGAGTCCTGAATTATTAAAGTGAGTGAGGGATGCTTCTGGGTAAATCTAATAGAAGATGTGTGTGTGTGTGTGTATGTGTGTGTGTGTGTGTGTGTGTGTGTACATATGTCTGCATGTACATATGTGCATGTTCTTATTAATAATTTGCGTGAACCCAAGAATGAAATGCACAGTAAATTGAGAAACAAAAAGCCAAAGTAGAAGTTAAATCTTGTTCCTCATATTTAAGTAATAGATCACTTTGGCCTCAGCTGTAACAGTTGCAGACTATCGTTTGTTTCTGATATTCCTAAAAGGTGCCATAATAAATAATGTCTGTCCTTTCATCCCTATAGAGGGAAGATAATTTTATTCTGTTGTAATTGTCTCCAATGGAAACACTAGTCCTAGCCCAAAAGTAGTTTCCTTGCTGTGCCTGGTCTGGTTTCTTCGAAGAAGAATGTATTAGGCAGCAGTATACAGTTACATACTAAAATTCAACTTCTACAAAGCAGTAAGAAAGCATTATGTAAAGTGTTTACTTTTCATTTGTCTACATATCAAAATTAACTGTTAACAAGTTCAATAAAAAATTTATGTACTTTCTGAATAGAATAAGATGATTATAAACGAAATACAGCAGGTTCAGGTCAGTTAATCTGATGAAATATTGGAGACCTCATTTGTCAGCTCAACAAATTGGTTTAGGTAAGCCAAACTTGGCTCAAGGAACTTATCTCTACCTTGGAAAGCAGTCTTTAGTATCAGGCCAGGGAGGGAGCTGCTGTGTCACCAAGTAGAATAATGCACTTAAAGGAAATTATGACATACAGTATATTCAGATGGCAGTAATTGTAATTCTAATTATCTAGTCTATTCAAGGTACTGGATAGCCTCTTATGATTATAACCACTCCAAGAAGGACAAATATAAGGTAATAAGCATACAGAGCTCTTGAGTACCCAGAGTACATAGACTAGCTAAAGTGAGTGATATCAGAATACATCAGCTTGTCTCCAATTTTCTTTGTACATAATTGTAATAAAATTTGACGTGCATTGCAGGGTGTTAGGAGGTTTCTTAGTGGTTAATAATTACATAATGATTTCCCTTTTATCAGAGAGTTAAAACAGCTCTTGTTTCTGGACTTAGAATAATTTTGTACAGCTTTCATTCTATTTAACTTAAATGTCTATCTGCATACATGCTTTTATCATTTGAGATGTGTCAGTTTTATACATTAACCTCCACACATGGTATTTATATCACATAGATTGTGGGAAAGTTCTGGCAGTTAGGGTAAATTTTCCTTCCTTTAATTTTATTCCTATTTTTTCTCAATTCCTTGTTTCCTACCATACTAATGAATATTACTCCCAAAATTCTTTTTCATCCTTAGGATATCCTTTAACATTATTTGTAGAAAGCAGGTCCACGTTTAGTTGGCCATTAGCCCAGCTGTATGTGTTTAACTCCCATAATCTTTCATCTTAAATCATTCTCTCTGAGCCTTTCCTCACATGCATTTCTTTCCCTAAATTTTCTTTACTTTGTATAACATCTGACTTTTGGCCAGGTACAGTGGGTCACACCTGTAATCCTAGCACTCTGGGAGGCCGAGGTAGGAGGATTGGTTGAGCTCAGGAGTTCGAGACCAGCCTGAGAAAGAGTGAGACCCCGTCTCTACTAAAAATAGAAAAATTTGCCAGGCATCGGTCATGGTGCGCACCTGTAGTCCCAGCTACTCAGGAGGATGAGGCAGGAGGATCGCTTGAGCCCAGGAGTTTGAGGTTGCAGTGAGCTATCATGATGCCACTGCACTCTACCCGGGGCAACAGAGTGAGACTGTGTTTGGCAATGACAGACCACTGGAAGATGTTCCCAGCTTCATCTCTCTAACTTAAGATGCTCGCTGACTTCCCATCCTCTGTACTTGGTGCAGTTACTAGAATTTGGTTCTGCTGGAACTTGCCTATAAAATTGTAAGCACCTTCAGGGCACACTTGCTAACTCATACTAAAACTTCTTAGTGCCAAGCCCCTAGCACGATAGTAGGCATCTTATGATTGCTCAGTAAATATTTGATGCTAATAAAAAGCAGGATATAAACAATTTAGTTATCCAAATAAGCCTTTGTATATTTCCTGTTGAACATGATTTTGACCAAGTTTATGTTTTATTATTATATTGATTGTCAGTGCTTTATATTCTGAGAAAGAGCTCATGTGGACGACTCAGCAGCATTTCTTCTGTTAACTTTCCTGGTGCTTATCTAGTCCTGGCACATCTTTCCTCCTGACTTCTACCGCAATGCTGGTTTTATCAAGGGACTTAGAATTTCATAGATGGAAGGAATATTGAGAGTGATTCAGTCCTTACTCCTGCCTTAAAGGCGAGAACATATAAAAGACAGCCGTAAGCCTCTTTCTCTCAACCCCTTCAAATCTCCAGAGTGATGGCTATCACATCTCAGCTGCTCCGAGAGACGGCCTTGTGTTTCTTGGACATTATGTTCCAAAGATTACTAAAATGTCGCTGCTAACTCTGAATCCCTTTCCTTGTCACTATAGTCAGGGGGAAAAAGCCAATGATACTTTTCTAAGACACAGTAGGTGTATCCATAGGTCTATCAGTGCTTTCAGGGCCACATAAAAGGTATTGATTTCATGCTGATTTCTATGCAGGCTTAGTTCTCTCTGTAGGTCTCTATTGTGTATGTGTGGGGGTTGGAGGGAAGGTAATCTGTCTGAATGCATGCAGAACTTTTTTTTTAAATAATTGGTTTTAAATTGAAAACATTTCCTTAATTGGTTTGTTCATTCTGTTGATTTTGCTAAAAATGAAAAGTGTCTGGGAGATAGTTCTTTCATTAGGGCACAATAAATTAAAATGATATGTTCAATTTTCAAATAAGAATATTTATGATTATCTAGAAGTTTCTGAATATTAATAAATCTCTCTCTGAAGTTTACAGAATATAACTTTTCTGTGTTTTCTCCCCTTACCTCCTATGTAGTTTGAGTGTGGATATTTAAAAAGCTTATTTTTCTGAAAGATGCTAGGCATGGAAACAGAGTTAAATGTTGCTTATCTTGATATCTATATATTCCTTTTTCAGTTTTGATTTTTAATGATATTAACTTTTAAACTTGAATTTTAAACCAATATTAATAAGTTTATATGTACCTCCCATCACTAAGTATGGCAGAATGATTTCTCAGGTGTATCTTTTATGGTTTTATTAAAAAGGAAACCATCATAATAAGTTTCCTTCGGTATATAATGGGTATTTAAGTAATGTACTGATGATGTGGGAAATACAGAGATGATTAATCATAATTTCTATATTCAGTAAACTTTGGTCCTTATAAAGTAGTGGTCCCTAAGTTCCTGGTGCTGGTCACTACACAGATAGTCAGCAGCCCTCAAGCTGCAGAAAAACTGCTAAAATGACCTCACTCTACCCTTCTCCCATAGAAAAAGAAGTGCATGTTTGCACGGCATACAGAGAAACATGGAGAAAGAAACAGAGGGATAAGGAAGTTCAGCTGAGAGTTTTCATAGAATCTGACAGACCTTTGCTATACTTGTTTAATGGCAAGTAGAAGATCCTTATGGCTGGAGGGGAAGACTTTTGGAGGTGTCAGAGGTAGAAAGTGGTAGAAACCGTATCAGGTTGGGGAAATTGTTGGAAGGACGACTGGAAAGAGGATCATGTGGTCTGAGTAGACGGGACAGACGGAAAAGCAAGGGAGTCTGAGCAGCCCCTTCTATGACCATCTAGCACCAGATGGGTGGACCGTGGTATCAGTGCTGAAAACGCCAAGAACATACCCTCTAAAAGGGGAAAATAAACACAGAAAATGATAAATTGGTTGTTCTTAAAAATATGGATGAAAAGGGTTTTATCCTGTTCTGCTTCATACTTTAAAGTGTATTTGTTTTCTTAAAGGAACTGTGGATTGACGGAGCAGGATTTTCTTCTAGCTGCTGTAGTACTGTGTTAGATTTTCAGAGAATGGGTTATGTCAGTCCACACCAACCCACTAGAACCCCAACTCACAGCTGCAGAAATAGCCTGAGGAAGTGACAAATTAGTGTACCTCATCATACTGTGATTAGGCTTAGCATTTTTTAATAATGAGTGTGACTCTGTGTGGTAAGAGAATAAACTGGCAGTTTTACAAAGGTACAATCTCCCAAGAATTTTGGTGATATTTAAATTTTAATCACTTTAGATTTGGAGTTATGAGTGAGCTGAAGGTATGAGTAAAATTTCTATCACTCAAGGCCAAGAAACACTTGTTTCATTGTTGGCACATGTGACCGATGCCCCAGGAGTTAGTGAATTTTGCTCATTGTATGATTCCCATGAGATTCTCGGGGATGTGGGGTGAAAGGACGTCTAATTGAACCTACTTCTTTTACATTGAGGTGTTGTGATTAGTTGTTAGTCTATGGATAAAATTGTCTTTTGTTTTATTTGGGTTGTCTAAAACTAGTATATATAAATCTTCCCTTCAGTTATATAAAAATTAAAAATAGACACTGAGGCCATAAATGGTACATAAAATTTTATTACTTTTCCCAATTGTGATCATAGGTGAGATACTGATATAAACAGTTTGGAGATATTAAAGAAGAGCAACAGCTGCACCATACTTACCGGATTCACTTGCATGGCTTATTTTGTGAGCTAACCTTGTTTCCATTATTTTCAATGTGCTGGTGTACAGATTACAGAAAGATTGGGAAGCTGAGAGATTTATTATTTACAGAAGGTGGGCAGTAGAGTCTATTGCTTTAGGAAAACACACAGCTCAGAGCAGCAGCCTGTCCGACATTAATGAATCATGGCGATGGCAGTGACCTTGAAAAGTCATCCATCTCATTCACCCTGTGCCTCTGCACAGGACTGTGTTTCAGAAACACCCCTGGGCAGAAAGGGACTGTCTGTCATGTGCCAGACGAGATCGTGGGAACGAGGGCCCACAATCTCCCCTAGTCCTCCCAGTCAGTGATCATCTGGTAATCCTAAGTGTTCTTAGCATCCATCACAATCACACAGGGCTGATTTTATTCATTGCTGCCTGATTGTTGGAACACTTTCAGAGTTTAAATTTCTGTCTTTTGGAGAGAGGGCCAAAGTTAAACTCTAGCAAAATAAAAGGTCTCATCTGTGCACAATACACAGAATGGTAAATTGTTCCAGGCGGACTGGATTGTCTTTCAGTAAACTAACGCTGCTGAGATCCATTAAAGTAGTGGGGGGCTGCCAAGTACTTACATCCCAGACTCATCAACTTGTTTTTTTGCTGACCACTCAGTCAGTCAGCAAGAATAATGTGATAAGTCCTGGATGATAAACATGGTTCTGTTGAAGAGACAAAATGGATCACAGCAGAGAAGAAAAAATGTTTCAGATGAGAAAAACAAATGCCAAGAGCAAGGTCCTTTTAGGTGAGAGCAAGTCCTTTCAGATCCAAGAGAGTCTCATTTCCCATGTGGAAACTGGATGGGAAAAAAGTTTTTTTAAATGTCCCACACCAGTCCTTCAGCCTCAGATACCTGCAAATTTGCAAACATCTCCAGGGAAACCCTTGACTCCATGGCATGTAAAGGGCAAATTTCAGTACTCGCTTAATAGAGTAGAGACATTTGTTGCAATGAAATGCAGATCTGCTGTTAGTGTGAATTTATTGTGCTGCTATAGCATCTTTATTATTTCCTATAAAATACAATCTGATTTAAAAATAACTGGTCTTGTGACACTTACAAGGTTGAATCTGATGGGATGTCCATTGCAGATGAATAGCTCTGTAAATAATTTATGTCTTTTGTCACTTGTGTGTGGATTCTCTTAGACCTATAGTAATTAGCAATAAGTTCTGGAGTAAACTAGAGAGTGAAAGTACCAGAAAGTCATGTAGGTTAGTGAGTTCTATTGATTCTTTAAAATAATTCTATAGTAACGACCATGGGAAAGAAGCCAGTGTGTTTCTAAGTCTGATTAATAGCTGATTTAATTCATAAGCCTTAAAGTCCAAAGCAAAGATTCATTTGTTTTCAATTCTGTTTTATGTTTTTTGGAGCATTGAAGCTTGGATAGTTTATTTAAATGAGGTACATTTATGACTTTTAATATGATTGCCCTCCCATTTACACAGAAAGTAATATATTATATTTAAAGAGGCAGGTTGAGTGAGTAATACCGGCTATGAAACAAAAGAAGGCGATCTGAATTCCATACTGGATATCACTTCTCTACTAATGCTGACATAATCAAGTCCCTTGTATTGCAAGGAACAGAAATCTGTTCAGACTAGTTGAAACAAACTGGAATTTACAATCAGGATACAGGGATAGTTGATGGAACCCAGGAAGGAATTGTGGTCAGGCCTCATTAGAGAACAGAATAGGGACTGGAAAGTGGTCATGAGCTGATGTTATTTTGTTGTTCTTCCAGGGCTGTACAGTTTCTTGTCTCTCACCATTGCTTTTATCTGTAGACAGACTTTCTCTTCTTCAGTAAGAATACCTGCCAACCATAGTTGCCTTCATTTCAAATTTATATTACTTCCCAGTTGAAGCAACACCAGCCAACTAGCTAGAACCCTAATTCCTAATTCCAAGTTCCTGGAAATACAATCTGGTTGGTCCAGCTTGGGCAGGTACCCAAAGAGCTACGGCCAAGAGAACAGGGTAAACTCAGCACCAGAAGGGCACCATGGCTAAAGCTCCAGTTTTGCCCAAGATATTTCTTGTTATTCCTCTTCCCTTCTCCTTTCTTACCTACCTCTCTTCTTCTGTGAGTATCACAGACATCTTCAAAACAGTTACTTTATAAGGTGCAGAAGGCAAGAAAAGGTGCTGAAGTTGTTTAGGCAGAAGAAACGGCGGGAATGTGAAGCTGCACAACATATGGAGTGGCCTGTATTCAGTTTAATATTAGTAGAGCATCAGGGGAGGAGTGGGGATGGCATGAAGATGAGACCTGAGGGGCAGGTGATTCAGAGATTCCGTTAGGAATCTTGGACTTTATCTTGAAGGCCATTTGTATATTTGTGTTTTTTCAGGAGGTTGGTCATTGAAGGATTTTAAGCAGAAACTGAGAGTCAGATTTTGTATTCTCAGAAGCTTCCTTGGGCAGAAGTATGAACTGGATACAGGACAAGAGTAGAGGTAGAGACATCATCTGAGTGTCTCAGGTAGGAGATGATACAGTCCTGAACTAGGGCAGAGTGCTGGAAAGGAGGGACAGATTTAAGAAGTATTAAGTTGGAACAGTGGGAAGTACTTGTTGATTAGCTGTAAAATGAGGAAAAAGTAATCAAAGATAATCCAAATTTCTACCGGGGAAACTGGGAACACATGGTGGCATGAACTAAGTTGGAATTCAGAAGCAGGTTTGAGTGAAAGACAATGAGTTCAGAATTGGACAACTGAGGTTGAAGTATCTGTGGGACATTTAAATGGATATGTCTACAGCCTAAGCATCTGAGTCTGAAACAGAAGTCAGTGCTTGAACTATGAATTGTGATTCAAGAATACTCCGATGGTAGTTAGAGGGGTAAGAATGTATGCAGTCACCCCAGGAGAGCATGCAGAGCGGGGATCCTTAGCCTGGGATCCATGGATAGGCTCCAAAGGATCCAGTAAATGCTCTGTTGTGTATAAAATTTTGTACATGTTTTGGGCAGGGGGCGAGGAAAGGGTCCATAACTTTCATCAGATCCTCAAAGGGGTCCATGAATCAAAAACAGGTTAAAGCGCTCTAGTGTAGAGCATGCATCAAAGGAGGCAGTATTTTCCCCCAAAGGGATAAAAATTGGTTCTTGCGGGGCACAAAATACTTCACTCTTTTTTATGTCCAAAGTGAAGATATGCATACAATATGTAAACAGTTATACAATATATCCATGGTATTAAAATTTCAAGGTGGCGGGGGCGATTAAAAAAATGTCTGAAAAGGCTCCTAGGGAATTGATAATGAAGAAAGGTGCAAAATATTGGTGTGGAGTAAGAGGAGCAGTGGATTCTCATCTGTTTTACTGTTAATGTCTAAAAGCTGAGGACAGAAAGAATCTACAGTTTTTATTGCTGACAGCAATATTGCTATACCACACCTTTTTCCCCTTTCTATCATCTCATCACCATCCCCACCACTGCCACCACACGTATATACCATCCGAAAAGTTTATTATAGTGAATTGAGTTTACTAAGGGTACAGAGAATAAAGGAAAAGCTTTGAGCTTTTCAGGAGGGAGTCTTTTTTTGCCATTTCTGGTGTAACACTCTTTCAAGATAATGTACAAAATAACTCTTATAAATATCTGGAGTTAGGAGCACATTTTCAAATCAGTCTTGCACATTAATAGGTATATCTAGTTGCCCTATCTGCCGACTGATAAAGAAAGCACCATTTGTGGTCTGGGGGAGCTTGAAGCTTCCAAGAATTGTAATCCCCTGGGTCTCTACGTCTTCTTCTATAGCTAATAATTTTCTCCACTGAATAATTTTTGAGCCATCACTGTGACCATGACACCAGATCTAAATGTGAGTAGTTTTACAGAATTCAGAAAAGACCTAATCCCGTCCTTGAGGAGCTTCTCTTCCCCCCACAAGTAAGAACAGCAGTTCATTTCAGAGGCAAGCCGCTGCTACAGTGTCTATCAGAAATCATGCTCTGAGTCCTTCTCGGGAAAACCTAAATCACTATAAAGTAGCAAGAGGCTACCACTTCACTGTGTAATGTATTATGTGTATTTATAATCTTACTTCTTTTATATGTTGCTTATGAAAAAAGATGGAAAAATTAACTAAATTTTACTAATCTTTTCATTATTTTATTTTAATGTAAATTATTGGCCACCCTTGGGGCCAGAGCTGAGAGCAGCAAGTTTTGGAAGGGGAAAGCAAGATCAGCAGGTTTCTGGCTACAGTGGTTCATTAAGCCAGAAATCATTTATCTGTATTAACTCTTATTCTAAAGTGTTCACATTTTTAAACATACGTGGGTGAGGGTTTTCACAGGGTAAGTGTCTACTTTGTGCACTTCAAGAAAAACAACTCAGCCCTTTGAACCTGTATTCATCTTGAATCCTTATTACCAAAAATGGAGCTATCATCAGACCTCTACAGTCAGGATGTTGAGAGCATGCTTCGTGTGTTTAGCTTACCTAACCAAAGACCAAACACAGCAAAATTGTGATAGCTACAGTGCAGGTATGCTAGAAGAAACTGAGCATATATCATTTGAAAGAATGATCATCATTCTTTCTGTTCTTAGTGAATGATCATAAAGCTGAAAGTCCTCTTTTTTTATTCTTCCAAAAAGGCCTCATAAGATAGATCACCATTACATTTATCATTCTTTTCCACTTTCCTTCATGGATAATCACAATTGTATGCTTGAAATTATTTAGGAACATTTCAATGTTTAGCAACTTCAAAAACATTTGATTTTAAGTATGTCTTTTGGTCTTAATTCATAAACCAACAATTCTCTTTTGTTAAGGAAAAGCCAGGCCTCTGTTTTACATATCACTTTGGTATGCTGTAATGAAGTGTACAGTATATACATGCTTTATATGACGTGCTTTGGAGACAAGCTTTCCTTTTCAGAACCTGCTTCTTGTGTCAGCTGACTGGCACCCGCAGCGCTGGGGACATGGTGTGGTTCCTTGGTGACTCCAGATAGCTGTCAGAATTAATCTGTAGATGGGAAAAGATTTTCCTTGAAAGGAAACTGGAGGAAACTGCAAAGCAATGCCTATGTATGTCATTGTGAGGGGACACTTAGGCCAGGATGGAGGCAAGTGGGGAGTACTTATTTTGCAAACTAAAATTGTGACCCTCTTTTCTAGACAAGCAAAAATCAGATTCAATTTTTTTAAAATATTTAACTTGTAAGATCTTTACATTTTGATAAATCAAACCCATCCACTTATGAAGGAGGTCATGCTCTTTGTTTAATTCTGGCATTTTCTTACCCTGAAGCACTGGAGAACCAGATACCTTAAGGAAGCAAAAGATAAGAACCAGAGTTCAATGTAATCTCTTCCTTTTGAGTGAGAAGTATCCACTTAACATGGAAAGGAAAATATCTTTTTTCTGTTGTTTCTTCTGAACCTTGTTTCTGAAAACCAGCAATTATCTAATTTGTAAGCAGTCTTTCCTATCAGTTTTTAAATATAGAAATTATTTTTGTATAATTTGTCTTCAAATTATTCATTATTGACCACACAGAAATGTTACTCTTGGATTGACTTGGCCTTGAGAGATTGTATCTTCAGTTGTAAGTAGCCTGTTACTCTTGCTAGTAGAGATGGCATGATTATAAGTATGTCAGATTTTTACTTCAGTTATTTTTACTGCAGTTATAATGTTCTAAAGCACAAACTTGCTATTCAGCCAGATTCAAAGCGTAGCTCTTCACTTCCAAGCTTGTGAGCTTGAACAAGTGAGTTAACTAACACTGTGATTATGCTTGTTTGCTCATCTGTAAAATGGGCATAGTGATAGTGACTACCTTATAAGTTATGAGGATTTAATGAGCTAAAACAGGTAAAGTACCTGGCATAGACTAAGTATTCAATAAATGTTAACTACTTTTTTAAACTTGTCATAATTATTATGATTTATTATTATGAACTGTTCAACATTAGCCTTGATGTTAAAAGTGTTCCAATTTACTCTAGTCCTTTGGAGACTGGATTACTCAGTCTACACCAACTACTGTGGAGTTTCTGTTGTCATAGGATTCCAGTGTCCTAGGGCTTGAATCATTTACACAAAAGTGATACCTTGTTGAATGAGTTTGAGGAATCTCTGGGAGAAGTCTTGGAAGAGAAAAAATTCATCTCTTCTCGAGATCTATAGGGCCTTGTCTTATTCATCAAACTATTTGGTTTAGGTTTTCTCTAGTCTGTGATATGTCAGTATTTTCCATTTTATCCTGTTAGACAAGCTAAGAGTAAGGTTAAGGGATTTGCTCTAGGTTAGCTGGGTTTGGTAGCAGAACTAGGCACAAAACCATTTTGACTGCTATTTGTGAATATGATTTTATTACATAAAGCCCCTCCACAGCTAATGTAACATGTGCCATATCACATTAGCTGCCAAGGTCAGGCAAGGAATATTGCAGTTTTTTATCTCCTGGATTGAATTGCTTAAGTGTTAATTCTAAACAATTTATCATAAATATTTAAAGCAAATAACCAATTTCTACTTAATCATAAAGCACAACTTTTGTTAGTCTGAAAGCATTTGCATGGAAAATTACACATCACTTTAATGTATTTTCTGTCTTTTTTTATGTCCACATAGAAATAGCAAACCACAGATGCATGATGACATCATCATCACTGAACCAAAGAAGGAAGGAAAGGAAATAATTTTGTGAGCTGAGGAGTTAAACTATCCTCTGTCAGCTTGGCAGTGCTTTTCTTAATATTTTTAGGAAGGAGTTCCTGTGTGTAGAGTCAGCTGCAAGATCAAGGACAGTTGACACTCATTCCTGCAAAATAAGCCCCAAATTTAAACACAGTGTCCTCCAAATGTCCCTTGGCACCAACGAATGTGATTTTTTTTTTAATGCTACATTAGGTACTCTAGTTCATCCCACTCAGCTCCATTGCATTTTCTCTAATGTTGTGTCCAATTTTAAATGACTTGAATGATGAGCCTTCCATCTTTTACCTGGCCAGTGTAACCCCCAAGTGCCCAGGATTCTCAAGGCCTCCCTCCCTATGACTCCCTATGACAGCCATATTGCAGCAGACCTGAGAAAGGGGTGGCAGAGCTCACAAGGTTTTAATTGCTGCCTAATAGGCTGTAGCAACCTGAACATTTTATTAAGAGAGCATTTAAAATTAGCATTATTATTCCAGAAGACGCTTTCACACTGCAGTAAAAATCATGCTGAGAGAATGTCTGATATGTACCCTAATTTCACCATTTTCTTAATTTCTTCCCATTACTCTTAGTAATATACCTCTCAAGCCATTTTATATTCTTCTCTTTGTACTTCTCTGATTACATAAATAATTTTATCTCTTCCCTTTATATTTTTCCCAGAGTATTAGTGATAAGCATTATCCTGTCAATAGAATTGTAATGTATTACATGCATATGCTTTCAAGTTCGAGTAACTTTTAAAGAAGTAGATACTGATGAATCCCATGGAAGCAGGCAATATATACCTTGTCATAGCAATAATTGGGACAGTTTTTGTTGTGTTTTTTTTTCCTTCACTTTCTTCTCTTAGATCATTCAGTTCTGTCATTTCTGGGCTACCCTCCTATTACTGAGACTCCCATGAGTGAAAGGCAGATTTCAATAATATCATCCTTCTAGAGATAAATTTTTATTTCTCCTCAGTGATGATAACTCTGCCATCATCCCATGGTTATTTAATTCTATTGTTTTATAAGCGATTCTCCAACCTGCTGACGGTTGTCACTTAGAAACCTTACTGGTGGTGTTCCTTTCTTCTGCTTGCTCATCAAATCCTGCTGCTTCATTCCTGCCACTATACGTTGTGATGTTATCCCACCAGCATATGGCTACCTAACAAAGAGGATTTTTGAAAAAAAGAAACAATGTCTAATTGAAATTTATAGGTACCAAGCCCTAAGCATCAAGTTTCATACTCTGTATACCCCTGGAAAAATTATTTGTCCTTTGTTCTTTGGGAGTAATTTATACTTTTCTAAGAAGTAATTTCATGTAAATATTATTTTCTGAGACTAATCTTAATAATCTTTTAAAATTTTTATATTCTTAAATGCAGTCCTTACAATGATTACCATTTGTTTATCCATATGGATTCATTCCTTTAGTAAATATTTGAGTGCATTCCAATGGACACAGTACTGGCTACTTTGAAAAGGAAGAAGAGTAAGGAATGGTGTCTGTTTCAGAAAGATCACAGTCCAGTGCGGGAGGCTGAAAAGTGGACACTTAACTCTTATAGAGTGTGAGACATGCTACAATAGAAGTTACATGAGCACTGATAAGGGAGAAATTAATGCTTCTTAGGATGAATCAGTACTAGTGGGAGATTACATAAAGTATGTGCCATTTGAGCTGGGGTTTCCAGAAGTTAAGGTTCACTAAGGGAGTAAGAAGAGAAAGGCATGCCCAGGAGCACGAGTAAGGCAAACTGAATGAGTAAGTAAGATACCCTAAATACCTTGGGGAATTACCCACAATTCAAACATAGGGCTTATGATAGAAGTAGCTAGTAATAGGGCCAGAAAAGTAAGTGGAGGTACACTGACAGAGTGGACCAGCAGTCTCATAATCTGAAAGAGCATTAACCTCAAAGTAATTCATCTTCATTTTTGAAGTGTGTGTTTTTATTTCTGTATGACTATGGGTATTTACTATGATTTAGACGAATGTTTCCTACCCTGAGCCACACATTAGACTCTCTGCCTTATTTCCAGTAAACCACAATCTTTAAGGGTAGCATCCATATACTTCTAAAACCCCACAGATGATTCTTATGCACAACCAGGGTTAAGAACCACTGATCCAGACCCCTTGACACTTGAACAGGTTCATGGAGGTACCCAAGGAGACCCTCACTAAAACTGGAAAGGGGTACCCTTACGTCAGAACCTGCTCCTCCCTTACACTGATAGGAAGCATCAACCTCTACCTCTCTGCTCATGGCTTCTTCCCCTTGCAGCATTTAAACTTGCTCAAATCAATTCCACCTACTAATAAATAAAACAATCCCTCTCTTGACTCTACAGTCTCCCTCTAGCCATCATTTTGTCATTCCATCCTGTTGTTGTTCTCCTCACATCCACACCCTATGTTTCCAGTTTTACTTCTGCTGCATCCCAGTTCAGTGTGGACTGCAGTCCCACTGCACTGCCCATAGTCTTCCCAGCCTCCCAGGGCCTCACATTCCTAGACTTTGCCCATGCTACTCTTCTGCCTAGATTTTCCTTCCCCACACATTTTTCCTGGCATCCCCCCCACTCATCTTTCAATACTCAACGATCACACCTGAGAAGCCTTTCCTGGTCTTTTCTGTCTAGATTATCTACCATTCCTATGTGCTGCCATACTATTTGTGTATAATTTGTATAATAGCATTTATCAGTATGTATTATAATTACCTGTCTGCATTAAAATAGTGGGCCTTTTAGGAATTGACTTACTCATATTTGTTTCCATATCTAGTGCCTAAAAGTGCTCAGCATATAGTAGTTGCTCAATAAAAATGCTAAATAAATTATGTTAAGTCTATTCATTTAACAGTTTTGAGTACCTACTATATGCTAGTTACCATTTATTGAGCACTTGGTATGTGCCTACAAAGTACTACTTAACACTTGTATCATTTAATCTCATAAAACTCCTCCAAAGTTAGGTGCTGTTATTTTCCCCTTTACAGATGAGGAAATTGAGGCTTTGAAAAGTTAAGTGAATAACCTAAATTGAATTGCTCTTTCTGGTGTCTTTCCCAAATTGGTATTTCATACTTAATCTGAATTGGAGGATTTCTTTAATTTAGGCTATAACAAATTTAAAGCATAGTATACAATCTTCCAATTATATTTCTCTTGTAAATTGGTAGCATTACCAGTTGTCTATGGTGTTTGTCAAAGGACTATTTATTTATTTATTTATTTTAGAGACAGGGTCTTGCTCTGTCACCCAGGCTGGGTGCAATGGCATGATCTTAGCCCACTGCAGCCTTGAACTCCTAGGCTCAAGGGATCCTCCCACGTAGTTAGGACTACAGATGCATGCTACCAAACCTGGCTGATTTATTTAAAAAAATTTTTTTTTTGTAGAGATGGAGTCTCACTATAATAACTCCTGGCTTCAAGCAATCCTCCATCCTCGGCCTCCCAAAGCACTGGGATTATAGTGTGAGCCCCCATGTCCTACCTGTTAAAGTATTTTTTTTTGAAAGATAGGATCTTGTGTGGCTTAACTAGTAATTTTTTTTCTTTTTGTCTAACATTTATAATTTTGCTAGCCCTACAACGAAAACAGAGGCCCAACAGTTCATTCTGTTTGAGAATTAGGAAAGACCAAATGATGAAAATCAACAGATTATGCCACAACCCCAAATTCTGAATCCTCTCTCCCTACCAAAGAACCTCTTGAGTCAATAGTTCGAACACCCTCCCTAGGAACTCGCTCATAAATTGAAAAATTGGCTGGTTTGATTTTCCTTCCCTCCTTTCCTTCCTCTTCCTACCCGCTAATGAGTGGTGAAATGGCCTAATGACTAAGGCCAGAGGGAGAAGATAGCAGAGCAGAGAGCCTGAATAAGCCGCACACTGAATTATCAGCCCCTGCATAATTGAGTTTTCTTTGGCTTCCTTCTTTTCTAGTTCAGCATTTTAAAGTTATTGAGGGATGCACTGTTTCTCCAGGCACTAAGACAAACCGTGTCTTCCATTTCTGCCACAATCATTTTATTCAACTCTGTGGGCTAGATGGCTTGTGCTTCTGACAGGGACTCCGTAAGAGAAGCTGGAAGAGCTCAGAACGACACAGTTCCCTTTTCTGCTTAGAGTCAAACACAGAAATGGCTTTTTAATGCCCTTGCCTGTTAGACTGTCCATGATATAGGCTGAAGAGCGTTTGTGTGGCAGGAGCGGCCCTGGAAAACGAGGAAGGTGCTAAGTGGAATATGAATGCAGCCCAGCTTCACAAAAGCCCCGGGATGGGAAGTGGCTGTTGGTGGTGAGGGTGAGCAACTATCTTGGTTTGCCCGAGACTGAGTAGTTCCCTGGAATGTGAAATTTTCAGTGCTAAAACCAGGACAGTCCCAGGCCATGTATGATTGGCCATCCTGTGTGTTTAACTTAACTTTTTTTAGCTTAACAAAAAGGTCACACTCAGTTGAAATCATTTCCTATTGTCTTTAAATCCTGTCTGACTCATTAAATGACCCAGGAAGACAAACAAAAACCTGAGAATTTCCTCAGCCTCCCTGAAATAAGTAGTAAAATGGAATGGACCCTTGTTGAAAGCTTTCTTCCTACTCATTTGCATCACGCTCTCCACTCATCTGATTTAAAACCCTTGGTTGCCCTGCTCCCCACGCCTGAGAGGTTTCTTTGTTCTTCCTTCCTCTCTCCTTTTGCTGCTGCTGCAATAACTCCAAGGATTAAAAAGGATGTACAGTACGTACTTTTTCCTACTTTGGCAATCGATTCTCATGGCTCTGCTTAGATGCAGCTGGCTGAGCTGGGGCATTGGGAAGCCTCCGGGGGACCCACAGCTGAATCTATCAGGTCCCCTGAAGCAGCTGTTATCTGAAGCAACTGGGTTATGCCAACAGCAGCAAAGGAAGGGTGCGGTGCGGGTGTGCAGGAAGAACACTAGACAAACCTGTTTCTGCTCCAGAGGGTCTAAATCATCCCATCTGCATGTGGAGCATGGTGATTGTTCTGGAGAAAGCAGGAAGGGGCAGGGATGGTGTTTTTCCACAGTTGTCAAGATAAACAGAGTAGCCAATGCTGTCTGTGCAGCTGTTTCAGAATGAGGATGAGCTGAATTATTTTATTTTTACTCAGTGGGAATTAACACCTCCCCGCCTTTCTTTTAGAGAGAGAGAGAGAAAGAGACTGTGCCTAACAAAAGCACTCAATGATTTGAATCTTTCTGCAGAATGGTGATAATTTATGGAATTGTCTGAACATATCCTTGTTTGGACATTTAATTAGTGAAAAAAACAGTCCAGAAAATAAAATAGCTAAGTAATTGGAGACAACCATTTGAAGACCTGGTAGAAGGAATGGGACAAGGAGGGTGACAGAGAAGCAGCAACAGGGTAAGATGTTATTTCAAGACAAGAGGCATAAAGAGTCATGGCCCTGAGGCTGAAGGTGGGGAAGGAAATGACGAGAAATGGTTATTATCTCCTGTATTATTGTCCTAATATCAGACAGTGTTAGTGGTTGGACCCTTGTGGCCATAGCGGCTTGGAAGGCCCAAGAGCTCAGACTCTGTAAGTCAGTCCAGCAAAAATTCCTGCTTGAACCTTTATCTTTACATGAATAACCAAAGGGATAGACATACTCTTGTGAAATATAGTGGTTTCAGGTAATGATGGCAGGTTCTCACTCCCTTCAGAACACAAAACTCCACTAAAAACCCCAGTAAAGGATTTTCTTTTAGGCATAAACCCACAAGGATAAAGAAAATGGGAAAAGGAGGCAAAAAACAAAGCAGAGAAAGCTGTAAATGAACAAATGGTAAATGATTTAACAGGCCCAAGAAAAGTGAATCCTATGAGACTGAATGCTCAAAGGCTTAGGAATTAAAGGCATAAGTCATCTCTGAAGTTGTGATAAATGAGGTGGGTAGAAAAGGGCTAAAATGAATAGGATTGGTTAACTAAGTGTTTATGAAACAATTCAAAGCCCTAGATCCTCTTCACTTCAAAGAACTTTTCTTCTCTCCCACCTTGATGGAAAACTGGAAATTTATTTTCTGATGAAGATAAAACAGAGGGTCTCTAAGCCAGAAGAGATACCATGCACAATTGAGAAAGGTCATATAGGAGGATTATGTGGTCGTGTGTTGAGACCCCAGCTCTTAGTAATACCTCCACGCTACACACCCCCGCCACGCACAGACAAATACTTCTGCCCTTTTTTGCCACTTAGCTTTCAGAACTCTGGGAGTCAGGCCCATATCTTCCATGTAGGGTTGGAAACATCTTCCTAGATAACCTGATCACTCCAAGAGGGAAGAGCATTAAAGAATCTGAAAGTGGGGTTTTCCTGACAGTTGACCCATTTAGGTAACCCTAAAGTGAATATAAAAGTCTATAAGCCTCACTGTATTCTCAGAATATCCTATTGTATTTCTGTAGTTTCCTTCCTGACAACCTTCTTGACAACCGGACATCTGAGGAAACTAATATGAAACATAAAGTCCAAAATAAACAGGGGAAAAAAACTATATAGGAGATGAAAACTTAAAAATCAAAAAAAACAAACAAAAATACATTGCTATCTTCAGAGAGATTAGAGTACATATGGCAATCCTAGACCAAGAAGTTGCTATAAAAAAGGAACATTTAGAGAATAAGAAGTATAGTTAGAAATTAAAACGTTAAAGCAGAATTGGAAAACTCAGTAGACAGCATAGATGATAAAGTTTAGGAACTCTCCCAGGAAGTAGAAAAAGATGGCAAGTAGAGAAAGTATAAAAGTGCAAGTCAAGATAAGGAGGTCCAATGTCCAAAACTAAGAGTTTTATAAAGAAAAATAGGAAAAAATCCAAGGGAAGAAATTAATAACAATAATTCAAGAAAATTTACCCAAACTGAAGTATGTGGGTTTCCAGATTGCAAGGGCCTTCTGAGTGCACAGCCAGTGGGAGAAAATAGACCCATACCCAGGCACATCATTGTGAAATTTCAGAATACTAAGGATGTAGAGAAAAATCTATTAAATACATGCTTCCAGAGCAAGACATCATTTTTAAAAAAGAAAAAGGGAAAAGAGAAACCAGGTCAGGTATCATAATAGTTTCTCAATAGCAAAACTAGAAGCTTGACAGGCAGTAGAACAATACATTCAAAGTTCTGAAGGAAAACTATTTTCAACTTCAGCCAGGCATGGTGGCTCATGCCTGTAGTCCTAGCACTCTGGGAGGCCGAGGCTGGAGGATTGCTTCGACTCAGGAGTTCAAGACCAACCTGAGCAAGAGTGAGAGATCCCATCGCTACTAAAATAGACAAATTAGCCGGGTGTGGGGGCACACACCTGTAAGCCCAGGTACTTGTGAGGCTGAGGCAAGAGGATCGCTTTAGCCCAGGAGTGTGAGGTTGCAGTGAGCTACGATGACGCCACTGCACTCTACCCAGGGGGACAGAGCTAGACTCTGTCTCAAAAAAAAAAAAAAACATTTTCAACTTAAGATTCTATACCCAGCCAAACTACCAATCAGATATGAAGGTAGACTAAAGGTAATGCTTAGACAAACAAAGTCTTAAATTTTTAGCTTCTAGGAACCACTTCTCAGGAAGCTATTGGTAGATGTACTCCATCAAAATGAGAGAGTAGATCAAGAATGAAGAAAGCATGAGATACAATGCAGGCTATTTAACACAGGAGAGACATTAAAGGAATCCCTGGAATAATGGCAAAGGCAGATCCCAGGATGACAGCTTGCATTAGACTTGGAGGGAAACTTGACTTCCTGGTCAGAAGACCTAGGAAGACTTCTTCAGGAAGAAATTGCTAGAAACACATGTTGTGTCAGAATGTCTTAAGAGGAGTGTAGTCAGTTAAGGGAGAGTTGGAAGAAGGAGGTGAATTAATGTTGAGCTCATACAAAACTAAGCAAAACAAAAATCCAGACTATTTTTAATTCTAGCAGGAAAAAAATACACAGCAAAGGAAAGTACTCCATGTATTAGTTGTGAATAACATTTACATAATCATAATATAAACACTGTATATTGATCCAACCAAAGTTACAATCTAAATTGGGGGGATGGGAAAGGGTGTGTGTGGAGAGGGGAAGGCTAAATCCTCATATTCTATAGTACCAGATTGGTAGATAAAGCCTAAAATCGAAGATCAAGAAATAGCATTATAAGCATGTTAATTTATAGGTGTGAGAGAAATCCTAAAATAATAAATTAAAACAGGTAAAAATGGTTGCCCCTGGGAAGGGGAGGAAATGGAACATGGCAGGAGTATTTTTCATAATAAACTTTATAGGCTGCTTGACTTTTAAAACTATGTGTGTGTGTGTGTGTGTGTGTGTGTGTGTATATATATATATATAACTTTATTGTAAAAGTATAAAAGAAGAAGAAGAAGTAGTGAAGCCAGCTTTTTTTTGTTTTAATGAAGAGGCCAAGCATCACAGCAGTAGCAGTGACTATTAGTAATATAATAGAATCTTCCTGCTTATTAAAAAAAAATCCTCTCTTACGAAGTATTCATTTTACTTTATGTTTATTCACTCATAATTTTCTCTTTTCTTGAATTTCTGAAACACGTGTGAGGATTGACATTTTTTTTCTGATCACTGGTCTAGCACTAATGCTGTACCAGTAAAGCCTAGGTCATGAATGGTTGAACTCTTAAGAAGCTCTGGGAGGGAGAGGAAAAAAAATCCTTGCCAAACTGCTCCATCTCCCAACCTGCTTGTTAATCTACCAGAAATATGGATTGGGGACAGGCTTCAAAATTGAGCTTCAACAGTGCATAGGACTCCTAACACATAAAATGTGCATATGGGGAAGTGTCTTTTAAAAAATGACTGGGCAGACTGTTAGGTTTGAATTTGTCCCATGTCTGCTCAGCCCCTACTACATGTAGTATACTCTGTAGACCACCAAATAGTGCCTCTTGGAGCATCTTGCTGTTTGGTTTCTCTTTTGCTTGTACTGAAAGTTCTAGCACCTTGACTGATTTTAGTAGCAAAATCTCTTATATATCAGTAGTGCTGAAATTAGTAATCCTTCATGCTATTCAGAAACTTGAGTACAGTGAAATCGGTCATGCACTTCCAGCTTTAACAATCCCTGAGATAGTGTGTTATACATATCCATACCAGTTTTGGCACTTAGGACAAAAATACATGTGTGTGTCTCTTCTCTCTGCCTCCCTCCCTCCCTCTCTCCTGTTATTGTTTGCATTGCTGTTGGCATTTTATTGCTCTTGGTTGTGAGCATTTTCCTCAAGTTTTCTGTAGTATTATTTTTATTTACTTTGACTATTATTCTGCTTCTTGTTGATAGCTTTGTGCATAATGATACTGATGCTTGCATTGCATCCTAAGTAAATCTCCGGATTTTTTATTAATATTTCTGATCCATTCCAAGGGGGAAAGGAAGGTCCCTGAAATTTTTGGTGAGCATTGAAGAAGTCTTGGGATAGTAGGTGGCATATGTGGGACTTTTATGGGTTGGGCTTGTTTTGTCTAAATACATTTCAGTTAGTTCTCTGAGAAGCTATTTCCTGGAACACAGGTTTTTATGCGTAGCTTGTAAGGAATACAGAGTCTTCAAGGGCCATATGTTCTACTGAGCTTCAAAATCTCTATCCTGAAGATGAACCTATAACATTATCATATATAATACTAGATATATAATATATGGCAATATATATTATATATTACTGTTATATATATGAACCTATATTACAATTGGTTGTATGCATGTGTGGGGTATGGGTTTTCTATGAAAGGAAATAATGCCTGCAAAGGCTGTACATGCATTGTATTCAGAAGTTGCTAGCTTTTATTTTAATTCCAATGCTAGTTTCTCAGGCGTCTAGAGTGAACATTTGTGATTTCCTCACTCCCTATGCTCTCTTTATTACTCTCTTGGTTTTGACACTTAGTTCTCACTTCCGTTTTTCAGACCATCTTCGGCAATTCCTATCTTATTTTTCACGGTATACTATGTTTATGTTCTTAGAAGGATCCTTAGGTTTTTCTTTGGGGAGAGGCTAATTCTTTCTCCTTCTGTTTGCCTCTCTTCCTCTTCTATTTAATCCTCTACTCTAAAAGGACAAAGAAAAGAAAAAAGTTCGTCTAACCCTTAAAATTTTAAGTTACAGTAAATGGCATATCCCCACCATAGTCTTAAGTTAAAAAAAAGAAAAACTTTCCTTATTCACCATGATCCTAAAGCAGGCATGTTACAGGTCTTAGTCACCAAATGAGTTCTTACAGATTCATAGGGAAACTAACAAATTTAATTTTCTTCTGCTTTTTCTCTAGTGCACAATTCCGTTAGACTCATTTGTCTACATTCGTGGAATTGCATAGCCTATTGGATAACCTGAAAAAGATAATGTAGCCATTTTAAGGATAAAACTAGTGAAATTCTCTCCCCTGCCCCCAGCACATAGGGCTAGGGGAAAAGTTAATGAAAAAATGCAAATGTTGAACTTTTGGTAATTTAGTTCTATTTCTTAAAATATACTTTGTGTTGGTTTCAAATGTTTTATTGAGTAATAAAATTGGTTAAAGTTATTCCCACATGGGAATTTATTCACATTAGCACATAACAGAGACAGAAGAAGGCATTGGTTTATTCATATTCATTTTCTCTCTCTCTCTCTCCCTATCCCCCTCTCTCCCTCCTCCTGCCTACCTCCTTCTCCCTCCTTCCCTCTCTCCCTTATTCATTTTTCATTTTATATACTCCACCTCTCATTTTCTCTCTCTATAATCCCTTGAAAATTACAATCTGAAAAAAAAGAAAGATAAAAAGAAAAGTAAACCATGAAATAAGCAAGACGTTTCTTTCCGTGAAATTCAAATCAGTTCCTCTTTCCAGATGCTAAGAAGCCTACTTAATTAGATTTTTGCCTATATCCTGCTAAATAGCTATAATAGGTATACTATGTCTATACCTCAGACTCATTTACATTATAGCCATGTTCTTAGACAGAGCTAGTTGTGCCTTCCCATTTGACTCTTCTTTTATTCCAGAAGGTAGAGGTTTTATAACTATTTATCCTTCTAATTTAGCAACCTTGTCTATAAAGTTTTGTGCTTTAAATAGATCATCTACCACTGAGTAGATAATTATTTGATTTTTTTATTTGTTGTTTATCTCCTGACTGTAAATATAAGTTCCATGGGGGAGGGATTTTACCTGTATTCTTCAATCCCTTATCCCAGCACCCAGCAATAATAGATGGCACATAGTAAGTTCTCAGTTAATATTAATATTTGTCATATGAGTAGTGATCACTGGGGAGTCGGGGGCAGAGAGGGAGTTACTTCTCCTTTAGCCATGTTTATATTATTTTGGTCTTTGAAGCAAGAGTAGTTCCCAGGGAGGACTTTTAAAGTAAATGTTGCTAAATTCAGTGTTTTAAGATTAAGCTACCATTTATGAATACATAATAAGCTCTTATGTCTGTCTCTCTACCACTGCAACCAATGTGGAGCCTGAGACTGAGAGAAATTGAGGAACTTACCCCAGATTGTTTACCTAATGCATTATGCATCTCTGACTAGAACCCAGGTCTTTCTTTTGACTCAGTTCTTCAAGTCATATAGTTTGATGTGTTTTTGGCTTGCCTTCCAAACTGCAGTTTAAACTTGTCCAGATGAAGGTTTATGTCCTTTCTGGTCCATTCCTCACAGGGCTTAGCACAATTTCTTGTACCTAGTAGGTATCTATTAAGTCTTGATTAATAGCAGATTTACCCAGTATGCCTGTAAAGGCTACTTACTGGTAAATGTGCAACCAGGAAATTTAAATGAATTAAATAAATTTTAGATCTTATGTTGTATTCATATGATTTATATAAATGTTATAATTGAGTTCTTTTGTGCTATTAATTCCAAGTATAATTTCATAAATCAAAGGCATATTATGGCAAATTTTAGGTTCCATATATTTCAGGGACAGGAAAACCCTACTGTTCAAAATTCGCTTTTCCCCCAAATAAAAAACAATTAAATATTTATCTCTAATGTTGGAATGGCTTTCTATTTTGGGTATCACTGGGTTATATATGATATATTAGTAATTATTTCTACCCATCATATCCCCTCTATATACTGGATTCTATATAGCATCAATTTTCTTTGAAAAACAATATGACTTCCTGTTTTATTTGCCCTTCAGGTTGAATAGTGGAGGCTTTGGAACATGATTACTCCCTCTGCAGGGCCAATGGTCAGAAAGCATCAGGGCTGCTCTCTGAGTCAGTAACCTCTGCTTAGGCTAACTCTGCACACCGTGTTTAACCTTTCATTAATCCTTCCTCTCCCAAATAAGCAAATGCTGCTGGGGCCCTTTGCTGAAGTCAGTAGAGGAGAATCTATAGCTCCACAGATCAGCCAGAGGGAAGGTTTTCTAAGAGTAACAAATCTTTTCTGTTGCAACATGCTTTTTCTAGAAGCTTTTTGTCATTCTGACAGTAAACTTGTTTTCTACTTGCTGCCTTAGCAACAAGACCTGAAGTTACTTCCCCTTCAATCTGTGGTTTGATTATGAGAGCACTAACGTTATACTCAGAACTAGAAGAAAATTTTATATTGGGGAAACCCACAGACATTACCTGAATCTTGGGTTAGAGAATTATTTGTGTATATTCTTAGTATCTCCTTGAAGGGAAAGGTCAAATAGAAAATCGTGGAAATGGTGAATCCAAACCCCGGGTCATCCCAAATCTCTAGTAAATGCTGTAGCTAAAGTTTCTGTTAGGTGACTGCCTCTGGCCACAGCAAAGAACAGTTTTTTTCAGAGTTCTCCATGGCTACTTGGAGAAAGAGCAGAAATATTAAGCATCCCTTCTTGTGTACCAGTTTTAGGCTAACTCTAGTTTTTAAGATTCTTTATTTAACCCAAGAATATGAAGTTCAATTTGAGAATAAAACTTAGTTTATCAAAGGATAGAATTCTGATGGATTTTGGCTTTAGTTGATGCCTTGAGAGCTCATTTAAATATTTCTTACCAAATTCAATTTTGTCTTGTAATAGAATGCACTCAGTACAGAGGTCAGGTGATGATGTAACTGAGGCAAGGTTAAGGGTTAACTATAACCTCAAGTAGGCTCATGGTACACCAGAACTGAATTCCAGAAAATATCAAGGGTTTAAAGTAGGAATGTACAAGTTGTTTTTCTGTATTTTCTTTAGTATGTTAAAGATGTATTGTATGTGACTTAGAAATTAAATCTGTTAGCCATCCTGATAAGAAATGATGGAAAGATAGATTAAGAATAGGAATTTTTACCTTCCAAGAGCAGGCAGGGAATCCATTGAAATCTCCAAAGCAAAATTTCTTTATTTCACATTACTATGTTGTCTCTCTGTAAGGAAATGCTATTTTTCTTAATAAATTAAAACTCCTAACTTCCAGAGTTTACACAAAAAAGAAACTCTTCAGTGGGTATGGCTAGTTGGACCATATGGACCTGACCTGGGTTTCACATTCTCTGCCAAGGAGGGCAGCTTGGCGGGGAAGAGGGACTTTAAATTTTAAACCCAAATATGGGCAAAAGATTCTTCCCTTGCTACCTCATGCATAGTTAACACAGGTCAAGAACTTTCTAAATAGGGGATTAAAGCAGGAATACCATAGAGCTAGGTAATCTACATTCTGAATGTAGCTTGCTTTCTGTGGCCCATGGTGCCCATTCTGAGGTACCCTAAGAGGAAGGAGGAGACCTCGCCTATGTTCTTGGAGTCTGTTCCTCGACCTGCCTCCTTGTGGATGCACCATTTTAACATCCATACTCAGTAATGCAGTAGACCCCCCTTACCCTCGGGATACATTCCAAGACCCCCAGTGGATGCATGAAACTGTGAATAGTACTGAGCCCTATATATACTATGGTTTTTCCTGTACATAATACCCATGATAAAGTTTAATTTATAAATTAGGCCCAGTAAGACATTAACAACAATAACTCACAATAAAATAGGACAATTATAACAATATACTGTAAGACAAGTTATGTGAATGTAGTGTCTCTCTCTCCCCCTCTCCCTCTGTCTCTCTCTGTCTCTCAAAATATCTTACTGTACTGTAGTACGGGCAACTGAAACCATGGAAAGCGAAACCTTGGATGAAGAGGGTCTATTGTGCTCTCCCAGACAACCAGCATTCTTGAAGTCCAAACCAAGAAATTCTGTGTCCTAGAATCTACCCTTTGAATTTCTATTTAGTGATACCGTCCTCTGCCAAGGACTGCATTAGATATTTTAAATACTTATCTCATTTAAATACCCTGTAAAGTTTGTGTTATTGACCTCATTTTATAGAGGAGGAAACTAAGGTTCAAAAAGGCTTAAAACATTTTTTTCCTAAGTGACACATCTAATTAAGTGATGGGGCTGGGCTATACACCTGATTCTCCTGGTCTGTAAAGCCCACATTGTTTCAAAACTCTATAATGCCTTTCAGTTTTAGACTGCTGTCCTATGAGGGCCTAGGTTTTATTTTATTAAAGGAGAATCTTATTCACCCATAATCTTACAGCTCCTAGAAGCTTTTGTACTGAAACATCCTGTTTTGAACGGTGTTCAGTATCCAGTCTTTGTCAGCCACTTGAAGACAGCTAACATAGGGAAGAGAGGAGAATACTGGAAACAGACTGTTACGCTGGGGCTCATGTGGACAGCATTAGTCCTCATCAGAAATGGCCAATCTGTTGCATATCTGCCTTCCTCGGCACTGTTTAAGTTTTAATTATCTTCCAACTGTCTGAGCTGCTGTTGAGGACCTCTGTGAGAACAAAGGATATCTATTATATTTTTCAGCAGTTCCCCTCTCTACACACTGATGAATTCACTACCTGCCACTGACCTTATTATCAGGTTAAATCAGAGTCTGACTGTGCATTGGAGAGATGGTGCTAAAAAGGAAAAAAAAATCTTAAACTTTACCTGTTATTTAAGATTTCCTGTAACAGAGAAAATGTGGTATCTACTTCACCTGTTTAGATGTTATGACCCAGAACCAATTTTTGCTTTGTTTTTCACAAAAAGTAAAAAGAGAGGGAGGACTCTGTCCCATCCCTATCCTCTGGATTTTCAGTAACTTGGGTAGTGATAACTTCTCTTTTACCTTTGGGCTGTTCCGTGGTGGGCCCCTGTAAGGAAATATGCTCAGGATCAGGGATGTCCCTACTCCCCTCCACTCATTGTTCCTGGGTCGGGGCACTCTTTCCCCTGAGCCAACAGCGCCTCAGGGGAATTCCGTGCTCCAGGCCGCTGTTACCAGTAACTGATGTTAGGCTGTCCGCTGAAGCCTATTTGCCATTTCTAGATCTTTAGTATGGGGAAGAAGTGCAGGATATTTACAACTTCTTGCTTGGGAAAAAGGAGCATGGCTTCTTTCTTTTGATGTTACTATTTTTTAAAATGTGTATTTGAATAAGGACTTTATGCCATTTTTGTAAATTATGCCCTAATTTTATAGAGACTTAGAAAGTATGGTAGAACTACAATAATTAAATTTGTTATGAGCATTACGTATAACAGGCTAATCAAAAATTGTGATGTACAGTGGTGAATGCTAATTTGACCTCAGTATTATGTAGCAGAGATAACATTATCTTCATTTATATAGAACTTTTTATCTGGAGGCCTCTCTCGGTGCTTTTCCAAACCATATGTATTATTTTGTTTATTATCACAAACACTATCATTAAGGCTATAAAATGTATTCTAGTACAACTTGCTATTTTAAGTTGCTTGTAATTGGGGGATGAGGGAGGAGAAGCTTGCATATTTTCTCCCATTCCTGATATTTGCACTGAGTAAAATTGGGGAAATGACTGTTATCTAAACTTGGAAAGCCTGGTTCTATATAATGTTTAAAAAAGAAAGAAAGGGAGAGAAGGAACATTACTGCATCCCCTTAGGTCAGCCTGGACTATATTAACCTTAAGAACCACCAGTGGGAAAAGGCCCTGTTAGTCACTTCCTTCCTCTTCTGTGCACGTTAGGAGAGCTGTTTCTCCTTTGGTAGAGACTTGACCTAGAGAATAGGAAAATGGTCTGATCAAATTCCACTAAACCACATTCCCTCTATTCCCTCCAAGGTTGCAGACAGCAGCACTCAGGCTGTCACGGCCATGTACGGTTGAAAATGCTATGCTGGTTGAGTTCCTGTGGGTTTAAAGATATGGACAAAATTAGATTCAGGCCAAGGTGCCAGGTTTAACACACCCCTTCCCTTCCAGAAAGCGCCAGGGAGATTGTCGCTGCCAACAGTAAAGGACAACACAATCTGTACTGCGCAGACTATTAAGAACTTATTTTAAATGAACCTACCCACCCACCCAAAACCAGTAAAATCAGCACCTTCTGTCTGCCTTGAGGGCTCAAGAGATTAGGGCCAACCTCCCACTTCGCCAGAGGACTCTGGTATGTGTAGCAGTTGCCCTGATTCTCAACGCAGGAAGAGTGGTGTCTCTTTGCAGTAGGTGTGAGCATACTGAACAGCCAGTCCAGGAGATGGCATTAATATTGGTTATGAAGATGAGTGATCAGCTCGTGTCAAGGAGCAGATGGCTAAATGAGGTACTCAGAGAATGCCCTGAGATTCAGGCTTGAAGAAACAGGAGGGAAAATAGCCCATGGTATAAAAACCCCAAATATAGTCTCCTTAATGTGAATTTTCTAAATCGGCATTTACATTATACAGTTAACTTGGAGTGATGAGAAATGTAAGGAAATTACCAAATTAGTGAACAGCAATTAACTCAGAAGTAAAATTGTATCATCTAAATTGAAGGTTGTTTCACACAGCAGAGGGGAGGATATTACTAAAACCTTGCCCAGTCTGTCACAGCCTAATTGAAATCTGTTCGTTTAATATACCCTATCCTTCAGAGTGCATAGTTCATAATATGGAAGAGCATTATCAGTTAATCTAGTTATTTTTCCTGGTTCTTCCTTTGAATTCCGTAAGACAGTGTGTGGCACATTCCCCGTGGAATTGTGTGATGCTCAGAAGAGTCAGTTTGTCTGTTCATTAACCTGTGAACTGTCAAGTCCCTTTGGAGAGTGAAGAGAGCAAGGTACTCCAAGGTTAATGCTTATTTGTTGGAGATGAAGCCTCCAGGGAGATAAAGAGGGTGAACAGGCTACGATGCTCAAGGCCTGCCCTGTGAAACTCTGCACTGTGTGCAGATGCCAGATTCAGGTGGCCAGGAGGGAGGCTGCAGAGCAGGCTGGGCCCTCTCTGCAGATCACTTCCTCTGGTCAGGAGAAGGCTCCCCAGCCGTCAAGTGGGGGGGCTGGCGTAAGTATATAAGGCTAACTTCCTAACAAGGATTTAGGAGCAATATTAAAATAAGAAACTGTGAGTAGTTTTCAGTAGTTGCTGTGGATTTTTCCTTTTAAAAAAGAAAGCAATATTGATTTCATGCATTTGAAAGCATTTGATTTTGCCTGTATTTGTGCACATGTGCACAGGTACATTCCTAACCATAAAGCGAGGGTAGAAGCTATTTGTTACTCTCCAGTGTAAATGTCTTAGGGACATATAATTGTACTGACATTCAAGGGTTGAACTGAACAGTACCTGGTTTGATTTTCTAAGTAAACCAAATCTAAGTTTTATTTAATACTTAACTCTCTAGGAAGTGACATCTCCCTAATTTTGCTGTAATTCTTCTAGGCTCAGTTGGAGCTAACCCTAAGGAGCAGGTAGAGGGTCTGAAGTCAAGTTCAAAGTCTCCTTTAGTCCATATCCTCATACGCTGTATGTTTAAATGTGTCTTATTTTGTTATCCTTGGATTGGTTGTAATGGAAGCTCATTTTCAACAGATTTTCTTTTCTTTTTACCCTCAGGTATATTCGAATCGTTGGGACTCACAACACAGTGAACAAGATTTTTCACATTGTGGCTTTTGAATGTATGTTTACAAACAAAACCTTCACTCTCGAGAAGGGACTGATAGGTAAGTATTGCAATTACATTTTTGTATATCTACTTAGATATTTTATCTTCAAATATTTTGTTTTTCCATGAACTCATCTTAATCAGCTCTAAAGACTCTGGTTGATTTGAATGTCTTATGGCTGAGTGACATAGGGGATGGCTTACATTTTTAGTAGTCAAAATAATAATTCCAGTAAACTTTAAAAATGAATATAAGTGTTACACTGGTGTTAAGAATTGAAAATATTTTAGTGGTTCATTCAGATTTGCTATGTAGGGAATGCTTATGATAGTCAGGCAAAGCCTCTCCTATGACGAGTTTTTCTATATTTAATGGTAGGTGAGTTCAGGGAGGAAGTCTGTATAACACTGATTGGATGTTCATACTTTCCAAGGCTATGCAGGTATCTTGGCCTTTGATTTGATATGAATGGTGTGCTCAGCTTGGGGAGTATCTTCTTTTCATGGATGTGTGAATCCATATTTGCCCAGTTTAGCCAAATTCACCTCAAGAAAGTGCCTGCAGATAATTTAAATAAGACCAGAATGACTGAATTGTCATTGCAAAAGTTAAGTTATTGGGTAGAACTGCCTGACTGATCTTTGGAAAGGGTATTTCTAATTTTGGTTTAGTAGTTTGGTTGATTTCTGTTGTGTTTTATTTTTGTTTCAAGTAATGTTTAGTCTGGCCATTGTGTACAGTCCTTCCCAGGTCTTGACATTCTCAATATCATGAGTGGCTTTTCCCATCCAGACTGGCCCATGGGTTTTTACTCATTTCCTACAAAGATCATAGTTAGATTAATTAGATCCTTGAATTTGTACTATTACTGCAGCTTCCTTTGAGAAGGGACTTTGTATGTTCAGGTGGAGGGGATAAGATGCCCCTGCCTTGTGTTACCTAAAACAGAATTCTGTGCCTTTACAAAGGGACTCATGTTTCCTGTCCTTCTCAAGTTCTGTCCGTATTGGGACACATGTTCACATTGACACATGTCCTAAAAACATGGTAATAACTATAATGGGAAAAATGAGTGTAACTCACAAATGTTTACTAATTCTTTGAAAAGTCACAGCCTAAATGTTCCTAACACCTACTGTGTCTGAAACATAATCCTTTGTTTAGGAAAATTTGGGAGAGTAATATTAATAAAATAGCAGGAGATGAATTTTGTCTATTTCTCAACTAAAATGATTATTTTGGTTTTAATTTTGTTCTGGGTGTAATTTTTAATATTAAATATAAAGGTTAATAATTTTGTGACTTTAAAGTAATTTGAAAGTAAACATTTTTGAAGCATTACCTAATATTATGGTCTTTTAATTCTGCAGGCTGTATGGAATTGTGGTAAGGGAGGGTTATAAGAAGAGCACTCTTTTTCACCTGCTGCCTGGGTTCTTCTATAGACTGTAGGCCTCACTGTGTATGTGATTGTGTAGTTAAGAGAATCCTCAGTGAGAAGGATCTTAGAAACCAAGACCCTTTATATTCACAAGATGGGTAGCATTTGGCTACTCATTTCATCCCCATGCACTGCAATTTTAAACATGCTGCACAGAAGGTGCCATGTACATAAATCAATTCCCCCTTCTTTCTGGAGGAAGAACAGGTTTGTGGACACTGTACTTACCAAAGAAACAGGCCTATGTGGCATGAAATGCTGTTACGAGAATGAAACTCAGGATCAGTTGTAGTGAGGGATGCTGTCGTTGGTCTGCATCAAACTGAGCTAGTCAGCATTATCAAAAGGCATAATAGTCTCAGACATGTCAGGAGACAAAGGAAGATTACAGAGACATAAGAAGTGTTTTTGGTGTCTGGTCAAACACTTTTCTGCAAGCCTTTTTCTGTGATGCTCACAAGTTTGACTGCAAAGAGCACTGCAATCATCCGCCTGTCTGTCAATCAAATGGGATCAGTGGTGCAGGTAGGCAGAAATGTATGTGCACTTGCCAGCAGATGGCCTGCAGAGGGAATTCCCCTGGCCCTCCTTGGGACCGTCTTCACAGCTTAAAGCTGTCCCATGCTGGGCAGTGGTGTGAGTGGTAAGGGAGTTCAGGGGATCTCATTATTCTATGTCTGCTATTGCAGTTCTGCTTAGCTTACAGTGCTGTGTAAAATAATAATGGCCAGCTTTCCATGTTGATTATCTCAGGTACACTTTAGGAGCACACAGGCATTGGCCAGCCACTCCACAGGGACCTCTCAGAAAGGAGTGGTCCTCTGGTGGGGGCACCGATATGTCAAAATCACCTGGAGTTATTTTTAAATCATAGATGTGTACTCCTTACTCCTTCCTTCCTATATCCTGTGAAATGTGCACTCCTCTCTTGAGAACCGCTGATATAAACTCTAGATTTTCCTAGGAAAAAGAAAAGTAAAACTAAAATAATGCCATCATAAATAACTAGAGTCTCAAGGCCTTCTTTTATATTTCTGGATTCAGAACCTCTTTTGTTCACAGTTCCTGGTCTTCCTTTCACAGTTCAGGCTCCTCTAATTATTCTTTTGTAGGCCTTAAAAATGACTTCTAAAATATTTGAATTTTTTTAAAATCAGATTTTAATATTATTGTGTACAGACATACCATCCTGAACGTGCCTGATCTTGTCTGATCTTGGAAGCTAAGCAGGGTTGGGAGTAGTTAGTGCATGGGTGGGAGTTTTTTAATGTTATTATTTAAAATGTGTAATAATGCCAGGAAATAACATAAATAAAAATAACCACATTAACAATATGAAATTTTAGTCTTCTTTAACCATCAAAGGGTTTCTTTTCTGTTTTTGACAACAGCATGTCACTCTTCATGCTGCTTCACTTGCACAGATTCATGGGGAAGCTCTGAAGTCCTCCAGGTTCACATATCCATGGGAAGGACCCCAGCTCGATCACATTGCCCAGAGCTGGGCCCTTCTCCCACCTTTGTTGCTGCCACCATAGCCCCTTCTCGTTTGGTGGCTGTGTCTGGATCTTGCTGGAATGTATTCTCTTCTGGAAGAGTCAGCCTGTGATGACTGTCTTCTGTGTGTTAGGAGGCATTTGTAGGAAATCCTAACCTGTCTTACCAGTAGGGCATGGAAGAAATAATTAGAAGAGATGTGAACACTATTTTATAAATGTTCATTCTCCCAAAGAATGTGTTTGCTTTGCCTCAGCATTCCAGTTTGTGATATATGCACAGCATTTGCCAAGTCCTTCTACTTTTTCATAATGATTGCCAAATCTTCCTTTTCATTTAATTTTGTGTTTAAATTCACTTTTTTGAATGTCATACTAGTTATCCAAGTAGAGAAAGTATTCCTCTCACCCAGCTTAAAGAACTAGCAATTCACAGCTAACCTAGTTTTATCTGTATGTAATCTACTTCCTTCTTATCAGATTATTTTGAATCCAATCTCAGACATTTTATCATTTCATCCATAAATATTTTATTATGTATCTCTAAAACTAAGGCCTCCTTTTTGTAGCCATAATCATAATACCATTATAGTACTCCAAAATTGAACAGTAATTCCTTGAGGGTATTAAATATCTATCCAGTCAGTGTTCAAATTTCCCTAATTGCTTCAAAGTCTGTAGTGAGAATATGCGTTCTGTATGATAGGTTGTTTAAATCAGAATGCAGATAAGGTCCATATTATGCAAATAGCTGTTGTGATTGTTAAATCTCTTTAAATGTATAGTTTCCCTTTCGTTTACTTGTCTGTCTCTGTCTTTCTTTTGCTCTCTCTTTTTTGTTCCTTCTCTCTCTAATTATAATTCACTTGTTTAAGAAGCTAGGTTTTTGTCCTATAGAGTTTCTGAAAGCCTGGGTTTTGGTCATTGAATACTCATGGTAATGTTTGGCTTGTTTATCCATTGCATTTCTTGTAACTTGGTAGTTAGAGGCTTAGTCAAATTCAACTATTATGTTTTTGTAATAATACTCCTTAGGTAGTTTTATGTGTTATCTATCAAGAAGCATAGAAAATCTCTGGTTGTTTCTCTCTTGGATGTTCACATCCATTGATGATTCTTTCCTAGATCCATTATTTCATAATTTTGGATTGCAAAATGGTTATATTCTAATTCTGTCACTCCTTCTTCATTTAGTTGCTAGAAAGAGAAAATTTTCCTCCACACTCATTTGGCAATCCTGAGATGCAGTTTGCCCAAGAAAAGAAGGATAAATGTTACAATCCTTCCTTTGATTTACCAGTTTTCAAAATAAAGAGGTGATTCCCTAGCATCCTCCAAAGGTAACCAGTCAGATTTGTTTCTGGAGTTTTTTAGGGGCAGGTGAGTACATTTTGAATTTATGGGATTAAAACATTAGACATTTTTAAATCACTTGCCGTTATTATTAATGATATTCAAGTTGTCCCATCTTTAGCCTCTTCAAATTGGTTCTTTAATCCTTTTGACATGACTTCAGTAGTCCTCCATAGTTCTTTGTTTTCTGGCATGACAGCATGTACCAGGTTTATCTTATGCATTTCCTGCCCTTGATCTGGAATCAGCCATTTCTTCAATAAGCCTTGGTTCTGTTTAGTGGGAAATGCTATTTGTAAACCTCACTGTAGGTCCTATAAATGATCCTTGCTACTGTGTTTTTGTCTATTTCTAGGCCTTTCAGTAGATAGAACTAGGAAAAACATGCAAGTTTATTTATTTACTTATATGTCATATATATTGAACGGATAAAATATATCATGAATGTATGCTGATGCTTCTAATTCCAACTCAGTAGTACAAGGTTTTGTTTAACCTTTCGATCGCTCTCTCATCTCAGTTTCTCCATACTGAACATCTTTGTTATCAATGATACAACACCATAATTCATTTGGTTTATCCCCAGTACATACAAAATAGCCTTAGAATAACAGTACCAATACTATCATGAACCATATGATTACTGAAAATAGTTTAAGATTTTTGCAATTATTTTTGGGTCCTTCTATCACTAGAGATATACAATAAAATGACTATGTTTTAAAGTCACTTGAAATGATTCTCTGTGTGGTTATGCCACCATTTCAGTAAACAGTGAGGTTCATCTGTTCCATTTTACTTTCAATATTTAGGGATTGCCTTTAAAAAATTTTTGTTTTATAACTATATGAAATACATTGTTTCAAAATCAAATCTGTAAAAGAACTGTATTCAGAGAAATCAAGCCTCTATTCCTGTCCCCTCTGCCCCTGTAAGTAATTGCTTTTTCCCACTTAGTTTTTTTTCCTTCAATTTAAAAAATGGGAAAAATATATTTATTTATATATTTATATTTTGTATCCCCCCTAACATTCTTAAATAATCGGTAGCACACTATATACTATGCATACTTTTTTTCACTTTGCTTTTCTATACTTAACATTTATTTTGGAGCTAGCTATATAGAAAGATATTTTTCATTTCTTTTTATAGCTGTAGGGCAGTCATCAGGATAGATATACCATAGTTTATTTAAATAGTTCTCTACTGATGAACCATTTGGGCTGTTTGTAGTCTTTTGCTTCTACAAATAGGGCTATTGCCTTGTGCATAAGTCTTTTCCTATTTTTGCCAATACATCTTTGGGATAGATTCCTGGAAGAGGGACTGTATGATCAAAGGGTAAATGCACATATAATTTTGCTAGATATTGCCAAATTCACTTTCATAAGGATTGTACCATTTTTAAATTCTCACTGGCATTGTATAATAAAGGCTGTTTCTCTACAGCCTTACCAATGGAGCATATTGTCAAACTTCTGGATTTTTGCCAGTTTGATAGGTGAGAAATGGTATCTCATTGCAGTTTTAACTGCATTTCTCTTATCAGAGAAATTGAGCATCTTTTCTTATGTTTAAGGGCCATTTGTGTTCTTTTTCTTTTTAAAATAGCTCTTCTCTTCTTATGAGTCTTCTAGATGAATAGAGGATATGCTTTTAGTAAGACTTGGGGGAGCAGTAAACACTTTACACTGATATTAGAATGTGTTATTTAGCATTACAGGAGTCTGGTTTTCCTTCTTATGGTCTCCTTGTTCTTCTACAAAATATAAGCTCTCATAAGTCCTTCTCCACCCTTATCCTTGGCTCTACCTCTCTACTTAAGAGATAATAACTAAAACATGCAGCTCTAAGTTCAAAATTTGAGACCCTTTAACCCGTTCAAAGAATGAGAAGAAGATCCTATCATCAGCTTCAGGCCATTAAATGTTATCTCTGTGTCTGCCAGCATGGATCCAGAAAGACTGGTGGCTTTTTGTTCTAGTGTCTTGTTAGTACAGTAGTCCCCCCTTATCTGTGGTTTTGCTTTCCATAGTTTCAGTTACCCCTGGTCAACCATGGTCCAAAAATATTAAATGGAAAATTCCATGAATAAACAATTCATAAGTTTTAAGTTGCGTACTGTTCTGAGTAGCATGATGAAGTCTTGTACTGTCCCACTCTGTCCCTCTGGGGACGTGAATCATCCTTTGGTCCAGTGTATCCATGTTGTATATGCTACCTGCCCATTACTGTGTAGGAAAAAACAGTGTATAGAGGGTTCGGTAGTGTCTGAGGTTTCTGGCATCCACTGGGGGTTTTGGGATGTATCCCTTGAAGATAAGGGGGGACTACTGTAATTGTGCCGTCTGAATAGGAACATGGGAGCCATATGCATCTGCCGTTATCTTCAATACCACCAGAAGCAGATAGAAAAGAAAATGTTTTTTCCTTCCTCCCATCTTCCAATCTCCCACCGTTTCTTCTATTGGCAGAACCACAAACCAACCTGGTAAGGGGAATCTGGGAACTGTAGTTTGCAAAGGGTTAGTGTCGAGCAAGGAAAGGAATGGAGCTGAAAGCAAACGTGACTGGCACAAAAGCAGAAAGACAGACAATGTAAAAGGGGCTCCTTCTAACAGGAAACTTACTATGTGATTCAAAGTAGCTGGCTAAGCACATTGGCAGTGTATGGAAATATGTGTAGTGGAGAACAATGACAATGGCACAAACAGGTGTGGGGAAAGGTTAAATATTGAGTTGGGCTGTAAAGAAACCCAACGTATTCTCTTGCCTAGTAAGATTAGGCTTATGAAGAATGGTGTTTTGAGCTGGGCCTTGAAGAATTTAGTAAATATTATGGAGCATTACAAAAGTGCTAATTTACATAGCAATAAAAATGGGTGACACTTGTTTCCCTCAGAGGAGCTGAAGGCAGTAAATAGAAATAGGTGGTCTGTGATTGCTACTGTTATTTAAAAATATTTTGAGATTGTAACAATATGTTTAGAATGCTGTAAAATTTCTGGGAAAATAAACAGAGTTGGAAATCTGGGCTGTAAAGGGCTTTTGGCATCCAGTGAACTAGGGGTATAATGTGACTTCTGTGCTTCTCATCTGTGTTTAGTAAAGTAAGTGCCCTCTGGAGCAGAAACAAAGGTTTGAAGTGGGGGAGTTCATTAACAGATGAAGGTGTTAGAATGTGGCAAAAAAGCAAACTTTCTTCTGGCTTGGCAGAGGGGCCCTAAAGGCCTTAATGCAGACAGTTTCTTAAGATGGCACTAGTGAGTCTGGACTAGTCTAGACCAGGAGGCTTATTTCTCAGACTTACTTCTCTAACCAGGTGTTAAGACTGGTTCTAACTGCCAGTGAAGCTTAACTTCTTTAGCTACTGTGAATTACATGGCATTAAGCAGACATTTATTAAGAGACTGCCAAGTGTATCTTAGGCACTGGGGAAGAAAAGCACACAGGTATAGTTTCTGCCTTGGAGGATCTTACGATCTAGTAGAGGAGAAAGACACTTAAGCAGAAGGTAACAACACAGTAAAATAAGTGATGTATTGGGAGGTTTCAGCAGATGTTATAGGAACGCTGGACAGGGGCACTAACCTGAGCTGGAGAAGTGGTGTCAGGGAAGACATCCCAGTGGAGGGGGTGAATTGGGCCAGTCCATAAGGACAGGAAGAAGGGGAAAAGCTTGGGGAAGGATCGCACAAAACGGTCAGCGTGGGCAAAGGCTTATCTTGGATCCGCTCCACAGCCAGAGCCCTTTCCAGTGGGCCGCCTTGCACCTGGTTGGGGATTGGAGTAGAAGGTACAGTTACTTGTAGTCTTTCACTTTTCCTCTGGAGAAGATAAAGCGTTATTTTCTGTCAAGATCTTAGTTTTATAAAAATTCTGATAAAGTAAGTACCCCACAGTAATGCATACAGAATATAATACAGTTTGTTTGTTTGTTTGTTTGCCTTCCACCCTGAGGAGCTGGTGTTCTCTAACAAGAATGGATACAACTCTTACTGAGATAGTGTGGAGGGGATGGCTAGCAAATGGCTCCCTGGTAATCATTTAGGATTCTTGGTTTAGTGTGTGGTCAGTTGTGTACATATGTATCCTTTTATTATTCTTTCTCTTTTTTTTTTTTTAAAGAATAAAGCCGACCTGAAAAAAAATTTTATTGCTCTCATTTTATAGGATTTACTTCTACATTTTACGGGACTGAATTTTTTGGACTCTATTTATATATTCCCTCATTATAGCAGGGATTTGTAAATATAGCAGTGTGTTATGTCTAGGCAAATGTATATGTGTACAACTTGTTTTTAAATGGGACATCTTAGAGTATGTATCCAACATTATATGATAATAGAGCTTTATTACAAACCATGGTTCTGCCTCAGACAGGCATTATGAACAGTCAGGTTGTACCCAGGCGGCAAGATGTTTCTCTGGCACTGACTGTGAAAGATATTCTGCTGGTCCAGGGGACAGAAAATTTAATTTTGTGGCCTAGTCCTTAACCTAGTACCCCCAATCTTCCCTCCCAAAACCTGATAGGTAATTTTTAAATTTAACATTTTGAGTAGGTATTACAAATATATATTCTTATTGCTTCCCTTTTTATTAAAAATGGTTGCACATATTCACATATCCTTTTTCAGTTAACCGTGTTTCTTGGCGATCTTTCCTTAGTAGTACATATAGAGCTTTCTTGTTCTTTTTTACATTTGTACAGTATTCCACTGAATGGAGGTGCCGCAATTTTATTTTACCAGTCTTCTTTGATAGACATGTAGGTGTTCCCAGTCTTTTACTATCAAAAACGATTCTGTAACCACCCATTGTATAAACAGTGATGTTTAATCAGAGGCAGTTTTCCAATAAAGCCTAAAACAAAAAAATACCCTTTATGCCCCCCCAGGGCTGGTTACATAATTTGTGGGGCACAGTGTAAAATGAAAATGTGAGACTCTTTGTTCAAAAAGCAGGGAAAAAAGTGCCATTAAAGCCTTAAAAAAACCCCTTTCTCCTTTCTTCTACAGTCTCTCTCTCTCAACTTGGCATGCTGTTTTTTATTCGCTATTTAATGTCATTCTAAGTTAAAAAAAATTAAACTTTTAAATTATTAGCGTGAATTTTACCATTCATTTTTATGTTGTACAATGGTGGTGTTCTTTTTTTCTTTTCTTTTCTTTTTTTAATAATCTCTTGTGCCACCTAAAAATGGTGGTTTTTAAATGCAAACAGAAGATCATTTCTCATATGCAGAATTACCAAAATTATACAATTCACATTTGGTAGCTCATATGTGTGTAGGAATTTAATTCTTACCAAAAAAGTGAAAATACTGCCCAAAACTAATTGAACTATCTTCGTTTGACTTCTTGATACACATTCTACCGACACCCTCTACCTTTGGCTTATTGATGAGTAGGTGAGTAAGGAAGAACTTAAGGGAAAGGAACTATGAGTTGCCTCATCTTTTCCTTTCTTTCTATGTCACTCTTTTCAGCATGCATATAAGGCTAATACAGGGAAATAGGAGTGAAAAAGGATATGATAGAGTTCCTTGGTTATTAGTGCTTCTTGGAATGCCTTTGCCTTCTTTGTACGTTTGAAGCAAGTTCTGATTTGAAGGGGAAGCATGGCCTTTCTGGACTGTCAGCAGCTCTGCTTACTCAGTCATAGACATAGTCACCTTGTACTTGATTTGAGTCTCATAACTCGCATGCATTGTGAGCCCACTGAATTCTGTGCTCATGGGACATTGTGAAGACTATACACAAATTGGGGTGGTAAGGAATGATGGACACCCATATTTTGCATATCTCCTCTGCTCATGGGCTTGCTTCATTGTCTTCAGACCTTATTTTAAAAACATAAGTTCATTTTTCTTGAAAGGGGGCTCAAGGTGAAAAAAATCAAAACAAAACATAAGTTCAAAGATAAGATTATTAATAATTTTAAGACAGGAAGAGTGGGGCATTAAACTAAGTGTGAGTCCCATCTGAGTACAGGGCTTATCTGACTGCACAGCTCTCACGAGCAAGAAGCTGGCCCTGCTTACCACTCTATTTAACATTGTTCTAGAAGTTCTGACAGCAGGGGGGAGCAAGGACCAGGGGTTAGGAGGTGGTGAACAAGAAATAGGTGTAATAAATATTGGGGAAAATTGACCAAATATTATTTGCAGGTGGATAATGTACCCAAGGCAGTGAATGGAAAAATTATAGAACTAATGAGAACTCTAAGGAAGATAGCCAGATTCAACACTATATACAAAAAAAAAAACAATGGTTTTCTCAAATATCCAAAATAACCAGTTAGTATAATAGGAAAAAAAATTCCATTCCATTCATAGTAGCAATAAAAATTGTAAAATCTCTAGCAACAATCTATGAGCCACACTTCTTTATACCTAGTCCATCCCTAGCCATATTACCAAGGACCACCCATCTCTGACCCACCTCAAGCCATTAGAGATGAGATAGGGGTCAGAAACACAGATGGGAGGCCGAAGGATGATGTGTGCTCCCTAATAGTGTGGCTGTGAGGTGAGCATGCTGGGAACATCTACTGGAGCTTTTAACCTTTTTGTTTTCTCCCATAAGCAACAAATACCTACCTAGGAATAAAGTTAATAAATCCACAGGTTTTAATGTAAAGAAACTATGAATCTTTAAGGGGCACTGAATAATGGAAAGACATATTCCTAGATGGGAAAATTTAATATTGTAAAGATGTTGGTTCTTCCATCTTAATCCATAAATTTAACATAGGACTACTTAAAATACCAATTGTATTTTTTTTTAAATTTTGACTAAGTTATCTTAAAATTTTTCTGAGAGAATAAATAAATGGAAATATCCTCCCCCTCCTCCCCAAAATAAAGCCTAATAAATAAAAATAAAAATAAAAATATGAATGAATGAGTGATCTATTACCACCAGGTTTTAAAATTAGTACTGCATGCTGAAGTGGCATGGCATTAATGCAAGAATAAACTGGTAGATAATTAAGCAATCATCCAAACTCTGGATTAAATTCCAGTATGTGTAAGAATATAGTACAAAATAAAGATGACATTTCACATCAGTTAAGTACAAAAGGGTAATACAGCAAATGATTCTGAGATACGTAATAATTGGAAACAGGTATGTAAAATTCTTTCTTCATTCTATATACCAAAACAGTTTCTTGTAAAGGGTTAGATTTTACAGTGTGACTCCAGAAGAGCTGTGGGGAACTACTAAGAAGTATTTATCTGATCTCAAGGTGAGGAATGACTTTCTCAGCATAAAAGCAAAGGCAGAAACCATAAACAGAATTCAAAGGTGTTTGACAAACTGGGAACAAATAATTGCAACATACATGACAAAGTTAAGTAAGAAAAAGATACAAATCCCCAATATAAAAGTATACAAACCACAATTTATTAACAAAGAAAGAAAAAGAAACATAATAGTCAATAAACTTGAAAGACTTTGGTCTCACTAATAAAGAAATGCATATTGAAACAAGATACCATTTTTTGGCTTAACTGACAAATTTTTATTTTAAATTTTTTATTTATGTAAGCAATACAGTAGTCATTTTTTCATACAGTACTTACAGTGAAATAAAATATTTTTATGTTCTAACTTGCATTAGCCTGATTATAACTAAAATTGAGTATCTTTTTATGTTTCTTGACCATTTCTGTTTTTTTTAATGAATTACGTGTTTATATTCTTTGCCAACTTTTCTTTTTGGTTGCTTGTCTTTTTTAATTTTAATTTATAGATTGTGAATATTTATTCTTTGCCTTTTGTATACATTGAAAATATCTTCTCCCAGACTATTAATTACCATCTTAACTTTGTTTATGGTGTCTCTGTTTTTTAGAAGTTTTTAATTTTGAGTTGGTCATATCTGTCAGTCATTTTTTTCTTACTTCAGGAATTTATGATTTGCTTAGAAACTCCCTCCTCAGCTCAAAATATAAAAATATGCCCCTCTGCAGTAGTTGTCAGTGGTTGGTTATTGTTTTGTTATTGTTGGAGTGTGTATGTGTGTGTGTTTAAGCATTTTGCTCTTTAATCGACTTAAAATTTCTTTTATGTTTAGTCTGAGATAGGGGCTTAACTTTTATGTCTATAATTTGTGGCCAGTTGTCTCGAAATTCTTTATTGATTATTTCATTCTTTCCTTCAGTGATTTATCATAGATTTGTATATCAATTCTAGCTTCTGCATCACACCATTTAAATCACTGCAGCTTTATCATCTATTTTGCTATCCAGTGCTGCAAATCTACACTCATAGTTATTCTTTCTCTCATCTTTCTAGGCTGCTATTTCAAATTTTCTTTTCTAATGAACTTGAAAATCAGCTTGTCAAGTTTCATTTTTTAAAAATTAAAAATAACACTTTTTTTTTAAGAGATGAGGTCCCACTATGTTGCCCAGGTTGACCTTGAACTCCTGTGATCAAACTATCCGCCCACCTCAGCCTACTAAGTAGCTGGGATTACAGGTGCACATTACCACACCCAGCTCAAGTTTCATTTTAAAATCCTGTTGGCAAAGATATTTTAAATGATAATGTTTAGTATTTATTAGTAAGGTGTGAGAAATGGGCAGTCTCATATGCTGCCAAGATGTGGATGGTACAAGTTTTCTAGAAGACAATTTGGCAATATATATTAAGCATCTTTAAAGTACCCCTTGATTTACTACTTTGACCTTTAGCAATTTATCCTAAAGAAATATTCAGGAACATTTCTTCTACATGAATGTTCAGCACAGTGTTATTTATGATAACCAAAAAAGGGGAAGAACTACAAATGTCCAGCAATATGGACATAATGAAATAAATTATGGCACATGCACACATCAACATGTCTGTATAGCTGTTCATAGCATAGGGAAATGCCCATAATAGAATGTAAAATAGAAGTACAATGCCATCTATAGCCAGATTGATGCCAGTATTTTTAAATTAAAGATAATATATGTATTTTTATATGTGCGTGTATTAATGTGCTAAGACAGCCATAACAAAACCCCACAGACTGGGTAGTTTAAATGACAGAAATTTATTTCCTCACAGTTCTAGAGGCTGGAAGTTCAAAATCAAGGTATCAGCAGGTTTGCTTTCTTCTGTGGCCTCTCTAATTGGCATGTAGATGGCCACCTTCTTGCTGTGTCTTCATGTGGCCTTTACTCTGTCCCAGCACATCTTTGTTGTCTCTTCCTTTTCTTACAAGGACATCAGTCATATTGGATTAGGGCTCCACTCTTATGACCTCATTTAACCCTAATTACCTCTTTAAAGGCCCTACCTGTCTCAAAATACAGTCACATTCTAAGGTACTGGGAGTAAGAGCTTCAACATATGAATTCTGAGGGAACACAATTCAGTCTATAACAGTGCTTAAAAAAAGATTGTGAGGAAGAACATCAAAATGTTAACAGGTTTTCTAGATGATGAGATTACCTATGATTTTTATTTTTTTAATTAAATTTTCTTCTTTTACATATTCTCTTCAGTGAGTGTGTTACTTTATAATCAGAAAAAATTAATGTTTCCTTTTAAAATTAAGCTATTTCCACATTTCCTGCCTTAAGTAAGAGACAAGGCAGAGTGGACAGGGCCAGCACCAGTGCCTTCTGTGCATCTCAGCATCCCATGGCTCCCAAATATAGCCCACTAAATTAAGAAAAGCCCTATTTCTGGGTGAGATAGGGAAATTTCTTCATGAAGTATAGTGAGTCACCTGATGTTTCTATTGAAGAGTCCATGAGAATCTGGATGAAAGATGCCGCATAAAAAGAGTATATACTGTGCGATTCGATTTGTGTACAATACTAGATAATGCGATCTAATCTGTAGCGACAGAAAGCAGATCCACAGTCCTCTGAGGCTTGAGGAGGAATTACAGAGGGGCAGGGCATGAGGGAAAGCTTTGTTATCTTGATTGTGCTGATAGTTTCATGAGTGTTCGCATGTATCAAGACTCATCACATTGTACACTTTAAATATATACAGTTCATTGTATGTCAATTATATCTCAAGAAACAAGTTTGAAATGGGAGAGGACACTGGAAGAAAAGATTTCAGTAGCCTTTGGGATATTACAATATTGCTTATTAAAGTAGTGATGTGGGGCTATGCTTTTGTGAACTAAATGAAACCTTTAGGATTTGGAGGCTGTTAGAGCAGACTGCTCTATAAAGTGTTTTGAGAGGGGCCTCTAAGCCTGATGCCCCTTCCTGCCTCATAATCCATTGTAACGGGGCTTGGGCGTGTCACACAGTTTTGAGTAAAATAAAGTGATTGTGTGAGAGGGGAAGCCTGGTGGGTGAGCCAGTCTGGGACACAGCAATCTTTTTGAATTTATTGGCTTGTTAATATTGTGAAGATGGATATGTTTCTTTTATATCTGCATTAGATACTAACCTTTTTAAAGACAGGAATTGGTATAGTGCTACAAGATAGAAATGTACTTAAAAATCACAACATTACCTGCAGTAAAATTATCATAAAAACTACCTAGTGCTCAAGCAGGGGATTACTTCAATTCTGCCCCCATAATGACAGAAAATGGTCGTTGGTAAAGTTGTTTTCCATGAAGCTGTGATGAAATCAACTAAAATGGTAATAAAGCGGAGTGTAAAAGTGAGGGACTCAAGTGAGATGTAAAAGTGCAGAAGGTGTTAGAATGTTCGAATTGGAATCTTCAGGAAATGATTCTGTAAAATATCAAATATGAACTGATTGGGTTCTTAGTTCAGAAGCGTCAGCAGTGCAGGCAGGTCCCAGGGCTGTAGGGAAACAGAGGAGGTGGACATCCCTGTCCCAGTCCCAGCCCGACTGGGCAGCTACCATTTTGCTAATGGTTGGAGGGCTGTAACACAGAGAAAATGGCCTTTGGTGGCAAAGTAAAGTTTAGGAAAGGGCTTAAAGCCCTATTTTCTTCCTCCTGGCTCAGGGAGCCAGTTACCCTGGAAGCATTATCATAGTTTTTTCCGATGATTCTTTGATGAATTAATGTTCAGTAGATGCCTGTTATAAAAAATTGGAAGTACACCTCAATAAAACCTCAGTGAGCTGTAGAAGCACACTAAAATATACATGATCAGAGATAGTTTTATATTATAGAAATAACTTTTATATTGATATATTATCCCAGATGACAGATCTGTCCCCTTCTTGCCACCACTGCTACTAATGCAAGTCTCTCCTCACAGTTGACATTTCTGTCTCCTCACTGATCTGCTCAGTCCATTCTAGTCCTTCTCATTGTTTTCCACACTCCAGCTAGAACAGACCTTTGGTCAAAATCAGTCAGAAACTTTCCATTGCCCTTAGGGGAAAGTTCAAAATCTTCACCATGTCCCTCAAGGGCCTGCATGGTCTAGTGCCTGCATATTTGCTTTGTCTTGTACCAATCCCCATCTGGGCTTTTATATTCAAGCCACACAGGCCTTCTTTCCATTCCTTGCATGCACCATTTTTCATCTGACCACGGGGCCTTTGCACTTGCCATTCTCTCTGGTATGCCCCTTACCCTCTCCTTATCCTCAGCCTCACTTCATCAAATCCCACCCCTTTTATTTAGGTAACTTTCTTTTAAACCTTTAAATTTCAGGCCTTGCTTGACCCCCTACCCCTAGTCTAGGTAAAGTTCCTTTGTATGATGCTCATAGATCTGGGTTTTTTTCCTTTCAGAGCACTTAGTTTTGTTTGTAACTATACATTTATTCACATGGTTTGATAATAGAAGAGATTATGTCTGTTTTGTTTACTGCTGTATTCCCAGCACTTGAAATTCCGATACTGAGTAAGTGTTGAATGAATGAATGTAATGACGCGTTGCATTCTGAGGACCAGAAGATCAACCCAAACCCTGATTCCCACTCTGCTGCTGATTTCCTATGTAATAAATAAGACGATGTTAAGCCTAAGATTTCTCAGCTATAAAATAAAAATAGCTAACCTAATGACCTGTTATTTTTTTTTAAATATCCTTTAGGTGTGGAGAATTGTGTTGATCATATACCTCAGGTCATAATATGCCATCCTCAGTAGTCCATGCAGGGCTTTCTCTTTTATTAATATTTCTTCTTATTTGAATCTTGCTGTTTTTCCCTTCTCTCTGTGACACCATCTCTAGTATGTTTGATTATTATTTTCTTAATACGTACATATCCTTGTAAAATCTATAATATTGGGGGGGTTGTATATGTGTTTTAATTTTCCAAAATGTTTTTATGCTATGAATCTTATTCTTTTTCCTATTTTTCTCACCCAATATTTTATTTTTAAGACCTATACATCTTGCATCTTAATGTTACTTAGTATTCCATTATAATAATTATATATATTATTAGCAAATTTATATAGTGCTTACTATGTGTCGGACGCTGTTCTTAGCCCTTTATGTAAACTCATTCAGCGCTTACAACGGTCTTTCCAGGTAGGTGCTGTTATTATTTTCATCTGTTTGATTCTTTCATTCTCCTGGTGATCGATACCCAAGTTGCCTCCAGCTTCCGGCTCTCAAAAAGAAAGCTGCAATGAATTTCCTTGTATCTGTCTCCTTTGCACCTGCATGAGAGTTTCTCTGGGACCTTTATCTAAAGTGAGATCCCTGAGTTCTAAAGCACACACATACTTAATTTTGCACCATGTTTCCAGATCGCCTTCCTGCATGACTGTACCAGTTTACACTCCCATCGCCAGGAGTACACAAGAATTCTTTCCTCCCCATGTTCTCTCCCACATTAAATGCATCTGGGGGCTCAAGCCTGTAATCCCACTACTTCGGGAGGCTGAGGCAGGAGGACTGCTTGAGGCCAGGAGTTCGAGACCAGCCTGGGCAACAAGCGAGACCTTGTCTTTACAAAAAAATTTTTTAAATGTCTGCTTGTGGTGACGCACATCTGTAGTCCCATCTACTCGGGAAGCTGAGGCGGGAGGATTGCTTGAGCCCAGGAGTTCAGGGCTGCAGTGGGCTATGATGATGCCACTGCACTCCAGCCTGGGCCACGTAGCGAGATCCTGTCTCAAAAAAAAAAAAAAAACAACTTCTGCTTTTCTACTCTTTGCCATTATCATGGCCACAAAGTAGTGTCGCATTGCTGTTTAATTTGCATTTTTCTGATTCCTAGTCAGTTTTTCATCACCACTACTGCTGCCACCCTCGTGCAAGCCACCACCACCTCTCCTACCTGCTGCCATGGTCTGTCTGCTCAGCGGTGACCCCATATCCTCTCTAGTTCTTTTCATTCTTCTCCACACTCCAGCCAGAGTAATCTTATTGGAACACTCTTTTACTCACAATCACTCAGAGGTTTTTTTTCTTTACTCCACTGAAATGATAGATGTTCTAATGTTGACCCATACTTGCATTCCTAGGACACTTGCTACTTGGACATGATGTCGTTTCTAAGTAATCATTGAATTTGTTTGGCTAATATTTATTTTAGAATTTTTGCACCTGTTTTCCTAAGTAAAAAGGGCCTTTAAATTTCTCTTCTTAACCCATCTCTAAGGTATTTTACAAACGAAGCTATATTAAAATGACTTGAACAGCATTCCCTCTTCTGTTTTCTGGGCCAATGTGTAATAAGATATAAATTTTCTGTGCCTTAAACTAAGTGCTCCTCAAAGTTCTTTTAACTATAAATTTGATGATTTGGTGAACTACCATACCTGTGGGAATCTTACGAGGGCTTCACCAGTTGTGTGGATGAGCCAAGCAAATTAGCATATATCCACGATCTCAGTGATGCTAAAGAGAGTTAACCTGCTATAGGTACAGAAAGGTGTGTTTTCCCTCGTGTGCCCATTGACGGCTATAAACAGAAGTTCCATAGTAAAGTGATATCTATTGTCATCCATTCATTTGTTTTACTAAATTTTAGCCTCAAAAACTTTGATGTGTAACTTGTGTCTAATAAATGTTAAGGAGCCTTCTTGACCTCACCGCCATCCCACTGATTTCCTGGACTCTTCTTTCCTTCCCCATGGAAACACACTGCTTTGTTTTACTCCTCCTTCATCCCTTCCTTCCCTCTGTACTCTGCTCCTTCCCATCTGTCTGATTTTTATGGCTTTAGAGGAAGATTGAGTTATTTGAGCCTAAAGACAAGGAGATTGCCGGAAGGGGTAGGTTTGGCAAGATTGGAATAGTGGGTAGCAGAGGGAGGGGATTTGGTCTCTGTAAATTTGGTGGGTGATAGGAAAAAATTCTTATGCTGGTATGTAGTTTTATGACCCAGAGATTTTGAGGTAGATACACGATCAACACAGTATCAACACATACCAGCTTTAGAAAATTTGGGCAGTGCACACCCAGTCTTACTAGTTTAAACTACTTTGGTAAGCTTTGAGTCATGATTCTCTGAGTCTCAGTCTCAGCTAGAATGAAATCAGGACATATGACATTACTATTCAGTCATCTCCCATTCTTCTAAGTACATGTTACTTTAAGCCATAAGAGTAATTTTCATATCATGTTATTTTTATTTTTCAATTGGCTGAGGACACAGTACATGCAGAGAAGATTATTCATCAGACAGTAACTGCCTGGCATGCACAGGCTACATCACGGCAGTTAAGCTGAGATCCAGAGACTGACAAACAAGCTATAAAAGCTAAAAGGCAGGAATTCTTGTGCTAGATCAGTTATAATAATTTTATATCACAGTGCTTTACATATGTGACATTTTGTATAATAAACAATTAAGTGCCTGCTTTTGACATTTCAAAGTTAATGTGAAGCAAGTTATAAAAGACACTGTAAACGTCACCTCCCAAAATGAAGTGGTAAACGGCTATTGGCCTCTGGGAGGGTAAGACCTAATTATTCCTCACTGTGCACTCTGTACCTTTTTACTACCAGTTGGTGTTTCGTTGTCTTTGATAAACAAGATAATTGATAAAAATGAATGTGATCCTGTAAAATGGTTCCCCAATTGCATATTTTCATGCTGGAGGTATAATTTTCCTTATGGCACATTACTGTTAATCTTTAAATGGGTAGGTTGGTTAAACTGCCTTCCACAAGAAGACATTAGATGAGTCACCCCTTATCACAGATGACAAAAACTTTGGGTGTAAATAGGACACAGGAAAAAATGACTAACAATCACATTAATGAGTAAGAGCCATGTGGATTTTTGAGCAGGAGATTTAGAGTTGGGAATACAAGAAAAGTATCTTGGTGATAGAGGAGATGCAGTCCTCCTCAGGGAGAGGACAAAGGCAATGTGTGGGGAAAACACACATGGGTCGGCTTTCCCCTCTCCTTCCCCTTCCCTAGCCCTTATCAGCCAGGATGTTGATTTTGTTGATTTTGCCACACCGACTACTTACAGGCTGAGGATCTTAAACAGGAAGCCTTCATGTGCTTTCTGCCTTCATATTTGGTGGAATGCTTTACAAAACTACCATTTTGTCTCCTGTGCTAACTAGCACTCAGCATTCTTGGTCCTCTTTTGGAAGGGTCTCTTTAGAAAACGTGGAGAACAGAGCAAGCAGAAGAGCCACGTATGTTTGTACCCAGCTGGGAAGTCTGGGATGTAGGGATTGGCAGTCTGCTTTGAAAACCTGGTTCTTTTATTTTATATATATGTATTTTACAAGAAGGAAGAATGAATGAAAACCAAAGTAAGTAAACACTTAGGAGAGAGTGTAAAATGGCATATCCACGACTTCCCTTAAGGGAGTGTTATATACCTTATCACTTGGAGTCATGGTGATCTAAAAAAATAATAATAATAATCTACTTGTCTAGGGCATTCTAATATTTAGTTTTAAAAACTAATTTAAACTCATGGCCAGGAAAGCCATAGTGAAATGAGATTTCTCCCAGGACAGTTCTTTTTGGCAGTGTTACCACACAGCCTTTCAAATATCCAGCATGCTAAGGGTGGTTTGCTGTCCAGTTTAATGTCATCTCTTCACTGAGCGGATGGGCTGCCTCCCTCCCCCTCTTCCACTCTTGAAAGGTTATCCTTTCTTCAGAATAGTACAGGTTTTTCCTGCAACATCTGTCAACTTGGCAATGAGCACACCCTAAGGAAATTATGAACATTTGAAGACCGTCTAAATACTGTAGGGAACCTTTCCTCTTCCTCTTTCTCTCCTCTCTCTCCCCTCTCCCTCCTGCCTTCCCCTAAGAAGAGTGGGGCAGCCACATGGCATTTTCGCTGTCTGTCTCACTGATGAATTATAAGCTCATTTGTGTCTGTGATTTGTTTAATGTGTTTTGATTGCTCATTCCATTGTGATAGCTCTTTAAACCTCAAAGCAGTGACTATCATAGAAGGCAGGCTGTGGGCAGACCCCTTTGTTTAATGAAAAGAGACCCCCTAACCACTGTACTGTTAGCACAAAGAGGCTTCTTTGGTCTAATGACTCAGATGATCTTGATCTGATTCAGTAGGTCAGAAATTGCTGTCCCCAGCAAATATCGACCAGAAGGAACTGCTTTCTCGGTTATTCTGAAACTGCCAGCTGCATATTACACTAGCAGGTGCTAATGGTTTTTTGCAGGTCAGTAGAATTGTTATTGGTTCTTCCTTCACTTGCCCATTATCCTTTTGCAATTACAAGGTGGCTCAAGAGAATAAGTCTCCTATCTCATGTAACATCCAGATTTTGAATGCTGGTCCCACCTACCCATTCCACATGGGGAAAAACCTGGTTCTTATGTACTAAGCCTGGGTCTTATGTTTCTCTGAAACTCTCATATTTCTCAATATTCATAAGATGGTAGGGAGAAGAAGGGTTTATTCTTTTTATAGATAGAGAAACTGAGTAATAGGATGGTTAAATGCCTTCCTGGAGACTGCCTAGGAAACCGTTTACAGAACTGAGGTTAGTTCTGGTACCTGCCTTCCAGTCCATCGCCTTGTCCAGTGGACCTTAGAGCAGAAGCTGGGAAGGGGGGAGCAGCCATTTCCCCCTCTCAGAATTAAAGTGTGTAGACATGATGAAAAGAGAGCTAGAACACAGAAATAAGATACCTCTTAACAGGCAGAAATGAAAATATTTATAATGAAGTGTGATTTTAAAATACTTGCATCCATTTTTCATTTCCCAAAGCACCAAGTCTAGACCACTAAAAGAATTAAAAACAGTAGTAAAAGGCTCTTCTTAAATTACCTTTTATTGTATTTTAGACAAGACTTTTTCATCATACTCTGTACATCTACTGAAAAACAAAGCATGATTCTATTTCCTCAATCTAGACTAACTTTGGCCTCCAGAAAGTAGTGTGCATTGTATGTGTTGCCAAGGTTTATTTCTTATAATACTTCAGAAGCATGAGTAGGGTTGTTCCAGGTGACTTGGAAGATTCTGGCTGCCTTTGAAGCTGGGTAGCCAGATTCCCCCAAGTCCCCCCAGTTCACATCTTGAGAAGCATTGCCTTGGTAACAACACCCAGGGGGTTGTCCAGTTTACTCACAGCCCTGGGCTAGTGCCTCAGCCTAGAACTGTGAAGGTGCCCGGGGGCAAGTTGTTCACTCAGGCATCCTGTGATTTGATTTGGTTTGATTAAGGAGTCTCAATTCTGTGCTCAGTATTCAGATGTTCAAACTCACTTTAACCCATATGTTTCTTCTAAATTCCAGTCTTGCTCCCATGAGATCCTCTCAGATTCTTGCCTTCTCACACCACTCAGTCCAGGATGTTTTGTAGGGACTAAGACATATGAGAATTTGGTGTTATCTCTAACCTTCTCTCTATCTCCAAAGGCTGTGGCAGGAAGTTTATGCCAAAGTGGAATTGTAGGAGTATGTTTGCCACAGATCTGATTGGGATATTTTCTTTACAACTATGGTCCCACCCCTGGGCCATGGACCAGTACCTGTCCGTGGCCTGGTAAGAACTGGGCCACACAGGAGGAGGTGAGCGGCAGGCAGGCAAGCAAAGCTTCATCTGTATTTACAGCCACGCCCCATTGCTTGCATCACTGCATAAGCTCTGCCTCCTGTTAGATCAGTGGTGACATCAGATTCTCACAGGAGCATGAACCCTATTGTAAACCGCACGAGGGAGGGATCTAGGTTGCACGCTCCTTATGAGAATCTAATGCCTGATGATCTGAGGTGGAGCCGAGGTGGTGGTGCTAGTGCTGGGAAGAGCGGCTGTGAATACAGATTATCATTAGCAGAGAGGTTTGTATAATTATTTCATTATATATTACAATGTAATAATAATAGAAATAAAGTGCACAATAAATGTAATGTGCTTCAATCATCCCGAAACCGTCCCCCTCCCCTCCTCCCCCCACCTTGGTCTGTGGAAAAATTGTCTTCCATGAAACCAGTCTCTGGTGCCAAAAAGGTTGGGCACTGCTGCTTTATAACATACGGAGCTCCATTTAATGTTTGAACACCTCACTATTGGTATTACCTTTAGTAAAAACTCAAATTTTATAGTTATTGATGCCTTTTAAAGAAATATTATTCAAAGTCTTAAGACTCAAGGTTTATCTGTGATCCCAGAATTCAATCTGACTTGAAATTGTTAAGGTTTGAAGCAGATACTGCCTCAACCTTAAAAAAAAAGAAAAGAAAAGCTACTACTTTCTTAAAGGGATAGTTAAAAAAAAAACCACCAAAACCTCCTTATAAGAAAGTATTAAATAAACTACTTCTTTTGTAGGGCTTTTAACAAACTTTTGCACATCCTTTGTTCTCTGCACAATGTGAATGAGAAATAGTCCCCAAGCTATGGTGACATCTCTGCTCTTAGGTCACAAAATTGTTGTGACCTGACAAGACCTTCAAACTAGTAGTGTAGAACAAAAATAACTGTTGATTTCTTCATCTTTTAGGACATAAGGAAAAATAAATCCTTGTGAATACAGCTCATAGAGATGGCCTTTACATTATAACTTTTTAATTTTTTTGAGAGTTTCCAAAACTTGCATAACCAGATTCAATGACTGTTTTTATGTTGGGTATTATTTTCCATGTACCTGCATAAATAACTTGTCAGTGTATTTAGGGGGCAGATGTAGAGTCTCTTTCCCTGACAGGGTATGTCCAGAGGAAAGAAAAATGTCACCTCAATGAGATATTGCCTATTAGTTCAAACACAGAGTTGGATGTTGGAATATCTTTTTTTCTTGCACCTGGAAATGCCTTTGTCTTTAATTTCAAGGCCTTGCCTACAGAGTGAATCCCTCTTTGATATACTGTGGTGGTTACTGCTGCTAAACATCTGATGCTTGATTCTTTAAGGCCTTTTTGAATGTACTTTCTCAGCTAAAACCTCCACCATTTAAACTAAAGGATTGTCAAACTACACATATGAAGGGACTTCAAAAATTTTATGGAAAAGTGGAATTAAAAGATGAAAATTAAAAATATAAATTTTATTTCTCAACATAAACTCCATCAAGTTCAGGACACTTTTATAAGTGATGATACCAACCAGTTAGTCCATTCCTAAAGAACTGAGGGTCCTGGGGATTTAACCATGTCAATGCAGTCTTTTTTACAGTATTAACTGAAGAAAAATGGGTGTCCTTAACAGATATTTTAAGGTTAAGAAACAAAAAGAATTCAGAAGGAGCCAAATCAGGACTGTAAGGTGGATGCCTAATGATTTCCCATTAAAACTCTTGCAAAATTGCCCCCGTTTGATGAGAGGAATGAGCAGGAGCATTGTTGTGGTGGGGAAGGACTCTCTGTTGAAGCTTTCCTGGGTGATTTTCTGCTAAAGCTTTGGCTAACTTTCTCAAAATACCCTTGTAATAGGCAGATGTTATCATTCTTTGGCCCTCCAGAAATTCAACAACAAAATACCTTGAACATCCCCAAAACTGTTGCCATGACCTTTGCCCTTGACTAGTCCACTTTTGCTTTGACTGGACCACTTCCACCTCTTGGTAGCCATTGCTTTGATTGTGCTGTGTCTTCAGGATTGTACTGGTAAAGCCATGTTCCATCTCCTGTTACAGTTCTTCAAGGAAATTCTTCAGGATCTTGATCCTACTTGTTTAAAATTTCCATCAAAAGCTCTGCTCTTATCTGCAGCTGATCTGGGTGCAATGGTTTGGGCACCCATTAAGTGGAAAGTTTGCTCAACTTTAATTTTTCAGTCAGAATTGTGTATGGTGAACTAATTGAGATGTCTGTGGTATTGGCTATCGTTTCTACTGTTAATCGTTGGTTCTCTTCAATTAGGGCATAATCAAGATTAATTTTTTCCTGAAAGTTGATGTGGATAATCTGTTGCTTCGGGCTTCTTCAACATTGTCTCATCCCTTCTTAAAATGAGTTATCCATTTGTAAACCCCTGGTTTCTTTGGGGCATTGTCCCCATAAATTTTTCATAAAGCATCAGTGACTTCACCATTCTTCCACCCAAGCTTCACCATAAATTTGATGTTAGTTCTTGCTTCAATTTTAGCAGAAATCATGTTGTTCTGATAGGGGCTCTTTTCAAACAGCTGTCTTATCCTTCTTAGTGCCTCAAATTAGATCCTGTTTACACATATTACAACTTAGTCTGAGTATATTTTGGTACAAAAAAATTTTGAAATCCATGCAATTCCTTCATAACATACATTTTCCGGGATCTTTTTGAAGACCTCTCGTAAGAGAGTAAACTACAGTTACTTTTGGAAAGTGCTTTCCTTCAAATGCCCTAGTGTGAGGAGAGAGAGAGAATTCACTGATTCTGGTGAACTTGTACCCTTGAAATTTACTGTCACCATGCCATCTCACTTCTGTCCTTAGGGATAGCCATCTCTGATTTCTCATCTTCTAAAAAGAGAGCCACTTCCTCTGAAGTGTTTAGAGCTGTAGCTTCTTAAAGTTTGCATGTGTTTGAGTGGAGGAGGTAGAGGGGACCACATCGAGGTTTAGAAAAGTATTACCTCCTCCTACACTGGCTAAAATGGAGCCCAGCATGATTGTCAAAGGCCTTAAAGATATGGTGTGATTTGGCAAACTTGATGATGTAAAAATTAGAGCTAGAACAGGAATGATCAGAATACTGAGATTAATAGTAATTAAAACAGATGAAACAAAAGCAAAGAAAAAAGGAAAAGAAGCTCAGGGGAAAGGGGCTCCAGAGTTTAAAAGGTACAGCCTGGTTTCTTCCCATTGGCTTCCCCTGCAGGTATGGAGAAGTGGTCATGAATCCTTTCTCACAGAGGGAGCAGAGGGAAACTTTGGGAAAGGAAAAGTTTAAAAATTATATGCCATATATAATGGATGATTTTTCTTTGGTGATGTGATGTAATATATGATGGAAAAATGATTTTTCTTAACCTGATAGATAAAACTAGGAATTAATGTAACTATATCCCTGTGGTGTAGAATACATTTTTTGCAGCTTTTTGAGAGTTTCCAAGAAGAAAGGCTTGTTGTCTAATTAGCTATTGTTCCTATACAGCTGTTAAGACATAGCAGCTGTGGATATTTTTTCCTTTTGAATAATTTGACAGAAGGTTGGAATGCAGTTTGGTTGGAAGTTTGCCTGATCAGCAACAAGTTCCTCTATAGGCCTGGGGATGGGCTCCTAGGGTTTTCCCCCCTTAGGAAAAAAAAAAAGTGTAGTTCTGTGAGGGAATACGTAGGCGTGACCTTAAGCCAAAAGCCTTAGTTATCTTTTTGAACAGGAAATACTTTGTATCTCTGTGAAAATGTTGGCAATAGAAAAGAATCTACTTCTGAGACTATTAAGTACTTGTTTGCTGCATGAACCACCATGCTGTTAGAAAACAATTTTGTAATGAAAACAGCCAGAGAATAAAGCCCAATGCAAGCACGGTTTTTGAAGATGACAGTCCTCTGTAAATGCTAAGTGTTGTTTCATTTTTAAAAATCTGCTTCAAGTGGGTTCCTCCCCCTACCCAAAGGTGCTATCTGGAGACAGTTAAATAGCATGTCAGTCTTATCTTTAAATATAGGTGGTACAGGTGGCTCTCAGGTCATGTCCTAGTGAAGTAATACTGTCTTTTTAAAAATTTATTACTTCTGAATTAAATTTACTGGCAAGCTGTTGGCCACCCCGGTGCTGCGTAAGAACGGAGAGCAGTGAAATTGTTTGCAGATCACTTTTTCTGTAGTTCCCCACAGTCTGAGTCATTCCAATATTCATACATTTGAAAAATGTATACACTTTGTTAACATGCAACTTTTGCATTCAGGAGCAGCAAATTAAATTTGTCTGAGCAAAATTGCTATGTGCATAGAGGGGAAAACTAATTTCTGCCCAGGCAGTTCCCCTTTGCCTTTTGCCCCTAGCACAGGCTTTTAAAATAGGTATGTAGCTGAAGGATGGCAAAGGAAAACCTGAAAGAGACAGCCGCAAGATGCCGGGTTTTGGCAGTATGGTTTTGTAAACAAAGTGACACAAATTGGGGCAGAAATTCCAGTGGGACAAGGGAGGAATCTGGAAGACTAGAAATACAGCACGAAGCTGAGTTCCATCCAGATGGTGTTTTTAATAAATTTATCAGATGCATATGAAAAATGATAATGAACATTCAAAATGGGGCGTGGCCCAGTCCCTTTGGGAAGAAAAACAGTATGGAACCTTCTGTGTGTTACAGTCAGTTAGAATAACTCTAATTTTTACCTGTAAAAAAGACCACAGAACTTAAACCATTGAGTGATTATTAGACAATCCAATTAGGTGGGCTGAGCTTTGTATTTCTAGGAAGAAGAATTAATAACAGAATTATTTCCTGCTGAAATGGAGGAAGTGGCCTATGTATGTTAGGAAACCCAATGATGATGTTTAGGACAAACTTCTTCTGTCAGAACTCCTATAGTGTGACTAAAACAGGTACTTCTCCCCCTCAGGCATAAAGACCTTTTACAGTCTTTAAAAGCTGCATTGTTATCTATATTCTTCCTCTGCCTTTGCCCCACTAAACGTTTTCTCTGTCAAAAAATATTTTATTCTACCAAGAGTGACCAGACTCTCTGTATGTGGGACAGACGTTTAGGGGAGAATGTGAGAGAGCAGAGGATGTGTGTAATGCTTATATAGCAATTCTTCTGCTGTGGGCATATTTGTTTTCTTTTTAATGGTTAGATCAAGACCCAGAGAGTGATCATATTTTACTTTTCTAAGAAAACTTTCACTGAGAAAGCAGGTTTTTTCCTGCTTCATTCAGTAGCTTTTAGATTTTCTTAGCTTTTAGTAAGGAACAATATTAAGCAAGGTTGAGTGCCACAACCTTACATAAGCATCATTTTCCAGCTCTGATTTATTCACTCAACAAATATATTGAGCACCTACTATGTGCTAGGCACTATTTCTTCGCAATGGGAATATAGCAGTAAAAAAAAAAAAAAAGAAACAGAAGTTCCTGCCCTTGTGAAACTCACATTCTAAATCTCTCATTGTTGGGTTAGATCAGATTGAAATACTGATTTGGATATTAAGAATTGGAACAGTGCTAGAATGATTGTCTCATCTTGGTGATTTACAGAAGGTAAATCTACTGGGTTTGTGCCCAGGTCTCTCTCTTCTTTCTAGTTGTTGGCATCATTCAGTTATTATATTGTTAATTTGACTCATTATCAAAAAGTAGAAATGAAAATTAGGAAAGCTGGCAATCCTTTGATATTGTATAATACCTTATGAAGTAGATAGTAGAGTTGATTATCAAGTTGCTAGTAGATTTCCAGCAAAAGCTGTTTCTTGAAAGGAAATTTGGGACTTGGGGCAAATTTCACTGATATAGTCAGTCTCTGTGGGGTGTGTCTGTGTTGGGCTCCCTTTGTAGATATAGACTTTAACTAATAAACATTAATGAATAATTATGTTGAGATCAAAGTAGGAACCATGGTTTACTATTCTCCAGCACATAGATACAGGATTCCTATAAAAAGGCAAAATTCTTTAACGTAGCATATGTGTTAGACCACTTCAAGATTCCAGAGGGTCAAAGGGAGATAGCACTAGAGCAGTTTTGCTTAGAAAATATGTTAGAGACTGAAAGAATCTTCTTTAATACACCCATTTGTAAATGTGTCTTTGGAAAAGGAATTCTGAGTGCTTATTCCAACCTTGTTTCCCAAAGAGCTTGAAACCATGTCGGTAATGATTTTGTGATGGTCTCTGATGTTGACACACTAATTGAATCAGATTATCTGGGGATAAAATTGTGAAGCAGTAAAGGTATGTGTAGGTGAAAGTTGACAAACTAAGGGAGAGGCAAAGACAACTAGTGAGACCAAGTTATCTACAGAGCATATCAGCATGCAAGATAATCGTTAAGGGTTTTATCCTTTCAGAGGCTTACCATCTTTCTGGTTTTCATAAAAATGGTGTTAAAATGTGTGAAACTTTTAAGAAAAACCAATATTCCATATGTGCAAAAGAACATAAATACTATATATGCAAAGTGTGGAGAGCAGGGACACTTGCATACTCATCACCCAGCTTAAGAAATAGACTATTACGTATACAGAAATCAACTCAAAATGGATTAAATACCATTTACCAAATACCAAAATGGATTAAATGTAAGACCCAAAATGATAAAACTACTGGAAGAAAACAGAGGGGAAATGCTTCGTGACATTGGTCTGGGCAAGAATTTTTTGGATAAAACCCTTAAAAGCACAGGCAACAAAAGCAAAAATAGACAAATGTGATTATATCAAACTAAAAAGTTTCTGCACAGCAAAGGAACCAATTAACAGAGTGAAGAGACAATTTACAGAGTGGGAGGAAATATTTGCAAACTATGAATCTAACAGTATATATCCTGAATATATAAAGAACTCAACTCAGTCAATAGCAAAAAATCCCTAAATAATCCAGTTAAAAATGGGCAAAAGACCTGAACATACATTTCTCAAAAGAAGACATACAGATGGCCAACAAATATATTAAACAAATGCTCAACATCATTAATCATAAGGCAAATGCAAATAAAAACCACAATGAAATATCACCTCACCCCAATTAGAATGTCTGTTATCAAAAAAACAGAAAATAAATGCGGGTGAGGATGTGGAGAAAGGGGAACTCTTATACACTGTTGGTGGGAATATAAATTAGTACAGCCATTATGGAAAACAGTATGGAGATTTTTCAAAAAACTAAAAATAGAACTAACATACTATCCAACAATCCTACTACTGGGTATTTATCCAAAGGACAAGAAATCAGTTTATCAAAGGAATACCTGTACCCCTATGTTTATTGCAGCATTATTCACAGTAGCCAAGAGATGGAATCAACCTAAGTGTCTATCAGCAGATGAATGGGTAAAGAAAGTGTGGTACATATATACAATGGAATACTATTCTTCCATAAAAAAGAACGAAATCCTATCATTTGCAGCAACATGGATGAAACTCGAGGTCGTTATTTTAAATGAAATAAGCCAGGCACAAAGACAAATATCACATGTTGTTACTCATAACTGGGAGCTAAAAAAGTTGATCCTATGGAGGTAGAGTAAAATAATAGTTACCATAAGCTGGGAAGGCTGAGTGAGGGGCAATAAAGAGAGGTTGGCCAATGGATACAAACATGCAGTTAATAGAAGGAATAAGTTCTAATGTTCAGAGCAGGGTGACTATAGTTAACAATAATGTATTGTATATTCCAAAATAACTAGAAGAGAGACTTGAAATGTTCCCAATGCATATAAATGATAAATACTGGAGGTGATAGATACCCTAAACACCCTGATTTGATCATTGTACCTTCTGTGCATGTGACAAAATATCATATGTACCCCATAAATAAGTACAAATATTATGTGTCAATAAATTTTGTTTAAAAATTACACAAAAAAACCTGTTAAGATCTTTTTTATATTGTTCAGGAGAAGGGAATGTAGAATTTTTAATTTTAGGCTTTGTTAAAGCTGGTATTCTTGTCTAAAATTTAAGAATAGTAAAAGAATAGAAATGTAATATATAACTTCCAAACCAAATCAACAGAGATAGTTGGTAGGGGAAATAAAGAAAGCTATTCATCCATTTAGAAAACTGGAGCAGAGTGGACAGAAAGGTGAGGGAAGCAGCAAAGAAAAAACATGTAAATAGAAAGAAAATAATCTAAGTATATCAGTAATAACAATTAATGTAAGTCATGTAAATCTGCCAGTTGAAAGACAAGGACATTGAATTTTTAAAAAATCTATTGTGATATTTATAAGAGACCAGGAAAATAGAGAAGTAATACTAAGGAAATAGTAGCCAAAGTAAAGGTGCTATAGTTATTTGACATCAGACTATGTAGACTTTAGGTCAAAGACATTATTAGGAATAAAGAACAACAGTGCATATTGATGAAAGGTTCAGCTCACCAGGAAGATAATAATAATTCTAAAATGATATACTTGAAATGATGTGGTCTCAAAATACATAAAGCAAAAATAGACAGAATTGTAAGGATAAATTGATAAATCTATAGTCACAGCAGGAGATTTTAATGAACATCTCTCAGTAATTAGTAAGCATATAAGTGATTTAAATAACACAATAAGTTTGAGCTAATAAACATATGTAGAACCATATATCCCCCAAATTAGGTAATACACATTCTTTTCAGGCACATATCAAATGTTAATAAGAATTAACCATGTACTAGACCACAAAACAAATCTCAAATTCTACAGTCATGTCAGACAGACCACACTTTTTTGTCCACATTACAATGTAATTAAAAATCAGTAACAGGGCTGAATGTAATTAAAAATCAGTAACAGGTGGCTCACACCTGTAATCTCAGCACTTTGAGAAGCCGAGGCGGGAGGATTGTGTGAGGCCAGAAGTTCAAGACAGCCTAGGCAACATATCGAGACTCCATCTCTACAAAAAACAAGAAAAATTAGCCAGGCATGGTGGCACGCACCTATATAGTCACAGCTACTCAGGAGGCTGAGGCAGAATTGCTTGAGCCCAGGAGTTCAAGGCTACAATGAACTATGATGGCACCACTGTACTTCAGCCTGGGCAACAGAGTGAGACCCTGTCTCTAAAAAAGAGAGATATATATATATAGATATATATGTACACACACACACATATACATATATATATCTATCTATCTCAGTAACAGATAACTTGAAAAGTTTTATTTGGAAAGTTAAAAGTATACTTTTGCATAATTCATGGGTCAAAGAAAAATTATAATGGAAATTAGAAAATATTTAGAAGTGATCAACTTTTAAAATACTATATATCTGAAAAACCCAAATTACGGAATATTCTACACAATACCTGACCAGCACTTTTCTAAATACCAAACACTAAATATCAAAACTTGGTTTTAAAGGTAAAACAGGAGTTAGAAGTAAAATGCTCTATTAGCTTTAAATGCATTTATAGGAAAAGAGATTTATGAGTTAAGCATTCACTTCAAGTAGGGAAAAATAGAGTAAATTCAAAGGAGCAAAAAGAAGAAAATAATAATAATAATAAGAGAAGAATTTAGTAAAATAGGAAATAAAGAATCAACAAAACCAAACATTGGCTCTTTGAAAGCACTAATAAAACAGATAAACCAGTATAGAACTGATCAAAAAAGAAAGAAAAGGTACAAATAAACAATATTTGGAATGAGAAAGAGGATATACTATGAAAATTTTTATGTCAGTATCTTTGAAAACTTAAACAAAATGGAAAATTTTCCTGAAAGGGCCAAAAATGTATAAGACAATTTCGAAGAAAAAGAAGGAGAAGGGAAAGGAGGAAGAGGAGAGGTGCTAAGATTTAAGATTATATAAAGTTATAGTAAGTAGACAGCCTGGTAAAGGCACAGGCTGGGCAAATCTATCAGTGAAAGAGATAGATTACAGCTTTTAAATAAAAGAACACAGATTTTAAAAGGAGAGGCAAATATATATGAAAACTTCATATGTAACATAAATTAGTGGAGGACAGGATGGACTGTTCATTTAATGGTACTGGGGAAGTTGGTCATCCCTATAAATAAAAGATGAAAATAATCCCTATCTCACAGCATACCAAAAATAAATTCTGAATAGGTTAAAGAACCAAACATGAAAAGAAAAATATGAGAACTTTAAAGAGAAAATATAGAAAATATCTTAATGGGTTTGGTGTAGGAAAGAATTTATAAACAAGAAAAAACACAAATCATAAAGGAAAAGATTAAATATTTTAGCTCAATACATTGACCTACAAAGGATTGGCATCCTGCAAATCAATTAGATAATAAAAAAATAGCCAAAAGATAAAAATAGACAGTTTACAGAAGAGAAATTGAGAATGATTTCAGAGAAAAAAAGAAAAAAATATTTAACTTCATCTAACAAAGAAATGAGAAACTAAAACCACATTGAGATCTCATTTCACACTCATCTGTCTGACATTACCAAGAGTTGGTGAGGATGTGGAGCAATGAGTTGGGAGTATAAAGTTTTACAACCAAACTTTGGTGAATAATTTGGCAATATCTAGGGAAGTCGAGGGTAACCCATAGCCGTGAGTGTTAAAAACATATATATCAATATAGATAGATATAGAGATATATATCTATAGATATAAATATATAGATATTTCAATCTTAGGTATTCCTTTAAGAAACTCTTATCCAGGAGCACAAGAAGATACCTTTGTTTGTAATGGCAAAGAAAACACTGGTAACAATCTAAATGTCCTTCCGCGAGAGACTAGATATATAAATTTTGGGATATTCATTCATTGAAATATTTTATATACTTTAAACAAATGACCATATTTACCTGTCTATTGAATGTTCCTTCATCCTAGTTTCATGTTTGGGGTAGGTGTTAATATTGTTCACCAAATACTCTATTTCTTCTCCCGGGCTCCTCTCCTGGGTGCACAGCAGAGTTGTATTTCCTCATCCCCTTTGAAGTTAGGTAAGGCCATGTGACTTGCATTGGTCAATGAAATGTGAGCAGAGTGATCCATGTTACTTTTGGGAAAGAGTGTTAAGAACCAGTGTCCAGCTTACTCTCTTCCCACTGTTGCTGTGATTGAGGAAGCACATGTCAACATGAAGCCTCTGTCACTGGGATCCCTGAGTGATATGATGAGCAGAGCCACCTGGCTCTGGCTGCTTATCATTGAATACATCGGGTGAGTGAAAAATAGTTGTGTGCTATGTTAAGCCACTGAGAGAAAGGAGGCCTGTCCGTTACTGCAGCATAGCCTACCTACAGCATTATCTTATATCTCAGCTCAATTTTTTTTTCTTTAAGAGATGGAGTATCTCTCTGTTGCCCAAGCTGGAGTGCAGTGGCATGATCATAGCTCACTGCAGCCTCGAACTCCTGGGCTCAAGCAATCTTCCCACCTCAGCCTCATGAGTAGCTGGGACTTCAGGCACATGCCACCATACCCAGCTAATTAAAAAAAAAATTTTTTTAGAGATGGGGTCTCACTATATTGCCCAGGCGTATTAAACTCCTGGGCTCAAGCAATCCTCCCATTTCAGCATCTCAAGTAGCTGGGATTACAGGTACGAGACACCGGCCCAGAATCAGCTCAGCGTACTATACATCTTCTGCTACTTCCTTAAGTTCTCTTTTCCAAATCAAAGAATACTGCCTCTTTTCCATGAGATAGAGGTACCACGTCTTACCCTCTCACCTCTGTTTCTTTCTAAAGTCATGAGGACCTTCTCTGTGAGCCCCTTCTCTGCCAGGAAACTGTCCTAACAGGCGATTTTACTTGTGTTTTTTCTTGTTGCTTTGAAGTTAAGCTTCATAATCAAGGGATTCACCACCAGAAAATCCATCCTCTCTCTCCCTCCTTCCCTCCCTTTCTTCCCTTATCTTGGGTGGCTTTCCTTGTCTACAGAGAGCAAAGCAATTAGTGAAGGCATATGAGAGGAGGGCTTAAGTACAGGCATGTCCAACTTTGGAAAGTTAGTGCATTGCTTAGAAGATACATATAGGGTTTTCTAGTCCACATCATTAAAAAGTTAGAAATGTTTTGGCATGGTGGTAGTATTTCTCATCCTTTTTCTTTTGATAGAGTGTAATATTATACTGAAAGGTACAAGTTTATATATCTAATGAGAAATTGTCATTTTCTTTTCTAATCCACTTTTAAATTATCTAAAGTAAGCTATAAATCTCGAATGTAAGTAGCTAGGGTTAATTGTAGATTTTGGTTAAATAACTTAAATGTCTGAAGAAAATTATAGATTTTGGCTTTAAATGCACAGGAAGGGTCCTAGGGGTCTTAAAAAGCCCTTACTTTTTATCATTCTCTTCTCAGTGTTTAGAGAATCTGCGTCGTAGTGGACGGCCATCATTTTGTGGAAGCTCTTGACTTTTATAAGTGAGCAGATTGATGTGGACTTGAAGTATAGAGAGAGACTCAGAATAAAAACAGAGCTAGTTTTTCAAGATAGAACAGTTCATGAATGAAGGAAAGAGCATACGTGTTGCAATGCACAGAATGGTAAACAAACAAACAAAAAAATCACGGCTGAGGACAACTGTATATTCTAAAAAGGGGTTGTTACCATGTTCTGGATTACTTTCCTGTTTTATGAATTCTAAAATTCTGAATTTATCATGTTTCTTAAAACAAATTTTCAGAAGAATAGATTTAATAAATATCTGCAGCTTAGATACTAATAAAATGAATGCCTATGTACCCATCACCTAGCTAAAGAAACAGAATAAGACCAGTTTTTCTTGGAAATGAAATCACTTAATGTTTAGACCTTTTGGTAGGGGGTCCTTACAAGATTTTATCTCCCTTCTTCCCAAACTATCTTCAATTTTGTGTAATAATTCCCTGGGTTTCCTTTTTAGTTTTATGTATATATGTATATAACTCCAAACAAAGTATTTTTTAGTTTTGACTTTTTAAAAACTTTGTATAAATGAACTCATACTCTGTGTTTTTCTGTGCCTTGCTTTTTTTACTAACATTAAGTTGTTGAGATTCACCCATTTATATATAGCTGTAATTCATTAATCTCAATTGTAGTTTCTCATTGTAGTAATATTCCACAATGTATTTATCCAATCTATATTTTATGGGCTATCATGTTTCTTTGTAATAAACTATGTTAAGGTTAATTGCTACGTGTGGTTTGGTTTGTTTCAACCTTAGGTTCAACTTTTTTTTTAAAAGCTATTTAGCATGGAAAATGTATCCATATCTTGAGATAATCAAGAGTTCTAATTTCCCTTGTATCATCAATTTGAGATAGCAATTAATTAATTTTGTTCTGAGTACACTATTGAGATACATTTGGCTTCTCTTATCCTGATGCCAGATCTTGTGTTTGGATTCACAGCTCCCATGGAGAACGTTGCAACAATTGCTGATTGTGCCAGTGTGATTGAAGGAGTCAGTCGGAGCCGAAACGCCTTGCTGAATGGGGACACTAAGAATTATGATTGGGATTCTGGCTACACATGTCACCAGCTAGGAAGTGGTGCGATTGTGGTTCAGCTGGCACAGCCATACATGATTGGATCAATACGGTAAGAAGATTCCTTCCCATTCATTAGTTTTAAAATGAAAGATACACATACAAATTGTTACTTTGGTAAAATGATGATCCCAATAACTCCAGTGAAGAAACTCTGTTCTTTTCTGTAAATATCGAGAAGGGAGTGGGAATATAAAGAGAGGAGATGACAGTGAGATACAGGGTGCTTGTTTGGGTTTTCTGGTGGGAAGGTACCCCAAAATTAGACTCGTGGGGGAACTTGATAAGAGGCCTCTCTCTGGGTATGGCAGACCTCCTTCTCAAGTCTCATTTTGTCTTGGTTAGAGACATAGGATAATGCCAAGAGAAATTATGTAGAATGAAAAATCATTTTTAACTTTAATAAATGACTTTATATATGAGCCAAACATTTGAATATGAGATCTGGTTCTAAAAGATCTTAGTGATCTTTGTGTCTGGGTTTTTGTTGTTCCTTTTTATTTTATTTTAAGAAGGGAACTTTAACTTTGCTTGGTTTATAGGATTATATAATTTTTAAACACGAGACTGGTAACATCCCCCAGAGGGTATAGAGTCATGCATGGCTTAATGAGTAATACGTTCTGCGAAATGTGTAGTTAGGCAATTTCATCGTTGTGTGAACATCATAGGGTGTACTTACACAAACCTAGCTGATATAGCCTACTACACACCTAAGCTATATGGTATAGTCTATTGCTCCTAGGCTACAAACCTGTACAGCATATGACTGTACTGAATACTGTAAACAATTGTGACACAATGGTAAGTATCTGTGTATCTAAACATAGAAAAGATCAGTCAAAATAAGTATAAAAGATAAAAAATGGTACACGTGTATAGGGCACTTCGCATAAATGGAGCTTGCAGGACTGGAAGTTGTTCTGGGTGAGTCAGTGAGTGAGTGGTGAGTAAACGGGAAGGCCTAGGACATTACTGTACACTACTATAGACTTTAAAAACACTGTACACTTAGGCTACACTATAATTTTTTTAAAATAAAGTAATTGTTCTATGACATGATGACATCAGTAGGCAGTAGGAATTTTTCAGCTCCATTATACTCTCAGGGGACCACCATCAGGACTGAAACATACGGCACGTGACTATATTTTTAGTTCAAGAGACCTGTCTGCGTCTTGAGTAGGCTGCTTTTTTTTTCCTCTCTTCTTTTCTTTTTTACAACATTCTAAGAAGGCCTTTGAAAGGCTAATGTAAAAATGTAATGTAAATATAATGTTAAAAATATATATATTTATATACACATATAAATATTTCTATCTTAGCCTGCCAAGGGTAGAGGTGTTGGCAGGACATGCCTTTCCCCCCATCATGCTCCATCACATTTGCTTTGTTGCTTCCTGTTCCCATTTTAAAGTCAGCATGTATAAAGAAAGAAATAGCACAAAAAATAAGGTAGTAGGATTCTAATAAGCAAAGGTTTATTGATGTTTAGGCTAATAACCACAGAGGTTAATGCTGCTTGCCAGCTCCCCGGGAAACCCTAAGGAGCTGATGCTGGATTTCTTGCAGAATTCAGACTGTGGTTTCTTCATTTAAATTGTCAACCCCTTTTTATAAAGGGCAACATCACCATAGGCAAGAAATCACAGGTAGAAAAGCCTTGAGTTCATACTGCAGGCCAAACAACTCACTTTATGCTTAGGAAGGGGGAAGAGACAAGCCACATCAGTCTGGACAAGCCACCAGTACAAATAAACTTCCATCAAATAGCAAACAACACTCCTCCTTCCTTTTTCTCAGCTGTATGCATTAATTAAAGTACTCATGAACCATCTATTTAATAAGTTATTCTAGACTTTTTGTCATTGATGATTTGAAACTTATCTGTATATTTCCCATGCCAATCTATCCCTCTTCACTTTAAAAATCTGGAGAGCAGTTGTCCTTCTTTTGCCTTCCAGCACTCCTTACAGTCTCCACAAGTTCTTAAGGTTGCCAGTCATGTCTCTAAGATTGCATCTGCAATTTCTTTCAGCGGGCATGGGGTATAGCATCTGAGTCAGGAGACTTGCAATGATTTCAGTTGACTAGATATTCTTTTTCTCTTCACCTATTTGAGACTTCAATTTTCTCTTTATTATGTTTGTTCTGCCATTTCTAATTTGAAGACCAGTCTTCTTGCCAATGAAGATTGAAGCAAACAGGCAGCTTAGTAGCTCTGCCCACTCTCTTTTAATGTTCTCCGTATTCCATTTGCTTACCTGGCACCCTGGGCCTCCCTCTCCACCACCACCACCATCTAACGGTGTTCTGTGCACATCTCAAACCAAGACCTCAGACCAAGACATCTAAAATGGAATTCCATTATCCTCCCCCTCCTCACTCAGGTCTTCTCATTGCCTGAGCCAAAAACATGGGAATCTTCCTGAATTCCTTCCTCTCCGTTACCTTCCAATACAGCCTCCTAAACATCAAGATAGGAGGGGAAATTATAGGGGATACAGTAGGAAATCTAGAATTTTAGATCCAGCAGGAACCTCATGAGGTCGTTGCCAGGGTGACAACTCAGAGAGATACAAACAGGCTCTTCATGTGGCAAGGCCACTGTGGCCTCTAGCTCTACCCAAAGAATCAGAGATGTTGAATCTAACTCCAGAACAGAGTGTCAGTGGGGCTTAAGGCAAGAGAGAACAGTACCCATTTGGTTTTCTTTAAATGTAGAGTGCAAATGGTTCCGCCAAACAATTTTTCTTTTCCTGCCTCAGAGGGGGATGAGAACATGAATAAAACTAAAGACAGAATTGTATATCTCAGCACAGTATGAAGCCTCCAAGTTCCTTAAGCCCAGCTATTGTTTTTTTCAGTAAGAAAATCCATGCAATTGAAGTCCTATATAACTGGCTGAGCGTTCAAAGAGACACGTCTCTGTGAAACTAACATTATGTTGTCAGGAACTGCATTTGCCTCTTCTGTGACATTATTAAGAGGACAGATAGAGAGATTTCTTAGCCAGCAATGCCCGTGGATGATACTGGATAATATCGTGGCAGGCTGCAGTTAGCAGCAGCTGATTTGGCCAGATAGACATTTATTGATGGGAAACTAGATCAGTGGCACCTCTTCATGGGGATGGGTAATTGACCAATGACAGGTTGATTAGTCAGTGACATTTGACCCACAGCTTCTATTGCTTGTGATGACTGAGTTGCTTTCCTAGTCACTGTATCTGAAGAAGCCCAGCGATTCTGAATCAACACCTAGAGGGAGGGTATTACAGAGCAGAGTGACTAACACTTCCCCACCTAGGAGAGAGGAGATCTGGAAATGCTGGCAACTCTTACTCTGTCCGAGTTGGGGCCTAATCGCATGGTATACTGGCTTTAAAAATTCAGGTTTCCTCACACTTGGCAAAGCCTTCAAACATAAATATCTTGATCGTTGCATTCTTTATTCCTAAGAGAGGACATAATTGTTTTGTGAATAAGTATTTCTTTTGTTTGGCTGTTTTCATACAGAGAAGCCATTTCTTCCTTTCCTGAGAGTTTACCCTGTAGCTGGCGGGCAAGCAGAGCTGTCTTTCTTGACAGAAAATGCTTGGACCTAACCGTAGTCAGTAGGAGCCTAAGCCTCCTAGTGAGTCGGGTACAAATACCCCATGGTATCCTGGAGAGGGTGAACTGGAAACATGATCTCTGACCATCTCTCTGTCCCTCTGTTTCATTTAGTCAACATAATTTACTAAGCCTTTTACCGTGTGCCAGGCACTACTTACTGTAAGCACTGGGGGTTCAGCATTGAATAAACAAACATTGGTGCTCTCATGGAACTGGCATACTAGTGGGGATGGGGGGAGATTGGTAATATATCAGATATTTAGACATGCTATGGGAAAATCAGGAGGGAGAGCCAGGGGTGGAGACACAGTGTAGTTTTAGATTGGATAGTTAGGGGAGGCTGCACTTAGAAGGGTGATGGGCAAGCAGAGCCTGAAGGATGGGAGGAGCAAGCCATCCGGGGATCCGGAGGATGAGCATCACAGGCACAGTGCCAAGGCCCTGGGCAGGAGCATGCCTGGCAGGCTGCAGGAGCAGCTTCAAGGCCAGTGTGGATGGAGATAAGGGAGGCAGGGAAGAGCAAGAAGCAAGGCAAGGGAGGTAACTTTGAGAGGTGACAACCCTGAGATATTTTGTTGCCGTCGCTCTACTCAATACCAACTACCAAACCCATCCCACTCCACACCCCAATCCTAGTGTTTCCTCAGCACCATTAGAGGAGAGGAGGGGCAGGGCTGGGGAGGCCCTCAGACCTTTAGAAACTGCCTTCTCTGCTCCTGACCTGCCTTGACCCAACCAGCTCCTGGAGAAGAAACCTCAGGAGGAGTCCTAGTTCTTACCATTTAATAGGAACCTCTCTCCCCCATCTTTTTCACTTGTTTCTCTTTCCCCTAGCAGCATAACTGGGAAATAAAGGAGTTTGTCCTTGTTGTTGCTAGGTTTATAGGCACAGCAAAAGTTACTCATTTTATTTTAGAGAAAAAAGAGAGAAAAGACCTGGAATGTGCCTTAAAAGTGGATAATTGAATAGTAATTATATCATTTTCATGCCATTTTAAAAACATTAAAATTTAAATAACAGGAAATCTTCAGAGGTCTGACCACATAAAAAGACCAGAGTAGAGTCATAATAACTAACCAAATCTATCTAAATGTCTTAGTTTATAGTTCCTCTGTCACCTTAGTTAAAGACTGATTATTGGCTGGGTGTGGTAGCTCATGCCTGTAATCCTAGCACTTTAGAAGACCAAGGCAGGAGGATTGCTTGAAGCCAGGAGTTAGAGACCAGCCTGAGCAACATAGCGAGACCCTGTCTCTACAAAAAATTAAAAAATTAGCTGGGCATGGTGGTGTGTGCCTGTAGTACCAGCTTCTTGGGAGGATGAGCCAGGAGGATCTCTTGAGCCCAGGAGTTTGAGGTTGCAGTGAGCTATGATTGCACTTTAACCTGGGTGACAGAGCAAGACCCTGTCTCCAAAAAAAAAAAGACTTATTATCATTCTACTTGCTAATCATGATATCCTTTTTAGTGTTTTCAGGCTGGTATGAGAAATCAAATATACTGTGCATGAAGTATACCTATCACCCAGTCTTTTTCAGCTAATAAATGACAGTGCTGTGTTGAAACCCTAATTATGATAGTCAATTAAGTCAGCAGTTTTTAAATTGGCTTAAAAATGATGGTTTTGTAATTGGTATGTGCAATAGTATAGTAAAATACCCATAGTGCTTTAAGTAACAAACCTAATTGTAAGAAAGTAGGCTGTCCAAAGATGAGACAGAGAGATGCAGCTAAATAAACCTGTCATCTCTCTGGGTGTTGTATTAAGGAGTTAATGACATAAAAATATTTTGAGTTCCTCACTTGGAAAATGTTATATAAATGCAATATGTTAGAACAAAATGGATCTAGCCCAAAGTATGTTCTTGATGGGTATTCATAATTTCTTTAGTCTGTGCAGATGAAGCTGTTTTTATTTTGCAGTAGGAAAAAACAATTCTACCACTTATAAAAGTTAATCTGGCACAGAATGTCTGAACCATGAATCAGTTTATGTCTTACAATTATTAAACATAAATTAAAAGAAGTAATAGCACGTTGATCCCTAAAAAAAAAACAAAAAAAGAATTACATATGCCACTGTGCTCCTTATTCGTCTGTCATATTTTTCTTTGTCTGTGAACTGTTAAGCCCATGCCAGCTTCAACTGCCCTTTCACTATTGTGCAGCTACAACCAATTCTAGACTATCTGTTTAGTTTTTAAATTACCAAGACCTCTTTTTGACTGCTATTTTTCCTTCTTCCTACTGCTTATTACCACCCTCCTAAACTATTGCTCATCCACTTCCCTCCCAAAGGATAGGCACAGAAAAGAAAAAGGAGAGGAATCACAAAATATTCAATTTTTTCCTATTCAATAGTTCCAAATGAAGACTTGATCGATAAGGTGGGGTGAAGAATTGAAGCTAATGATTCAAATAATGTTTTGTAATTATTTGAGTATTTTCTACATCTGTGCAGCCCTCAATCTGTAGTAGGACCATAGTTAATCTCAAATTGAAGATAGTGATTTTTTAGTATTGTGATGGACTTGAGTCTTTGCAGTGGTTTCCAAGTGCCTAGTATGGTTCTCTGTGCTGTGAGTACTCAATAAACACTCATTGACTGAACTGACAACGTAGTATGTTAGTACAACTAAAGGGAGTTCTATCTATCAACTAAATTGGACATCATATTTGCTCAGTGTATCTGATCTAAGTGTATGTGAGGAGACTGCTAAAGATCTGGCATCTCCAGCAAATGACTGAGATTAAGCTCTGGAGTTAGACGCGGACATTAACACAGGTAAGGTTGCTTGCCTCACTTGTTCCATGCTGTTTCCATTTCTTTCTGTCTGAGGGCTGCACAGGCAAGCAGTGCATCTGTTTACATTAAGACATCCTTCTTTGCAACCTAGAGAGCTAGAAATTTCCTTTTTGTAGTCTGAAGAATACAACAAACATCTAAATATATGACTCTTCTGGCTTGGATTAAGATAGCCTATAATTCTAGCTAAAATTGGAAAGATATTTTACAAAATTTGTTTCATTTCAGTCATGCTGAGTGTCATCTGTCACAATCCTGAACCAAGGAATTCTTCCTTGTCTCACTGATCCATGATTTATTACTAAGTGTTGTTTCTCTCTGAGCCTATTTGTATCACACTAAAGTCTTCCCTTATCACCCTTAAACTCAGAGCTCTGGTTCCAGAAAAATCATAGAATAAAGAATTATGTCTATGGTTCCCAATAGATGCTGGAGTCTGAACTGTGTGAATGCTTAGGGGGCCCAAAATCCTGGAGCCTGGAAACAGATAGCAGAGTTTGGGGGCATGGTAAATATGCCTCAACCAGTTTCATCCTAGAGGTATCTCAAGACCAGAAAGTATTGCTATGGCAACTAAATTGTGTGTTAAAACTACAGGAGGGGTGCTAGAATTCAGATGTTCTTTGGAAAAGCAGGAAAGGTTAAATGCCAAAAAAGAGAGAGAGAGAAGAGTGTGTGTGTGTGTGTGTGTGTGTGTGTGAGAGAGTGTGTGAGAGAGAGATTTACCTCCCATGCCAACCATTTATCTCTCTTGAGTGACTGGAGAACTTGACAACTAGTTGTCATAAAATATAGCTGAGTACATGAAAAAAGAATCCTTCTAGTTTTCAAAGATTAACCCATCAAGAAGACATTTTTACAGAGGATCTGAGCCCCATTTGACCCACAAACCTATGTTTAGTAATTATCCAGAATTGTTAAAACAAGTAAAACAAATACTTCACCAATAATGATTTAAGCAATCGTTTTAAAAACCAGAATTGTTCACCTTGGAACATCAAATGAATGGAAAGCATCAACCTCTTCCTCCTTTGGTTTTACTTTGGCAGATGTTTTGTATATTGCTGCCCCAGGGTAGGCCATACAGAGTCACAGAAATGTGGCTATTCTCATGAGGGCTAAGAGGATGGGACTTCCTGCAAATTGAAATTTCTACAAATTTAATATATCAAATTGCTTTAATATATCTTCTAAGTATTAAGTGAATAAAGCTATTCTGAAAACTGATGAAGGGTCACACTCATTTAAGGTTAATCCTTGAATTAATCCAAAGCAGTTATCTACCTTTGAAAATGTTCATATTCCCCAGGTACCCTTAAATCAGAGACTTTTTCCCCAGGAGCCCAATTTTGTCACCTTGTTAAGATGCTGTTGGTGCATCTTGGGAGCACCTGATGTCAGTGTATTTCTCTCTCTCTCTCTTCTTTTTAAACTTAGCCCTTTGTAAACTGATAACCACACAGGCACTTGAGCAAAACATTCTCGTATGTCTTGTTAGGAACAAGCAGAAGCCCTGAGATCAAGAAAAACTATTCCACCTCCTACTTCTGAATCTTTCTCCTAGGAAAAATGATTATGATGACGGGCTGGTTGGTGCCCCTCAAGGACTCCTTTCAGCAACTTTTCTGGACACTCAGGGGCTGAACTCTAGCTGAGGAATCTCTTTAAAAATTTTTCCGCTGTGTTGCCTCTTTCAGCGATGTATCAGATTCACTATAAGGGGTATTGGTTACATAGATAAATGCAGAATATGCTTTTACTTCTCCCTGGATTTTCTTTTCTTGCAGCCCTTAAGATCTAACAGTAAGGATTCTTTTTCTTCCTTTTACTTTATGATACCTGAAACCATATCCCTCAATGATTATGACATTACCAGCTTTGCCACATTATTCTTTTACTGTAACCAAACACCAGCCAAGACTGTTGAGACTTTCTCTACAGTTTAATGTTTAAAAATGGCTAATGGTTCTTTAGCTGCCATGTTTTACAGTAGTTCTGGAGCTTTAGCTTCTCTCACTGTCTTCACTGTCTTCATTTATGAAATATAACAGAACATGTTATTGAGAAAGACTTTTAAAATGGTTTTTAGTTTTATTTTTGTTTTGTTTTGTTTTGTTTTGTTTGTTTTAGTCTTACATAACAAAAAGTCCACAGAGAGGTGGCTGCCAATATTGGTTCTGCAATTCTGTGAGCTCTGCAATTTTCTTGGTCTTTTGCGCATGTGTTTTTGCCCCAGAGAAACAAGACAGCTGCTACAGCTTTAACTACCATGTCTGTGTTTAGGCAGGAAGAAGGAGGATAAAAGGGTGAAAGGATAAAGAGCCCTACCAACCAAGTCTGTCCCTTTTTATTAGGAAAAGCCAAAGCTTTATTTGAAACCTACCCAGCCAACTTCTGCTTAGAATTATTAGGCAGAACTGTGTCATATCGTCAGCCCTAGCAAGGTTGGCTAAGAAACTGAGGGTCATGGTAAGGGATTGGCTTATCTAGCCAACAGCTGTGCCACAGAACCCCATCTCTTGCTTGACGTTTCACATCTGCTTTAGAATTTTAACAAATCTCTATATTCTCACTGTCTTCATTTATGAAATAAAGAAATCAAAGTATATTTTAACAAATCTCTATATTTCATGTGTTCCATTTTTTTGTAAACAACTTTATTGAAATATTCACATGCCATACAATTCACCCATTTAAGGTGTATAATTCAGTGGGGGATTTTTTTCCCATTTATTTTTAAAAGTTTCCCTTTCCTTCCACCATTTCTTTGTGTCTTCCCCTATATCTATCTTTACTCCTCCCTGAAATTGTGGTCATGGAGATGCTGATCAGATTGGTGAGTTTCCAGGACTCAAGAGTGGGCCATAGTTCAATGGAATCACTTCTTGTGTCTCTTGTCTCCCACAGGGCCCTAAGTGGCGTGGGCCTGGACACTACTGCTTAGGAGGCCCTGCCTTATCTTCTTACCTGTGGTTTTGCTTTCTGTGGTTTCAGCTATTCACAGTCAACCGTGGTCCAAAATATTAATATTAAATGGAAAATTCCAGAGATAATTCATAAGTTTTAAATTGCATGCCATTATGAGTAGTATGATGAAATCTCATGCTGACCTGCTTCATCCCACCTGGTACATGTATCATCCCTTTGTCCAGGATATCTACACTGTATATATTACCCACTCATTAGTCACTTAGTAGCCGTCTCAGTTATTAGATTAAAAAAACATAGTATATAGTGTATAGTGTTTGGTACTATCCACCATTTCAGGCATCCACAAGGGGTCTTGGAATATATACTCCCATGGATAAAAGGAGACTACTGTACTAGAATGTAAGAATAAGTTTTGAGTGTTAAATAAGGGACAGACAAGGCCTCCTGACTTGTTTTGGTTTGAAGCTGTTCAGGCATAATTAGCTTGGGCATAGGGAGTGTTCCGTGTTCTATGCCCTTTGCATTAGGGTTTTGGGCCAAAAGTTACACTAATGATAAAGTGTCCCTTTGTTTCTCATTTGCTGGAACATTCCTTGGTGTATACTTACCTCAGGAACCTTGGAGGAAGGGGTGGTTGGGGTCTAGGATGATAGATCTTGTTCCTCAGTCCCTTAGGCATGTACCATTTAATTGGCCCCAGATGTCCAATGCAAACCCTTGTTGATTCTTTTCCTGATATCTAGCCTTTCTGTATTCATTTATTCTCTGAGGTTAAAAAATAATAAAACACATATAATCAAGTACTGTCTTTATTAGGAAGTTCATAGTAATCCTGTTAGAAGTAGATAAAGCATTATCTATGGAGAATTGTTTGAGAATTGGTGGTGACCAGATAAATAATGTCTTGTTGATAACAGCCTTCCCAGTAAATAGGAAAATGGCTTTGTCATGATTGTGTTCACTATAGTGAGATTTCAGCTGTACATGTTAGACTCAGAAACAAGTAGAAAATTCATGGAGATTAGTTGGATCTATTTGGGAAGAACATGTTAAACAGAGTCATCCATTTAAAATTGGTTTCATTAAAGATTCTAAATGAGTAGTTCTGTTAAAATGCTAAGTACTATAAGGTTTTTATTGTTCTGTGCTTATAGACTGCCTGGTCAGCTATCTTGTGAAATGCTTTTTATAATCTCAATAGACAGAGCTGGCAAGGGGATAGATCTATACAAATCCATATTCTACTGGTGACCAACAAACGACTCAACACTGTCTACTTAATTGGTATAGTTTAGTTTGCAATGTCATCTTCCTCTATAACTGATATATTATTATTTTACTGATGTCATAATAACTGCCTTACTAATGACTACATAACTTTGGTTTTTGGCCTATTGTTTATTGACTTTAAACATCTCTATAATTTCGTCTCTCTACCCTACTAATTCCATCCCCTTTAGTAGGGTTCTGGAGGGTGGTGGTCAATGACTATCCTATTTGCATGTCTTCAATTTGAGAATGTAGCTCCTGGGCATTTTATCAGTTCAGGAAGTAAGAAGGATTTGGGAATGGTTTTCATTTTTAATTGGAGCTGCTGCTTCATATTTTATTACTATTATTCTTGGTACCATTTTTTTTTCTAGTTTTTTTACTTTTAGGAAAAATACCAGAAATTTGGGGTGAAAGACAAGCCAAGAATTGCCAGTACAGTTGTCACAGTAACAAAGATGGGATTATGACTATAGCAGAATCTAAAAAATTCCATGTAGAATTTGCTACATGAAAATCTATCGAAACATTCAACAGAAGAAAGAGGCTTTAGACATTTCTAGGCTAAGCACAGCCTTAGTTTAAACTATACCTTTATTTCTTACCTTGGTGCCATTACTCTTTACTGCTGAATAAGAACAGCTTTAGTTTTCTGTCCATTCCTGGTGTCAGCAAACTTTTTCTGTAAAGGGACAGGTGGTAGATATTTTAGACTTTGCAGGCCATACATACAGTCTCTGTTGCAACTACTGAACTCTGCTGAGGGGTCATAGTTGTGTTCTAATAAAACTTTACAAAAATAGGCATCCATAGGCCATAGATTACCAATGCTTAATCTGTTCAGCTCCTTTCCTCAGTAACATCTCTGGCCCATATAGATAAAAGTGAAGAAGAAGAAGAGAAGCATCAGAGAAGTTTATTTGCCTCTTATGGTTTCAAAAAATGTGAATAATAATACTTATAAGCCTGTTATTAAAAGATATGAATATTGAAAATTAGCATTTAGTTTGGGAATAAGATATATACCATGACCACTGGGTTTTTCCTACTGTGTTTTATGGGAGAATGAGCCTTGTGGGTTGCCACAAGGAGGGGCCACTAGGAAATCCTGGCAGATAAGTCTTAAGCCCCCAACTTTGACCACAGTAGAGTAGTTCTGCTTTTATCTGTTTTAGATACTGAGATTCTTCCAAGGTGTTGTTTATAAAAGAGGTCCTGCTGTTCAAAAATATTTTTTTAAATATTGGCGGTTTTTTTGCAATTAGTATAATGCCTCTTTATAGTGTATACTTTATAAAAAGTACCAAAGGATTTATCATATATCACTTACTAATTAAAAGGAAAAATTAGAGTTTTAAAAAAAAGGAACCACAAATCATCTAAATTAAAATCCATCTCCCTCTCTTCCCTTACAACCCTCCCCATTTAACATATTATAAATCTGAGGAAGATATGGTTTAAGAGCAGGACAGAGGCAGAGTTGGGACTCCTGTCTCCCATCTGCTTTCATTGCTGTTCATTACACCACATTGCTTCAGAATGCCATGTGTCCTTTGGAGGCTTAAGGAGAGTCACTGGAGCCCTTTGTGGTCCTAATAGGCTGAGGAGGTTACTTGAAGGCTCACCATTTTCTTTTTTCCTGCTCCTGTACCCTCTTCCCTTAGGCTGCTAGGAGCCCCCAAGCTATTCAGGTGTAGACTGTGCACACAGTTCCAGCACCAGCTCCTTGGAGGTTACCTCAGGGATGTTTCCCAGCCCCCAACACCTAAATGTTGATTTTCCAAACAGTCTCCTGTGTCTCAGGCTGCCTTAGTTGGGTCCTTTTCTGTCCCTCAGCATAAAACTCAGTGTTGGCTCTTGGGGATTCAGTGCCAGAGTGGGAGGATCCCGAGAAATTGAGATCTCTCCTACCTTGGGCATGATTCCTTCCCTGGCTTGTGAAAGTTCCTAATCTTCTCTGTCCGCACCTTTCTGAATGTGAGTCAGGGCAGTGATATAGAGGAAGTGGGGGGAGGTACATTCCTGTGTATTGGGTGTCTGCGTGGTATAAGGACTATGCTCTCTGGATGCCCATGTAGGTCCTGTCAGCCAAAATAGGAAGAAAATTAAAACGGGTCCAGAAAATAGGGTTATAGGGCATAGGGGAGATAAATGTTTGTTCTTTTTTTTTTTTTTTTTTTTTTTTTGCCAATCAATATCTTGTTATTTTATTTCTTTTTTTCTTTTTTTTTATTTCAGAGTTTGGGGGATGTTTGTTCTTCTTGATGAGGAAGGGTGAGCCAGCTGAACAAAAGAAACAAAGTTTAATTCACAGAGTGCAATATCCTAAGGAAGCCTCATGCTGTGCTTGAATCAATGTCGCAAGGTCTAGCTGCAGCAAGGCCTTAGATAGATAGGAGTGATTTATTCGTCTGTGCCTCCTTCACTCAAATTTCCTTCTTCTTTCAACCATCCAGTGTCCATCACTGGAAAGCCTGGTTTCTGTATAAGAGTATACCCTGATAGCTTGCCTGGAATACATTTTGAAGGATTACTGTACATGGCACGGAGACTGGCCTCTGTGCCCTATGCACTCTGGTAAATATTCATGTCGGTACCCAGGAGGGTTATTTCTAGAAAGGCAGCTCTTGCAGAATACATTCCAAAGAGGGATTGCTTTGCTCTTGTCTGACAATCCTTCAGCCAAACAAAAGTGGGGGGGGGGAAGCTACCCCGCAGTTCTGGCAAGTATTCATGAGACAGAAACTACATCCTCACATCTTCTGCAGCAGTGGAGAGAACTGCAAACCCTCCCCATGCAGAGCTTCTGCCTGGGCCTCCCGCTCCTGGGAGAATAGTATAGGCAGTTCCAGAAAAGAAAATGGCAACTGCCCATTTAGCCTTTGGTCCTGCAACCCACACCAGTTTGGTTTAATTATAGCTGTTTAGCAGTTAGGAAAGTTGGAGTTATTAATGTTCAGCTGAAAACTGAATTAAAATTTATGATCCTGGCTTTGAAAACCTGGATCAAGAAAATTGTACTGAGTGGCCAGTGATCAAAAGAATTCCATTGAAAAATGCAATTAGCCATTTTTTCCTCCAGCTATTACAAAAAATTACATAAAATGTTGCTTTTTTTTCCTGGCTTCTCACCATTCTTCAAAAGATTTATTACACAGTTATATAATGATTAATACTTGTTATAAGATTATGTTATTAATAGTAGTTAGAACTTTTACCTTTATATACTGCTGGGGAAGATGTTACTATTATTACTCTCATTAATGTCTTTATTTTAATGGTAAGTCATGTTCTACATGGAGGATTATGATTTATCAGACACCTCAGCCTTCAATCAGAATAATCTACTTACTGTAAGTGTTTAAATTTTGTAACACTTGCAACTTATTATACTTTTGTTTTTGTGTTTTAAAGGGTGGTGGTTTTCGTGTGAAAACCTTCACAAAAGATTTCATGAAGGAGGTTCATTAGAGAAGGGACTAACAGGGAGGAAATTTAAGAACAAGTAGATGAGAGAGAGAGAGAATTTCATTGTACAGGGCCTACCAGAATAAATACCAGCTTTGGGAAGCTGGAAGGCAGCTGTAACTCAGCAGGGAGAGCCTAGAGGAGGAGGGAGCAACAGCTAGCACAGGTGGTAGGGTCTGAATTGGGTGGGCGAGTGTTTTAAAGTCATTTTCAGCAAGAGCTCAGGACTTTGTAGATTGTGCCCTGTGGGGAAAAGAAAATGATTTAAAAGCTGGAGCAAAGGTTGAAACCCAGATCTGATTTGGGTGAAAAGGTCAGGCTGATAAGAAAGAAAAAGAAATGTGGGAAAATAGTACTGTCTGTGTTAGGAGAGACCAGAGAAGAGATTTGGTAAAAACAAAAACAGGGAGATTACATGGTTGAATAGGAAGACTTTTGCCTTGTAGTTCATTCCTGGTGGAATGTTCTCTTGACTATAATATTCAGAGTCAAGGCTTCTCACCTGTTTTGCCCTTCACTTCTCTCCCTTTATCACCAGGCTGAGAGAATACAAAGATCTGCCTGTAGCTAAGTTGTGATTTCTCCCACAGACACAGACGCCTATGAAAACTCGACCTAAGGGAATAGGAAGGAGCCATGGAGCTTATTGAATTTCTCTTTGGCTCTGCTTCTTGGTGCTTTGTAGGCTGGGTGCATGTGGGCACACATTAGCATGTGGTCAGAGAGGGGCAGGAGAATAAGCTCCAGAGATGAAATAGCGGTTAGAGTTGATATTTTTCATAAATTGTCTCTTATGTGAGACTCTCAAAAATGGTGTGGGGGCTCAGGGCAAAGTACTGACTGGGGCAGGGCGGCTTATTTTCCGATTGAAACATAATTCAGTCTATAAAGTGTTGATAATGCTGTACTGGGTTGAGCTACATAAGTTTTGTGAGAAGGCGATTTATCTGAAGTTGCCTCTCCTCTTTCCGTCATCTCTCCTCTCCTGCTCACCGTGTCTCCTTCAGTTTAACTCAGTAGAGCTTATGATCTATAAGGCATTATGCTAGGGACCAGGAGGAATACCAAGACTCCTAGCCATGCATGGTCCCTGCACTCTAGAAGCATGGTCAGGTGGTTCTTCCTGAATAGATTTGGTCCTAAAAGCTGAGGGGAGGGGCTACTGGATGATGTTACGCAGGGAACCTGGAGCCAGGTGACTCTACTCCCCTACCTGTTGCATGAAGGCCCACATTGGGGCCATTTGTTCTACAGGAGTCATAAGTCTTAAGTAAGATCCAAGAAGTAAAATTCTTAACACTCAGCATATAGATTAGTGAGTTCTGAGCTCTTTTACATGTCTGTCTCTTCTTCTCACCCTTCTAATAATTTCATAGAATTGAGGACAGGGAACAGAAAAGCTCACACAGATGCAAATTGCTTTCAGCTGTTAACAGAAGAAACTTATTCTAGTCTTTAAAAATCACAACAGCCCATAATACTCTTCCTAGCAAATGAAGCTAAATGCAAACTGGAGTTGATACCTAGGGAGCTGAACCCTGTGGTCCAGGGAGTACCTCAGTGCTTCTGCCTCCTGCACGTCCTTTTCTGATCCGGCTGGTAAGCCAAATGAGGCCCATCTCACTGGTTGTGTATACTTGTCATGATGAGGAAGCTGCTGGGATCAAGGCAGATGGCCTTGCTGCAGAGAGGGGAATTGATGATGCCAAATTTAAACACAGGGAAAGATCTGTAAAAGCTGCATACCTGCTTAGTGTGTCACTGCCCAAAAGGTCCTAAAATATCCTAAGGCCATTTGAACAATTCCCAATATTTTTGCTGCCAACATCTTGCTTAAGGAAGGGGCTATATTGGAAAGAGTCACCTTCAAAAATATAAGAAAACTGCTTTTGTTCTCAAGAGCTGTTTGGCCTGGACAAATTTTTCTTATATATCCACACTGAAAGCATAAAATGAAAGAATCTTCATCAGATTGGACTGTGTAGTATGAAGTCTAGATCATAAGCCTGAGCCAAAATTTATTTGTTAAAAAAAAAAGTGTTTGCCAAGTGATTGAATAATCTGTAAAAGATTGCTTGGGCAGTGTTTAGCCCATGCAAGAAAATTAACCAAGGACCTTAGAAAAGTAGATTTGCATTGAAAGCAGGAAATGTGTTGGTTATAAATTGTTTTTTCCCAAATGTGATAATGTATTCAAAAACATTTTGAAACCAGTGAGGTCTGTGCAAATGTGAGGTGGGATAATGATTAGTTGTTCACATTCATTCCCCACTCAGTATATATTGAATTTTGCAGCTGCAGCCATGCTATTTGGTAGGATGGTGTTGGTTTATGTGATCACCTAAAACTTGAAATTAAAAACTTAATCCCTCCAAAGAGTGAAAAGATGGTCTCAGTTAGCTGGTAAAAGTTGGTACTTTCGTGTTGTCTCAAAGTTTTGGAAAGTTTTGTCCCATCTAGGTATGCACAGTTATATCCTGCAGGCATATTCTCTGTTGAAATTTTTCTACTTTCAAATAATTTACCTGGATTATACTGTATCAAATGTAAGATTTGACTGAAGGAAAAAACCCTCCTTTTATTCCCCCTGTCTCAATGAGCCAACCTGCACAGTGGAGCCCAAGTGTATGCCTTGCCCCCTCCTCACATTTTCATCCTGGGGCTTCAGTGACTAAACACAGAAACTACATATGGCAGACAACTGAGAGCTTGCACTTGCCTTTTCCTGGCCAGCTGCAAAAGAATATTGTTAACGAGTGCTATTGTTTCTTCCCCTTTTAGAGAAATCACCCTCTACATCCCAGATATGAGAGATTAAACACTATCAGACAGTACATAGGCTCTCTGATGTCCTCTAATAATATATTTCCCAAGAACCCATTCCATCTGGTGAGCGGCCTGTGTTTCCCTCCTCCTGCTGTTAGAAGAAGACTGCTATCTCCATTGCCCTGAAAGGTGGTGGCCCACTCAGAGGCAGGGCCCCCGTGGTGGCCACTTCCCAGGGGTTCTCATGTCTGGAATCTGCAGGGCAGCCACCTGGTCTACTTCACACACTTTTGATAAAACATTGTTACTTGGCTCTTGTCTCCTGCTGAGAATCTCATTTTGGGCCTGCCGTCCTCCAGAGCTCTTCTCAACTAGGCCTTGCTCCCCACCTGAGGCTGAAGCTACATAATCAAACCCTGTGACAGCTGACAGTAAAGAGCCCTCTCATCTTTGGGAAAGTCCCTGTTTCTCACCAGTAAAGTTGTTTTTCTGAAGCTATATTAATTCCTTCAGCAGCTGTTACAGGTTCCCTCTTGCCTTCTCAGTAGCAGAGATTAGAATAGAGCCCCTAATGTATTGTTTGTCTTCTGCTTCTCATTCAGAGGAGTGAGAACTGGACTCTTCTGAATGAGGTGAAGTGCTGAAGCACTCCGTACCTTCCCCTCACCTTCACATCTGTCACATCTCTTCTTCTGCGTCATGACCCCCAGTCCCTCTCTATTCTGAAAGTTAGTCCACCCTCTCTGACCCCAGTTCCCCCTCAGCAGCCTACATATAGTCAGTACTCTCCCTGGCCTTTCACTCGTTAACCCTGCACCATACCCTCTCTGTCCCTGTCCGCCCTGCTCCCAGGCGCCACTGCTGGGGAGAGTTGTAAACTAGGCTGATGATTCCACCTTTGCAAGGCTGCCTCCCTGCAGCTCTGCTGACCCCACTGAATCCATTCTAAAGCCTCTTTTGCCTTGCCACCCCACACCGCAGTCCTACCACTCTCAGCTTCTACAGAGAATCCTCTTTCATACTTAAATGAAAAGACTGCCATTCAAAAGGAGCTTTCCCACCATTCCTGTTCTTTACCTCCTTGTCTCTCTAGTTCTGTAGCCATCTCAGCATCATTGCCTCCTCATTGCCGTAACATGTACTCTTTGTTGAGTACCTTTTATGTCCAGTTCATTCCACTGGGAGCTTATCATAGGCCTTTTCAGTTCCAAATGATAGAAACCGAGTAAAGATGGCCTAAGCCATAAATGGTGACTTTATTTAAGTAATTGGGAGAATTCTCATGGCATACTAGGTCAGAAACTTGGATGGCCCTCACGGAGACTGAAACCAGATGTTGGAAGCTGTCAGGAGCCCAGGCAGCCCTCCCTGGGCTGCACTGTCTGGTCTCTGCTTCTCACTGCAGATGATTTTCTTTGCTTCTTTGTGCCTGTGATGAAAGAGGGTCACCCCAGAATGTCCACATTTTTATCACCTCATTTTAAGTGAACAGGGCCAATTAAGCTAGAATCTCTAAATTTCTGAGAAAGGAAATCTGATTGGCCCAGCACGGGTCAGACCGCTTCCTAGGATGTAGTCACATCTACAGGATAAACTGAGCTCAGGACCCTCCTATATCTACCTTGAGGTTGGGCGAGAAATAGCTCTCAAAGAGAGGAGTTACTATGTAACTTACAGACATACCAAAATACCTCTGCATATGCTATAGCGAAGAATTCTAAAATGTTAGATCTGGAAGAGCCCTGAGAAAGCATCAAATCTAGACATTTAATTTCACAAGGGATCAAACTGAAGTATAAGTTAAGTGATGTGCCTAATGTTACTAAGTCTGTACTCAGTAAATATTTTTTGAATTGTTGAATGGAAGACACTTATTTCTGAAGAACTTAAAGGATCTTTAACAAAGAATATTCTGTATAAATTTTTGAGGTCAGGAGTATTTTTGACTTTAACTGAAAGATTGGGAATGGATTTGATGATAAATTATTACAATATTACTAATATCCTGACAGTTAATCTTCCTTTAGTTGTTTGTTTTCACCCAAAAGAGAAAACTCTCAGCAACAGCAGCAGTGTAGCCCCTGGCCTTCCAGTAGAGTCTCCCACCAGTGCCAGACAGTTAGAAACAAGCAAAACAGGCACTTGCGCCTGGTCTAAAAGGCACCAATTCAGTGGAGAAGCTGTTGATCTCAACTGTTATACCTCAGTCATTGTTCACAATCTGACACAGAATTAATCCCTTAAGAAAAGGATGAAAAATGCCATTCAGCACAACATAGTTTGTCATTGCATGCATAATGCAGACTTTCCAATTAGAATGCTACAATTTGGAAACTTTCTTCACAGACTGATGAGAGAGCAATTATTTTAAAGAAGGGAAAACTCAGTCCACTGGGTTTGCCTCGAGTCACTTCTGACTCAAGCCGCAAAGACAAGAGTTTTGAAAACATATTCGCTATTGAGTTTTATATCAAAACACCAGCAAGGAGAGCAATTAGTTGCTGTAAACTGAACCCCTGTAATCAATGGTATGTAGCCAGCCAGAGCATTTATGGAAGATGTAAGCAAAATCACATCTGCTAATCAATTTTTAAAAAACCAGCACTTTACTGCTTTTAGGGAAACTCCACAATGAGATAAGGGAAAATGGAGGAGACAACATTTAATAGCACCAGGCATTTCATGCAGTGCTCATTAGTAAGAGAGGTTTGTGGCAACAGCTAAACACAGACCCAATCTGCATCAGTAGATCTTGACCAGCGGCTTCCTTTATTCAGCCCCTTTTGAAAATGGCTTCTGGTGTATGGGGGTGGGAGTGTGTGGATGGATGTGTGCTGGGTATGTTTAAGGAGCTCATCTCAATTAAGGTCATAAGAAGGGTCTGTCCTGGGCGAGCTCACTGTGCAAACATTCCCAGCCAGATTGCAAGTCAGAAATATCTCTGTGTTGTTGTAGGTGCAAAGACATAAGAACACACTTTTGCAGGCAGGAAAGAAGTGAAGGGAGTTGGTGGGTTTTTCAGTTGTGCCTCATTAGAACAAAGTTCCTCTCGATAGGAAAAAAGACATTGAGCCAATTTTTCCTTTAGCGTTCTTCAGCTGCACTTGGTTTTTGTTTGTTTGTTTGTTTTTTTCAGACAGAAAATCAAAGGGATTTTCATTTCTGGCTAAGCCTAAATTCCAAGCAAATATGCATCCTGGTACATAAATAAGAAGGTCACAGTGTAGGTGAGTCTGAACCTTAGGCTTGATGACCTGAGATCCATCAGTGTCCTTTTTCCACTCAGGAGTCACCATGACCCCACATTTCCAGCCCCCAGGGACTCTTAATAGAGGAATAGAGAGGAGATGTCTCAGCCAGTATACACACTTGGCTGCTGTTCAGAAAAAAGAATTTAGGCCAAGAGAAATTATTGAGGTAAAGATCGATAGACTAAGCTAATAAAAATTAATATCCTCAACATGCAAACTATGATAGGCAGTGGATTAATACCCCTTAAATATAGAGGACATTTTGTAAGTCATTAACAAAAGGATAAACGTAAGTAGAAAATGGGTAAAATGTTCAAGTTCAATGATAAGTAAAAAACTGCGGATTAATGAGATATATTTCATCTATCAAATTGGTAGTATTTTTAAGCATAATACACCATATTGGTGATGATGCACAGAAACAGGCATTTGTTATACACTGCTGGTAGTGTTAGTATAAATTGGTATAGATTTTTGTTTGAGGTTGGGGTGAAGAGAAGTATACAGCTATTTTGTGATACATATCAAAGCCACATAATATTTATGTACCTTGCTCCAGGAGTTTAACTTATAGAGACTTTCAAAGGCAATAATCATAGATTTAGCTAATAATGTTCATCACAGAATTTTTTGTAACAGTGAAATGTTACCAACTACTTAAGTGTCCAATAATAAGAGACTGATAAAATAAATTGTGGGACAGCCATACAGTGAAATACTATGAAGTCAGTAATATGATGTAGAAGAATATTTGATGATACAAAAAGATACTCATAATAGACCATTAAGCAAGCGAAGCAAGTTACAAACAATATGCACTGTATATATTTTAAAAGTTACTGGAATTGCAGATTGTCTTCATTTTAAAATAATAATTTGCCTTGAAACAAATGAGAGGAGTTCATAGAATAAGCTACATATAGGGCACGCTATATACAACTTTAAAAATTCTTCTAATATGCTGTCACTCCAAGAATCTCTACCAGAACATTTATGATACTCATAATTGGTCTTCCCTTTTTATCTTCTCCATATGCCATATCCTCAAGGCAGTCTTTTGCCATGAAATATTTTGAGATCTGGTTAGGTTCTGTCCCAAAAGGGACGGATTGTTTGCATTTGGATACTCTGTAGAAACACTAACTCATGGTTATCTAGAAGGATAGCAGTTATGATAAACCTGGCTCTCCATAAATAATTCAAAATCCCATTGGAGAAAATAGCCTCAACATTACCTCCCAATAAACCTGTTACTAGAGCTGTTAAATGAAGAGAATGATGAATTAATTTGAAGTTTTCCCTAGTTTTAATCTACTCTCACAGTTATAAATGATTTCAGCCCAGAACATGTATGGAACATACACCATGAACAGATCCCACATGTTTAAAGTGGAATTTTTAAAAAGAGAAAGATCAAAGGTCTTTCTAAAAGGCTTATAATCAAAATGAGAGCCAAACATAGAAAAAAATACACTTTTAAAAGTTACCCAAAATAAATACAAATTAGATAGGATAACTACATAAAAGTGCTGAGAGACTAGAATAATATTTGTGGAGATGACTAATGGGGGAAATGATTCACTTTCTTATCAGGCAAATTGGTGTAGTCTAGGAGCAGAATTTTTGGAAACTTAAGAACAGTAAAGTGGAATCTGTTCTGATTCATTTAGAGTACTTTGAGAGATTAAATACGCAGGTGACTTAAAGGGAATCAGTAGGTGTAATCTGTTTATGCTTTCCCAAACCTTTTAACAGTCTTTGCTACTTAAAAGGTGAGTTCCAAAATATTAGGTAGTGTGGGTTTAGTCATTGATAGCAAACAGAATTACAATTGAAAGCAAGGAACAAAGGGTAAGGGGAAAGGGGAACACAGGGGCAATCCTCATCCTCAATAGTAGCTTTATAGGTGACACTAAACTGAATTTGTGGGAAGGATTTTCATTGATTATAATTGCAAGATTAAAGGAAAATAATACAACTACTTTTATAGAGTGATAGGTTAAAAATTGTAAATTATGACCCAGACAAATAAGCTGGGAATAAAGGAAATATTTGGCAGCAGGATTTCAGAAATGGGCTTTGGGTCAGAATACCAGGTTGAAACCCTGTATCCACCACTCACTGTATGAGTTTAAACAAGTTACTTAACAGCTTTAAGCCCTACTTTCACCATCTATAATTTGATAAGCATAATATTTAGGAGGATTTAAAAAGATAAATTGTATACAACATTTAACACAGGGCCTGATACACAGTTAGCATTAAAGAAATTTTGGCTGTCATGATCACTTTTATTGCTGTTGTTACAAGGAAAGTATTTGTTCAGCAAACATCGACTGAGTGTAAAGTTCTGTGTGAGACGTTATGTCAAGTACTGAGTGGGACATAGGCACTGCCTTCAAGGAGCTCACTATCTATTCTAGCAGGTGGAGGAAGCAAACACACATGACCAACTATAAAACAATAAGATACCTGTTATGTGTGGAAAGGACTTTTAAGTCTGAAATCATAGAAAGCAATGATCTGTTTCCCCTGTGGTGCTGTCAGAAGCAAAATACTGTTTTGATCCTGTATTGCAATGCTCAGATTCTTTTTTTTTTTAATTCTTATTTTTAAAATTTAGGAATAACACACAGTACACAAATTTTTTATGTATAGCTCAATGAATATTTACATGCATATATACCTGTGTAACTACCACTCAGATCAAAATTAACACATTTCCAGCATTCTAGACTGTTTCCTTATATACTCTTTCGATTATATCGAAACCTACGATACCTACCCCAGAGGTAACCACTTTCTGATTCCTGTCACCAACAGATAAATTTTGTCTGCTTTGAGCTTCATGTAAATGGAATCATACAGTTAATGTTTAGGTTCTTATCTGGGCAGAAAAGGGGGATAAAAAGAACAGAACCAAGATAATCAGTTTCTAAAAAATGAATAAGAAAGTTTTACTGATGAATATATGTTTGCCTATATCTCCAAATCAGATAATCTTACTAAAGCTATGCAAAAATTCTGGTGAGAATGAGATGGAACCTAAAACATGATAATAAAGGTCACCAATTAGAAAATATAATTTGAAAAATCAGTTAGAAAGCGCAGATTCCCCCATGAGCAGTGGTCAGCCCAGCCAACCTGGAGAGGAGATCTGAAAGAAGCAGGAAGGATGACTTGAGGACACCTTCTCTGTCCAACTCCAATCTAAAAAACTTTGCCACTAGGGGGACAGAGGCTGCTGGGGATTGGGTGATTTGTAAAATAAACTCCTAAAGAGACAAGCCTCTCACTGCAGACCGGCTCCACTTGTTCTCTTCATACTTCTGTTGGATTCACTTTCTTTTTCCAGTCCTGGAAGTGTGGGTGGGACAAAGGGTGCATGTGGGAGAGATAGAGTAGACAGATTCCCCATTGTCTGCAGCCTAAGGAAACAGCCAGTTACAACATTTACAGCAATCTTATGTCTTTCCCTTTGTTCAGGTTACTACTTTGGGACTGTGATGATCGAAGCTATAGCTACTACGTTGAGGTTTCAACCAACCAGCAACAGTGGACCATGGTTGCCGACAGAACTAAAGTCTCCTGCAAGTAAGTTGCGTCCTTTCAGGAATTTATTCCAACTGGAATCAGAGGTTCCAGTGAAGATTCATGGAATCACCAAATTACCTTTTTTTTTTTTTTTTTGAGACAGGATCTTGCTCTGTCGCTCAGGCTGGAGTGTGGTGGTGTAATCACAGCTCACTGCAGCCTTGAACTCCTGGGCTCAAGTGATCCTCCTGCCTCAGCCTCCTGAGTAGCTGGGACTACAGCAGGCACACACCACCACACCCAGCTAGTTTTTTAAAAATTTTTTTGTAGAGATGGGGTCTCACCGTGTTGCCCAGGCTGGTCTCGAACTCCTGGCCTCAAGCAATCCTCCCACCTTGGCTTCCCAAAGTGTTGAGATTACAGTTGTGAGCCACCATGCCAGGCCTGAATTATATTCTTATTTGGAGGTTGAAAACATATTCCAGTGATCTTTTACTTCAGTTTTAACTATTAAGTACTTATATGAGAATTTACAGAACCAAGATAATCAGTTTCAAGAGAAACAAGGTTTCTCTATCTTGTGGTATGAACTTTACCCACACTTTTGGAAATGACATGTGTACCTAAACAGGGAAAAGAAAAATACTTTCCTTATGCAATCATCTCTCAGACCCTCCTCCCACATCCCGCACTATCCCTTTAGGATTTTGTTCTTCCTTAGAGAATTTTGCTGAAGCGATACACACTTTAGTAGTTATTCTGGGGTTCCATTCTATTTCCCACTCTTGTATCATTCTCAGGGCTAGCTTTAGATATTTATCTCATCTCAATGTTAGCTGTGCTGTCACACAAACTAAGGAAAGCCTTGTATGCTAGGTTCTCCACAGGCAAACAAAGGCATTTAATGCACATGGTATTGAGGCTCTGTTGGGAGCTTGCCTGGTTGCTGGAGAAGCTAGGAGGAAGGATTCTGTGGTTCTGACCAGCTAGAATCGTGGTGCATGGTAAGAGCCCAGTGCCTTTTTGTGTAGAGCCAGAATCTCTGAGAGGCAAAGTAGAGCAAATGGCTATTTCTTTTTCTTTTTTAAATTGAGATATAATTCACAAAAGATTAGATAGAATTAACCCTAGTAAAGTGTACAATTCAGTGGTTTTTAGTATATTCACAGAGTTGTGCAACCATCACTACTATCTAACATTTCAGAACATTTTCCTTACCCCAAAAAGAAACCTCCCCATTAGCAGTCACCCCCTGTTTCCCTTCAACTCTTCCAGCACCCAATAATTTACTTTCTGTCTTTATGGATTTGCATTTTCTGGACATTTAATTGGTGACCTTTTTTTTCTGGCTTCTTTCACTTAGCATAATGCCTTCAAGGTTCATCCATGTTGTAGCATGTATTGGAATTGCATTTCTTTTCATGGCTGAATAAAATTCCATTGCATGTATATACCACATTTTGCTTATGCATTCATCTGTTGGTAAACATTTGAATTATTTCCACTTCTTGGCTATTATAAATAATGCTACTATGAACATTTCTGTGTAAGGTTTTGTGTGGACATATATTTTCAGTTCCTTTGGGTATATACCTAAGAGTAGAATAGTCAGGTCATCTGATAACTCTATGTTTAACTTTTTGAGGAACTGCCAGACTTTTCCAGAGCAGCTGCACCATTTTGCATTCCTACCAGCTATGTACAAGGGTTCCAGTTTCTCCACATTCTCACCAGCACGTGTTGTTGTCCATCTTTTTGATCATAGCCATCCTAGTGAAAGTGAAGTGGCATATCATTGTGGTTTTGATTTGCATTTCTCTGATGGCTAGTGATGTTGAACATCTTTTCATGTGCTTATTTGGCCAAAAAAATTTCTTAATAGTATTAATGATGGCTTGTTTGATGCAATGTCTGACACCATCATCACTATTATTATAGTAATTATCAGATAGCCTGTTTATATTGGTTAGGTTAACACTTGCTACTATAACAAATAAGCTTCAGTATTTCGCTGGCTTAGCACAATAGTTTATTTCTCAGTCACATAACAGTGTGGGTGTTACTGGTTGTTTAGTGGCTCTTCCCCACAGGTGACTGAGGAACTCAGACAATTTTCATTTTGTGGTTCTGCCATCATCTAGGCCCTCATCAGCATGATCTGCATCTAGTTGGCAGATGGGGAAAGAATAGAGAGACGGTTCTGAAAAGCCTTGGTCTAGGTGTAGTGTGCATCCTGTCCACTCACACGCCACTTCCCAGTGAAGCATAAATCTTGTGGCCATCTCTGCCTCTTTTTCAAGGAGCAGAGCTGAGATTTAAACCCAGGACTCTTGCCACTATACCACTTTGCCTCCTAGGACTCAAAGCATTATAACTAAAGAGGGTTAAACCAAGCCAGATGATGAAAAGAGGGAAATGAAGTGGTTAACTTATTTCCAATCTCCTGGAACCCTTTCTATACAATAGAAAGCCTCCAAGGCCCATGAACAGCCATGCTTTTGTCTTTCCAGAGTCTGTTTATTGGGTCCACAGCTCCCATACCATACTGTCTGCTTCCTCAAAGGTTGTCATCTTTTACATGTCATACTGGTTACTGCCACCCATCTCTTCTGTCATTTCATATTATAAACTGAGTTCTTCATCTCTTTTATGTCCCTCTGTTGAAGATGCTATACAATGTGGGTTTTTAACAAGAGCTGGTTGACTAACTATTGACCAGGTACATGTTATAATAATTTTGTATTTAGTTAAATAGTTTTTTTCTTGTTTCAAAAACTCATTCACTCATTAGATCCTCTCCCAGTAGCTTTGCATTAAGTCATCAACATTTTTTTCTCTTTTTGATTATTTGTTTCCATTAGTTGGTGGATTTAAATAATTTATGTTTTTAACTATGTATTTTAGCACTTAGATGATATAGCAGCGTTTTACAAATTAATAAATAAATAATACATTAGAAGAACAAGAATACCAACAAGAAGACAAGTACCTGTTAACCCTCTAAGAATCTATGGAACCAAAGGTTATGATTTTATGTCTATAGGCATAATCTGAATCTCTTGTACCTCCCATTTTCAAGTTAGGCCTTAAGAAATATAGAAGATATACAAATAATAAAGATGAAAGATTTTCCTTTTTAACTAATATACTCCAAAGCAGACCTCAAGAGAGGATTCTATTGTGGAATTGTAACCTGCTCTTTATTGAAATAAAGTGTGTGAGTCGTGTTATAAATGAAATTATATGGAATCTTTAAAGATCATAACTCTGCCTCTTGATAGCATCCTACCGAGTTGAAAAATCAGAGCACAGAATTTTGGTGTCCTCTGGAAAATCCCAAAGGAATAAGATTCTCCAGTGTCTCTGTTAGCTCTGCTCCTGGGGTGGCATATTTTCCTTTATAGATCTCCTAAGTCCTTTCTGCTATAGTTGGAGCTTCTTTTGGTTTGCTTTTAGGATAAAGGGTCGTTTTCTATTGTAAACAATCCTGTTTTTGTAGTGACTAATTTTTAAAAATTATTTCTTACCCCTTTCTTCACATAATCTAATTCTATACCCTTTAGCCTTATTTCGAAAGACCTCACTTTCTAATCATTGATTTCTTTTCTCTGCTGTCCTCTAAATTGCTGAACTCTAAAACTGTTTTTAGCGTCAATTTTTAAATTACAAGTGTAAAACATGGACATGGAAAATTAAATAGTATAGAAGAGTGTATGTGAAAAGTAAAATTTTGCCTTCCCGTCTTCTGTTCCATTCCTCACAGATAACTACTTTTGACCCCTTTTTTTTTAGTTTTTGTAACTTTTCAACTATACAAAATTTTATACCTGTTTATTAATTTATCAACTTTACTAACTCCTTGCTATTAAAGAAATTCAGCTCACTTAGCCACTCCATTTTTATTAGTTATGTTTATTTTTAGTTCTACTATTTATCTTTTAAAATTAAACAATATACTTAAACCTCTTTTTTATGGACATCAGTTATGGACAGCATTTCTTGACTCTATGTTGATGAAGAAATTACCATCCCTGCATTTCCTTCTATTTTTCCTCTTTCTACTTCCCATCTTCTGTTACCTGTTTTACTATATAGACATTGTAAATATAGTAAAACTATACTATGTAAATAGGGTACTTATTTTTTGTTCTATAACTTACAGTTAAATCTTCCATGTGTTAACTGTAAATTGACTAGAAAAGGAAAAACCAGTAAGAACTCATTATAATATTATGATTATATAAACATTGTTCAAGACAGATCTAGTAATTGACTCGCTCTAGAGTGAAGAAAATATTGTTCTATGTCACTAAATTTGTACCCCCCTTGGAAGAATTGTACTATGTTCAGATCAAATAGATTAGAGTATGTTATAAGTGCTCAGAATTATTCCACATGTTTAATAGCTTCATATTAGACAGCTTTTTGTTTTCTTGAAGTTCCTAATTGCTTCTTTTTCCTGTTAGAGAAGCTTCTGAAGCACCTCTCTGTAGCTGTGGTCCTAAAATTTCTTTTTCTTTCCTATCTAGATTGGTAACACTGTTTCTTCGATTTCTTTTTCTTTTTGTGGAATATGGAAAAAGGGTTAATAAAATCCTTTTCTCTTTGTGTGAGATACTGACTTTGGGCCCAGTTACGTTTCTAGATCTGGTCCCCTGAAAACCTGAGAGAAGTGAAATGTCAGCTGTGTTATTAAGCCACATTGCTTATGACAAAAATTACTGCTGATTGGCAAATTACATTTGGCCTGGGGGGACTGTAAATACCCATATTCCACAAAAAGAAAAAGAAATAAAAGAAACAATGTTACCAACCTAGGTAGGAAAGAGAAATATCCAAAGCTATAGCTTTGGGCCTCCCTAAATGTGATGACTTTTGTAACTGGGCTTATTCCTTGTGGTTCTGGGATCTGTACTTCTGGAGCTGTTGTAAGAGATGTTAGTTTCTCTTTGGAACATAAGGCCTCTAAGCCAGAGTGGGTCCACACCTGCCCATTGTTGGATCTTATACACTCTTATTTGAGCTGTCACCTGTAAGCCAAAAAGAATAGCTCCTGGACAGTTGTGTAGATTGCTGCTAAAAGGCTCCTGCTGGTAAGAAATGTCTAATGCTGTCCTGGTAGCTTGCTGTGTTTCCCATTCTCTCCCCTAGGTGAATCTGAAGCCATGTGTGGCTTGTTTAGGTCTTTTGAGCCTGAACATTTTAGTAAAGAAGATATCTCATGGCTATTGCATTGCACAGAGTAAATCTATAGGTAATTTTTTGTTGTTGTTTTTTGTTTTTTCTAGAGACAGGGTCTTGCTCTGTCACCCAGGCTAGAGTGCAGTGGTGCAGTCACAGTTCACTGCATACTTGGACTCCTGGGCTCCAGTGATCCTTCTGCCTCAGCCTCCCAAGTAGCTGGGACTACAGGCGCATACCACTACACCTGGCTAATATTTCTTATTTTTTAGGAACAAGAATCTTGCTATCTTGCCCAGACTAGTCTTGAACTCCTGGCCTCAAACAGTCCTCCTGCCTTGGCCTCCCAAAGTGTTGGGATTGCAGGCGTGAACCACCGCACCCAGCCTGTAGGTAACTTTTTTTAGAAAATGTACATGGAAAGCAAATTTTCAGAATTCCTGCATGTCTGAATCATAGTTTGACTGGGTATAGAATTCAGTCTTTTTCAGAAGTTTGAAAGCTTGTATTTATTGCCATCTAGCATCTAATGTTGCTGATGAGAAATCTGATAGCAATCTGATTCTTGTTATTTGTAGTAATTTATTTTTCTCTATAGAAGCCTTTGGGATCTTCTCTTCAGCCTTGGTGGTGTTCAATTTCATAATGACATGGCTGGGCGTGGATCATTTGTCATTCATCCTGCTCATTCGCTTTAATATGGAAATCTGCCCAGTTGTCCTCAATTTATAAATTAGTAATTTTTCATATGCTTACCATTTTCTAGAAATTCACCAAATTTTTCCTTTGCTAATGTTCTTTCTAGTTTTCAGTATCTTTATGAATATATTCCCTTTGTATTTCTTTAATGGCGTGTCACTGGTTTCCAGGAAGGGAGAGAGGGAAGTGTGACTGCAGTCTCTGCTGTCTTGAACCTGAATTCCCAAAGCACTTAGGCCTGGGCTGACTTGTAGTCAACTGCTGATAATCCCAGTGACCCCACGTCGTTTTCCTTTCCTTCCTTGTGCCTCGCTGTGCCTCTGCAAGGCTATATAGTCGTCTAGCTTCCTGCCACTGTGTACCCCTAACATACGGACCTCATTTGTAGCCATTTATTACACCATTTCTCCACCTTGTCATGGTCCCGTTGAATAATAATTCTGTCTGCCAAGGTATTAGGATTTCAGCCATCATCTGTCTAAGATTGCCCTTGGCAAACATTTTGGCAAATGTAAATGATTAGATATAAAGAATTAGGTAATAATGAAAATTTTCTTTTTCCACTTGAGGATTCTGTGGTCCTAATCTAGAACTACCTAGTCTTTCTAGCTTTTAGCTTCTAAATTTGTCACAAATTTTCTATTCGTCCGCCAGATTTACCATCTAGATTACCTTCTGAATAAGTGTTTTTCTTAACCTAGGTGTTTATTAAAAATGATGTTGCAAAGAGTTTCTATAACTTTAGAAAACACTTATATAATAAGATTTTTAAAAAACAGTGTAGAAAATTATAGAAGTATTATCACAAGTAGGAAAAAAATTATGGAAGAAGAAAACCAAAAGGAAATGTGCCAAAATATTAATAATGGTTGCCTTTGTATAGTGGGATTATGGAAATTATTTCTAATTTTCAACATTTTTTACTAATCTTCATGTAGTTCTTTTAAAATCTAAAAGAAAACTTTATTTGAAAAAAATTTTTCTTGCAACAGTCATAAATGTTATTTGTCCTTGCCATTATTTGAGTAGCATATGCTGGCAGAGTGGCATGGTTTATTCACTGCCAGCAGTAAAGCAAAGAAATTAAATGAATGCTATACACAGCGATATCCCAATCAGCTCTTCTGAACTTGATGCCACTTACCCCAAGCACGAATTGTGCTTCCCTGAAAAGGACACTTGAACCGCATTTTCCTTATGCTTCAAAGCCCAGTTCTCCTAAAGTACTTCTTCCTTTTGCCTTTCCTTGGGATCCTAACATCCATCTCCATCTGGGTTTCCCCTCTCAGAGGGGCTGGCCTGCCTGGGAGGTTGGAGCATCCCTTCAGAGCAGGCAATCTCTATAGCATCCTAACATCAGGAAGTTTCTCCCCTGTGCCTTCTCTAAGAGGCACCTGGGCAGTCTCCATGTCACCTGAAAAGACCTGTGGGGGTCAGCTCATCTGCTTCCTGGTCTTTAGCATGATTATATTCATATCTGAGATGCACTGTATGTCCACCTTGCTGAATGTCCTGTCACTTAGTCCTGGGCTCTATTTCTATATCTGGTGCTATTTATTCACCAGGAATCTTAGAAAGAGGAGTCATGTTTCTTCTTCTAAGTGCTGCAGTGGCTGTGGACAACAGGATAAATTAAAGGTGGGGCATTACAGCCTAAGTAAACTCTCTCTAAGTGTAGCAAGATTGAAAAACGGTACGTTTAAACCGAGACAATTTACTTTGCCTGCAATTTTCTGCATCTTCTTTGCCATTGTTAGTGACAACCTTGAGAATGCTTTCTTTTCAACTGCTTTCTTTGTTTGACACTTAACAGTCAGGTTGGGTTGGTTCCGGCAGGTCATTGCTAACCAAATGATTTGGATGTTTGTGTAAAGGACTTGTCTGTCACTAATGTGGTGCAACAGAAAGAGAGCAGGTTATAAAGGAGAAAATGTCTTCACCATTGATATGACTGATGAGAAGCAGTTCATAGTTAGTGTCAAGTTTTAATTTCCAGGAAGAGATTGAAGCTCTTGACTGTCACATAGATCCCGCATTGAAATATTACTATTTCATGTGAGTTTCTGCTGTGGTAACAGACGGGGCTGTTCTCAGATTTCTCTTTCCTGCCAGGTTGGAGGAGTATACTTGCTTGTTCCTTCTAGAAGTGTGAGCCAATTAATGGGCTCTGGTTGTGTAATTGTCACTTTTGAAATGCTCGATGAAGATTTTATGTTTCTCTTTTCATACTTAATTCCACTTTTCTACATAGCATTTGACAGTAATGAAAAAAGCCAGTCGTGTTCTTTCTGTTTTTTTTTTTTTAAAGGGCAAACTGGTGTTAATTTTGTCAAGAGTTTTAGAACTTGAGCAGTAAAGAAACACATACCTCTAAGAGGAATGGAAAAAAAAACCCCAGAATTTGGATAACACACACATACACACGTAGAGGTCAAGTCTGATACTAGGCAGATCCTTGTGATAATAATGAGATATCAGAGCTTACTCTATAGAAGGCATCTATATGTTAGACCATACTTGGAGATACTTGTTAATCAAACTGTTATGTAGGGGGTTATGAAGTACCATGAGTTGATGAATAATTTAGAGTAGAAAACATCAATAGGGAGTCAGCCAGTCATGCCTGCACATTTAGAGGGGACTTATTTTTTGTATTGCAGAAAATTTTTAAGCAGAAATTTTCCCATATGTTGGAAGGTACACAGGCTCCTCCCTACCTAGAACATTTGACATTGAAGGAGCTGGAAGGAAATGAAGTCCTCTTGGGTAGCAAATGACCAGGAGGGAGAATCTTCCCCACACAAAGAACTCCCATTTCCCTCTTCCTTCCTTAACCCAGGAACCATGTTATTCTGTGAGGGTAATAATTTTTTCCATGCCTGTTATAAAAAAATGAAGTATACCTCAATAAAACTTTCTCAGTGAGCTGTGTGAGCACACTTAAAATGTACATGGTCAGAAAGATTTTTCTTTTATTATGGAAATAACTTTCATATTAATATTATATTCCAAATGACAAAAATAAATCAAGTTCACACTAGTTCAACTACCATTATCTCTCTCCTTCTCTGCTCCACTCTACCGATTGGCCTCTCTGCACCCTCCCATGAGTTTACTTTACTTACTGTATCCAGAGTGGCACTTTTCAAGCACAACTCTGGCATTATTCCTGCATAGGACCCTTCAGTGGTTCCTGTTGCTCTCTGGATCAAGACCAGAGTTCTTCATGTGGCCTAGAGAACCCTACATAGTCTGGCCCCTCCTGCCTCTCCAGACCCTCCATGTCACTCTGTCTGCTCTCCATGTTCCCATCTCCCTGGCATCCTCTCTCCTTGCCATGTATCACGCACTGTCCTCCTGCAGAGCCTTAGCTCATGCCATGGTTGCCTCTGTCTGGAGCCCATCTCCTGAAAACCTTTTGTTCTCAGCTCAAGGGCTACTTTCTCAGGGAAGTCTGCCCTAACCACCCACCTCAATTAGATCACCTTGTTATCCCCTCTCATACAACCTAGCTACTTTCCTTTACAGCCCATATTGCAGTTTGCAATGACCCATTCCTTAGCATGGTATGAAATTACTGTTGTTCTTCCCCACTAGAAGCTCCACAAGAGCAGAGATTTGGTCTGTTTTACCTACTCTTTTATCCACAGTAGCCTAGCAAGGACCTAGCGCTTGTGGGGCTTAGTATATACTTGCTGTCTGATACTTGCATGAGTGCCATCACTCTGTCTCCAATCATGCAAGCGAGTTGATTCCATTTGTCCTGTTACTGTCTGGAGCTGTGAACATCACAGAGCTCAGTCAGGAAGTCTGTCCATCCCAGCTGAGATGCCATCACATGGAGCAAGGAAAAGATTGTGGGAGAGGATAACAGTTGCTCCTGATGATGTAGTCCTTGTAGACTGTGAATGTCTTCCCAACTCTTCTTTATTAATCCATTATTGATCTATAATCCTTGGTTCATTTATAGCCTTGTTCTACAGATTTTAATACAATATTGCCAGAGATTCAGTTTTCTCTGGTCTCTATCTATCCTTGCCCCAGTATGACTTAGATCCCCTAGTAATGGTTTATCACTTGAGGTTGGTTACTGGCTGGAAATACATTACCTTTTTTTTAACCGCCCTTAGAGACAGTAAAGTTTTTCTTCATGGAGAGGCCAAGCACTTTTAAAACTGTTTGCCAGCTGTGCCCCTTTCACTTTGAAAATTGATGATTTGATTTAAAATCCCAAGTTTGTCTGGTTAATATGTTTTAATTGTTCCTCTGGATTTTCAGAGTAAAAAGTTAAAAAAAAAAACTGGCCTTAAACTCTGGAAAGGGACTCTATACCACTTGCCAAGGCATTCCGTGTACCTCTACTCTCCCTGCAGAGTAGAGTCTGTTCAACAGAACAGACTTCACTCTGGAATCCTGGAGCACTGTATACCTCCATGGCCTCAGGATGGCTGCAGAGGGTCCAACCCCAGCACTGCTCAGAGAGGTGCTCAGTTGGCACCCTTTACCATGACCAACCTTCGTTAATCCCTTCCCTGAGATGGGCATTGCCAGTAAAGCAATACAGGCATGGGACTTGCACCTCAAGGGGCCTCTAGTCAGTCACATAACCCCAATGTGTGTAGGCAAACTGAGCACCAGACACCACAATAACAGCCAGCATGGGTATCTGCAGAAAAGGAAAGTAGAGCCTATTTCTTGGTCAGTGAACAAAGGTAGCAGGAAGGAAAGACATGGTAGTTTTGATCACATCTTCTTAAAATTTTGTAAACTGCCTCAGTTGACCAAATTATAGTCAGATGTCAGCAACCAGCCTCTGGGTCCTAAGGAAAAGGCTCTGTCTTGGTAATCATGCCATGATTAATGCTGGCTCAGCTCTGTTCCAGACTGTGAAGAGGCTCATGTTTTCTTCCTATATTAAAAAAAAAGAATGGGAAAAAAAGTGTTTCTGTGAATTCAGGGGTCCAGCATGTACGTGGAATCAATTGTTAGAGCTGAAAGGGCATTCTTCCCTTAACTATGACTCATTCTCTTAGCTTCAGCTGTTTCTTCCATTCGTATTTTCCAGTGGCCCCTTCTAGAATGGCTTCTCAAACTCAACTTGAAAGATGAAGTTCATCTTTCTCCACTAAGCATTTCCTCTCCTGTGGTGTCCCTCTTATGTTGGTGGTAGCCCCCTGTGCTGGGCAGCTCCTGCCCCTTTGACTCTTTCTTCTTCTTTGCCTTCCCCAACTAGTTAGGTACCATATCCCTTCTTTTATACCCTTTTTTCATTTATTTCTATTCCCACTGCCTCCATCTTAGTTTAGACCTTCATACGTCTTTCCTGGAATATTTATAGCAGCCTCTAATGGATTTTCCTCCTCTGTACTCTGTTTGTATCTGTTGCTGTTCTGGTGTCTGGAACATTGTTGCTGGGTTGTTCTTGCTGTGATTCCTCAGTGTCCTGTACAGGGACCCTCAATGGTCTACTGAGGAAAGCCTCTGATCCTTGCCTGTGTCGTCTTCTGTCTCTACAGGACCAGCTTTTCCCAAACATCTTGTTTTCAAATATTCTTACACATGTTAAACCAGATGTCCAGATTTCAAATATATAATTATTATGTACCTCTGACTCTAACCAAACTTTCCAACCCTTAACTCTTTAATTCTCTCCTTACGGTTATGTTCCTACTTTCCTTTTAGTCTGGCCCAATTACTGTTGTCAGATGAGCCCATGCTTTAGATGAGCTAATTATCTGTATTTCCTCTGGCTGATCCTTAAGTCTCTACCTATCCTGTGTTCCCTTCAAGACCCAGCCAAATGCTCTATGGGTTCTTCCTTGATCTTTCTCCTCCCAAACACAAGTGACTGCTTCCCTGTGTGAATGTCCATTGTAATTTGCTTACACATAACTTGATATTTACTCTTTCTTGGGTGTGTTTCAGAGAAGGGAAGAAATAAGAGGGTAGGCTTGGAGGAAGGTTGCTTTTTAAAAATCTAGCCATTTTTCCAGGTATACTGGGATTTATCCCCTTGGAAATACAGGGCTAGCTTTTCCCAGGGTAGCCTCTGTAGGTCTGTAATCAAATGCACAGCCCAACCAACTTTGATTCAGTCTGATATTTGTTGAGTGACCTTAGTAGGTGGAGGCTCATACAACATTGTAAGGGAAAATACTGAGGAGACAGGAAGATATTTCTCCTCTGAAGGAACTTGCAGATTATACAGAACATTTGGGAACCATCTCTCTCTGTCTCTCTCTCTCTCATACACACACACACACATACACACACGTGTGCACACACATACATGCACAGTATAAATATGAAACAGGATCCTAGAATCATAAAATATTGTAACTGAAAATACCTTGGAAATCATAGTCCAAGCCTCTCATTTTACAGATGAGGATTTGAGACAGAATGCCCAAGTGCCTTTCCTAAGTTCTCATCTAATGGCAGGCCCCATATTAGAACCCAGAATTTTGCATGGTCATAAGACCATAGTCAAACAAACATTTAAGTGCTGAAAGAATATAGACATGATCAGAGTATGGAATGAAGCTAGGGAAGTTTTTCTGAAAGAAGCATTTTCAGCCTACCCACCTGCTACTGGCCCACATCATAGCTGGGACAACTGGTGATTTCCCAACCAAAGGAACCTATGTACTTCAGATTTTAAAATCACATGAAGGTACAAGTCAGAAATAGACTCACCTTCAAGAAGGTATGATGAAGACTATGGATTATAAAGAAAGCAACCTGTATTTTCATTTGATTTTCTACCTTGCTATCACTACTACTTCTACAGAATATTAATCTGTCCAGCCTATTAGCTGTATCATAATTCATTCTTTAAAAATTGGTTGTAAAAGTATAGCCTCTATACCAGTGGTCAAATCTGGATTATCTAGGGGCTCGTTATCCAGGTTGTATTATAGTATATTAGCCTCTGTTTTTCTTCCCTTTTCCTTCCTGTTGCCTACTTAAAAAAAAAATCATTATGCTGTTTATTAGGCCATTTATTAGACTATTTCCTTCCACCAAAAGAGACTTGCATGTGTGGGGTTTTTTTCTGTTTTAAGCCAAGATCCATAAAACGTATTTTCCACATAGCTGACAATTCCTTTTCACAATCCCTTGAAACGGAATGTAAGTGAATTTCACCACAGTGTTATAAATTATGTACTGAGTATCAGTAATAAACATTTCTTACGAAGTTTTAAAGTGTAGTTCCAGAGTGGTGATTATCTGGAATTGTACACATTTACCAGCTGCTTTGGAGGGAATTAGTGAGTGCTTTCTGCTCATACACTTTTCACCTCTTTATCCAAATTTATACAACTGTAGGGAGCTCATGTAATAAACCTAAACAAAGCAAAAGAATGTTTGTATTCCTAGTAATGTGGTTCAACAATCTTGACCTGATGAGTGGTCATCTTGTCCATCCTTCTACCTCCAGGCAGTGTTGTACATTAAATTTGTCTCAGAGAGCCCGTGAGTTTCCTCTGGTGAGGAAGACTGGACAATATCCCTTGCTCCTCATTTCAGGTTCTCAGAGTATTAGTGTAAGTTTTTGGTTCTCAGGCAAAGGAAGATAGCACAAGTTGGTACTGCTCTATTAGAGGAGAATAACTTGTTTATATTGTTCTTTTTGCCTTCCTAATTCTCTAGGGAGTTACTGAATTCTCTGTAGGATTTAGCAGTGCATATATAGGCTTAATAGAAATTCTGAGTGCTGGAGCTCTGAAATGTATAGTCTTTTCTCTAGGGTTGGCTGGGGGTGGGAGAAGGAGGGTCTCCTGGAAGCTTTTTGTTTGTTTAACATTTCTGAATCTTCTGAATTCAGTTTTCCTAATTAAAATAATGATCCAAACCTATGCTAATCTAATGTTGAGATCATAGATTTAAACTAACAGGACTTGAAAGTTCGTGTTCTCACAGCACCATTGAGCCCCTCCTGTCATAGCTTCTGCCTGTTTGAGGGTGCTTCTACTAGGCTAATTGAAAGCCCCTATTGTACAGAGATGTGGTTATATTGACCTGTGAAGACAGAGCCACAATAATGTTAAGTAGTAATCGAGTTTTTAGCAAAACATGCCTGTACTGTGAATCTACAATTACAAATGCATTCATTTTTGGATTTCTAGTCTGATTTTTAAATTTATACCTTCACATTGCATTAATATGGTATTTTTACATTAATATTAATTAACTTGATAAATTTTTGAGGAGACGAGAAGGGAACACAGGGCACAATCTTCTAAGCTTTTCATGTTTGGGGATGGAACAACTGATATTTTCAGGCAGTATTTTCTTCTTTTGCCACTTCCTTAATTAAGCTTATCAGTAAACTAATATTGAATCATTGCCCTGCCAGGAACTGCAAACTGTGGGGCATGGGCCCAAGCCAATTCAAAAATTTGATATTTACCTATTCGTTAACTTAGCAGACATTTTTGAATTGCTGCTTTAGGTCAGGCTCTGTGCTGGACACTTCCCTCTTGTCATGGGCTCACTAATTAAGTCTTCCCAGGACCAGTTAGACTGGGGGGCCTTAATCCAAATGCAAATAGAGGCATTTGTGGATTCTGACACAACATAGCTGGACTAGATCTTCTCTGAGTGAATCAGTAGGGAAAACATTAATAGGAGAAGCAGCATGCTAAATCTGGAAGCACACACTACATAGATGGAATGGGCTTGGCCTTGGTAGATACGTAAAGGTCGCTCATTCTCTTTTCAGCCCGCTGGAGGGAAGTCCAGGTGTGCCTTTGAGGTCAGATCTTCCCAGAGATGGCAGGATTGCGGCCTGCACACTCAGCCAGTCCACTCCTTTGTTACCTTTTGTACTGGAAACAATAACCTCAGCCATAGGGAGGCTTAGTAAATGGACCGTGTTTTGTTGTGCTCCTGTGCCAGTGTTCTGGCTGCCCTCTCTGATGGTAAGTGTGATGTTCAGTTTGTAATGAGCACTTGCACTTTCTGTAAACTGTGTAATATTATATAATAAGTAGCAATTTTCCACTTATCCTTGATAACAGGTGGTTTCTGTTTGGCTTTTAGCGATAGCCAAAATGATGTTTTTCCCCTTCACCAATATGATAAATTTTCAGAGGCATCTTTTTTTCGCAAGAAAGATTAACAAGTTGTTTCCTAAGTTTGTCCAAAATGCGTAACGGTTAATATCACCTTGCCTTAAAAAAGTTAAAGTCAAATAAAATGGTTTCGAAGTGGCCATTTATAATAAAATGACTATATACATTCTTAAGCTGGTTTTAGCTGTCTCCTGGCTGTGCTTTTACTCAAGGGATTAGTATCTTGAAGTTTAGCCCAATAGCATGGATGATAAAACTGCCAAGTCTTAAGTTATTGTTTTAAATTTCGTGTAAGAAATTATATCTTAAGTTTAAAGTGAGCTCACCCTAGATGAGTTGGTACCCTTTCCTGAGAGAGGAAGAGGGCCCTTTATGCTGCGCATTCTTCTCCTCGGAGCCAAACACTGTAAGGTTGAGTGAGGTGCTTGCTCGGATTTTTTTTCTTTTAATCGTTGGAAAATACATTTAGAATAGAAACAGACAAAAGCTTTACATTGTAACCCTCCCCACCTCTGTTTAAAGTCTTCTCTTTACTTTCCCTTAATACTTGGAACACCATAAAATTCAGTGTTTTTCTATAATAAGTTAAGATTGCTTTCTCATCAGACTGTCTTTCCCACTTTCTGAGATACAGCTGGCATTATCTATTTATTCATCTGTTTCTGTAGGCCCCCTGGTAACGATTTACCCCTCTCAGATGGCTTGAGCAAGACCAGCAACTGTTGATTTTGTGGTGTCAGGGAAGTCTTATGAATCACAGTGATGGGAGCCCTGGTGCTTCCATGATCACTGGGCACTGCAATTTATCTGTCACAGAGGTGGCCTTCCTACAGATTTCTTGCTTGGTACTTTGATGCATCTGACTTGCTACAACCAGGATATCAGTGAGTGGTGGCAACTAAGATGCAGAAGTTGCTTGAGCTGACCTCACATTTAAGAATGTTTTGCCTTTTTGCCACAAAAGGTTGGATTTGCTCATCAGAATGATGGATTGATCCCCTCTGTGCGTGGAGCTCTGTGTGGAGTTATGGAGAAAGGAAAAGATAGACCACTTGCCTACAGTCTGTTTTGAAAACAACATACACATCAAAAAAGCCTCTCCTTGCAGTTGACTCTCCCCAAGAGTCACCTAAAAAGCAAACTGGGGTTGAGTGATTGTTTGCTTCCCATGTCTGCTTAAAAATTCATCCAAATCACAGAAGGACAAGTACGCAGTTTAGGCAGACAGTGTATTAGAACTAAAAAGCAAGTGAGTCACACCTATACAAAGTTCAACTGCTGAGTAGCAAGGAGTGGGGACAGTGTGTGCTTGGGCAGAGACCAGGCTTCTTCCCTGGGCTCCGTTTGCAATGCTGCTCAGGGAAAGTTTTTCCCATCCGTTTGGCACTTCCACCCTCTCACAGCCCTTTGTCTCCAAATCTGAATCTGGATACACTCTCAGTGACTCTGGGGCTTGGGGAGCTATTGTTTTCTTCCTCCCAGTGTGCCTGCTATTGAAACTGCTACTCTGCATGTGGAATTGAATCCACTGTGCACACGAAATGCACTGACCCAGGTGAAAGCAGATTTTTAATCAAATGTCATTAGAACAACCCATTTGCTACAGAAATTTCTGGAGTCCTAGTGTTACTGTGCCTACATTTTCCAGTTGTTTACTGGGATCTGATTTTTTAGCCCAGAATGTTGTCTTTGGGGTTTACTTAGATCAATTGAATTAAATTAGGATTTATAGTTCTTGTGACCCTTTTACGTAGGGGTTTTACATGGAGATCCCCTGTTACAGATACAATATTGCATGCTGGCAAACTGTCATAATCCAAATGAGGGTCTTTCCTTCAAAGCAGAAGTGGTTTGCCCTACATCTGATTTGGGTGTTATTAAATAATTTTTTAGCCTCTGTTAGGATGTTGGGTATTTGAATTTCAGATTTGGGGGTTTGTTTAAAATGATGTCACAGACCAGTGTTCTTCTTCAGAAATGTCTGGGTCATATGGTTTGTTAATTATACTGCAAATAAAAAGTAAGGTAGGCGGTGGGAGCTGTGGAGAACTCAGGATTGTATTTTCGGAGAGGACCTAAAATCTATACTAGTGTTGGTAGTTCCTGGTCTCCATTCTGTTTAGAAAAGAGTCTGAAGAGGAAAAGCACCAAAAGAGGGTGGGGGGAGCAATGTAAAAGCTGTTGTCATCATTATTACTTCTTAAATGAGGCTTTCCTTTCCTATATAAGAACATCTAACTTATATTTTCTTAAGAAATAAGAATTCTGGCATAAAGAGATCGAAAGTCTCAGGCTCCTGGTTCTGAAGTCCTGTCCCATGCAGCCGCTATCCCAAGTAATAAAGCCCTTTTTACCTCTGGCCATGGGTCTTTCATTGTCATTACGCCCAAGGGGTCTGTGCACACAACCGTACTTCAGTATCATTGGTTTCCTTGTGTGTTTTATTTTACACATTTGAAAACATTCTGAGAAGGAGTTCGTAGGCTTCACCAAGCTGCCAGAGATCCATGGCACAAAAAAGGGAAGATCCAGGGGTCAACTGAATACTCACATATGAAAACCTTTGGATAAAGCAGACATTTCAATAAAAATAGGAAGTGTCAGTTCCAGGTGTCTTTGTTATTGTGTCGTTCCTTTACCTGCCTTCTGTTGTCTCCTGTGGCCTTTCCCATCTGGTATGCACCCTAGGTCTGGGGCCATTTGCCGCTAAGGTGAGCATCCCGCTCATCTTTGTCACTGACCTCCCCACGTTAAACCTGGAAACGTGGTGATCTCAGTTGTTAAACTTTAGCCAGTGGTGCTGGGAGCCAACTGGAATTCAAGGCTTCCTTGTTAGCTTAGGTTTCAGAATCACTTCTGTCTTTGTAGCTGCATCTGCACATTAGCCCTAAAGATTTGTTCTCAAAGATCAGGACCAAGGAATATGGCCAGCCCTCGGCTTCCCTTTAGCCCTTATCCTAACCCTCCAGTCCTGCCTGCCTCCCTTCAGGACTCCCTTTTTACTGACAGGACAATACAGTATCTACCTGTAGGATGCCTAGGCAGACCTTTATCCTTTCATTCAACCCATTTTTATGAAGTACCTGCCATGAGATCAGTACTGTGCCATTCAAGAATCTGCCTGACCATAAAATTAAAGAGCCCACAGGAGTGGGCTTGCATTTTGACTGCCCTGGGTGACTGCCGTGGTGTAAAGTGCAGGCTCACTGTTGTTTAGCAGTTTACTGTGCACCTACTGTGTCCTAGGTGCTTAACTAGTGGAGGGCTCACAGCCTGCCCCCAAGGCAAATACAGGCTAATTGCTGGAATAAGGTGTGTACATATGAAAGTGAAAATCTATGTTGGAATTGTTTGCTTAATGTAAAATTATTTTAATCTTAGCCTTTCTATTAGGGATTATGTTCTTGGAGTACTTACCAGTATCTTGCCACCAGAAAGAAAAGTGTGGAATGTGGCAGCGTGATCTGCACATGAATGAAGTAAAATAGGCAAAATAAAAATCCCCAGGCTAGAAATCAGGAGGCTTGGCTCTCAGCCGTGGTTCTGCCACTGACCAGCTAAGTGTCCTGGGGCAAGGCATTTACTCTCTCTGTGCTTCTGTCTCCACATATGTAAAATAATGTTTCTAAAACAAGGCTTGGTGCTAGGCTCTGAGGGCTGGGATTTTTTTGTTGTTGTTATTTTTTGTTTTTTAAGAGATGGGGTCTTGCTCTGTCACCCAGGCTGGAGTGCAGTGGCATGGTTATAGTTCAGTGCAACCTTGAGCGTCCGGGCTCAAGCAATCCTCCTGCCTTAGCCTCCCCCAAGTAGCTGGGACTACAGGCATGAGCCACTGTGCCCAGCTAATTTTTTTATTTTTTGTAGAGACTGGGTCTCGCTGTGTTGCCCAGGCTGGTCTTGAACTCCTGGCCTCAAGTGATCCTCTTGCTTTGGCCTCCCAAAGTGCCGGGATTACAGGTGTGAGCCACTGTGCCCAGCTAAGGGCTGTCTTTATTAAAATAGTACAATTTATTGTTATGTTACTGATATAAATGTGTAATAGCTATGTAAAACATAAAATGTAATGGATTTACCTCTAAATGTCCTTCTATCTATTAATACATACCATGGCTCTAAAGTCCTAGGATAGTGTATTGCCTGGACAGATGTACACATACCCACATGCATATATGCTGTATATATCAAATATACGTGTGAGCTTTGAACTCTTTCATGTGAGTCGAACCAACCCCTGTAGCTGCTTCTGTCTGTCTCCTTAGCCCCTTGAAACTGTCATTAACTGTCATGTACCTAGGCCCAAGCAGCTACAGGGTGATAGCTCCACCTCTAGAGCAAAGCCTGCCACCTCAGATATTCTTCTCAGAAAGTGAGAAAAGAAAACAACAAACTGAAATATATTAAACACCTTGAGGTTCCTGGAAATGAAGGCTGTAATAGATATAGTTACATATTTGAAAGAAATAGTCATATAGAACAACAAATAGAGGTGCTGAAGCACAAGATCAAATGAGTTTGTGTTTCAAGAAGGGTCAAGAAGTTAGTCTTTTCCTTCTCAAATCATAAAGAGCATACCTCATGACTAGAAGCCCTTTCCTAATGAAATAGTAACATCCATTAGATGTTGGGTGTGCATTAAAAATGTCTTTGCATTTGTATTTTTAGCATGGACACGGTGATATCAATTAAAATAATTAGCCCTTGCCTATAATCTAAAAGCCTTATCTCTCTACTCTTACTTTTTTAGAAGGCAGATGTTTTAAAACTGATTTGAAAATCAAATTTGCCCTTCAGTAATTTCATTTGGAAGAAACAGAGAAGTAAACATTATAAAGCAGGCTTTTCGTACATTATGCATGCAAATGTGGCAGCCAAATTCAGGTTCACAAGTGGAGGTGGATGACTGTTCTGGTTGAGAAAGGTTGAGATGTTTAAATGAATACAAAGGTCATCGACCCTCAGATTGTGTTCTTCTGTCATTTGATAGCAGGGTTGTTGCTTCGTGTTAAACTGTACCTGCCAAAAGGTAAGAACTGAAAGGCTCTGTCAGGCAAAGTGAGGCTGCATTAATGGGGCAGTGGCTGTGTTTATTTTATTTATTTATTTTTTTAGCACCACATTGTTGGGAACAGTGGCTGTGTTTAAACAGCCCAGATATACTGTTACTGAGCCCTTGCTCTCTACATAGCCCTGTGCCAGATACAGTAGAATGGGATTAAGGAGGGGTACACTCTTTCCAAAATACTACACTATTGGTGTTGAGGATTTGGAGGCTCTGGTCACAAAAATTAAATATGTGCTGCAACTAATCTCTCTGATATATTTATGAGTTTGTCTGATATCCCCTCAAGGGTGAGGGACTGTGTCTTATTTATCTTCAGATCACCACAACTTGGCACAGAGCCTGACATGTGGTAGGAGCTTAAAAATGGTGGGAAAAAATGAATGAATGAATTTAGGAATGAATGCGTTTGTGGCTATATTTTGGGGGCAATCTGTTTTTTTTCTTAATGGAATTGCAACACAGATTTGACAGACTTGCAGTGAATTAGATAAAGTTTTCACTAGGGAAGAGCAGAAAATAAGATTTAAACTAGTCCAAACCAAATTCTTGCTCAATATCCTGAAGATCAAAAACTTGAGCCCTCCTACAGATCTGGAGAGAAGAGGAATCCCACCAAGGAAGTGTGACCACCCGGCCTAGACTTTGAATCAAAAATCCAATGGGCCCAACTCCTTGGTGGGTGGATTCTGGAAGGGGATGGATCACCAGGGTGAACCAGCATCCTCTGATAAGGGCTTGTTGGACTGCGCCAGGCTCAGCCTGGGCTTTAGGAGGGAGCCTTGCCTCTTATGTGATATTAATCCATGATCCAGAGAGACTCATTTAAAAAGTCTCATTAAATGAACTGCAGCTCAAAAATCCAATGACAGGAACCTTTTGGGAAGATCTTTCTTTATGCTGTACTACATCTCTCTTGTATCTTTTATTTCTTTTCTGTTTGAGCAGCTTTATTTATCTCAGGTTTCTTGGGGAATGTGATGGAAAAATGTCTGGCCCATTCTAGTTTCCACCCTCCTTTGCTGCCAGGAGGATTCAGATTGGGCGAGAGGTTTGTTCCATTTGGAACTCATGTTCCCTCACTGCTTACTCCTTCTAGCACTCTCTTCAGCCTGCACAGACAAGATTGTGGTCACCTCTGTTTTTGAACAGCTGCTGATGGCTCCCAGAGTTTTTCTGAATACATCTAGCTGAAGCCATTTATTCATTTATTTATTTATTTTAAAACAAGGTCTTGCTGTGTCACCCTGGGTAGAGTGCAGTGGTGTCATCATAGCTCACGGCAACCTCAAACTCCTGGATTCAAGCAATCCTCCTGCCGCAGCCTCTGAGTAGCTGGGACTACAGGCATGCACCACTACACCCAGCTGATTTTTTTTGTATTTTTTGTAGAGACAGGGTCTCAATATGTTGCTCAGGGTGGTCCTGCCTCAGCCTCCCAAAGTGCTAAGATTACAGGTGTGAGCCACCACACCCAGCCTGAAGCTGTTTATGTATCTCTAATCATTGGATATTATAAAAGGGCTTTCTTTCAACAGGCATTTTCAGAGTCAAGCACTACATTCATATTTGCCATCCTATGTCCTGGGTCAGGTTGAGAATTCACAGAGCCTACTTCTGTATCCTGGAAAGTGGATTTTCTTACCTCATAGGCCTTCGAGGAAGCCTTTGGAGGAAGACTCTACCAACCTATTAACAAACAAACAAAAAAGTCAGATTTTACAAAAACAGAGATCTTCTCTGGCTTTCTTAAGAGCTTAGTCATTCAGGAAAGAGAAAGAGGAGGGGTGGGGGAGGCTGGAGTATACCTGTCAGATGTATAGAGGCTAATCTGTTAGGAAGTCAAAACTATGCCAGCCCTGCTAATGTGTCCTTGTATCTCTCAAAATATGGTGTGTACAGAGAGATAGTTAAGGAGAATTTCTCACATTGGTTTCCTTGAGATACTCTGGTGAGTGAGAGTCAGGAGAGGTGTAGCCAGGCACAGTGGCTCATGCCTGTAATCCCAGCACTTCAGGAAGCCAAGGTGGGAGGATTGCTTGAGACATGTCTACAAAATATTAAAAAATTAACCAGGCATGGTTGTGTGTGCCTATAGTCCCAGCTACTTGGGAGGCTGAAGCAAGAGGATTGCTTGAGTCCAGGAGTTTGACATTACAGTGAGCTGTGATCATGCCACTGCACTCCAGCCTGGATGGCAGAGCAAGACCCTGTCTCTAAAAAATAAAACTATAAAAAAAAAATTTAAAAAGAGGGGAGCACTGGTGTTCCCCATCTCACCCCTGCACCTGAGGGGGGCCTCCTTCACCAGAGTGGCAGCCTGTGGGGCTGTACACTTCTAGAGGGAGGGTACGGGGAATCTCCCTGGCCAGCTTCACAAAATGACCCACATTGTCTTCTAACAAGAAGCCCTAAGTGAGCCATCTTACAGGCCCCTCAGACACAACTCGTCTTAGCCTCCTTCTTCCTCTTCCCTCCCTCATGAGCTAATGCCTTTTCCATATCCACATTCATGTATTCCCCCAACCTAGAAGCACGTGGTCATTCTCAACTCCTTTCTCTCCATTGTCCAGTTAGTTCTGTTTGCCAGTGTCCTCATATCGATTCTCCACTGGCCTCCCCTCAGCCTTTCCCTCCACCTCCAGTCTGTCTTCTATTCTGTCTCTTGAGTTACTGTTATAAAACATAGCTATCATACCACCACTTGCCCACAGTCCCAACACCTCAGCCTGACATACAAGATCTTACACATTCTGGCTCCAAACTTACTATCTGCTTCACCTCTTCTTGCTTCCGTATATACCCTCTCTTTCCCTGCTGTGGACACTTCTTGTTGTCAGGACACAGTCTGTGCTTTCTCATCTCTGAGAAATTTCCATGTGCCACCGCCTGGAGTGCTGGTCTTTGTTGGCCATGCCCACTCTCTGCCCCTTCTCTGACTGTGAATTCTAAGTCATCCTTTAAGCCATGCTCAATGTTACCTACCTCCTCTATGAATCCCGTCCCGACACCTCCAGACTAAGAATAACTAGAATTCCCAACTGAGGCCAGATGTGGGGAAGACCTTCTGCTCTTCACTGATCAGTCCAGAAACTGGACGCATGGACTTGAGGAAGGGGGAGGGAGGGTTTCAGTCTGGTTAAATGATAAAGCCACTTAAAGGGCTTAAGAGAGGGAAAGTATTCTAGTTGCACATCTCTTCTCTGGTGATGAGGGCAAGAACTGGGTCTGGTTTGTTTGCTGCTACTTTCCTGCCATTTGGTAGATGCTCAATACATGTTAATGTGCATGAATGACCCAGGAGATCATCTGTTTCCTAATCTAGAACTTAAAAGTCACAAGTGAAACTTGAGGAACTCATGGAGCACATAATCAGTAAAAAGAAGCTATGGGACCCAGAAATTCCACTCCAGGGTATATACCCTAGAGAAATGAAAACGTATGTCCACATAAAGACTTGTACAGGAACGTTCGTAACAGCATTAGTCATAATAGCCCAAAAGTAGAAACAATTCAAATGTCCGTCAACTGATGACTAGATGAACAAAATGGGGTGTATCCATGGAATATTATTTGGCAATAAAAAGGAATGAGGTACTGATACATATTACAACATGGATGAACCTTGAAAACATCTTGCCGGGTGAAAGAAGCCAGTCACAAAAGACCATACATTGTATGACTCCATGTAAATGAAATGTCCAGAATAAACAAATACATAGAGACAGAGTAGATTATTGGTTTCCAGGGGCCAGGAGTTGAGAGGAATGACTGCTAAAGGGTACAGCGTGATGTACCCTGTTTTGGGGTGATAAAAATGTTCTAAAATTGATTATGTTGATGGTTACACAACTCTGTGAATATACTAAAGACCGTTGAATTGTATACTTTAAAAGGGTGAATTTTAAAATATGTGAATTATATCACAATAAAAACGTTAGTTTTTAAAAAAGAAAAAAGAGACCGTGGGACATTTCCAGAGCAGAGCTGAAACTACCCTTACAAGAAGGACTCTCAATGGCAATGAGCTGGGCAGCTCTGTACAGTAGGAAAGCCCTCATTTTGTCCCATTTTGCTGACATGATTATAGATCCCCTATACCTTTTGGCTTACAAATGGGCCACATGCTATTGGTAGGGTTCATAGCTGTTGAAAAAGGAGGCTAGACTAACACTGCAACAGAGAAACATAGCTCTTCTCTGCCTTTTCCTTACAATTCTTTTGAGAAAAAAGGAACAGAGGTGTGGTTAACAGATTCACTTTTCCCTTCTCTCCTGTTTCCTGCCCCTGCCCACCCCTTCTTCATTTCTCATGGTTCTCTCTCCATAAATGTGGGGCTGGACCAGGGATTACTTCTTAAATGCAGTTTAATTGATATATTCAAATCCAAAGATTTCATTCTGTGGCTTTTGGGTGAGAGGAGGGCAAAACACAGACTAGACTGCTCTGCTCTCACAGTGAGAAGAATGGTCCTATCTGTCTCACATGTGGTTAGGCCACAGCAGACCCTGGGAGCCAGTGCAGGCTTCAGGTGCATCAGCCCAGTGGCCTTGGGTTGATGAGCTGCCGGGCTGTTGGTAGGCCATTCTAGCTGCTTTTATGGCCCACTTTATGTGTTGGCCACTAGATCAACAGTGTGAGTTCCTACTGTAAATAGAGTCTTACACTGGCATTGTAGTGGGATTCTAAGTCAACAAAATTCAGACTTTAAAATCAGAATGATCCTTGCCTTTAATGATATATTGGGCATAAATATATATAAATGCAGGAGTTAGAGACATTTGCATGTACGTTACCTGTTTGAGCAGCAGCTCTCTTAAATGGCTCTTTTGATATGAAAACAGTCTTGTAGCCACAGAGCTGCAGATGAGATGTTAATTCTGCCCTGACAACGTAGAGGTCTCTCATAGTGCATGGTTTTCGAGTAGCATGTCTGTGTTATCCCACACCATACATTTTTACTGCCAGTTATTGTCTGACCTAACTCAATGCTGGTAATTCAGTTTGATTCTTTGATGGCATCATAAAATATTGATAACAAAGTAGATAATAATAGTGGTGTAAGAATGAAACCAAGAGCCATTTTTATTAAGCAAGTGAAGTCATAGCAAATATATTTGATTTCTCCTGATTCTGTAATTCTCACCATTATGCATTCATTCAACAAATAATAATTAAGCACCTAAGTGTTAGGCACTGATCAAAGCAGACAAGATCCCTTTCATTGAGTTTACATCCTAGTGGGGGAAATAACAGACAAATGAGAAAGTTTTAACTACTGATAAATGCTATGGAGAAAATGAAACAGGGTCGGTAGAAAGTGACTAGGTTGTGGTAGGCAAGAAACAGCTACTCGAGGCCAGAAAGGCCGTTCTGAGAAAGTGATGTTTGAGCTGAGAGAAACGATAGATAGAAGCCAGCCTTCCAAAGGCTTGGGGAAAGAGAATTTCAGGAAGAGTTAAGGGCTTAAAGAGGGAGTGAACATGGTGTATGTACAGAACAGAAAGATGGCTTGTGCTACTCAAGCTTGGTGGAGGAGGCAGAGGGTGGTATGAGATAGATGGAGAGATCAGTACATCTCAGATTGTGTATGACCTTTAGGTTTGGTAAGAAGTGTGAATTTTATTCTAGGAGCAATGGGGAGTTACTCAAGGGTTTTAAGCAAGGGAGTAGTAAGAACTACTTATTTCTGCTTTTTAAAGTTCATGCTGGTTACTATGTAGAGAATGAGTCATTGGGGGATAAATATGGAACTGGGAGATTCATAAGGAAGCTGTTGCTGTAACCCAGATACAAGATGACAGGGACTTGCACTGGGTCGTGACAGTGGAGATGGGGAGAAGTGGTTGCCTATTGGAAAACATATTGCTGAGGGAATGGACTGGAGTCCGGGTGGGAAATGGGGGAGAGGAAAGGCCTTGATAGTGTTTTCTGACTCTGTCCTTGGTCCTGAACATTTCCCCCCCCCCCCCCCGCTTTTTTTTTAAAATCAATGCCCTGAAAGGCATGCTGCTCAGGTTTCTGGATGAGACAAAGCTAGGAGGGATGACTAATGTGATAGATGACAGACATGAGATTCAAAATGATCTCTCCAGGCCCTAATGTGGGACCAAACCAACAGGATGAGATTTAATGGGGATAAATGTGATGCTCTCCATTTAGATTCAGAAAATCAATTGTACAAGTACAGAATGGGGGCAGTCAAGCTTGAGAGAAGTTTATGGGAAACAGAGCTGTGGTTTTAGTTGGCCACAAATTCAATATGAGCTAATAGTTAGGAAGGGGCTGCTACAAACCTTGGGCAGTCTTAGTCTACACTGGTTATATAGTGTTCATATGATCATACAACCTTCCTATTATGCTCTGTGTTGGTCAAGACATGTCTGGGCACATGTGTCCATGCTTAAAGAGGTAAATTGAAGATGGCCAGATGATGAGAGTTTAGGAAGCTGTTGCATGGGGGGACCAATTGAAGGAACTAAAGATAAAACAAGATCAAAGGGATTGTGGGGTCATGATAATTATCTTTAAATAAGTGCAGAGCTGTCTTGTGGGAAAGAGACCCTAATTCTGTTAACCCCAGAGGTTGGCACTAAATACTTTTTTTATTCATACCTTCAACGCACATTTAGTGAGCATCTATCTATTCTTTGCCAGTTACTATTTTTTTTAATATATCAAATGAAGTACCTAATTCATATTTTTTTTATTTTTTAAGAGACTTTTTTTTTTTTACAGCAGTTTTAGGTTCACAGCAAAATTGAGAGGAAGGTACAGAGATTTCCCATATACCCTCTACCCCCACACAGGTATAGCTTCCCCCATTATCAACACCCCCCACCAGAGTGGTACATTTGTTACATTTGATGAACTTACATTGACACATTATAGTCCCCCAAAATCCGTAGTCTTCACTGGGGTTCATTCTTGGTGTTGTACATTCTGTGGGTTTGGACAAGTGTATAATGACATATATCTGCCATTATAATGTCATACATTGTATTTTCACTGCCTTAAAAATCCTCTATGCTCCACTTATTCAGCACCCCCCAATCCCTGGCAACCACTGATCTTTTTACTGTCGCCAGAGTTTTGCATTTTCCAGAATGTCATCTAGTTAGTATCATATAGTATATAGGAACTATGGTACTCACTTATGGCCCAGAGAGACAGATATATAAATAAGTGTAATAAAGTATTCCAGATGCCACCATGGAAGTATGCATTGAATACAGTAGGGGCACAGTAGAGGGAGTGGCCATTCTACCTGAGAAGGGTGGAGGAAGGTCTCTTGGTGGGAGTATCACTTATGCTGAGCCTTAAATGATGAGTGGGTGTTGTCCACGGCACTGTCTGGGATGGGGAAGGACACTTGGAAGTGCTTCAGGCAGATGAAGCAGTGTGTGCAAAGGCATGAGATGTGAAATAGCATGGTACATTCGTGTAACTAAGCATGGTTTGGTGTAACAGGAGGCCAGGTGAGAGGTCCAGGGACTGCCTGTTCTTGGTTTGAGGGTGAGGGGGATTTGTTCAACAGTATACCCTAGGCAGTCCCTGAAATATAGTGCACTAAGGGGAAAGGGGCTGTAGAGAAGGCTGGAGGGGCAAACTGGAACCAGCTTTGGAAATCCCTGGATGCTGTGTTAGAAAGTTGAACCTTATTCTTTAGGTAGTGGAGAGGCATGATAAAGCTGTGACTTATTTAGGTAGATTGTTCTGGCAACACTAAGCAGAATGAATGGGTAGTAAGAGGGACCAGAGACAGCAATACCAGGGAGCAGCTGTCATAGAAGAGAGGTAGTCAGAGTCTACACTAGAGCTATGGCAGTCAGGGTAGAGAATGTTCCGGGAGAGAAGCTGAAGTCGGGGGGCTGGGGGGGGGTCCTTTATGGAGGGCAGGAAAATTTCTTTATAACTCTATACCTTAGTGCCCCGGGGCAAAGGGTAGAACAAAGTTGGGGAAGTCAACCAGTCAGCAGGCTGAGCATCTGAAGGCAAATAGTCAGAGATCTGAGAATTTCTTCAGAAGAAGATACCACACATTATTCCAGAAATGCCATTTGCAACATAACCTGCTATTCCCAAGTCTGTCTGCTAATAAGAGCACAAAGTCTCTCTGCAAGGAAAGACTACCAGCCCCATGCCACCTTCTGCATCATACTGTCACTCAGGGCTCCGTCAGCAGTAGGAGCCGCAAGCACAAAGGAAAGTGATCCCTTGGTTTTTTCCTAGATGTAGAGCTGTGTGACCTTCTGCAGGTGTCTTCGTGGCCTCTCTGAAGCACCTTGAACCTATCCTTCAATCAGCTAACTCAGCCTGCCACTGGGGTTAGCCAGTCCTACCGTCTCGGCTGCCTTCTGCTGTTGGATCACTTTCCTTCCCTGCCACATCAGAGTAGAGGGGACAAGGACAGTAACTGACATTATTTGTCTAGTGCTCTGCAGCATTCAGCCAAACCTCATTGTGTGGCTCTTTATTCCCCAGTTCTTTCTGAGAGTTTCATTGTTTAGGCCTTCAAGAATCTTTGGATTAGAAATCTGAGGAATTCAAAGCCAGGATGTAGAAGAATGTAAGCTGTGAACCACCTACTAAATATGTGCCCCTAAAACAACACTGAGTGGCAGCACTAATGACTACAGCCAGGACTTCAAAGTACAAACCCCCAAAAGTGGTCTCATTGGGAGATAAATCAGAATCCCAGAATTCTCAGAAAACTTGAAAAGAAATTTCTGACCTGCCTCTAAATGATGTTCTGCATCTCCTTGCAGTATAGCATTTGGTTTCCCTCTTTAGTGACTTTGCATAGGGGAACTTGAGGCGCATGTTGATGAGAGAGCCACTCCAGGACACACTTGTTAAGTGATGACCCTCACACTGCCCCAGCCTCTGTGTGTCTCAGCTGTAAAATCCTGGGTCAAGTTGTGGTTACAAAGTCGATTGCCTCCAAAGCAAACCTGCTGTCTCTGGGTCTTTGTTTTATTCACAGCTGTTCTGTCAGCTGTAGGCTTGCCTTTGATAGGCCACAGCAGTGTTTTTCATGTCTAACTAGTGTTTTAATGTTTGCAAGAGACTGTGGTTAATTGGATCCCCATGGTACCACAAATGACTTTAGAAGCATCTTATGTCATAGGCAGTAACTCTTTGTGTGTGTGTGTGTGTGTGTACACATGGGTCCTTACACTTGAGCAAGCACCATGAGATTTAAGTGTTCTTGGGCCCAGATCTCAGGTTTGAGGGTTTTTAATACTTGTTTTTCCAAAGTCCAAAATCTTGACATCACCCCTAGCTTCTTTAAGCTTTCTCCTCTCACACTCTTTACTGTGTCTGTTGCTTTGGGAACAGTTGGAGCAGCCCAACCAGACTCATCTTGGTCTGTGTCTAACCCACGTTCCCAGCTCCGGAGGCTTTATTATGAACCACTACCATCTTGCCAGCTGCTGTGTGCCATCCAATCCCCGCTTACTGGTTCCTTTCGCAGAGTTGTAGCACCAGCAAGGACCCCCCTGTCTCTCATCTCTGTGGTGCTCTGTTCAGTTACTGTGAAAGCTTCTGAGTTCCTGCCTGTTTCCCTGTTCTGTATTGAGAAGGGTGGCCACAAGCTTTGCTTATACACAGGTTGCCATGCTTTGAATTGTGCAGTCTGACTGCCTAGGCAGGAATTGGCATCTTATTAGAGATGGTTTCATACTCCCACCCGCTCTTTGAAACCTGAGGTGACCTATTCCTACTAACCTGAACGAGCCTAACTAACATTCCTATGGATGAAGCAGAGAGATAGAGAGGGCAGGTTAGGGCAAAGGTTTTTAGAAGGGAGTAAGCAAGGCACAGGAAGAGCTAAGTACTTTGGAGCAAAATAGACTAGTGCACCTTAGGATTTGAGGCCCCAGGAAAGTAGAGAAGCAAATCCACTTTTGGCCTTTGGCCTCATATTTCACCCCAGCCAATGGACTGTGCTCACTCATGGAGCACTAGCATTATTAGTCATCTCTCTTTGTGTGTCGTATCTGCCTTAAATGACTTGGTGTACATGGAGGTAATCTCTAAGTGGTAAAACTCCAAACAAATGTAAGATGTCATTAGATCTCTTCAACTAGGTCATAAGCTACTTGAACTTCAAGGTTGCCCCTAGTGCTTCTTTGCACTCTCATAATAGTCCGTAATATCCGTGCTCTTTGCCTGGCTGGCTAAGTGACCTTTTCCAGCCAAGCTAGAGTTGACCTTCCTGTTATTCTCTTTCATGGTACTGTGTTCTTTTCCTTCATAACACCTGTCACAATTTGTAATTTTATGTTACTTATCACTTACTTATTTATGTATGTCTTTCCCGTTAGGCTTTAAGTTCCATGAAAGTGGAGACCATGTCTGCTGTGTTCATATCTACATTCTTAGCACCCATATAATACCTGGCAGCACATATTAATTTTTTTTAAATTTACTAAAGGAATGGTTCTTCAGGAGGACATTAGTAAGTTTAGAGCCAGAGAATGTCCCTGTTCTCCTAGATCTTACCACTACGGAAGCTTTTGGCCTTCACCTTAGGTTCTGCTGGGCTGGTTTCCCGATGTCCCCTGAGCATTCTGCACCTGCCCACTACCTCTGAATTTGACTGCTGATGACTTGGTTCAAGTGAGTCTCAAAGCCCCTAGGACATATCATTGGGCAAGAGGTGGCAGCTACCTTAGCTGCCTTGTTCCTATTCTAGTTGTCCGTGGTGTTGCGGAAGAAGAAGAGATGGATAGCTTTGGGGCCCCACATGCAGAGGGCATTTCTGCCTTTGAAATTTTGGTACAAGTGCAAAGGCTGCCCTGGGGGGCACCCACACAGAGAGCATGCTCTTTTATACCTTTCTGTCCATGGTGATGATCTGTGCCCCTCTCATAGGAGAGCTCATTAAGACATCCATTCACCATAAACCAGCAAGAATCCCATCAGAAGTTAGTTACCTTAAATTAAATGTGATTTTCTGACCCTCATTTATGGATTTACTCTAATTAGATTGTGAAATTGCAGCATCATTCTTATAACCTTGAAATTACATTTTCATTCTGAATTCCCAAGACTTGTAAACAATGTAAGCACCACCTAACACACATACTCCAAAACAAGCTCCATGTTAAGCTGCACATTTGTAATCAGTGATATTTATATAGCTTTGATTAAATATATAAACCATGAAAATCAGAAATGGAAAAAAAAAGTTAGCTCTATCCTTGAACCAGCTACATACTAGACTTTGGCTCAATAATGGATCATTCTTTCTCTTGCAGATCTTGGTCTTACACAAGTTTTTTCTTTTATGTCTTTACCTTTCATTTATGGCACTCCCTTAACCTTGTTCAGGCTTTCCTATCAACAGAGCTTCTCCATTTCTACTGTTTACACATTGTGTATGCTTTGGCTGATAATCTCTAAAAAGCCTTTGTGTGAGGTTTTTAAGTATTTTTTTGTCCAGCATTGGTTTTGCCCCAAGGATCCTCTTCCCCCAAACAGCGGCATTGGATTTGGACAATCCTTTTCTTCCTCATAATGAGATGGCCCTCATCCAGAAATATGCTCATGGCTATATCCAAGATTAGAAGTATTGCTCAGAAGGCCAGGCGCTTTCCAGCTGCGCCAGGCAGGTAGATAAATCCAAGAGGAATGACAACATAGAAAAGGAGGTTGTTCAGGCCAAGAGATGCAAATCTTATTACTGAATTGTCCATACCTCATAATTTTAAAGAATGTCCAGTCTCTCCCAAAGACTGTAGGGAGAAATAAGCCCAGGACAGGGATTTCCAAAGCAAGATGAGAAAGTGGGAAAGCTTAGAGAAGATGTTGGGGCTGGATGTAACCAATTTAAAAATAAATAAAAACAAAGGAACAAAGGGAGTAAAAGAAAATGTTTGGCAGAAAAGAGCTGTATGACAGCATGAAGGCAGACATGCAGATGGATGAGGAATTGAGTAGGGGGGAAAGGGACTCACGTCTAAGTTCAGAACTCCTATATAGCAAACCTTCCCCTGTTGAGAAGGGTGGTTATTGGATGCTATAGTTTAGTGAGATTGACTATTGGGATGCTGTTCAATTGTTTGTTGTGATAATCTACAAATCTTCCCCCAAACTCAGGGTTAGAACTTCATTTCTGCTAGCTTGCGCGCATCCGATTTTTTTTTTTTAGTGAAGAATAAGTAAAGAAAGCAGAGGAATGGAAGCTGGAATGGGATGCCAGAAAGAACACACGTGGCCATACTCCTGTTTAGATGTGTGTGACACATTTAGCTCTAAACATGTGTTTTACATGTCTGTCTACCTTTATATTTATGTGTAAAGGTACAAATGTGAGTGTTTCTATTTTTGAGAGACAGAGATGAGTGTTAAGTATTCTTTACTAGAACCTTTACCCATTCATGGTGCTCCCACAGTATTATATAATGCATCTCCTTTTGTCTATTATTAACATCAAGGTTCTTTTATTAAGTAAATAAACTGAATGAATTATCAATGCTAATTTAGTCCTTTCTCTCTTCACCAATGTAATCTTTAAGCATTTTTATTAAAATAATTGTAAATATTGTATTTAAGTGGCTAAGAGCCCTGTTATTTAAGACAAATCTTATATTTCAGTGTCCAATTCATAAGTGCTTAGACCAGTCTCTTCCTTCTGTAGGCTTTATTTCTTCTTCTGAACAATGAATAATTATTCCAGCGGCTTCCCACTCTGTAGGGATATTCGGAAGAGAAATGAGATCATGTCTCTGACAGCACTGCCTGCTCCTCAGAGGAAGTCCGTAATGTTGTTGTTCTCTTCCAAACTGCACATAATGCTGGTGGCACCCGCAGTCTAGCTACGCTTCCCCTGGCAAAATGATTTCAGTACAGTGACCCATTGAGGGGCTGCTCTCAGAGGTCACTGTGACATTCCATGGGCAGGAATTTAGTGATGCTCTGGGCCCATGTGTCCATGCATCTGGGGTGTTGGGATATCTGGGAATGAGGGAAGTATGGTAATGATGGCTTCCTCAGGGGAGGCTTTTGGACAGGAGGTGGCTGGGTAATTATAGGAAGGCAGGTGCTGATTTACCTGTTTGCCAGTTTATTTTCTTTTGGGAGGCAGTGTTTCAATTTACTGCATTCCTTGGAGGTTTGACATATCAATTAGATGTTATCAACAGTAAGAGAGGGGCAGTTGCTGTAGATGTGAAGTTTTTACTGGTAGGCCATGAAATGACACCCCAAGGGACTGTAACAGAGTGGCGTGATAAATATTGTGTTACCTGCACATGGGCAGAGGGACTGATTAATAGGGGAGGATGATTCTATCTCCTGCACTAAAATGTTATTTATTCATTTGCTGTCAATCAAACCTTCTGTTCTAATTGGCTGAAAGGTTAAATCATCAAGATCTGCTCATAAACCAGGTTAAGGTAGGAAGAAAAGCAATGCTAAATCATAATCAGTGGCTTATTTATTTTTCTGCATTATTGCATCTGTATGACCTTGGAGAGACTTTGTCTACCCTCTGGTTACAATAGCAGCCCTGAGCCGTTACTCACATGCATGGGTAGAGGGAGCTGGAAAGGAGGTGATGTTTGCCAGGCATGGTGGTGTCACCATAATCTGAAGAAGGCAGTAATGGTGCTTGGTGTGACATTCCCTCAGCATAATTAGACCACTGCTATTCTTTCTGCTACATTGTTAATGTATAGCTCTCTTGTACAACACTTGTAAAAGGAAGAGTTATTTTCGAAAAGACAAATATATTTCCACACTAACAGTTTTATAAAGATGTCAGCGAATAAGTGTAGGCATCATTAAATCACATTTTAAAGGCAGCCTTCTCATTGTGATAAATCTGCATTATCAATTCTCATTTCTGAAATGAATCATACATTGTAAAACTTTATGAGAGTTGAGTAAAAGATCCCTGTTGGCCAGTACAAGTGTGTATTGTCAAACCATGCAGAAAGGATAGCTTCAAATCCCAGTGAAAACACTGGTAGGGTTACCCTTTTCTTAGAAGCAGTATTTCAAGTACAAGTTACTTTTGGGTGGTAAGGAACTTTTCTCACTGCTCAAGTAGCTTATTCAAAGAAAGCCGAGACTAAACTCCCGTTCAAAGGATCTTTCTAGTCAGTTTGGAGCTGTAAGAACACAGCTTGCTCTTCAGTGGGGCTAGTAAAATCAGTATTCCAGAACCACAGCACTGAGGAAGGTGGCGCCACGCCCTGACAGGGGCATGCTCACCACCTAGGACAGCCCCCCGACACATACCACCCACTGCCACATCCTGGGCTTCACACCCCCTGCCCCCACCTCCACTGCCACCTGACCAGAGAGGCAGAACACTTCGGCCTAAGGAGTGGACTGCTTTTTTGTTATCTTAATAGTTAATAAGTTCACTTCATGGCTGTTTATGTGAGTATTTTAAGCATAGACAGCTATACCAACACATGACTCTGCTATACCATATTACCATATTAAATACCATATGAAATATTGTCGATATACCATGTCAAAAATACATTAGCCAAAGAGGGTCTAATTGTCAGCTCTTTGGAGAGCTTCCCTAAGGACAGATGGCAGGATTGTGTGTGTATTTAGGTCATCATGTTGTAGAAGGGTGTAACATATGTTTTTTGGTGGCTTGTGTGGCAAAACCACCCACCATTATCTGCTTTTTCATCTTTTTATTGACTGCTGGGTTCATTTTACTGTGGGAACACACATCTACCTTAAGACCACCTGGCTTTAATTTTTAGTGAATGATAAACCTTTGCTGTTGTGTTGTTCCATAGTAAGATTTCAAGTGAGATGCATGACAATCAGACTCCTAGGTCATATGACAAAAGTGGAACAATTTCAACTCAGAAAATCAGAAGAATGAAAGTTGAGAAATGAATTTATGTGGCTAATTCATTAAAGAGAGAGTGTTTAGTCTAAAGAAGAAAAAGTGATAGTAATGACTTAATAATGTCCCTCTCCTCATCCTCCTTCCAAAGAAGTAGACTAAGCAGCACTTGAACATGTGTTGCTTGTTACTACACCCTGTACAAAGAACTAGTTAGTTATCACTAGCTGTCAGTATAACCAAACCTGGAACACAGGCTGGACGGGCACTCACAAAAAACTGTATGAGATAATGGTCTGTTCAAAAAGTCACACTCAACAAATGGATTGTTCTCCCCACATCACACAAAATGTCATATATAACTAGAAATTGTCATTAAATTTTTGTGCCTGAGAAATATATTGTCTGTTGATCAGCTGGAATTTGAGAATAAAGAAGATTAAGTCAAAATGAGCAGCGTTTCCTTTATAAAGCTGCCCAGTGATAGCCTCAGTATGGCCATCCTTTTTGTGAGCTTCTGTCCATGCTACACACTCTCAGCCTCAGGGGCAGTATGCAGGCAAGAGTGGAGAGACATTCCAGACCAAGAAAATCAGGGCCTGGACATGGGCCACACCTATTGGAATGGAACAGAACATTTGGGAAGGGTTCTGGTGGAAGGGAGTGAAAGTCAGGATAAGCAATCCTAGGGCAAGTCCAGCAGCTCCAGGGGGTAGTTCTGAGCAACAGACAAATAGCACAGCCCAGAAGCTGGCTGGCACTTAGGGAGTGTTCCGGGCAAGTGGTGGCAGGTTCAGAAACAGACTGTAGCCCAAGGAGGGCTAGGAAGGTCATGGCAGGACCTTAGGCCTTTTGAGAGTTCAGGGGATTGGGTTGAGCAGGGGTCAGGGCCAAAGTTGCCCACAGTCTTCTTTTGTACAGCCCCTAAGCTAAGAATAGTTTTTACATTTTTAAAGCTTGCAAAAAAATAAAGAAGAATATGGGACAGAGACCTATGTGGCTGCGGGGCCTAAATACTATCTAGCCCTTTACAGAAAAAGTTTGCCAACCATGGGGGTAGGCATAGACTTGAATATATTAATAGAATCATTATTGGAACCAGAGGTAGGACATACTGTTGAATTACCAGGAATCAGTGAGAGCCAGTTCCTAGGACCCAAGTACATAACCAGAGCAGGATCCAGAGCAAGGCTCACCCAGCTGCTGAGTCACTTCCTATATTTCCCCTTCCCAAAGAGAAGATTGGAGGTAGAACCTGGGATAGAGTCAGGATGTAAGAGAGGTGCTGCAGCAGACAAGACATCCCTCAAGGACACAGGCATGGTGGCAGCAGAGTAATGCCTTACATTCTAAGTTTACAGCATGCTATCCCAGCCTCTGCCTCATTTGACTTCTACAGCCACCTGCAGGACCCTGCAGGATAAGGTTTTCCAGGTGTGAGAGCAAAGACCCAGGAGATCTAGTGATTCACCCAAGGCCATGCAGCTAGTGAGGGACAAAACCTGGGCCCAAACCCAGATGTTGTGATTCCTAGTCTGGTGGACTTCCTATCCCATCACAGCTCCTCTCCCATCATAGTAATCCTGGGCTAGCAAACCTCTTTACCCGGCTAGGATACCTGTGGAGTACTTTTGAGAGCTGCATTTGGAACCTTTCTGCCCACAGTATTATCTCCATATCAGTCACTGCCACTAAAATTATCTTCCTAAGACTACCTGATCTCTTACTCTAAAGCCTCCCGTGATTTTTCAACTTGCTGCCTTTTACCTAGTGGGGCACAGGCTTGACCTCTTTGTTACAGAACAGCAGTTCTCAAAGTGTGGCCCCTAGGCCATCACCATCATCTGGGAACATGTTATTAAATAGAAATGCAGATTCTCAGGCCCCACCTCACACCTACTGAATTTGAAACTCTTAAGAGTGGGCCCAGCAGCCTGTGTTTTAGCATGCCTTCCAGGTGATGCTGAACTTCCCAAGTTTGAGACTCCCTGGAATAGCACATCAGAATGTGCATCAGAATCATTTATGAATGCATGCCTGTCCCTCCCTCCCCCCTCACCCCCCGTGAGAAGCCCTGGACTAGAGCATTGCTGGTGTTCTGTCTAGAGGGTGGTTGCTATGTTCTTCACTGATTATGAAGGTGTTAGTGACAGCTACAACACAATTCACTGTATAGTGGTTCTGTTATGAGAACCAGTGAGAATTTCACTGCTACAGCAAATTCTTCAGATACTCTCACCAGCTGCTAAGCACTCCTGTACTAGGGGGAAATAATAGAGTTTAGGAGTATGGGACATAAACCTGCTATTATACATGCAGAAAACCCACTTCTCCAGGGACTCAGACTTGGGGATTCAACATCTAAGATCTTCAGAGGGAACTGTGTTTCCCAAATGCTTACATTTCTGTAGAAGGCATAATAGACTCACTCAGCTAATGTAGTCCTACCCAAGGACTCTCAGGAGTGCTCTACAGAGCCTGTACCAGTATGCTGGTCCCTAAATCTATCTGCTAATCCAAGCATTTTGAAAGTTGGGAATCATGGTATTTCCCACAAAGGTTATAAAATTGAAGATAAGAAAATGAAAATCATACAAATGTGGATATCCCAAAGGTACAGCCATCATTCATTGGAGTAGAGGCCCAATCACATACACTGAGTCAACAAACTGTATGATGTCAGAGTTGCATTCTTAATTTAGTGTGTTTCCCCTTCATGATGTTTTGGCATATCCAAAAGAAATGGTTCCAAAGCAATACTTGTTATCTTTAATTATAGAATAGAGCAGTGGTTTGTCATAGGGAATGAAGGGTAAATATATAGATATCCTCCCCAAAGTCTTAAAATTGATATTAAGGGCCCTCTCCCTGGGGCAGTATTTAGGCAAGGGATGGAATAGAATGGAATTATTAGTGACAGTGGTGTTAGATTTGCGGGGGGCGGGGGGGGGGTTGTTGGGTTTTTTTCTTAGTTAATCTCTCACTTAAAGGCTCTTTGGTATGAGTTTCAGATCTAGAGTTCTGCTGACTTGATGGAAAAAAAAAAACAGCTGAATGATAGAACAGCTGAAATTTCATCTGTCTCTACATCTCACACCCCACAGCCCTTCAGGACTGCCGAGGACACCAGTGTGATCCTGATGGTGGCAGAGCCATCATAAAGGGAGGAGATGAGTAAATCATCTGGCAACTATAGGAAAATCCACTTTGTGCTTTCACACACTTGGTTGAACTTTTCAAAAATATTGACAAAACAACTTGCCAGCTGTGATTACCAACAGCTCTATTTGACAATCTTTGACAGAAAGCCAATGGGCACGTGCAACGTCATCTAGCGCTAACAGGGCCTTCATTAGAGCCTTTGAGGGGAGGAGTGCGCTCCTGGACCTGGAACAGTGATTCCTGTCCCTGGTGCTGCTCACCGGAGCATTGGTAAACTGTTTGCTGAGCGAGCCCAGAGGCAGACATTGAAGCCTGCCTCTACGTTTCCTTCACTCTGAGGGTTTTTTATGTTCCGATCTCCAGGAACACAAATAATATTCTTTCTAAGCCGCTCCAAAATACAAGTGATAGAAAATATCATGGAAAAGGTGAATTGCCAGACAGTAAGCCCTCATGACCGAGAGCTTATTCATAAAATGATGACAAATTTATTGCACACATTCACTGCTGGCTTTCTGAGATTAATAGCTGATCTATCTGATTTGAAAGCCTGACAATAGAATCAGAGAGAGTTACTGGTCAGTATTCTCCCCCATCCCCTTCACCCAGCAACCCTTCTCCCCAAGAAATAATATAGAAAAGTAAGCTGATTTAGCTTCAGCAACAGCCTGATGGTATTTTATTGCAGGAGATTTCCATGTGCCAAGGATAACTTTTAACCTTGTTGAATGCAGTTTGACTTCTTGGCATCTGCCTTCAACTCTGCAAAACCCTCAGGGCAGGGGACTAGCACAATGAATAGGGGTAGATTGAAACACAGTCCGAAAGGAAGCCATATTTTCTTGTGTGTCTCATGGCTGCTTGTTTACTATGAAGTAGTAAAGAAGTCATTGTTTGATATCTTAGCCTTGGGGGCATGAACAAAATTCAAAGCAGGTATTAAGAAATACACTGCATCAAATCTTGGGCACACACATACACAGGAAACCTAGGTTTGCAAAACATGGGGAGAGAATCTCTGAGGTTGCTGAAGGGAATTAGGATTCCTCACAAAGAGCGAGGGGCCTCCCACACAGCCTCCCTCTCCCTGTTTTTGCTCCTCTGGCCAATTAAAATGATCTGATTGATGATTTAGATGGCCTGTCTCTAGTCTCTCTGTGTGCCCAGCTAAATCCCCCTACCTGTCTTGGCATCTGATTTTCATGTCATAAATTATTTAGATTATCTAACTTAAAGTATGTACTTAACATTTGCCCTTGTCACCTGCCTGTCTCATTGTCCACCTGCTTGGTGAGCTCACAGGGAGCCAGCAGGCTGGCTCAGTCCTTCCTACACTCTGGTATCAGTATAATGCCACACGGCAGCTTGGCTGAAGGTGCTGAGATGCACAGAAAGAAGCAGGGTTGTAAGGGAAGTTCGTTCTTGCCTGCCTCTAGGCCAGTGTGTGGCAGGAATCTGGGGAAGGGGCCAGAGAGAGACTTGGAACCAGCCAGTGGAGAGCCAGGGGCCTGCGAGAGAATATGCACCCTTTATGAGTCTTAAGAGAGGTCTAGGCCAACGAAGATTGGACCCAGAAAGTCATCAATACCAAGCTGAGGGGTGGCGGTGGTGATTTCTTTTTAATCAAGAAAATGTTTGAAAAGAAGGAGAAATGATTTTTTAAAATTCAACTTTTTTGACAGAAACTGTCCCAGAAGAAAGATTGTTGCATGCCCATACTGCCTCACGTCAGTTTGCAGATCATTCGCTGTCTTGAGTGTTTACTTAGAATGCAGTGCTTTGTGTTGAATGTGACAATTAATGCAAATTCCAGAAAGGGTCTTTATGGGGCCTGCCTCAAGGACTTGTCACCTTTTTATTACAGTGCATTAAATGGCTCTGGGCTAATCTTGGGCAGCTCCGTGCTAAGAGTGATAGTTTTCTTCATAGAGAAACATATTTTTGGACTCTGGAGATTTTTAAGCTTTCCCCAGTGCCCCCAATTTCTTATCTGTTCAGCTGCAAATATCAGGCCCGTAATGGCTGGAGAGGGAGAGTCTATTTTTAAAGTTTTTACTGAATATCTGCCCGGTGTTAGGTGCTGAACGGATTTGGCATGTCATCAGATCTAGAATACCCGCAGGGGCTTAGTGTAATTTTTAGGTATGAAATTGATCAGGTTTGATTCTGAGAATCTCTAGTGATCCTTCTGGAAGGCCACTCACTTGTTTAAGCTGTGTGTGCTGTGGTAGGTTTCTGAGGTCAGGGCCCGGTTTTGTTTTGCATGGGCTTTTGGCATGAATTTCCATAAAAGCAACCTTTTTTTAAAAAACCTGAAATTCAGGGGCCATTTAGTCTTCATTGTGTTCTAAATCCCTTTAGTATTTAAAACACTAGGAAGTGAAATTGCCAAATTCTTAACATTTGAGAATTGGCTGTTGCCCATGCCCAGCTCTCTCCTTCCAGCGTGTATCTGGAGAGAGTGTGCTTCCGGGAGAAGGGGTGGGCACTGGACAGGCACACGGAGCCCCCAACGAGGAGGCAGCAGCCTCTTCAAAGTTAGCCTGCTCTCCTCCCACGCTGAAAGGAGCCACTATGCATTACATTAAGTCAATAACTTTTTGTAGCATTGTGTTTGCTGGGGACGGGGAATCCTCTGGGGGAATGGCACACCGAATTTGCTCTCCCCACTCACCAGCCTCCGGAGGTGCGTGCTGGCAGAAAGTGTGGCCGAGCAGCTGGCTCTGTCATTGCCATTCAGTGAAGACCTAGACCCTGGTTTTTGTGTATTTCAGACAAATTTCAGTAAAATTCCCAAGCTCCTAAGCTAGGCACTGAGAGGTCAAACGTAAAAACATGCTGAATGAACAGCGTGGAACAAATCAGGAATTTGGAGACTGTGCAGGGCCGTGTCCCATAGTCCTAGCTGACCCCTTCTCAAGCCCCCTGACTTGCTGATTTCCCTCTTGCACATGAGCCAGCAGTGGGTTGCCTGAGAAGGTGTTAGGTCAGAGCTGAGAGGAAGACACTCAAGCCTGAGACATAGCAAAACGCCATTTATCTTGGGAACCTGGGTATAGGTGGGTGGAGGCCGAAAAGAGTGTCTACTCTGACAAAGGGAAGAGTAGCGAGTTTTCCAGAAGGTTTGAGTGAAAGTTTGGGGAGGGGGAGTTCTCTCTGGAACAGCCGTTTATCTTTACAACCTTCTGACTCTCCAGACTCCCGCGGCTATTGTTTCACCCTCTGTGTGGTCCTTATCTGAGTTCTTCATCTACCCCATTCCTTTCCATACATATTTTCCAAGTTCCCACCCTGAGCGGGCCCAACAAAAGGTCAGTTGGTGGACTTAAAATGGTGGTGGCAAAACATCGGTCTAGACATTCTGCCTGGCTCCGAGAGTCTGGTCTGAGTGTTTATGCCCAGGGACAGCTGGGCATAAACAGTTGAGTTTTGGCCTCCCAAACAAGTGGCAGCAAGAGTTTATTTGTTACCTACACAAACACACCCCTGATCAACAACAGACAGGGTTGAGCCAGAGTGAATTTTTTATACAAAATCCATATGTAAAAAGCTCTTGCCTTTGAGAGCTTCAAGGATGTGGACAGAACCTGGATAATTTGAGGATGAGGACCCCCCCAACCTCCCATCTCCACACTGTATCTCTTGGGTTGGTTTGTTAAGGTTCTTTGAGGCTCTAGACCCCTAAACTTTGAGCAAAATTAGCTTGGATAGTAACTATTTCTGAACCCATTTCTTATTCCCTTATTTGTTAAAAATCTTAGAGATCTGAAATTTGCAACATAAAATCTTTATACCTAAAGAGCTCAGCTTCACCAGAAAAACTAACAAAGGCTCCTAAAGAATACCTTTTGCCCTGAGGGGGTTCAGGGGGTTGGGGGAGGGGGAAGCTGTTAGGCCTAGGAACTCAGATATTTGTGTGACCCACCTGATGTTTGGGAGGGTCTGGGACTCCTGACAATGTGTAGCAGCTGTTCAAGACACACCCTCCCTGAAGAGTCCCAGGTTTCCCTCTCATACCTGATGTCTCTTGGAGAAGGCAGATAATAGACAAGGGTATAGGTCATTAATTATAAGATCCAAGTGTTACAGAAACCCTATTAGAAAGAACACATCTCTTCAAAAGACTTACTAGACATTTAGAACTGTTTCAACAGAGTTTAAATTTGTGAGGGAAACCATTAAACCTTGTAAGAAAGAAATGCCAGACCAAGAGGGTGCTTTATAGACACTAATTTGATTGACTAGGCCTCCCCTGTTTCTACAATGCACTAAGCTCCTGCCCAGGTGCAGACACACACACACACACACACACACACACACACACACACACACACACACATATACACTCATACACTCTTACCACCACTTGTGTACAAACATGGATACAAAGACAGGAAGAAACATGAATTTGCTTTTTTTCTGCATGATACTCAAAACCATTGCGTTTCTAGCACAGCTGCTTCTGCAGGAGAGAGAAAAGCACTTGGCCCCAGAGTTTGTTTATGTGTTTGAGCAGAGAAAGCAATTTTTGTTGCAAGAAGCTGTAAGTGAGACAGACAGAGTCAGAGAATAAGAGAGAGAGAGATAATTATCTAAATTATGTTCGTGCTATTATGGAAGACGAATATAGTTAAAATGTAATTAAATATGACGGGCTAGCAGGATGTAAGCCAAGCTTTGGAATGCTAATCATCAATTACTGCATTCCCTTAGGGGAATCAAGGAGCTGTATGGCAGAGGGTGGGAGCAGGGGCTTGGGGATGGGGGACTGAGTGAGATGGACAGTATTAAAACAGCCCCTCCCTTCTCTCCCCCACGTAGTCATTCAAACATTTCATGAATGTCCCTGGGACACATACCTTTCTGTAGCTGCCACAGGGGTTAGAAGCTTTCAGTTCAACTCATATGAGGAGCGAGCAGAAGGGTGCTGACCTTCTCTTTGAGGGGCAACCCCTCTAAAAGGAAAAATTATGCTATGAGAAGAGAAGATAAAACCCAAGACTGGCTTATGTTAGAGCAGTAAATGCAAGTGCATTTACCAAAGAGAGGTCTGAAGTTCCCCTTTTCTAGAACACATAAAATGCCCACCTGAGATCTGGGAATCCCATGTGGGAAGACAGGAGGGAGGCTGAGGGACTGTAATGAGGATGGAATGCCACGTGTCCATGCTGGGAAGCTGCTCCCCACCACTCCATCCCCAGCCTGCACACAGGTCTCACCTTGGCTGCACACTAAAGTCTCCTGAGGAGTTTAAAAAGGACTCTGACACCCAGATTTTGAGTTTTAGTTGGTCTGGGGTGTGGTCTGGGAGTTGAGATGTTTAGAAGCCCTGTAGATATTTCTGATGTGCAGCCAAGGTCGAGAATTGCTGGTCTAGCTAGAACCAGATTTCTACTAACCACAGCCAATGGGAAGAAAGGCAGCAGGGACTGAAGACTGTATCAGTGCTTATGTCCTTCCAGGAACCTCAGTTGTACCTGTCTTGAGGCCAAGAAATTACAGTGTAAGAAAAAAAAAATATATATATATATATATAAAAATTAATTTTTTAAAATACTGAAACATAATTTTTATATCAGTTCTGGTGCTAGATCCCCAAAGAAGTTTGAGGTTGGTAGGATTTCTGTCCGAGACTTAAAATCTTAAATCATTCTGTATTAATACCACCTGAGCTCTTTCTAAGGCTGGGGTAGAAACCTGGCCACCTCCTTGGGCTGGGTGGGTGATGTGAGGGAGTGAAGCAGGCCAGGGCAGGCTCCAGGGAGTGAGAGAGACCACCAAAAGCTCTCCTCAGCTCCAGCCACTGTTGTCATGCAGGAAGGAGGACACATGCATGCCAGATCTTCTGGTTTTCATGAGAAACCAGAAATCTGTATTTCGGTGTTGAATCTCCCAATTTTTAAGTGGTACCTAGCTCAACTTTTTTAAAATACTCAATAAACCAGCACAATATGTCTATGAGGCTCCCATGTTCAACTTCTGATGTCAATGAGCCTTTGGCTGATTGGCATGTGACCAAACGATCGCTCACCCCATGGCTGCTAACACTCTGTTGCCCTGCTGCCTCAGGTGTGCAATCAGGTCAGAACAACTTGGCCCCGTTTTTCCTAAGCCTGGCACATAGAGGGTTCTCCATAAATAATTGTTGAATGGACAAACAGGGTGAATGGAGCAAACCTAGAATTCCCTTAAGTCTGGGCAGCAAGAATCCAGTTAAGCATCATACAGAACCAAAGAACTTACTCCTGTGCCAGATGAGACAGAGGCTTGCACACCAAGGCTTCATTTTAGTTTGGTGTCAGTGATCTGGGGCTGCAGAAGCTCTTTGGAAGGGAATAAACAGGATCTGGGCTGATTTCGCATCTCTGCTGCATAGGACGCCCTGTCTAGTTCTGCCTCTGGGGAGCCAGCGAGGAAAGACATGCAGGCCCAGTTTAAGAGCTGTTAAAACGTAGTAATTCCCGTCTTACCCAGTGCTGTGGAAAATGCCCTCTCCCTCATATAACCAGTCCATACCTCATCTTTAGATATGATTAAAGAGATGAATGTGGTCCTTGGCTGATCACAACAATCCGCCAGACAATAAGAACAGCATGCTTGGAGGGATGGCGGGCAGCTGTGGGGTCAGTGCAGGAGGTGCACTCACAAAGAACTGTCAGAGGGATCTTCAGGCAAGTTTCGATGTTCACTCAAGGCCTTTAATACCTGTCACGTCTCAGTGCCACACGACTGGGAGAGGGCACCGCCATCACTGCTATAAGCTCAGTTGACAGGGGACAGCCTTTATTATTTCCTCCCTTTTTGAGAATCTTTTCCAGAGGTTCATGCTTGCCTTCCAGCCCTGCTCCCGCAGGTTGTAAATAAATCTCTTCTCCACAGACCCTTTTCCTTTCCTTGTCACCATGGGCTTCGCTTCCTTTCTTGGCTCTGCTTTTTTTTAAACTTTAAATATTTGTATTTTTGTCAAAGTTATACATGGACATAGTTTTAAGAGTCAAATAGAGCCACAAGACTTATAACAAAAAGCAGCAGTCTCCTGATTCACCCTTCCCTACCCCAAGTCCCACTCTCCAAAGGCAATTGCTTTCCTTTGTCCTCTTTTAAACAAAAAATTAGTATTTTGAAAAGACATATTCAAAGAAAATACATTTAACATGATTTAAAAATCAAAAACTATAGACAGCAAAATGTCTGCCTCCAGAGATAGTTTGGGTATAAACAAATGTATGAGGGCAGATGCAGGTGGTTCCTGCCTATAATCCCAGTGTTTTGAGAGGCTGAGGCGGGAGGATCACTTGAGAGCAGGAGTTCTAGGTTACAGTGAGCTGTGATCATGCCACTGCACTCCAGCCTGGGTAACAGAGCGGGACCCTGTCTCTTAAAAAAAAACAACTGTATTCTGCCATTTTGTTTTGTTTTCTCCAAGGTTTCAGTATAATTTTAAAACTCATATCAACCTTGGATTAAGCTAATACATACCATTACATCATTGGTCCCATTTTTTTTTAAGTACAAATGTTTCTATACGTTGGAGATCTCTTGAGTTTCCCTCCAGCTGCATACTCTTTCATCGTAGGGATAAGGATCTACCATAATTTACTTAACCAGCCCCCAGTGATGAGCATTTAGGTTGATTCTACTCTCTTGCTGTTCAAACAATGCTGCAGTGCGGTCCCTATTCCTGCTATTTCCCTATGCTATGAGCATATCATAAGTTAGTATAGGAAAATTGCTAGCTCTAGCGGTGCATCTAACATCTTGCTAGTTGGGGCTGTATCAATTTACACTTCCTCCAGCAGTGTGTCAAAGTGCCTGTGTCCCCCTTCCTTGTCCAACATAACATGTGATCAGACTTTTAAATCTTGAGGCAAATATGTTCATCTCTTTTAGACCTATTTTTTTGGTCTGCCCCTTCATATTCTAAACTGTGTGCCTATTCTGCTATTTCTTAATTCCATTACTGAAAATATCTATTGTGGTCTTACTTTGAAAGATAAGAATTTAGCCTTGTTACCCTTTCCCCTCACAAGTACATGCATGCTCCTGTCTCCCCTATCTTCCTACTTAGATAGATCACAATTTTTCTTTGTATCAAATTTATTGTTGCCATTAGCATAACTATGTAACTATTGTTCGGAGCCAAGCCATGTAGTATACTACACTCACCTTCCTTTTTCCTATCATTTGTTTTTCCTAGAGTTAAAAATTGCTTAGTTTTCTATATATCTATCATTCATTAATTTTCTATATACTTATTACTGATTTGTCCCCCTAACTTTTATCAGAGCAAAACAAATTCTCCCAACCTGGCCTAACACATCTGGTCAGTCAGTTTCTTTTTCTCTCTTGGCACCGCCTGCCTCCCCTCTCCAGCCTGGGAGGCTCTCTGGGCCTGTTATGCAGCTGTTATCCTGGGATCTCCTGTCCCACCGTCTCAGGAATTCCTCTTGCCTTTATTCCATGCCAGATCCTCCGTTTTTTGGATCCCATAACTTTCCTTGTCTTAGTTTAGTCCTTTATTTTGGTGGAACACCTTTTCCGGTAGTTTCTTGTGAATGCATTGGAGGTGAATTTTTTGAGATTTATGCCTGAATGAAGGTTTCTTTATTCTGTCCTCACACTTGACTGGTAATTTGGCTGGGGATAGTACTCTGGCTGGGAGTTTTTTCCCTCAGCATTTGGAAGGAAGTGCTCCATTATCTTTTAACCCCCAGTGTTGCTTTTGAAGACTCTCACATAAATCTGATTCCCAGGTCTGTGTGTCGGCCTGCCTGTTCCCCTCCAGAAGCAATGACGATCTTCTAGAGCTTCTCAGTAATATGCTTTGGTGGGGATCTTTCTTGTTTATCACAGTGGCTACTCAGTGGGCCCTTTAACCTGGGAACTTAACGTCCATTGCATCTGGGAGGACGTCTCATGGTGAGAACTTGGATGGCGTCCTGGTTTGTGTTTCCTCTGCTTCCTTGCTGGGACATCTACTAACTGGACGGCAGCCCGCCCAGCTTGACCCTCTCATTCTCTTACCCTTTTTCTTCTGTTTGCTATCTTGGTTATTTTTTTTGTTTGACATTCTGGGAAATTTCCTCAACTTAAGTTTCTAACCTATTTGTTGAATTATTTACTTCACCTCAGAGTTTTAATTTATAAGAATACTTTCTTATTCTCTAAATGTTCCTTTTTATCTCATTTTATTCTTATTTCAAAGGTATAATAATGCTTTCTTTTGTCTTTCTGAGGCTAATTTAGGGTTTTTTTCCTGAAGTTTTAATTCTGAAGTTTTATTCTGAAGTTTTTACTGAACTGTATCTATATCCTCTGAGTTATTATTTTTTTTTCCCTCTATTTGCCTTTGGTCTTATCTTTCATGTTAGAGTCTTTCTTTAGTGATCCTTGACTGGCTGTTCACCTTCAAATGTCAGACATTGAAAAGCTGGCTGGAAGCTTTTTGTACGTGGATGCGTTGAAGCTTCTCAGGCAGGGGCTGGGTGTTTCCTTGGAAGACCCCTGCCCACTCAGCCAGACCCAGCTCACTGGTGCTTTCTGTTCCTTCCCACTGGAATGCTCTTCAAGATCTGCATGGCCATTTCCTCCAATTGTGCAGATACTAGCTCAGTTGTCAATTTACCAGACAGACCTTCCTTGAATATTTTAATTAAAGCAATGTGTCCCTCTCAATCTATTTACACTGTTTTATTTTTCTCCATAGCCCCTCTTTAACTCTGACAAATTTTTTTTTTGTTGTCTGTCTGGCTTCCGCTAGAATGTAAGCTCTTTCAGAGCAGGGACTTTGTTCTCTGCTATATCCCTGGGGTCTAAAATGGGCCTGTTCCATAGTAAGCACTTGATAAATATTTATGGAAGGAAGGAGGGAAGAACGAAGAGAAGGGAGGCAAGTCATTATCTCTAGATCTTTGCTCTTGGGCTGGTCAGAGTCTCCAGAGAGGGACCCTCCAGCCTCCTGCCTTGGGGGTTAAGCAGGGAAAGGGGTGGGTGGAGGGGGGATCTCACCATCCGGGATAGTCACTTCCATGTAACTCCTCTGCTGTCAGCCTCTGTAGGATCCCACCCTCTGCTGTGCCCGGTGCCCCAGACTGTCTCTGTTCATGGTCTCCAGAGTGAAATATCTATCTCCTGTCAAGGTGGAACAGGACTCGTCCCCACTGTGCAGGAAGAAGGGGAGGGGATTTGGGGAGTGCAGCTGCTCCTTTTACCTGACTTCTACCAGCTCTCCTGGTTCGGCCCTCTGCACACGTCCACCTTTGGAGGTGGCTGGTGACTCAAGGACCTGACCATTTCTAGGGTTCTTCAGTGTGAATCCACTTGCTTCCTGTGTGTCTTCTCTTTGAGGTGCTGACACAGAAAGATGCCACATCTCCTCATCCTTCCTTTTTACTTTTTGGTTGTGTCTGTGTGTGTCTGTGTGTGTATGTGTATGATATATGACATATATTTGATAGGAAACATATATTAAATTTCTTTACTGCCTTTTTAGTGGAGGGAGCAAAGACTAAGCCATGTGTTCAGTTTGCTGTGTTTAACTGCCAGTCTGGCCCTGTCCAAATACTTTCTTATCTCTGTCTCCCCAGTGGTCAACAGGTCCACTGCAGCAGGTTTCTGACATTTGCATTCTCTTTATAGACATGCAATAGAGTCACATGATTTTCCAGATTCAAGAAGAGTAGGCACCCTCGCCCTTGGCATAGGACTCAGAACCCCAGAGAAGGCAGAACAAGGAAAGCCGTTCTCGGCTGAGCCCTGCTGTCTTCCTTTCTCCTGTCACCCCTGGGCCTGCGTGGTGCCCTCATCATCCAGAACCATTCACACAAACCCTGCCTGTACGACAGCGACCTCATACTCCTCCCCACCCAGTGGCTCCCCTGTCCTCTACTTCCTCCAGGCAGAGCCAGCAGCACCACTTGGCAAATCACACCCCTTCTAGGGAACCAACTCCACTTTTTCTCCTAATTTGTATATTTGCAGTTTAGTTCATTCTACCTCTGGCAAATTCCTTCTCACATAAACACAGACACGGTTTTAATCTGTGTCTTCTCTCTTTTCTTTTTATTTCAAGAACCATTTAAAATACATAAAAGAATAAATAGTAATATAATACTCACATACTCATCCCCAAGAATTAACCGTAGTTAATATTTTTTGCATATACTTCAAGTCTTTTTATTTTAATCACAGAAATGAAGCATTCCAGTTAATGTTGAAATCTCCTTTGTTCCCCGTCAGAGGCCCCATTCCTTGCCCTCTCCCCAGAGATAGCCACTGTCATGAATTTAGCTTATATCCTTCCAGAGTATAAAAATATTTTACAGGCATATACGTTTCCAGGAGTAACACATAGTTTTGTGTGTAATCCCACATTGTATATATTATCCTGTAGCTTAGTATAGCCTTCTGTGCTTTAGATCGCTCTCTCCATATTGATGTCTCTGTGGAGAGAGCACCTGCCGAGCCTCCTCTCTCTTTCAGTCTACCATATGTGTGGATATAAAGACATGATAGTAATAGCCAGCAGTTACTGTGCCTTCACCATCTGCCAAGCTCCTTGTGTCTTCTCGTTGAATCCTCACAACCCCCAATGGTAAGTTTTCACCCCCATTTCACATAGGAAACAGAGATTTCAGGAGACTGCCCCTTGCCTGAGGTCAGCTTGTGATCTTCTCCGTATAATCCCCGTGTTTCTGGCCACTGTGATTTCCAGCCCTGGAGTCATGACATATAAGGTGTCAGTAACACTCTGGGTCCCAGAAAAATAAAACCCAGGGGATGGTGAATAGTCAGTGCCTCAGCCTCTAAATTACTTGAAAGTTCTTCATCATGCCTTTTGGTAGAAAGAGCACAAACTAACAGTCATTAAATAAATCTAGCTTCTGTTGTTGACTCCACACCTGACAGCTCTGGTATGTTGCACAGATTACTTATCTTCTCTTGGCCTCAGTTTCCTCTCCTCTGAAATGGGATTCAAATTGGCTGCCAACCTACCCAACAGATTGTGTCACAAACCAAATGAGATAGGTCATGACAGTGAGGCACTTTGTAAACCACACAGTGGTCTGTGGATGGGAGAGGCTTTGAGGATGACACACTTGGCCCATTTTTTCACTTGCCTTATTAACAGACCACCTACCATGTTCCAGCTACATCCCTATGATTTTATGCACATTGCAGTATTTAATCCTCATTCCTCAAGCAGCAGCTTTAGAAAGATTGTTTTAAATCCCTTGCTTTTCTGGCTTGGTTATTACTACTATGGCAACGTCATCATTTTTCCTTCCTTTTAAAACATCACATCCATAGTATTTCAGCCTCATTATGGGTTAAATTGAGTTTTGTGGGTAGGCCTTGGAACCCCATCAAAATTTATACAATTTATAGCTGTATTTCTGTGGAAAAATTGCTTCTAAGCATCAAAAAACCAATTACAAGGGAAGTTTTGGAACACCACCAGTTTGTAAATTGGGACCACTGTACTGTTTGCATTGTTCTCTAATTAGTTTGTGGAAGGATAGCTAATCTCCCTGGTGAGATTATAAACTTCTTAAGGGTGAGCACTACATCTTGCATGGATCTCCCATAACACCAGCAGGTGCCAAGCTCAAGAATGTAGTCAACAAATACTTGTTAATTCTTCCAAAGCCCAGCTGCCTGTCTTCCTCCAAGAAATGGGTGCTGCTGACAGTTGCCTTGGGTGCCCCCCAGGAACCTCTGTGGTAATCGTTATCATATACTGTCAAACTTGATGACTCACAGAGGAGGCCCACGGACCCAGTATGTCTTGTCCAGGTTCATTTGGCTGAATGGTAATTATAGTAGTAGTAATAATATCAACTAATTTTTTTATTACTTTGTATATGCCAATACTTTGCTAGATGTTTTGTATTTGTTAATGGACTTAATCTTCACAAAATAATTTTAGATAGTTATTTTTATTATTCCCGTTTTACATATGAGGATAGTGAGGCCCAGAAAGGTTAAGCAAATTGACTAAGGTCACAGAGCTGGTAAAAGTACAAAACTGAGATTCAGACCCAGGCAGCCTGGCTCCAGGGCCCATGCTCTCAACTACTGTGCTGTACTGCCCCAGTCCGTGAAAGACCAGGAGTAAAACCTGCTGTCTGGACTGTCACCCAGTGATCCTGTCAACTGGGGATACTTTGCATAATAATACAGTGCTAGCATTTTCACTGGCTTTGTCTCAGGTGATCTATATTACATCCTTGGGCAGTAGGCAAGACAGGTACTTTTTTTTAAATGCTTGCATATACATTCTACCAACTTCTAACAATACAGAAAAGTATAAAAGTAAAGTAAATGATTCTTGAAATTCTTCCATCCAAAGCTAAAATCTTGATCAACATTTTGGCAAACATTCTTATTGATATCTCTCTTTGAATAAATATGTGTATAGAGACATATTTACAGCTAGACATAACTGGGACCTCATTCTAGATGCATTTCTGTGACCAGATGAGTGATGTTATTTCTGTCAGTCAGTACTGGACAAATGAGGAAACTACAACTCAGGGAAGAGTAGTGATTTGTCTGGTCAGAGCCAGAAAAGGGTTGGGGCTTTAATCCTGTGTGGGCTTTTTTTTGGGTTTTATTAAGCTCTCAAAGCAAAGAACACGTTTATTTTTTGATACTCCTTGCTCCTGTTCACCTTCCTCTCCCCACCCAGTCCTGGCTCTGAACTAAGTGGGCTGCTGGGCCTCTGGTGCCCCATTGTCTTTCTGGAAGTTGTGCCTACTAAAGAAGAGATTCTAGATACTTGGCAAGTTGTAATATTTATGCAGCTATCAATAAAGCTCAATAAAAATGGCAGTGGAGCTTTCACATGGATGATATGATGGTGGTGGTTTTCTGGCCCTGGGAAATCTTGGCTGAGGCAGTGTCGTTGGAAGTCGCACAGTGACTGCAAATGTGGCACAGTTGTGGTGACGATTGTTCCAATGCCACCTTATCATTTCCCTATCAAGCAGCATTTCAAGTTATTTTGAAGAAGTTCAGGGGAAATGGAATCTGATAGTTGGGGACGGAGAGATGCTCATGACCTCATCCTAACCAACCAACCTCCCTTCCTACTAATATTTTGGTCTTAGGATTGGTATCTAGTTCTGCTGAAAATGAAATCATATATTCAACTCTCAGACTGTGTTAGTGAAAATGAACTCTAATGTGATTAGATATTAATGCAGTGTAATGGAGGATTGGTATTAAATTGAGACCTTCTGATCTTATTACTTCTCAAATGCTCCCTCCTGCGCAGGCTGCTGCCCTGCCAGCCCTGCTTCCCCAAGCAGAAGTGAGGGGTGGTGGGGCCAGAGCCCTGAGCCAGCTGTGGAAGCCTGGCGTAGGGAAAGAGGAGAGGAGGGAGGATGCAGAGCAGTGGCAGGGAGAGAAGGGAGCCTGTGCTCAGCAAGCCTCCCTGCCTGCGCTGCCTGGAGCCTCCTGTGCGTCATAGAAGGAAGAGCGGGTGGGACCCTAGGGCCAGAATTCTAGGCCTTCCTACGCTCTTAGAGCCACATTCATGTTGAGGACAGAGGGCTTCCAACTCTAGAGTTTTACCTTTATGTCCAGAATCACTGGAAGGTCTGATAGGCATGGGGTTAGAAAGCTGAGAACAACTTCTTCACCATCTCCTCTACTCCTGCCCCCCTCCCCACCACAATCCTTTTTGTGAAACTGTGACTTGAACCTAATAGTTGTCAGTGGCTGTTGTCGCTTGTAGTTCTGTTTCCCTTTCCTGGAGGCGTGGTCTGAGAGGCAGGCAGTGGTCCAGCTTCAGTGTGTGCGATGGCTTCCTTTAGGGACAGGGGTGGGACTCTGATGTTCCGCACAGTGTGAACCTCGGCCAGGGGCAGTTCCCCTCACTTCTCCTGACCTGCTGGAGGACAGGCGCGAGTGTGTGGTCAGTTCCATTGCTTACCTTGGAAGTGTCAGCCGGGCCTATGGAAACCCCACAGGGCCTTGAGGGCCTCCCCCCGGCCCGCAGGCTGCATCCTGTCCAACAGACTCCCCAAGAGATCTGGGGGTTCTGGGAGGACATCAGTTCCCCACCAAGAAAATGGGCCACGAGCACGAGCCCTGGGCATGGTCAGATGGCATCACCTTCATGTATGAATAATAGCGTTTTTACAGAGAGAGTGATTTTTCTTATTCTGTTTCTAGAAAATTGCTTTCAGAGGCACAGACTTTGCACACAAGATGGTAACGACTTTTTAATGACCTTAAGGGGACTGGTGTCCAGGCAGCAGTGAATCAATCTCAGTGGGAGGTTCGTAGTGAGAGAGAAGATGGAACACCTGAAACCAAACGGGGAAAAACAAACTGCAAATACATATATTTTCTTTGCTAGCATTACTTGGTAATTAGACAATTACAGGAAACAGCTTCCCAGCAGCTGGCATTTCCACTGTGAGAGCGGAGGAGGGATGGCAACAACTGTGAACTCCTCACATTTATCATAGGAAATATTATTGGAGTTTACAGTCGTGGGTGCCACGCACTCCTCGGGTGCACTCTGATGAGCCGCTGAGCACTAAACTGAGAGCAGAATCCTCTTCTCAGGGCTTGCTCAAGGCCTGCTCTGCTGGCCCTACCTGTGCTGCTCAGTGAGGAATGGCCTTTAAAATATTGGGGATGCTTTTGAACCACCCAGGGACAGGCCAGTCCTGAGAATAGATGGTTTGGGGGGCTGTGTCTGGAAGCAGGAAAGGGGGGTAGAGGCTTGTGGAGAACTTGTCTCCTCCCCCAGGTGCCACCACTCACATGGGGGCAGTTAGATGGTAGTGAGTGACCCCATTGCACCAACCCCAAGTGCTGGGACTCTGCAGCCCCCCAGGCCCTGCCTCACCCGGCCCACATCCCTGCCCTCTTCAAAACTCTCACCCTCCCAGAAGCCTCCCACTCGTTTGCACAGCTGGCGAGTGACTGCAGGCGTTCTGCCGATAGCCCTCTGGGGTAGGCCTCATTGTGGCCCCATTTTATAGATGACGAAATGTATTTTATGAACTCCTGCCAACCATTATTACGTTTATATTTGTCTGCAGGTTTGTCATGATTTGAACTTGATCTGCATTTTGTGCTTGTTTATGGAGGCTTTGTAAGAATCCTAAGTCACATTCACAGATGGGTTGGAATGCCTTCTTTGATAAGACTGTAGGCTCCCAAATGGGGACACCATATATTTCCTGCCTCTCTCAGCCACACAGTAGATGCGGCCCTGCCCCCATCCCTTCTACAGCACGGGTCTCCGAGGACAGGAGGCCCTCCCTCATGACTCCACCCACGCTGTCAGCAGGGTTAACTCCGTCTAACCAGGCAAATGGTTGTTTCCTCTCACAGGTCCTGGCAATCAGTAACTTTTGAAAGACAGCCTGCCTCCTTCATCCGAATCGTTGGAACACACAACACAGCAAATGAGGTAAGGGTGTCTTTTCATGAGAGGTGCTGTGATATTTCATGATGTGCAGGTAAATGCTACATCCTGAGTTAAGCAGGTCTGTTTGTTCTGCACGCTAATGGCTTGTTGTTCAGACAGCTTGATACAGAAGAAAGTCCTGCTATTGCACAGCTGGGACATCATTATCATTTCTGATGTCTCTCCATGAGCAAATGAACACCAGCTCCTACCGCTTTGTTTATTCCTCTCTGTAGAGTTGGCCACCACAGAGACCTTGAGAGGTCAAACACCCTGTCCCTTGTCCCTGAGTCTTCAGAGTCCTCAGCCCTCCCAAATGACAGCAATTTTATGAGGTTCCTTCCTTGGTCCTCTAAGAATGTGTCTCACAGATGGCCATGTTGTTGACTTAATTTGCTTATCACCCTCTTGCTTTTATATGGTCGTACTGCATTTAGTGTGTACCTCTGAAGGACTGCTCGTTAAAGACAGGAAGCATAAGGAAGGGTAAGGTTGAAATTCAAGCGGTAAATGAGAAGCGTAAAAATAGTAACAGTTCTGCAATTCGCCCTTCCATGATCTTTCTCAGATCTATACAGGACTGGCTTTATGGGTGTACCACCAGGACAGTTGCATGGGGCCCTGTGCTGGGGGTTTAATACTCTGTGGCACCATCTTGAAATTCTTAGTTTTTTTACCTTTGAATTATGCTTTATAAGGGATGCCCCATGGGACAATGGAGCACACACCAGGGGCTTAGAGCCTCGGCCCACACGCGATCCTGCCTCCTGCCCCTTCTTGCCTTCACAGGGTGGTCTCGGCCATCCACTCCCTGACCCCTGGTGCTTGGGCTCTGCTTGGCCTCCTCCTCCTCATCCTGCCCCACGACCACAGCCACCCCCCAGTCCCAGCGGGGGCCCTGGCACGGTACAGGAAGGACCAGGGTCTGGTGTGAGTCCTGAGCTCAAGGCACAGGATAGGGCCCTGGGTGCCTGTGAGGGGCTGCACTGGCCTGTGGGGACCCCTGTGCCACGGGAGTACAATGTTAAGTAGCAAATAAAACACAGCACAACAGCTCAATAGAGAGACTGTGGGAGAAAGGAGAAAATTTTTTTCCTGCTTTTTGAACAAAGGGCTCTACATCGTCATCTAGCAACTGGGCCCCACACATTATGGAGTTGGCCCTGGATTTATGCATTGCCTTCGTGGAATCAAAATTTTACCAGAGCACATCAAGGTGTTTCTGGTACTTCAAGAAGCATTTTAAAAAGTGAAAATATTGTGATAATTTATATTCATTTTGCCTTTTCTATTTATTTAGAATAAAAATGATCCACACCCACAATGTGTTTCTTGCAGAGAGCAGCTTGCGAACAGAAACCTGGAACTTTTTCTCTTACCTCTTTATTTCAAAACAAATCTGAAAATTATAAAAGTAAACCAATTGATCTCTAAGTTTGGAAGCTAAAAGGGGAAAGAAAGTTAAACCAGTTGATATTTTTTAAAGCAAACTTCAAGAATTCTAAATATCAGGTCATAAAAGCCCTTTTTTCTTTTTTTGTGATGTAACAAAAATAAATTTGAGTCTGCATTTTAATACATATTTGATCCAAAACCAATATCATATTTTTAAAATTTTGACAATAAATCCCAATTTTTTTAACCACTTAAGCTACGTTAAATTAATTATGTGTGTATCACTTACTAAATTTGAAAACAATTGAAATTCATCTTTACATAGTAGTATGTCAAACTAGAATTAAATATTTTTCATTTGCAATCCTTGTTTCTTATACAATGTATCCCACTAAAAAGACCAGGTTTTTTTTTTCTTTAATTCCTAAGTGGAACTCTGAAATTTTACATTACAGCAGAAGGAATTCTCAAGTCAGAAAAGGCTGAGAAGCACCGAGGTGAATGTGGGCAGGGTCTACTTCTAGGCCTGCTCTCAGTCCCAACCTGTCACCTCTGTGACCCAAGGAGGAAAAAAGCAATCATAGACATGTTTTTTCAAAGCTATTCTAGATGAAGAATAATTTCCATTATAGGCCTCTAAAGTTACAGTACAAGATCTCTGTTCCATGATGAGTTTCCCAAAAATAATCTGTACAAGAGGCCTAGCCACTTTGGTGGAGACTGTACCAGCCAGTTTGAATGGGTTGGCTAGTAGATAACTAGTTAACTGGTGATCTGTCGCATTTGGCTGATGAATAACTTGCTCATTGGCCTTACTGAATCTATTACTGATCAGGAAGAAAAAGCCTCAAAGTAGTGTTGCCAAATGGGAAACATCTTGAGTCATAAAATAAATAACGAACAGGATATCATTCTGAGAGCACACAAGAGGGCACGGTAAAGCTGAATATCACTGGGCATCAAGAATATAGCAAACCCTCAAAGAGAATATTCTTCACTGCAGCATGCTGGGTTCTAGGACATTATTTGAAGTAGTATCACATATCACAGAGAACAGCAGAAATGTGTGTGGGCAGAGTTCAGAGGTGTGAGGGATGGGGTTGCGTGAGGGACAGAGGACAACTGGGGTTGGTCAGGCAGGACTCCTGGGAGACAGGTCTAAAGGAGAACTGTGACGGGACAGACTAGGGCACTCGCCGCCTCATGGGGGAGGGGCAGCAGCCGGGAAAGGAGGCTGGGGGTGAGAATCCAGGACAACCCTGATCCATGGTCCCATGGCAGCCAGGATTGTGGGGTCAGAGCACCTCTCTTTCACCGTTGAGGGTGGCCCAGAGGGCAGGGGATGCAGGGTTTCCTCTACTTGTCCCCACTTGTTTGCCAGGCTACATCAGTGTCTATCTCAGTCAGCCTGGGCTACTGTCGCAGAATACCATAGACTAGGTGGCTAAAACAACAAACATTTATTTCTCACAGTTCTGGAGGCTGGAAGTCTAAGATGAGGGTGCTATGAGGGTCTCGTTCTTGGTGAGGGCCCTCTTCCTGGTTATGCCTTCACATGACTTTCCTTGGTGGGTGCACTCAAAGAGGACAGACAGACAGAGAGATCTAGCTCTAGCCTCTTCCTCATCTTATAAGAACACTAATCCCATCCTGGGGGCTTCATCCTCATGACCTCATCTAAACCTAATCACCTCCCAAAGGCCGCACCTCCTCATATCATTCCATTGAGGGGTGGGGCTTCAACATGTGAATTTTGGGGGGACACAAACATTCAGCCTTCACTTTAGTCAGAGCCAGGACTTACTTCCCTTTAGTTACTGAATGTTTGTGAACCCAAAGACTTTGTGCTAGTTTTAAGAAGCTCAGATGGAATTGGTTTTTAGCATGGAAAGGTAATATTGTCTGTGTGCATAAAATGGAGAGAAATGTGGGTGAATAAGCCCTTTGCCACAGCCCCCAGGTGGCTTGTTTCCCCGGGTGCTGCCCCATCCAGAGAGAGGCGGACAGAGCAGGAGATGAGGGAAGTACAGCGTGGAGGGCTCCTGTGAGTGCAAGTGCACTTGGGAGGAGACATGGGAAGAGGCCCAGACTGTGTGAAAGTGGCCAGAGCTGCCAGCTGTTTGGAGGGGCCTGAAGTAATTTTGCGGGGCTAGGAGTCTAGTGAGTTGATAGCTATGTGACTATGATGAAACTGCTCCGACCTCCACGCACCCCAGCTGCTGTTAGAACAGCAGAGGGTGCAGACCAGGAGGTGCATGAAAGCTGGCCCGAGCTAAGACAGACTGGGATTTCTTGCCCGCCGTAGGTACGTGTTTGTCTTGCTGCAGTCGGCCAGGCCTTCCTGCATGCAAAGGCTCAGCATCTGTCTGCTGCATGTTAATTTTCCCCACTTCCCTCCCATCCCGTCCGGCTCTCAAGCGACGGCAGCCTTGACAGTCTGCGGAGGTTCAGATTTCTTGATCACCTGCTTTGGCACGCTTCTGATTTCCTGCGGCATTCCATCCCTCTCCTCAGGGAGGTGTGCTTCTACTGCTGGCATCTGTCTTTCATCTTCCTTTGTGAGCACCACGGCAACGAATTCATTTAATTTTTTAGCTATGTTTACAACTTCTGTCAATAAATTCCCCTAATGCTTACCTCTCAAAGATTCCACCACTTCCTTCCATGACCTCTTGCTCCTTGTGTACTCAGCATCATCCTTATCATTTATCTTAACTCCTTAGATGAGTCTCCTTTCATGTCCCACCAGCCTGTGTTTTGTCATCCTCTCTCCCTCCTCCCTTTGGTCTGTAATCTCCCCTCTCCATGGTCTGGTTCTCACATGTCCCACATGTCTCTTTACCCTTGAACGCTGTCTTCCACATACCCTCTCTGCACACTCCGCTGTCTTCTTCCCATGCTTAGCACTAGATGGCAGGCACATGGCAGTTTGTCTTTCAGCATATCCACCTTCCCCTTCATCTTCATTCCTCTGATTCTCCCCAGTGCCTGTGGCCAAAAAGGTCCTTCTTGGCCATTTCCTCAGTTACTTTATGGTGGTCTCAGTCCCAGCTTAGCTTGTGGTCATTCCCATGTGGTTGCCCACCTGCCTCCACTGCCAGTCGGCTCTGAGCCACAGGGGAGGCAGACACTGCTCCCTTCCTAGTCTCTCCTGTCTGAGCAAGGTCAGACACTGGACCTCGACAACAACGCTGCAAACCTCATGGAGGACCTTACGTTTCAACCCCAGTGACTGTGTTCAGAGCTGTGTTGGTTCCAATGCATAGCATCTCCCATCAACCCCTTCATCTTCATTTTAGTAATTATCTTAGCAAAATAACAAAGGCACACACCTACATCTTTTTTTAAAAATCCAGCTGGATCTAAATGAGATCAAGTCTGTGGACCTACGAAAGTCAGCGGTGTTAAAGAAATAGAAGTTGTACCTGTTTCTTTGTGTGGCTTTTATGAAAACCTGGGTTTGAAAATTCTGGAGTGATTTTTCAGTAAATAGAGGGAGTCCAGGGGACACAAGCAGCCCTGGAGGTTAAAAAGGACTGTAGGAAAAAAAAAAAAGCCTCTTTGCAGTATAGAAAGATAGGATTCCTGCTCACCAGAACCTGCAGGAAAGCTTGTGCCAAGTCAGTAACAGAAACTGATGACGGTATTGATAGGCCTTAGCAGCTCTCAGGGCTCCATTTTATTTATTGAATTTGTATGGTGAGAAAGGAGGCTGCGTCATACTCACCTCCATATCCCTAGCACCTAACATAGAGCACCTGCTACCTGCTAACTACATGAATGTACAAATGGCTTGATCTGTACATCTATCTCTCCCTCTCCCAGTAAGTCAATCAAATAAAGGACTAAAGAAAAGATTTAGTGAAACAACTTTTCATTATCGAGAAACCATGGCATTCCAAGACAGAGTTTCTGTAGTCATATTGAGAATTTTCTTAAATCAGAAACTAGAAACTTTTGTGAATGGAAAAGTATGCATTCCAAATATCTCAGCATCTCCTAGCTTAGGACCCTTATAATAAAAATAATAATTATTACAAATTATAATAATAGCAGCTAGTATTTACTGAGCACTTACTGTGTGCCAGGTTCTATTCCAAGCCATTTATATTTATTATATTATTTAATCATCATATGTGAAGTAGGTTCTACTCTCACCCTCATTTTGAAGATGAGGAAACTCAATACCACGTGTTGGCAAAAATGTGGAGCAATGGGCAGTTCTTATCCAATATGTGGGTGTATGAACTGATCTAGTTGTTCTGGAGAACAGTTTGGTGTTTTCTACTAAAGTTGAACATGTGTACACGTTCTCCCGTGAGTGAGCATTCCACTCCTGTGTGTGGTCTCTGAGGAAGCTCTCGTACAAGTCCCTGAGTGAGGATGCTTTCACCGCAGCATTGCTAATCGTAGACCCAAGGGGGCACCACCGGATCATCCATCCACAGAGACTGGATGGACAGAGCATGCAGCATATCACACAGTGGACCATGGCTCACGTGGGTGAGTATCACAGCATGTTGAAGGAAAGATGCCAGACAGCAAAGAATACATATAGTAGGATTACATTCATATAAACCTCAAAAACAGGCAAAACTAAACTGTAACATTTATGCATATATAAGTGGTAAAAATACTAAGAAAAGGAAAGCGAGGGAGTGATTATTGTCTGAGCCAGGTGGTAGTTTCCTCGGGTTAGGGGAGATACCATTGGTTTTTGACCCAGGTAGTGTTTTATGGGTGTTCCCTATAAAATCAACAAACTGTGTATATATTTCTATTTTATGCACCTTTTAGAATCTAGTTTTCACAATAAAAAGTTTGGTTTTGGCTGGGCACAATGACTCACACCTGCAATCCTAGCACTTTGGGAGGCCAAAGCGTGAGGTGCTTGAGGCCAAGAGTTCGAGACCAATCTGAGCAACATAGTGAAACCCCATCTTTACAAAAAAACAGGAAAAAAAATTAACTGTACTTGGCAGCACGCACCTATAGTCCCAGCTACTCAGAAGGCTGAGGCAGGAGGACCGCTCAAGCCCAGGAGTTTAAGGTTGCAGTTAAGGTAGCCACTGCACTCTAGCCTGGGTAACACAGTGAGATCCTGTCTCAAAAAAAAAAATGGTTTTAATTAAAAAGGAAATATTGATGAGAGAAGCTGAGAGATGCTAACTAATTTGCACAAGGTCACCCCACTGTTGAGTGGCAGAGCCAGGATTTGAATCTAGGCAGTCTGGCTCTTCACATCCAGGCTGCTGTGTCTCCCAGAAAGGTATAACAGATAGTGACATGCAGAAATGAGCCCAGCTCTGCCCTGGCCCTTAACATTCTCAGTCAGACATTGATGAACAGGTGGCTCCTGTGAGCATGCATTGTACACCTGTTTGTGCTAGATCTCAAGAAGAAACTGAGGCAGAGCCCGTCCTTAAGGGGATGGCAGCTTTATTGCCTGATAGAAATCAGTCCTCATAAAGAGTGCCTTAACTCCAAGTGCCATTTCAAAAGGCTGCCCCCAGTGGATGGTAGGGACATGAGTTTGGTGGAGAGACGGGAGGCAGCAGCTGGTGAGGGTGGGCGCAGGGCCAGCCCTGGAGGAGGAGGGTGAGCTTTCCTCATCCATAAAGTGGATCAAGTGGTCTCGGCCCTAGGGGTTGGGTAGCCGTGAGTGAGACTATGTCTGGGAAGGTTTTGGAGGGTGGCAGGTTGCAGATCACTCTGCACAGCGCTGTGTTAAGGAGAGTAATTGGCCTGTGAACTTGTCATAGGAGAGTCTGTACAAGCTGGCACTGGCAGGACAGAAAGTCTGCAAGTGGCTGCTTGAGCTGCCCTCCAGGACCACTCAGCTCAGAGCCTGGAGTGAGGCAGAATTTATTTACAGGCTTCTGGCAGGCTGGTGAGTGGCTCTGGGCTCCCAGTGCCATCCTCGTTCCCATAGCAACATGTGGCTCTAGTGAAAAAAAAATAAAATACAGGGAAACAGACTCTTTTAAAAAAAAAAAAACTAAATACATACTCCTTCCTGGCCTGGTGATGCTTATTTCCCAGACCCCTCCCCTAGGTCTGACACACCCTCTCTGGCTCCCCAAGGACTTCCAGAGGATCACCATCTCAGCCCAGAAGGCACCTCAAAGCTCACATGCTGGCTCCCAAGGCCAGAATTTCCAGTGGGTTAGCAGTAGCTTGAAGCAGACATCCCCGGGGGCAGAGAGATTCAGAGCAAATGGAGAGGCAAGCCCCTCCCTGCCAGAGCTCCTGGTCTTCAGGGAGAGAGAGTTCCAGCCTTCAAACACCACTTCTGCTGGGGAGAGGACCTGGCCTTCCAGGAGTTTCATGTCCCAGTAACTGGGAAGGGATGTCCGCAAAGAAAACCTGCTTGGGAATAGAAATAACAGAAACAAACCCAGGTTTCAGATGCCCTGTGTGGTATATGCCAGGACTAGGTGCTGGGCCAGAGAGAAGGTAGCACAGGAGCAGCAGGGGCCTGGGCACAGGGACAGTCAGGCCCAGTGGACAGCCTGGCACCTGTGAGCTTGCTTAATAGTCCTAGCAGGAAGCTCTGACTGGGTCCCTCGTTGCACTGCAGCTCTTGAGGGCAGAGATGGTGTCATGGCATCTCTGTGTCCCCAGTGCATGGCACACAGTAGCGCCTCCACAAATCAGACTGGGGCCAAAGCATTGGTGCAGGATTCCGAGGGAAATCAGCTCTCAGGAATCACTTATAACAACCTGGAGCTGGAGAACAAGGGAGAACTGAAGATTATTCTAAGACTGTGACCGCCACATCCTTGGAAAATGGTAGAACTGTGGTGGTTATGAGAAAGTCTGGAAGCATTAGGCTGCAAGAAAATATGGGGGGGCCAGTGAAAGATGAGCCATCGAAACAAAAGCAGGATTTAAGGATTATATGTACAGTAATGTTCAAGGCTGGGTGCCTCAGAAAGTCAGGCTGAAAAGAAGGGGGTGTGGAAGGCCTGGAAGTAAGCTCTGAGAAACAGCCATAGTGCACAGGGCAGGGAGGTGGGTGCACTGGGAGGACAAGAAGTGAATGGGAGGAAGGGGGGGCCCAGTTCCAGAGGGAGGGGGCCTTGGAACAGCTGTGTAGCCCCAACAAGTCACTTCACCTCCCTGCCTCTCAGGACACTTGTCTTTAAAATAAGGAGGAATCTTAAACCTTAAAGATTCCTTCCCAGTGATATAGGAAAAAAGGCAGAAAAATATTTAATCTGTTGCATGATTATAAAAGAAGACCTTTTTATGGACATCTTTATGTTTGAACGTTTATTATGAAAAATTTTACTAGAAAAAGAGAGGAGAAGGGACACAACATTGAGCACGTACCACTGTTTCAAACATGTTATGCTGTTGTATTGGAGCAGCAATGATTCTGCATCCCCAGCTGGCCTGGGAGAAAGTGCCCCCAGACCTGGGCAGGCGAGTGCCCAGGAGCCCAAGCAGTGAGATAAATGGAAACATCCAGCTCGTGAGGATGATCTCCAGCGGTGTCCCGCCGCTGAGCCAGCAGTGAGGAGTGAGGCTGGAGTCTCCATGCGGCTGGAGCCCTTTGAGACAAAAGGCACACATGGAGCCTGGTCGTATGAAGTCAGGAACCACCTGGGCAGCTGGGGCCGCGCGAGGCAGCATTGTGGGGCCGTGGCCAGGATCTCCTGGTGCCTGTCCAGTGGGAAGAGGGCCTTAGTAAGACCACGTCTATCAGGTGGAGGGATTCAAGCATCCCAGAAACCTACGAACAAGGACATTTCCCTTTTTTTGTTTCTTAGTTTTTCAAAAAAATAGCTAAAAGACACCTCTACCACTCTGCAGCCAAATTAATTAAGACAAGAGAGTGAACCTCTCCTCAGAACTCTGTAGTAGGCACACATAAAAAATAGCAGTCAGGAATTCCAGGGCTGCCTGAGGTGAAATGTGTTGGAAAGGCTCTTTTTCCAGAACCTTCCAAGCAGCAGAGCCAAGTATCTGAGGGTACCTAGCCTTATTGGATATGGGAAAATGATATTGGAAAGTTAAAAAAAAAAAAAAAAGTTGCCATAGGTAAGCACTGTCATCCAGAAACTTACTTCCATTCCTAGCAGGGATAAGTACTTGTCAAAACTATTTGGGTAGGCCAGACAAGGTGGCTCACGCCTGTAATCCTAGCTGGGAGGCCAAGGCAGGAGGATCGCTTGAGGCCAGGAGTTTAAGACCAGCCTGAGCAATGTAGCAAGATCCTGTCTCTACAAAAAATAGAAAAATTAGCCAGGCATGGTGGCACACACCTTTAATCCCAGCTACTCGGGAGGCTGAGGCAGGAGGATCGCTTGAGCCCAGCAGTTTGAGGCTGCAGTGAGCTATGGTGACTCCACGGCACTCCAGCTTGGGCGACAGAGCAAGACCCTGTTTCCAAAAAAAAAAAAAAATGGGGCTATCCTTTCACTCATAAACAATACTGAAAAACTGTTGTTCGCAATTTGGAAATGTCTCCCTATGAAATGATTCCCTAACTGAAAACAAGATGTTGGGCTGTTCAGATACACATACAAAACCGCTGTTTATAAAAAGGGAGATTTTGTTGGAAGCACTTGGTCGTCATTTTTTTCTTTTTTTCTTTCTTTTTTTTTAACCTCCATGACACTCAGAGGAAGGTCATCATTTTTAATGGAACAAAAATAAACTAACTCTTCAGTCAGTGGATGGACTGTTAGCTTCTGCTCTGAAATGAGCACAGAGAAGTGCTCGTGGTCACCGTCATCAGAGTCACCTATGTCCGCAGGTGTGCGATGCGATGCCACCACACCCGCCACTGTGAACGGGGATGGGGAGGCTTCAGGGGAGTGTCAGTCAGAAGCTGTGGCTTTGCGTCTGACTTAGGGGCAGATATCATTGAGAGGTAGATACCTTATAAAGATATGTTGCCTTGTAAATATGAGCTGAAAGCTTGGATCAGAAACCCTGTTTGTATTGGTTGGCATGAAAGCAGTCTGCGGAAGTTACTCGGGAGAAACCAGGAAAGCAAGGCAGAGTCACTGATCAACACTTATTAAATTTTCCCAATTTCTGCTACAGTTCACAGTGGACTGTTAGGCCAACTTGGGAAAATTAGCAGAGGCTTCTGCTTTTAAAAACCTTAAAGACACGTCGAGCAAGTAGTGCTGGGGAGCCCCTCTAGTGCGAGGCGGCAGACAGTGGCCGGCGGGGCAATCGGCCTGGTCACCACGAGGGGCTAGCGCACCCGTGCACATCTGGCTGGGGTTCACGGAGAAAAGAACACCCAGACTATCTCAAACATACCGAGAATTATGGCTCCCAGAGAGGCAAGGCAAAGTGGTAATAAACAGCAGCTACAAAAAGGGACACGTGGATGGTGACTGCGACTGTGTAGGATTCATACACACGACTACATTCCAGATTAGCCAGCTCCTCTCAGGGGACAGATCCAGAGGCCACTGAAGACGGTTCAGTGAAGGTGCCCCTTTGTGAGCTGCGGCAATCACACAGGCTAATGGGAGACATGATTGCCGAAGAGGGGAAGGGAAAATGATGTGGCGACCGCAGCAATGGTTTTGCATAAATCAGTAGTGCGTCTCTGCCCGGTATGCCTCAGCCGCTTTTGGTCACATCCTTTCCAAGGGGTATTGCAGTCTTGGGAAGGTTTGGAGGAAAGAAATTCTTCTGAGGACAGAGAAACTCAGGACTTGGCTGTTCCACTTAGAGGGAGGCCCAGAGGCGGGGGGGTGGGGGGAGGAAGTGGGCTGAGGAGCTTGGGGCTATGGCAGGAGGAACGGGGCACATTTCCAGATGCCACACACCCCTTCGGTGGGGGGTGGGGGGGAGGAACCTCAGCCGTGCACAGATGATGGTGGGCATCGTAGTGGTCCAGGAACTGGCTGGGTGTTAGCTTACATTATTGCCATGTTTGGTTGAAGGCTGGTGGTCTTGGAGCATCAGCTGAGATGACTGAGCCAGGCACTGGCTCAGTTTACATAGGGCCCTATGTAAACTGTAAACAGGACTGAGCCCTGTTTACATAGGGGTGACCAGAGTGGGTAAGGGACCGGCTGCCAGGGGGTGAGGTGCCAGGGCCCAGGACCTTATCTGGAAGTCCTCCCTTTGTCCCCTCTGCCTAGAAGGCCACTCCCCTCTGCTCCCTGTCTGCCTCCCAACCCTTCAAGGCCCATGTGTGCACACCTGCCTCTCTGTAGCCTTCCCTAACTCCCTTGCAGACAGAATTAGCTTGTCACACACCTCTGAGCTATTACTGACTGCGCGCTGTTGGAATCATGTGTGTCTGCGCGCGTGGGTGCGTCCATCCCTGAGGTTGAATCCTGCTTGCTCGGTCTCCGTTTGCAGAAAGTGAACACACACCCCAGCACACAGGTGCCTCTGCCCCGCCTGAGAGGTCCTGACGGCAGGGGTTGCGTGGTAAACCAGCCTGCTCAGTCTGTGCCCGGGGAGATCATTGAAGATTAAAAAAACAAAAGCAGTGAAAGGGTCTGTGCGAACCCTCATCACAAGTGCAGGTCTGAGCGGCCTGGAGCCCCAGGGCCCGTGGCAGTGCCTTCTGTGGCACCAGGTCTGCCAGCCTTGGTCCTTCCCAGAGAGAATCAGACCCTTTCCTCTCCTTTATCAGTCTTATCCAGTCTGTTACCAAATTCTGTTCTTTTTTCTTTAAAAATGACTTCCTACTGATTCCAAATTGCTAAATTTTACCTCAGGGCATTTCAAGGTTTAAGGGTTTGTTGTGTCTGCTTTCTTTAAACACTACCGTTATTTGAATTTGTTTCCACAAACATGTATTCCTTTTGTAATTTTTTTAAATTTAAGAAATAGTTTTTTTGGAGCCTCCTTTGTCCGGAGTCCCTAGCTGCCTTCCTGCCCTGGGCCAGGCCCTCCCGGGCCCACTGGCTTGGCCTCCTGCCTCCACTGCCTGCTCCCCAGCTGCCCCCACCCTCCTGCGCTCCAGGCTTCCCAAGGCTGCCTGTCTCTGTCATCACCCTCTGGCTGGACAACCTGGGGTGACTCTCCCTGCTGTCCTTTCACACCAAGTTCTCCCTCCTCCACCCTTCCTTGCAGATGTCTCCTCCCCCAAGAAGCATTCCCTGACTGCCATGCTGGCTGGGTCCCTTCCCCTGTGCCCTCGGGGCTCCTCGCCTGTGGCTTATGTATCTGCTGGGTGCACTGTACGTGCGCCCTCTGAAGACGTTCGGCACCTTGCCCAGTGGGGCGTGACTAGGGACTAGGAGGTGCCTTATACTTGTGGAACGCATGCATGCGTGTACCCTCTAACCCTGCTCACACATGCAGCATCGCGTCCTCTGGCCGTGCCTGCTGCATCTGTGATGCTCATCATGCACTCTGTGCTTGGTGCATAGAGGCCTGTTCCTTCCCACCTGTCACCCACAGCCTGCTCGTTCCAATGCCCACAGCGTGGTCTGCCTCTTCACCCGTCACTCCATTTGTAAAACACTCTTTTTCACCTAGAATCTTCACCACACAGTCTGTGACTTCATGAGATTAACTGTTGCCCATGTATTGCCTTTGAATCTGGCAGAGCCTGTGTGGCTCCATGGAGATGCTGAGGAAACCAGCACTATAGTTAGTTGGGATCTGGGGGTCACAGACCGGGGTACAGTTCTGAGACACCCCAGTTCCTTGCAGAGCCGCAGACGAGCTCAGCCAGGCAGTTAAGGCCTAGGGCTTCCAAGGGTTTGCAGAGCCCCCTTGACTGGGAAGAGCCTGCCATGAGCTCCATGGAGTCGGGGAGAGAAGTAGGAGAAATATCTGTAGGAAAACACAAAAACAGCCAGTTGAGATTGGCTGTCAGTCTTGTCAGGTGTGTTGGGAATAACAGCTGTTTGCATTATTATCTGAAAACAGATTGGTTACTGGGCTAAACACAGTTGTGCAGTTAATACCGCCCAAGTTAGACAAGAGGCAAATTACAGCTGGAAATGGGAATAACAGTGGGATGAGGACACCCACAAGAGCCAGGCCCCTACCCGAGCACCTTTATCACGTGCCCGCCTTGGACTGAGTGTTCCTTCCCAGGCTCTCCACCAGCACGGCAGAGACCCTCAGGGCCAGCATCGCAGTCGCACACAGGCCCCTTCTCAGGAGAGAGGCGGCTCTAAAGAACAAGCCGTAGCACCAGGCCATGCTGAGGTCTTTTTTAACGTTATTGCTCAATCTAGCGTTTTTATTGCTTGTTTATTCTTGTGAAAGGCCCTGAGCGAGAGGAAGGACGACTAAGCCCTGGTCCTTAAGTCAGACCAGAACTGACAGATCCATAGACAAGGCACGCAGAGAGGGGGTGGGCTTTGGGGCAGGAGGCGCCCTGAAGGCTCGGGCGGTGAGTGCAGAACTGGCCTGGAAATTCACAGGACTGGAGAGAACCTTGCCAGAGCAAAAGGAGAGAAGAACCACGCAATACGAGAAGGGAGAGCTTGAGAAAAGGTAATAAGGAGTAGGACAAATGTAAGTCAATTCTGGGATTAGTGTCAGCCTGGGGCTCTGAGGAGCAGCCTCCGGAGATATCGATGGAGCAGAGAGAGCAGGGATTACACAAATGACCGATTAAAGAACATGATGGAGCGAGATAAAGAGCTCCAGTATCAGGAGGGGGCAGGGGCAGTGAAATGCAGCCTGTCCTGAAAAGGCATTGTTTGTGGGTGGTGGGGACGAAGTTTGACTCTGGGTCATATCGCAAAGGAGAATAGGATGCTTGTTTGGGTAGGAGATGCTTTGGCAGAGGCAGGTTAAGGGTGCAGGCTGTGCTCTCTGGGCCTGCCCAGCCCCCACAGAGCCTGTCTGCTGGTGGAAAGAGGGGTGCTCATAGGCCAGCAGGACCATGTGGTTAACCCACCTCAAGTCTTAAAGAATGTTAAACTGATGGAGAAGAGTGGATGGATTAACAGTTGCCACCTAGAGGGAGATTTTCAAATTTACCCTGCCTAGCTCAGGGCAGAGCTGATGGCCCAAAACAGTTTTCAAATCTCCATAAAAGGTCCTCCCCTCTGACTTTGACCTGTCTGGCCTTGACAGGTAAGTACCTGCAGATGGGCCCAAAGAGGGAGATTTTATTTTAAAAAGGAAGGGAAAGGCCAGGCGTGGTGGCTCACACCTGTAATCCCAGCACTTTGGGAGGCTGAGGCAGGAGGATCGCTTGAGCCCAGCAGTGAGTTTGGGGCTGCACTGAGCTATGATGATGCCCTTGCACTCCAGCCCAGGTGACGAGTGAGACCGAGTCTCTCAGGGAAAAAAAGGAGAATGGAAAGAAAGGAACAGGAAGGCGACGGCCACCACGAGGCAAGGGCGCAGCCAGGCTGCCCTCTAAGGAAAGCGACCAGCTCCCCGGAAGAACACTGCTGCCAAACACAGTGGGCAGAGCAGGAAGTCTCGTGGGCTCATTTAGTCTTCACAGGAAAGTTTGAAATGTGAAATTTGAAACAGTGGTTGATAAATGAATTGAAGTGGGAATATGGAAAAAATAGTGATGCAGGAAGGTGAGCATGGAATTTGTGTTTGTAGTGTAATTCCACAGTTGACACTGCATTTGTCTTCTCCTCCGTGAACTTGGTTCCACAGTAGGAGGCATGTGTGTAAGTCACGTGTGCTCGTGCTGTGGAGGAGGGAGAGGGCCCCCGGGAGGATGCAGGCCTCGGTCTCACTGCCTCTCCCCTGCCGCCCCACCCGGTCCTCCCCCAGGGAGAGTGACAGGTGTCCAGCCAACCCCCCTGCGTCCTGCCCACACCGGGTACTGGCACCCTTATCCTCCAACCAGGCAGGCCCTTACCCAGGAACGGACTCACCAAACACTGACAAGTCCAAAGTCCAGCGGCTCCTCCCCAGCCGGCAGGCCCCTTGGAAGGAAGGGGTGAGGTCGTGGTTCTCCTAAGCACGGGGGCCAGGGAGGGCCAGCTGTGCTTCCAGCCCTCATGGCTGTTCACGCAGGGTCCAGACGCCCACCAGTCTTTTCCAAGCACATCACTACAGTCCAGTTATACACTTACAGTCTGTTCTTGGCATTTGCACCCAAGTTCAAGAGCAGCTTTACAAGTTGCATCATCTTATTTATAATCTAGAGCCTTTGACTAATTTAGAAGTGTGGAAACCAGAGAGAAAGCGTAGGATTTGGTAGCACTTCATGGAGAGCCTGGGCTCTATGAGGTGTTTGTACAGGGTGCTCTGCTTCTGCAGCTGCTCTTCCCAATTTGTTCTGCAGCCGGGAGCCACTGCTGGCCTCCCCCCACCCAGTTCCTGCCCCATCACTAGCCCAGCACACCAGTTTCCGTAAGGCTGCCTTGTGCTATCAGGCCCCTCAGGGTTTAGAACTCACCCCGAAATCCCATTCCAGCTGAGACTGTCTGCTCCCCGCTGCCAGCCTCAGTCACCTTAGCCTCTGCCCTCTCTGAGGTCCACTGCTGCTGGCCCCTTCTCACACCTGTACAGCCTGCCTGGGTCCCCAGCATCCCAGCTCCAGCCTCCTGTGCCAGCTCACCTTAGCCTAAAGTTTGGAACTCTCTTGCATTGATCCCCCTCCCATACTTTGTCTCTAACAAGTAACCAAGGTCGATATATTTCTCTTTTTAATCACCTCGTGGTCATGGACCATAACTCCTCCTCTTGGCCTCTGTGGCCTCCTGTTCAAAGCTCTCACCCCGTTGTAGATGGCAGTGTTAGGCTACCTACCCTAACCCCAACCCCAGCCCCTCCTCCCCACAGTCCCCGCCCCACTGTCCCCCTCCCCACTGTCCCCATGCCCCTCTCACCTTCTTGCTTTGTTGGTCAGATCATCTCCTCAGACACCAATATATTCTTTCCTCCCCAAGGTCTTCACTCATATTATTTCCTGCCTGGGAAAGTTTTCAACCCTAACACATCTTCTCCTTCCCCTCCAGGTCCTGCCTATTATTTTTTAAGAGAACTATGTCACGGGCTTAGATTCTCCTAAGTGCTGTAGAGCTGTGGCCTTCAAACATTTTGTTTGAATATCCCCCAAAAGAGCTTCGGAAAAAAGTGTAATCCTTTGAACATTTTAGGTTGAGATGTAAAATATTTCATCTTGAGTTTACATGTAATTGTTTTTGTTAATAAGAGAAAAAAGCATTTATAAGATAGAAGATGAGGATTGACTCATTGGGAAGAAATATTTGATAAAATAGAATTTAACTACCCAATTGCATAAGGCACACCAAATCTGAGAGCAATTATGGGAAAGTTTTATCCATGGGTTTTAGCCAGAGTATCTTGAAAATGTCTTCATAATTCTGGAAATGTTCCAGTTACATTTAAAAGAATTTGCATCACTCATTTCCACTTCAGTTGTTGTGAATTCAGAGCCTCCCCCTCACAGGGTCCCAGGAGGCCAGGCCCAGTGCCTCAAACAAAGGCTGCCCTTGGAGTTGGCAAGAAGGAAGTCTGTGAGCTCCGCACAGTGGGTGGGCCAGGGCACTGTGAATTTGGGCACACTGTCAGGCAGTTGTAGAAAATATAAAATTTGAGTATCTGGAAATGGATTCCCTTACAACTGCCAGCCTGCTCCTTGGAAAGTCAATCTGCGTACCCCAGACTGAAGCCCCCCACTGCAGAGGATGGGATTCCTGCCCATCACAGAGCTCAGGCCAGGCACCCAGAGAGTGGAACCCTGGAGGGATGTGTGGGCCAGGGAGGGCAGGCCAGCATCCCTCACACCCACCTCTGACCGCCCTTCTCTCCTGCACCCACAGCTCACACTTGCATGTCAGATGCCCGCACCCCCTCCCCAACCATGTTGTGCATTCTCAAGGTCAGAGCCATTGCTCACCCTTGTTCACTGAGCACTGTGCCCAGCGCTGTGCCCTGTCTGCACAGTAGCTGGCCCAGCACTGACATAGAGTTCAATAGTGCTTCCTGGCTGACTTATTGGCAGGTAGGCAAGCTTTTCCTGGCTCCTACGGGGTGGTTGAGGGCGTTTATTCCAGGCTGGCCCAAGCCATGTAAGGTTGGAGTCCACTCACCAGCACAGTGCCTAGCAGGGTCTGTGTTCAGGCCTTGCAGGGCCAGGGAGAATTATACATCAGGACCCGATTCAGGATAAGCACCCTGCTGGCTTTTTTTTTTTTTTTAATAACAGCTTATTGAGATATAATTCCCACACCATACCATTCACTTCATTAAAATGTACAATTCAGTAGTTTTTAGTATACGGTAAGTCGTCACTTAACATCATCGATAGGTTCTTGGAAACTGTGACTTTAAGCAAAATGATGTATAATGAAATGTTCAAAGGATTACACTTTTTTCCGAAGCTCTTTTGGGGGATATTCAAACAAAATGTTTGAAGGCCACAGCTCTACAGCACTTAGGAGAATCTAAGCCCGTGACATAGTTCTCTTAAAAAATAATAGGCAGGACCTGGAGGGGAAGGAGAAGATGTGTTAGGGTTGAAAAGTTTTCCAGGCAGGAAATAATATGACTGAAGACCTTAGGGAGGAAATGGCAATTTTACCACAAGTTAATTGACATAAACAAGAATTAAGTTCCTATGGCATATTTCTGATCACAAAAACGTCACTAAACTTCTGTATAAAGGCCAAAACACTTCTAATATAAAACATTGAAATAAACACAACCTATACATACATTTAAGAAAGATTAATAAAAACAAGTAAGATCATTATTATATTTACCCAGTTATTCCAGGTCAGGGTCACAGTGGCTGGAGCCTGTCCTGGCAGCTCAGGGCACCAGGTGGCCCAGCCCTGGACAGGACGCCATCCCATTGCTGGGTGAATTCACACACACCCACACTCGCTCGCTCAGACTGGGGCCACGTAGACTCGCCGGGGAACCTAATGTGCACATCCGTGGGATTCGGGAGAAAACCCGAGTCCCTGGAGAAAACCCACACGGATGAGGGGGAACGTGGAAACTCCACACAGACGGTGGCCCCAGGTGGGAATCAATTTTATTCATCAACGTTATAACAAAACAACATATTTGAGGAACTGCTGGCCATAACCTCACAGAGTTGTGCAACCATCACCCCAGTCAACTCCTGTTGACTTTTAACCCAACTGCCAAATGCAAAAATAAATTAATTTAAAAAGAAAAAGAGCCCATTGAGACAAAAGTAAGCAAAAATGGAGTAATCCAGTATGAACATTTTATAGGAATCCGTGTCGTGGTGTCTATAACTTTTGGACCACTGGTTCATTTACCTTTATCCTGACTGACCAAAACGCATTTACAACCTTCTAGTTGCTGTCAGGTGTCTGTGCCAGGGGCAGGGGTGGCGGAGGGAGTGGGAAGGACTTCCTCTGACTCCCATGTGGTAGCCCCCAAAGCTGGGCAGGACAGTATCCTGACTTGTGGCAGCTCCGGGTTGCACTGACCCATCACTCATGGGGTCTTTTCCTTTTCTCACCCAGGTGTTCCACTGTGTCCACTTTGAGTGTCCAGAGCAGCAGAATAGCCAGAAGGAGGACAACAGCGAGGAATCAGGGACAGGGGACACCAGCCTGGCTGGTCAGCAGCTTGGCCCCCACGCCCTGCGGGCCCCCAGCGGCAGCTCACTGCCCTCCAGCCCACGCTCCAACTCGCGCTCACCCAACCGGCAGCGCCAATAAAGGAGGCAGCGGGCCTGGTGTGACTCGGTGGGCCCAGACAACAGCAGGAAGTGGTGTGTCCTCCCTGAGCAGGGGGCTTTGCTGACTGTCCCCCCACCCCATTTCTAGGGAGGAGCAGACCTGGCTACAAAAGCGGACACAGAACAGGTTTTCTCCCAAGGACAGAAAGGGGCTGCTTTGTTCTCCTCAATTTGTTCAATCAGCTGGTCTCCAGGGGGAGAAAATAGGTCTTCAATCTTCATCACGTCCACCCTAACCACCCTACCTCTCTAATCTCGCCCAGGCAGGAGCAGAAGGAAGTGACAGCGTGTGCTGGAATACCAGAATGGCACATGAACATGCCAACGGGAGAAACGATTAGGCCCGTGTTACCTGGAGGCTCAGTTTCCATACAGTGTTTACTTGCACGGAACACATTGCCCTGGCAACTAAATGATTTTTTATTTCTTTTAGTTATTCTCCATTTGCTGAATCATAAGTGTTCCAGATCTTTTTGAAATGCTCAAACAGCAAATCACTTGTTTTAATCCCTTTTGACGTTGTAATTTCCCTTCCTTAGTTCTGCACGGGGAAGGCGGGGAGAGCAGGGAAGTACCTGCACGTCTCAGATGCGCTCATCATGGCACCTGGGCCGATGGGGAAATGCCTCTGAGGAAGTTCAACAAAATCCACAATGAGCAAATCAATCTGTGGACACCAGAGTTAATAATCACTCGAATCACTGAGTTATTAACCTGTCATTCCTGAAACATATCCAGCCTTTAAGCTGGGGAGGCTGACAAGGAAATAGTTACTACGCCACTGCTAATTTGCCGGCCAGAAGTCTGTGTAGATGATACATCCCAAATTCCGGCTGGGCCCTGCCTGCCTGGGGTCCTTGCTGTGGCTTAGCCGCCCCAGGGTTTTGTTTAGCTTGGGAGGCAGCGCCCTGCCCGGCAGCGTTGGGAGTGGTGGTGGCTGCGGTGCTCCCCTGCAGCACAGCACTCAAATGGGGGCTGGAGGACAGCCGCTCTAAGAAGCTTTTCTCCTAATCCCCATTGCAAGGATCTCATTTGACTACTGTAGCTTGATCTGGCTCTGTGTGCGACCGCCCGTGGTAACCGCTCAGACTGCTGTCTGCCCCTCTGCTGTCTCCAGACTCCCGCCTCTGCCAGCAACTGGGCGCCTCCTCGGGATAGTGTGGCCAAGCCAGCGGCACAGGGGTCCCGGGGTCCTCGGTGGCGGTCCTTTCTGGTGTCTTAAAGACACATTGGCTGGGGGTGTAGAAAGAGCCAGTGGGTCAGCCGTTTTCTCCTAGTTTAACTTAGTTTGAGTGATTTATCCATATTGAAATAGTAGGGTAGCATCAAACTGCATGATTAAACGGGAAGGTTGTCTTTCTGTGTGAACACAGAACCCCAGAAAGCAGAGGGTCACCAAGGTGGGGAAGAGCTGCTCCTGGGGACAGAAGCCACAGGTCCCCTCCCTTCCCCCCAGCTCTTTTTGTGGGTGAGTGGATCCCCCCACCTCCTCCCACTGTGCCAGGCATTCCATAACGGGAGGAGGTTCCAGTGACAAATGGAGAATGGGGGGGCACCCTCTCACTCGCTGTGGGGGCCCTCCTGCATGGTCACTGCCGCTGGCAGCACGCAGCCCACAGTCACCAATTAGCATGGAGAGCTCCTGCCCACTCAGCACTTCCTTACACGGGTGTGTTCCCTGCCCAGATGGGGACAGAGGAGCCAGATCAGACATATCAAAGGCAGAGTTCAAATGATTTAAAAGATCTATTCAAGGACTTCTTCTTAAACATTGAAGTCACCTGTCCAGGGCCCCAGGCCTGGAGTGTGCTTCTGACCTGGGTAGGAGGGGGTGGGGTGGTGCAGGGGCATCTGAAGGGGCACACACTGCAAAGCTTGGCGCTAGGCCCACATCACATCTGCGGCTCTGGCCATGGCATGCCTCCTCCCTCCGGTCTTCAGCAGTTTCCTTTGGTGTATGCACCTTCCAGATCTCTCTCCTTCCTGTCTTCCAGCACTTTAAAGATGCCCCTTATTACCAGATAAAGAGAAGCAAGGGGACAATGGGGTGGCACTAACCACAGATGTCAGCGGGGAGGACCGAGGGCAAGGTCTCATATCCCCGCCCCCTCGGGGCTGCCACCTCGCTCAGATGGAAGCCTGCTCAGGACTCCAGGACGACCCTGGTCTGTTCTGCCTCCCTCCAAGGCCCTCGTCTCCAGGGAACAGAGACGAGTGGGCAAGAAAGGTTCCCAGATGGCCTAAAGAAATGGGATGTTGGCAGAACCCCCTGCCCTCCATTTTTTATCATGCTTTTTGGGAGAGTAGAAAGAACACTTTACTGGGGCTTTTGGGGAAAGCCTTCAAAGTCACCTTTGGCAGCTCCTGGGATGGCCATTTGGGGTGGACTTGAGCCCCTGCCGGGCAAGGTGTGCGCAGGGGGCAGGTGCAGCGCCTCTCAGCGGCTGGCTCTGGCAGGGCAGTCTTAGAGGCAGGCCTTGCTGTGAGCACTTTGGACATGGATAAAAACCTAAAAACAGCTACAAAAACCTCTCTCACACACACACACACATGCACACACACGTTTTCCCATTTTCTGAGAGCTTTTTCTGTTTTATTCTTCTGATTTTAGTTAGAACCATGAGCTATAATGGATGTGGCCTATTCTCAATTGCTCTTTAAATTGTCACTTTTTAAATCTTATTAAATGAAGTGTCGATTCCTGACAAATACATTTAGTGTTTTATTCCTAGAAGAGCTGGGAAAAGAAATTATTTTCAGCAAGGGTAGGATGTGTCTGTTAGACTAAGTCCTTGGCAAAAAGAAAAAAAAGTGAGTTTTTGAATTGTGCAAAAAATTACTCAGTGATTACGCTGTCACCCCCATTGTCAAACTATTGTGCAGACAGCTCCAACCTAGTCAACTTCACCTTCTTTTTAATGTAGAAGATAATCTAGAGCCAAGGGGAAAAAGGAAAGTATAATCTACAATAAAAAGTTAGAGCGTTCCGCATGCTGAGGCCACTTGGTAATAAAGAAACAGAGCATTCTCCTTCGAAGACTTCAATTAAGAACCTCCCTTTGGACAGGGAAGAAAGGTATCAAAGAGGAAAAGAAAATTAAATCTGCCTCCTTCCAGGGGTTTCTCTTCATTAGCATTTGCTTCTCAGTGTTGTTATTTGAATCCTGCCTTCTGTGCAGTGACCAGCTCCTCGGCAACCAGCTCCTCGGCAGTGGCCAGGTGATGGTGGCAGCAGCGGACACAGGCCATGCTCCATTTATTTCTGCAGCCGCAGCAATCGATTCTGCATATTTATCCTGACTACAGCTCCAGCAGGAGTTTGGTGCTCATTAGTGGCCCTAGGAATTTAAAATGCAGTTCATGGTTCTATACCACCATGGGTTTTATTATTATAATATTAAATTAGAAGTTCTGGTGCCTGGCATTTGCTCTGGAGTTTCCGGAAAAGAGAGAAGGGAATGGCTTAGACCTGCTGTCCCCAGCCCCCAGGCTGCCAGCCAGTACTGGTCCGTGGAGGTGAGTGGCAGGCAAGTGAGGAAGCTTCATCTGTATTTACAGCTGCTCCCCATCACTCGCATCACTGCCTGAGCTCCGCCTCCTGTCAGATCAGCAGTGGCATTAGATTCTCATAGGAGCGTGAACCCTACTGTAAACCGCACATGGGAGGGATCTAGGTTGCACGCTCCTTATGAGCGCCTAATGCCTGATGATCTGAGGTGGAGCTGAGGCGCTGGGGAGCAGCTGCAGATACAGATTATCATTAGCAGAGAGATTTGACTGCACAATAAATGTAATGTGTTTGAATCATCCTGAAACCACCACCCCACAACCTGGTCTGTGGAAAAATTGTCTTCCATGAAACTGGTCCCTGGCGGCAAAAAGGCTGGGGACTGCTGACTTAGCTCAAGGGGCAACTAGACACTTTCGTCTCCCTCCCTGATGGGGACCCAGACTATGCCTTGTCCTGGGACAGGATTCTGAGGCCCTGGTTGTCTGCGGAGCGAATGGTAAAGGGGGTAGGAAGGGCGAGGCCCAGCTTGAGGCGGGCTGAGGAGGCAGGAGAGGCCCTGCAGTCCTCTGTCCTCGCTGTCCGTGTGTGTTGTCGAAATCACAGGGGCTTTCCATCTAAGTCTAGTTGCTCCTCGCACAAAGATAGACAATGAGGAAGAAAGGAATTTTTGATACGACAGAGACATGGGGAGGTTGGGAGAAGCTGCCTCAAATCTGTCTCCCCAACTAAGGGAGATCATGGGCTTTTAAAGGAGGGATCACATGCCTTGGGGCAGGTCGTGGTGTAACTAACAAGGGGATGCCTCCATTGGGGGCAGGTTGTGGGGGATGGTGAGTCTTGGCAAAAGTCAGGAAGTCTGCCCAGGGCCTTCAGAATCTCAGCTCCTTTGTCTTGCAGAAGAGCCACCATTTCTGGGAAACAACTCAAAGGTCAAGTAGTTAGTTAAGGGAGAGGCACTGAAATTTGTTCTATAGGGGGCGGGTTACAGGTGTCTGGCTTCCTTCCAGCGGGCAGGTGGGGGAAGAGGAGGAGGCTGTGCCTTGCTCCTGGCTCTTGGCTGCACCTCCCAGGATGCTCCAGCACACACAAGCCCCATGTCCCTCCAGCCAGGACTTTCTGTTGGGCTAAGGCAGGGGTGAGGGGCAGGTGCATGGAAGATTCTGGAAGAGCCACTCACACACTTGTTGGAAAATCACTGTTCTCTTTTTAAATTACTCATTTTTAAAAATTATATGAGTAATACCTGCTCATGGAATAATGTCCCAACCCAGCAGAAGGGGCAAGGGTGCCCTCCTTGTCTGGCTCTGGGTCACTCTGGACTCAGCCTGCATCCTCATTTGCTCCCTCTGAGCCTGAGCCTCACCACTGGCCACGGGGATCCCTGTCACTTCCCGCAGCACCCCAGCCTCTGCCAGGACAGCCTGCTGCGCCCAACAAGCCTCCAGCCAGAAGCCGGCCTAGACGCCCCATCGAGTTAGTTTCTTCTTTTTTTCTTTTAAAAAGAACTGAAATATTCCCTCAGAGGCCTCCTGGCCTAAAGACTCACAATCATCCACCTGTAATTTATGATAAATGTCTCACAGCATTTACCATTTGCATCCATGAGTATTTATAGCCTTGAGCAGGGAAGTGGGGGGGGGGGAGCAGAGGCCTGGAGCCACACACCTGTCCCCACTATTGTCTCCTGCTTGACAGAGGGCCCTCAGCCTTCTTCCCAAGGGCTGTCACTGGCTTTAAAAGCCAGCCAATGGCTGCTCCTCTAGGTGGAAAGCACCAAAGCAGAGGCCCTGGGCCAGGCAGAAGCGGGCAGGAGGGCCTAAGAGGCCTTCAGGGCGGTGTCTGGGCCCTGGGACACTGGTGATGCTATTGCAGTCCGTGTGTCTGCCACCACTTAGCCTGCTCCCCGCCATGTGAGCCCCAGGGGTTTGTGGCTGGGTGGTGTGGGCACCTGTCTAAGCAGCATTGGGGTGGATGGCACCGCTCCTTCCGCAAAGCCCCCATGGCTACTCCAGCCCCAAGTTCCAGGTTAACCCTTGTCCATGTCCCCTCCCAGCCTGGCCTGAAGGTGGGGCAGAGCCCCTGGTGAATGGGGCAGGGCTCTGTGGTGAGCACAGCAGGAGCACAGCCTGGGGCCAGGGCCGGGACTCTGCAGGCCTTGGGAACCTAAAAGTGGGACACAGCTTCCTGGGACTCTGGGGCCTGGCTCTCCCCAAGGCGGCTCAGGTCTCAGGGCGGCCTTCCACAAGTGACCTTCTGAGAGGCCAGGCCTGCTCTGAGGAACAGCCAGGAGTCTCCCCATCAGACTTCCTGGTATGAATGTCACTGAGGCCACCCCATTCACACCCTCCAGTGCCTGGGAAGGCAAGGAGGAGAGTGGCCCAGCTCAGCCTCGGGGCACAGGACAGAGGCGAGGGCTCCTGGGGTGGCCATGGAGCTTGGTCTATAAACTGCTTTTGCCAAACTTGTATCTAACCAGGATTCGCCAGAGAATGGAACTGCCTCTGCCTCAGGGTCTCTGGGCCTGTGAGGGTTGTGGGTGCCATCCCCACCATTCCCAGGCCTCTTGGGTGGGGAGGGGGTGGCCCCACTAGGCCTGGGTGGCTCTCCTACTCTCAGAGCTTTGTCCAAAACGCTAAAGAAGCCCAAAGGGCAGTGCTGCTGTTGGGAATGTGTTATTTGTGAGCATGGTGCGGCTTCTTCCTCATTTTGTAGCACAACCTAAGTGTACAAACTGTGTGTTCAAAACAACCCTCGGCTCCCGTGTGTGCGTGCTGCTGCGGGTTTCATTTTAGAAATAAAGTGATGACTGCTTGTGCCGGTGTTCGCGTCGTCACTCCCCGCACTAGGCCCCTGCCCCCAGTCCCCTCACATGGATGCTGGCCGTCCAGCCCTCTCTTTGCAGGCCCCAGCAGTGATGGGGGTGTCTGCCTAGGCTCCCCCCTGCTTTCTCTGCCTCTCAGAGGGGAGGCAAACAGCACTGGAGCAAGCACCACTGCCTCCCCTCCTGCACAGGCCCCCAAGTGGGGCTGGATATGAGCCCACTTACCTGTGGGGACAGCCAGGCACGGGAGGAGGGCTCGCACCAGGAAAGCCCGGAGGAGGGATTTGGGCCCACGCCGTGACCCCTGCTCTGCAGCGCCTTTTCCTCAGCGTGGGGGGGCCGTCCAGCTCCTCTCCACCACCCGTTGGCCTGTTCAATGTCATTTTTGGTGGGAAGAAAATTCCCTGTCACCTTGAACCCAGGTCCACTTCCCTTGTCATTTCTCCTGCTCAGAGCTTGGCTCCAGCTGCCATTTTTCTTCTTTATGTCTTGCCACTTCTACGTGACAAGCCCATGAGTATTTGATAGCAAATTTCCCCCCAATTATCTTGCTTCCCCGGAGGGACACAGGGACACAGGGAACCAAACCAATGATCAGGGAGGTGGCCCCTCCCAGGCATCTGGCCCAGGCCCACAATGTGGGTGTGGCATCGCGGCCCCGACCTTCTCTCTCCCAGCACCCTCTCCTTTGCCGCGGCCCCATGACTATCTCCAGTGACGCTGCCTCTGTGACAGTGCCATGTGGGTCCCATCTCCACCTGGGACATGAGGATGCACACGCAGAAATCAGGTAGGTATCTGTTCCCATTCCAGGTTATCTCCTCTTGGAACCTAAACTGGGGACTTTACATTTGTTTGGTTCACTTCCACCCGGTGGTTTTAACCGAGCTTCACATCAGGGCCATTTCAGAACAGTTTAGGCTTCATCTTGGGAGCTGACCCTCCTAACTTTGGACCATCGAGAATTGACAACATGTTTTCAAAAACGGGTTGCTATAAGTGTCGAACAAGACAAAACCCAATGCAGAGAGTGTTGGATTTTGCCATGCTGCCCCCAGGCCCCAGGCCGCAGACCCCCAGGCCCCAGGCCGCAGACCCCCAGCCTGTCACCCTGTCATCCAGCTCCTGTTGAGTGCTGGGGATGGGGTAAGGAGCAAAAAGACAAAACAGACCTGGCCTGCCTCCTCCTGCCCTCAGGGCACCCACATTCCAGAGGGCGGGACACACCATCAGAGGGTAAATGTGGGCCCAGGGCCGGGTGCACACAGGGAGGAAGGTTGCAGGGTCGCAGGACGTGCAGGTTAAAGGCTGGGGAAGTTTCCAGAGAAGATGATGGCAGCTGAGCAAATCCCTGAGGGGCTGAGGGATGGGCAGCAAGACTTGTGACCCTCTGGGGGAGACTTCTAGGAGGAGGGATGAAGGGGAAGGCAGGGAGGCCTCCCGGCTGGCATGGAGACAAAGTCTCCTGGGCCGGGTGAGCCCGGCAGGGAGCTGGTGGAAGGTCCTGAGCAGAGGCCTGGCCTGACTCACACTGTAGCAGGCTGGCCCGGCTGAGCTGCCACCTGCAGCGCTCCTGTGGGGGCAGGAGGGTGGGGCAGCCAGGCATGAGCAGTGGAGGTGAGGGCCGCAGGCACCGCAGGATTGGCCATGAAGAGTGTGAGAGACAGAGCAGAGGTTGACCCCAAATGAGAGAGCCCTTTCTGGACACGGAAGGCTTGGACGTGCTGGGTTGATCAAAGAGTGCAGAGGCTAGGGAGCCAGGCGTCAGCAGCACATAGGGAGCTACTGGCTCTGGAGTGGTTTTCTAGAGTTGCCCGTTTAGGACAGTCCCTGAGGCTGATTGTGAGCTCCTGTGTGGGTGTCTGGGACCCCACTTTCCTTTTTCAACGTTTACAATCCTTTGGGTTTTTTTGTTGTTGTTTTAGAGACAGGGTCTCACTCTGTCACCCAGGCTGGAGTGCAGTGGCGCAATCACAGCTCACTGCAACCTTGAACTCCTGGGCTCAAGTGATCCTCCCACCTCAGCCTCCTGAGTAGCTGGGACTACAGGTGTGTGCCACCATATCGGCTAATTTCTTTTATTTTATGTAGAGACAGGGTCTCTCTATGTTGCCCAGGCTGGTCTTGAACTCTTGGCCTGAAGTGATCCTCCTGCCTCAGCCTCCCAAAGTGCTGGGATTACAGGTGTGAGCCACCACGCCCAGCCTACAATCCTTTTAACATACTGTTCTTTAATTTTGGTAGGGATTGATGGCAAACTGTAAGGCCAGCCTTCTTCCATTGACAAGATTTTCCCACCAATGACCAATGGTTATCTTGCATCATCTCTACCCAGGATGTACTTGCCCAGGACTTGGAAGGGTAAACTCATCTGAAATGGATACATGTTTCATTGTCCCTTCACCTATCCGGGACATCAAAACTTCCTGTACATTTTACTTGTCACCTATTTTAATTTTAAAGATCTAAAGTCTTGGACTTTGAATTCAAAATGGCAGACTGCCAGTTTGGAGGGCAATTTACTAAAATTTAAAGTGGGCAAAAGGTAAAATGAGTACATGTTATTGCCCTTCCTCACTCCCTCCCTAACCATAAATAATGACCAAAAAGATATATAGTGTAAAAAAACCCAAAAAAAACAAACAAAAAATAACCAAAAAAACCAGAATGGCAAACAAGGAAGGGTGCCAGAAGCTCAGGCTATGATGGTGAAACACAAGCCACAGACAGCTGGCCTAGGCCCCTGGGCAGGCTGGATTGGACATCTCTGTGTCAAACAAGGTATACAACAAACAGGTGGCACAGCTCTCCTCACACTCATAGAGTGGCCACATATCCACTAAGGTGGGTGCCACCTGTCCAAGGCAAAGGACCAGATGTGGTGTCTTCCTTTGCTGGCACCTGCTCAGCTGCTCTGGTTCTGCAGAGAAGCCGCACAGCTCAGGCAGCCATGTGGCTCCAGGAGTCGTCACCGCTCAGCCTCAGTTTCCTCATCTATCCAATGGCACTAACAGCAGCACTTCAGAGCAATGGTCCCAAACCTTTTTGGCACCAGGGACCAGTTTCATGGAAGGCAATTTTCCCACGGATGGGGTGGAGGAAGTGGAGCTTAGGCGGTGATGCAAGTGATGGGGAACAGCTGTAAATACAGATGAAGCTTCGCTAACCTTAACCCCCCCACACCCGAAGAAGACAATTTTTCTAGGGACAGAGGAGGGGGCAGAGCTCTGCAACCCGATCCCTAACAGGCCATGGACGGGTACCAGTCCACAGCCCGGGAGCTGGGGACTGCAGCTTCAGAGGACTGTGAAGATTAAACGAGCCAGTGTGTTTATGTGTGTGTGTGTGTGTGTGTGTGTGTGTGTGTGTGTGTCTGTGTGAGAGAGAAAGAGAGAGAGAGACATGTGCCAGCTGTTCTGATGATCTGTTAACATTATCCCATCCGACTAAAAAGTGGCCCTTTCTGTCTGCATTTTTCTTATTACAGAACAGTCCTAAAACCCCATTTCATTGTCAGGCATGTTTCCCCTGAGCCTCAGCTCCTCCGTCCACTCCTGCGCATTCCTCCTGGCTGTCTCCTATCCTTTCTGGGTGCCCTTTGGAAGTGTGGGCTCTTCAGAGTGTCTGGAGCACCCCCAGCACCTCCACCGTGGGGTCCTGGTCCTTTGGGGTGGGCAGGGCCCTGGGGCAGACCGCTGACCTTCAGTAGCTGTGGTGCGGAAGCTCCACTATGGGCAACTGAGTTTAGGGTATTAGGTGACAGACCTCCCCATGGGGCTAGAAGGACATATCTTGCTCAACAACACTCCAGATGTGAATGAGGGCCAAAGAGCTGGCACAGTTCTCTGGAGGCTCCCCCACTTTTCTTTCTCATTGGGATTCCCTACACAATTTAATTTTTTAAACCTCCCAAACCTTGTAATTTTTTTTTTTGAGGCAGGGTCTTGCTCTGTCACCCCGGGTAGAGTGCAGTGGCGTCATCATAGCTCACAGCAACCTCAAACTACTGGGCTCAAGCGATCCTCCCGCCTCAGCCTCCCCAGTAGCTGGGACTACAGGTGCACCATGACACCCAGCTAATTTTTCTATTTTTTTGTAGAGATGGGGTCTTGCTATGGTGCACATGCTAGTCTTGAACTCCTGAGCTCAAGAGATCCTCCTGCCTCAGCCTCCCAGAGTGCTAGGATTATAGGTGTGAGCCACCGCATGCAGCCCTTGTAAACTCTTTCCCAGTAAGAATTTGTGGCCATAGAATCCCAACTTTTCTCTCACTCTTTGAAGCCTCCTTTGCTTTATCATTGGCTGATGCCCAGCCAGGCCTCTCCTTACCACCACAAGCCAAACCAGGTCCTCTGCCCCCAGATGCCTGCTCTCCCATTCAGGACTTGCCACTGGTCCGGATTACCAGGAGCAGCTCCCTTCTCACACCCTCATCTTGCAGTGATCCGCTGCCCAAGATGGTCATAGGGGCATCATTGGGCACAGCAGAAACATGGTCGTCTCGCCACCTCTGCTGCCTCATTCCCCTTGGCCCAGCGGCCAGGAGCGGCCAGGCCACCACGTTCCTCTTGAGTCTCTGCCACCCCCACCCCGCAGCTGCTGAGCGGCTCCTTCCACATCGGGCATCTGAACTGTGCCATTTGCAGTCTGGCTGGGGCTTGGTGGGGACAGCCTGTACCTGTTCCACTTGACTCTGGGTAGGTCATCTGAAGACTCACTCCCTCACCACAGGTCTGGCTCATGCCGGGGAAGACTCAAGACAGCTGGGCTGCTGAGCATCTCTCCCTGTCTCAGTCTAGTCCCTCCAGCATGGTGGTTTCAGAGTAGCAAGACTTTTTTTAAAAAAACTGAGATGAGAGTCACAGAACATAAAACTCACCATTTTAAAGGAACAATTCCGTGGCATTTAGTGCATTTAGTACGGTGTTGTGCAACCACAACTTCCAGAACTTTTTCATCACCCTAAAAGGAAACCCCATACCCATTAAGCAGTTGCTCCCCTTCTCTCCTCCCCAAACCCCTGGTGGTGAGCAATCTGCCTCCAGCCTGACTGCCCCGATGCCAGCTATTTCACATAAATGGAATAATACGTTTACTTTCATGTCCGGCTTTCTTTCACTTAGCATGTTTTCAAGGTTTATCAGCACTTTTTTTTCTTTTTATGACTAAACTATATGACTATACCACATTTTGTTTACCCTTCATCCCTTGATGGAGACTTGGGGTGCTTCTACCTTTTGGCTCTTGTGAACAGTGCTGCTATGAACATGGGGGTACATGAACTTGTTTGAGTCCCTACTTTTATTTCTCTTGGATGTATACCTCAGAGTGGCATTGCTGGGTCATAAGCTAACTGTACATTTTACTTTTTGAGAAATCAGCAAAGTGTTGTCCATAGCAGCTGCACCATTTTACATTCCCACCAGCAATGCACAAGAGTTCCAATTTGTCTACATCCTTGCCAACACTTGTTATTTTCCACTTTTTGATTATCACCATCCTAGAGGACATAAATAGCCAGACTTCTTCCATGTCGGCCCTGGGTTCCTGAGGCACACGTCTCAAGAGAAAGCCAGGTGGGAGTCTTAGCACGTGCCTTCTAGATCTAGCCTCGGAGCCAGGAAGCATCACCTTTGTCATGCGGACTATTCATTAGAAGCAAGTTACCAAGGCTGGCCCATATCCAAGGGGAGGGGGCTACACTTTTTGATGGGAGAAGTGTCAAAGAATTTAGGGAAACACGCTTTGAAATCACATCTCCATGACATTTCTCATTAACTCTCTTAGACGAGTGGTACTCAAAGTGCCAGCTGGTGACAAAGAGTTTATACCAGAATATAAATCAGCACACTGCTTCCTTCATCAAGAAAGTCTTGTCAGCCGACCTAAACAGAGTGCTTAGCCACCAAGGTGACTCACGTTCAGAGGCCAGCTCCTCACCTCAGCCTATATAACACATGCCCCAACTCTGCCTTTAAGTAGCACTGTGAACCTTAATGACCACCCCAGGCCCCCAGCCCTCTCCCAGGTTTTACAGGACCTGAAGTTTATACAATTTGGGAAGCCCCCCCCAAGAGTAAAAATTATGACTACAAAATTAGGTTCAGATGTAAATATAAGGAAAGAGAAAAGAATTCACAACAAATTACACATTTTTTAAGGTTGACAAATACCCAAACATCAAAAAATCCAGTCTTACTGACTGCCACGCCTTTGTAATACTTTGTCCCTACCTTGTTTGGCTGTTCCTCTTTGATCACCCCTTCCCATGATAATGATTTTGTAATATCATGTAGGGCTAGAAAAATTCCTCAATCTTTCCTCTAGCATGGTTGATCAAAAATTTGTTTTGAATTATTGATACTTTAGAAAAATTTCTTTCATCTTCACAACTCTTATTGGCATAGTCATGTAAATTTTTAGAACTGTTGTCAAATGTGGGGAAAGTCTTATCAAGTTTTTTTCACGTCTGAGCTGGAAGATTATGGAACATGTCAAGCATTCTTAAACTAACCTTTAATCCTCAGCAAAGAGTATGGTGCATTTATGACTGCACCTGCTGACTGCTGAGCATATTCCTGACAAGAGCAAACTGTTTTGAGCAGGCATTGATGAACATTGAATCTTCCTCTTTTAAGGTCACACATCTGCTGACTGGAAGAATTTTCCACAGACCTGGCTTCTAGCTCCACCCGTCTCAGGCCTCGTTTCTCCTCCATGACCCACTCACTCTCTGTGCGGGTTCTGTGGGACATGTTCATATCGCAGTACAACTTTGGCCTTGCACTGACACTGGGGTGACAGTCTCAGTGGGCAGAAAGTATTCCCGGAAGCCAGTCCTACCCTAGGAAGACTGGCAATAACCTACTGAACATGGAAGTGATTGCAAACCACACAAATATGTCCCACTAACCCCAAACTAAATGTGTCCCCCAATTCCACTTACCCTTAGCTAGATACCCAAAATGCCACGTGGCCTCACCCGACAGGAGAGGAAGTGTGATGGAAGGGAAGTTGGAATGGAAACAGGCAACAGTTTTAACCAACTGCCATTAAAGTACCTCACTTTTGCAAATTTTATAAAATCTTGAGAATATTCTAACACATTGCCAAGGCTCCATCATGAGAGGGGCTGCCAGCTAAAGACTTCATTTCACAGTAAATCCACTTCAGTGCACAATCACACTTTTGCTCCTCCCGTATCCAACCAGCTCCGCCCCCTGCCTGCCCTGTGCCACACCTGCCTGTCCTCTCTCCCCTACATTATCTATTTCTCCCTCTTTACTGGATCATCCCATCATCAGCATAAAAACATGCAGCAGTTTCTCATTTAAAAATAAACTCTCTTGCCCCAACATCAGCTCCACTGCCCATTTGTCTGCTCCTACTATAGTAAAACTCCTCGAAGAAGAGGTGCATAGGCCGGGCTTCCCACTTCCTCCCCAGCGGTCGGTCCCCAGGCCAGATGCTGGTGCTCAAACAGCGTCTCACACAAGTGGCCACTCCCTTCTCCGTGGACCGCTTTCCTCGTGGCTTCTAGGACTTCACTCTCTTATGGTCTCTTCCCCCTTTGCTTGCAGCTCCTTGGCAGTCTCCTTTGCAGGTTCCTTCTTGTCTCTCTGGACTTCGTAACATCAGGGTGTTCCCGGGCACAGTCTCCATCCATCTCGCCTCCGTTTACACTCTCTGCTTTGGTGGCCTCAGCCAGGCTCGTGGCTTTAACTACTGCTGCATGTAGGTGACTGAAAAGTGCATCTCATTCGTAGATCACCGTTCACAGCAGCATTATTCACAACAGCCAAAACACGGAAACTACCCCCAGTGTCCATCGTTGTGTGCATGGATGAGCAACACGTGGCTCATACGATGGAATTATTCCGCCATAAGAGAAATTCTGACACATGCTACAACATGGATGAACGTGGAGGACATCATGCTAAGTGAAATAAAAATAAACCAGTCACAAAAAGACAAATACACCGTACAATTCCACTTATCTAGTCAAATTCACAAAGACAGAAAGTAGAATGGTGGCTGCCAGGGGCTGGGGAGGGGAAACGGGGTGTTATTGTTTAATGGGCACAGAGTTTCAGTTTTTTAGGAAGAGAAGAGTTCTGGAGACGGATGGTGGTTGTGGTTGCACAACCCTATATTTAATAACACTAAACTGTACACTTAAAAATGGTCGAGATGGTAAATTTCATGTTCTGTTTATTTTACCACCATAAAAAATTTGGAAAAAAAAATGCTCATCTCCAGTCAGGACCTCTCCATTGAGCTCCGGAGCTGTATACCCAGGGGCTGCTCCACATTTCTAGCTGGGTGTCTAGTCTACACCGCAGCTTCGCCTTTCCATCCAACACCCTCGTGCTCCTGCCCAAGTCCTTTTTTCTTTTTTTTGAGACAGGGTCTTGCTCTGTCCCCCAGGCTGGAGTGCAGTGGTGTCATCACAGCTCACTGCAGCCTCAAACTCCTGGCCTCAAGCGATCCTCCTGCCTCAGCCTCCCAGAGTGCGAGGATTACAGGCATGTGCCACCGCACCCAGCCCCAAGTCCTTGATTAGTGGCGTCTCCATCCTTCCAGCTGTCCAGGCCAAAAACGAAAAGTAACATACGTATGATTCCTCTCTCCCTTTCACCCACATCCAATCTGTCAGCGACTTCTGCTGGCTGCACTTCACAGTCAGTCCAGTAGCCAGCTCTTCTCACCATGTCCCTTGCCACCCTGGAGCTTGAGCCTTTGATACAGTGGCCTCCTGGCTGGTCTCCTGCTTGCCCCTCCCCCCCCCTCCAGGCTGTTGACCTAACAGCCTCCATTGCCCACCTCTGAGTATGGCTCTGGGGCCCTGCACTTTCTACCCCCCTGCTTATTTTGTATTGCACAATATTATCCTATATTCTTTGCACTTCCCTTATTTTGCTCCTCCAACTGTGAACAGCAGTCTTGGTCACCACTGTATCCCCAGTGCCTGGGACGGTGCCCAGCATATAGCAGGTGCTGAATGGGAGCCACCTTAGCCAGGGCTCTGGGCTGGAAGGTGCCCCTATTGGAACTCCCAAGGCACAAGAACTTTGGGGCCTGTGTCCTGGCCATTGCCCTTCCCAAGTTGGGCACCTTGTCACACGGAGCAGATTCCTTTCTTCCTAGTCTAGGACTCCCTCCCAGATGTGGCCCAACTCCCAGGGAGGGCCTATCCCTTCCACCAGTTCTTTAGTACAGCATCTAAGTGTCGTATCAATGTCACACATATTAAACTGTAGTAGTAAATATAAGGCTTACTGAGCTCCCATCACCCACCTCAAAGAAAAGCACTTTGAACTTTCAGCTTTTTCATCCTTTCCCTCTGTATTTCGAAATGACATACTTCTATTACTCTTTTCAGTTCTGCAATCATTTGCTGACTTCCTACTATGGACGAGAAGTGAGCTCGTACTCTCTATACACACATGCACGTTCTTCCCTCTCCCAGCCTCCTCGTACAGTTCCGTCATAAATTTGTACCAGAGCAACATTATTTTTATGTAAATGTTTTTCACAGCTGAGTCATGCAGGGTCTATGGTTCCTCTTCCTTAATACTTTTGTTTGGCATTAATAAATTGTTTTTATTTGCTTAATTTTCTGTATCTACCTCACATCTGAGATAGACCTTCCCCAGACCCCTGCCAGGAGTGCGAATCAGGTGCAGACTCTGGCCCGTCTTGCGGGCCTGGCGCCGCCTGCTGAGGCCCTCCAGAGCCTCCTATGTCCCGTTCCTCATCCTTCTCTGCTTACTCCCCTCCTGGAGCCTTCCCACAGGCAGGAGTGAGAATGGCTGCAGGGGAGGTACATTTTTGAGGCCCCTGCAGACCTTTCTTGGGTATTGCTATTTCACCCACGTGGGGGCCTCTCTCTCGGTGACCCCTTCTCTGGTGTTTAGGGGCTATTCATGGCTCGCTGTATGTGGTGCTGATCGCTCCCTTGAAGACCACAGCCCCCTCCCCCCGTGCCTTCCTGCTTCTCTCTGCCACCCTCTCAGGAGAGTTTCTCTTCTTTCCACCATCCCTTCTTGCTGTGGATTTCTGTGGGCATGAAAGCCTCCCTGAGGCAATCAGGAGGGTGCTGATGGGAGGCCGGCTCCTGCAGGGCCAGTGGGGAGAGCATGGGCTTCCCACACTCCGAGGCTGCCAGACCCTCTTTTGCTCTCTGCCCATCTGTGTGTTTGCCTCCACCACGCGAACCTGCGCTTTGCCCTTTTGATTTTCTATAAGGATTTCTCATCATCCTCCTGACAGCTGTGTGGTTAATATCTCTGCCATAAAAGCTGTGGGGACAGGTGGCACTCCTCTGCCTCACCCCTGCCAAACATGTTTTGAACACTTTACATACACATATCCTATACACCAAAGAGTTCACACAGCATGTACATCCTCCTACCCCTCCCCTTGGGAAACTTTCATCACTCATCCTATGAGCCCTTCCTTGGGTGGGGTTTGGGTCGAGGAGATGCTGCCTTCCCGCTAGGACCCAGGCACACAACCCCCCACACTGGGGGACCCTCAGGGCTGGCGCAAGTCTTGCCATCTCCCCCAGATACGTAACCTCCTTTGCTGTTGGCACAGGCTTGGCCCAGTGACCCACCTTTACCGCAGGGCCAGCCCCACAGCCTCCCAAGGTAGATCCACCCCAGCCCTGGCCAGGGAGATGCTGTACTATTTTCCTGCCTATCCAGGGGGCACTTAGGAGAACTGGTGAGACAGAAACAACCAGACTCTCATACGATTGGTTTAATTTTTTTTCAGCAGGAGAAAAAAGAATAAAGTTACAAGATTCTTTTAATATTTTCACAATGTTAAAACTAAAACTGAGCTCTAGGCTATGTGTGTAAGTAAATCTAGAACACAAAAGGTTAAATAAGATTTTCTCTTTTAAAGATACAAGAATTTAAGCTTTCCTTACATTTAACAAACTTCACAGAACAGATATTGCAGGGGAACAAGCCCTTCCTCCCCTACCCCAGCTCTAAGTCAGGAAGTGAACTGGGCTTCGATCCCTGTGTGGCGCCGGCTCCCCAGAGCTGCTGCTTCCCATTGCTGCCTCCTCACAGCAGCCGGTGGGGCCTGGGGAGAGCCAGGAAAGTCGCGCTCACGGCCTCACAGCCTCTTCGGGACCAGAGCTTGGTGGGGGCCCAAGCAGGCTGCCTCACTGAGGATGGCCATGGGGTGGCCAGAGGGCCATGGCCAGACAGCAGTGGTAAACACTGGACAGACCTGGCCCCTCTTGCCCTGGGCTGCCCTAGAGCAAGACACCGGTCTGGGTCCTGAAGTGAGAATTAAGGCTGGGGATTCTGCAGCAGATTCCACTCTGGCAGGGGCGAGGGTGGGGAGAGCATGACTTCCTATCGCAGTATTTCAGGTCAAAAAACATTTGCAGTTGCAGGTGTTCAGCTATTAATTTGCAGACAGAGTTGAACTGTTTGTTGTTTTATAAAAAGGGAAGTTGCTGAGTTACACTATTCTAGTAGCCTATGTGTAGGCAGAGCCACACTGCCTCTGCAGGAGCCTCACCCTCACTGACCTGGATCAGGTGGGGCACTGGGAGCATGGGGACTGCTAACCCTGCTCTGGCTTCCAAGGGAGCCCTAATCCTGTCTACCAGCATCCCCTCACCCTTCCCCATCTGGCCCGGGCTGCTGTGGCTACCGGACTCCTCTCTGCCCACGTTGGGCAGCACAGGCTGAGAAATATACCCTCCCACTCCCACCTGCCAGAGCAAATGTCACTCCCGGAGCTGGGCCACAGCCACAAGCCACTGTTCTAGACTGATCCAAACCCACGGTCCCTGTGAAGTATGCTGCCTTCCCTTACTAAACTTGCTATGTGGTAGATGTGGACTGGTTGTCCTTGGACTATGGGGCTGCATAGAAATGAGAGCAGAGGCCACAGCACCATCCTCCTGGCCCCCTAGAGGTGTGAGCAGGCTCCAGCTGGAAGGGGCAGAGTCTGTGGGCAGCAGCTTCCCTAGTTGCTCCCAGTACTTCTACTGATTCCTGTTGGCTATGAAATGTCTTTTTAAAAACTCCCAATATAGAAATCTAGCTGCAAAGGCCAGTTTGTAGACCCCAGCCACGGCTGCTGTGCTGCCATTAGCCTTATTTGATCAACTGCCAGATCCCTGCACTTGGCAAATGGCAAACCAGAGCTAGTGGGGTCAGGGTGCACTCTGGTTGCTTCTTGTGACCATGGATCCTGTGTAGAAAAGGTGGGTCTTGTTCGTGGACTAGTCTTGAGTGGAGCTAATTTTCAAAGTGAGCTTATTGTTTCTCTTCTTGTGTGATGAGTTTTTTCATACCAAGTCAGGTAAAAAATTTCTGTAAGAATCTGTCCCCCACCCCCCATTTCCAGCTCTGTGGAAGAGCGAGGCCACTACCCAGCCCAGCCACGTGGCCAATCTCAGCAGCCTCCTGTGGCCAAGGCACACATGGCCATCAGGTATCTGGGCTACTGGGACTAAGGATAAGTGAAGAGGTGAACGGCTGAACATTAAACAGAGTTTCTGGCAAAGCCATGTGCGTTGTGGGAACTTTAACACCAGCTTCTACTCCTCTATTAACTCAGAGTCTCCATCTGGAACACTTTCCACTTAAGGCTTTTTATAAGTTTGACTCCAGCAGTGACAGGTATGTGTTGTTTTAAATCCACTAGCCATGCTCAAAAAAAAATATTCTTCATGTTTTAATTTTATACAATGGCTAGCAGGCACCTTAGTAACCAGCCAGAAATCAATTTCAACCACCATCAACCCCTAAACTACAGTACCAGGATGGCTGGCTAAAGAAAGGAAACGGACTGGCTGTAGTCTGACATGTGCCCAGTACAAGGTATCTGGCTGACTTTGTCCTAAATAAGGCTAACATTAGTGAACTAAGAACAGCATCATGTGGTGGCCATGCCCGGCCTTCAGGAGCACCCCTCCCCGATGCGCTGGCAGGAGCGCCCCACTTTCCGGTCCAGTTTCACCATTTTCATGATGGCTTCCTCTCGGCCGCGGCCCATGTGGTCAAATGTACAGTCATGCTGCTCAGGGAGGCGGTGTAACATACAGAACACGTAACCTGCAGCAGCGAAAAAACAGAGGAAAGAGAGTGTTAGGGTGGCCTCCAAATGCCCAAAGCCTGGCTCTTGCTCTTGTCCAGAGCATGGAGGGGTCATCTCAGTGGGGGGACAACGGTCACAGTAGGGGCTCTTGCTGCTGAAGAGACTTTATTATAACACCCCCTACCCTGTACCAACAGGGCCAGCATCTCACATTCCACAGCTGCTCAAGTCAGTCTGATGCCCCTAGAACTTCCAAGTTGTGGCTGCTCAGAGCTGTCCCTGCCTGGACCCCTGAAGCGAAGAACCCCAAATTGATTGCTGTAGTGAGACACAACCCCTTCCCTTGGAAATGAGTGGGCTCCGAGCCCCCTGCCCACCATGCAGGCTTGCCCTGGCTCAAGCAAACTATAATATCCACCACAGGACACTCACCATTTCTAGGAGGTAGGGAGGGAGGAGAAATGATTATGGCTTAGATGACAAACTACCTCCTGTATAGCGGGGCTTGGGGGGATGGTGGGAGCGATCAAATCACAACCCACAAGTGAGTGAGGGCTCTCAAAGGAAAATGGGTTATTTTAAGTACTAGAAAAGGTATTACATATAAATAGAGGAAAGGACAGAAATGTTGAGCTCAAATTGCCAACTCCAAGGAACCTGACGCTTTTAACTCTATCTGGTAGGTGGGAGGCTGAGGTGCCCACACCCAGGGCTTCCACTTGCCCTGCCCTCCCAGCAGTGGAGGAGGCTACAAGTCCTCTTTTTTTGGAGTAGAGAAGTCCAGGGGAGACACTGGTCTGGCAAATAAGAAAAAAGACCAGTGAAACTGGCAGAACAAGGGACTGAGGAGAGGTGTGTCAAGCAGGGAGATGGTACAGACGAAGTCCCTCTGTGTAGAAAACAATGAGGGGAGGGAGTCAGGAGAGAGGCTCAGAGAACAGAAGGAAACAAAGAGCTGCAACAGGTGTAGCCCATTCCCTCTCCACTTCCTGGTCAATTTCTAGAAAGGCTGATAGGCGTGTGTAGTACAGACACCTAGTATCCCCTGGGTCTACTGGCCCTCTCTTTCGGAGGGTGGGGAGGACAAGATCTGGCCCAGGAAAACCACCTGCCAGTGCCAGCTGCTCCCCACCACCTTCGCATCCCGTCAGTTGTATCTGGCCACACCTCCAGGCTCTATGGGCCTAGATCAGGTCTACTGGAGCAAGTCTCCAGGTGAATCCAAATCCCTTCCTAAACCTCCTCTCCCTGTGCATCTGGAGCAGGCATCCTCCAGCAGCCTGCCCGGGAGAGTACTCTCCTCACTCATTCTCCAAGCCAAAGGCATTTCTTCTCAAATTTCTTTCTTTTAAGCCCAGATCCAGGTCATGAAGAATGGGTGGACACTCCTTGCAAACTATGACTCATCCATCTCCACATCCTCAATTTCTTTTTGGAGCTGTGGAAGTTATGATTTTAGAATAGCAGAAGTTGAAGCAAGGACTGAGTGGCCAGGAGTTTCAACAGCCTTAAGGTTTAAGATTAATTTAATATTCAATGGCCTTAACTTTTAAGATTAACTTCACCTAGACAATATTCCTTACCCTGAGGGAGGTGGGGGGAAGGGAGGAAGAAGGTAGTCGTAAATGGCCAGGGACCAACCTGCCTCAAGGACGTAGCTGACACTTAAGCCCTGCTTTTAAGCCTTGAGCTTACGCTGTATGCAAGGACACATGCCCACGGCCTGGGGGCCTGAGCCACCAGGCCGAGCCTGGGCCATCCATTGTGCAAGGAAACACATTATTAACTGCTTCCCAAGGAAATCAGGGCAGTATGTTTGGCTCTAAATTGGGACTGGGTTTAAGGAAAAGAACAGAGATGAAATTTTCATCTCCCGAGAAGCTAAGCTCCCACTTGGTCCAAAAGCAAAGTTAAGATTAATGAGCTCATGTGTTATATTTACTGATAAGTTCATTACTCGAAGATATTGGATACCAGTTGTCTTTCTCCTAAAGGATTTCACAGCAGAAGCATGGATGGCCTCAATATGCATCCCCCATCTAACAAGCAAAATAATCTTTTCATAGCAAAGCCTACCTGGTATGGGAGAACCTGCTGCCAGTTGGGGCTTAAGATGGGGGCACCAATAGGACGGCATCAGGATCTGTCTGTAGACATTTTTGTCACCAAGTCCTGATGTATTTCTGTATCATCAGCATCTATAATAGGGCAGAAGGACACCTGCTGCCCCCTTCCCTTCCCTTCCTTTAAGATTCTGGGATGATGATTAAGGAGAAAGTCCCAGGGGCCCTTCTCTGCTTTTGATGAATGCTGCTGGCTGAATAAAAGCTGCAGGAAATGGATTACCACTGGAATTAACACAGCTCCTGGCTCAGCTTAACACCTCATTAGTCAAAGGCAGACCGGATGGAGGGAAGCCTGGTCTGGTTCCCTTGCCCCTGCCCCCATGTTTGCTTAGCTTGCCTTCAGCCAGGGGGCAACCAACTTGGTGGGCTTCAGAGCCCCAGGACTGTCTGGAAAAAGAAACAGGAGTGACAACCATAGCAACTACCCCCAATATTCTCCCTGCCCACCCAAGGATTCTCCATCCAGCCAAAATCATTTTATTTCTCTACCCAAGTTCTGTGTACCTGTTAGATACAACTTTATACTTGGTTTTGATTTTTGAAAGGTGAAAACTATTAAGCAGCAGCTAGATTTTGGGAGCAGAGCTGGTAACAATTAGAATATATGGCAGTGTAATTCACTGGGGAAAAGTGTGGGAAAAATTTTGGAAGGCTAACTTCCCAAGCTGCTGCACTGAGACTGAGGTTATGAGACGGCATAAATTAAGCTCAATTCTCTCTCCTGTCAGGATCACTAAGAGGAAGTTATGTGCTGGAAATTGTCCCAAATGCTGACTAGATATTATCCACTGACAGCAGCCAATGGCTGAATGCATTCTGGTGTCAGTATTTAGGATTGGGTTGTCCTGGATACAGGGTAGGGGGGAGAGGAGGGTGGGAATGACTGGTGGATGGGGCAAATCTTTATCCACTTTTCTTGGTACCCCCAGATCTGCTTCCAGAAACCACTGCAAGTGTTACGAACCTTAGATTGTTCTCTGATTGAAGTCTAGAGACCAAGTTGGGTATGAAGAGAGACGAGTTCAGGCTGCTGGGGAAGATGACTGTTCCCCATTTCAATGATGAGCACAGTTTTAAAGCATAAGGGGACTTTCAGTCTTGTCTTGGTTAGGCCAGCCTCAACATTTCCTCTACACCATGCCTTAGAAAGCAACTGGGGCCTTTCCAGAGAGGGCAAAGAAGGTAGTGTCTAGAAGACATGAAAACACAGAGGATACAGAACTGACCAGCCAAACCATGACACTGGCTCTGGTATTATCACCCAGGCTGTCGTGCAATTCTTTTTTTTACCCTATATTTTAAAAAGTTATATATTAAAATTGAATTCACTCATTCACATGCATATAGTTCCACGTCTATACTCTCCTTGTGGTTCCACTGTTTAGCAGCACGTAATTTTAAAAACAATTTCAATATACTTTTGTTTATAATAGCTATATAGCATACAGTGCTTTGGAGGGATAAAGAAGGATAAGGTGTAGGGGAATATGATTAAAAGAATGCTCACCCCCAAAACAGAGGAAAATAGCCAAGGCAAAAGTTTTTGAAAACATGAGCTGCCTGCTAAATGTGGTTTAACCTCAGTCCTTTCCCCTGCCAAATCACATGACTGGCTGCCCTGCTCCTTGGAGCCCAGGATTACTAGATTTTCACGAAATACTGGCCCAGGAGGAAGCTGCAGAGCTCCTTTAAGGCTGCCTGAGTTGTTTTCAGTAAATCTGCACAAAATACTCAAGAACTTGTGTGGGTGTCTCTTTGCCTGCTGGCAATGAAGAGCAATTTGTGACAAGCCCTTGATTAAAAAGGGAGGGTGAAGCAGCAGCTCTGTAAGTACGCTGTTCCACGGCCCCACTCTTCCATGCGGCCTCTCTCCACTGGCCACTATCCTGGCTTCTGACAGGCCGCCCTGGGCATGGGAAGAGGGAGAGTAGTACTAGTGAGGAGGCCCAACCACAGCATGTAGTACCAGTCACCCCCTGCAATCTGGGCTGGAAGGTCTCCCTAGGGTCTCTGACAGCTATACCCTCAGTTTGAGAAGACCCTCTTCAGCTGAGTAGCCACCATCTAGAGGGGGCACATGGAACAGGAAGGGAAGAAGAGGATGCCTGCCCAGACAGCCACAGTGGCTGAACCACCAAAGGCTGTCATCTCAGGACCCCGCCCAAGCCTGTGGCTATGGACAGCAAGAGATGGGGGGAGAGCAATAGCTTCCCTGACTCTGTCACTAACAGAGACACAGATTATGGCAGAAGGTAAAAAAATACAATTCAAACCTATCTAAACCTCTGTCCTGAAAGAATCCCATGTGAATGAGAAATGTAGAAGGCGGCTTTTAGGTCACTCACCCTGAACAGAGAGGCCTGGGGGGATTCTCTTGGGATGACAGGTATATCAATGCAGGCCACTTATATGCATTAAATTAGCACATCTGGACTTGGTCCACCCAATGCAGACACAGGGCCTGTGGCCCCAGTGACCCGTGTCCCACAAAGACTTAAAAATGCCCTACACATGAAGGGCCTTAGAAACATGTTCCCAGCAGAAAACTGAACTGAGGCTCATCCTTCTGAGACTCATAAAGGTTTGATGTGCAGATTTCTAAAAATGCTCATCTGGTGGGAACCAAACTTCTAACTTGACCATATAGTTTTTAAAGCTAACATCTGAAATTCATACAATTCATTCAGATGCTCGCATCCACAGCCACACCTCACCTCTGTTTACAGGGAGGGGAAGTGGGTGTTTTGAGAGTAAACCTACAGGATTGAGAGCAATTTGCACAAATGCCATCATTAGGCACAGAGGCCATAAAACCCAACACCTTGCTCTAAATGCTACCAAAGTTGTAATAATATTTCCTATTTCAGTAACTTATGTACAAAATCAATGACCATCACTGCCCAGAAGGAACATTCAGAGGCATTACTCAACCTATTCAGTCTGGTTGGGTCTATGTTCTGTCTTCTCTAGCTCTTGGCAGTACTAGCAGGCAAGGTGCTGGGGACAGCTGAACCAAGACAGTTTCCTTGTCTGCTAGTTCTTTTCCCCCCACAGGCCACCCGGAAGGGCTATTCTAGGGGGTATGGGAGGTGGGTGGAACAGAAGCTAGGGGACAGAAGGAAGGAACCCAGCTTATATCCACCTGATGTGGGGGCCCCCAGGCCAGCATTTCCCTCCATGTCCTAAGAATTGAGCGGGGTTGGAATTGTCCTTTCCCACAGAATTTCCTGAGAGAGACAAAGAAAGTAATGCTGAAATTCACAAAGTTTGAGCTCTTGACATTTCTATTCAACCTGTGCCAGATAGAAATGTTGCTTATCGGCTTTATCATGGAGTAGAAAGCACCATGTAAAGTTGGCAAAACTGGCAGCTCTGGACACTTCGCTTTCTTGCAGATCCCCCACTTGGAGTCTCCCCCAAGTGACTGTTTTTGGGTCTTTTTTTTTTTTTTTGAGACAGGGCCTCACTCTGTTGCCCAGGCTGGAGTGCAGTGACATCCTCATAGCTCACTGCAGTCTCAAACTGATGGGCTCAAGCAATCCTCCTGCCCCAGACTCCAGAGTAGCTAGGACTATAGGCATGTGCCACCACACCTGGCTAATTTTTTATTTTTATTACTATTTTTTTAGAGATGGGGTCTTGCTATGTTGCCCAGGCTAGTCTTGAACCCCTGGCCTCAAGTGATCCTCCCGTCTCAGCCTGCCAAAGTGCTGGGATTACAGGCATGAGCCACGATGCCTGGCTGCTAAGTGGTTGTTTCATTAAAGCCTGAGACCAGGGTGGGCCTCAGCTCCAGCTGCTTGGGTGTTTCTACCTCACTTGCAAGAAATGTTTTACACTTTTTTGCTCATTTGAATTTCAAATTGTCAAAAGTTCAAGCAGAACCTAAAAATACTGACATGCCTTGGGGATTGAGATACTGTTAAATGCTCTGCTGGTGTGCAGCCTGAGGTGGCAGTGTGCAGCTGTCTGTGCACAGAGTGTCTGCTCACCAACCCCCCAGCCTGTGCTGGGTGCAGCACAGCAAAGAGGCCAGGCAGGTGTGTCCAGTTCCAAGGTAAATCAGAGACTATTCCTACAGATGCAGATGGGCTCCAGCAAACAAAACCTATCCAAGACCTCCCAAAGCTTCCTGAGTTAATCCCTCCAAATCCCAACTCATTAATAGGTACCCCCCCTTCGTATCTAAAGTGTCTATTCAAAAAATAAATGGCAAATATGCCTGATCCACGTGTCTAAAACATCCAGGCAAGCACTTTCAAAAAAAGAATCACATTTTTCCTGCAAGGTAAAACTTTTTTAAAGCTCAGGATAGCTCGCTGACCTCATAGCTCATTTGTAAGTACATGTTGAGAACAGCAGGTGGTTACAGGGAACCCTGTTGGAAAGCATTGGCCATTTATACTCCCACCAGCAGCAATCCCTAGATTACATCACATCTGCTGACCCAAAGCCCAAGGCAGAACTTGTAGCACAAAAATGTATTAAAGGATCTTAATGCATTCTATTTCATCAGGCCCATGATACAGGCAAAGCAGCTGGAGGTGTTTCGGGAATGGAATGTACCTGCTTTACATTCTCCTCCATCCCTGGCTTTGCATGGTGGAGGGAAAATCATTATACTCCAATAAACAGAATTGGATCCTCGGCTTGCTGAGTTGGCTGACATAGTGCTCTGCTGGGCTGAGAGGGGAACACCAGTGGATAGACAGAAGTCAGCTGCCCAGGGCACTGGACTCAAAGCCACAGTGAAACACGAAACTAGGCATTGGTCTGTTTTTCAAAGGAAGGAGAACCTGCAATTTAGAAAAGTCCACTCCACTCCTTAACAATTTAATAAAAAACACTAAATCACTGAGACAGTTCTAAAACAGAAGCAATCATCTGCTTTCCCCCAAATCAATTACAACATCAGTTTCATACAAGCTAAATGTCAGAACCTAAAGCAGTGTGACAGAAGCAAAGATGCAAGCGCCTTATGCAAAGAACTCCTAAGGCAGCAGTGTGGACTCAGCAGAGGCCTAGAGCCCTCCCTCACCATGTGCCATCACATGGCACTAAGAGAGCAGTCAGTAGGGAGGGGAAGAAAACCGTGTCACAGTCCAGCTTAATGAAGCTCCTGATGCAGTTTGTACACAAACAATTTTATAAGTATAAAAAAATTCACCACGTTGATACCCTTTATTATTGTTTCTCCAAATAGCCCCATTTTTGCAAAAACTCTAATTATCTTTTTCCTCTCCTCTGGGGAATGTCTGTCCTGTTCCAGTAATGTCTCCTTGTATCACTCAGTTCAAGCAGCCCTCACTCTACCTGACAGAGAATAAGCCTTCCACCGCTCACTCTTGCCTCTACCTAGGAAAAACCTATTTTTCCAACCCGGGGGGTAGGGGGCCAGGGTGCCCACACCACAAAGAATATGGTGACTTGTGAGAACTCTCCACCACACAAGCCTTTTAACGCCCAGTACACAGGAGATGGGGGCTAGCTTCAAGCTATTCTAAGCTGTTTTATCTGGAAATGAACATGCATTTAAAAACTAAGAGAAAACGGCTCAAGGCAGTTTTTGCCACAGGAATAACAACTTGGTATTTCAAACATCATTTCAGTAGCTGAAAGCAGGTGGTTTAACCACTTGGTACCTAGGGCAGTCTTTAGGGTCCTAAAAACCCCTAGGAGGTGCCTGTACTCCTGGCTATTCCCTCGCCCCACCTCCAGCCCCTATATGGGCTCTCAGAAGAGTGTTGTACTGACAAGAAACTTCTGTTTTTGGGGTGACCTTATCCTCTTTTCAGCAGGCCTTCTCTTTCAGCATTTCCTTATCCTTTAAAAGATTATCTTCCCAAACAGAACAGTCTCCTATAAAACCAGTTCCAAAACTGCAGTGTGAGAAAAAAGGCAGTACCCATACTACCCAGGAGCTCCTGGGGGTACAGACAGGGCCCATGGGGTAACTCAGTTGCCAGGCTCCTGGCACATAGCTCACTAGGGAACTGTGGCCTGTGTAGCCCTCCCTGAAGGCACCTTTGAAGGCAAGAGCCAGTTCATCCAAGTCAAAGAATGTCCAAATGGCAATGCAGTCAGGGGGCATCAGACTACAAATGCCACACCTCTCTATCCAGAGCAATACCAGTAAAAGAAGGGACCATTTTCTATCTTTCTCTACTGGCCTTTTAATCCACATGCTGGGGTCACAGGAGAGTACAAAGATGACAAACTGGAGTCAGGAGAGACCTGTAATCCCACTCCTGCTGTCATGGCAAGTCCCTTAACAGGTGAACCTCAAGTTCCCTTTCAGGAGTGTGTGCTTTGGATCCCAAGTACTGGATTCAGGTTCCAGCTGTACTGCTCTGACAGCTGTGTGGCTGAGGGTGAGCCATTTAACAGAGCCTCAGCTGTGTCTTCTATAAAATGGGGGTATACAGAAAATAATGCCCAGAAAGCACCTGACACGTGCTCAAGGAAGGCTGGCTGTTCCTGGGATGATTCTGCAAGGTGGTATCATCTCTTTGGCCTTACACAGTGTAGCTGACACGCTTGTTGTCATGGCCCGGCCCCACCCCCAACCTGTTCCCTCCTCCACCCACGCCCATGCAGCATTCTTCCCACCCCAGCTGCCTTCGCCTCACAGTCCAGACTCCAGTTCCCTTCTCCTTTGAGAAGTCACTGCTGACAAAGGAGAATGAATGTGGATATCTTCCTCCGAACATGTGATGTACAAGTTTCCTCTCTCCCTCTCCACAAACCTGTTTTTACAGACTACAAATGCATGCTAAATGACAAGCTCAGTAAAGATTTCTGTTGGAGATATGCACATTTTGGAGAAACCTGATTTAAATATATGAAGACTACTATGGTGCAGCCTGGAAAGCATTCAGTGGTTAGGGACACCATGAAAGGGACGTGGAAACTTTCTAAAGACAGCAGAGAACACCTTTCTGCCCTGGTGGAGGCATCTCCACAGGTACAGTTGAGAATTCTGCAAGCTTCTCTCACAAGCAGAAGGCAGAGTGTGTATTTCCAAGTTTGGTCATGTACTGACCACTTGTTGAAAAGCCTCATGTCTATTTCCCTGAGACTGTCAGGCTGGGGGCTGCAGGGAAAGGAAGAGTAAGAGAAAGGAACTGGCTGTTGACACTCTGCAAACAATCTAGGTTTTTACCCAGACTATGCCAGCATCACGTGCACTTGTTTTATGTGGTTCTTTTAAGAATGAAGTCGCTCCACACACTTCTTGTTTTCACCACAATAACTTGAAAAGCGCATTCTGAGGAGTTTAAGAGTATGAGCATGATTTTCTCTATCTTCATAAAATTTGAGCTTTAAAGTCACAAGTCCCACAACATCTGATGTCCACTGTTACAAGAGAGTGTGTTGTGGTGGGGTGGGGGTGGGGGGCACAGAGAAACTGGCTTATTGATTCTCCCTGTTTAAAGTTAGTTTATTTAAACACACCTCCCATGGGGGGAAGAGGCTTATTCAGTGGCAGAAGAATATTTTCTGCAGACATGAGTTCAAATTTGAAGTCAGACTATGGACTATAGTGAAACCCCCCAATGAAGGAGGACCCTACAAACCTCCTGTGTGGAAGGTGCTGACCCCATAGCCCAGTTCCATTTCAGTTGGGGGGGGGGGTTCAGATATAAGGACTTCACCAAATGGTTGCAATCTGTGTATGAAAAACCCCCCATTGCTAAATCCAATGACCCTTTTCAGTTCTCACTTATAGCATCTAGAACAGATGACTACTCCTGTGGGCTCCAACACATCTGCTTACCTTGTTTTCCTTGTCTTTCTCTGGTAGCTCCTCATTTACTATCCTTGAAATATTAGAATTAGTGCTGAACCCTCTTTTTGTACTCTCCTCCAAGGTTTAAAATTCTAACTACATATGCTAACAATTCTGAAATTTATCTCTCTGCTCCAAACCTCACTTTGGAGCTCCACACCTCTGTATTCAATTATCTACTCAGTGTCTTGGCTCACACTTGAGATATCTGAAAAAGGACACTTGCTGCTTCCCCATAAACCTGCCTATCCTTCAGTGTTTCCCATTCTAAGAGAACAGGGCCACCATGCAGTTAGTTCATGACACAAACCTGGAGTCATCACTGATATCTTCCTTACTCTTCATATTCAATTACCAAGTCTTGCGAATTCTATTTCCAAAATCAAATCCATTCTCTTCTTTCTATCTCTACTGCCACCACCTAGTCAAAGCCACCAGCATCTTTTTGCCAAGGCTACTGCCATAGCCTCCTCTAAGTGGTCACCCCATATCAAATCCATCTTCCTCACAGCAGCCAAAGTGATTGGATACAGCCTTGTCTGTGATCACTGTACTCCTTTACTTAACAGTTCCCCACTGCTTGTAATATAAGCTTCCCCACTGTAGGACAGTCTCGTCCCTGGCTTCTGTGCCCCTTGTGTCATTTACCCCCTTGCACTCTGTGTTCTAGACACACTTACCTCCTAACTAAATTCTTGCTTATGCAGGCCTCAGCTTCAATGACTCTTCCTCAGGAAGACAATCCTGGACGCTCACACTAGGTTAGGGCCCCATTACATGCTTTTAAGGCATTTTGGACTATTCCTACAATTAGTCACAACTGTCATTTATCTTTTATTTAACTTGTCTCCTTGGCTAGATTTCATGAGATCAAGCACGATGCCTCTGTAATTTATCATATACCCTGTATGCCTAGAACAGTGCTTGGTTCACTCAAAATATTTTGGTCAAGTGAATGAATGAGAGGTTAATTACAAAGACACTGTGTTCGCTGAACCTTAGGGCTCAAGCAAAGGTCAATCAAGAGCTCAAGTGGTCGAATCCAATATCCTCACCCTAACTTCTCCACAGTACTTGTCCACTTTTCCCTGTTTCTTGAAATACTTTCCTTTCTGGGATGTCGCACTCCTGATTTTCTCTCCACCTTATTGACTGCTGTTCTTTGGAACCTTTTATGGCTTCTCCTCTAAAAATCACCCCAGAATGAAGTCCTCTTGCATTCTTCTCCTTATATACTCCCTCCTTTAGGTAATCTCATCCAGATCTGAGTAGAATCTCCATACTGTTGCCTCTTAAATTTATATTTCCATCCATGAATTCTTCCCCTCAAATCCAAACTCCTATATTCAACTGCCTACTTGTAAACACCTCCAACTAGAGTGGCTAATAGGAATCTTAACAGTAACATATTCAAACAGAACTCTTAAGCCTCCTTACCCTATACAGTTCATCTCCTAATCTTCCCTGCCTCAGTGAATGGCAACTTACCTACCCAGCTGCCGTTCAAGTGAAACTCAGGACTCATTCTGGTTCTTCTTTTTCCCTTACTCCTCACACCGATGTTATTAGTGGTCTTGTTAGATCTAAATGATGTCCCGAATCTACCCTGCACCTCTTCTTCTCATGCATAGTCCTGAGGCAGGAATGAGCTCAGCACGCTGACAGAACAGAAAGAAGGCCAGCAGGGCTGGGATGCAGTGAGGCCAATGGCCAGAGGCCAGTGGCTCCACCAGGGCTTGCTAAAGCCCACAAAGAGTGGCCCTGCTTCTGCCTCTGCTGCCCTCCAAGCCTTCCCCCTTTCACAGCAGTTAGAAGGATTTCTGATTTTTTTTTCTGATAAATGATCTGAGATGTACTTGTTTTATATTAGTATTTGTTAATTCCTCTTTAAATAGGTAACATACCAATATAATAATTCAAACTGTATAAAATGACATTCAGCAGACAGTAAGTCTCCTATCCCATTCTCTCAGTTACCCTCCCCAGAGGCCAAGCAACCACCATCAGTTTTTTAATGTATTCTTGAGAGTCTGTGCATACACCAGCATTTATGTTTCTCTCCCAGAGGAATATTTTTAAAATGTAAATTGGATCATGTCACTCCTTTGCTTAAAACCCTTCAATGGCTTCTCACTATGTTTACAATATGTTTACAATAATATTCAGATTCCTTGCCAAGGCCTGCAAGCCCTCACCTGGTCCCTGCCTGCCTCTCCACTCTCCTCCCACACTGTGTTCCAGCCACACTGGACAGCTTTCTATTCCTTAGCTATGCCAAGCTTGTTCCCAGCTCAGGGCCTTTGTTGTTCTGTCTAGGGCATTTTCCTCCCAGCTCTCTGAACGACTGGCTCTCCCAGCTTTTCTACCTCAGCTCAGCTCTCATGTCCTCCCAGATGCTGGCCTCTCCCTCCCTACGTGTGCCTCCCCCAGCCCTCATCACACCCTGTCATTTTATTACATCACAGCACCTGCTCCTATCAGAAATTATCTTCTTATCTGTTCCCTTGTTTACTGCATCTCTCCCCCAAAGAAAAAAAGCACCAAGAAGTCAGGGACTTTATCAGTTTTATTCCCTGCTCTTCCTCTAGAACTCAATAAAGGTTAGTAGAATGAATAAACAATTTGACATCTCAAAAAAAAATCTGAGTCAACATTTGACTTATTAAAAACAGGAGACAATTACTTCTATCAATAAAAGAATGTTCACTGCTAGTAACTCTGCCCCTCCTGCTACTCCAGGAGCTGACCCACCACCACACGGTTACCTGGGCAAATGGGTGCAGTGGGCACAATCGAAACACTATTACTGCCTGCCTTTAGATGTATCTCATTTTTTTGCAGTAGCAAGTTTACCTTCCTAATTATGCTTTTCTATTGCCATTATTAATATGAGCCTATATTTACTGAGCTCACTCTTGAGAAGCAACACAGAAATGTCCAAGATTGCATTAGATGCTCTCCTGGAATTGAAACTGCTATAGCTCATGATCACAAATGAGCTGAGTGCAGATAATGAAGAACTGAACACAATCACACGTTCCCACTGACATTCATTTCCTACTCCACCCTGATATTTTGGTCAGTTACTCCAGATTCCATGGAAAAGGAATCTTGGGTTTGGGGGAAGCAATTTAACTGATGCAAGAATATTAATACAAACCAGGCCCTTTAGTTTGTAAATCTGGACCCCCACCCCCACCGTGCCTTCCTGGGTAAATCTTTAACATGGCAGTGCAAAGCTCAGGAGAGCACCTGTCACCCTGTATATTAATCACAAAGATGCACAAACCACATTGTGTGCTGACTCACACCTGCCATCTCCCAGGGGCTACTGGGCTGACATGGTTTAAGAAAGATGAGCATTTGGATATGTGGCAAACAGTGGCCTGCTGTGCACAGCATGTGTACTTAGGATACTGAAGAAGAGACCTGTTAGGCTCCTCAAAGCACAGACAGGTGGCTGGCAGACTGTCTCCTGGACCACGGGACCTGTCTTTAACCGCAGTAGCCACTGCCTGCCACCTCCCACTCTACAGCCTAGAACACTCATCTCCTAGGCAGCAAATGCAAATATCTTGACTGATACTTAACAAAAACTTATGGCTCATCCCTAGCTCCCCTGCAGCCCCAAAGTTCTTTTCTGGAGGAGCCGTCAGAGTAAACGAAGCAGGCCTACCTCAGACCATGTGCAGAGGGCTGCAGTGGAAGACAGCTGTCAGGCAGAGTTCCCCACAGGCCAGTAATCTGTCTCTCAGGCACTATACATTTTAGCACGTGCACCAGTTGGTGAGGAGCCTATGATCATGTACAAGGAGGTACCCAAAGCAAAGAGGGGCACTCCCTGTCATCCCCTTCTTTCAACTGTGTCCCAGGCACTGTGTTAGGGGTATGGCAATAAACCATACTGCTGGCTCTACTTCTCAACTCCACAGGTGACAACAAAGAAAGAGAACACCCTTCAAATCTCAAGAGGGAACAAGCAGTAGCACCCTCCCAGGCTCAGGGAGCCGTGGCCAAACTCCACCCTCGGGTCAACGTCAGTACACTTCCCACACCCACCAACACACCTCCATTTTCACCCTCCTCCATTTCCTTGCATTTCTAGTCCTCCTCTACCCTGTTCCTGTCTCTTCTCTATCCAACATCTTGATTTCCCTTTCCTTTTTTGTTTCTCCAGGTGCCTCAGTAGCTGTGGTTGCCTTAACACCTGACTGACAGTGGAGGGAGTCTTCTGGACTGCAGGCTCAAGGGCAGGCCAAGTTTGGCGATGCTGGTGAGTATCCATACCAAGCAGCAGTTATGTGTGCACCTCTGACCTGCCTGCAAATCTCACAGGAGATTTGTTCATTTCCTACTGAGCTCTTCTAACCCTCAATAGGGATGAGAACGTCTGCACAAACAAGAGATGTAGAAAGGTGAGCAATTTCTTAGAGAAGCCAGCTGATACAATTATTAATATTTTAGAAACTTCTTCAATGAAGTATAGGGCTGATGCATCCCCCCTTTTCAGTTTTTTGCCTCTGAACTTTCATGGTCAGTCTCAACTACCCAGATCTGAAGTGTGATAGCTCCTTTTCCTACTAGTTAGGAGAGTGACACCACTCAGCACTTACTCCCACCCTATCCAGGGCTTGTTCCTTTCCAGTCTCTGGGAATGTACCACCTGTCATGTCCCTGTAGGTCCTGTCCCAGGGACCTAGCTCCCTAGCAGCATGATTTGAGTCTCAGAGACTAAACAGTTCCAGTGCCTCTTGATACCAGGCACCATGTGAGAACCAACAATCCACAAACACTCCATGCACGGGGGCCTGGCTATTGGACAGATATACTGACTTCTAAGGCAGCCTTCTCCATATCTGCCATCCAAAAGATGGCATTGGTCTCCAAATGCAAATTCTCTTTTTGTAGCACTGGCTACAGTATCAATCAACACCACAGAGTTTATTTTGTCATAGAATCTTACTCAGGCTCATTGCTGGCGACAAGACAGCAAAACATGAAGTGGCAAGGCTTTCCTTAAGAGTCTGTATCTCTAGGCTCCAGTAGTTGAGGGGTAAGGGCTGTCATGTGATCTTATCAGGACCTTAGTCTGCTTAGGTAAAAAGCACTTTCCAGAGGCAGAAACCAACTTCATTGGTATTGATCTTCTCAGAGGAAAGGTGCTATAGAAATCTCATCTAATAAATAAAGGATTCAGGCTCCAGTGGTGGGCTTTCAGTCCAGCAAGGGAAGGAAGCTATCAAGCTCAAGGGAGTCAGTAAGTATTTATTGGTCACTTGTGCACTATTTACAGAGCTCTATCCTAGGGGCTGTGTGGAGGAGAAGGAAAAAAAGAAGTCACTAGTTCCTGCCTTTAAAGACAGCTGGAGACACATGGAGAGGAAAACAGCTGAAGGTCACAAAGAGCAAAGCAAGAAATCAACTGCAAATAAAATCAATACAATTCAGTGATGTGTAATAAATCGGAGGCACTAAGGGGAAGTCAACTACATAGGGTATCCTGGAGGAGGTAACTTTTCTAAAAATATATAAGGACATGAAGTAGCACTCAGGAGAAAACAGAATGTACATGTCAACAAGAATCAAGTGCTACTTTGCCTCATATTACCCAGATGCAGTGGGAGACAAAAAGGTGGCAATGCTGTGGACCCTGTCTTCCAGAAGCATCTTATTTAGATGTGGTAACAAGTGGCATATAGGACACAACTAAAAATAGTGCACTGGATGACTACTCATTAACACCATCTCAAGTGGTTCTTACATAATAGGGTGCACACATTTTTACCACTCAATGTTCAATAAAAAGCATCTCTGAAATAGGGATGTGGTTAAGCAATGGGCTAACTTCTATATGGTTGAAAATATGGACAGCCCATGCTGTAGTCATCTCCTCACTCTTTAGGGCACCCCATGAGCCAGCCTGGGGACATGAAAAAGTGGTGGGATTCTGGGAGCTCAACAGACCTGGGCTCAAACCCCAGGTGCTCCCTTTGTATTTTTGAGTTACTTAACTTCAAAGCTTGAGTTTTCATCTCTGTAAAAATGGAGGTACCATTTGTCCAACAATGCTTTTATAAGGGTTAAATAATATAAGACAAGTGCAGGCACCCAGCATATAGCAGGTATGGAATACAGCTATTCTTTTTCCTTCACCCAAAGGATGACAACTGCAAGATGCAGGGTGCTCACAGTCTATCCAAATGTTTACTAAGCATCACTGCACACCAGGTATGGGTACACTAGTAAGAGCTGAGAACCACAGAAGAATAAGATATGGCCCTGCCCTACAATATGCAAGGTCTGGGAGAAGGACAGACATGTAGACAGACACAGACAATTTCAATATCCTCTGAGAAATATATCATAAACAGAGGTCAACTGTGGATTCCACAGAAGAGAAGACTTTGGGGCAGTCTCAGGAGGAGATCACCAAATGAAGGGTTTGTTTAAAAAGACACTAGATTTTATGAAGGCTTCCAGAGAGGAAAACTGTGGAGACAAACACTGAGCCCAATCTGGCATTCCCATTCCTGACCCTGTTCTCGATGTTCCAATACCAGTTCTTTGGTCCTTGTGAATGAACTTGCTCCTGGAGGAAATGGGCTGCTGGAAAGTCCAAGCCACTGTGTTCAAATATGTGAGGAACAGGCTTGCAGAGGAGGAAGAGGTGGCTCTGGCAGGCAGAGTGAGGAGAAACAAGTATGTGTTGTCTAAGGAGACTGGTTTTAGTTCAGTGGAGGAAGCACCTAACAGTCTAAGTTGCCCAGCAAAAGGAGATGATATACTCCCTCCACGCTAGAGATGTACACAGTGGCTAGATTACCCACCAGGGCACTGCTGATGGGGTTTCTGCAGCATCAGCTCAAGGGGCTGGATTTGCACCAGATGGATGACTTCTAAGGTCCCTTAAGTGCTTGGATTCTATGTCGAAGAGTGGTAGGTTTGTTAGGCAGGAATAAGAGACTAGTGTGGTTATACACAGGTTTGTGACCTCCAAAGAACCCATTTTATCCATGCCCAAGATGAAACACAGGTTTTATTTATGCAAATACACCCTTCCCCAAAGTTGAGTATAATTAAACTCACAAGCATACCAAATAATTTTAATTAAACCAAGCAAGCATGCTACTCTGATAGTATATATGTCTTGTCTGATTTTTTTCCCTCTGCCAATAAAAATTCGAGGCAGAGAAAAGTGTGTAAAATAAATAATGCTGGGGTTCTCTATCTAGATCTTATTCCTTCAGCCAAATAATCCACTGGGAAAACCCTGAGGTGGCACATGTACCGTGGGCCTCAAGAATTTACATGGGGACTGGCCCAGACACACTCCTGCTTACCTGTGCTTGGGCCTACTCTAATATACTATTCCAAAAGGGCTTTCCCCTAATGATAACCAGTAGGCTCCCCAGAACACCACATTTCTCTGACTTTTAATTTTTTTTTTTAACAGTATTAGTCAACACTGACTGGGTACCCATCAGAGGCCACATACTCCAACAGCGGCTGTGGGAAGCTACAAAGCAACACGTGGTCCTGGCCCCTGAGGATTTTCAGTCTGGCAGGGAACAGGAGACCAATGGAAGGAGGGCATGTGTTAAACACTCACAAGGTGTAAATTTCTAAGTGAAAGGCAATAGAGTTGACTGGAATTGATATGAAACTTCACTGATGTGGGTCCTACTCATTTGAAATTTCCAGTAATTCTCTTTGGTTTTAAATTACCTTTGTGTCTCCTGTGAAAAACTGAGTCTATTAAGTGTATAGGCAGTATGAGCAGTTCATCAAACTTTGGGGTATGCCAGAATTACCTAAAGAAATGCAGTTTTACTTTCTAAAAAAGGATTATCCCCGCTACCCAGGAAGTGTTAAGTACTGGGCTGAGGCCCACACTTTTTAGAAGTACTACTTAAGAGGGAATCACAGTAAGAACCTATTGGAGTGACTAAGAGTGCCTAGCAGCAGATATTTGCATAAAATGTGCTAAACACAAATCACTTTTAACTATACATTAAAGGCCCTGGAAAGAACATCTCTGGTAAAACTTTGTGAGCAACTTATTATTTTGAAAGAAAAAAAAAATTAAATCCCATTATTTTGACTAAATACTAACTACTTCATATACTTTTTTTTTTTTTTTTTTAAACCACAACCAGTCTTATTTGGTGGTTTGGCTGAGAAGGCTCCATACAAGGGCCCCAACTCCTCAGCAAGGTTTTAGAAGCTGAACTAACTAAGAAGAGGTTAAGTGAGTCGAGTGTATTAATTTGGAGGCAAGATCAAGACATTGGGCACTTCAAAATAGACATACTGGGTTCAGTGGAGCCAGCAGAAGGTACAGGTAGTGGGGCTGAGACTTGGTCTTGAATTTTAGATCAAAGTCTGCATGGAATACCACTATCTAACACATAGGTGTGACCTGAGGCCAGTGACTACCCTTCTGGTCTCAGTTTCTTCATTTATATTAAAAAAAATGAGGCTGGACTAAATGACTGCTTAGGCTCTTTCTAATATTGGTGGTATGTGATTCTATCATGTATCTACCCACTTATTTTTGTGATTTTACATTTAATTCAAACAAAACCTTTCCAACTATCTCTCGATGTGGTTTGCTTTCATCACCTCAAGAAAGAAAAACCTGGATCAGCATCTTGGATATCTGCTATGATATTGGTTTGAAGAGAAGAGAGCTACTCTCAGGGTGCAGGCTCTCCCCACTCTAGCCTTACAGGCACGTGACATGTAACTATAAACAAAGGGAATACGTTTCAACTGTAAACAGAAATGAATCTACGGGATGGCAAAACTCTTTATAACACAGCTTTGAAAGGCCACAGGGTAGCCTGTCATTGGCTAAATCATCTATTTTTGGAGAATATATTTGAACATTTCCCATGCTTTCCTAGAATGTATTCATTAGCTACAACTTGTGAGGGACAGCTATGAAAAACCTACAGCTAAATCATATTTAATGATGAAAGACAATGTTTTCTACCTAAGATTGAGAAAAAGGCAAAGATGTTTCAACACTTCTATTCAACATTATGTGGGCAGAGCAATAAGGCAAGAAAAAGAAATAAAAAGCATATTGATTGGAAAGGAGTAAAACTGCCTATATTTGCAGATAACATGACCACAGATTAGAAAATCCTAAGGTTGCAGTAAAAAAGATAACATTAAAAAAAATCGACTATTTCTAGGTGGCAGCAAAAAAAATCAAAATATAAAATTTTAAAATTCCATTCACAATATCATCAAAAAACTAAAATACTTAGGAATAAATTTAACAAAAGATATACACTGGAAAATACAAAGTGTGGCTGAGAAACTAAATAAGACCTAAAAATAAATGGGGAGACATATCATATATATGGGTTGAAAATATATTAAGATGGCAATTCTGTGAATATTTTTGTAAAAACAGGTAAAATATTTTAAGTGTGAACAGATTCTTCACAAAAGGAGATATATGAGTGGCCAAAAAACATATGAAAAAGGTATTCAACATCACCAGTCATTAGGGAAGTACAAATTAATATACCACACACCCACTAGGAACACCTAAAGTTAAAAAGACCGACCATATTAAATGTTGGCAAGGATATGGAGAAATTGAAACCCTAATGCACTGCTGATGGAAATGTAAAACGATACGAGCCACTTGGAAAAGATTTTAGCAGTTTCTTAAAATGTTAAATGTACACTTATCATTTAACCTGGCAATTCTACCCCTATGTATCCACCCAATAGAAATGAAAACACATGTCCACACATGATTTGTGCATGAATGTTTATAGCAACTCTATTCACAATAGCCCCAAACTGGCAACAAACCAAATGTATGTCAATTGGAGAATGGATAAACACATATACCCATACAATGAAATACTATTCAGCATTAAAGAGCAATGAACTACTGATACATAACATAGATGAATCTCTAAAACAACATGCTATGTAGACACAAGACTATATACTGTATGAATCCATTGATATTAAAAATCCTAGAAAAGGCAAAACTATAGCAACAGAAAGTAGATCAGAGGTTGCCTGGGGCTGGGGCAGGAGAATATAGGGATTGACTGAAAAGGGGCACAAGGGAACTTTTCTGGGATAACGGAAGTATTCTAAAATTGAATTTGGTGATGGCTACACAACTTTCATAAATTCACTAAAACTCACTGAGCTGTAAAATAGGTGAATTTTATAGTACATAAATTACATCTCAAAAAAGGTGTTTAAAAAACCTTGCTAAACAATTAATTAAAACTATTTAATATTAAGTATTTACTACTGGAACTAAGATAAATTCATTTCCTTTTACAATAATCCATTTCTCTCCCCATAAAAACTATTTTAAGAAGGGTAACCTAGTCGAATAGCTTTGATAAAATTATTATTGTGCTGTTATTGGGGCTGACTGGACTACAGAAGTAGCTGCAAGTCTGCTGTTAAGATGGAAATTATTTCACTTCATGGGACAAGGGTCTCCCAGCTCACCAGTCAGTAGAGTACGGGTAGGGATGTGACACAGGCTGCAGCAGATGTGCCCTGCACATTGTCTTTTAAGAGCTCAGTCTTTGATGCTCCTTTGCTTAGGGAGGGGAGCTATTTGTGTTTCTGATATCTCTCTATAGCCCTGTCGAAAGATATATGGTAGGTTGGATCTCTGGGACAGTGCTGCACTAATGGGCTAAATACATGGAGCTTTGTGTTCAGTAAAAGGTTTGACTTGTTTTGTTCTAACACCTCAACTTGCAATTTACTGAGGGGCAGCAGAGGGACTGATCTATTTCGTTTTAGACTAGAACACTGACACATTAAAGATTAAATGGGGACTACAGATAGCATACTTGTGTTTAGGTGAAAGTATAGTGAGAGTGAAAGGAAGAGAGCAGCAAAAGGGAGGAAATCTCAGAATTTGCCTCTAGATTTCCAATTACCCGTAGCACTCACATATACAATAACTCCCATCAAAAGTTTTTATTTTTGTTTTTTTTGCTTTGGGGAGGGTGGACAGGACACCTCCTTCTCTTGAGCCACAGGTAACATACCTAGTTGCTCTCTTAGGAGTACTGGAGAGGCTTTGGCCTTTCATTGCTAGACTCAACATACAAACAGGAGCTCCTAAAGGGGTGGGGTCTTTTGGTAACTATGTTTTCTTTGTGTAACACTGGGCTGAGCATGAACTCTCCACTCAGCGGCAGGAATGATAACACTTAACCAGCCAAGTAATTTGGTTGTGATAAAGGATCTTAGGTGATTCCCTGCATAGCTGAGTTTTCTGATGGATCCAGGCTAGAACTCTGTACATGGAATAAGGTTTTTTATAAGAACATATGGCATCCCTTTCTTTCCGAGACATAGGCAGAATGCCAAATGTTCCTGACAGGTTCACACTTGGATGAGAATTCAAATAAAGGCACAGACACGTGGGCTGATTTTTGATGCTGGTGAAATGGATCAGCCTGGTAATTTCATGTCCCCAATATGCTTCATAATCACTGCAGCTCATTGCCCTACTCTGGACCTTAGGATATCACTATTCGTTCACTGCACAGCCCCTTGTAGTGGTGCCAACAGCTGTTAACACATGCATATTCCTTCATTTAATCAGTTCAAATTCTTCCTAGATCATTCCGCTAAAAAGACTCACCAGCCTCTTTGGCTTTCCTGCATGCTTAATTGAAAAAAAAAAAATCAGATCAGATCATATTAACCATATTGAAAACCACTGATGGCTTCTCACTATGAACCAACATCCAAACTCCTCAGCTTGGAATCTAGAATCCTTTTCCTCCCTTTCTAGCAGTCTTTCCTCACTTGATTCCAAGGCTCCATCCAGCTGCACAGAGGTACTCTCCAGAACACCAGAAAAGAGGGAAGACGTACTCCCTCTTGTCCCACACCTGAGTCCCATCCTTTTTTTAAAGTCTCAATTACAGAAGCTGTCCAGAGTCTGTCGGTTGGAATTAATCTCTCTCTCCCCATATCCCTATAGCATATAGCTTGTAGTTTGGTAAAACTCTTAGGGTAGGCTGCCTGGGTGCCAGTTATTTTATTTATGTGTCTGCCTTCCTCTCAGGCCCAGCAAATTCCTACTTCAGTGTATATTAAAATCATCTTGGGGAACCCTGGAGAAGTGGCTGATTCCAGGATTGGGGAAAGGTAACTACAAGATGTACCTAGTATTTCTTTATACCAAAGAATAAGGAAATGCTCCCAACCCCTCCACCCCAAAAGATGGGGAACATGTCACAGGAACACAGGAGCCAGCTTAAAGGAACTTCCACTGGCCAAATCTGGGACAATCTGAACACCAAAATAATTAAGTATAGTCAGCCCTCTGTATCTGTGGGTTCCATATGCGTGGATTTAAACAACCACGGATTGAAAATATAGTTAGGCCCATGATGGTTGTGTCTGTACTGACACAGACTTTTCCTTCTTATCATTATTTCCTAAACAATACAATGTAACAACCACTTAGATAGCATTTACATTGTATTACGTATTATAAGTAATCTAGAGATGGTGTCAAGTATACCAGAGAATGTGCCTAGGTTATATGCAAATACCACACCATTTTATATCAGGGACTTGGATTTTGGGGGTCCTGGAACCAATCCCCCTCAGATACCAAGGGATGACTACACAGTAATGAATCATAAACCACTGAAAAAGGTAACAGCCTATTAGTCCATACCAATAATATATAAATAAATGGGGGAGAGGAGAAGGCTTCACTTACAGAAGAATAGTAAAATGCAGAAGGAGTGCTAGAGTTAGCAAATCATTGTTTTGCAACCATCACACTAAAGATGGGTTTAGGCAAGAATCATCAATAGATGGTGAATCTAGGGGAAATTTTTGATGAGGAGCAGGGCAATTACATGGTCTTAAAGCGTTTTCCCACAGATTGCGCTTATTAGGTGCAAGGGGAAAACAGTAAATATATAGTGCAGAAGTCAGACAACACTATGACTGAGTGGGTGAATCAAAATTAACATCAACAATGAGGGACTGATGGACATCTTGGACATTTATGCCTCCCAATGTAAAACCCTGAGAAGGACACATTATTACTTATGTAGTATTCTGGCTGAGAATATGTAACCCACATTTAATTATGAAGAAACATCAGACAAACCCAAAATAAGGAGCATTTCATTAAAAAGAAGAAGAGGGATATGTGTGTAGGATAGAGGGCTGTGTTCTTTAAAACTGCTGATATCATTAAAAAAAAAAAAAAGGCTGTGAAAATGTTCCAGATTAAGTATCTTAAAGAGATGTGACAACTAAATGCAACATATGATCATGAACTGAATCCTATACTGGAGGGGAAACATGCTTTTAGAAAGGACATTATTGGACGAACTGACAAAACTGGAATATAGCTGATAGATTTGATAAAAGTGCTCTATCAGTATCAATTTACTGAAATTGATAACTGTACTATGGTTATATAAAGTAATATCCCTATTCTTAGGAAATGTTCACTGAAATTTAAAGGGGTAAAGAGCCATGAGGTTTGTAACTTACTCTGAAATGATCCAGAAAAAAAATTATTTCCAAACAAAAAGCTGAAAACAATACCTGGGGATCTTTTCTGACTTAATTGCTTAGAGAGGGGTCCAGATAGTCTACTTCTTTTTAAATCTTCCAAGGATTGAGAACTACCTAGAGCAATGGTTCTCAAGGTATGGTCCTCAGGCCAGTAGTATCAACATCACTTGGGAACTTGTTCTACTGAATCAAAACCTCTGAGAGTGGGGCCCAGCAACCTGTGTTTTAACATACCCTCCAGGTGAATTCTGATGCCCACTCAAGTTTGAAACCACCAACCTTGACTATGAGCTCCTAGATTCTCTATTTGTAGCTCCTATATTCCCCACAAAACCTAACAAAATGCCTTGCGCATAGCCATATTTCAATAAATGCTGCTGGATTTGGTTTGACAGTGAATGATAAGGCAGAAATGACCACTGAGGCATTTGCAAGATAATAAACTACTCTAGAGGCCCCAGCTAACACATCATTCTGGGCTTATAAAGTGAACAGACAACTTATTTTGAAAACAATGAAGGAAGTCAGCTTACTGAGGAGGTTAGTAAAAGCATAACTGTCCCCAAAAGGTACAGGTCTGCTTGTAGTTTGTTAAGTCACCATCAACTGAAAATATACAAAAATTTATACAAGCTCTTAGACTGGCATTTAAAATTTAATTCTGTGGTTCTGGCAAGCAATGCACAATGATTAAAAAGCCAAGCTGTGTACAATCACGCAAGGTCTGCTTAGAGAAGACAGCATTCACGTGACTGTGAGGTGGCCCAGATTGGATGAAGATGGCCAGATTTCAGAAGAACATCTGCTAGATGGCATTTCAGGAGACAAGACTCCTGCAATGAGAATGAACTAATCTATTTGCCTACTGAGTAGAAAATGAAACAAATAAATCCATTTTTATGCAACTGTTTTCTATCCTGAGATGTTAAACTGTTGAAGGTACTCTAGGATGCAGGATATCATCCCAGCCTCGCTGCCACATGCCTTTTCTAATTGGCACCTTGAAAGATTTCAAGGCGAAGGGTGTTACTTCGGTATTGTTGATTTAAAGGTTATCTAGTCACGGTGAGGCAGAAGAGAATTCCTCTTCAAAATTCACCTCCTTATTGAAAGCCCATAGAGTGTCTTGGCAATTAATAATTCCTATCACCTCTAGCTGTTCCCTATGTAAGAAGGTTCAGAACTCGCCTTACAAATTGCTCTTTTGAAGATCAAAGGGAAACTGAATGTGTCTGTGTGTGCTCTAGATGAGACTGTAATTTAGTGGAATTTTTAGAGAAGGCTTCACTGGCAGTGTTTGGATGACAGCCCCGGGGCGGAGGATTCAGGGGAGCTTGGCCACTCTTCCCTTTGGAGCATCTTCCCTGCCTTTAATTGGCACCTCATTAGAAATTAATGAAAATGACATCCTCTGTTCTTCCTGCTCTAGGCATCGAATGCTACAAAAAGGCCCATCACAATTCATAACACATTCAATTTATATAGCAATGGCTCTTAAGCATTATTTATGAGATGTGAATTTCTTGTCAGCAGTTAATAACATGTACAGAATGGAAGGGGAATGGAAGAAAAGATTGTGAATATATATTAAAAAAAAATTTCTGCAGTGAAGAAGTGTTCTGTTCTGTTTGAGTTCAAACTACCTTCCTGAGTCTTCACTTTCAGTAGTAAATTACTGTGTTTTCCCTCTCTAAAACCTTTCAGGGCAGTTAAATGTCTCTCCAACACTCCATGCATCCTCAAGGAAATAACTGTACAACTCACCCTTTCCTAGAGAGATCCAAGCAGACAGGCAGGAGGACGCAAAAGTTATTTGTCAAAGGCAGTCCCAGATTTTTTTTAAGGCATGTTCCCATTGCTGTCCTTCATCTTTTGAAGCGTGGCAGTTGACTCAGTCATTTTTCTGAGCACATAAGTGTAATGCTCTCAGTGGGCCAAATTGAACTCCTAGCCCTCTCTGGGAAGGCTACTATCTGGAAGGACTGCAGAAAGCTCAGGGCTTTCTTCCCCTACAGAAAAGTCAAATTTCCCTATAAATCCTTTTAATAAAGGATTAAAAATCCCTTTTAATAAAGGGATTTTTTCTGTGAAGTTTGGATTCAGTTGAGGGGCCACACTTGGGGATCTGGAGGGCCACATATTGAGGCCCCAGGTTCCCCACCCCTGAGTGGGGCAAAGTTGACTAGTCATCAGACCCCAGAGTTTCCTTGGCTAACCACAGGATTCCTCCCTGCCCAATCTCGATAAGAATTTAAAGTTACCTGGCAGGGCTGATTAAAACAGGCCAAGAATAAGGTTCTGTATTTACCCGGGCCATACCACATACATGAACACAACTGAAGTCTGAAAACTCTGCTGACACGCCTCTGCTCCCACCACTTATCTTAACTCTCTTTATGGTTTCCCACAGCATTTAATAGGGTAACTAAAATGCTTTTTTAAAAAAAGTAAAAACTTCTCTGGTGACACCTGGACTCCCTGTGCTGGTCCCTGTTTCTGCAGTTGAATATACACTTCTAATCTTGTGGAGAACCACACACACCGGAGTATGTAACAAACAGGTATCTGGTTATGACAGGAACAGGAGTTCCAACTTAGTTTCCACAAGATGCTAGTACACTCTTTCTTCCCCCTTATTTCCAACAGAGCAGATAATCGACGAACAGGAACAGCAAAGATTGCCTTTTCAGAAGACAGTTATAAAATTCCAGTGACTGTAATTTTATAACTGCTGAGTAAACTATTTAGTCCTGGCTGCCAAGAATAGTACTTGTAGGACATCTCCGGCTATCCTAGAAGTGAAAGGGAGCTTCTAAAGGGAACTTCTCAGGACGAAAGACAGGATTCTCAGAGGCCAAAGGCAGGTCTCAAAGTCTGCCTGATGATAGCTCTGCTACCCAGAACAACTTTATAATATTATGTTTTAAAATCAGAAAATAAAAACAAGGAGAGGAAAATTGTAAATCAGCCTAAAATAATGCAGCTATACAATTTTGTTCCTATGTTGATATATGTGGCCAAGAGGAGAAAAAGGATTGGCCTAAGTTTTGTTCTACTGTGGGTAGACATAAAGTTTTAAAAAATACACCCCACCACTGTGCTGCAATTCTAAGAGGTGGTATTATACTAGAGAATACTGAAGGAAAGCTTACTTTAAAGCTATTTCCAAGTATTAACTGACTGAACGAATTAAGGTTCAAAGAAAACAATTTTCTAATCAAACCTTAATTTAAAAGAGAGATGGAGGAGAAATATTCCATTTATCATGAATAGTAAAAAGCTCATTCAAAATTAATTTATTATCTGAATTTTATGGTACATACTCCATAATTTTACTAGTTTGGTTACTTTCTAAAGTCATGAATGAGAAGGAATCAGAGTAATAAATGGTGGGAGAAGTTGAAAGCAGTAAGCAGTGACAATGTAACACTAAGGAAATATGTGTAAGAGGAGTTGGGGATGTTTTTGTCTTTTTTGTATGTGTAAGAAGAAATGAAGCAAGAATCCTGTGCTCCTGATTTCTCAAGCTCCAAACCTATAGCATGCAGTACTACAGCAAACCTATCTATAATACTCAGGAGAATGAAGGACTTCAGCCACTTAATTTCCAAAGCTGGGTCAAGGTATTAGGGACACAGTTTCCATCATGCCACTGGGGGAGATGCTTACCGCAGCGACATGATCCCAATTCCTGCTGCACCAGCTCCAGTTTGGTTTGGCACTGGAAGCACCGACGTCTACTCTTCTGTTTAGATCGGCTGGTTTCCTCCGACTGTTCAGTATTCTCCAGTAGTCGTGGCCGTTTTACTGGTGAAGCCTCATTCTCAGACTGTGAATCTAACCAAAACAACACATTAGGGGATCAGGATTAGTGTACTAATTAATGTACTGCCAGGCAATCTTCTGACCAGGCTACTGCCCTTGTCCAGGAAGGAACTGGACCCGTGTGAGCAAGGAAGCCAGTTCTGACTTGCTTGGTTTATAGTGCACAAACTGGGACAGGCATGTACCTTTACTGTTAACTTCTAACAAGCTGGGCTTGAGCTAGAGAGGAGGGTGCGGGTGGCTCAACAAAACCCAGCTCTACATTGTCTTTAAAAATAGCTAAGTTTCCACGAGGAGACCATTCCAGCTAGAAATGGGATCCTGTCTTTGTCTGTACCCCTTCATTGGGCCCTAGATGTTTATTGCTTGTAGTGGTTATTTACCTGTTCTTGGGTATTTGCTTGTCCTCAAGTAGACTGTAATTCTTTAGAGAACGGACCATTTCTAATGTACCTTTATATATCACAATGCTTTCACAATTCCATACCCAAAGCCAGTGTTTGATGGGTGATCTATAATCTTGTCTAGTAAAATTACTCACATTTCTACTCCTAAACACTCAAGAATCAGGTTTTAATATTGCAAATTAGTCCAACTTTATTCAAAGTGAAGGGTCTCCCTGGCTTGTTCACAAGCAAGCTGTCCCATGGCCTCCATTGTGGGGTGGTACAGAGGCAGCACCTGGCACCACAACTCTTGCAGTGGTGGCAAAATGGTAGGTGGAGGCAGGTGCATCGTATGACAACCTGTCTTATGTAACTTCAAAAAAGTAACAAAAATGCAATGAAGTTCACATCACAGGCTGTAAATGACTCTTGCTTTCCAAAAATGGGCAGCGCTCAGGGGCTCTGTACTCCTGGATTAGCTGCCACTGCATGCTGAGAATGTAACTCTTACCAAGGTTCCAAAGTGGTTTGTGCTAAATCACTTCCAGAAGGAAGTCTCCTAAATGGTCTTCTTCAAAATAATCTAGATCCTACCACTTCTCACCCCTCTGCCACCCCTACCCTGGTCTAAGCCATCATTATTTCATCCAGCCTAGTATAACAAGAGCCTCTTAACTGGTCTCCCTGCTCACCACCTTGCCCTTGTAGTCTATTCTCCAAATAGCAGCCAAGTGATCCTATTAAAAATCTAGTTAGAATTACATTACTTCCCTGTTCAAAATCCTCTAACAGCTCCCTTTCTCGGAGTAAGAGTCCATATACTTACTATGACCCTCAATGCCCGACATGATTTGCCCTTCCCTCATCTCCTGCTGCTTTCTCCCTTTGCTCCATCTACACCAGCCTTCTTATTATCTCCTACCTCTGGGCCTTTGTAACTTCTGCTCCCTCTGTCTGGAACACTCTTCATCCATATCTACATGGGATCTCATCTCTTTTAAGTCTTTGTTCCAAAGTCATATTTTCTTTTCTTTTGTCAGTCTTATTTTATAAGGTCACATTTTCAATGAAGGTTTCTTCCCTGATCATTCTATCTAGACCACCCAATCCCCCATCCCTAGTACTTCTCCTCCCTTTTCCTGCTTTATATTCCTCCACAGCACTTATCTTTTCACATTATCCCCTAGAAGAATGCAAACTTCAAGAGGGCAGGAAATTTCACCAGCTTTGTTCACTGACATGCCCTCCATGTCTACAGCTCAATAAATTTCTTAAAAGAATGAATCTTCTCTTAGGCAGTCCTGATTTTCTATTTAATGTGGCTCTAGTGAGAAGTCACAGCCTGTAGCATGTATTTTAGTGAAGGCTGTCTGTGTGCCTTTCCCCAGCCTCCCTGTGTGTGAGGAAGATGCTGTACTTCACCCACCATTGCCCACCCACCCCGACAGTGATGACAGTTTGCTCACAGTCCCCCAGCCCCACCGTGTCGCACACTGGCATAGAGAGGCCCCGCACCATTCCTAGCAATTGTAAACTTCATTTTTCATCTCATTTAATTCTTCCAGTCCTGCATGACATTTTCCCCCAATACAAACCACCTAAATAAGGCCTTTGATGAAAACAACTGAAAGCAAGTTCAGCCTATTTCCCACCTCTGCTGAACAAAACTGTCCAAACCCAGTTGGTGTGGTGACTGAGGCAGCCACAAACACAGCAGGCCCCCTCTTCTTTTTTCTACAAGAGCAACAAGCAACAATCTAAATGTAAATCGTTACAAAGCAGGAATTCACTCGTATGAGCCACACTGCTGTCTGGGCGGGGTGGTCCTTTTACACAAACCAGCAATGGCACTATTTGTATTAATAACCCTATCTAGACATACTGGGTTTTTTGGTAACAAGAGAAAATTCTAGAGTAAAAGCCATAACAAAAAAATGATGCTTGTTCTGAGACAAGGTCCTGAACGTGAAACATCCTTAGAAGGTGCTTGTTCTGAGACAAGGTCCTAAATTTGAAACATCCATGGGGCTGGGTGTCAACACAAGAAAGGGAGGCAGTTGAGGCCTTTTCATTATTAACAGGGTTAAAATCTGGAGGGCTTTGGCATGATGCCAGCACACCTCTGATGTAAAAGAGGACCACTCAGACTCTGAGCTTCTTTCATTCACACCTCTGATAGAACTGTGTGTCTGAAAATGCAGAGTTCACATTCAAAGCTGCTTCCATATGAATCTGTCCCAAACTATCAAACGTTCTATCTACCTGCAAAGCATCTGCCTCCATTTATAAAGCAAACCTTTGCTGCAAGAAGATAATTTAATTTCAGTGTGGCAATGAAGCTGGAAAAAAAGAAAAGAAAAAAGAAGAATTTCAGCGTAACAATGCTATCCATAAGCTAACTACTTTCAAATAAGCAAGGGAGTGATATGTGAAGAAAATAATTTTTTTTTTTTAAATTTATTTTTTTAATTTCAGAATATCATGGGGGTACAACACTTTGGCCATTCACATTGCCCCTGTTCTGCCCGTGTCAGAGCCACAATCGTGGTCATCTCCCAAACTGTGCTCCCCACATCCATTCAGTGAGAGTTTTTCCCATCCCTTCCACCCCCCTCCCGCCCGCCCGCCCTCTGATGAATGTTATTGCCCTGTGTGATGTAAGTGTTCATCGGTTAGTACCAGTTTGATGGTGAGTACCAGTGATGCTTGTTTTTCCAATCCTGTGACACTTCGCTTCGAAGAATGGGTTCTAGCTCCAACCAGGATAATACCAGATGTGTTAATTCACTGTTGTTCCTTATTGCTGAGTAATACTCCATGGTATACATATACCACATTTTATTGATCCACTCGTGTACTGATGGGCACCTGGGTTGTTTCCACAACTTTGCAATTGTGAATTGTGCTGCTATGAATATTCGAGAGCAGATGTCTTTATTATAAAATGTCTTTTTTTCTTTTGGATAAATACCCAGTAGTGGGATTGCTGGGTCAAATGGTAATTCTACTTTTAATTCTTTGAGGTATCTCCATATTCTTTTCCATAGAGGTTGTACTAATTTGCAGTCCCACCAGCAGTGTATGAGTGTTCCTACCTGTCCACATCCCCGCCAACATTTGTTATTTGGGGATTTTTTGATATGAGCCAATCTCACTGGAGTTAAGTGATATCTCATTGTGGTTTTGATTTGCATTTCCCTGATGATTAGAGAAGTTGAGCACTTTTTTATATGTTTGCCGGCCATCATTCTGTCTTCTTTGGAAAAGTTTTTGTTCATGTCCTTTGCCCATTTTTTAATAGGGTTGTTTGATTTTTTCTTGTTGATTTTCCTAAGTTCTGTATAAATTCTGGTTATCAGCCCTTTATCAGAGGTGTAGCATGCAAATATTTTCTCCCATTCTGTGGGTTGTCTGTTCACTCTAGTGATAGTTTCCTTGGCTGTGCAGAAGCTTTTCAATTTGATCAGGTCCCATGTATTTATTTTTGTTGCTGCTGTGATTGCTTTGGGGGTCTTCTTCATATATTCTTTGCCTAGGCCAATGTCCATAAGAGTTTTTCCAACGTTTGAAGAAAATAATTTTTAATGTATGATTCCTATGATTAGGAAATGGAATTCATATTTACATTATCATAACTGGTCATCACCAAACAAGCCCCTTTGATGGGACCCCCAAAAGTCAGGAGGCCGGTCCAGTCCTGACCTCTTTTCCTCTTAATTCCCCACCTTATCTGACCAACAAGCATTCAATAACAACACTAAGGAATAAATCTACATGGACCTGTGCTAAGATTTTCCTTTAGCCATTCCACATTAACATAAAGACCACTGATTTGTTTGTTATGGTAGGCTAGGCATGGGATATTCCTGAATAATGGGTCCTAAGGGAGGTTTCCAATGCTGCCACAGCATCTGGCTGCACTACACTGGCCATCCTAAAAGAATACCATTGAGCCCCAGTCATTCCTCTGAGAGTCAATGTCCCAGCATCCATGTATAGAAAGTCTGAGCCACAGAAAGCAGTCCTAGATGATTCTAAACCAAGACAGATAAAATGTCTAAAAGAATATGTTATTTTTCAGAATTAAGGAACTATTCCCAGACATTAAGAGATCCACAACTTTTAAGCTCTGAAATATGCCCACTTAACCATTCCCTCAGTTGATATTCTATTAGATGCCCTCTAATGCTCCCTACCACAAAGAAGGAGGGGAAATAAGCCCCCAAAACTGCTTACCACCCTCCACATGCTGCCATCCAGAAAGGTGACTGTGTTATATATAATTTCTTGGAGAAGCAAACCATTCTTTGGCATTTTCTCACAAGTCAATTTAGTGTTTTAATTAGAAGCTAATGAAATAAATAACAGTCTATAGGATCACCATCGTCAAAATAAGAAATTTACATCTCCTCTGCTAATTACCTAATGAAACCTTGCGCCATAGGGTGAGTTGCCTAAATAAGATAAACAGACGTCCAGGGCAAGGATTCTAATTATATAATAATGAACTAAATAATTCAACTATTCAATTATAAGTTTTATGTCAATTAGAAAAAGATGATCAGAAACAAAAGATCCAAACATGGTTAAAATTAAAGGAACCATCTATTGTCTATAATGAATAAACTTTAATTATTTATTTTCTGATCACAAATATCATTCCTGTTACCTTGAAGCATTTTCAATTTCCTGAACAATGACAGAAAACGCCTAATAGTCTACTTGCACACTCTGAACTAGGGCAGTAAGGGTTAAATGTGGAGAGAAAGGTGAACAGAAATAACTCTTACATGCAGCTCTAACTGTCAGAAGAATGGAGTCCTTGCAAGGAGCATGCTCATTAACAGTGGAAGGAGCTGCAGTGGCAAAGCCAGAAACTGCTCCCACCCCAGGAGGTAAGAGTGACTTCTAATTAAGGTCCTTCATAAAGGGCCAACAAAGCAGATTTTTTCCAGTATGCCTTTTCTTAAGAAAATAATCTAGTCTGGATATACCCACCCAGAGCTGTCATACTCCCACGCCAGGTTCACAGCTCTTGGTGCTCACCAGATCCCCCTCCTCTTTCTCTGCCAATGTTTAACAGAATGAGAAAGATATGACATTGGATCTTCTGGTCCAGCAGTCCCCAACCTTTTTGGCGCCAGGGACTGGTTTCATGGAAGACAATCTTTCCACTGGGGGGCGTGGTTGGGGGGGATGGCGCAGGGAGGCACCGGAGCTCAGGCAGGGTGATGGCCTGGTTCCTAACAGGCCACTGACTGGTACCGGGCCATGGCCCAAGGTTGGGGACTGCAGTTCTAGTCAAAGGAAAGTCTGATCAAGAATCATAATGTGATTAAGTGAGTAAGGAATATCTTAAGAAAAAGTATTTTGCCTATTAGCTTTCCTGGTTTGAAAGTAACCACTGCTTAATTTGTTACAGAGAAACAAGTACTATATAGTTGCCCCTCAGTATCCTTGGGGAATTGGTTTGAGACCCCCACAGATACCAAAAGCTAGGGATGCTTAAGTCCCTTATATAAAGTGGCATAGTATTTGCATATAAGCTAAGCACATCCTCCTGTATACAGTTGACCCTTGAAAAATGTGGGGCCTTTGGGTGCTGACCCCCTGCACAGTCAAAAATTTGCACATATTAAATAACTTTTGACTTCCCCAAAACCAGACTACTAACAGCCTACTGTTGACTGGAAGCTGATTGACATGTTTTGTATGTTATCTGTACTATATACTGTATTCTTACAATTAAGTCAAAGAAAAAAATGTTATTAAGAACATCACAAGGAAGAGAAAATATATTTACTATTCATTAAGTGGAACTGGATCACATAAATATCTTCATCCTTGTCTTCATGTAGAGTAGGCTGAGGAGGGGGAGGAAAAGGAGGGTTTGGTCTTGCTGTCTTAGGGGTGGCAGAGATGGAGGAAAATCTAAGTAGACCTACACAGTTCAATCCCATGTTGTTCAAGGGTCAACTGTACTTTAAATCACATCTAGATTATAATATCTAATACAATGCAAATGTTATATAAAGTTGTTTTACTGTATTGTTTAGGGAATAATGACAAGAAAGTCTGTGCATGTTCAGTACAGATGCAACCATTCATTTTTCCCCCCAGTATTTTCAATCCATGGATGTGGAACCAATGGATATGGAGGGCTGACTGTACAGTGATTTTAAAAACATATAATCTGAAGAGAGGAATTCTTCTAATTGTACTTTCCTAGCCAATGGCAGAAAGTAGTGGTAAAACTTTCAATTTTGAAACTGTTTTTCAACTGGAAAGCTTGACTGGCAACAACAAACAGAGCTACTTCCTTTAAAATTCTGTTTTGTCTCTGACAGAAATTCACATTTGTTCCTTACTGTCACTGTTCTTGTCTTTATTACTCATGTTCTCTCCCGAAAATTTCCAAATAAATTGTGTCAGGCCTGTCAAAGTTGAATCCCAATCTCTCTTAATCTCCTGTCACTGTGCAGCTGGCAGCCTGCACACACCCCAGGCTGCTAACCATGGCTGTGGCTTTCTGACATCTCAGGTGGGCTCTTAGACCTCTACATAAGCCAACACTCACAATACAGGAGAATGGGAGAAGCGAAGTGGCAACAAAGAGAAGAAAGTCTTCTATTCCCTCTACTCACACCTTCTCTTATGTCTATGAAAGAAAGATGAGTCTGTTTAATCTCAGGCTCTATGACGGCTTTTGAGGTACTCAATCAGTTTTTTTAAACCTATCACAGTCTCTTGACGGATTGACATTTGTGATCCCAACAGCCCTGTGCAAACATCAGTAAGAGCAATAATTAATGAACCCTCACACATCACTGCTGTCTCTCCTTCCACCATTTGAAAGGAGCTTAAGCTGTTAAAACCTCTGTCCACGAAAAATACCACGCTCTCACTGGAAAAACTGATAAAAGAGGCTTGAAAAAAACTATTTCACAGGTACCTTCTCTCTGTGTTTCTCCTCATGCTTCACTTTCAGAGTATATGCAGGGATTAGACCCAACCCCTTCTGGCATTTTACTCTGTGTGCCATGAAAGACTTTAGGAGAGAAAACTCCCCTGTTACTCATTAAAAAAAATTTTTCCCCACTTCATTTGACTGGGATTTTCCCTTCCTTTCTTGTCTTCCTAATGGCCCTAGAATAATTCTGTATTAACATGCCTGCTGAAAAGCCATTCCATGGACAGAAAATGAGGTTCAACAGGCTGATTATTAAAATTTTGTAGACAATGCCATCATCTTCATTTGATACGGAGATGAATCTAGCTTGAAATACACCTGGGATGCCATATCCTGGATCATAACCATTTTAAAAGTCAGTTGTTCACAAACTACTAAGCAGTATAATTCCTAAGCATTAATCCCCCTCTCCTGCTGGGAACACAAGATTGGGAGTTCTGGAATGGCTAATCAGTAGGGCTGACTATCTTGGGAGTCTCTGTCCTTCACAGTATGCTCAAAAAACATAAGGTATCAGAAATTTTCTTGGGGCTAGTAATTATCATCTAACTACCTGATTTTGGTCCTCATGACAGCAATGCAGAAACTGCTTCTGAAGCGACTCTTGGCTGGAAGACAGCATAAAGAGCAGCAGAACACACAGAAGTCGTGAGTCATGATAATCTGTGCCATCCGGGAGATAAGTACCCACATACCCCAAAGGCATGTTTTATTTCTAATTTGTTTTTAAATTTTTGTCTTGCTGTGTTGCCCAGGCTGGTCTCGAACTCCCAGTCTCAAGCAATCCTCCTTCCTTGGCCTCCCAAAGTGCTGGAATTACAGGTGTGAGCCACCAGTGCCTGGACCAAAGGCATGTTTTAAAGACTGGGATTAGATATCTCACTTCCTCACAGCCCACCTTCCCCGCCAATTCCTGGTGCACAGGAACCTAGAAGCTTATTCTGGTGGTATACACCTTGATATCAGAAACAAGTGATTATGAAGTCATCGAAAGATCAAGGAGGAGAAGCTAATGGGCCACGGGGAGAATAGATATCCATCAAATAAAACAATCTTCAATAAAAGCCATGGCACCAGAGTCCAACAGTTATAAAGAACAGAGTTTTCCCTCCAACTCTTCTTTCTAATCTGTATGTCTTCTATTTCTTTTTGTTGCCTGTTGTGCTGGCTAGGCTTTCTAGTATGATGCTGAATAGGAGTGTTGAGAGAGGACACCCTTGTCTTATTCCTAGCCTTAGGAGGAAAGCAATCAGTCTTTACCCAACCTCTTATTTTAAAAAATTTCAAACATACAACAAAGTTGAAAGAATAATACAGTAATCACCTGTGTACACTCCATTCAGATTCAACAATTGTTAACTTTTTGTCATATTCCTTAAACTCTCCCTTCCATATTTATACTTTTCCTTCCTGGAACCATCTGAAAATAAGTAGTAAACATCAAAATACTTCACCCTGGAATACATACACATCTACTAGTAAGGGCATATCCTTAAATGGCAAAATTATCACATATTAAGCATAATGCCCCAATATCATCTAATATTCAGGCCATATTCAAATTATCTTCATTATTCTTAAAGGCATGTCCAATCAAGTTTCATGTGTTACATTCAGTTCTTATGTCTAAGTCTCTTTTAATCTAGAACAGTATGTCCTTCAAACTGTTTGTTTCTTCATTCGTTAAAATAACACAGACTTTTTGAACAGTTTTTCTGTGGAATATGCCACATCCTGGATTCCTTCCTTCTTTTGTTCTTTTTCTTTCTTTCCTCCTTTCCTAACTACCTATCTGTCGATCTATCAATCAATCTATGGCATCATTTAACTTTTAAGGAAGATTTTTAACTGTACACCTCCTCTGTTACATATTCAGAACCAGAAATGTAAAACCTCCAGCAGACACCTGACAAGCCCACATGGTTGGAGGGTTGGCACAAATAAAGGGAGGTACTGTGGAGTCAGCCCCGTTTCTATTGCACCTTGGCAGTGGGGGGAAGAATTGGAGGAATACTCTTCCTCCAACTGCCTCCACTGCACCTCTGCTACATACTGGACATCAGGATATGGTTCATCTGTGCCTTGGCAAGGAGTGGATGTGTAAGCAAACATTAGGAGATGAGCAAGCTACTACTGCTTTCAACCATGAGTTGTTTTAGTCTTGATGGCATTCCCTGTACCTGAAATTTATCCCAGAAGGCCACACAAATCATTCCTCCAATTATCTCCTTTCCAATGGCCTCCTGACCTTTTTCTGATTGCCCTTCCCCTCTCTACTGACTCTACACTGTTGTTAATAGTTGCTATAATACATCTCTTCATAGCTGCATCACTCAACTTTCTAAAATTCTTCATTTTAAACCTAAGAAACAATTTCACCAGATTAAAAAACAAAGCTGAGAAAGGTTCATTTGTAAAAATAACCACAATCTCATTTAGTGCAATAATATTCCCAGTTTACTTAATCTGTTCAATTTATATAGGCCTCTAGATTAATGACCACTCTGTTCAGGGCCATGACAAGTCAATATTTCTCAGTGCCTACTGTGTGCCAGGCACTGGGCTTTGAACTGGCCAAACAGTATGGCAGTGATCCCTCACCTCAAGGAGGCCCCAATCCAGAAAGAAAGATGTATAAACAAATAAACTTAAGAGTATAGTAAATGGTATATTAATATATGAATGGAGTGCTATGAACACAAAATGTAGAAGTCATAAACTCTAGGGGGAGGGGTGATTAAGAAGTAGATGAGGGAAAAGTCAGAAAAGGTACCTCCTGAATTTAAGAACTACATTATATGTATGTAGACAGATGATTTCTAGCTCATACTTGTCATCCCTGCATTCTTTTCTGTTAGGCCTGCCTTTCAGAATGTCATTTGTATATAAGTTTCCACTCATCTACCTTCTTCTCTTTACCCAAAATCATCAACCAAATAGAACATTTCACAGTCTAGGGAGCAAAGGCACTTGGGGAATACCAGTTTTGGCAGGTTTTTAGGGAGATAAAGCTGTTGTTTATCTTTCCCCTCTCTTTGATCCCAACTAGTTCAGTTTTTCCCTGGGGGTTCATGAACATCTCACTAAAATGTCAATGGTCAGCTCACAGTTCTCCTTCCATGATATCTATTTAACTTAATACTGGTCTGTCTGCTCAGACACATACATGGCTTTTACTGTCAACTTTTCTCTATCAGGAATCTCCCAAGCCCATTTTCTTTTTATTATTAAATGTTTTATTTGGAGATAATCATAGGTTCACATGTAGTTATAAGAAATAATACAGAGAGATCCCATTTACCCTTCACCTAGTTTTTCCCAATGGTAACATCTCACAGAACTCTAGGACAGCATCACAGCCAGGATATTGATACAGATACCATCAAGACATGCAACATTTCCATCACAAGGATCCCTCATACTGCCCTTTTATAGCCATACCTCCCTCCCTCCCTCCCCCCTTAGTCCCTAGAACCCCTAATGTATGCTCCATTTCTATAATTTTGTCATTTCAAGAATGTCATCTATATGGACATATAAATGGAATCATACAGTATATAACCTTTAGTCCAAGCTCATTTTTAAGGCCATGCATCATAGCAGGTGGATATGACAAGAGATTCCTTAAGTTAAGCTTCCATAATAATTACAATAATGAACACTAACACAAAGTACTTATTCTGTACCAGTACTTTCCAAATGCTTCTACGTATATTAACCCATTTTGGTTTTATAATAAGGCTATGAGGTAGGTACTATTATTAACTGCATTTCACAGATGAGGAAACTGAGGCACAGGTTAAGCAAACTGCCCAAGGTCACATACATAGGTATTAAGTAGAAGAGTTGGAATTTGAACACAGGCAGCCTAGTCCAGAGTCTTTGCTTTTAACCACTGTACTATCCTGTCTGAAATAGTTGTTACATTTTAAGATTCTACTTCTGCTTTCCCATGAAAGTAGCTTACCATGAAGACAAGTTTGTGTTACTTTCTACTTATACAAAGATCCAGCTGTCTCTGGGATGAGGGTTGGGGACAGATCCTGGGCCGGATAGGGGAATGAAAACAAGCTCCTCTCTCCCTTCCATATGGAATCCTCTTCTCCAAATGATTGTCAGTTTCCCTAGGATACATCTCTGTTGAATAATTCTACTTGTCCTCTGCTCTTAGAATATATGACTTAATTTCTCATACCATTTTCTTTCCACTCCTGCTAACTCTCTGGATTTCTGTGGATTGTAGTCATAGTTTTAATTTATATAAAATCAGCTTTATTCTTTCTTTTTTGATGTGCTTTGTTCCATCTGTCATATCTTGGCTTAATACTGGATGTAGACACTCACATGTTATTTTTAAAAAATCCATCCACAAAAGTTTCTTTACTGATTATTTGTAGGATGATACAGAACAGATTCTTCCAATAGCACAGGAAAAGCCACATATTTCCATTTGAAATTTTATTTCTTTTAATAACCAGATAAGGCAAAACATGTCTTCTTGGCTTTATATGGGCCCCCCAGGCAGAAGTTATAGATTCCTCTTCTTAACCACCCTCATAGCCTCCTACAGCTCATATATCAGGTCTCTCTACAAAAAAGGCACAGATGAGGGTATATGAAACCTGGTATATGAGCTGTAGGAGGCTATGAGGGTGGTTAAGACGAGGAAGATGCTGGGTTTATGTGAAAAACTGCAGCCACTATCCCTGTTTGTTAAGTGTCATTTCCATTGCACTAATTAACGAAAGGGCATCACCAGGAGCTAAATTCCACAAAGAGGTGGCTAGTCAGCAGAACCTGTCAGGCCAGCAATACAGTAGTCATCCTGTGTGGCTGATACTTGGCCTAACACCACTTCCTTGTTTTAGCTTCTTCATTAGCAAGACATCTCCTGCCTGCTCAACTAAACCATATTACTTTTTCCCATAGATGTTTCAGTTCTCATCGCCAACTGACAAATTATCCTCAATAGATAAGCTTTCCTTTTTATAACATGTTTGGATATTTTAGAGTTCAGTAACATTACAATGCATTGATTTTTTAAAATATTACATTTATAGAATCAGTACAGTACAGAGTAAGTTAGCACTACTAAGGTAAGACAAAACAGATAGAAAAGCAAGATTATGAAACCTAGAGAAAGACCTACCTTCTCAAAGTCCACATGCCCAAATCCCCTAATTTCTGTTCCTTGACCACAATCAGTTTATGATCATGAGAGTTCAAAGACTCTTACCATACGACTAGTTTTGAACTTCTGTTCTACTATCTTTTCCAGTATTACCAGAAAAGTAAGATCAGCCAAGATGTACTTTCGTCTATCTAAAGAAAGAGAAGTTTGAGAGGTCCATGTAGTAGCTATATATCCAGATTTATTTTTATATACAGTAAGCCTTTACTTAATGTTGTCAACAGGTTCTTAGAAACTGCAACTTTAAGGGAAACATACAGCAGGTCCTCGATTGAGGTCATTTTGTTGTAAAGCTGATGAGAAAAAAACTGGTTTTGTCATACATCGTTTTACTTTTTAAAGTTGCAGTTTCCAAGAGCGACTTTAACTGAGGACTTACTATAACTGTGTATAAGATGGGCAATACTGTTTTCATTTTCTTAGAACACTCATATAGAAGTTAAACTTCCTACAAATATGGAATAAGTCTTCCACGTACTCTGTAGTTATATGAAGCCTAGAGGTTTTCAAATTATGCCTTATAAAATTATATAATTGTTTTGAGCAGCTGGGTAGTATCTGTTACTATGGCCACTTCCTCTTACTGTTGACTTGTATTTGAAGAGGCCTGGAGGAAAGGAACAGGCCAGAAGTCTTCAAATACTGTTGTACCCCAGTATCTTGGTTTCCAAAGTATGGATGACTTGCCCAGGGGTTAGCCTGATCTGGTCCTGGGTCCTTTGCCAGGAAGACTGAAAACAGGTGTCCTTTATGGGGAAACACTGAGTACAGGGGTGGGGAAATGGGTAAAGATAAATGAGACACTAATTCAAGTAAATTTTCTGAATTTTTGTTAAAAGCATATATACAGACAAAAAGTCAAATATTCTCATGCAAATCATCTCACCCCTATGAAGTTTAACTGTCCTCCCTGGGGGTGTTTTTAATCTTCCAATTGTTTTGCCTGACTTATAATGCAAGCTTCTAGGGTTGAGGCAGAATCAGCTATGTATGTTTAGTACTCCACTGGTGCTCAACAAGATGATGATGATGACGGAGGACAAGGAGGAGGAGGAAGAGAAGGAAGAAGAGGAAGAAAGAAGAAGATCTCTGTAACAGGACAAATTCCTAACGATGGTAATCTTGCGATAAGAAACTGTCATCCTGTGGGATGTACTCCAGGTTTAATGTATAGGAAAAATGCTTGAACATTTATATTTTGCTGTTTAAAAAAATCAGCTTGAATGCATAACTGAGTAGATGCTAAACTTAAATAGCTGATTAATTTTTCAACTATTTTTGTTTCTAATTTAGCATCAGCTTAATTCAGTTCCTCTTCCTATCTATCATTTAGTTTCTCCTACCCAAAATCTAGTCTTTTGACTCATTACTCTCAAGGCAAATCCTTAAGCTTATAAAAAAATAACTTCTGTGCCTCGTTTTAACTCCTTCTGATATGAGGTTATATTATGACAAAGAGTGCCCAGAGAAAGCCTTGTACCTTTTCTTGCCCCTGAATGAGTGTATTAGGTGTTCCTTACTCAGGGATGTGTCAGTGCTGATGCAGGAGCTACCAAGTGTGTAGAGGGTTGAGGAGTGCTGAAGAAAGTTGCCTTAAGAAAATGGTTTATAAAGGAAAGAGAAACAACCTCATTTGTAAAATGAGCTGCTGAAAAATCAGAGGCAAGGAATTCTGCATAAAAATTATCATCATGAAAATTGTCTAGTTCATATTTGAACCATGAGAGGAACAAGTACCTAACATTTTAACCTCAATTCAATCAATTTTGCTCAACTCTCTTTGCTGAAAACAATTATTAATTACCAAGATGTCCTACGAACACTATGAACAACCATAATAAAAATCAACTATGTTAATGCTAAGTTCCCAATTTTGACAATTGTATTGTGGCTATGTAGGATAATTCCTTGATTTTAAGAATTACACACTGAAGTTTACTACAAAAGGGTATCAAGTCTGCAACTTACTGAAATGATTAGGGATATGGATATAATATACAGACATACATGTATACAGACCGAGAGAAAGAGATAAGGCCAATGTGGTAAAATGTTAACATTAGGGAATCTGAGTAGGGGGTACCTTAAGAATTTTAGGTAATATTCCTATAAGTTTCTGAAGTCTGAAATTATGCTAAAAAAGAAAAAACCCACAATTACGTCCAGAGTAGTCATACTTAGAGACGAATGGCTACAGTGCCTGCCGAACTCCTTCCCAGAAATATTGGCCCTACTCAGGTCTAACGGGAAGTATGTGACAAAATGGTTACAGCAGGTAAGGTCAAAGCTTGTGCTTCTCGGGGCTTATAGTGAAGTCAAAAGTTACCTGTAAGTATACTGTAATGATTACTCAGACTTTTACATGTCATCTCTTAGTTTATACTTCCTCCAACCTGATAAGGACCCATTTTTAATTGTGACTGCTGTTCCAGGAAGGATGATGACCAAAACCTTAAGATGTGATTTTAATCTTCTAGAAGTGGATTTATCAACAGGATGTCAAGGAAAAAGTGGAGCTGAATCTTGTCTGTTACAGGAACTGTCAGTTAATGCCAAGCTGGAAACAAATTCTGCCACAGCTAACACCTTATGTTCAAAACTACATAAGTTCAGTCTCCCCATTCAGCTTTCTTTTAAAAGCCACCCTGCATATTTGGACATATAATTCAAGCATTGGAGAAGAGTTGTCCAACTTTATCTAGAAAAAAGCAGCAGCATTCAGTACATTTTTTCAAACAAACATGTATGTTCCTTGGCCTACATTCAAGGTAAAAATCTTAAAGGTTTGTCTGCCAGTCTCTTTATCCCTTGCTACAGTTACAGAAAAATTAACACAATCTGAGTTAAATGCCCTATCTTCTTGCTTATAAATGTATACATTTTTAATAAGTTTTGAAAGGGCGGATGGATGTGGGAAATGCATAGCATGTAACTAATTCCCCTGTCCATTGAACTAATAGAGAAGTGGTTTATTTAAAATTCTGAGTTGTGGTTCTGCTATTCGGGAATGGTTTTCTGAAACTCTGTGGGTGGATACTGGTAATGAAACAGAGAATTCAGAACGACGGGGAGCATAAGGCCAAATAAGCTTTTATAGCAGAATATGTGTATGCACTAAAAATAATTATACATATATAGTGGGAAGCTGGTTAACTGAGCCCACAGAGGCACTTGGCTGTTCAGATAACTAATCACAATATGAAGTCCCCCATGACAAAAATGCCTCCAAGGTTAAACTGTCTGATTTTTAATCATAAACCAGTGAATTTATTGGCTAAAGTATCTTCTCATGTTGTTGGCTTGGATGCAACAGCCAGTCTTTTTAACCAAGATTTTAACAACAAGAAAACTATTAACCCTCTGTAGCCCCTAAATTGTGATTTGCCCTAGAAAGAAGAGGAATTCTCAATTATAAGCATAAGAGCTTAGAGAAGAGCTCAGGAAATAGGAGTATTCATTTACTTAGAAGGCAAGCTTGTGAAATCTCTGTTAGGATTACTTTCCACCAATATATCCAATAAAATTTAACTTTTAAAACAAGGCTAGGAAAAAAAAGCAAAACGACAAAAAAAAAAAAAAAAAGTTTGATTTTCCCCTTTCTAATTCATAGCCTTCTGGGCTGTCATTCATAGCCCTCGTCTGTTCAAACGAAGGCAAACTGCTCTCCTTTCCCTGACTCCGATGATCTCCACCTCCTTTCTTATGTCTGCATGCTCCAATCTGATTGGCCTTGGGTCCTTATTACCAGTTTCTGGTTACAACTCTTTTTCCAAACAGACCATCTGTGTGAGTTCTTTCTCACGTTCCTCTACACATTAGATTCATACAAAAAGAAATATATTCTTAGCATATCACTTGGTGGCCTGGCAGGGAAAAAACATTCACAGAGTCATAATAATGTAAATGTCATTTATAGGCTTTAAAGTTTTAGAAACAACCAATGGATATAACATGGAAGATTTGCTTGCAGTTACAACCCCAATGTAAATATAGGTTGAATATCCCTAATCCCAAAATCTGAAACCTGAAATGCTTCAAAATCTGAAACTTTTTCAGCTCTGGGCCATGTTGCTCAAAGGAAATGCTCATTGGAACATCTCAGATTGCAGATTTTCGGATCTGGGATGATCAACTGGTAAGTATTCCAAAATAAAAAAAAATCTGAACTCTGAAACACTTCTGATCCCAAGCATTTTGGATAAGGGATACTCAACCTGTAATTAACAACCATGACAACATAAAAATTACAGTGTAGCTGACAGGAGGTATGATGAGGAAGTATCTCTAATCAGAGGTACGAATACCCTCATCAAGAGATGGTGCTGAAAGTTGATAGATCAAGAAACAGAAAAATGAAAACGAATAATAAAAACCAAACACTGGGATGAGGAACAGTGTAAGCTAAATCTTCATATTTCATACCAGCTGACATCTCAAAAAATAGGGCTTTAAGCATTTATTTCTTCCACAGGTATAAGGTAACCTACAGAATGAAAGTACTAAGACACAAACTGTTGATAGAAAAGCTGGTCAGTTTTGTGGAGTAGGACTATCTCCACACTCTCACTTTTTCTTCTAGGCTACTCTGTGGTATGATGTGCTACCACCATGTGTTACTTTTGTAAAAAAAATGAAAACATATGATTAAAAAACAACGTGAGCACCACTTGTTCTTTCTTTGTTCTTTTCTTCTGGACTGCATGTAGTACCCAGAGAAAGTGTCACTTTGGCCCACTACAAATTTAAACTATTTAATGACAGCTTGGATTAGCTACTACTCGGAGATCCTATTTTCCTTCCTCAGTCCATAACAGTTCTCTGCTGCTACTGATAGCTGATGGTATTATCTATTTCTTTATTCAGAACATGGTGACCACCTTCTAGGATGAACCCCCTATTTCATCTTGTCTCAGCTAACCATCTACACATTTCCCTGTCTTAACCTTCTCCACACCAAGAAATGCCGTGACCCTGTGTCTCCCTCCAACCATACTATTTATTAGTTTTTAACGGCTCAACTAACTCCATAATGAATAATTTCGGTGTGCTGCCTTTATTTCCTTGTTATCAGGAACCTCTTTAATGACCTCAGGCTTTGGTTTCCCACTCCATTACACAAATTCCTTTCAGGTTTTCCAAAATCTTCTGCTAGCCATAAGCACCAGCTTTCCTTACTCCTTATATTTCCTGACCCCTCTTTCTCATCTGTCTTTCATGATCCTGTAGGAAGCTTTTTCCTTTCTTGAGCTTCCTTAACTCACTGGCTCCTCTTTCTCTTTCCTGCCCCGAGTACAGTCTTTAGCCCCTTGTTGTTCTTCTGTATTCATTTCCTTACTCATTTACACAGCTTTAACCACTGCTTCTAGATTGAGAATTTCCAAAATAAGCCCATATTTATAATTTTCTGCAAGATTACAATAATCTAAAATTTAGCTCAAAACTGAAAATAGTTTCAACCAGTTTTTCTTCCCACTCCTTTCCTGACATCAGTCACATCTTTCTTCCCTCGGTTCTCCAGGTTTACATTTTGCATTCTTTCTTCAGCCAACTCTAATCAGCCATCAAATCCTGCCAATTATTCTTTTAAAACATTTTTCTCAGAGTCGTCTCTCTTTCTCCATTCCACTGGCCGCTACTCACAGAACACTCTCTGAATAAATAAGTAGGATTTGATTTTTTTTGTAAGTGAAGTATTACTTTATATGCAAAAGGAAAAAACCTATTTACATTAACCCAATGGTAAGGCATTTTACAGACTGAAGGACTCTCCTATAAAATTAATTCTTAGTTTACTTGGCATGTAACATTGGGATTATCATATATCAGGCTTCTGTAAAATGAGGTAAATCTAGGCATAATTTAAGGCACTGGAGAAAAATTACAATTTCTCTAACAGCAGGAAGTGTCCTGATAGGTTAGTTTTGAAGGTACTGCATAAAGAAGTGTATTCATTTAAAGGCACAAGTGACAAACAAATGAACTACCAGAACACTCATAAACTCCTGGATTAAACTGGTAAGCCCTTTTCAAAGGTATTCCTCTGTGGCTCTGCTACAGATTTCTCCTATCTCAAAGGTCTAATTACTGTGATTTAGTGAAGCTGAGTGATCAAAGTTGAACAGAGGTATATCTCAATTTTCCCAAGTACTAGGTGCTTATGTGCTACTCAAAAGCATTGCCAAGTCATTTGAAGTTTTCCATTCATTAGAAAATACTGTCCTACTGTTATACCTTCCTTCTACATTCCTAGTGACTCTAAAGAACTGAACTCTAAGCATTTCCCTAGGAAGGTCATTCTTTAAAAGAAAAAGATCACATTACTATTACATTTGCTCCTAATGACTGGCATAATCTATCCTCCCTGTCTGCACTTTTTGAAATAAACAGGTTACATCTCTTGCTCACTAAAGGTGGAATTAGTTGTATTTGTTTCTATACTTATTCTCTCCTTCTGGTATAAGCTCCTGGGGCAAGATGCATGTTTATCACTTCTTTTGCATGTTCCTATAGAATCGAAAACAGGACTCTGTCACAGTGGTCTTTTAACAAAGTGCTGGACTGGCTGACTAACCACAGTGTCTTGGCTGGTCCTGTATTCCACGTAAGCAACCACTTCTGAAGGTGTGATCTACAAGTATGACAGCAGGCAATACAATAAGATTACAGCTTTAATCGGCCATGATTATGAAATATTTCTAAAGACCCTTCACAAGGGGGGTGCCTTGGAAGCAGACACAGGTATGAGGAATAAATGCCAGCCCACCTGCTGGCAGGAGAGGCAATAGGACTGTCTCTTCAGATAGATGAGCAAGCAGGAAAACGGATAACACAACTTGTCTTGGAAGCAAGCAGCAAGATAAGGCAGTAAAAACCCATCAGCATACATCATCCTATCACGGCCCAGTGTCATCCCCAGCCTCTATTAGCCCTCGCTGCATCAGCGCAAGTCCCAGACACTTTATCCTGTTTATAATTGCTGATGAGCAGTAATAAGGCCTCCAGGCCTCAGCTCCGTCGTCCGTTCCACTTCGGCACCCACCTATTAGGTAATAACTTTTATTTACAGCCTTGCTTGATGTGCTGTTCTATTAGTACAGCCAGGAACTGAGTAGGGCAAAAAGAAAAAGAAAAAAGTCTCCTTAATGGGCAGTATCATTGCAAGGCTCAGATGATTTATAACGCAGCTTTGTGGCTGTTCTATCATGCTCCTTCTGGTTAGACTGCTTTGGTAAGGCTACATTTCTAATATGCTGCCCTCTAACAGGCACAAACATGCTATGGGACAGCACCTGAAAGGTACCCCCAGACCCACCTATCCCCACTAAAAAAAAAGAAAAAAAAAAAGAAACACAAAAGAACCCCCCCAAAACCTCAAAAGTTTTAAAGGAGGACAGGGGTATTAAATTCCCTCGATATCCTTTTTAAATAGTGTTGGCTCAGGCATTTTGCCCCAGTGGAGCAATAGAACAGCTAATTAGTGGAAGTTCGGGGCTCTTTCTCCTTGGTAAGAATGCAAACTATGACAAAATAAATGACTATAAATGTAAAAAAAAAAAAAAAAAACCCACCCAGCTATAACTGCATTCGTGGATCCAAGCAAACTGAATTTGCACAAAGGATGTGGACCATGAGAAGCTCAACACCACAGCCTAGGCTTCTTACATACACACATCTCCAGAATAGCATCAAGCCATATCACGCTTTACGTCCTTTTTATACTAGAGTGAGTTTTTATTTTCCAAGTGCAAAAATTCCTCTTGACGAGACTAGCACCCTGGCTTGATATCCACTTATTCACTTATATTCAGCCTTTTCTCAGAAGGCTGCTTCTCCCTTGCTTCTCCTGAGTAAAACCCAAACAAGGCCTCTGAAACAAGTCTTTGACTTTAAGTCCAGCAAACTTACATATTACATGCTGAGCTGACCCACAGCGCAAACATAGCAATTGGTGGCAATGGGGCCTAACTCTCATTTAGGGCTACAATTAAAAAACAGTAAGCTTTCCCTGACCTTTTCTGAAATCTGTACATTGTCTGAGGTGCTTTTAATCTCACCTGCTATTATTTACATATTGAGTATCAAATCTATTCTTTAATATAAACAATTGAAGCAGACTGATTAAAGTTTTCACAGGAGGAAAAAAAAGCCAAGAGAAAGCATTTACCAGATTATTTCCCTTCCCCAGTCACCCGCTCAATAACTAAAGCCCACATACTTGTTAGTAAACAGCCACTATGATATACCATGATGAACTTTGGTGAGAACTGCTTTCTTTTTTTCCTGTGGCAAAACATGGCAAGATAGCACCTTTTTGATTAGAGAAATTTTTGTAATCTTGCCAAATATTTGATATTAATTTTGTCCCCTGCCCCAGGGTCCTCCTTCAGGACCCAAGTTGATGAGTGCACAAGGTAAAGCATTTTTTAAAATACTTTTTCCTTGCCGTGACAGATTTACTGTTTTGATCTTTCTTCAATGGTTACATTAAATGCTAATAAAAAATGAAAGGTTTATATCTTCCTTAATATTCTCCTGATGGGAACTTGCATATTACATAAGTAGGTCAAATTTCTAATTTTCTGCCTCAAATGCTGATACTGCAGACCCGAAGGAAGAGCTATACCTGAAGGACCAACAAGAAAGAAAGAAAAAATAAGTGAATTACACAGTTGAACTCACACCCAAAGTCATCTTCCCTTAAAATTCCACAGAGCAGAGGAAGATGTGAACTCCTCCTCAGAAGAGCCACCTATATGACCAATATAGTTTGTAGTCACTAAACTCTCTAGGATTAAATGTATTGGTTGAAATGTTTCCATGGTATTAACTCTACCAGGAGATAAAACATACAACTGTAAGTATTTCTAAGATTTACAGGCCACCTCTGATTTAAAACCAATACCCTTTAGCTTCTGAATCAATTTAAAAGATCTTATATAAAGTTCTTGGTATCATAACAGCAAGAAAACATTTCCCTTTAACTGGCTTCTGAATACTGATGTGAAAGTGTTCAGCACATCAATCTTCTCTTAACTCCCAGGTGAAAGGCCATTTCTTCTCTTCTTTTTGCAAAAACAGTAATATTACAAGCAGGCTGCCCAAAAGAAGTGAGTCAAGAAAAGGTTTGGGGGGAAAAAAGTGAAACAATCAATATGAGGCTATTCTAGTTCATGTCATGTTCATCACACTGAAAGGAAAATAAGTGACCCAAAAGGATAAACATGGGAGAGAGGGAAGGAAGAAAGAAAGGAAGAAGGAGGGAGGGAGGAAGGAAGGAAACATAGCAGGCAAGGGATATACAGTAAAACTGAATCAACATGCTTCTTATAGAGTGGAAAGATGACACTTTCTGAAAAAACTGCCTTGATGTTTAATGGGACAGTTTCTAGTCCCATCTACTTCAATATCAGGCAACACTATAGCTCCTTTTTGCCATGAATGGTTATTTTATTTGCTACTCTACTAACTATAATCACATTTTAAACATACACACAGCATTATTTTTAACTATCATTTTTCAAGTCTATCAGAGGGAATATTATCTACTCAACAGATTTGCTGGAAGAAGAGTAAAAGAGAACATAGATACAGTGGAGCAAAACTCTGTTGACAATATTGTCAAGTCTGTAAACTTGTCTATAAATTTTTTCTTATTTTAATTTTAGAAATAAAAGGACTATAAAATGAAAAGACAAAATAAAGGCTTAAAGAGTAGGCAACTAGTCCAAGCACAGTGGGTAATGCCTGCAATCCCAGCACTTTGGGAGGTCAAGGTGAGAAGACTGCTTGAGGCTGGAAGTTTTGAGACCAGCCTGGGCAACACAGCAAGACCCTGTCTCTTAAAAATTTTTTTTTTCTTTTTTAATTAAATAGCCAGGCATGGTGGTGCATGCCTGTAGTCCTAGCTACTTGGGAGGCTGAGGCAGAAGGATGCTTCATCCCAGGACTCTGAGGTATGATCACACCACTGCACTCCAGCCTGGGTGACAGAGTGAGACCCTGCCTCAAAACAAACAAAAGAAAAAGAAAAGAGTGGGCAACTAACTAGGGAGGGAGCAATTTCTTTTTTTTATATGCTAAAAAGTCTGTCCCTTGATATATTCAACCTACGAGCTAAGAGCTAGTCAGTGTCACACTTGGTTGATGCCATCCCCACACCCCATCAGAGGAGCTAAGTTCTTGGGCTAGTTACTGTTCAAGGATCCTGCTGCAGAGAGACTATTTCGACAAGTAAACTTAAGACCAGTCATGGTTCTATCTTTCCATTACAGCTTAAATTTTACAGTTTATCAATGCAAACTGTAATAAAAAATATAAAGTAACTTTTGCTTTAATTTTGCAAGTAAGTCTTATTTTAAAAGATCATACAGCATGTCTTTAAGTAAGAAATCCTAATAAAAGGCAACAAACTTCCGTCCTTTCCCACAAGGCACTTTAAAAATAACTTCATGAAGATAGCTACCTAAATATCCAAATATTTCCAAATAAAATTACCTAAAGGAGATGACCATAGCTCAAATTACAATGTTTTAGCTTAAGGTATAACTTGATGGTTAGAAAGATGAAGGACAAAAGGGAATCTTCTGGTGGTTTGTTGCCAAGGAAAGCAAACAATATACTTGTTCTTGGCAGGAATGTTGTGAGAATTAACAAGGGAACATGTGGAAAACATTCTGAGCTCTTTGAAGAAATGTAAACTCTCTCTAGTAATCTGAAGGTGTGATATGCTTTAACTCTCACATTCTAACCAAAAGCAACTTGGGACTTGGCAGTACTTTTCAACTCTGTTGATTGTGGATATCCCAGAGCTCTAAAAAGATGGCAGGGGTAGGGTGGAGTGGGGACAACCACACACCCTGCACTTAATTTTTTCTGCTTAAATACAAAGATGATCATATTGCTGCTATTTTTTTCTATCTAAAGATTACATTGAGTTTAACTGTTAATAGTTCTATGTGACTAAAAGCCAGCATCTACAGAAAAGTCTTTCCCTTCTAGCTCACAAGACAAACTGATCTTTCATTTGCTACTGCAGCTACTTTTAGCAATCTGCTTCTTAGACTCACAGTTATCCCAAAGCAATTTCTTAAAAAGAGTTCCCTCTCTCATTTTAACATGCAGACCAAACCACTCTACCCTGCTATCCACCTCTAAATTATGATAGTACTCTTACCTGATCAAAACAGTAGTCACTTGAAATATAAATGGAAATCAATGAATCAACCTCTCAGGTCTTTACTTACTAAACTACATAATAATGGGTCTAAAGCTAATCTTCAGATCTAATTTTCAAAGAACTAAAAGGAAAATGACCTGTTTACTGAAGAAGAGGTCACTATCACTTTTTCACTATACACTCCTATCTAAAATATCTGGTTATGTACCTTTAATATGCATATATTTGTGTGTGTGTGTGTGTGTGTGTGTGTGTGTGTGCTATGTATAAACTATATGTGTGGGAGAGGGGGAAAAATGGCGGTCTGATAGAATCCTCCCACCTCACCGCTCCCAGGGAAGGAGGTGAAAAACGCAATCGGCTGCCTGCGCGCTCAGACCGCTCACTCCGAAAACAGCATTGTGAATTACAGAGAAACAACATGGGATGCTCAGCCCAAGAAAACAGGTGACAAAATCTTTCACAAAGATCGGAGAGTGCAGGGAGTGCAATAGAGCCCAGAGCACAGGAAGGACATGCTCGCAAGGTCAGCGCAGTGCGGCCTGACCCCCAAGCAGTTATGCACCTTCCCCACAAACTTCCCATCCACTCAGTCAGGGACAAGCCCAGAGTTGGGGCAAAGCTGTTGCTGGAGACAGCAGGCTCTGTGGAGAGGAAGCAATTGTGAGAGCCAAACTGAACTCTTGAGAGCCCAGGGTCAGGTAGGGACTGGGCAGAGATAAAGCTTCCCGGGACAGTGAGCGGGGAATCTGTAGTCCGATACCGCGCCACTGGAAGTCAGCAGGACCGGGCCCAGGAGTCTAAGGGAGAGCAGGACACGCCCTTAGGGGCTGCTGGCAATTGCCTCCGCGGGACACAGACCTGTCCCGGTTGAGAAAAACTGCATTCCCGGGCGCGATCTGAGCCCTGCTGTGTGCCAGGCTGGCAGCGGCAGCCATCTTTAAAGCCTCCCACCAAAGCTGTGAGCCAGGTCTCTAGCTCTGCCCCACCCCGGCCTGAGGGCTCTTCTGCTGGGGTGCCACAGGCTTTGCCCTTGGTGGCCAGGGACAGCTGCATCCGTGGGTTCCAGGTGGGATGAGATCCCGGAACTGTAGTGACAGGACCTTTGTGTATTGGAAACAGTTTGCAGCTCGTCCATCTGGTCCTGCTACCCCAGCTCTAGCCTCCGATGAGTCCACTACGTGCTGGTCCTAGTGTCCGCTCTTCAGGTCGCAGCCCTCCCGTACCCCAGAGATCAGTCATTTTGAAGGTTGCTGGTTATAGTGACTCATTTTGTATAACTGCTGGTTCTCATGGCAACCAAATGCCTCAAGAGCCACAGGCTGAACCAGAGCAGCTCCACATAACCCTACCCACTTCATTAGGGAATTTCGCGCCATCCAAGAGCGCTTCCAGTGGCCACTATTCCCCCCCCACCGCCCGTGGGAACACCCCCCTGGCGGACACTTCTGGGGAAAGAGACGCCCACCCACCTCGCCTTGGGGTCTAGTGGTGGAAAAGGGGTGCACAAGTGGAGATCCCCGTATTAGCCAGTACCATGCAGAGATGCACATCAGAAGGACAGACACACACGGCTAGATAACCAACCTCTGAGCTGTATAGAATTTTTCCAATTCAGCTCTCACGCTGCAGCGAAACGAAATTGTGTTTCTACCCGCACCTCAGGAGGAGCAGGGTCAAAGCAACCCCTAGGAGCTACAAGGCTCCTCCCAAAGCTCGGGGCTTTCACATACCCCACCTGGGGGATCAGAGTCTGCCACGGACATAACAGAATACCTAGCTATTAGGGAGCTGTGGATTCACACCCTCAAGTACAATCCACCAGCTTGGAGCTCAAGCTGGGAGGACAATCTCACTACACTTCACCGGGAAGAGGAGAAGACAACAGGTAAGAGGTAACCCAAGATCCACCAAACTTGCTAAAATACACCTAACGCAATACAGGCCACTACTCCGCTCCCTGGCTCTGGCAAGGAATGAACCTTGAAGGCTTGGAGACAGGGCCATAAACTAGCCCTAACACCCCCAGCTCTCGACCAAGAGGCCAGATGAGAAAAAACCAGTGAAAGAACTCAGGAAACATGAAAACTCAGAGTGAAAAGTCACCCCCAAAAGAAACCATCAGTTCCTCAGCAATGGATACCAACCCAAATGAAAGGGTAGAATGAGAGAAGAGGAATTTCGTTTATGGATTGTAAGAAAGCTCAATGAAATTCAAGAGAAAACTGAATCCCAGCACAAAGAAACCACAAAAAAATGCAAGAAATGAATGAAAAATTTTCCAAAGAAATAGAAGTATTACGGAAAAATCAAACAGAAATTCTAGAAATGAAAGAAGCATTCAAGGATCTACAAGACACAGTGGAAAGCCTTAAGAATAGGCTGGATCACACAGAGGAAAGAATCTCAGAGCTGGAAGATAACTCCTATGTGCTAAATAAATCAGTGGAAGAGAAAGAACAGAAAAACAAGAGGCATGAACAAAGCATATAAGAAATGTGGGATTATGTAAAGAGGCCAAACATAAGGATCATAGGCATCCCTGAGAGCAAGGAAGAAAATTTGCATGGGCTGGAAAATCTATTTGAAGGAATAATAGAGGAAAATTTTCATGGTCTAGCCACAAATCTCAATATCTAAGTACAAGAAGCACACAGGACTCCTGGGAGATTCAACATGAAAAAGCACTTACCACGCCACATAATTATTATGCTGGTCAAAGTAAACACAAAAGAGGCACTCCTTCGAACAGTAAGGCGAAAACAGCAGGTAACCCACAAAGGGAAACCTATCAGATTAACGGCAGATTTCTCAACTGAAACCTTACAAGCCAGGAGGGACTGGGTACCCATCCCTCAATCTTCTAAAACAAAATAATGGCTAACCCAGAATTCTTTAACCTGGAAACTGAGCTTCTTATATGAGGGAGAAATAAAGATTTTTCCAGATAAGCAACCACTGATAGAATTTGCGAAGACCAGACAGGCCTTCAAGAAGTGCTTAGACCTGCACTGTACACTAACCAATGCAACAGACACCCACCAGTGTAAAACTACCCAAAAGCTAAAACTCCAGAACCCAGATTTCACAATGGCTCAAGATGTAAAACAAGAGTCTACCCAACAGGATAAACAGAAATCCACCCCAAGTATCAATTCTTTCAATAAATGTGAATGGCTTGAATTGCCCATTGAAGAGACATAGGCTGGCTGAATAGATTAAAAAAATACAAGCCAAGTATCTGCTATCTCCAGAAAACACACCTTACACACAAGAACTCATTCAGATTCAAGGTGAAAGGATGGCATACAATTTTCCAGGCTAATGGAAACCAAAAGAAATCTGGGGTAGCCGTTCTTATGTCAGATATTATAAACTTTAAAGCAATAAAAGTAAAGAAAGACAAAGATGGTCACTATATAGTGATGAAGGGAAAAATCTTACAAGAAGACTTAACAATCCTAAATATTTACGCACCCAACACAGTAGCGCCCAGATACATAAAGCAAATACTGCTTGATCTAGACAACATAATAAGTTGCAACGCCATAATAACCAGGGACTTCAACACCCCACTGACAGAACTGGACAGATCCTCCAAACAGAAAATAAGCAAAGAAACAATGGACCTAAACAGGACTCTAGAACATTGGGGCCTAACAGATGTCTACAGAACACCCCACCCAAATAACACTGAATATACGTTCTTCTCATCAGTTCATGGAACTTTCTCTAAAATTGATCACATCCTAGGCTACAAAACAGATCTCAACAAATTTAAAAAAATAGAAATCATACCATGTATCTTTTCAGACCACAGCAGAATAAAATTAGAAATCAATTCCAACAGAAACACACATCTTCATCCAAAAACATGGAAATCAAACAATCTATTGCCAAATGACTACTGGGGTCAAGGAGGAGATTCAGATGGAAATCAAAAGATTCTTTGAACTAAATGATAATGAGGACACAAGTTATCAAAATCTCTGGGATACAGCAAAAGCAGTCCTGAGAGGAAAACTTATCACCTTAAATGCCCACATCCAAATGACAGAAAGTTCACAAATCAGTAAACTAGTGAATCATCTCAAGGAAATGGACAAAAAGAGCAAAGCAATCCTAAAGCCAGCAGAAGAAAAGAAATAACCAAGATCAGAGCAGAATTAAATGAAATTGAGAACAAAAGAACAATACAGAAGATTAATAAAACAAAAAGTTGGTTCTTCGAAAAGATAAACAAAATAGACAGGCCACTTGCCAGGTTGACCAGAAGAAGAAAGGAAAGGACTCTAATAAGCTCAATTAGAAATGAAAAAGGAGAGGTCACAACTGGTATCATGGAAATACAAAACATCATCTTTGAATACTACAAAAATCTCTATGCCCAAAAAAATGAAAACATGGAAGAAATGGACAAATTCTTAGAAACACACTACCCCCCTAGGCTCAATAAGGAAGAAATAGAATTCCTAAACAAACCAATATCAAGCACCGAAATTGAAGGAGTAATAAAAAATCTTCCAACAAAAAAAGTCCTGGACCAAATGGGTTCACACCTGAATTCCACCAAGCCTACAAAGAAGAACTGGTGCCTATACTGCAGAAATTACTTGAAAATATCCAGAAGGATGGAACCCTCCCAAACTCATTCTACGAAGCCAATATCACCTTGATACCAAAGCCAGGAAAGGACACAACAAGAAAAGAAAACTACAGCCCAATATCCCTTATGAATTTAGATGCAAAAATTCTCAATAAAATCCTTGCAAACCCAATTCAAATGTACATCAAAAATATAATTCATCACGATCAGGTGGGCTTCATTCCCGAGATGCAGGGATGGTTCAAATACACAAATCTATAAATGTAATTCACCATATAAATAAAAGCAAGAACAAAGACTATACGATCCTTTCAATAGATGCAGAAAAGGCTTTTGACAAAATACAGCATCCTTTTATGATAAGAACTCTTAACAATATAGGCATAGATGGCTCATACCTCGAAACTATTAAAGCCATATACGATAAACCCACAGACAATATCATACCGAATGGGGAAAAATTGAAAGCATTTCCCCTTAAAACTGGAACTAGACAAGGTTGCCCACTATCCCCACTTCTATTCAACATAGTGCTGGAAGTCCTGGCCAGAGCAATCAGACAAGACAGAGGAATCAGGGGCATCCAGATGGTGGCAGAAGAGGTCAAACTTTCACTATTCACAGACGATATGATATTATACATAGAAAACCCCAAAGATTCAACCAAGACATTACTGGAATTGATAAATGAATTCAGCGAAGTCTCGGGATACAAAATTAATACACACAAATCCATAGCCTTCATATATGCTAATAACAATCAAGCCGAGAAACAAATTAAATATGCAATACCTTTCACAATAGCACCAAAGAAATTAAATATTTAGGAACATACCTAACTAAGGAGGTCAAAGACCTATATAGAGAGAATTATGAAACACTGAGAAAGGAAATTGCAGAATGTAAACAGATGGAAAACCCTACCATGCTCTTGGATAGGCAGAATCAACATTGTAAAAATGACTTTGCTACCTAAAGTGATTTACAGAATCAATGCAGTCCCTATCAAAATACCAACATCATTTTTTGCTGATCTAGAAAAAATAATTCTACACTTCATGTGGAACCAGAGAAGACCCCGTCTTGCCAAAGCAATCCTAAGCAAAAGAACAAATTGGGAGGCATCTATCTACCAGACTTCAAACTATACTACAAGGCTATAGTAACCAAAACAGCATGGTGCTGGTACAAGAACAGAGATGTAGACCAACGGAACAGAACTGAGAACCCAAATATAAAACCAACCTCACATGGTCATCTGATCTTTGACAAACTCCACAAAAACATACACTGGGGGAAAGATTCCCTATTCAATAAATGGTGCTGGGAAAACTGGATGGCCATATGTAGAAGACTGAAACTAGACCCACACCTCTCACCTCTCACAAAAATCAACTCACGATGGATAACAGATTTAAACCTAAGACGTGAAACCGTAAGAATTCTCGAAGAAAACGTTTGAAAAACTCTTATGGACATTGGCCTAGGCAAAGAATTTGCGGACAGATAGGAACACTCACACACGGCTGGTGGGACTGCAAATTAGTACAACCTCTATGGAAAGTAATATGGAGATACCTCAAAGAATTAAAAGTAGAACTACCATTTGATCCAGCAATCCCACTACTGGGTATTTACCCAAAGGAAAAAAAAGACATTCTATAATAAAGACATTTGCACGCGAATGTTTATAGCAGCACAATTCACAAGTGCAAAGATGTGGGAACAACCCAGGTTCCCATCAATACACGAGTGGATTAATAAAATGTGGTATATGTATACCATGGAGTATTACACAGCAATAAAAAACAACGGTGAATTAACACATCTGGTATTATCCTGGTTGGAGCTAGAGCCCATTCTTCAAAGTGAAGTGTCACAAGAAGGGAAAAACAAGCACCACTGGTACTCACCATCAAATTGGTACTAACTGATCAACACTTACGTCACACATGGCAATAATATTCATCAGGGGGCGGGCAGGCGGGAGGGGGGTGGAGGGGATGGGAAAACTCTCACTGAATGAATGCGGGGAGCACAGTTTGGGGGATGTCCACGATTGTAGCTCTGACACGGGTAGTACATGGGCAATATATACAGCCAAATTGTTTTACCCTCATAATATTCTGAAATTTAAAAAAAAACCAAACTATATGTGTGAACTAAAATGTATGTTATGAAATGAATTTGAAAAATAGATATTTTAAAAGGCTGAGATAAAGAGCTTTTGCTGTTTTCTCTCCTTACCTCACAAACTGTACATTGTGTGCTCTTCATCAGAGACCACTGACTTAAAGAACCACTTTATTGTAGCCTAAGTATCCCTTTTCTAACACACATAATTATTAAGCTCAAGGCTGTTTTAGGTCCAACCTTGTACGGACAGATTGGCTGGGAGAGGGTCAGAAAGATTTCATTTAGGGTCTCATTCTACAGCTCCTAAGAAATAACACCACCGTAAGGTAATTATTTACTGACCATTTATGGCTGAAGGCCCATGTGGGATCTGTCTGGGAGATCCCCTCATGGCAGAAGCACCACAGAGCACGTGTCAGAGGCATGAATCCTACTCTTGAAGAACCTAGATATAACGGCTACAAGGAACATTCCACAAATATAAAATTAACAGTTGTGATTCCAAACAAAAATGATCGGAATCCCCATCGGGCAACCTGCTGATTGCAGCACAGACAGAAAGATAGAGACAAAGACAGGTAACCTGTGGTTCTTAAGTAAATCACTTAATTTACCTCTCAAAACCAGGAAGCTCTGTCCTCTGTTAGAGTCAGGACCAGTATTTAAGGTTGAGGCAGTCTGGCTAGTCTGAGAGGGCACAGAATGGGCTTCTTGAAAGAAGTACAGCAGGCTGGACTGGATGACCTTTAATGTCCATGCTGAGAAATGTCAACTTTCCCTCAGGCTTTTTAGGAGATGACCAGCACATTGCATTAATTTCCTTCCAAGCCAGAAATTCTCAATCTTTTTCTAGTTAAAATGTATGTATTCACCTAAATGAAGGCCTAGAAATGTGTCCCTGAGAGCTCAATGCCTCTCTTATCATATCACTTACGAAGATCTGAAAATATTACCTTCAGTTCCCACCATAATACTGACATGCAACAGAGAATGTGATTAAAATAAAATTAATTAATAAAACTGGGTATGGCAAAGAATGCTAGTACTTCTACTTTATTCTTCCTTCCACCTAAAATACCTATTGATGTGTTTATCAACACCGTCTAGTTGGTAGGCCACGGTAAACACAAAATCTTTAATAAGATTATAACAGCAGCTACCAATAATTGAAGGTCTACTATGTGCAGTTATGTATATTATTTCCTTTCTTACATAAACTTTTGAGATAGATTTATCATCTCATTTTACAAATGAAGAACAAATTTTGAGATGTCAACTTATTTACTTAAAATCACAATTTGTAAGTGGCTAAGCTAGAATCTGAAACCAGATCTGACTGTAGAACTCACATTTTAAAACTACTTCACTATATGTTACATTTCTAAATTTGTGTTTCATTTTTTTCCATATTTCATTCAATGATATGTTTTTCCACTGCCTGGTTAGGAGAAGAAATAACCACATAAAATTTGAAAAGCAGTAACATGATGTAGTGAAAAAACAACACAGGCTTTAACATCTGAAAGATACGTGTCCAAGTCCTGGCTCCATTACTTACTAGCCATGTTACTTCGGGAAATATACTTTTCTGAGTGCCCTTTTTTTCATCTGTAGAAGAGGAATAATGATAACTATCTTGCAGACTGTTCTAAAGATTAAGTGAGCATGTATATAAAGTATATTGAATGGTACCTGGCAATGTAGTAAGCATGCAATAAATGTCATTGTTATTTTTAGATACACAAAATAGTATGGGATCTGAGAGAAGGAAACAGATCTATCTAGAAGATGGACACAAGTACATGATAGTCAGGAGAGGCTTCTGCTAGTTTCAGTGCCTGCTAAGCACACAAGTCTCTTTCCCAGACCTCTCAGGATGACCTACTGTGTTCAAGGTCCACTCCTTAACTGCTACCTGAACAAGTTGGTAGTGCTAACAGTAAACCCTGCCCTGAGGGCCAAGACTGGAAGGAAAGAAGACAGACTAAAGTATACTGTGCATTTGAAGTTTTGGATCTCAAATCAAAGGGGTCTCAATGTTTCAAGCTTCTGGCTGGAGGGAGCAGGCAGCTGGCTCTCTGACTTCCCATTGGCTAATCAGGACAATCTGTCACTCCAAGGCATAGTTCTCTTCTACCTCAATCAAGTAAAGAAATCTACTCTACCTGGTGGAGCTTGGGGATTGGGCACAGGAGGGATAAGAGCACGCCAGGACTATCTCACACACCCCTGCCTCAAAGCGTCATTTGGAAGAGAAAATTAAGTTCTGTAGAGTTCAGTGCCTGGATGTTAGTCTGAAACTATGCAAAGACAGGCCTGTTTGAGGTTTAACATCAAACTATCAGCATTTGAAGGAGCTGAGGTTTCAGTGTAAGTTTGTACATGGAAATAGCTTGTGCTATTTCTCTTGGGGAGTTACAAGGACTTTTTAAGTTATGAAAAATACTCTGACTGTGACCTTTAGAAAAACAATGTAACTATTTTGACTCTTCCAAATATAATTCTTGAGATATTTTAAATTGTAGGAAGCATTATTTAAAAAGGGAAATATTGTTTAAAATAAATTAAGCTATAGGCTAAGGGAGCAATGGGCATTTTGACTGCTCTTTGGACAGCTACAAGATTCATGACTTTATATTTAATAAAAATGTCACAGATGCACAAAGATGTTTTTGGGACTGTATGCATCTGAAAAGAACAATTTTAGCATATCCATGGCTTTAAGATGAACGAGCGAAAATAATTTTTCAAAACTACTAGGATACTATAATAGTCAACTTAAAACACTGATTTTTCTACATTAAAACTTCTTTCATCCTCCAGCCTCCATTATTTAAACAAAGGTTTTTAGTAAGCTTAAGACATATGCAAATTGCCATGCTTACAAGCAATGGCAATAGAGATCACTTGATTCTGTACATCCATCCATTAGTCTAAATAACATTCTTCAGATATTAGGAAGTAGGTAAACCTTGATATCCACCTTCTTGGATCTAGTGCCAACACTAACTCAGTCAATCTGACCCCCTTAAGAATACCACTCTGATCTCTGCTCACACTCCACTCCCAGTACTAAGCACATAATATATCACTTTGCAATTGAAGGAAGAAATCAGCATATCCTGGCAAGCACATCAATTTAGAACCAGTTGCTAATTTCTGTGAAGAATTCAGATAAGATGAATTCAATAAGAAGTGATGTCATACCTGTATACACAGGATCTTTGGTGTGGTGATGATACGGAGATGAGTGGTCTGTGCATGGCCCACCTAGAAACAGAAAGGCAGGCACATCAGTCAAGACATATATCTCTACATGCCCATAGTTGCTCTTGAATAAAGAAAAACCTAAAAAGGAAAGGATCAAGCTACAAATATACAGGAGGAGGAGTAGGAAAGATGGTACTGGTGACGGTGAGTTGATTCTAAGGACCAAATTTTAGTTTGGCAATTTACTCTACAGAGCTCCATAGTCTTTCTACATTCTAACATGCTTTTCATAAAAAATAGTCAAGTCTCACATAATGTTAAGAAGTTAAAGAATAAAAATTTAATTAGAATTCAGATCTAGGTGAGAAGAAATTACCCGTAAGTTTGGGAAGACGAGTTCTTCTACAAAGTGATAAGCAGGAGTACTTCCTCTTAGACTGGTCTCAGTGGTCACCCTACCTCCAAATTTATTTAAAAACTAGCCTGTTTAAAGGGGGAAACTCCATAAGAAACAAGAAACTTCTTAGCAGAAGAAGTAAGGATCATTTTAATATATAAGGAAAGCATTACTGATCAAGGAAGAATATCTAGTTTCATTATAAGAAGTATGATATGAGGAGGGCCTTTGTGGAATCTTGGTAGGCCCAGAGATCTGATGCACAGGCATAATTTAAGAGTATGCAAGAGATGTAATTAGTCAGTCTGCAGAATCAGGACTGAAGTTGATGATGATACATACATACCCCAACATCTCCCACTGACACGCCCTACCTTCTGAATTAAGAAGTTACCGTACAAACATGAAGGCCAGTGGTTCTCAGTGTCCCTGGGAAGGGCAGTGGTGATGATCATAAAGGAAGAGAACACATAGGCAAATGTTACACATTTATTTTGAAAAGGTTCCCCAGGTGACCATGACTAGCAGAGGGGAAACACAGTTACTTGGAAGGCCCCAGCCTTTTTGGCACCAGGGACCAGTTTCATAGAAGACAATTTTTCCATGGATGGTTTTGGGATGATTCAAGTGCATTACATTTATTGTGCAGTCAAACCTCTCTGCTAATGATAATCTGTATTTGTAGCTGCTCCCCAGCACTAACATCACTGCCTCAGCTCCACCTCAGATCATCAGGTATTAGATTCTCATAAGGAGCAAGCAACCTAGATCCCTCACATGTGCAGTTTACAGTAGGGTTCATGCTCCTATGAGAATCTAATGCTGCCGATGATCTGAGGCAGAGCTTACGTGGTGATGTGAGCAATGGGAAGCGGCTGTAAATACAGATGAAGCTTCACTTGCTGGCCCACTGCTCACCTCCTGCTGTGTGGCCAGTTTCCTAACAGGCCAGGACAGGTACTTGTCTGTAGCCCAGGCGGGTTGGGGACCGCAGTTGTATATTACTTATGACAAGACTTCATATCACTGAAGTTACTCACTGGAAAGGAAGGAAAGATGAAAGAGCTCTGAGATCTGTTCCTAGAGTTTATGTCACCGAGATTCACAGGTTTAGAAACTTGGAGATCCCACCTAAGAATTTCACCATTAGCCAGTCCACTCTTTCTTATGCCAAGGCCATAATGGCAGCAACCCTTAGTGGGTGTAAGAAGACACAAAGGGGAAATTTTAAAAGTGAAGAAAAACCAAGTAAGTACATATTGTTAACTTTAAAGAACACTTAGCAAATACCTACTATATGTCACCACAAATCAGTCCCACAGTCAGGTAGCTTATCATCTTTGTAGGAAGACAAAATTTATGCACATAAATAAAGAACAATACATGACAGCAATCAATAGCTGGACAGAAAGTGGTTGGTCAAGTGCCAAAGAACATCAAATAGGCAATAAATGCTATACGTAATCAGGAAGAAGGATGTTCACCATTGGCCCGCATTACCTAGAAATGCAAGAATTTGAAAATGAGGCAATAATAAATTGGAGAGTTTCAAAAGTCAGACCAGAGAACAGGGTATTACAATTGAAAAATTTTCTACAAATGTCACACTCACCAGAGAATGCTTAACTTACTAAAATTCCAAAAGTTCAAATGGGCAACTATGACATGAAAATAGGCAACATGAAGAGACAACAAGCTACAGGCAAACCTAACACAGACCCCACAACCTCAAGAATCCTCTGGGTTTTCATAGCTCCATAAAATGCTGTCGCTTCTGCTTCCATTTAAGGCTTTTTTTGTTTTTGTTAACTGAAGCATTCTTATTTCTTGAAAAGTATAGGCTTTTACAGAAGATTCAATTTAACTCTGGCAATTACTCTCTACTTGCCAAGTAATCTTGGATGAGTGATCTTCCAGTTTCTTTAACAACAAAATAAGAATAGCAAAATTGCCAATAAGCCAGACAACTTATGATGAATCATCAATACAAAAAGGCTTCATAAACTATAAACCTTTATATTATGTGTCATTATCACTTTCTCTTCCACCAGATTTTTTGTTTCTCTTCTTTTTCCTGTGCCTGCAGGAATCAGAATCTTCCACCAGATTTTATGTTCCCAGGCGTCAAGAGTCACATTGTTATCTACTCTTGGGTCATGGCTATTTGGACAATGGGTGCTTAAAAATGCTAATGAAACGACCACTGCAAGTGTTTAATTTAATCAGTAGAGTAATGCACATTTTTAAAGAACTTTTTTTTTGAGGTATAACATAAAGAGAATGAAATATAAAGTATAACATAAAGAGAATGAAGTGCATCAGTCTTAAATATTCATCCTGAGGGATTTTTATATACACTTGTGTAATGACCATCAGATCAAAATATTAGAATATTTCCAACATCCATAAAGTTCTTGGGATCACTTTAAAAATATAGATTCCCAAGCCCTGACTCTGGAAATTATGTTGCAATAGATTGGGGTGGGCACAGGAGGAGATTAGTGTACATTTCTAAACCAGCTGAGCACAATGTAAATATCAACAGCCCAGTTAGTTCCAATTTCTGATAACATTTTCTTATTCCCTAACATAATATCTGGCCAGGATCACTAAGTTCCCACAACATAGTGAGCTGCACAAAGCACAAGAGTCAATAACGGCTTACCTACCAAAATACTTTTTTTCTGAAGGACAAAATAACTCATCCAGTAAAATTATAAGAGAAGGGAGAAATCATCAAATCAAAATCCCTAAAGAAATTTGGCTGGGACTCATGAATTGACACCCATATTTACAAATGCCCTAAATGATTATCAAGTAAGAGAGTATTTACCTCATCTTTAGGTTAAGAGTTTATTACTTTAAAAATTTCTAGTGAATGAATTTCTGTAGGTTTTGGCAAATACGCAAATAACTTTAAGGTTACCTAGCATATCTCAACACGCATCATCATGAAAGTGTTCTCCAGAGAGCTTGTTAAACTAACAACCCAATCCAATGTATTCACTACATTAAAGTACAAATAGAACCATAGTTAAGCCAAGACAAATTGACAGCAAGAGTAACTGGCAGTGACAATACACCCCAGCTTTGATAATTGGGCAATATTATAAACAGAGAGCTTTGAATTAAGTTTGGTCTGGCAGACTGTAACCTATGTAACACTTTAAAATCTAGAACAGAGGCATATGAGCACCACACATATATTCTACACTAATCGTGCTGTCATCTAAAACTCCCATACTCTCAAATAAAAGGAGCAGCCACAGGAGATTACAGAATCTACCCTTATACAATTACAGATAATTCTAAATCAACTCTGTTAAAATGAATGCTGGAAATAAGGGCCACTCAAGGGAAACCTTTCTATGTTTCTGTCTACAACAATAAAAATATGCCATGTGATTTCAATAAACAAAATAGTTTTGAGAGATGATGGTAAGGATCAAGGTCAGGGCATCGGTTCCACCAAAGGAACAGAGTTGCTTTTCTGGACTTTCTAATGCCGGAGAGAGGGGTTGATATATGTCCCAATAAATCACTGTAAACTCTTCTCCCATTTTTGGCCTTTCTTCTTTCCAAGCAGCAAGGTAGACAGAGCTACTAAGTGAAGAGCGAGGTGAGGAAGCCTCTTCATGATTGTAGGTTCTATAGGTGAATGTAGAGAGTGTGGGGGGGTGGGGGACTGAGGTTGGGAAAATAAATATATTTCTGAGCACAGAACAATTCAAACCATTACCTTCTAGTCTGTATCAGTGTCAAACATGTTTAGAAAAATAAGTTTTAGGTTTTTAAATGTTTAAAAAATCACAAAGTTCCATGCTTAATACAACAGGGTCTCTGGAGATTCTAAACCAGATGATATCAAGCCTAACCAACCTGAAGTAACTTTTTAGCCAATCATCATGAGTGTTTTGCTTTCTTTTGCCAAAGCAAAATAAATAACTGATTTTTTTTCCAAGTTTCTTCATTATCTGGAGATATTTAATAACAGACTAGCATTTTGCATTTGATATTACATCCAGAGAACTTTTTCCTTAAAAAATGTCAAGTTTCAACAATTTAAAGTTTGGAATTTGCAAGTGAATAATGCCTTTGGTAGCTTGGGGTTTGTGACCAGAGAAGACTGAATATCCTACTTTTCTTCTAGGGATGTTTCTATTCTTCTATTAAAGATGTCATACATAATGCAGCACTATGGATTGCATTTGCAATTCCACATGAAAGCCATGAAATGATATTCTTCAGCTATATTCCCAACAAGTAGAAATCTTTACAACATTTGCAACAGAGCAGTGGATTTTCCTGGGGAACAGTATTGATTTCAGCCCTGTAAAGCTGAAGACACGGGTCAAATGTGCATACTCACTTCACTGTAACCTGCAAAAACAGTACTAAATAAAGGTATCCCATTAACTATCAACACTTACATTTCAAAGTGAAGTGCCAGAATCCTTAAAATTTTTCAGCTTCCTAAAGAGTTACTGAGCATGCCAAAAAACCCTGAGCTACCTACTCATGTAGTAGCCAATCCCATAGGCTAGCTGAAGACTGTGACTCAAGGAGGAAGCAGAGAACACTGGTTTGGAGGATGGCTGCATTTAGCCTAGCAATCCTTTTAAACACTCAAAATCAAAGGCTGAGTAAATACAGAAAAATAGTATTTCTCCTTAACCTTGAAATAGAGATCAACAATCTACTCTGAAAGGTTTTGTTACAACAGCTGTGATGACTGGTTATGTTTGGCTCCTGGTTCCACTAGCCCTCATTGGCTGCAGTTAAACCATGTGCTTAAAACATATCAATTAGAAAAAATGGACTGTCAAGGAGTCAGTCAGCTAAAAATTGCCCAAAGCTCAATTATCACACAAATATTCTACTATCAGCCCTTTCATGGTAACTGCAAAATATTAATACACAAAAATAACCATTCCTTTTGCAGATTTATAACACTTCAATTTTCTTTCTTAATTAACATGACATTTACATAACAGTATCTAATTAATTACCAAGGAAAGGCACTGTGGGCTAATTAGAAATGCATCATCCTTTTTTAACCAGCTTGTCAATTCCACTCTATCATAATCTGTACATTGTTTACCTTTGCAGCATCTCACTTTTGTAGGTTCACAGTTCTAAAGGTGATTTGGACAACAAATTCAAGAGCTACAATTCTCTCCCCTCTATAAAGATTCAGAATATCTTATCAAGTGTTTCTTCATGAGGCGTCTCAAAAGAACACCAAAAAACAAGAAACAAAACTGCAATGGATACAGTGAAATAAACTATACTGTCTCCATATATCCATGTTAAAAATGTAAAATTATCTTCTAAAAATTTCAAATAATCTATATTTCTTCAGCAGTAAAATATTCCTTCTTTACAAACCTTCAATACACATGTGGAGATTTAAAATAGTAAAGAATTGATGGTAATAAATGAGGATCGGGTACAGATAAGAATGCACAAGAAAACATCATCGTTTCAGAAGAGAAAACACCATCCTCCAACCTCACCCTAAACCAACAATTCATGAATTATTTTAATCAGAAAGGACATACACAACCTGTCTACATAACTGAGTTTGAAAAGCACCATCCATTAAAAACAAGGATACATAAAGATATAATGAGTGGGCATCAAGGTTTACAGGAAATCTTCAGCACAGATAATAGCCCTCCCATTTCTTGAAATGAAACTTCCAAATTAAACCATTTACAAAGTTTGTTGCAGGATCTAAGTGTTAATTTCTCAAATTAGAAATTCTAATCCTAACTCAGTGCATAATCTTTCATATCATTTAGACCTAAATTACGGATTTATGAGAAGGGGATTTTCAAAATGGGTCAGAAACTGCTGTTGGTAGCTTATCTATTTTGTTCATAAGAGTTCCTCAACAAAATTTCACTATCATTCCACTTAACTCCCTTAAATAACTATAGGCAGGCCTTGGAGATATTGCAAGTTTGGTTCCAGAACACCCCAGTAAAGTGAATATTTCAATAAAGTACAAGTCACATGAATTATTTGGTTTCCCAGTGAATATAAAAGTTATGTTTACACTATACTGTAGTTTAAGTGTGCAATAGCATTATGTATAAAGAACAACGTACATACCTTAATTTTAAAATATTATTTTGCTAAAAAATGCTAATGGTCATCTGAGCCTTTAGCAAGTCGTAATCTTTTTGCTGGTGGAGGGTCTTGCCTTGATGTTGATGGCTGCTAACTGATCAGGGTGGTGGTTGATGAAGGCTGGGGTGACGCTGGCAGTTTCTTAAAATACGACAATAAGGAGGTTCACCACATTGACTAACTATTCCTTTCATAAAAGATTTCTGTGTAGCATGTGATGCTGTTTGATAGCATGTTACCCACAGTAGAACTTCTTTCAAAATTGGAATCAATGCTCTAAAAACCCATTGCTGCTGTATCAACTAACTTTATAGAATATTGTAAACCCTTTGTTGTCAATTCAACAATGTCCGTAGCATCTTCACCAGGAGTGGATCCCATCTCAAGAAACTTCTTTGCTCATCCGTAAGAAGCAACTCCTAGGCTGGATGCCTTGGCTCACGCCTGTATTCCCACCACTTTGGGAGGCTGGGGCATGAGGACTGCTGGAAACCAGGAGTTCAAGACTAGCCTGGGTAATAGTGAGACCTTATTTCCACAAAAAATAAAAATTAGCTGGGCATGGTGGCACACACCTGTAGTCCCAGCTACTAAGGAGGCTCAGGCAGGAAGACCACTTGAGCCCAGGAGTTTGAGGTTGCGGTGAGCTATAATGACACCACTGCGCTCTAGCTCAGGCAACAGAGCCGAAAACCCTGTCTCTTAAAAAAAGAGGAAAAAAAGCAACTCCTCATCTGTACAAGTTTTATCATGAGATAGCAGCAATTCAGTCACACTTTTAGGCTCCATTTCTAATTCTAGTTCTCTTGCTATTTCTACCACATCTGTAGTTACTACCTCCACTGAAGTCTTGAACCACTCAAAGTCTTCCATGAGGTTGGAATCAACTTCTTCCAAACTTCTGCTAATGTTGATATCTTGAGCTCTTCCCATGAATCACAAACGTTCTTAATGGCATCTAGAATGGTGTATCCTTTCCAGAAGATTTTGCATTTACTTGGCCCAGATCCATCACAAGAATCACTATCTATAGCAGCTGTAGGCTTATGAAATGTATTTCTTAAATAATAAGACTTGAAAGTTGAAATTACTCCTTGATCCATGGGCTGCAGAATGGATGTTGTGTTAGCAGGCATGAAAACAACATTCATCTCCTTGTACATCTCTATCAGAGCTCTTGGGTGACTAGGTGCACTGTCAATGAGCAGTAATATTTTGAAAGGAATCTTTTTTTTTTCTCAGCAGTAGGTCTCAGCAGTGGGCTTAAAGGCTGGGCACAGTGGCTCACACCCATAATCCCAGGACTCTGGGAGGCCAAAGTGGGAGGATTGCTTGAGGTCAGGAGTTTGAGACCAGCATGAGCAACAGTGGGACCCTGTCTCTACCAAAATTAGAAAAAATTAGCCAGGCATGGTGGCGCGTGCCTGTAGTCCCAGCTACTGGGGGGGGCGGGGGCTGAGGCAGGAGGATCACTTGAGCCCAGGAGTTTGAGGTTGCAGTGAGCTATGATGATGCTACTGCATTCTACCGGGGCAACAGAGACTCTGTCTCAAACAAACAAACAAACAAACAAAACCCCAAAAAACCCCAAAATAGTAGGCTTAACATATTTAGCAAACCATGCTGTAAACAGATGTGCTGTCATCCAGGCTCTGTTGTCCTGTTGTCCATTTATAGAGCACAGGCAGAGTAGATTTAGCATAATTCTTAAGGGCCCTAAGATTTTTAAAATGACAAATGAGGACTGGCTTCAATTTAAAGTTACCAGCTGCATTAGTACATAAAAAAGAGAGTCAGCTTGTCCTTTGAAGCTTTCAAGCCAGGCATTGACTTCTCTGTAGCTATGAAAGGTCTAGATGGCATCTTCTTCCAATATAAGGCTGCTTTGTCCACCTTGAAAATCTGTTTAGTGTAGCCACCTTCATCAGTGATCTTAGCTACATATTCTGGATACCTTGCTGCAGCTTCTACACATCAGCACTTGCTGCTTCACCTCACACTTTTATGTTTTGGAGACAGCTTCTTTTCTTCTTTCCTCTGCAACCTTCAAACTTTTCTTATGTAGCTTCCTCACCTCTCTCAGCCTTCACAGAACTGAAGAGAGTTAGGGCCTTGCTCTGGATTAGGCTTTGGCTTAAAGGAATGTTGTAGCTGTTTGATGTTCTATCTAGACCACTCAAACTTTCTCTCTATCAGCAATAAGGACACATTTGTGTGCTCACTGGAATAGCACGTTTAGTTTCCTCCAAGAACTTTTCCTTTGCATTCACAACTTGGCTGTTTGATGCAAGAGGTCTAGCTTTTGGTATATCTTGGCTTTCAACATGCCTTCCTCATTAAGCTTAATCATTTCTAGCTTTTGATTTAAAGTGAGAGACATGTGACTCTTCCTTTCAGTTGAACACTTAAGAGGCCACTGTAGGGTTATTAATTGGCCTAATTTTCAATAATGTTGTGTCTCAGGGTATGTATGAGGAGGCCCCAGGAGAGGGAGAGAGATGGGGGAATGGCTGGTCAGTGGAGCAGTCAGAATACATACAACATTTATTGATTAAGTTCACTGTCTTATATGGGTGTGGTTAGTGGCATCCCAAAATAATGACAATAGTAACATCAAAGATCACTAATCACAAATCACCATAACAGATATAATGAGAATGAAAAAGTTTGAAATACTGCAAGAATTACCAAGATGTGGCACAGGGACATCAAGTAAACACATGCTGTTGGAAAAATGGTGCCAACAGACTTGCTCAACTCAAGGTTGCTACAAATCTTCAATTTGTAAAAAACTTAATATATGTAAAGTATGATGAAGTTGAATTCAATAAAATGAAGTATATCTGTACAGTGCTGGGCAGCTATGCAACTATTATGGTGTGTATGTGAGCGTGTAGGGGTGTGCTTATCATTAACCTACTGGCTCAATAGAAATAAAATTGAAATTCTCCCACACCACCTTCCCCAGCGAACAACACTAAGAGCAAACTGAAAACAGGAATGCTTTCCATTTTCCCAGTCCTGACGGACTCCTTAGAGGAGTAGAGATGGACATCCCAGCTGGGGCCAGGGGATGTGTTTTGGAAGGAATGCTGTCTCCTGACCCAGCAATGCAATTAATGGAATGAGTCTCAAGGGCAGGGACAGTCTTATTTATCTCGGTAATCTAGCACATTAGGTGTTCAAAATCTGTTTTTCACTACTAAATAAAAATGATCCAGGCCAAAACCAATTAGTGAATATACCTAGCTATTCAGAAATGAAATTATTAGTAAATATAGTTGATTTTCATCATATTTACATGTAGATCTAGCATAGCAGTTCTCTAACTTTTTGGTCTTGGGACCTTTTTACAGTTAAATATTATTGAGGACACCTAAAGAACTCTTGTGTATTGTGTTATATCTATTGTATTTACCCTATATGAAATTAAAGTTGACAAAATTTTTAAACATTTCATTTAAAACTAACAAAACAATTATGTATCAGCATAAAAACATAGTCTTTTATGAAAAATAACTATAACTTAAAAAAAACAGAGTGGCCTGGCTTAAGGTAAACACCTGGATCTTCATAGCTGCATCTACATTCAATCTGTTGCATGTGCATATGAAGAAAACCTGCTCTTACACACATATGTAGTTGGAAAAGAAAAGGCCTCATGAATTCCCTGAAGGGGTCTTGGGAACCGCTATAGGTCCTCAGACCACACTTTGAGAACCACTGGTATAGAACAAAACAGTGAACCTAAGGTTAATATAATTTCCAATTTCCCCATATTACTTACATGCCAATTGACTTTTTCTAGTCTAGCAGAGACCAACTGATGCACTAAGTGTAAATAACAGTAAAAGGTTTGCCTATTCTTAACAAAATGTTAATATTTAAGTAAATAAAGGCAAGGGATAGTGGAATAAACTATAGTCATAATTTCAAACTGAGATATTCTATTTCTGCTACTTATGTAGAAAGAGTAAAAACATGTTTTATGGAATTCAAAGGATTCTGGGCAAGCCATTAAATTTGTTCAATTTTAGTTTTTTAGACATGATCTTTCAGCTGGAACCCTTATGACCAAAACAGAGCTTCCCATATATTAAGATGCTGACACTCACTCACCATGAATACTTCAAAATGTGATAAAGCCAAATAGCAATTAACAGTAAAATTCTAAGACATCACCATCTTGGGAATCAAAAATAGAACCCTTTTTTAGGAGGTTAAAATATCACCTGGCTAATAAAATTGGTTCTAATTTTTGACACTATTTTGTTTCTCTCTTGTGACAAAGCATATTTACTATGGATATGAAATCAGGAGCTGTCACCTCTCCAATTTAGGCTTCAGTTTTGACTATTTACAGGCTTAACTAAGGCCCAACTCAGACTTCTACATTTGCATTTTACCATCAACACAAGCATGATTCTCATAACAACATTAATGGAGAAACCATTCAGCATTGGAAGAGCTTTTTTTTAATGCATAGTTCAGCTAGCTCTTGGCCTGCATCAGCAACTGATAGAAGGCTATAGTGCTTTCCTCAGAAAAGGAAGTGACTTGTACATGTTCTTCATAAGAGGCTTCAGAAAAAAATTTAAAAAGACATCTATTTAGGCCATAGGTATATGGACTTGTAAAAAGAACTTCGAACATAGCTGTACTTCTTCCCTGCCTTTTTGCTAAGCCTCTCTGATAGTTAGCTGTATGATAGCTGGAATGTGCTCAGAGTGACACTAAGTGGAAGGTATCTTATAGTCCAACCTTGTTTTACACACAGAACACTGTCAGTTCTTACCAATAGGACCTTTTTTTGCAACTAATAGTTGAAAATGTAACAATTTGAATTATGTAGTGAAGGGGTTATACTGATATCTTAGAATTTTTAAAACTCCTTAATACAGTGGAATCCTATTGTTTTTAATAAATCTAAGGAATCATCCTTTAGATGGATCAAAAAGTGAAATGATTTATGCACTAACAGAGGCCATGAATATAAAATATAAAGTTACACTGTACATTCTTTTGGCATTGGCAGTTCTGAATTTTCAGAGAAGTTCACAAACACAATTAAAATATATTCCTGTAAGGTTAAAACAACTACTTCTAACACATTCAAATAGATGCCCCATTATGATTTTTTTCAGCCAAACATTTTTGTCATAAATAAAGCTTTTAGTTTAAAATCAGCACAGTGTCACCTATTACCTGTATTTATACAAAATAAAAACAACATGACAACTGCAAAGGGCTAAAGCTGTGTAAAGTGTGGTTGCTCACTATGACCTTTACTTTCACAGAGAAGTACAGAGCATTTAGTTTAATAAGACCATTAAAAAAAAATCTGTATTTGTAAAGGCAGGGTGGAAGAATAGAGTGATGATATATCTTCAAAACCTAGTCTGAATATCGATAACTGTATAATGTTGCTGGATACAGTGGGGTTCACTCCTATAGTCCCAGCACTTTGGGAGGCCAAGGCTGAAGGATTGCTTGAGGCCAAGAGTTTGGGCAACCTAGTGATACCCTGTCTTTAGAAAAAAATAAGAATAATTAGCTGAGTGTGGTAGCACGCATCTGTAGTCCTAGCCACTTTGGAGGCTGAGGCAGAGGATCACTTGAGCCTAGGAGTTCAAGGCTGCAGCGAGCTATGATCATGCCACTGCACTTCAGCCTGAGCAAACAGAAAACCGGTCTCTAAAACAAACAAACAAAAAAACAAAAATTGTATAATCTCATAGGTACCTGAGGAAATCTTTATGTCTTTATGGGGAAGTGACCTTTCAGATTTGCAGACTTCTTAAGAGACTCCTGAAAACGAGTATTAAAATTTTCAAGTATTCACTATGCAAAGGGGAATCTTGGCTGGGTGCAGTGGTTCACGCCTGTAATCCTAGCACTCTAGGAGGCCAAGTTGGGAGGATCCCTTGAGCCCAGGAGTTTGAGGTTGCAGTGAGCTATGATGACACCACTGCACTCTAGCCCGGGCAACAGAGCAAGACCCTGTTTCCAGGGGAAAAAAAAAACAAAAACAAAAAACCCACAATGGTAGCAGTGACAGCTTCCCAGATCTTTAATATTTTTTTCACTGAGCTAACTAGAGGATCATAAAGAAACACAAATCAGGAAATATAAACAACAGCAGAGTAACTAAGAATAAATTTTAGTTTGTATCCTTGGTACAATATATACTCTGAAGTTAAGAGCACCTTTAATGGAAGAAATTACAAAAATAAGAACACTATGTGTAACTTTATTCCAATAAATTTAGAAACCTAGGTGAAATGGACATTTTTATAATAAATATAAATTGCCAAAACTGACTTAAAATGAGGTAGAAAGTATAAATAGTCCAACAATCATATAAGAAACCAAAAAGTTCTAAGACCTACTTAGAATAAAGTTATTAGGCTAGTCAGTTTTACGAATAACTTCTCCAAGCTTTCAAAGAATAGATATGTCAGATAGTACCAGAATATAAGATGAAAAGCTGCATTAGAGCATAGGAAAAGATGAAAAGCTTTCTATAAGATTAACCTAACTCATATCAAAACTAGACAGGAAGAGAATGCCCATCACACACACACACATACACACACACACACAGACAAAACTAACGCTCACTTACTAAAAAGATATAAAATTTCCAATAAAAATAGCATTTGGAATACAGCAGTATACCGAAATAACTAATATAATTTATTCAAGGAATGCAAAGATGACTTAACACTGGAAGGCTATTAAATTAAGAGATTATCAAAGAAGAAAATACCATAAAATCATCCCAACAGATGCTGAAAAAGCATTTTGTAAAATTTAACACCCATCTCTAATTAAATTTTTAAAAAGGAATTAGCAAGTTATAAATAAGAGTTTCTTTAACCTGATAAACAGTATCTACAACAAAGCTATAGCAAATACTGTATCTGTAGAGTAGTACTAGAAAAACTAATGTAGTTTCATTAGAGTCAGAAATATGAAATCTATAAAGCTACAAAGAAGAAACTCTAGCAAGAAATGTATATGGCCTATTTTGAGAAAATAAATCTTTACTCAAGAACATATAAGTGAATGAAGACAAACTACACTCCTACATGAGAAGACCTAATAGTTTATAAAAATGTCAACTTAATCCTAAATAAATCTATATATTCAATATAATCCTAATCAAAATCACACTGTAATTTTTAACAGAACCTGACAAGCAGAATATAAAATCCATTAAGAAGAGAAAACACAAAAGAATAGCCAACAAAATTTAGAAAAAGATAAACTAAAGGAGACTAGCTCTACCAGATATTAATATATACCACAAAGCTACATTCCAGTTTCAGGAATATACAAGTAGACCAATGAAGCAAAATAAAGAACCTACAAATAGATCTGTGTTTATATAATAGTAATGACATTTCAAACGAGGACTAGTCAATGAATGATTTTGGGATAAATGGTTATCCATTTGGGAAAAAAAATAAAGGTAAATTCCTATACCTCATATACCTCATAGCATATACAAAATAAGTTCCAGACATGTTCAAGAGCTAAATATAGAAAAAGATAAACTATAAAAGTATTAAAAACATATAGAAAAATATTTTATAACCCTGTGATTCAGAAAGTCTTCTAAGAAATATACAAACCTAGAAGACAAAAGACCAAAAGAGTACAATTAAAAATTAAAAAATTTTTCTAATGGAATACAGAGTACCCAAATCAAAATTAGAAGCCAAATAACTAAAAGAAAAAATTATAAAAAGGCTTATTACCCAGAATGTATAAGGAATCCCTACAAATCAATAAGAAAAAAAAGCTAATAAAAAATAAATGAGCAAAGAACACGAAAAGGCAAATCACTGGAGACTTTTAAATAGCTAATAAATATACAGAACAGTGCTCAATCTCACTATCAGGAGATGTCAGGAAAATGGAAGTTAAAATGAGCTTGCTTCTCTTTTACCCAACTTGCCAAAAATGAAAACAAAAAGAAACACATAATGTTGGTAATGGCTTCTCTCAACACTATTCTTAGGAGTATAAAGTGGTATAGTCATTTTGGAGAGTAATATTGCCATGTATATCAAAATTTAAAATATACATATTCTCTGACTTGTTAGTTCCTCTTTCATGTATTTATCGCAGAAAAATAACACACAACCCATTAGTCATGTACAAAATGTTTACTTGACATGGTTTATAATGGTGAAATCTTAGAAACACCCTCAAGAGAAAATAATTTTTTTAAAAAGATAGTAATAGTATAGTAATATGGAGTACTACGTAGCCGTTTAAAAACAGTTAGGCAGATCTCCATGTGCTGACCTGGAAAGACCTCCAAAATATATCACATAAAAAAGCAAGTCACAAAACAATATGTGTAGTATGCTTTCATTTATATAAAAATAAATAAAATCTTATATATATGTAAACATGTACACAATTGCATAGAAAAAGAAGTTATAACCCAAAATGAATAAACAGTGGCTATTTCTGGAAAGAGTGAGAATTTGGTGGTAGTAGTGGTGATGTCAAAAGAGTATTTTTAGGTAAGGAGCAGCGGCTTATGCCTTTGAGAGGCCAAGGCGGGAGGAACACTTGAGGCCAGGAGTTCAAAGACCAGCCTGGTCAACATAGCAAGACCCCATCTCTACAAAAAATTTTAAAATGAGCTGAGTGTAGTGGTGTGCACCTATAGTCCCAGCTACTTGGGAGGCTGAGGCAGAAGAATCGCTTGAGCCCAGGAGTCTGACGCTGCAGTGAGCTATGATCGCACCACTGCATACCAGCCAGAGTAACAGAGCGAGATCCTGTCTCTTTAAAAAAAAAAAAAAAAGAAAGAAAGAAACAGTATTTTCACCTTCTATTCCATCTAAACTCATGTCCCCATACTTTAAAAAATGAGAATGTGGTCATCCTTTACTTGCATACTTAAAAATAGGACTAGAAGTTAAGAAAGAGGAAAAAGAGCCAGCAAATGAATAACTTAAAAATCATGGTTTTGCTTTACTTTGGTTTTTATTTTGACTACAAGTTGAAGGTCAAATGACACTACAAATACTTGAACAAGTTCCTATCCAGCTAACATTATGGGATAGACATAATTTCTATAAAAAAAACACTGCTGAGCTGCTCAAGTCCTGCATTTTGACAGGGATTAACTTAATGATCCCACACATTGATTCCTGGTAAATTACAGCCATTCATTCAATTCAATACAGTATATAACTGAACATTATCATACTGTACTGCAAAGTATCAATCTTTTTAGAACACAGCCCTAATAAAAAGCAGCATGCTTTACAGAACCAGCTTTAGGATAAGTAAATAAATGCACTGGGGGGAAAAAACCCTTTAAATTAGAATCAAAAGAGACATTTAAAGTTTGGGCATTCTTCATTATGGGAAAGAATCTTCCACTTTGAGACTATTATATATCAGAAAAGCTCCATATGCTGTATAATTATCTCTGATAAACGGCCTGATGCTTTGAGCTTCATTAGAGAAAAGGGAAGAGAAAGACACACACACAGAGAACTGTAAATAAATCTCCCCACCATATTTCACTTAAGACCAGCCCAGCAGGAAGTCATAAAATATTTTTTAATCGGTAATATTTTCTAAATGCTCTACTAGAAGCAGCCAGCCTGTTTTGCCCATTATCTGGCTGGCCTCCTAAAGTACGCATAATCTGAAAAAGGGAAAACTGGTTTCATTCGGAAATTATTAGAAATTTAAGCAGTTAAAACAAACAAACAAATTAAAAGTTTATCCACTTGGTAGCAGTGATATTAAGTTTCCAGGGGACAGATAAAGGCTTCTCAGACAGAAATGAAGATGAGTAGCCAATGAAGTCCAATGCATGTTCAAAGACCCAGGGGCAGTCTAACAAGGACATCTGTTAAAAGGCACCACTATTTAAAAAAAAAAAAAAATTATCTGGGGGAGCTAGGATACCACCAGAAACCAGTTTCCAAGGAAACAATGGAAATCTCTTTGTTCAACCAAATTAATTTAACCACAGGTAAAGTATGTTCTCAAATTTCTATTTTGGGAATCAGTGTCATATTAAAGGAAAATCCAGTCAGCACTTGGAAATGAAGCTTTAGTCATTAAAAATCTTGACTAACATTCCAGTTAATATGGTTCTCACTTTTTCTGTATATTTTCTTCTGCCTGCAACAAAAGCATGTCTTGGGGTAGATGCAGTAGAGAAGAGTAGGAAAAAAACAGAGTACTATATTATAGATACCAAAGGCCTGGAGCTGAGTTCTAGCCCTGTCATGTGACTCAACGTGGGTCACTATCCAAACTTCCTTTTCTCATCTGTAGAATAGGGAGGAGAATATCTGCCCTACTTACGCTGCACACTGTCAGGATGATCCTAGGAACATAACGTTTGTCGAAGTGCTTTGTAAAACAAGGGTTTGCAAACTTTTTCTATAACGGGACGTTGCATCTCTATAGCAATTACCCAACTCTGCTGTTGTAGCACAGAAGCACCCATAGACAATACATAAATGAATAAGTGGGGCTGTGTCCCAATAAAACTTTACTTATGAACACTGAAATAGGAATTTCATATAATTTTCCTATTTCACAAAATACTATTTGATTTTTTTCAATCATTGAAAAATGCAAAAAATCATTCTTAGCTTGTGGACAGTACAAAAACAGACAATGGGCTCGATTTGGTCTGTGGACTATAGTTTGCCAACCCTGTCGTAAACTATAGTTTTATATAAGTGCTAGTTGCTCCTTAATTCCTAATATGCGCCTTCACAGAGCTTAGAAGAGTGTTCTGTGTGAGGTAGGTCCTCTCTGCTAGATTAGAATGTCAGAATATTTGAAAACAAGCCCATTTCTTGCCATTAATCTTCCCTAGTAGCAGGCATCAATTCTCTTCCTCTCCTGCCTAGAAAGAAATAGACAGCCAAGGCCCCTCTCACACCTCCCTTTCCATCCAATATGCTGGGGAGGCGGGGGAGCGTGCGAAACGCAGGTAGGCTTATACATAAGTCTCTCAAACAGGTCACAAGTAAGGATGCCCAGGTCCTTAAGAGCATGACAACAGAAAAGCTGACTTATAAATAAGATAGGAGGGCATTTTCTCATCTTTTAAATCTAATCAGATAAGACTCAGACTTAAGGTGAGCAGTCACCAGTCTATCACTTAAGAACAACAACAAAACAACAACTGATTCTAGTGTTTACATTACAGGCTGACATTATCCTTTCTCTCTTCAAAAGCTGGGTCAAGTAACATAACTACAAATCACACTTTATCTCCTTTAGGAAAAACCTGGAAATTAGGAGAACAGTAAATAGGTAGTAGCAAAAGCAGAAAGAATGTTTTGTTCTTTTTAAGAGTTTGTCCAATATCCTTTACTTTGTATAGGATACATTTGCATGCAACATCCTTTAGACTATAAATCATGATAGAGACAGGCAGCTATGGTGTGGTGGTAGAGAGCCAGGCCTTTGGAGCCAGACTGCTCTGTGATCTTGGGCAAGATACTGAATCACCCTGTGGCTCCATTTTCACACCTGTGAAATGGATATGACAAAAGTATCTACCTTACAGGGTAATTATGAAGATAAAGTAGGTTAATACAGTTGATCCTTGAACAACATGGGTTTGAACTGCAGAGGTCCACTTATACGGGACTTTTTTCAACCAAATACAGACCGAAAATACAGTATTACTCATGTATACAGAGAGCCAACTTTTCGTATGAGAAAGTTCCACAGGGCCAACTACAGGACTTGAGTATGTGCAGATTTGCGTTTTGGGGGGAGCAATACTGTTACCAATATTACAGTATTTAAATGTTGTGACAAGTCCTTTAGTCACTATTTGAATTTTGTTTACATTATTTTTTGAAAAGGTTCCTAATGGCTAAAGTTCCACGGACTCTTCTGCAGATACACAGTTTGGGAGAGGGGAAGATATGTGTGTGCTCAGACAGAGGAATATCACTTACAGCTTTTCCATATCTGCTTGATCTGACCTTCAGTCAGGCGTATTAACAAATTCTTTTGGATAAAAATCAGTCCCATTTCTATGCTTTACACACTTTTGCCAATAGTTATTACTCTATCTGCAGTCTTTTCAAAACAAAATGTACTCAGATTCTCACCATTGTTCTGTTGATATATTCATTTAACAGTAAGAAGTTGAAAGCAGATTAAGCAATACTCATTCTCTTGAATATTAGGGAAAACATTAAAATCCTTTCACAAGGCCCAAAGAAAATACAGCATTTCAAGCTCTATGCAATAAAAATGGATCCATAACGACTATTAATAAATAGTTTACAAATTATGTGGTACTTGGATTTTGCATCCCAAACCTATTTTCCAGCAGTTACTACACTCTACTTCTCCACATCTCTCTAGGGGAAGCTAAGAAGGACCAACAGACAAACCTCTGGTCCCTTGAGGATAGATACTAAAATATTAACATAGGTAATCTCCTGCTGCCTCTTCCTTCATCCTCCTTCTAGGCAGGTCACAGCTGAAGAAATTTGCAAGGTGTAGCTGGATCAGGGTGTCTAATCTCACCTGGCAATCTATTTGGCAATCACTTTATTTCCTGTTGACTTATAAGACACTCACCCTGACAGCTTCAACAAACCTGAGTTACTTTTCTCATCTCCATATTCCCCAGCTCTAAACCTGGCATACATCTCTTTAGCACAGTTGCTTTCGACCCAGGTGAGGTAGTAAGGCCTACCTGAGAAAGCTTTTGCAAATGACATACTTATTAACCACTACTAGCTACTGCCTCCCTTTCACCCCAAACTTCTTAGACACCTGTTTGGGAGAACAAGCCAGAATCTCAGGGAAAAGTGTATGTATTTGAAAAGGTGACCTCCTTGTGTGTAGGGACCTAATCTTCATCATTTCTGTACCCAGCACTTAACCTAATGCCTAACATATAGTAGGTTCTCAGCAAAGACTGCTAAATGAATATAAAAACCACTGATATAGTTTACTAAATAGTTTATTTAGGTAATCAACCTCATGATCACCAAATCCAAACGCCTCTTTGTCAAATTATAGCCTCAGCTGCATCTTTACAATGCCATGGCAATATGCTACAGTGGTTGAAAGCATGGACTCTGGATTCAAGTTAGTGTGTTGGAATGCGGGCACTACTGACAAGCAGTAGCTCTGTAACTCTGGGCAGAAGTCACTGAACCTCTCTATGTTTCAACTTCCTCTTCTGTAAAAATAAGCATAATAAAAAGCCCCTACCTTCATAGGCTGTATTACAAATTAAATATTAACTAAATCTAAAAAGCTTAGAAAAGTGCTTAGACTACAGCAAATACTAGGTCATTAAATATGAAATGTCCAATTCCGAATCAAAAGTGTAGTTTATTATATCCAAAACAAGAAGCAGTACAATTACTCAAAGTATGCACCTAAACTATCGACACAGTTTTGCCATCTTAATGGTAGTTTATGTCAACAGCAAAGAGGCCTGGAGAGCAAGTGGCGATGAAATCACGAAAGGCGTTTCCCACAGCTTGTTGAGAATTGAATATTTTTCCTTGCAAGAAGTGGTCCAAAGCCTGCAAGAAGTGGTAGTCAGTTAGTGCAAGGTCTAGTGAATACGATAGATGACAGAGTGTTTCCAGGTCCAGCTTCTGTGCTTTGAGCAGCGTTGTTTGTGCGACATGTGGTCAAGCATTTTCTTGCAAGAGGATTGGCCTATTTCTATTGACCAATCTAGGCTGCTTAATCCCAAGCATCCTCATCATTTTGTCCAGTTGGTTGCAGTAGACATCTGCTGTAATTGACTGACCAGGTTTCATGAAGCTGTAGTATATAGTACCAGCACTGGACCACCAAACAGACACCATTAGCTTTTTTTTGATGAATATTCAGTTTTGGACTATGTTTCAGCATTTCATCTTTATCCAACCATTGTGCTAAATTCTTGGGATTGTGAAAAATAATCCATTTTTCATCACACATGACAATATGATGTAGAAATGGTTAGCCTTTATGTCATGACAGCAAAGAAAGGCAAGCTTCGAGACAATTTCTCCGCTGACACGTGTTTAATTCACGCGGAACCCACCTAATCCAGCTTCTTTTCTTTGCCCATTTGTTTCAAATGGTCCAATATTGTTGGAATAGTAACGTCAAACCTTGCTACTAATTTACGTGTAGGTTAAGATGGATTCGCTTCCACTACAGCTTTCAGCTCATCATTATCCACCTTGGTTCTCAGGTCACCCACATGGCTCATTTTCAAGACCAAAATCACTAGAACAGAACTTCTCAAACCATTGATATACTGTGTGTTCATTAGCCACACCCTTCCCAAACACTTTGTTGATATTTCAAGCTGTCTGCACTGCACTGGTTCCCCGACAGAACTCATATTTGAAAATAACAAGAATTTCTAACTTATCCATGGTTTCACAAAAATTGCTGTAAAAAAAATTTGAAAGATAATCACAAGCCAAAACATGCATTTGAAAGACTGAGAATGTCCCTTCACGATAAAAATAAAACAACCAGTGTCAAAGTGAAATGTCAGAGATATCAACTGTCAAACTTAGTACTTGAGAAAATTGGACATTTCATACTTAATAACCTAGTATTTCATAAATGTCAGCTAACATTTTCATTATTATTATTATTATTAAAGCCCACATCCTCAGTTGACATTTGTTCCTTGGCTTTAGGGACCTTGCCCACTATCATTCTCCTCCTCTTTGACTTCTTCAGTTGCCTCTTCTATCTCTTTTGTTCCCTAAATGTTTACGTTTCACTCAAGGATCTATCCTCACTGCTTTTCTTTGCTCTCACCCTTGGCAATCTCATTTAACCCCTAAGGCTTAAACTATTGTCTCCACACTTAAGTCATCACCTTATCTCAGACTGGCAAATCTCCATATAATAGGTCAAAGCCCTGATGTCACCAGAAAGAGAGAGAATGGATCTGAAGCTAGTAGAACTAGACATCCTTAATCAGATTGAAGGTATTTATATGTTAAAAGAAAAAACAGAGCAGTCTACAGTGGCCTAAACTGGCAAGTTATGGAAACACGGGGAGAGTTCTGTCTTAGAGGCTCCAGAGCTCAGGGTAGGTCTAAACCCTGGCAGAGGTGGGGAAAAGGGGTGTGAAGATGGAATCTCGAAAGAAATGAAAGACCGTTCCTATATGTCCTTAGGGTGCGCAAGACAATCAGCCTGACTCAATAAAAAACTCACTTCATTTAACTCCACTTGTTGAGTCCATGCTTTGCCATTTGCTATATAAATACTTGTTATGGGTTGGCTTCCCGTGTAAAGTCTGCCTGTAGAGAAAATGTTTTAGTTATATGGATATATTTTTTTTTACCCTTGTCACAATGATTTTTTATGATGAATCAATAAAGTAACTTTTGGTTATGATTTGGGTTTCCACATACCTTAATTACACGGAGAGAAAGTACTGATCTTGCCAACATTAATATTCTATTCCTCCATGACAGTTATATCTCACAACGTGAATTGACTGATTAAAAGTATGGACTCTGAAGCCAAATGCTTAAATTTAAGGGGTTCTGGTATCTACCGGTTTGTGACCACAGGCAAATTACTTGATCTCTTTATGCCTGTTTCCTCATCTTTACAATTGGGATAATAATAGCATCTACCTCATTGGGTTTTCATGAGGAATAAATGAGAAAATATGCAAAACATGTAGAATAATGTCTAACACATGAAGGGCTCAATAAATGGTAGCCAATGTTATCTCAGTCTCATACGTATTTTGGCTGCTTGAATTACTTGTTGTGGCACGATCCTGGTATGTGCGGATCCAGTCCAGGTTCCATCAGGTGAGATCCTGACCAGCTCCAACCTCTCCCTTACACTAGGAGTTCTTAACCTAATGGCCATAATGAGCTTTAGAGAAATTTCATGCAAAACTGGGTGTAAATGGATGGTGTATATTTTTCTAAGACAAGGGGCCATAGCTTTCATCAGCTCCTCAGTAAGTATATGACCTCGAATAGATTTTTAAAAACAAAATAAAACCTACTGACTTAGCATTACCACTAACGTTTTCGTCTTGTTTTCTCCTCTTAAATGATTTCTATACCTGCCCTGGCCTCTATTCAATAAATAATAATATTTTTAAAATTCTCTCTCTGCAATACTATTCCCACCTAATCCTTCCCATTTTCTATACTGCCAGGTTATATCTCCAAAAGAAGTGTAATAATGTCACTTCCTCTGCTCAAAAACATGGCTACTGTATAAAGTCCAAATAGGTTGGCTGGGCATTCAAGCCTCTATGGCTTGGCCATAATTTACCTTTCCAGCCTTGTCCTTCATTCTCCATAAATGGCCCTAAAGAAGTCACTTGCCATTGAGGAACTCCCTGCAGCTTTCTTCCACAGCTAATTCTGCCTGTCTAGAATGCCTCTTTACCACTTTCTATCCATCTTAAATACCACTTCCTCCAGTAAACCAATGTCTTTCTTCAACAGTGATTATCTTTACTACATAAGAAGGACCATTAATGTGGGTGTATGCAAACATGTATCAGAGTTTCTCAACCTCAGCATTACTGATACGTCAGGCCGGATAGTTCTTTGTTGTGGAGAGCTGTCCTATGCAATGTAGGACGTTTAGCAGCATCCCTGGCCTCCAGACATTACCAAATGTTCTGAGGCGGGGAGGAGAGGAGGGAAATTACTTGGTTGAGAACAACTGATACATTATAACAAATATATTTAATTTCCCCTGCTAAATAGTAAATTCTTTGAGGACAGAGATAATGACTTCCCTTATTTTATATTCTCAATATTACCAAATATGTTTATGATAGATTTAGATAAATATTTGTTATCTGATAACCTTTCCAAAGTTAGTAGACAGAATATCCTAATCACCCATATTTCTAGATATTCATTAAACTTAAAACACTAAATTTCAACCTTAAATAAAGCTCTTAAAAGGCAAAACCTTCTATGTCATAATATCCCTATAATTTTCAACAAATACTATCAGTTATAGTTGTATCCTAAAAGAGATGATTATACTATAGCATTAAAAAAATTAAGTGGACAATGAACTTCCATATCACATACATAACAGTATTCTATCACTGAAGACTTACAGAAGAGTAACAGAAACCATGTCCTTCTCCCTTTAAATACCCTATATTCTACGAAGTATAGTGTTATCTCACATAAATGCTTAGAAAGAGTCAAGGCCCAGATAATGACAGAGATAAGGTTTCAATCCAAGGCTCCTAAATCAGGGTTAAGAACTCCCTAGACAAGGGCTTCTAAACCCTTGCTGCACATTATAATCTTCTGCAGAGTTAAAAAGAACAGATCCTTGGGCCTCCCACCAGACCAATTAAATTAGAATCAGAGAATGACGAATATTAAAATTGTTTTAAGAATCCCCAGTGGATTCTAATGTGCCGTCAGAGCTGAGAGCCACTGCTCTAGACTGGTTCAAAACTTCATGCACCTTGACAGTTAATACAAAAGGCTATCTCTTAAGAAGACCTTAACTTTATGGAATGGCTGAAACTCACTCACTTGCTAACTTCCTGAGCTCGGGCCCTATATGTGAGCGCTTATCTTGAATTAAAAGAACCGCTGTCTTTTTGCTGGGATGAGGCATTACCAAGAAGCTCATAACATGGCTCTGGGGCTGTCCTCCCTACCACCTCGCAGGATCTGGGCACTTACACTCCTCTTTACTTGGTGAAGTTACATTCAGTTCTGTCGGAAGCGGCTGCTGGCTGGGACTAAGAGTTGGCGTGGTTATCGAGGTATTGTTGTTGTCACTGGTGGTCTCTTCGGAAAACAAATCTGATTGGCTGTTACTTGTACTTGGAGCGGAATCATCGTCTGGTTGTTTCTTTTGAAAATCTGAAAAGAAAGAGTGAGAAAACCAATTTAATTAAGGAGTTCACAGTCTCTTTGAGTATTAGAAAACAATGGAAGTTAGTACAAAAATTAAATGCAACAATAGCAGTAATAAAGACTAACTTAGGTGATTAAAAAACCTTGGAAATAAAACACTGGTCAAAAACATATAAGATTGGTGGAAGGTACCTGGAGGTAAAGTTTTCCAAAGTTCTTATAATATTCAGAAGAATGGCAGACACACTGATTTTAATGTTTGACTTTGCAAAGCCAAAGAGCAATGTTAAAGTTTTTAAGGGTAATCAGTAGAAGGAAAAAAGGAACAAAGAAAAGTTGTTCAAACTTTTCAGAAGGAAAGGTCAAAAGGAAAAGGGCAGCATGGAAAACAGTAGGGCAAATACAAGACACATAATAAAATGGTAGAAATAAGTATAATTGTATCGGTAATGGCACTAGATGTAAACAAACTCAATGTGGCTAAAAGACAGAAAATTCAGATTAAATAAAGTCCAATTATTATTAATATATATTCAGTGTGCAAGAGACATACTAAAAACATAAACATGAGGATAAAGAAAGTTTTTAAGTACAATTGACCCTTGAACAACACAGGTTTGAACTGTGTGGGTCCACTTATACACAGGTTTTTTCCAACCAAATGCATATACAGGATTTGCAGGACACGAAACCTGCCTACACTGAGGGCTGACTTTTCATGTAAGTGGGTTCCACAGGATGGACTGCAGGATCTGAGTACGCTGGGATTTTGGTACAGGAAGGGGTCCTGAAGCCACTTCCCCATGTATACCAAAGGATGACTGTACAAATATATATATATTTTAAATACCACGCAAATAAATATAAATGAAAAGAAAGCCAGTATAGCTAGAGTGCTGTCAGAATATGTAGACTTTAAGGAAAAAAGTAATATTAGAGGTAAAGAGGATTACTATATAATGGTAAAAGAAACAATTCACTGAAGCCTCAAAATACAGTTGCCCCCTCCGTATACACAGGGGGTTAGTTCCAGGACTCCCGCATATACCCAAATCTGCTGTCAGCCCTGCGGAACCAGTGAATGTGAAAAGCTGGCCTTCTGTATATGCAAGTTTCACACCTTGTAAGTACTTTCAATGTGTGTTTGGTAGAAAAAAAGCTGCGTATAAGTGGACTGTCAAAGTTTAAACCCATGTGGTTCAAACGTCAACTGTAAATAAAGTGAAAATGGTTGTATATATGGGAAACTGAAAAATTTTCTAGAGGTGAAGATTTTAATGTTCCTGTCTCAGACAAAATAATTAGTAAAATTAAAGAAGATTAATAAACATACACAGGCTCGAATACCTAACAATTAGAAAATAAATTATTTTCAAACATGTGGAATATTTATAAAACTTGACTAAAACCTGGCTAAACCTTGACCATATATTAGGATATAAAGCAAAAGCCTCAACAAATGCCAAAGAATTAGTAAGATACAGACAATATTATTTGACCACAGAGCAATTAAGTTAAAAATTGATTTAAAAATTCTATATATTTACAAATTTTAAAAATATACTTTAAACTCATGGGTCAAATCAAATTATAAAATTAGGAAATGCTTGTAATTAAATGATAATGAAATTACTACATATCAATATCCAGTAAAGATAAAGACACACATATATTACCTATACCCTAGTCATTTCATTCCTCGGTATATGCCTGAGAGAAACTCAACACACATATTCAAGGAGACATGTACAAGGATGTTAATTATATATTGTTTGCAACAGTAGAAAGTCAGAAATTACCTAAAGGTCTATAAATAATACTACAGTCAAACAATGGAATAATGTACACAATGAAAACAAATAACTATTGCCTCATATATCAACATGAATGAATCTCAAAATCATAATGTTGAAAAAAATTGCAAGCCACTAAATAACACAGGAGATTGTACTGTACTTACATAAACCTTAAAAACAGACAAAACTCAAATATATTGTTTAGGGATATACATTCTTAAACCATTTTTTGAAACCCCCAAATATTAACATAATTCAGGATAGTGATTACCTCTTAGGTTAAGGGAAGGTAGTGTGAAGGTGAGAGACACACAGAAATATTGAAAGACAGGTAATGCCCATTAACAGAAAATAGATTTTTAAAAGGCATATTCATTCATACAACAGAATGCTCTATGGCAGTTAAATGAATAAGGCTACAAGTATAACAGAAAAATCTCAATAAAAATGTTGAGAGAGAAAAGCAAGCAAGCTACAGAAGGACACATACAGTATAATAATATTTATATAAAATTTAAATATGTAAAAATGCCATATTGTTTATGGATATAAAAATGATAATAATTATAAGATAAAAACATTCAAGGAAATAATACACCAAATTCAAGATAGTGGTTATCTCTTGGGGGCCAAGGGGTAAGGAAAAGAACAGGCATCTCCTATTCTGTAATTTTTTATTTCTTAAGCTGGTGGTTGGCATCAGAGTGTGATTATTACCTATATTCTCTGTATGTTTCATTAAAAAAAATCTAATGCTCCTCCATGAAGTACAGATTATTCTTTACTTTATCAGTTCAGACAAGTAAAAGATCCTTACAACTCCACTAAGTCTTATCTTTTGAACCACAGAGAAGCTCTTGTTATTCATGTTCTATAACCTCATCAGAATCACTGTTTTGACATGTTCTGAGCATAAGAATATCTAGCATTTATGATGCATTTACTATGTACCAGGCACTGAACTAAATTTTTTATGTGTATAACTCATTTACATTAGTCCTCAAGAAACCCTAAAAAAGAAGGTATTAATATAAATAACATCATTTTGTTGATAAAGAAACTGAGGTTCAGAAAGTTTAGGTAATTTGTTCCAAGTTAATAGCTAGTAAGCAGCAGGAACAGGTCCATTTGACCTGCGGTCCTCAATCCCTGGGCCACAGACCGGTACCAGTCCGTGACCTGTTAGGAACCGGGCCACAAAGCAGGAGGTGAGCGGTGGGCCAGCAAGCGAAGCTTCATCTGTATTTACAGCTGCTCCCCATTGCTCACATCACCACATAAGCTCCGCCTCCTGTCAGATCAGCAGTGGCATTAGATTCTCATAGGAGTGTGAACCCTACTGTAAACCGCACGTGGGAGGGATCTAGGTTGCACGCTCCTTATGAGCGCCTAATGCCTGATGATCTGAGGTGGAGCTGAGGCGATGATGCTAGCGCTCGGGAGTGGCTACAAATACTGATTATCATTAGCAGAGAGGTTTGACCACAAATAATGTAATGTACTTGAATCCTCCTGAAACCATCCCCCCCCCACCCCTAGTCCATGGAAAAATTGTCTTCCATGAAACCGGTCCCTGGTGCCAAAAAGGTTGGGGACTACTGCATTTGACAACAAAGCCCATTGTCTTTAATTACAACCACAGGATGTAGAATTGTGAGCACTAGACTAACCTAAGCAAGAGGCCTCCTTGCCAAGCCCCCGCCCACTGCCAGCACCACTAGTGAGTGCAATGAATGTAGCTAAAGTTACTAAATGTCATGCCCATCAGTACTCTAAAGCCTCCACTGCCTCTTTTCTGTGTATTTATTTCTCATAGCCACTTTCTTATTCTTCAATGTTTTGACTTTTTAAAATGGCTTATTATCTCAATGTTATTTGTATAGCACCTTCAAGAAAAAGGTCCTAGATAAATGGAATAAAAATATGGCAATAATGATACTTTTTTATGTCATGTCATCTCATTAGCTCTCCTATGTCAATAATCATTGTGTCCCTTCCCATAACCATCTCACTACCATTTCGTTAGGAATGTTATAAGGACCTAAAAGAACTGAAACTGAGTCATCATCATATCATCTAGGGAGGCAGGGAGAGGAAGGGGGTGCGGGGGTGTGGGGGAGCAGGGGAGGATGGGAGGGGGAAGGAGGGGGGAGGGAGGGAGAGAGAGAGAGAGAGAAAGAGAGAGAGAGAGAGAGAGAGAGAGAGAGAGAGAGAAAGAGAGAGAAAGAGAAATCCCAGAAGTCTTTTACATTACATGTAAAGAAGTAAACAACAAAGTACTAGCCAGAGAGTCTGCCTGGAAAGCAGTACAGATGAAGGGTGCAGAAACAGCCACATCATCTGATCCAGACAGTAAAGTTTGGTTTATTTGTTATTCTACAATTCTCATATAAATGAAAAAACTAGAAATCTCTAAGCTTATCCATCTCTACAAATAAGAAAAATATTAGGAACAAGAATCAATTGGTTAATGGTACATCCAAAGATGTAAACTTGTCTTTGAATAAAGTTGTGAGTCTAAGACAGGTTTACAGGAATAAATCTTTTTCAAAACAAACTGTTATTTGTAAAACCTAAAAAAAGCCTTTGAACATTAATGAGATTACTATTCAAGAGTGAACAGCAATCGCTTCTCCGCCTTTTGGCTAAGATCAAGTGAAGAGTGAATAGCACCCAACATCTTGGCAGTTTACCTTATTAACAACTAAGGGGAAAAATAATTTCTTAACAAAGATACTCTTGAAACCTTTAGTATCCAGAAATGGAATGTTTCCCCAAGATAAAGTGACCTAATGGTACCAGCTAAGCCAAAATGGCCAGTGAAGTCCCTGGGGTTGGCTGCCAATGTACTCAACTAGGCATATTTTTCTCCATTGTTTTCAGAATGATTTTTCGTAGGTCAATCTTCTTACTTTTTACAAAATGCATCTGAAAAGCCTGGAAGCACTGTGAAAGCACTTTGCCCTGTCCTGCTAACAAGCCCATTCATCTGGGCAGTCTCTCTAGAACCGTACATGATCTACCCACTACTCAAAACTCACTTTTGATGTACATATTTTCCACTGTTTATCTCTCAGATGTACTCTACAGATTTGGTAAGATGCTTAGCTTACTAACACCCCCACTCTACTTCTAGATTATGATAATAATTTGTCTTTCAAAATGATTTCTTCAAAGCAAAGAATATACAAAAGTGATTTAGAAAGAATTTCAGTAATTTCACTACACCTTCTTTCTTTGAAAATAAGTTAATTCTTTTTAACCCTGTTTGGTAACCTACTTTTCTCTCTTAGAGTATCGTGAATTTTTTTTTTTTGTCAAATATAGATCTATGTGATCACTAATGAGTTCACAGCCTGTCCATTTATAGATATATCAATTAAACCAGTTCACTATTGTTACACATTTTCAGTTACTAATTTTTTCACTATTACATACAATATTTCATTGAGCTTCCTTAGGTTGTATTGCTAGAAGTAGATCAACTGGTAAGAGAGGATACACATTTTTTAAGCATTTGGTACATATTGTCAAATTCTCTTGGCATAAAACCCTGCAATTTCCCACAGCACAACACTTACTATGATGTATAAAAATCATCTGTTCAATTATCAGTCCCCCACATTACACAAGATCCAGGACAAAAATGGTGCCCAATAAATGTTAACTGGATAAATACAACAATTTTGTGTGCCCTTAAGGGTACTCCTAGCATCATGTGGGTTAGCACTTCTAAAAGATAAAGTCCTCAACACCTATGAATTTCTATTTTCAAAATCAATAAGTAGAGATGAGAAATTCAATTGCACATGTTCCAACTCACTCATTAAGTCTGTTTGGGCTCACTAATAAGGCTTCTATATCATTATCATAGACACTAAAGCTGGGTATAAAGAAAATCAAATTGGAAGTGAAAGAGGAACTAAGAATTAAGTGCCTACTATGAGCCAGGCACTTTGCCAGGGGCCTTACATTTATTTTCTCATTTACCCCTCCAAGTAAACTGGGCAGTAGATGTCATCCCCACCTTTCAGTACAGGACAGTGGGCATAGCAAAGGTGGGCAACCTGCCCCCAGGTTTATCTGACTCTAATGTCTGTGTTCTTCCCACTACAGCATGTACCACTGAAGCAACCACCTCCTCAGCCTCCTAAAATGCAACAGCTTGCAGTCTGCACAGGGGTACCTTGCTGGTTCTCATATTCCCATTCCCAGTCTCCAAACCCCACCTGACTATATATCACAGACTATAACTCCATGATCCCACTGGAAGCTTCAGTTTGGTATTTCATACCATAAAACACTTCACATTTCAAGTAGTCAATTAAAGCAAAATGGAAAAAAGGTTGCCATGGGTTTTGTTTCTCAAACCACTTACAAATAAAAATTCATTTCCTATATCTCAAGAGTTTGGTTAATACAAGGCACTGTATAATAGGATTCTGTTCATCATCCCCTCTCCTCCCAACTTACGTCTATAATAGGCTATAGCCTCTATCCATAGGTGCATTTCTAGGTTTCTAAAGCTACACAGTTCCCACCTCTGTCTCTACCACAAAACTTAGGTAACTTAATTTTAAAAGTTACAAAGCCATTAGCAGTAGCCAGCCAATTCATAAACCAGACTTCTAGCCTCCTGATTAAAATCTTAATAAAATTCTAGTAGTTGCACGTTAATCTGGGTTAACAGCCTTAGCAAGAAAAAACTCGTTTAACCAAGAGTTAGCAAGAACCAACGGACTTATGGACTTGGTTACCATTAAAACCTTAAAATGCATTCACCCTAACTTATGGGAAAAATTGTTATCTATTCAATGTGGCTGGGTTTATTTAAACTTCCTGTCATGAATAATCTCTTCCAGCTTCTTTAAAAAACAAAACCATAGAACCTTTACCCTACCCGACTCTCACCTACCCTCTCAGGATGATTCCTTCTCTTTAAAAATTAGGCTGTCTTCACTGATCTCAGAATAGACAAGACTGATATTGTTTTGTTTGTGTGCTTTCAAACAAGTTCAAAATATATACATATAATATACACAGGCCACCCACATGCATATATCCTCCTAATGATAAATGACTCCTATCCTGTGTTACCTATTTATGCCCATTCATCTGTGCAATTTGAGGAATACCTCAAAAATTAAAATAAGCCTTGTTTTCTGCCCTTCTTATCTCACGGGATGGTACCAGTATTCACCTAGAGACTGAAGTCAGAAGCCCTGGAATCATCTTGAACTTTCCTTAACCCTTCTTAATTCTATATTTCAAAAATTACCAAGTGTAGTCATTTACAACTCTTAAATACCTCTTGAATCCATCCACTTCTCCATTACCACTCTAGTCTAAGCCATCATTATCTGTCAGATTACTTCAATAGCGTATTAACTAAATCTTTGTATCTTCTCTCAGCTCATTCTAATCCATTCTTCACAATGCAATCACAGTAACTGTAAAAAATAAAATTTTGTAAAAAACAAATTCTGATAATGTCACTTCCCTGCCTAACCCCTTGAATGGCCTCTCATTGCCTTTACAATCAGATCCAAAATCCTAAACATGGCTTAAAAGTCCCTGTAAGAACTGGCTTCTGGCTATCTCTCCAGTCTCTTCTTAAGCCACTGCTCCTTCTCCCCCCTCCCTACTTCAGCCATCCTCCAGTGCTTTTGGCTTTTCAAACACTCCATGCTCTTTCTCAATCTGGAATACTTTGATCATGGCACGTGGGAGATTTTATCCTGGTATTCACCTTGGTAACTCTTACTCATCTTTAAACTCTTAACATAAGCACTAGTTCCTCAGGGAAGTCCTTAAGATTACCCAAAGAAGGCACTTCATTAAATATTTTTTGGATGAATGAATGTCTTATTCACTGTATACCCCAGCCCCTAACAAAATGCCTGCCACATAATACACAATATAGATTTGTTAAATTTAACTTATTGGATACTGATGAACACACAAAGTTGAAGAATATTAGTTCCCTTAGACATTAATGGATTTTAAATTGCTATAAAATATATTTATAGTAAGCCAGAGCACTTCTACATACAGTAGAAATAATAAGCACCCCTACCAATAAGCAGATGTTTGGATTTTATAAATTACCCCTGCACGTATAAAAATTTTCTCCCATACAACTCATCATAGGTAGCTGATCCTGACAGGACTCAAAAGGTCTCTCAAGTCACTTCCTGTTTGCTTAGATTCAGGCCACAAAGCTGCACACTTTTATTTAAGAAGGGAGATAATATTAGATTGGCTCCCAAAGGCCTCTCCTCAAATACTTTTTCCCAAAAACAGGCAACAAGAAACTATATGAAGTTGACAAAGTTTATTCTTATCAGTAATTAAGCTTATTTTATAATCTAGTTTATCACTGAAATTATAAAGATCTTAGATTCTTTGCACCTATAGCGCCGACTACTCAGAAGTGTGAACTAGCAAAAAAATTATTTGGAGTGAGGCTTGTTTCTTATACAGCATTTATTGTGCAGACTATACAGTTTTCCCAGTAATAGTGTTTCATATTCATTTACAGGGCATAAATTAACTATGTTAACATTACAGCAAATATCTAACAATCTATTAGTACTATGAGAAAAAGTACAAGAGACACATTTACCTCATTTCAGTCTAAGCACAAAATGTGTCAATTTTTTAAAAAACTGAAAACAGAGAAGTTTTCTGAATATTGTGACATTAATCTAGTTCCAACAAAATGTGCATTTGATGATGTGTGTGCATATATACATACAGTTCAACCATCAAAATTGCCAACAGGGCTAGATGTGTTGTGGAAAAATTAGGCAAAGCTGACAAAATAAAATAGGCAAGTTAGAACCTACAAACAAAACAAAAAACTTCTAACCTATTTGTTTACAGCTGATCCTCGATACTATCTAAAGACACCTCCTTCAAGCCGTTAGTCCTTAGTATCATTCATGAATCACTGCAATGGCACAGAAGTGGCATGAACATAACTCCTGGAGAGGCTGGAGCCTGGAAGATTTTTTTCAGCCCAGACCTACATCTTCTAAAGTCCCACGAAAACTTCAATGACAACAGAATAAAGAATAAGAAAAGTATTTAGGAATAAATTAGGAAAACAGCAAGTTACCCCCCTGTCTTAGATCATTGATTTTTTTTATAATTGTAGTCACAGTCCTCATGCTATTAGCCTTTTGTTTTACTGTGTAGAAGTAATAGGATAAAAAAATAACTCCCACTGGCACCTCCCTTGTGTAGGGGGAAGGTGGAGGTAGGACCACATAGGAGTGTTCCTGCTCCTACCCACTGATACTCTTTCATCTTGGTCCTCCTTGTCCTTGCTTACCTCTATCCATGAGGGCAGCTCTTGAATTAATAAGCTGTTCCCACCCCTGATATTCCCATTTCTACTCAATTCTCAGGCTCACATACCACCAATCTTAAGTCTTCCTTTATTTAAGCCCTTTTGCTAAGCTGACCACTGCATTTGTTTCAGGAAATTCAACTTGGAGTGGTGGTGTTAACTTTTGAGACACGGAAGTTTTTCCCTTAAGATAAAACTTGCAAAACGTTTGGCACAAATTTTTCAAACAATGCAATATGTTATATTTTAAGAATGTCAATCTCTTTCCCGAAGAGTAAAAGACCACACACTGGTTTAAACCGCTAAGAGAAATTTGTTTAAAGGATGAAATGAGTTTACTTTTTTTATTGCATCTATTAAAGCATATCAGGGATCTTCAGAAAAGATGGCCATGATTTTCACAAGATCAGGGCTGACCAATTTTTCTCCAGTGAACCCAAGGTAGCAGAATACATGATGTTTATATAATTCACAATCCCCAAAAGGTATCTGTCTAATAACAAAAAGAGTGTTCTTTCTGAAGAGCACTATGATAGTTCTGGAATAGCTGCAGTTTCACATGAAAGCTATCAACTACAGATACAAGAGATTTCTCCACTGGTAAGAAAAGCTCGTGCACAGTTAATCTACATACCCTCTGACATAGTATCGTTTTTAGAAGTGCAAAATTGGACTGCCTGAGTTCAAATCCTGACTCTCTATCTCTCTCTCTTTTTTTTTGGAGACAGGGTTGCCCAGGCTAGAGTGCAGTGGCATGATCATAGGTCACTGCGACCTCAAACTCCTGGGCTCAAGCAATCCTCCTGCCTCAGCCTCCTGAGTAGCTGGAACTACATGAGCGTGCCACCATGCCCAGCTAATATTTTTATTTTTAGTAGAGATGGGGTCTCACTCTTGCTCAGGCTGGTCTCAAACTCCTAGCCTCAAGCAATCCTCCTGCCTCGGCCTCCCAAAGTGCTAGGATTACAGGCGTGAGCCACAGTGCCCCAGCCCTAGATCTATCTCTTAATAGCTGTGTGACCTTGGGCAAGTTATGTAACTTCTCTTGCTTTAGTTTTCTCCTTCTCTAATTCGGTAGAATTTAATTCTCATTAAAATGAGAATAATCGGGTCTACCTCGTAAAGTTATTGTGTAGATTGTATTAGATAATACACGTAAAAGTCTTACAATAGTGTTTGGCATATAGCGAATCTCAAATTAACCATGACTGTTATTCCTCTTCTGCCTCCTTGCACACAATTTAAAAACATGCTAGCCTGAAACTGTAGTAATGAAAATAATTTCTCTGGTGCCAATAAAGGACAAGATGGAATTACACCTAAGTCCTTGACTTCATTAACAATGTACACTAATATGCCAATTCTAGGATTATAAATTCAAAAGATTTCAGGGACCAGGTGCATATCATACATGTGTGAAGTTAGATGCCCTAAGACAATACGAAATGGTGGGCATTGTGGCTACATGGCAAGTGCAAGCCTCACCTAAAGCTATGTGATAAGAAAGAAGAAAGAAAAGAAAAGAAAAAAAAGAAAGGGAAAGGAAAAGGAAAGCGGGGGCAGAGAAAAATGGCGGTCTGATAGAGTCCTCCCACCTCACCGCTCCCAGGGAAGGAGGTGAAAAACGCCATCGGCTACCTGCAAGCATGGACCGCTCACCCCAAAAACAGCATTGTGAATTACAGAGAAACAATGCGGAACGACCAGCCCAAGAAAACAGGTACAAAATTTTCACAAAGATCGGAGAGCGCATGGAGTACAATAGAGCCCAGAGCGCGGAAAGGACACGCTCACCAGGTCAGCGCAGCGCGACCTGACCCGCAAGCGGTTACACACCTCCCCATCCACCTAGTCAGGGACAAGCCCAGAGTTGGGGGAAAGCAGTTGCTGGAGGCAGCAGACTGTGTGGAGAGGAAGCAATTGCGAGAGCCAAACACAACTCTCAGCTGCAATCTACACAGACCACTTAGGGCTGGGTAGAGACAGGGCAGGGACCGGGCAGAGATACAGCTTCCCCAGACAGTGCGTGGGAACCTGAAGGCCGGTACTGAGCCACTAGAAGTCAGCGAGACTGGGCCCAGGAGCTTAACGGAGAGCGGGACATGCCCTTAGAGGTTGCTGGCAACTGCCTCCGCAGCTGGTGGAGAAAAGCGGTGCTCCCGGGCGCGATCGGAGCCCTGCTGTGTGCCAGGTTGGCGGCGGCAGCCATCTTTAAAGCCGCCCGCCTGCCCGGAGCTGTGAGCAGGGTCTCTAGCTCCGCCCCGCCCCGCCCCGGCCTGGGGGCTCCTCCGCTGGGGCGAAACAGGCTTTGCCCTTGGTGGCCAGGGACAGCTGCATCCGTGGGTTCCAGGTGGGACGAGATCCCGGAACTGTAGCGGCAGGCCCTTTGTGTATTGGAAACAGTTTGCAGCTCGTCCATCTGGTCCTGCTACCCCGGCTCTGGCCTCTGACAACTCCACTACGTGCTGTTCCTAGTGCCCGCTCTTCAGGTCCCAGCCCTCCTGTACCCCAGAGATCGGTCATTTTGAAGGTTGCTGGCTATAGTGACTCATTTGGTGTAACTGCTGGTTCTCATGACAACCAAATACCTCAACAGCCACAGGCTGAACCAGAGCAGCTCCACATGACCCTGCCCACTTCATTTGGGAATTTTGTGCCACCCAAGAGCGCTTCCAGTGGCCACTATTCCCCCCTCCCCGTGGGAACATCCCCCCGGTGGAGATTGCTGGGGATAGAGATGGCCACCTGCCTCGCCTTGGGGTCTAGTGGTGGAAAAGGGGTGAACAATTGGAGATCGCCCTATCAGCCTGTATCACGCGGAGACGCACATCAGAAGGGCAGACACACGTGGCTAGATAAGCAACCTCTGAGCTGTGTAGAATTTTCCCAATTTAGCTCTCACACTGCAGTCAAAAGAAATTGTGTTTCTACCTGCACCTCAGGAGGAGCAGGGTCAAAGTAACCCCTAGGAGCTACAAGCCCCCTCCCAAAGGGCGGGGCTTTCGCATACCCCAACTGGGGGATCAGATTCTGCCACGGACATAACAGAACACCTAGCTATTAGGGAGCTGTACATTCATACTCTCAAGTACAATTCACTAGCTTAGAGCTCAAACTGGGAGGTCAATCTCAACACATTCCACCGGGAAGAGGAGAAGACAACAAGCCAGAGATAACTCAAGATCCACCAAACTTGCTAAAATACACCTAAGGCAATACAGGCCACTACTTCTCTCCCTGGCTCTGCCAAGGAACGAAAATCATGGGCTTGGAGACAGGGCCATAAACTAGCCCTAACACCCCCAGCTCTCGATCAAGAGGCCAGATGAGAAAAAACCAGTGAAAGAACTCAGGAAACATGAAAAATCAGAGTGAAAAGTCACCCCCAAAAGAAATCGTCAATTCCTCAGCAATGGATACCAACTCAAATGAAATGGGTAGAATGACAGAAGAGGAATTTTGTTTATGGATTGTAAGAAAGCTCAATGCAATTCAAGAGAAAATTGAATCCCAGCACAAAGAAACCACAAGAAAAATGCAAGAAATGAATGAAAAATTCTCCAAAGAAATAGAAATATTGCAGAAAAATCAAATAGAAATCCTAGAAATGAAAGAAGCATTCAAGGATCTACAAAACGCAGTGGAAAGCCTTAAGAATAGGCTGGACAATGCAGAGGAAAGAATTTCAGAGCTACAAGACAACTCCTATGCGCTAAATAAATCAGTTGAAGAGAAAGAACACAAAAACAAGAGGCATGAACAAAGCATACAAGAAATGTGGGATTATGTAAAGAGGCCAAACACCAGGATCATAGGCATCCCTGAGGGAGAGGAAGAAAATTCACATGGGCTGGAAAATCTATTTGAAGGAATAATAGAGGAAAATTTCCATGGCCTAGCCAGAAATCTCGATATCCAAGTACAAGAAGCACACAGGACTCCTGGGAGACTCAACGTGAAAAGGCATTCACCACGCCACATAATTATTAGACTGACCAAAGTAAACACAAAAGACGCACTCCTCAGAGCTGTAAGAGGAAAAGAGCAGGTAACCTACAAAGGGAAACCGATCAGATTAACTCCAGATTTCTCAGCTGAAACCTTACAAGCCAGAAGGGAATGGGGAGCCATCATCAGTCTCCTAAAACAAAACAAAGGCCAACCCAGAATTCTGTATCCTGCCAAACTAAGATTCTTATATGAGGGAGAAATAAAGACTTTTCCAGACAAGCAATCACTGATAGAATTTGCGAAATCCAGACCGGCCTTGCAAGAAGTGCTTAGACCTGCGTTGTACACTAACCAGCACAACAGACACCCACCAATGTAAAATTACGCAAAAGCTAAAATCCCAGAAACCAGATTCCACAATGACGCAAGAGGTAAAACAAAAGACACCACCCAATAGAGTAATCAGAAATTTACCCCAAATATCCATTCTCTCAATAAATGTGAATGGCTTGAATTGCCCATTGAAGAGACATAGGCTCGCTGAATGGATTAAAAAATACAAGCCAAGTATCTGTTGTCTCCAGGAAACACACCTTACACACAAAGACGCATTCAGACTCAAGATGAAAGGATGGAATACAATTTTCCAGGCTAATGGAAACCAAAAGAAATCTGGAGTAGCCATCCTTATTTCAGATGATATAAACTTTAAAGCAACAAAAGTAAAAGGGACAAAAATGGACACTATATAGTGGTTAAGGGAAAAATCTTACAAGAGGATTTAACAATCCTAAACATTTATGCACCCAACACAGGAGCGCCCAGGTACATAAAAAAAATAATGCTTGATCTAGACAACATAATAAACAGCAATGCCATAATAGCAGGGGACTTCAACACCCCACTGATGGAACTGGACAGATTCTCCAAACAAAAAATAAACGAAGAAACAAAGGACCTAAACAGGACTCTAGAACATTTGGGCCTAACAGATATCTACAGAACACTCCACCCAAATAACACTGAATATACTTTCTTCTCATCAGCTCATGGAACTTTCTCTAAAATTGACCACATCCTAGCCCACAAAACAGATCTAAACAAATTCAAAAAAATAGAAATCATACCATGTATCTTTTCAGAACACAGCAGAATAAAATTAGAAATCAATTCCAACAGAAACATACATCTTCATCCAAAAACATGGAAATTAAACAATTTGTTGCTGAACGACTACTGGGTCAAGGAGGAGATTCAAATGGAAATCAAAAGATTCTTCGAACTAAACGATAATGGGGACACAAGTTATCAAAATCTGTGGGATATAGCAAAAGCAGTCCTGAGAGGAAAACTTATCGCCTTAAATGCCCACATCCAAAAGACAGAAAGGTCACAAATCAGTAAACTAATGAATCATCTTAAGGAAATGGAAAAGGAAGAGCAAAGCAATCCTAAAGCCAGCAGAAGAAAAGAAATAACCAAGATCAGAGCAGAATTAAATGAAATTGAGAACAAAAGAACAATACAGAAGATTAATAAAACGAAAAGTTGGTTCTTCGAAAAGATAAACAAAATAGGCCACTTGCCAGGTTGACCAGAAGAAGAAAGGAAAGGACTCTAATAAGCTCAATTAGAAATGAAAAAGGAGAGGTCACAACTGGTATCATGGAAATACAAAACATCATCTTTGAATACTACAAAAATCTCTATGCCCACAAACACGAAAACATGGAGGAAATGGACAAATTCTTAGAAACATACTACCTCCCTAGGCTCAACCAGGATGAAACAGAATTTCTAAACAGACCAATATCAAGCACCGAAATTGAAGCAGTAATAAAAAGTCTTCCAACAAAAAAAGTCCTGGACCAGATGGGTTCACACCTGAATTCTACCAAGCCTATAAAGAAGAACTGGTGCCTATACTGCAGAAATTACTTGAAAATATCCAGAAGGATGGAATCCTCCCAAACTCATTCTATGAAGCCAATATCACCTTGATATCAAAGGCAGGAAAGGACACAACAAGAAAAGAAAACCACAACCCAATATCCCTTATGAATATAGATGCAAAAATTCTCAATAAAATCCTTGCAAACCGAATTCAAATGTACATCAAAAAAATAATTCATCACGATCAGGTGGGCTTCATTCCCGAGATGCAGGGATGGTTCAAATACACAAATCTATAAATGTAATTCACCATATAAATAAAAGCAAGAACAAAGACTATACGATCCTTTCAATAGATGCAGAAAAGGCTTTTGACAAAATACAGCATCCTTTTATGATAAGAACTCTTAACAATATAGGCATAGATGGCTCATACCTCGAAACTATTAAAGCCATATACGATAAACCCACAGACAATATCATACCGAATGGGGAAAAATTGAAAGCATTCCCCCTTAAAACTGGAACTAGAAAAGGTTGCCCACTATCTCCACTTCTATTCAACATAGTGCTGGAAGTCCTGGCCAGAGCAATCAGACAAGACAGAGGAATCAGGGGCATCCAGATGGGGGCAGAAGAGGTCAAACTTTCACTATTCACAGACGATATGATATTATACATAGAAAACCCCAAAGATTCAACCAAGAGATTACTGGAATTGATAAATTAATTCAGCGAAGTCTCAGGATACAAAATTAATACACACAAATCCATAGCTTTCATATATGCTAATAACAATCAAGCCGAGAAACAAATTAAATATGCAATACCTTTCACAATAATGCCAAAGAAAATTAAATATTTAGGAACATATCTAACTAAGGAGGTGAAAGACCTACATGGAGAGAATTACGAAACACTGAGAAAGGAAATTGCAGAGGATGTAAACAGATGGAAAACCCTACCATGCTCTTGGATAGGCAGAATCGACATTGTAAAAATGGCTTTGCTACCTAAAGTGATTTACAGAATCAATGCAGTCCCTATCAAAATACCAACATCATTTTTTGCTGATCTAGAAAAAATAATTCTATGCTTCGTGTGGAACCAGAGAAGACCCCATCTAGCCAAAGCAATCTTAAGCAAAAAGAACAAATTGGGAGGCATCTATCTACCAGACTTCAAACTATACTACAAGGCTATAGTAACCAAAACAGCATGGTATTGGCACAAGAACAGAGATGTAGACCAGTACAACAGGACTCAGAACCCACATATAAAACCAACCTCATACAGTCACCAGATCTTTGACAAATTCCAGAAAAACGTACACTGGGGAAAAGATTCCCTATTCAATAAATGGTGCTGGGAAAACTGGATGGCCATATGTAGAAGACTGAAACTGGACCCACACATCTCACCTCTCACAAAAATCAACTCACAATGGATAAGATTTAAACCTAAGAAATGAAACCATAAGAATTCTCGAAGAAAACGTTGGAAAAACTCTTATGGACATTGGCCTAGGCAAAGAATTTATGAAGAAGACCCCCCAAAGCAATCACAGCAGCAACTAAAATAAATACATGGGACCTGATCAAATTAAAAAGCTTCTGCACAGCCAAGGAAACTATCACTAGAGTGAACAGACAACCTACAGAATGGGAGAAAATATTTGCATGCTACACCTCTGATAAAGGGCTGATAACCACAATCTATACGGAACTTAGGAAAATCAACAAGAAAAAATCAAACAACCATATTGCAAAATGGGCAAAGGACATGAACAGAAACTTTTCAAAAGAAGACAGAATAATGGCCAGCAAACATATAAAAATTCGCTCAACTTCTCTAATCATCAGGGAAATGCAAATCAAAACCACAATGAGATATCACTGAACTCCAGTGAGATTGGCTCATATCAAAAAATCCCCAAACAACAAATGTTGGCAGGGATGCGGACAGATAGGAACACTCATACACTGCTGGTGGGACTGCAAATTAGTACAACCTCTATGAAAAGTAATATGGAGATACCACAAAGAATTAAAAGTACAATTACCATTTGACCCAGCAATCCCACTACTGGGTATTTACCCAAAGAAAAAAAAGACATTCTATAATAAAGACATCTGTTCGCAAATGTTTATCGCAGCACAATTCACAAGTGCAAAGATGGGGAAACAACCCAGGTGCCCGTCAATACACGAGTGGATTAATAAAATGTGGTATATGTATACCATGGAGTATTACTCAGCCATAAAAAACAATGGTGAATTAACACATCTGGTATTATCCTGGTTGGAGCTAGAGCCCATTCTTCGAAGCAAAGTGTCACAGGAATGGAAAACAAGCACCACTGGTACTCACCATCACATTGGTACTAACGGATCAACACTTACATCATACAGGGCAATAATATTCATCAGCGGGCGGGCAGGCGGGAGGGGGGTGGAGGGGAAGGGACAACTCTCACTGAATGGATGTGGGGAGCACAGTTTGGGGGATGACCACGATTGCAACTCTGACACAGGGAATGCATGGGTAGCCAAAGTGTTGTACACCCATAATATTCTCAAATAAAAAAATAATAAAATAAATAAATAAATAGAACTAAGTAGGTTTTAACGCAAGACATGCCAAGTCAAACTAAAAGATCTAAAAATGTGAGGAGCTGCAAAGTAATGCACAAACAAAAATGAACAAAGGATGCTAGCTACGATATTGCAAAAGCAGGACAATTTTCCTTATACTTTACACTTAAATTGTCTCCGCACAAATCATACAAATCTAAAAAGACTGGCTCAAGAAAGAAAGGGTAATTACTTTTGCATCTTCAAATATACTTTATCAAGAGCAAAAACATCTCCCCAACACAACCAGCTCCAAAGCCTGCATTTCACGAAAGTGATTTACCATTTCACTTGGCTCTGTATGTGAATAACACTGTTGTGCAAACTCAAGGGAAAAGGCTAGCATGTCAAGGAAGGATGCAGCACATTCCCAATTTCTCTTTTAACACTGTGTTTATCAACTTGATACATGTTAAATTCCATTCATCTTTTTTCCTAAAAACTAAAACTGAGAGTGACAGGAAAAATTACATTCTCTGCATCGAAGTTGTTGCTGAGGCATTAAAGATGCCTAGTCAAGAGTGAACTGGCTCTAGCACTCAGGATCTTAAATTCTTCTGCAAGATGGCTAAAGGACCAATTTTAATCATTTCAGATAGGTAAAAATGTCACCTTGAAAATCTAAGAGTGTTGACTAACTAGCTTTACTTTCAACCAAATTAAAATCCAGCAATAAGTTTTTTTGATTAAATAAATCTTCTCCAGTAACCACTTTGTCATGCCAGGAATAAATGCACCATAGGTAATAATTAGTGTACTGCTATGGATGTAAAGAAAACAATGCATGCTTCACTTGACCAGCCTTAAAAAAAAAAAGAAAAGAAAAGGAAAGGAAAAGAAAACAGTGCAGAGGTTCAGTTTAAAGGGGGAAAAAAACCCAGCAAAATTGGCTTATACTAGTGGTGACTGTAATCAGAGGGACAGACTGAAGACTTTGGAATGGATTTATATTGAAATAGTATTTGAGTTGGTCACAGTTATTTACACAAGAAAAGCTGTTCTTTGTGACTGCTACTCTGACAGACCTTGTCCCAAAATCTGTATTATTTTTTACTTTGTCATTTTAAAATAGTTTCACAGAATATACTAATGTAATTTTGGAGCTGAAGAGCTTTTAGAAATAATCTACTATAAGGTTTTTGATCTAAAAACAAGGTCACTGGTACCACCAACATTTTAAAGAAACAGAATAGAAAAGAAAATATCAGAGTACACTGCACACAGTAAGGTTAAATTTTTAGAAAACTTTTGATTTTGTAATACAAATTTATTATACACATATATATGTGTATATTGGATCACAATGTAAAATATATTTCTTTTTTAATTTTTAAATTTCAAAATATGTTTCTTATTTTGGGTTGTGGTCAAAAAGGTTACAATACCAATAATAGAGTACATAATTTTTATATGAAGAAACTAAGGCACAGAGAAGGAAAGAAACTAACCTGTTCTGGGCATCTCAATCATTGTGGCAGGAGCTCAAGTGAGAAACATACAAAAATGTCTGATCCAAAAAATGAAATGCCCCCCATTACTAATCCATAACTTTCCCAAGTAGGTTTTTATTACTTACCATAAATTATGTATTATGTTAATCATCTATTATTTAAAATATACCCTAAAAGTCTAGTTCAACCATTCAGATAGTTGTAAAATATTAGTCCTGAATAGCAGTGAAAGAAAAACAAACCCTTCTTTATCTTCACCTCTCTTTCTTGCAGATGTTTGTTGTAGCTGAAAGCCAGTAATGACAAAATTTTCTTATACTTCTTAAAAAGCAGCTCAAGAAGTATATATATCAAGAGTTTAAATGTGCATACATTTTCCCCCTCAAACTGGCCAAAGGTATGATTTATTTAGTCCACACATTATTTGAAATGTGCATACTTTCTAATCCAGCAATTCTAATTTAAGAAAACTGTCTTAAGGAAAATAAAACAAGTAAAAAATACATATATAAAACACAGTGGTGACATTACAAAAGGAAATGGAAATCAGCTTGAAGGGATTCCCAGTAGCAAAATCTGACAATTTGAGCATCAATGATAATAACAATAACAGTAATGAATTACATAACTTACTGGAGTTATAAATAAAGTAGGAATCCATGGGTTTATACTTACACAATTAAAAAATGGGTGAGAGGGAAAAACTCTTCTTTACGGTGAAAAGAACATAGTCTCAAAGTATCTTCCACAAATTCCTCATTAATTAGAAAGGGAATGTAGTAATTTTATAGTGGAGAGACCTGAGGACACCACCTTAATGACATGCCTCCTGATATAATGCACTGAGGATACAACATCATTTTTGTGATAGTTCTCCCCCAAATGCCTAAGTTGAATCTAATCATGAGGAAATATCAGACAAATACAAATTGAGGGAAATTCCACAAAATAACTGGCCTATACTTCTCATTAATGTCAAGGATCAAGAAAAACAAAAAACAGGCTAAGGGACTGTTACATACTAAAGGAGACTAAAGAGACATAACAACTAAACGTAATGAATGAATTAGACCTTGATTGGATGATTATGGGGCTAGGAGGATAGCTATCTATAAAAAGGATATTTCGGGGACAAGTGATGAAACTTGAATATGGACTGTGGATTAGATAATAGAATTATGTGAGTATTAGATTTCCTGATTTTGATAATTGTACTGTAGTTATATAAGAGAATATCCTTTTTTGTAAGGAAATACACATGGAAATATTTAGGGATAAACGGGCATGATGTCTTCAAACTTATGATCAAATGGTCCAGGAAAAGGCGCACGTGGTGGGGGGGTGTACATACATATATACATACATATACAGACTGATAAAACAAATAGGGCAAAATGTAAACAACTGATGAATCTGCATAAAAGATATACGGGAGCTCCTCGTATTATTTTTTGCTGCTTTTAAGTTTGAAATTGTATCAAAACAAAAAGTTTTTTTAAAGGTATATCTATCTATTGAAGTAACTCAAGTGTCCACTGACAGGCAAATGTATAAACCAAATGTGATATACACATACAATGAAACGTTATACAGTCTTAAGGAAGGAAATTCCGTCACATGCTACAATATGGATGAACTTTAAGAACATTATCTTAAGGGAAATAAGCCAGTCACAAAGAGACACATACTGTACACTTAAGCATTGTTAAGATGGTAACTTTTTTGTTAAGTGAATTTTGCCACAAAACATACATAATGAATTAAACTTTTAAAAAAGATATGTATACAAGAATGGTCAATACAACCTTTTCTGTGTTAACAACCACAATTTTCTTTAAGAGATAAAGCATATCTATGTACAGACAATGAAAAAAAGTGAAAAATGCAGGCTTATAAAGTACGATGTTTAATAAACTGTGCCTGTACAAAAATAAAGTTTTTAGTTCTTTTTTTAGTTTTTTATCCATTTCTTTCTCAAAGCCTCAATAGAGATGTACTGTAAGTTTAAGAATATTTTCTAAACTGATGTCACAATTGGCTTTTTTTTATAGTAAGCATGTATTTCCAAAAATATTAAAAACAAAGTACAGAGAACACGACAAATACCCATTTGTCCCGCCAATTAACTAATTTCAATATTTGTCTATTTGCATTACACATATTTGCGTATAAAAAAATTTTTTTAAGTGTTACTAGTAAGTTGCTGCTCCTCCTGAGTGCCATTCTGCTCTGTAAACACAACCATTATTACGACTTTGGAATAGCTCCTTGTAGGTCATGTATTTATACCTGTATTACCCACGCACTATAGAGTATTGGTTTTTAGAATTTACATAAATAGTATTATACTGCATGTCTCCCACCATAACTAGCCTTTTCTTCAATGTTAAGTTTTTGCATATATTCATGCTGACAGATATGCCTCTAACTTATTCATGTTAACTTCTGATACTACTCCATCTTATGAATATATTATACTCCCCTTGTACCTCCTTCTGAGGCAAATCCCTGGGAAAATCCCTATAAATCCTCAACAAAGCTAGAATGAAAATGTGTACTGAAAAGGTTAAAGAGGGAGAGTGTGGCCAATTACGTCATTCTGTGACCTTAGCTTCAAAACTGAAGCTATGAATAATCTTAACCTTCAAGTTGCTAGAAATTGTTGACATTAGACAGACAAACACTGAGATTCCATATACCTTTAGATCATCTCATTATTCCCCCCAAATTTTATAGTCTTATAAGATTGTCCTTTAGTAAGGAAGCAGAGTTTAAAAGGAACAAAACACTAACTTGTGGAAGTAAGACCCCGTATCTTTTTTTATTTTATTAACAAAATACAAAGAAACATTGAGAGGAAGAGACAATTGGTAAAAATCCTTTAGGGCAGGGTTTCTCAAACTTGTCCAATTTTGAACACTGACAATACAGCCTGTTGATCCCAGATTGATAAATGTGATCTAGGTTTTATTTCCAACCTATCTTATATTTAAAACAAAACAAAATCTGTTAACTTTAACCTCCATGATTTTACTTCTACCTCAAAAACAAAAACAGCCAGATCCTCGTTAGCTTGAGCTTCAAACAAACTGAGTTTCAGGATATGATTCAATAGCTTCTAAGAGATAGAGCTGCCCCAAGCAGCTTATGCAATATAGATTCAGCTCCTTCTTGGTATGCCTTGCTTTCAAGACCTCTGTATCTAGGATGGCACCTAAACATCTGAGACTAATGTTATTTGGCAAAGACAAATGACTATGAAGGTCTATTGACAATGAAAAGGTACAGGTAACAATTCTATAATCAATTTTCTAACTCAGGCCAGAAATTTTATTTCTCTCTTAAAAAAAAGTAAAGCACCAAATGGGGGGAAATGACGTTCAGTTGATTTCTCCTTTATGACTGTCTTTAGAGATCCTGCCTCAGAATATCCTCCTGAAGGCCTAGGGTGAACCCTGTCATTTAAAAACATCCCATTTTATAAACAATTTCCCTTGTACATTCTTTCCAAATCCAATTAAAATGGTACATTTGCTTCAGTTTTAGTTGGTAAGATTCATTTCAAGTTCACAAGTTTTAAAATGTCTCTATGAAATAAAAAGTCATGAGCCCTTTCATAAAGAGCTAATGAGCCAACATGCTAAGGAGAACCTCTTCCTTGACTGCAATCAAAGGGCTACACTGCATGTATCACCTCTGCCTTTACCACACAGAAGGAAGCAAAATGTGTCACCAACAGGTATTAATAATAAAGCTCTCTAGAAGAGTTACGTCTATTCTTAAGGTCTTCAATACCTTAATGGCAGAGAAAAGACCAGGTTGAGATACAAAAGGCAAGAGGACTCTGATTAGCTGATTAATCCTTGAAGATCTGCTTTGTTGGGCTGCACAGCAGCCCTGGAAGCCTTCCTCCCCCCACACATGGACTCCCATGAAGGAACTGAGTGTGGCCCGTTCTGCATTTACTCTCTAACCTCTCCGTTCTTTGGCACTTGTACAAATTAGCTCATACTTTTTCACACAACCTCCTCACAGATAATAAATATTAACATCATGTGAAGTAAAAGTCACTCCCTGCAAGAAAGGATTAAGGATGTGCAGCCTGGGAAATTAATCTTTGATTCACTCAACTTTGCAGTAAACATTCAGGAATATGCTGGGGTTGTTATCCAGTATTTGCACTTGGTGAACAGGCAGCCACTTGGCTGGTCTCCAGAACAGCTGAGAGGAGACATGACAGCACAACCTATACACTCACCCACTGGGAGAATGACAAAGGTGAATTTCTTAAAAGGCCCAAGAAGTCCTCAGCTCTATTAAGAAGTAACAACAGTGACAGCATGTCCTTTGTGGGGACCTTGTGTGGCCCCATCCCAGTGGAAGTGCTACTGTGTGTCTCCTGCTCTGGGCATGGATAAGCTGTTTCCTTTATCTACATTAAAACATGTATACCTTTTACCTATCAGCTGATGCTTTTCAATCTATTATATTATCAACATCACCTAACTTCATGGGCAATCTGGATGCTAGAAAAATTTTTATCATGAAGTTACTTAAGCATCCACCTCTAAAATGGTGATGGGTTGGTGGTTATAATGCTTGTTAAACAAGCACCATCACAGTTCTCTTAAAACCAAAAATCTGGTATGAATTTACAACTTGTAAAGTACAATTGTAACATAATCTAAATTCTTCCTATAAACAAGTGAACACTGGGTCAGCTTAAAGGAAAATGTAACATGTTATACTTATTTTAAGTATGAAAATGTTTGACCCAATTTATGCATGAGACCAGGACACTAAGAGAAAAAAAAAAAGACCTTCAAGGCATTGCTATAATTTATTCCTGCACTATGAATATGCTTATCCTCTTTAATTAGTTGGAGTACACCAACCACTGTTAGTATTGCACTTCATGATTTTAAAAACCTGAGATAAGAATATGGAAAGAAATAAACTGTTTACTGACATCCAGGGAAATGAGGTTTCATTCAACAACCCTTGCCAGAAATTTTATTCAGCTGAACCCTAGATGGCTAGCTTATGCCAGACATCAGGAAGACCACAATAGGAGGGCTACACCAAGGCGTGGTTATCACTCAGATAATACTAAAAACATTTTGTATTCATTTCCTGATATTTTATGTTGTGTGTGCTTACTCATTATATCTTACAAACCTTTAAAAGGTTCTAAGCTAGAAATGGCCATGGGATACCTATTCTCTGTTCACTAAAAGATTAAGTAGCTCCAAGAAAAAGAATATGTTGGGATAGCAGGATATTAGGTCATCAAATATGAAATGTGCAATTTCAAATCAAAAGTGTAGTTTATTATATCTCAAACAAGAAGTAGCACAATTACTCAAAGTATCCACCTAAACTATCCACACAGTTTTGCCATCTTAACGGTAACTTGTTTATGTCAGCAGCAAAGAAGCCTGGAGAGCGAGTGGCAATAAAATCACAGAAGGCGTTTTCCACAGCTTGTTGAGAACTGAATACTTTTCCTTGCAAGAAGTGGCCCAAAGCCTGCAAGAAGTGGTAGTCAGTTGGTGCAAGGTCTGGTGAATACGGTGAATGACAGAGTTTCCAAGCCCAGCCTTTGTACTTTGAGCAGCATTGTTTGTGCAACATGTGGTCAAGCGTTGTCGTGCAAGAGGATTGGCCTGTCTTTATTGACCAATCTCGGCTGCTTAACTGCAAGCATCCTCATCACTTCATCCATTTGGTTGCAGTAGACGTCCACTGTAATTGACTGACCAGGCTTCAAGAAGCTGTAGTAGACAGTACCAGCACTGGACCACCAAACAGACATCATTAGCTTTTCTTGGTTTTGGACTGTGTTTTGGCACTTCATCTTTATCCAACCATTGTGCCCAACGCTTGCAATTGTCCAAAAGAATCCATTTTTTGTCACACATAACAATATGGTGTAGAAATGGTTCACCTTCATGTCATGACAGCAAAGAAAGGCAAGCTTCGAGACAATTTCTCTGCTGACATGCGTTTAATTCATGCGGAACCCATCCATCCAGCTTCTTTACCTTGCCCATTTGTTTCAAATGGTCCAATATTGTTGGAATAGCAACATGAAACCTTGCAGCTAATTCACATGTAGGTTGAGATGGATTCGCTTCCACTACAGCTTTCAGCTCATCATTACCCACCTTGGTCACCCACGTGGCTCATTTTCAAGATTAAAATCACCAGAACAGAATTTTCAAACCGTTGACATACTGTGCATTCATTAGCCACATCCTTCCCAAACACTGCATTGATATTTCAAGCTGTCTGCATTGCATTGGTTCCACGATGGAACTCATATTTGAAAATAGCAAGAATTTTTAACTTATCCATGGTTTCACAAAAATTGCTCTAAAAAAAATTTGAAAGATAATCACAAGCCAAAACATGTGCTTGAAAGACTGAGGATGTCCCTACACAATAAAAACAAGAAGTGTCACAGTGAAATGTCAGAGATATATACTGTCAAACTTAGTACTTAAGGAAATCAGACATTTCATACTTAATAACCTATATATGACTAGAGTTTAGATCCCACTTTAGGTAAGAACCATATTACATTTTTACAAGCTCTGAAGCAGCTTGGTATGTTAAGCAGAACTAAATGAAAAAAGTGTTGTCTGAACAAGAGAGAAAAGTATGCATTATACAAAAGATGAACACTGATTTTATAGTTTTTGGATATCTCATCAGATAGTTTACTATTTAAAATATACTCATAAATTTAAAATTTAAATTTAAAGTTTGCTTACCAACTTAGCTTCTGAAGTCTTTATTTCTATTTGGTTTATTTTTATATTCTCTATTTGATGAATCACTATAATGATACTTTCCTTTAAACTTATTTATAATTTTGAAACATATTTATAATTTGAAGTTCTAGTCTAAGTCTAAAATCTGGACCCCCTGAAAGGCAATTTCTATTGTCTGCTTTTTTCTCCAGTGTATGGTCACACTTTTCAGTTTCTTTGCACGAATTATAACTTCTTGCTGAAAACTGGACATTTTAGATAATACATTATTCCAACTCTGGTTACTTACCCTCTTTCCCCCACCCCACCCCCATTCTGGGGCTTGTTATTGTTGCTGGTTTAGTAGCTTGTCTGGACTAATTCCATGAAGTCTATCTACCCTGCAGTGTGCTGCCTCTGATGTCCCTGCTCAGATTTTTTTCCTCGTTTTTTATCTTTAAGCCTGGCTTCCTTGGGGTTGCCCCTGGGTTCACGTAAACCTTATTGGTCAAAGGTAGTGCTTAACCTTCCTTAGCCAGTTAGATTTTCACCTTTTACTGTTGAAAGTATGTATGGCTTGGAAACTGCTATCACTTTTCAGGAAATTTATGATTTTGTCCTGTCTTAGGCCAGGGAGAGTAGACTCAGAATTCATGGGAGAGGGAGCCCTCCATTCTTGGCTACACTTGCCTGGGGTAGATCTTTCATAACATGGAGCTGGGAGAAGTAGTGGATGGCAGCTGGTTGGGGTTCACATGCCACGGGCTCTTGCTGTTCTTACCCAGATTTAGTAGACTTTCTTGAAAGTATTCCTCCATTTGCTATGTGCCTTTAGGATAATTTCCAGAGACTTTAATGTTTTATTTTGTTTTTAATAATTTTCACTAAATGGTTGTTTCACTGGGGAGATGGTCCACCAAGCTCTACACAACCATTCCAGAAATTCCCATCCTGAACTATTTCTAGAAAATTAAAACATGGATATGGGATGGTAGAATCTGCACCTTTCCTAGATTGGTGGTATGTGTTTGCTGTGTTCTTGAATAACTCAACACTGCTTATACAACAGTTTATATTACAGAAAAAGAAAATGCAGAAAGTTTTACAAAGGAATTATGTTAATGAGGAACTCTCATATACTAATCAAGCAACATAAGCTTACTGTTTTGCCTGTGTCTAAATATAATTATTATTGACAACTCAGAACATGGGTACATAAGAAAATGAACTGCCCACCCCCTTTTTGAGGATTATTTTTTAGAGTTTCAAAGCAAAAATACACAATTGCTTAAATGCTGCCCATACAAGTCCAGTCATGTATCATCTTAGTTGCTTAGAAACCATGAGGCATGGCTTGAATAAGCAAAATTAGAGAAGCCAGAGGAAGGAATCCTTTGTTAAAAAGAGGTTCAGAGAAAAATTTCTTGGCTATGATTATATATTTTGAAAATGAGACTACAAAGTAAACGAACATAATGGAAGGTTTAAGATGTTACATATGAAGATGTCTTCTCAAGCAAAAGCATTTTAATTCTTATTGCTCTTGAGTTACATACTTCAATTCAGTTGTAGTTCACTAAGTAAAAAGAACTTTAATGCATGTGTAAAACTTCCATAATCCCATGCATCAAAAAAAGCCACCAATAAAAGAAAAGCTGACCTATATTTATGAACCCTTAACTGTCAACGTGAAATCAACTTTTCACTAGGCTTAGGAAGTATAAAAATGTAATTTCCAGTCAATTCTGACTATTTAGTAACATGAATTAGACATAAGGCAAACATCAACAACCCTATGCATTTAATAGGAACTTTCAAACCTGATTAGAAATGACAAAAGAAAATCCACAAGGACCTCTAATCACATATAGAAGACATTTACTTGGATTGGTTCTAGTTTATATTATCTATGAAATATCTGTCATAATTTAGATTTGATTATATCTAAGCAAAAAGTGATCTTTGATAATTAAATGAACTCAAATTTGATTGCTGGTATTCACTCTAAATCACTATACTCTCAGGAGATATACACATGGCTGGGTTTAAGTGATCAACCTCTAAAATAAAACAAAATTAAAAAAATAATAAAGGGCAAGAACAGGTAGCAAGAATTTCTTATCATTTTCTATTCTATTCCTTTTTAAAAGTAGAAGAGTAAAATGATTTTTAATGTTGTCAATAGTTACAGTTCCCACAGGGGATAGGAAGATTACTTTAGAAACCAGTAAGAAATATCATATAAAATTCAAAAATTCTTGAGCACAGTTCAAGTTATTTTTCATTTGTCTGTGAGCTATAAATCTCAGAAGACATACAATCTGCAAACAAGGCTCATTTTCCTGGCCATACAAAGATCAAATAAAACAAGGAAAGGACTCACCATCCAAAAGGGGTAGCGTTCCCTCCTGTATGTTCCAGAGGTTCAGCAGAGGGACCTGTACGCTTCTTTGTTGGTAATAGTGTTGTCTCCACATAACCTGATTTCCACTTAACATTTCTTGATCACTTCTTAAAACATACGATGAACAGTCTGAAATTCCTGATAAAATGGACTATTTCCTTGAAAATATCCTCCTCTATTCAACTAATTCTAGGGATAGAGAAGTTGAGTTAATACATGTAAGGCACACAGAACAGTGCCTAATACATGGTAAATCCAATAAATGGGAGCTGCTATCATTCTTATCCTGTGGATAACCTCCCCAGCATAGAAGTCGCCGAGGGCTTTCACCTCATTTCTAATGACATTTATCCTCCATCCCACTTCAGCTAACAATTCCCAAGGCAATAACCTGACCTTCAGTACCCCAAACGGCCCATTTCAGAAATCTTAAAATCACCATCATATATCCTGACCACATTTACTTTCTTTCCACAGTCTGTACTTCTTTCGTTTATTCCCAACTATTCTTGCTTTTCTTCCCCAGTTCCCCTCAAGTGATCAGTTTCTTGCCAGCCTTACCTTCCTTATCCTACCCAGTCCAAATTCCTATGGTGTATTATTTGCACTAATATCACCAATCCCCAACTCCCTTGCAACTCTGGCTTCTTGTTCCATAGGCCCTGCAAACAACCCCTCAAACCTGGATCAATCCACAATCCGTCCTAATCTAGACTGCCAAACTTTGTTTAGAAGATTTATATAACTGGGTGAACTAGGGCCAGTTCAAGCCAACCAGCATCCCTTTGACTCTCCCTATATGGTGGTTCCTTACCCTCATCATATAAACATACTAAAATCTATTTCCATGATACATGTTGAAAAACAAAAAGCCCTCTTTTGACCTTTGACTCCATAACTATCACTTTTTCCCTTTTCATTCAAGATTCTGAAGATATATCACCACCTGTTCACTGATTAATTGATTATCAAGGGCCAGACACTGTGGCTAGTGGCTTTTTCCTATTTTGACAAACTAGGGCTCACAGAGATGAGGAAACAGACTCACAGAGACTCAGTCACTAGTCTTAAGTAATACAGCTAACAAGTGGTAGCAACAAACAGGACATTACCACAGAAAGCAAATATGCATTGAAAGAAATAATAATATTGGGAAGTGATTTCCTTAAAGCAATTATAAGATCCCCAGAGAGTTGAAATTCTTCAATATGAGAAACTGGTTTGGTAACACTGATGAAGAAAGGTAAACCTTCCATCAGTCAATCCCATGCTTAACTTACAAGATGTGGCTTTAAAGTTAATGTAGCAATAAATATGAAGTGCTTTTAGTTATTTTCCTTTAAAAATTCAAGATTCAAAAGTATAATCTGTCTTAGTCTTTACACTATGTTACACAGTTTAAATGTTAAATTCACAAGTTAAACACAGTTCATTATTACATAATACTTTTTTTAAAACTCTTTTTAGTGGGTGGTATAAAAACAATTGTATTTCTCAAATTAAAAATCTTAAATGTAAAATAAATAACATTCAATGAACAAGCTGCAATTCTTGCTGGTTGTTCAACTTAATTCCTCTTTTAAAAAATATCTACATCAACTTTTTAAAATGCCCACTAGAGCCATTCCATTTGGAGAATCATTCCTTAGAAGTGATTGTTTTTCATATACCTGGAGTCCCCATTTGGGGAGAAGACCCATTATCAGCTTTTGACAAAGAATCTTTTAAAAAATTTTTTCTTCTGGTTTTATTTTATATCAATTTTGAAACAATATTGGAGAAAATGATCTTATTTATTTTTAGTTACTTTGGTCAAGAATCTTTTTTAAAAAGACTCTGCGTACTTTTCAAGACAACCCAACAAACACATGATGTGCTCCCTCTGCTGGCTTTGTAGTAGTTCTTTCCTTAGATGTTCCTTACATCTTGAACCAGAAATGCAAATACTTTTTTTCTAATAAAATAACTAGAGAAGGGTGGTACATCCCAGTAGAACATATTAGGTGGATTTTCAGTAAAGCATATTTAGCAAAGGTCCAATGGATTTTCCCCTTTCTTATTCTGACTTATTTTCTTTTATTTTAACATCTCCACTTCTTGCATGGCTGGAGTAGAGATGAAGGTGGAGAAGGTAAAAACTTTATACAAAGAGAAGAGGAAGAAACTAGTGTATTTCACTAAAACAACACAACTTGGCACATTTGAGTTCACACAAAAGATGAAACTGAATGTAAAATATAACAAGTAAATTCAAATCTATATATTTTTAAAAGCTGAGGAAGTCATTTCAGTAAAAAGCCCAACTTTGTATTAACACTTTTACAGATCTCAAAGGGATCAAAATGTTAGAAACCTGATGCCCAAGCTAGAAAATATTCTTTCATTAGAAAGTTGTATTTTTAAATTCTAGAATTTTAAGTCATTTTCAAAATAATATATAGTTTGCAACAGTAAGTATCCTCTTAAACAAAGACTTTAACTCTGCTTATTTAAATATCTAAGCTATTAATTTTGATTATTCTGTCAAGTGCCATTAAATGAATGTCACAAGAGTTATTATAGAGATGTCCTGTGATTGACTGATTGAGTCATCCCTGAAAGGATTCTAGGGAGAACATAAAAATCTACCTGCTTCTTAGCTATCAGGAAAATAAAAGATAAAAGGACTTTCAACTCAAGGCACAGATGCTAATTGTGTAACAAGTACAGTCAATGATAAGCACTACCATAGGAAAATTAACTGTTCCTATAAATTGGAATGTAAAATTAAGTACAAATAGAAAAATGAGAAAATGGAAGGATGAATAATCTTTCCAGATAGAGCTGAATTACTGCTATAAAGTACTAGCTGTTACACACATGCTGTTTTAATTACCTGGTTAAAGCAGCCTGTAGACCATTTCTATAAGTCCCCCACAAATGACAAGCTTGGTCTCACAAAGAGGTAAGGAGGGGAACGTTGCAATAAATATAAGTCCCATTAACTAGGTCAAACAAACATCTGGTGCAATGACTTCAACTCTAGCCAGAGAAACATTTCAGCTTGATTTACATGAAGGCAAAATTTCCACCTTTTTTTTTTTAAATAATGAAGATTGGCAAAGTTGGATTAATATTTTCTAGCCTATCCCTGAATTTTATGTCCCTTATCATTATCGATGCCACTCTGTATTATATAATGTTTAATTTCTATAAAGATTAAACTAAAGCCAAGCCCTTTCCTATCATCTTATATCAGATCTAAATAAATTATTTCAAACTTCGTTCTCAGGAATTTAGCTCTTGGGTAAGGGTTTACTTGCAGCCATTTTAGCTAATATGTTTAAATTTTTCAGGTAGCAGTCTTCCAAAAACCTTCTCACTTGCTTTATACTCAAAAGCTACATCTTTATGCCAACCAAGTAACTATAACAGCCTTTGTATTATTGGGAGGGCAACCAAGGTTTACGTCTTACATAAGAGTAGCAACATGGGTTCTGCTCAGTAATTTCACAGGCACAAAACCAAGACTGATCTTTACTTTGCAGTTCCCAGATTTGGATAAATTAATAGTAATTCAATTTAGAACATATCACTCACATCAATGAAATGCTGATTATAAGTAAAGAAGTTTGCTAGGTTCTAAGGTAAGATAAGACATGACATCTACTTTGCAGGTACAACTTGAGCTAAACAAAGTCCAGGTACTCCTGTGTGCTCTGCCTAGTCATCTTTCCCATTCAGAATTATTAGATAAGCAACTTCTCTCAGTTGCCCTTAATACTAGCTTTTAATAAAAGAGATGCGGATATTTAACAAATGCCTTTTAAAAACAATCTACACCTATGCTTTCCCCAGTAGTTCCTCAGTACATTTTAAGTGAAGCTGGTGCTCAGAGTTTTGTTCTCTTTTGCATAATGAGGTCCATGTCTCCCTACAATCGGCTCTGATACTTAGGGCCTTTCCCGTCATGCCTCTGTGACCACTGAGCAGAAACCAAATCACATTTCTGATACAACTTAACTGCCTCAAAGATTTCTTGACAAAAATGTTCTCCATAGAGTTATTTCTATTTGGTGAAAACTTTTAAACAACTGATATATTCAATGACAAAATGGTTAAATTCTAACATGTCCATTTAGCCTGGATTATTATACCACTGTTAAGAACAATTTCAAAGATTATTATCTTTGCTATAAAATATAATTATTATAACTATTATGTTGATATTACAACATAATCTATAATAGAATTATTAGCACTATAACATGGATAAATGCTCAAAAAGCGTAGGATACAACACTGTAAGTAGGATTCCAATTATGCAAAATACATATGCATAACAAAGGAGATACATTAAAATGTCTAGGTGGGAACACTACTGGGCAATTAAGTGTTATCTCAATTAAACCAACAACTCTTTGAGGTGGTTATAATTATCTTCATTTATAGTTGGAGAAACTAAGGCACCTACAAGTTAAGAAATTTGCCCAGAGTCACAAAGCTAGGAAGTGGCAGACTCAGGATACACGTACCCAACTCTGCTGGACTCCAAAGTCTGAGCACTTTCCTATACACACCAAGGAAAGATTCTGTAACAGACAGGTTTGCAAGTATATCTTGAACTGAGAATTGGACTGAACATGCTAAAGAAAGTTTGTTCATTTCAGAAGGGTAAAATAAGAAAAGGCAGGACTAAGCATAGTGAGGTCACTAGAGAGTAATTTAAGGCATAAAACACAGATCTACCAAAGAGCAGGGGAATGGTTTGATGAGAATAGCAGTTATGGCAAATAATCTGAAAGTTTAAAGTATTGAGGATGTGCATCAGGAGGTAAACAAAAGTTGTAGTAAAATCCAAGTATGTGTGATTACAGAATAACCAAGTATTTTTAGAAAAAAGAGGGAAAACAAATAAGGAAGGAAGCAAACAAGAGGTAGCATTAAGAATGGAGAAGAGGCTGGGTGCGGTGGCTCACGCCTATAATCCTAGCACTCTGGGAGGCTGAGGCAGGAGGACTGCTTGAGCTCAGGAGTTCGAGACCAACCTGAGCAACAGCGAGACCCTGTCTCTACTAAAAATGGAACAATTAACCGGGCATCGCGGCATGTGACTGTAGTCCTAGCTACTCAGGAGGCTGAGGCAGGACGATCACTTGAGCCCAGGAGTTTGAGGTTGCAGTGATCTATGATGATACCACTGCACTATACCCAAGGCCACAGAGTGAGACTGTGTCTCAAAAAAAAGAGAATGGAGAAGAAACAAAAAACACTATGTAGTGAAAAAAGCAGCAACTTGGATATGGAAAGACCTGGGTTAGGGGTGGGGAACCTGCAGCCTTAAGGTCACACGTGACCTTCTAGGTCCTGAAGTACAGCCTTTTGACCGAATCCAAACTTTACTGAACAAATCCTTTTTATTAATACATTTTTGTTTGTCTTTCATATTTTTATTTCATTTTTAAAATGAACGTATTTAAAATATCAAAGAGTAAAATAAGTTTCAGTGAAATAATCCTCCCAGATTGACCAGCACAATTAGAACATTTGTAAGCCAAAAGGGATAAATTGATGGCTGCTACACTCATTAGTTAGTTCTAACTTCCCCTACCTGATTGGCGCCACTACTACACGAGGTTGGTTGGTGAGAGTTTATGGGGGTTGAGTACACCAATCTGTTATGAGCTTTTGACAACAGTGCACTGCGTTTCTGTTTGAAGTGGAATTTGTGAATAGTTGCACAGCTTGACAGGATTTTTAAAATTCTATCTGCTTAACAGCCATGACATCAAAGAAGACCAAGAGAATGCTGAAGGAAGAAAACATTTTTTAATGAGGATTGGGAATTGCAATATTATCTTGTTTCTGCTAAAGATAAGATGATTTGCTTGCTTTGTGATACTGCAGTATCTACATTAAAGAAATTCAATGCACATCAGCATTATAATACTCAGAACAACCACAAATATTTTAAATTAGAGGGAGAGGCGCGAAAGGTTGTACTGCGGATATGAAAAGACGAAAAGCAAAAGCAAAGACAATTCTTTCAAGCAGCAATAAGACCTGGAAATAATGCCACTGACGCAACTTATAAAGTAGCTTATATGCTCAGGAAAAAAGGGAAGCCATTCAGTGATGTAGAAATTGTGAAAGAATGCATTGTCAAAAAGTCGTAGGATGCTTAGACCCCGATAAAATTTCAAAATACAAACAAATGCCTCCTTCAAAGAGAACTATAACTGATCAGCAGCATGAATTAGCCTTCAACTTAACAGAACAACTTCATGCAATACTTCAAAAGGAAAATATATATTGTTCAATCACTTTGGATGAATCAACTGATACTACTGACTCAGTGCAGGTTTTATACTTCATTCTGGTCATAACAGAAGATTTTCTTTGCTACGAAGTGTCACTCACTTTGGGCACTCTTGCAAATAGAACACAGGGAATAGATAGCTTCAATAACTTTCAAGATAAATGTCATGAACTTTGACTGAATTTGGTAAATTTAGTGAGTGTATGTACAGATGGTGCACCTTCCGAGACAGGAAAACATGAAGGGTTTATCGCACAGATAAAAAAAAGTATTAATAGATCCAGATGCTCTCATTTCTTTTCATTGTATCTTGCATCAGCAAAATCTCTGAGCTAAAGCTATTATTTTAAGTGACACTTTGCAGCAAGTTGTAAGTGTTGTTAACTACATTCATGCAAATGCAACAAGGCATCATCAGTTTCATAACACTAAGGTAAAGTTGAACTATGAGGTATTCAGTGTGGATTTGCTGTATCATTCTAAAGTGTGTTGGTTATCACAGGGACAGGCGTTAGCCAAAATTTTATCTCTGAGAAAAGATAGTTAAATGTTATGAAGAACACAATCAGCAACATGAATTATTGAAAGAAGATAACTATAGGAATGCAGCATTTCTGTGTGATATCATGTCAAATCAAAACGATACTTCTTTGCAAGGTAAAACTAAGTCTATATATGATTATGAGCAAAAAAAATCCAAACATTTCAAAAAAACCTATCTTTTTTCAAAACACTTCTTCAAAAGGAAATTTCAGATGAACATTTTCCCCAGTTAGCAAAGGTCATTGATTAGCAGGATAACAGAGGCAAATCATTTGAAGACTATGCAGCTGTTATAGAACTATTAATTGGAGAATACAATGAAAGGTTCACTGACTTTGCGAATCATTACATCACATTCAAACTAGCATTTAAGCCTCACCTAGTTGATATCACCAAGGCACCTAAAGAACTACAGATGGAATTGATCGAGCTCTCAGAAGATGACATTTTAAAGTCATTGTTTGATGCTAAGAAAGATCCAATTGAAATATGGAAAAATGCAGTAGAATACCCATGCCTTTGGCAACATGCCCAAAAAATGCTTTCTTGCTTTTCAACCACTTATTGCTGTGAACCTACATTCTCCTACCTAACCCAAATCAAGACACCTTTAAGGTCACAAATGACTGATACCCATCTAGAGGATCAACTGAAACTGCGGACCTCCATGCTGCAACCAAATATTCAAATGCAATCCAACCAAAAGCAGACACAACAAAGTCATTAAAAGGCTAGTTAACTTTAAAATTAACAAATAGCTTTCATTTTTTGAAATTAGTAAGTACATAGTAGTTAGATTTTTACAAAATAATGTACATTTTTAAGTATATCTAATTGAAGTTTCTTGAATGCAGCCATATTTGATTACAGCTAAATTAATGTGGCCTTTGAAAATGAAAAGGTTCCCCACCCCTGACCTGGGTTCTCTTCTGGCTATATAACTTTGAGAAGCACAGCTCTCTACATTGGTTATATCCTTGATCTATCACATTCTTATTCAGATTACTATTTTTATCCCATCTCAGATGGAATCTTAGCAAGCTTTTGCTCATTTATTGCCCTCCTTCCTTTATATTATTATTGGTTCTACATCTATTTTAAACTCCAGAAGACACTAGAATTGTTAGTTTTCACAGTCAATATTCATTTAAATTAATCCATAATTTTACTTCGTTCCCTGTTCTTCATTCTGTCCCCCACACAACCCCCCAAAGTTTTGTTTTGTTTTGTATATCTACAGGTGACAGACTCCCTTGGGTTTTTTTTTGCATGAAAATGTCTTCTCTCCTTTATTTCTGAAGGATATTTTCTTTATGTTTAAGTTATAATCTGACAATTACTGTTTTTCTGCTCTTTTAAAGATGCCATCCCACTGCCTTCTGGATTTCATTGTTTCTGTTGAACAATCAGTTGTCTGTCTTATCATTGCTTCTTTGAATGAAATGTGTCCTTTTCTCTGAACACTTTAGTTTTCAGCAGCTTTATCATGATTGTTCTCTGTGCTCCCACAGAGTCAGCTTTACTGTGATAAGCACTGGTGTGGATTTCTCTGTATTTCACATGTCTTAGTGATACAGCTATAGAAATTACCCAAATTTAATCACGATGAGAAAAAAGCATGGAAAATAAAGAACAGAGCATCCAAAGGCAGTCAAACAAACAGTCTTACATATGTGTATCTGTAATATCAGAAGAATAATACAAAATGGGGCAGAAGTAATATTTAAAGAAATCATTGCTGAAAATTTTCCAAAATTAATAACAGACACCAAATCCCAGTCCAAGAAGCTCAGAGAAAATGAAGCAAGATAAATACCAAACACACAGACACAGCATATCCTATTTAACAGCTGAAAACCTAGGATAAAGATAAAATCCTGAAGACTGCTATAGGAAAAAAAGACATGCTGAAGAGTAAGCTAAGAATTACAGCAGACTTCTCGTGAGAAAATATGAAAATTGGAAGAAAATGGAGTGACATATTTAAAGTGCTGAAAAGGAAAAACAAAAACAAAACAAAACAAAAACCCAGACAACCCATAATTCTGCACCCAGAGAAAATATATTTCAAAAATTAAGGTGCTTGCTTTGGCAGCATATATACTAAAATTGGACCAATACAAAGATGATTAGCATGGCCCCTGACCAAGAATGACATGCAAATTCATAAAGCATTCCATATTTTTTATTTAAAAAATAAAGAAAAATTAAGGATAAATAAAGACTGTCTCAAGCAAAAAAAAAAAAGGTAAAAAACATTTATTGCCAGCAGAACCACATGACAAGAAATGTTAAAGGAAGTTCTGCAATGCAGAAGGAATTTGATATCAGATGGAACCTTGGATCTACACACAGAAAGGAAAAGCACCAAATACAGAATAAGGTAAACATAAGCTTCATGTTTTCCTTATATGTACCTGCTATAAAAGACAGGCGTAGCTTAAAACAAAAACAGCAGCAATGTTTTGTGTGTTCATAGCATATATAAAGATAAAATATATGACAATAATTTACACTCCTACTGGAAATGCATAAGGATTCCTGTTATTCCACATCCTCATCAACACTTCATACTCTCTCTGTACTTCCCTGATGACTAAAAATTGTAAGTATTTTTCATATGTTTATCGGCCAGCTGAGTATCTCTCCTTGTGTAAAGTGCCTACATTTTTGCTTATTTACCTATAAGGTTTTTTTTCTTTTTTTTGGAGGGGGAATGTGTCTCCTTTTTAATTAATATGTTGGTATTCTTTATATATTCTAGGTATACGTTCTTACTTTAGTTATTGCCAGAGAGATCATACCAATTGCAACCACAAATGCTGTGCTGTTTCACTGGTATTAGCTCCCAATGAAACTTTAAGAGTAGGCTAAGAAGTCACAAAGATGACATTTTATTACCATTACCATCATTTGAAAAATGTTTTGCTTGTTGGTATTTAGTAACACATACACTGATAATGTAGAAATAAAGTAAAAATGTAAAACTAAAATCAGAATAGCTACCCTTCCAGAGATCCAGTGGCTGAAATTTTATAAAATCAATTTACCCTGGGCATTCTGAGATCAGCAGTCAGAAAGAAGGTCACCTATCTGTAATAGTCTGTGGATATATCTTGATGGAGATGTTTCAATAGTTTTAAAAGCTGTACTGTTTTAAAGAAGATGAGTAAAGAAGCTAGACTGAATTTTAATGGCTTTTCTATAAACCCTGATTTTCTCAAGGTAGGAGTTCGGATAAAACTGAAATAGCTACGTAGGTCCAAGACTGAAGATCTGGGTCCTACTGACTTCCTACTTTTCCTGCATTGGCTACTAAGTAAGGCTCAATCAAGACAGTCAAGAGAAATATGTTTCTGTGATGAGTGTCAAGGTCAACTTCACTGAAAACACATCCAATTAGAGGTCATTAAAACAATTTCTTATAAGCAGAAAATAGAGCTTGATTTGTAGTTGGGCTCCATGCTTTCTTCACAAAGAAAGGAAAAAGCTAAATCACTTATTTACACTCTGTAAAGGAATTCTATTAATACATGAAAAATATATCTATCTAGCTATGATAAAGCAGAAGCCAGACCAAGATCCTACAGCAACACTTCAAGCCAAGGTGAAAAGCTGCAACTTGGAATTTACTCACTGGCACATTAATTTTGACCTTATTTTATTGCCACACTGCAAAGGAGAGGTCAAGTAAGTGGATTCTTTACAACGATAGTATCTTAGGTCAAATAGGCTTTAGCTGCAATGGGACATTACCTTCTAAACCTAATCAAGCAGATCTTCAGTTGCCTGAGAAAATTAACTCAGAACAAGGAAATTTTGACTAGACAATAAATATAAGCATGGAATACAGACATTAGAATTCATAGTTTACTAAGGCTGTGATGAGATTTTTTAAAAAAAAAAGATCATTTAAGAGAGGAATAGATATTCTCTAAAAATCATAATACAACACAAAAAATGTGGTATAATGTTTACCTAAAACTCTCTTAATAATGTATCTACTACACTAATATTTAGGTGCCACAACTCAAAATTTACAATGGAGGCTAGAGACCTATGTTTTCTAATTAATATATATTATTATAAAAGTATGCCATATAACCTGTATGCTCCTAAGTCTAAATCTCAATATGAGGCACAAACTACAGAAGAGAGAAAAGGAAAGGAAGAGCCTTAGCTCTTCCCTGGGATGTTAGTTAAAGGGAGACTTACGAATCTCCTATGAAATAAGGAAGTGAAGACAAATTCTAAAAATTCTGGTACCAAATGTGCTCTCCTACATGGAGTGACAATTCCAGGAGAGCAAACAATGCCCTGGGGAATGTTTAAGTCCAGCTTTGGAAAAAGCAATGTCTTCCCAGTCCCTGCCTGTATGAATTACAGAGAAAACATAAGAAAGGCCCCATAGCAGGGCAGCCATGAGCTTCATGAGTGTTTGTGCTCAAATAAAATTAGCTATGCTCCCACCATGGACTGTGTCTGAGGGCTCCCAGATGTTTTGCTGAGTCAGAGTCTTCTATTCACCCTACTATACCTTCCATCCTCCTAAGATATCAGGATTGGTTTCAAAGCCTCTGCTGAGAGCATCCGTCCTTTGTACAAATATTAATATTTTATATCTACCAAGGCAGCCAGCCGTGAAGAACAGTTTTTCTTCAAAATTTTGCTTTGATTCCTTGCTACTCTCTTTGAGCTACTGAAAGCTAAATAAGTTACACACACACACTGCTGGGTTTTTCAAGCCTTAGTACATTCATTAATATTTTATAGACTTAATTCCAAGGCAGCTAAACAATATATTCTATTAAAAATGCTCTATTATAAAAGAGGTACTTTTAGAAGGGCAAGCTGCTGCCTAAAATATACTTACAAAAGGAAATGTTAACCTTGGAAAAAAGGTATCTCCATATGCTATTCAAAGCTATTTGGTTCTTTTGAGAAGAACCTTAAAGATTCCATAAATCCAGCATGGGGTTTCTGAACAAGGACTGAAAAAGAAAAGACCACTTGTCGACAATGACGCATTTAAAGGGCTTGCCAAATTTATATTTGAGAGAAATATTTTAAAAAGCAAGAGGTAGAATGACATGGAAGAAAATCACTATAATCTACTCTAACTATCCCTTGTTTTGAAGGACTAACAGATGTTTGTATCCACATGACAACACCATTTCACTTGAGCTAACTGTTCATTATCTATCACTAGTGTCCATGTCCTTAGAGCCCTGTAAGCTTCTGAAAGCCTCTTTTCCTGGACTGGTGGAAGTATTTATGAAATGGAATAGGAATTCACTTAGTTTCAGAAAAAGTCAGTAGATCCTTACCTTATTTAGTAAACACTAACAAAGTCAAAAACATAGACCTGGAATTTCATCTGTCAGAAAGTAAACTAGCTAATATGCAGGTGGGAACTAAAACTAAATTTGTTTCCCAAATAGAGTGCCCATACCTTGAGGGAGATAACGAGTATTAGACTACAGACACACACACACACACACACACACACACAAGATTAGCTTATTTTACTAAAATGCAAAGAGCCGTAACACCTACCACAAAAAATCCTAAAATAATACAAATAATAAATGCTAACAGAATCCATAATGTGATGCAGAACTTCAAGGCTGAGTAAGCATCCTCCAAGACCTTATATAGTTACCAAGCATTTCCTGATGTCTTCTGTGAGTAGACAAAGCCTCTGATCACAATGCTAAAATAAAACAGGGGGCAAAAGAAGTAGTAGTCCAGGACTTAGGACTGGAGAATCAGGATTCATAAAGAAAAACCATAAAACAATGTTTGAAGTATAAAATGATCCAGTATAAATGGGATAGATGAGTATTTAGAGAATGAAGAGATTAAGAAGTTTCCTTGAAGAACTGGGTTTTAAAATGGATGTGGAAAATGATTTGTCAATAATTTAGTAATAGGTTCTATTTGTAATAGCTTTATTGAGATACAATTCACATACTATAAACTTCACCCATCTAAAGAGTACAATTCAATGGTTCAGTGGTTTTAAGTATAGTATTATAATATATTCACAGAGTTGTGCAACCATCACCACAACCAATTTTAGAACATTTTCATCACCCCAAAAAGAAAACCTGTACCCTTCAGCAGCAATCCCCTCATTCCCCTCCAACCTTCTGGGCAACTCCCACCCCCTGCCCTAAGCAAACACCATTCTACTTTCTGTCCCTGTGAAATTTGTCTATTCTGGACATTTCATATAAATGAAATCATACAATATATGGTCTTTTGTGACTGGTTTATTTCACATAGCATAATGTTTTCAAAGCTCATCCACGTTGTAGCATGTATCAGTACTTCATTCCTTTTATGGCTGAGTAATATTCCCCATATGGATGAGATTGGCTAAAAGCAAGTTATCTGTCAGACTAATTTGCTATTTAAAAGCTAATGTTTTGTAGCCATAAATACCACTAATTCAGCGTAACTAAATATTTCATAAGAGCAATACAGACAAAAAGAATGAGTTCACAAGATGCAATATTTTCATGTACACTTTTTGTAGTAATCTGACCCCAATGTTAATTCAAGTTTCAAAAAAAATAAATAAAAGCATTCAGAGAAATTCTCTTCCTCATTTGGGGTGCATGACATACCATTTTTCTTCCTTAACTTGGATATTTTGCCTACTAAAAGGGGAAAGAAAACAAATCACTTCTAACTAAGAAGTGAAAGCACCATAAGGAATTATGAAAAACGTACTGATGTGAACAAAAAAGACCTTTGTCTCTCCTTAATAACGTCCCCTCATAAAAGTATGTGACTTGTGAATTCCTGGAGGGAAAAATGGTTTTTTAATGCTGCCATTTTTATAGCAACTCTATTAACCCTTGAGTTAGAAAACAGAAACTTATTGCTAAAATAAAAGAATGTAATGAATGGGTCCAATATTAAAATCTACTAAACATGTGAAATCTGAGAAGAGTATCCCTCAGAATGATCATGTGACATGTGAATGTGCACCAGATATACTAAAGGATTCAACCAAAGGAAAAATAATAAAAATATAGGTGCAATTTTTATTGAGGTGAAATTCACATAATATAAAATTAACCATTTTAAAGTAAACAAATCAATGGCTTTTAGTGCATTTAAAATGTTGTATAAGCACTGCCTCCTTCTAGTTTCAAAAATTTTCATCACCCCAAAAGGAAACCCCATACCCACTAAGCAACTGCTTCCTATTCCCCCTCCCCACCGCCCTTGGTAACTACCAATCTGACTCTGTCTCTGTAGATTTACCTATTCTGTGTATTTCATACAAGTGGAATCATATAATATGTAACCACTTGTGTCTGGCTTCTTTCATTTAGCATAAATGTTTTTGAGGTTCATCCACAGTATAGAATATATCTGTCCATCATTTCTTTTTATGGCTGGATAATATTCCATTGCATGGATACACCACAATTTGTTTAACCATTCATCCAATGACAGACATATGGGCTGCTGCCACCTTTTGGCTATTGCGCACAGTGCTGCTATGAACACGTATGTGTATGTATTTGTTTAGGTATCTGTTTTCAATTCTTTTCAATACCTAGCAGTGGACTTGCTGGGTTTAATCATATATTTTTGCAGAAAGGAATACTGAACTCAGTGATTTTTACACATGGCCAATATTATTAATCTACTTTTAAAAAAAAATTCAGAGACAGGGCTTCGCTATGTTGCCTAGGCTAGAGTTGTAGTGGCTATTCACAGGTGAGACTTTAGTGTAATACAGCCTTAAACTCCTGGGCTCAAGTGATCTTCCTGCCTCAGCCTTCTGAGTAGCTGGGACTACAGGTGTGCACCACCAAACCCAATCTGCTTTTTTCCTAATAATGAAGTAATTTAAACAGTGACAGAAAGAATTAGAAACCAAATTGAGTAAGCAAATGGAAATACCACTTAAATTACTCAAATATTTTTAAAAGCTAATTTTTCTTGAATCATTCCTGATTTTTCCAGACAAGTAATGACATTTTTCTTGTGGGTGTATAAAACTGCTCTTACATTTGGATATTTTCCTCTTGCCAAATTAAATGTTTCCTCCCTGCCTATGCCAAAAAGTCAGATTACAGGCAGTTTAGAGGCAGCACATTCTGAATTCTAAAACTTTCAAATATTATTTATTTTAAACTAATAAAAATTACATATATTTTTTATGTACATGTTTTGAAATACATACACCATTGTAGAATGGCTAAATGAAGCTAATTAACATATGTATTACTCTACGTATCTTTTTTTGATCTCTCAAATCTTTTTAAAATACAAAAACTTCTATGTTGGTTTTTGGGGTTTTTGTTTGTTTGTTTTATTTTGTGTTTGAAACAGGGTCTCACTCTGTCACCTGGGCTAGAATACAGTGGCATCATCATAGCTCACTGCAGCCTTGAATGCCTGGGCTCAGGCAATCCTCCCACCTCAGCCTCCTGAGTAGGTGAGAGTACAGACACACGCCACCATGCCCGGCTAATTTTTCTATTTTTTGTGGAGAAAGGGGTATCGCTCTTGCTCAGGCTGGTCTCGAACTCCTGGCCTCAGGCAGTCTTCCCACCTTGACCTCTCAAAGTGCTAGGATTACAGGTGTGAGCCACTGTGCCAGCCTATGCTGTTATCAAAATAACAAGTCTTAAGACTTAAGTCTTCAGTCTTAACAAGTCTTATAAAATAATAAGTCTTAAGTGTTAGCAATAATACCTCAATCAGACCAACTATGTTCAATAAAAAAGAGAATATCTACTTTAAAATACATTTTATACACACATGCATAGCTTCTTCTCTAGAGAGGTTTTCTGAATAAAAACTATCATAAAAATTAAACCTTCCTTTATTCAGTTTCTGGCTAGCTTTCCCCTGAAAGCCCTTTCTTGAATCCTTATAGATTCCATGGCTAGAGCTTGTTGAAAGGTATTACCAACCACATTTTCCCCTAGTAAATTATAAGTTGAGGAATTCACAAAGGATAGTACATTCTAGTAGCAAGTTTGATTTTATTTATTTGCAAAGAATATGCAGATTATTTGTCCTCAAAGCCAATCACCACCAACACACATACCTGCTCCCTAAGTTTACAAGAGAAAAAAAAAAGCCATCAAAATTAAAAGTCGTGAAGACAGTTAGTGGCAGAACTACACCATAATCCTTATTCCAGTCTGAGGCTGTTAAAATCAAGTTGTCTCATGCCTGTAATCCTAGCACATTGGGAGACCAAGGGGGGAGGATCGATCGCTTCAGGTCAGGAGTCCAAGACCAGCCTGAGCAACACAGCAAGGCCCCATCTCTACAAAAAATAGAAAAATTAGCCCCGTGTGGTGACTCGCGCCTGTAGTCCCAGCTACTCAGGAGGCTGAGGTAGAAGGATCGTTTATGCCCAGGAGTTTGAGATTGCAGTGAGCTATGATCATACTACTGCCCTCGTGCCCGGGCAACAAAGTGAGACACTGTGTCCAAAAAAAAAAAAAAAAAAAAAAAATCAAGCTGTGCTGTGCCCTGTGAGATAAAAAGAATGATAATCCTAAAGTCAAGTACATACTACAAATTAGTAAAAATTATACATTTTACCTACCTACTCTTAGGTAAATTCCAACCAAATGGCAAAGGGACAGAAACACAAACTGGCTAAAGGTTCTGTACTCAAAATCAAGTCTGAATCCCATCAATACTTAGGAGCTATGTGACCTGAGCAAGTCACATTAAAATTCTCTGGGTCTATTTCCTCATTTGAAAAAATAAATGGGGGAAGGGGGAGGAGTAAAAGGGTGTTTTAAGAATTAAATTAGAGAACTTTATAAACTTAGTATAATGCCTGGAACACAGTAAACTCTTAATAAATGGTACCTGTTGTTATTAAAAGACTGCAAAGAGTTGACTTATTTCTCTTACAGAGATTAGGTAGAAATAACTGCATTTATAAATAGTATCTCCAGGAAGAAGCAGACACAGCACCAAACAACGTGGCATTGCAATGACATTAAAATCACGATCAAGCTTCCTGTTAGTGAAATAAGAGGCATTTTCTTTCTTTCTTTTTTTAAGCCTTCTTGTATACTTTGGACAAGAGGAAAAGTATAATAGATGCTGATTTTAGATAAACAGGCTATGGTTTATAGCAGAACTTCTCAAATTTTAACATGCATTCAAATAACTTGGGGGTCTTTTTCAAATGCAGATTCTGATTTAGTATTTGGTAGGTCTGGGGCAGGGCCTGAGATTCTGCATTTCTAACACGTTCCCAGGTAATAAGCACATTCTGAATAACAAGTGTTTACAGGATAGCACATTAAAAAAAATACAATACAAATCTAACTTTGGTCCTGATATTGGACTTCATTTCCAAATCACAGGATTAGATTGGTGTTGATACCATCGTAAATCTGCTAGGATATATAAACCTATATTTAAGTGTTGATAGTTTCTTAAATACTCATCTAAGCCATTCTTTCCCTATCAGGGCACTATTTCATACAACACTGCTGGTGCCATTCTCCCTGCGGAAGGTCTCCACACAGAAGGTCTCATAAAACAGAGGCACTTGTGGTTGAATGGAGAAAGGAGGGACTGTCTTGGGCAACCCTGCCAAGTTAGAAAATCTAAGGTTCTAACAGCAGCCCTACTCAATTTTACCTACAATGATGCATGCAATGGGTAAAGAGGAAAGGTATTAACTCTATCATCACTAATTTCCCACCCATATCAGACACCTGCCCCAAGAGGAGAAATTATGGTACCACAACTTATTCAGCAAAAGGGAAAAAGAAAACTACATTGTGAACAGGAAGACAGAAGTGAGGGCCTTTAATGTTATATAAAGAGTGTGTTTTTTTCCTAACCCCTCCCCCTTCCAGGTTCTACCTTACTTTCACTAGTCAATGAAAAATTCTAGTCCTCAGGGGTATACAATAATTGAAATTTAAAGCTTCTTTGGTTTTTCCAAGGGGAAAAAAGCTAGGGAATCACTAATTCATATAAAGAAGATAAGCATATAGCTATGAATAGCACAGTCATTCCTTCCTGCCTGCTACCTTTCTCACCTCCACCTTTTAAAAAGGGCATAGTAGCAGACTTAACGCTCACTGGCTTTCACAGACAAATCATTAATCTTCTCCACATTACTTATCACAGCAGCTAGGATAACGTTTGCTCTAATCTAACAGATTTTTGTTTCAAAACCAATTGTAAAGCTCTTTAATGAGCTTCTTACCCAAGATTCCTCCAATATGTGCTTGTTCTGAATTCTTGAATTACTAGTTGGAGGTTGTTGAATGAAGAAAGGGAGAGGTTAACCAAGAAACAGAATTTTAAAAATTCACTTCCTTTCAAATCTTTTCTATTCATACAAGTATAAAAGACTAATAAATTTGACCCAACTGATGGCAGAATTCATGTTTACCTTGTGATATCTAAGCCAGCTTTACATAACTCCTTTATACACCATTTTACATCACATCCCATGGCTCCCTACAATTAATGCAGAACAAGGGAATAGCTCTGTAAACTGGCTGACAGCTGTTTAATGGGAGAAGTGGAAAGTAGTGGACATATCCTGGCAGTGTGCTTAATGGATACACAAACACCATAGTCATCAGCCTGAAGTGATTCTGGCAGAAAATTAACTTAGAAATACAAAACTCATTTGGTGAGAAGATCCACAGCAATCTAGACAATATCGGACTACGTAATGGGAAAAGGGGCAAAATAAGAAGATGTATTTTCCAAACTTCCCTTGAAGGAGGAAGAATTAAAAAAAAATTTATTCACATGCCACTGTGTAGCTTTCTTGCCTTAACACATAAGGCAGCAGTTGCCTCCTCTTTGGAAAGCAAATGCTACCATTTAATTATAAATGATGCAATGGACAGTTAGTCAGAGACTTGTTAGTTAATACCAAAGTGTCACTAAAGCACAGATTTTATGGGATTATTTGGAACATGTTTTTTATCATGAACTGATTCTACTTTTTAAATTGTTTTTCACATCACTGTGACATTGAGGTTAAAGGGAGGAAGAAGGAATAGAACTAATGTATGCTGCATTATTAATTATGACACTCTGCTATCAGAATATAATTAATATGTACATTATCCTCCAATTTTCATAACTACTCTGGAGGCAGGCATAACTACCCTCATTTTACATATGAGAAAACAGAGAGCTAGACACATTAATCTGTTCATCTCACACAGCAGTTAGGTAGCAAAGCTACGATTTAATCATGTGTCTAGATCTACAGTCTATGCCATACAGGCCATCCTACAATTAAACAGCAGAGGCATTATGAGAAAATCAAAATGGTGTCTTGATATTAACATATGAGATGTCTTTTATGAACAAAGATAAGCCTACTTAAACATAAAAAGCAAAATCAAAAAAAGGACTCAAAGAAAATATCAATTTTCCCTTCTATATAATTTAGGAGAATGGATAGCCTTTTAGTCAGACACAAAACCCAGAAGCCATAAAAGTAAAGACTAATATATTTAACTACATAAAAATAGAAACTTTCTGTATTTCAGCACATCCATAAACGATCAAATGACAAATACTTTGAGACAATATTTACAACACAGTACAGAAAATGACTCATTTCCTTAAGATGGGAGGGTTCCCACTAATTAAAGAGAAAAAGACCTGAAGCCTAATAGAAAAATAGGCAAAGAACATGAACACACAATTCACAGAGATCTCAATCACTCTTTAAGTGTATGAAAAAATGTTCAACCTCAGGAGATATAAAAATTAAAGCAAAATAAAGTACCACTTAAAAAATCTATTAGATTGGCAAAGATCAAAAAGTTTGTTCTCTGCTGCCAAGAGAATGGACTCTCAAATACTGCTAGTGGGAGTATAAATCATGCAACTTCCATAGGGAGCAATTTGGCCATATCAAAATTAAAAGTGCACATCAATTCTATGTCTAGGAGTTCATCTTACAGATATAATATTGGATGTACAAAGTGCCCTATGTATACAGATAATAATTGTAAAGTCATTTAGTAAAAGCCTAGGGGGAAAAATCTAAATATACAAAAACAGAACTGGTTCAATAAATTGCAGTATAATATACAATGTAAAACTATACAGCCATAAAAAATGCATGAGTCTACTTCAACTTTATTTATACTGATAATGAAATGACCTGCAGGACATTCTGGGTGGAAAGAAAAACACAAAACATAATGTGTAAATATGAAAACAAAATGAGTGTACATATGGGGTAGCAAACTGTGTGGATAGGGATCAGGAGAGAGATTTACTGTATACCCTTTCATACCTCTTTAAAAATTTTGCAGAATGTGTATACTTCCTCTTCAAAAAGTAAAGAAGTTTTTACATAAAAAAATTTAAAAATTACATGCTTTGAAAAGATAGTAAAAAAAGAAAAACATTACTTGAGATAGCTTTATTGTAACTATTTATAATATATTATAAGATATAATAGTTTAAGGTTCTTTGTATTTCATTTCAAAATGCAAACTTAAAATTTTTTTTCATTTATTACTACAAGAAGACATTAAAGGGATATATAATGTCAGTGGATCCCTTTTATAACAAAGATCATGAATGACAAAGCTAATCTTATAGATTTATACTGTGTTTTAATTATTTAGGAGTAAGGTTACAGGTGACATTACCTGACCCTTATTTTGAAAGCCACATATAAACATGCTAATTCATATTATATTAAGATAACTGGCTTCTCAGCTGTGATAGTCCAATGTCGTCTTAATCCACCAACCACCACAAAAGGGAGCTAACCCTATAAGTCTGCAAAAAGGAAGGGAGGGGGTTGAGGTAATTATAAGTAGTTTTCTGGGAAACTAGGAAAACTACACTTTTGAAAATAAAGAGACAGAGACTTGGGGGGAGGCGACAAAACCCAAAACTAGGGATCTAAGAATTCTGACATGAATATTATTTTCTGTGGTTTGAGAAAATAAAGTTAACACCTATTTCCATAATACAAACAGGTCCATATCTTTGGCTAGGAAGGTAAAATATGAAGAAGAGATAGAAATATACATCTAGAAATACACAGTTCTTTTTTTTTTTTAAATGAGAAGAGGGGTTTCCCCCTCCAGTGAGTCACAAATAAACACCAGGTCTCTTCCCTACCCCAATTTTTCAAGTATCAAATATAGAAATTCTAAAAATATATACTCACTTTGAGAACACTGTTTACAGTTTAGTATTCACAAAATGAAAAGACAGTTTCTGCTAAAGTGCCTTCAACAAACAGTGGTTTAGTGGAACTAAGCAGATCAAGCTTTCAGACTTTATTTTAAAAACACTGAGCTACCTCAGGAATACATGGCTCACTGAGCACACTAATAACTAGCTCCAAATAATAGCTGAAGTCATTGTGGAATGAAAAGGCGATGCTTCTAACTGAATGCCAAACAGTCTCTGCCCAGACCTCCCTGCGTGGGTTCTTCCTCATGTGCTTTATCCCAAAGCTTCCTGCCCTTCATAAGTTGTGTGTTACCTTTCCGACTAGTGTTTCTAGACATGACCAATTCATTGGCAGATGGTGAATAAGGAAGCAGTTCCATTTCTACTATATAGCTGGGCTCAAAACACTCACTCCCCTTAGCTATGGGCACCTGCCAAACATTCACAACTCTAAGATGGCTATAATCATTTCACAGGGAAGATTTTATAATAAAATTTCCTCAGTTATCAATGTACTCCCCCACCTCCCAATTTGACAAATTTGGCCAAAAGGCAAACAATGCCAAGTTAGAAAAGAGAAGTTCAAGACATCAGGGTAGGGTGGGAGACCTCTACCTGCTTCCCTCTTTGACACAGTAAGGAAGGGCCCCATGGCTAGATGTCTGAGTCTGGCTTATGAATACAATGTTTCCAGAGATCCCTAAAACCAGCTCTCCAAGAACAGTTCAAAAAATACATTAATAGTAATCCTGTTTTGAAAATCAAGAAAAGGATCACCAAAACTATTATCTTCATAAAAAGGATTTTTTTCAGTCCATGAAATAACATTTCATTTGTTATACCTACATCTGTCTTTATATATCTATGCCAGTTCTTATTCATAATTTTCACTGGACAAATTTAGTAAGAACGAGGATTTTTAGTTGCTGCAAAATTATAAGTAACTGACCTATTTTTAAAAGGGCTTTGTCCTTTCAAAAAGCAAAGTTACCCAAGAGGAAGGCATGATAACAAAGTTAACCTCAATCATCTTTCATAATTAAGTTTGCAGGTGGAACTCAGTACAGAATATAACCCTAATGTACTCTCTAGGTTACATCATAGACTTGTATTTTAGAAATTTTTAATTATGCCAGTCATTCAGAAAACAAGCAATACTGTATTCTCCCTACATCACCAGTCCTCTCCACTGAAGGATGGCTCCTTGAAACAAGAATGATTTAACCAGGTGGTTAAAGGCTGAGAAGCTATCCTATTTTGAGTGCTTACTATTTGTGGCATACTTTTTTTTTTTTAATCTCACAACCCACCCCTAGGAGTTAACTTTGATTATTATTTCACAGATAAGTATATTAAAGCCCAAAGTCAGATGGCTACCAAGTGGATAAACTGGAATTTTAATCCAGATATAGACTCCAAAACCTAAGTTCTGAACTGCTGCCTTAGGTTGCAGGGATACATGCAAGAGATGGTCTGCTGTTCTATGTTACTAGCAATGACTGAATTTGTGGCCCCTTATAAACATACTACCTTAAATGTATCTAAATCACATATTTTGTAAGTGTATGGAAAGTTACAGAGAATAACATGACAACTGCACCAGTTACTAACTAGCTTTGTCTAATCTTAACATTTCACTGTATTTGCTTCAAAGTTTTAAAAATGAAAGAAAATACTACAGGTCAACTTGAAGTTCTATGTCTCCTCCCCCAATCCCATTCCATTCTCTCTTTCCCAGAGGTAACTGCCACTACCCTAAATTTGGTTCAGGATTTGCATTCCAGCGCACGTTTTTATGCTGTTTCCACAAATAAGCTTCTGCAAATAGCATGATTTTGCATGTTTCCAAACTTTGTATAACGGTATCATACACACACATCATTCAGAAACTTTTTTTTTTTTTTAACTCAGCCATGTTTTTGAGATGTATTCCTTGCTGACAGGTGCATGGTGTTCTACTGCAAGAATAAACCACAATTAATCTACTCACCTGCTGCTGGACAGTTGGCTTGTTTCTAATTTTTCGACTAATACAAACACTGCTACAATGAATATTCTTATACCTGTTATACCCGTTTCCTCTGTACAAGCATTTCTTAGAAAGAGAAATGCCAGGCCAAAAGAAATGCTACCTTTATCAAATATTGCCAAATTGCTTATGAAGGTAGCATTCAACTCATACTCCACCAAGAGCAGAACCCACACATCCTCACTAACATTTGGTATTGCCAGACATTTTAATTTTTGCCAATATGATGGTGTGAAATTATCTCATTTTTGTTTTAATTTGCATTAGTAATGATAACTGACTGTGTTTTCATAATTACTAGCCACAATCTTTAAAAAAGAAACTACAACAACACAGTTAACTAAGCATCAAAGACACAGATGTAATATAAAATGGATGTAATATAAAAGTTTTTCCTAAAGATAAATATTCAATGTTAAACTCTTGAATATAAGAGACAGTAAAATATATACCCCCTCTCCCTGTAAACCTTAAATAAAGTGTAAGTTTACACCTTAAATAAAGTGTAAGTTTACATCTATCAGTTTTGGTTTAGTCATCATATTATTAAAAAGTAGGAGGTTATATTAAATGATCTAAGGTACCACCTTCCAACTAAAAATGTAATTTAAAATACAGGCAAACCTTTCTATGGGAAAGTCATATAACAATGTAGGAATAAATGAAGGAAAGAAACAAAGACACGCACGAAAACAAGCAAATTCCTTTGTGTTTAGAAAACCTCAACGATTATTTTCTGAATTTGCAGAACTGTGTCTGCATCAGTTTTAACTATCTTAGAAGAAATAATATTTTGCACCTGTGAAGCAGAAAGAAAGAAAGAAAAGACAGAAAGAGAAGTGGGTTGATACTTAACTAGACACCATTTTCCCTATATCCTTGAGATTAAAAAGGAAATGACTCCTGCCTTTAGAAAATTAGAGCCCCAGAAGTAAGAGAATTTCAGAAAAATGACAATATAAATGAAAAGAGATGATTGAAGCCAAATGTATACTCTGTGCACACCAGTGTTTTTAAAAACTAAAACCAGAAATCTCTAATATTTTACCAATTAGAGATCCATCTGAGTTAACAAACTCACTTTCTTTCTCCTTTAACAGAACTTTAAAAAAGTTTTACAAACTTATAAAAAAGTTGCAAGACTAATACCAGGAAATCCCATATACTCTTTACAGGATTCAACAATTATTTTACATTTTGCCCCCATCTGCTTTATCATTCTCATTCATTTACTCATTCTCTCCCCCTCCCCACCCCTGCCATCCCACTTCCTGAAAAGTTTTTTGGAGACCACTGGGAGTAAGTGGGACAAATCTCTCTTTTAATATTGTATTAATAGTAAATATCTGGATGTTAAGCCTGTTGGTTATCTGCAGGTCTTAAGCCATCAAAACCCCCTGCACCTGGCTTGGAAAGGTATTTTCCCACAGAAAGCAAAGTTTTAAATGTCGGGAGTTTAACTTTAGCACCTATGCAGTATAGGTTAAATAGGGCCATGGTTCATAAACTTTTGCTATACATTGGAACCACATGGGGATCTTTTTAAAAAATACTGATACCTGACTCCCATCCCAAATACTTTTGATTTGACTGGTATGAGGTGTGACATGGGCACTGGAATTTTTAAAACTCTCCAGTTTAAAAATGTGTGGCAAAGTTTTGAAAGCAATATTTTATGGCCTAGGTACCTACACACCATTTGAAATACTGGTTATAGGAAAATGTATTACAGTTTGAAGCAACTGATTTAAAACAAACAAGGCAAATACCAACACATTGCAATATGAGGTAGGCAAAAGCTTTCAATATATGGTTTTAGGTAAATGCTTATTCTGTGCTATGTACTGTTCTAGAGCTTTAGGATGTAAGAAGGCACAGCAAAGCTAGCAAGTAGGCAACACACATAAATAACTATAGCAGAAGGCAGTAAGTTCTGCATTTAAATATTTCAAGGCTAATACGAACACAGAATGTATTTACTTTGAAGGTTCATAGGAACGGTGAGTGGTCCAGAAAGAAGGTACATTTGAGATATTCATTAAAGGATAAAGAGGACTTTACCAGATAAGATTGAGGTAGAGTGAAAGAACATTCTGGGAAACAGCACCAGCAAGAACTGTGCCACAGCAATGTTAGAGAATGATGAGTTTTCCATTAAAACCCCAAATGGAGTTGAATGAAATATAGGACATAGTAGATAAATCTTGCATATAATAATCAATACAACTCCAATCAGTATTTTAAGAATTAAGGATGATGTATATAACAGCGTCTGCCACACAGAGGTGATCAGTAAGTGGAGCTTTCTTGCTTCTGAGTTTCCCTTTTTATTTCTCTGGCTTAAAAAAAAAAACCCAAAAAGTTATCTAAATAAAATTTGAAAATATTAATACAAAAAAAGTATAATTATGAAAATAAAATCCACAATCGTACTACTCAGATTATGAGTATGTTGATATTTAAGGTAACTCCTTACTAAAGTTCTTCAGATTTATTAGTCCACATGGTTTACTCTATAACACAAAAAAGAATTCTGTATAAACATGTCCATCAGCCATTATCCCTCCTGATGTACACTAAAAGAGGATCAGGTGCAGTTGCAATATGGCCGTAGCAACCACTAGAGGGTGGCCAAGTCTGATGTATCCATCACCCTCCCCTACTTTCTCAATGGCCCTTAATTGACATTCAAGATTTCTGGACACTAACACCTCACTACATAAAGATTAAAAATTACTATCAAAAAGAAAGAAGAGGCCCCTTCAGGGTAATGAAGTATTAATAGGATATCAAATATGGCTACTCACATATCTCACCAAATTTCTTCCCCTCTACTTCTTGAGAACAAGATGCAATTTCTCCAATAGGGATGGGGATGCTTACATTATACTGCATCCAGCAGCATCATTCTACATTCCATTACTGCCTTCCACACCCACTCCCCACCATTTAATATAACCAAAACATAGTAAGCTAAAAATCTCAATTCTGAATACTACTACAGAATTTACCTCAAAGTACAATATATATCCCAACTATCAAATGTCAATACTTTAAGTATATCTCCTCTTTTATATTTTAAAATTTCACATTATAGTTTCACTAAAAAAATAGAATGAATTACGAAATATAGCTCCGTACTCTTTAATAAACGGAGAAACAGTTTAAAACCATTTTGGAAAGATTTACATAAGGTTTTACCTCCCCCAAATCCTTTTAACTGATTAGGTATGATCACAATGATTTACAGTATTTGATCACATTTAAGTAAAACAGATTTCTGGACAACCAGAAAACCAATTAAAATAAAAATAATTGTGCTGCTGAGTGTGGAGAATCAAGCAATGTTCTGAGAACATGCAGGTTACAACGCAAGATGGTAACAGTCTGAAAACAAAACAAAACTTCTTACTACTTGGTGTTTTCAACACAAATGCCACAAAGTACAAATCCACACATATTAAAAACAAACCTTAAGGAAATGCAAATTAAAACAATAATGAGATATTTCCACACATTCACTAGAGTAACTAAGATTTTTAAAAGATTGATAATACCAAGTGTTATCAAGGATGTGGAGCAACTGGAACTCTCCTACATTACTGGTGGGAATGCACAATGGTACAGCCACTTTCAAAAACAGTTTGGCAATTCCTTACAACTTGCTATACTTTATCGTACAATCCCAAAATTCTATTCTTGTATATTTATGCAAGAAAATAAAAGCATATGTTCACACAAAGACCTGTACTCAAATGTCCATAACAGCTTAACTAAAAATAGTTTGAAACTAGAAGCAACCCAAATGTCCATCAATTCAACAAACTGTGATAAATCTATACAATGGAAAGCAATAAAAAGGAACAAACTACTGATACATGCAACAACAAGTCCCAAAGGTATTACGCTAACTGAAAGAAGCCAGACACAAAAGACTATATACTGGACACTTCCATTGATATGAATTTCAGAAAAAGCAGTGCCCACACCTGTGGTGGCCCATGCCTGTAGTCCCAGCCACTCAGGAGGCTGAAGCAGGAGTACTGCCTGAGCCCAGGAGTTTGAGACCAATCTGGGAAATACAGTGAGACAGACCTTGCCTCTTTCAAAAAGTTTGAGACAAAACAGGTCTGTGGTTGTCAGGGACCAGGGTGAGGAGGAAATGGGATGACTACAAAGTGGTATGAGAAAATTTGGGGGGATGATGGAAATTTTATATATATATATAATGTGGCAGTGGTTATACAACTCTGTACATACGTCAAAACTCAACAAATTATGCTCTTAATCAATTTTATTTTATAAAATTTCACTAACAACCTCCAAAATAAACTGATCCTAATACTTAAATAATAGGCCAAGACTTAATAAATTAATTGGAAGAGAAATGAAAACAGATGGTAAAAACGAAGACATACCTACAGCAAAATAACTTTTCTCCTTTGGATCTTAAAGGACCCATAATGAATGTATACAGGTTCTTTCATGTAAAGATAAACACATGCAAGACATTTTTTAAATTTTTAAATAGATTTAGGGGGTACAAGTTGAATTCCATTACATGTATATATTGTACAATGGTGGAGTCTGGGTTTATGGTGTACACATCACCTAAGTGGTGTACATTGTACCCCACAGGTAATTTTTCATCCCTCACCCTCTCCCATCATCACCTTTTGTGAGACTCCAATACTCATTATACCACTGTGTGTGCCCTTGTGTAACCATTGTTTAGCTCCCACTTATAAGTGAGAACATGCAGCATTTATTTTTCTGTTTCTGAGTTACATTACTTAGGATCATGGCCTCCAGTTCCATTCAAGTTGCTGCAAAAGACATTATTTCATTCTTTCTTATTGTTGAGTAGTACTCCATGGTGTGGAGTATGTACACACACGCACACACACCCCAAATTTTCTTTATCCACTCATCAGTTGATGAGCACTTAGGTTGGTTCCATTACCTCTGCAATTATGAACTATGCCTGTGATAAACATACAAGTGCAGGTATCTTTTTGATATAATGATTTCTATTCCTCTGGGTAGATATCCAGTAGTGAAACTGCAGCACTGAATGGTACATCTACCTTCAGTTAAGAAATCTCCACACGGAACCCCATAGAGGCTGCACTAATTTACATTCCCACCAACAGTGTGTAAAGTGACCCCTTTTTACCACATCCTGCCAACATCTATTGTTTTTTGGCTTTTTAATAATGGCCATCCTAATTGGAATAAGATGGTATCTCATTGCGGTTTGAATTTGCATTTCCCTGATAATTAGTGATATTGAGCCTTTTCTTCATGTTTCTTGGTCATCTGTATATCTTCTTCTGAAAAACACCAATTCATGTCATTTGCCCACTTTTTAATGGTGTTGTTAAGGTTTTTTCTTGCTGAGTTGTTTGAGCTCCTTGTAGATTCTGGATATTAGTCCTTTGTCGGACACATAGTTTGCAAATATTTTCTCCCGTTCTGTAGGTTGTCTATTAAATGTTTTGATTATTTCTTTTGCTGTGTGGAAGCTTTGTAGTTTAAGTCTCATTTGTCTATTTTTGTTTTTATTGCATTTGCTTTTGGGGTCTTAGACATAAATTCTTTGCCTAGGCAATATCCAGAAGGTTTTACTAGGTTTTATTCTAGGACTTTTATTGCTTCAAGGTTTACACTGAAGTCTTTAATCCATTTTGAGCTAAATTTTGTATGGTGAGCGACAGGGATCCAGTTTCATTCTTCTGCATGTGACTATTCAATTTTCCCAGCACTATTTATTGAATAGTGTCCCTTCTCCAGTGTATGTTTTTGTCTGCTTTATTGAATCAGCTGGTTGTAGGCATCAGGTTTTATTTCTAGGTTCTCTATTCTGTTCCTTTGATCCATGTGTCTACTTCTATGTCAGTACCATGTTGTTTTGGTTACAACAGCCCTGTAGTATAATTTGAAGTCAGGTAATATGATGTCTCTAATTTTGTTCTTTTTGCTTAGAACTGCTTTAGCTGTCTGGGCTTCTTTTTGGTTCCATATTAATTTTAGAATTGTTTTTTCTAATTCTGTGAAAAATGGCAGTATTTTGACAAGAATTGCACTGAAACTGTAGATTGCTTTGGGAGTATGGTCATTTTAAAATACTAATTCTTCCAATCCATGAACATAGGATGTTTTTCCATTTGTTCATGTCATCTATGATTTCTTTCATCAGTGATTTGCAGTTCTTCTTACAGAGATCTTTCATCCTCTTGGTTAAATTTATTCCTAGGTTTTTTGTTTGTTTGTTTACAGCTATTATAAATGGGATTGAGTTCTTGATTGGGGTCTCAGCTTAGTCGTCGTTCATGTATAGAAATGCTATTGATTTTTGTACGTTGATTTTATAACCTGAGACTTTGCTGAATTCATTTATCAAATCTAGGAGTCTTCTGGAGGAGTCTTTCATGTTTTCTAGGTATGAGATATTATCAGCAAACATAATTTGACTTCCTCTTTTCCAATTTGCATGCCCTTTATTTCTTTCTCTTAACTGATTGCTCTGGCTAGGACTTCCAGTACTATGTTGAATGGAAGTGATGAAAGTGGGCATTCCTGTCTTGTTCCAGTTCTTAGGGGGAATGCTTTCAACTTTTCTCCATTTATTACGATGTTGTAGCTGTCAGTTTGTCATATATGGCTTTTCTTATTCTATGCTGAGTTTTTTAAGGGTTTTTACCATGAAGGGATGGTGGACTTCATCATATTCTTTCCCCCCATCTATTGAGATGATCATGTGGTTTTTAATTGTTTATATGGTGTATCACATTTTATTGACTTATACATATTGAACCATGCTAGCTTCCCTGGAATAAAAACCCACTTGATCATGGTGAATTATTCTTTCAATGTGCTGTCGGATTTGGTTTGTTAGTATTTTGTTGAGGATTTTTGCATCTACATTCATCGGAGATATCGGTCTGTAGTTTTCTTTTTCTGTTGCATCCTTTCCTGGTTTTGGTATCAGGGTGATACTGGCTTGGTAAAATGAGTTAGGGAGGATTCTCTCCTTCTTGATCTTTTGGAACAGTTTCAGTATGATTGCCACCAGTTCTTCTTTGTGCATCAGGTAGAATTTGGCTGTGAATCCATCAGGTCCTGAGATTTTTATTATTTTGGGGGGAATTTTTTATTACTGATTCAATCTCACTACTCATTATTGGTCTATTCAGGGGTTCTATTTCTTCCTGGTTCAATCTCAGGAGGTTGCATGCTTTCAGGAATTCATCTATTTCCTCTATGTTTCCTAGCCTGTGAGCACACAGTTTTTCTTAATAGTGTCTGATGATCTTTGGTATTTCTGTGGTATCAGTTGTAATGTCCTATTTTTCTTATCTGATTGTGTTTATTTGGATCTTCTCTCTTCTGTTCCTGGTTAGTGTAGCTAGTGGTTTATCAACTTAGATTATCTTTTTGAATAACCAACTTCTTGTTTCCTTGACCCTTTGTATTATTTTTTTGGTCTCTATTTCATTTATTCATAGTTCTGCTCTGATATTTATTACTTCTTATCTTCTTCTACTAACTTGGTTTTGGTTTGTTCTTGTTTTTCTAGTTCCTTGAGGTGCAATGTTAGGCTAATTTGTAACCTTTCCTCTTTTTTTGATGTAGGCATTTAATTCTATAAATTTACCTCTTAATCACTGCTTTTGCTATATCCCACAGGTTGTGGTATGTTTTGTTTCCATTTTCATTCATTTCAAAAATTATTTAATTTCCATCTTTATTTCTTCATTCACCCAGTGATAATTAAGGAGCATGCTGTTTAATTTCCATATGTTTGTATAGTTTCTGAAGTTTCTCTTCCTATTGATTTCTAGTTTTATTCCACTGTGGTCTGAGAGATACTTGATATAATTTTGACTTTTTAAAAGTTTGTTAAGATTTGTTTTATAGCCTAAAATATGGTCTATCTTGGAGAATCTTTCATGGGCTGATGAAACGAACGTATATTCTGTAGTTGTTGGGTGTGGTGTTCTGTAAATATGTGTCAAGTCCATTTGGTCTAAAGTCCACTTTAAGGCCAATGTTTCTTTTTTGATTTTCTGTCTTGATGATCTGTCTAGGGCTGTCAGTCGACTGTTGAACTCTCCCACTATTAATGTGTTGCTCTTTCTTTAGGTCTAGTAGTATTTGTTTTATCAATCTGGGTGCTCCAGAGTTAGGTGTATGTATATTTAGGATCATTATATCCTCTTGCCGGATTGATACCATTATCATTATATAATGACCTTGTTCTTTTTTACTGTTTTTGATTTAAAGTCTGTTTTATCTAGGTTTAGCTACTTCTCTTCCCTTTTGATTTCTGTTTGCATGGAATATCTTTTTCCACCCCTTTACTTTCAGTCTATATGTGTCCTTATGGGCAAGGTGAGTTTCTTGTAAGCAGCATATAACTGGATCATTTTAAAAATCGATTCTGCCAAGCCATACCTTTTAAGGGGAGCATTTAATCCATTTACATTCAAGGTTAATATTGATATGTGGGGCTTTGTTCCTGTCATATTGTTAGTTGATTTCTAGTTGTTTTGTAAATTCTTTCTGTATTTTTGTCTTTGTGGTTTGCTCAATGTCTGTCATGTTGTTCTTTAATTCCTTTCTCTTCCTCCTTTGTATGATTATTTTATAAGACTTGTGAGTTTTATATTTTTGTGATGGTGAATAATGACACCTTTTATAGGTGTCAATTTTTATTTCCATGTTTAAGACTCCTTTCCTGTTGAACATTTCCTGTTGGGCCAGTCTAGTGATGATGAATTCTCTCAGCATTTGCTTGTCTGGGAAAGATGATTTCTCCTACATTTATAAAGCTTATTCTGGCAGGATATAAAATTCTTGGCTAAGAGGTTTTGTTTTTTTCTTCCTTTCCAGCACTTTGAAACTGCCATCCCATTATCTTCTGGCCTGTAAGGTTTCTACTGAGAGGTCTGCTGTTAGTCTGATGGGGTTTCCTTTATAGGTGACTAGATACTTCTCTTGCTAATTTTTAAATTCTCTCTTCCACTCCGACTTTAGTCATTCTGATTATAATATGCTGTGATGAAGTCCCTTTTGCCTGGAGATTGCTGGGCCTCCTGTATCTGGATATCTGTCTCCCTTGCTAATCCTGGGAAGTTTCCAATGATTATTTCCTTAAACAGGGTTTCTAAATGTTTTGTTCTCTCTTCTTCCTCAGAAATACTGATACTCCATAGGTTTGGTTGCTTTATGTAGTTCCAGATAGACAAGTGGAGCAAAAGCTTTGCTCATTCTTTTTTATTCCTTTTTCCTTATTTTTGTCTGACTGGATTATTTCAATAGTCTTGCCTTCACATTCTGAGATTGTTTCTTCTGCTTGGTCTAGTTTGTTTCTGAAGGTTTCAAATATGTTTTGTATTTCCTTCAATGACTTTTTCAGCTCCAGAATTTGTTTGTTTGTTTTAATCTATCTCCTTGGTAAATTTCTCATTCACATCCTGAATTGACTTTCTAACTTCTTTGTATTGGTTTTCAGATTTCTCTTACACCTCACTGAGCTTCTGTAGAATCAATATTTGGAATTCCTTAATTGGAATTATGAAGAATTGTTTTGGATTGGGATCCGTTGCTGGACAATTGTTATGGTCCTTTGGTGGTGTCATATTTCCTTGCTTTTCGTGATTCCTATTTCCTTCCATTGACATCTGTGCATATTATGTAGCAGTCACTTGTTTCAATTTTTTGAAATTACTTTTGAAGGGGAGAATTTTTTTCTACAGATGTATATATGTTGTTGGTTGAGCAGGACACTTTGGCTTTTTGAGTACCTGCAGTAGTGTGGTCTTTATATAATTTCTTAGGCAGTACAAGGGTCAGTGGTATCTATTGTTTAGGGAACAGTTATTAGTCGTGGCTCTGGTGAAGTTTTGCTGGGGACTTGAACACCAGCCAAGCCAGTCTTTAGGCCCCAGCAGTGGGAGCAGTGGGCTGAGTATGCTAATTTTAGGCCCCAGAGCATCTTATGCTGGCAGTGGTGTTAGTGTACACTGGGGGACCAATTCTTGGGCCCTTGGGTGGCTTGCTCAGAAGCGAGTACTTGGAGTGGAGGGCCAGGTGTGTAGGTGGGTTCTCAGGCCCCTGAGCAGCTAGTGTGATGTGGGAGGTGGTAGAAGCAGTGGTGGAGCCACCCATTAGGACCCAAGTAGTCTTTGTTGGTGTTACTGGTAGTTGTAATGGAGTGGGCAGGGTTGTCCCCAGTCCCACAGCTGCCTGTAACAGGGTGGTAGGTATTGTCCAAAGTGTGCTTTGGAGAGCTTTGTTCTCCCCTGTCCCTTCCTGGCCAGGTGGTGGCAGCAGCTATATCACCTTAAACTCAGCCCAAGGGCAGAGTGGGGCCCAGCTTTAAACTCTCCAACTGGTGCCTTGGGCCTGTGACCAGAGAATGTGGGGCAAGATGCTTGGGGAAGTGCCTCTGCTCACATCTGGTTCTCACTGCAGCCTGCAGCAGAGCAGTAGCCATTATCCTGGGAGTACATAGGACAGCTTGGGTTCCCCTGTCCCTCCTCTGCTGGGCAGAGCTGCAGCTGTGTCTGCCTAAACTTAGCCCAAGGAGGGGGGAGGGTATGCTGCCCAAAATGGCACCTTGGGCCTATGACCAGAGAGGGTGGGGCCCTTCTCAGGCAGGCTGTGCTGGCAGGAAACCATGGGGAGTACAGTCTGCTCAAGATTTGGTCCCATAGCAGCCAGCTACAGAATGGTGGACACCATCCCAGATGCATGCTGGGAAGCTGAAGACCATTTAATAACTCAAAAGAGTTACTGTAGTGATGGAGGTTTAAGCACTGTGGTAAGTGTATAGGAAACAGGTCATTTTGGTGCTTCCCATGCTGTGCTGCTCTGCATGATAATTAGGGCAGGCCCTAGAGATGTAATGAATGGATTTCCCCATTTGTGTTTTTGAAAGATTAGGACCCAGAGTTTGAGGGGTAGCCGGTCTTATTTCTGAGGGTTCCATGGCTAGTCAGCATAGCGATGATCATGTGAGTAAAGTGGTAAGAAGACATGTTCCAGACTTAATGTGGTAAGCTTAATGTGCAGGTAGGGGCTGCAGGTGAGTCATCCCAAACTCAACCCAAGGGTGGGGTGCAGCCCAGCATCAAACTCTCAAAATGGCACCTTGGGCCTGCAACCCGAAAGGCTGGGGCTCCACCCAGGCAGGCACTGTGGGCAAGAAACTGGAAAATGCTGTCCGCTTTCATCTCAGTCTCAACAGCAGCCTGCAGCAGGGCAGTGGGGATCTTCCCAGGGGTGTGTGAGAGTTCCTGGGCTCTTCCATCCCTCCTCAGAGCTGTGCAGTGGCTGCAGGCGTGCGTGCAGTTCCATGGTATCTAGGCTGTCAGAGCGGCACCCAGCTTAAGCTGCTCTAGGGTTGGATGCCTGTGGGATTCTGCATGGGTTCCCTTTCTGGAGCAACGTCTATGTGCGATCTCAAAGTAGTTCCCTATGGTGGCCCAAGACCCACTTTTGATGCTTCCTATAGCTTCCCTGGTGAATCGTAGTGTTCTCTGCTAGACAATCTGTTCAAAATGTGAGAATCTGCTTACTGATCCTCTCCATGGAAGAGGCACATACTACCTGTGTCTAGTCAGTCATCTTGATCCTACCCCACAAGACACTTTCATAGGTGGTTATTAATTTACTGTCCACAACATGAAGAAGCATTCAGTCACTGTTGCTTACCACATTAAGTCTGGAACATGTCTTCTTATCACTTTACTCACATGATCATCACTATGCTGACTAGCCATGGAACCCTCAGAAATAAGACCGGCTACCCCTCAAACTCTGGGTCCTAATCTTTCAAAAACACAAATGGGGAAATCCATTCATTACATCTCTAGGGCCTGCCCTAATTATCATGCAGAGCAGCACAGCATGGGAAGCACCAAAATGACCTGTTTCCTATACCCTTATCACAGTGCTTAAACCTCCATCACTACAGCAACTCTTTTGAGTTATTAAATGGTCTTCAAAAAATCCTCAATTATTATGCAAATATGTGGTTAAGGATCCAAATTAAGTATGATCAAATCAATGTAATTTACGGGTACTGAGTTTCTTTTTGGGGAGATGAAAATGTTCTGAAACTAGATTGTAATGGGAGTTACAAAACTATAAGTGTACTAAAAACCATGGAATTGCATACTTTAAATGAGTAAAGTTTATGGAATGTGAATTATATCTCAATAAAGCTGTTTTTTAAAAAAAATCAACATAATTTATCATGTTAGTTTAGAACTTGAAACTGAAACCAGAAAATTTTTATGCATCATGAAGGCATGGGTAAGGGGATACGCATTAATGACTTAGGAAAAGATAGGTGTCAGAGAGAGCTTCAGCAAGCACTGGGATAGGAATATGGAGGGGCAGAAAGGAGAAAGCATTGGCTCATGGTTGGGAGAGTAAGCCTCAGAAAGTAACATTAAAAGGATGACCAAAGGCAGTGCAGGGCTGATCCTGATAATCTGTTGTCCTTAATATAAATTTGTTGCTTTTCCACAAAGTATTATTAATATTATTGTTGTTGTTTCTTCTCTTCTTTCCTACTTCACGATTATCATCTGTTTTATTTTTTTCAATTAGCCAATTTACTTCTTGATCTATGAAACTGCCTTGAACTATATAAAATTAGATAATCACAGAATATTAAGACTTAAGATAACACACTGCCAACTTTCCTAGCTTTATAAAAGAAAAAATTAATGTATAGAAAAGGTAACGTGCCCAAGGTTATCAGCTAAAAACAGAGGAAAGACTAGAACAGATTTCTAATCCAATGCTGAATTTATATACCACAATATATCATTTATCTTAGAATTTCACAGAGGGTGTAATTATTTCTTAAAATCACACAATCACGTACATATGTATATAATTTTTATGCACATGTAAAATGGTTTTTTAATCCCACCAGAGAAATACAAAATAGCCAAATATGATCTTAGGTACATCCAATATACTAGCGTTGTCATTCACACTTAATTCAATTGGTAAAGGATGACTTTGCTATCAAATTGCAGATTTTGCTAGTCTGGAGCAAGAAATTATAGGTTCATATTCTTTTTAGGGTTCTGATACAAACTATTAGATATATAAAGCATAGCCATATGGGAACATCTATCTTAAAATGTGACCTTGCAATTAAGCATTCACCAGCTATCTTTTCTATTCTGCATACAAAGTATTTAGGGAAAAGTTCAGCTAAATTAACAAACTAAAACAGAGAAGTTAGAGCTTTTCACAATCTGTCATTACTACATTCCCAACTGAAGCCCTAACAAAGACATGAAAAGACTAACAGCTGTAGACAAAGGCAAAAGGCACACTATCAAACCTGAATTAATCTAATCAAAATGATGTTATTATATATAAACTTTAAAAATCCCAGTTAAAATCCTGTACAGCAGGTCCTCAAATAATATCATTTCATTCAATGTCATTTCATTAATGTCTGAGGTTAAAAAAAAAAATCAATTCTTGACTGGGACCACTGTCTGTGTGGAATTTGCCTGTCTGTGTGGGTTTTCTCTGGGTACTCTGATTTCTCCCCACATCCCAAAGATATGCACTTCAGGTTCACTGGTGTGTCTACATGGTACTAGTATGAATGAGTGTGTGTGGGTGATTGTGCCCTGCAATGTAATGGTGTCTTGTCTAGGGTTGTGCCCTGAGCTACCAGGACAGGCTGCGACCCTGAACTGGAATAACTTGGTAAGTAATTATCTTGTTTTTATTTATCGTTCTTAAATGCATGCATAACTCACATTTATGTCAATGTGCAATATTACAAGTGTTTTGGTCTTTATTTAGAAGTTTAGTGGTGTTTTCGTGACCAGAAATATGCCATAGGAATTTAATTCTTGTTTATATCAATTAGCCTACAGTAAAACTGATTTCCTCATATATTGTTTTGCTTAAAGTCACAGTTTCCAAGAATCTATTGATGATGTTTGTTAAGTGAGAACTTACTGTACTTAGACTTTGGGCTCCAAGGCAGCCTGGACCCTTTTTACCAGTTATCTGATAGATAAGGAACAAAGTAAACATTTTTTCTCCCCTCCCCAATATTCTCATTTCATCAGGAAGGCCAAAATAAGTAATACAATATAAATTTCAAATTTCAGAGAAGGTAATATAACTGTAAGTTATTTTTTATTCTGGCAACTGATTACATACTGTCTGTAACTCAAAAGGCAGTGATAACTATCCAGTCATAAAATCTGCTCTCTTAAAATGTGTCCAGATCAAAGCAAAGAGAGATCTCTATATTGAGTGTGAATAGAAGATGAAGGAGGAGACCTAATCTGGCCCACTAATTTCCTGGGAAACCCCCATCAAAAGGAATTAAACCATACCTACTTTCAAAACAAAATCTGGACAGTGGCTACATATCATTGGTTACGACAGGATCCTAGGAGAGTTCAGACTACAGTTTTGGCAAGCTATTGCAGACTAACAGATATACAAGAGATATTTGGAAGATCTTTTTATCTCTCCAGATATAACCATTTTTGAATATTTACACTGAAGACTGCAGGGTGGGAGGTAAACATTGGCTTTTTTATAACCTGATATCCAGCATTATTTTGGAAGCTAATCGCTGCTGAGGAAGTAAGAAGACATCCACCACCAAAAGTACAGGATGCCATGAGAAATGAGGCCAAAAGCATTTATCCCTTGTTAAGATGCCACCCAAATCTAGTATTTTCTCCCTTTCCACAAAACAGTCCCTGGCATCAGAGAGCACACACTCTTAGCTTAGTACTGTCCTCAAGAAGCTTACGTTTAAGCTGGCTAATGGTGAAACAATCTGGGGTCTGGGTAGGGAGAGAAGGAAAAAAGGAAAAAAAAAAAGGAATGAGGTGGGAGGGGTGGGTGAGAAAGGGAGGAGGATGAGAAAGAAGGGGGGGAAGTAAGGAGAGAGAGAAAAGAGGAGAGAAAGAGAAGGGCGAGGGGGGAGGAAAGAGGCAGGCAGGATCTCTCTGTTGATACACATGACCAAAGTGGAGTTCTCATTCTCATGTTCAAAATTCTCACCCTAAACAGAGCACTCAAAACTGGCTGGGGTGGGGGGATGAAGTAGATGACTTACTTCTAAGGTGACTTCCAACTTTTGTTTCCATTTTTATTTCAACATTCTATCACTTAACTGTTTAGTCCAAAAATTGTGATATTTAATATGTTCCTGCTTAAAAAAATGTTCCTCTATTTTTGCTTTTACCTAGGTTTTCCCAAATATAAAACCAAGACTGAAAAGATAAACCTTAAAAAGTTTCCAAGCCGTTTAGATACACCAATTTATATCTACTTGATAAGCTAATTACAAGCCATATTATCATTAATGTAGGTATCAAAGCCTCTCTACATTACATTTTTAGGTTAAGTCTGAGTTGCTATTCTAAGCAACCTATTTCCTCTACTCTAATAATACTGGTTTTGGAACATTTGATAATTAGATAAGGCAAAGGCTATGTGAAAGTTATTTAATTGAAACCCTTGCTTTCAGAAAGGTCCCCTAAATAAGTATCTCAAATCAGCTTGGCATGTGAAATCACCTAGGGATCTTGTTAAAATGCAGGTTCTGAATCAGTAGGTTTAGGGTGGGTCCTGAGATTCTGCATTTCCAGCAATTCCCAAGTGATGCTAATGTAGCTAGTCTTTGGATCATACTTTGAGTACATTCTTCAAGATTTCAGGTTATCCATTCCACAGTCTCATGAGAATTAAAGAACATGTGAAATCTGTTCTTTAATTCAACATGTACACTACACCTTACCTTTGTGAGTACCTACTGAAATTGACTTGGGTTGCTTTCTCAGTTGTATTCACAAATGTTCTATAAGATTCTCTAGTTGTTGAACCTAAAATTAATTAAAAATACCATTCTGCAGCAGTGCTTACCATTGGGCAAGAATTAACGTAAGAGCTGATATAGGCCAACATCATAGTTTCTAATTTTAAACTGTTACACATATTATTGTTCAAGTTAATTATGATCACTTGATAAGTAATTCCTAAATTATTGGGCCACAATGTAGGTGATGAAATTTTTATAGTTAAATGGGAAGAGTAAGGATAATATCTGTTTTTCATAAAGCTAAATATAGTCTACATTGTTACATATACTATTTGCTATAATTTACTTTATTTGTAACTCCATGTTGGTGATTTCCCTTCTAAATGTGGATAAACTGAACAGAAAAAAGTTGGTAATCTCATGTTCATCAATTTCTCTTCTCTCTTTTTAATTTTTTTAACTGCTTAATGCAATCTAAAAATATGAGAACTACCAAATTTAAATAATTTCTCCACACCTCTCCCTTCTCTGGGAAATGAGGATGCTGCACTCTCAATGTGTGCAAATGACTGCAGGAGCGTTCATAAAACCAAGTGTGGTCTTCTAAAAATACTCCCCACCAATTCCAAGTTGTGACTTAATTTACTAATGGAATTGTGCTCTCTCAGGTAAGTGGGAGGTGGGGGACAGCGAGTGGTAGTGGGGTTGTTACAATATTTAGACACAGGATATGAGGCAATTCCTAAAATCCTTGGAACTTTGACATCCTGCGATTTCAAGGAATTCGTATCTTTTCTTCCTACCTCCTCTCTGAACAATCCAGAGCTTGAGTCAAAACCCTAAGACAAAAAAAAAGAAAAAAGAAAACCCTTTTCCTCTGCTCTGTAGGCTCAGCACATGTTGGCGCTTACAGAGAAGTTTTGTGTTCTACAGAGAAGCATGTAGAAAATTTTGTACCCTGTGTTATTCATAACAGAAACAAGCTATGCTTTCTTTAGCTGAGTACAGGCAGGTTATCTTGCATTAGTAACACTGAATGAGGACAAAAGCACTCAGAACAGCAGAGTCCCAGGAAAAAAGCCAAATTTATATTTAATTTAGAAAGGATAGCCTCTTATAATTAGGCAAATTTCACGTGTTCTTTAAAAAAAAATAAGAAACAATTAGAATTATTTAGTGTGAAATAAAATTAGTGTGAAATTTCTCACCATCCCACATTCTATTACAACAAACACAGAGACACACAACAGCTGGTCAATTTAACTTACATCTTCTGTTATTAAACATTACCTCAGGTCCATTAAATTCACTTTCTCCCCCAACTCCTTCCCCCCAAAAGACTATACATATAAATTGTACACAGTGTGTTATACTGGGAAGGTGATGACTTTTCTCTGGGGCATGATGCATGTTGAAGCTGTCACTGCAGGAAACTAAAGTTAAAGTAACCCTTATTGTATATCTTCAATGTATTGTAAGTCTCAGAGATCACGCAGAGGAGAGCTGCTGAAGCTAGCTGACTCTGTCTTCATCTGAATTTATTTAGCACAGCATGGGAAGATTCTTCTGGTTCAATGATCTGTATTACCTAATTAATAACTTTTTATAGGGATTTCGAAGGACCGGAATTATGGGTTTGATAAATATGCCAAATGTCCATATATGTGTTCATGTCCTCTGAACTGTACATTCAGTTTAGTGTAGATTATTGGTAACAGCCAAGTAATCAATTATTCCTCATACACAGTAAACAACTATGAAACCATAGTAATAGTTTGAACCCTATTTTTAAAAATGTTCTAGAAACCTGATCAAATTTAAGATTTTTCAGCTGTAATAATCTTCTCTTGGCACATCACACTACATTAACTATGCAGAATGTAATAACGGTATAATAATTAAAAAGACTTTAAAAAATCCATTACAAGAAAAGTGATTATTTGATTTAATGTGTCCAGATTCTTGTACAACATTGTATAAATGGAAGGCTATTTGTCATACTTGGCAAAGGAAGCAAAATTACTGATTTTAATGGTGTTTTGAGAAAGGTAGCTTTTGTCAACACTGTTTTCTACTTTTTATAATAAATAATTCCACAACATATGCTGAAAATATATATATGATTGTGACTTATTTAGAATCAAGTAAAAAGGTACACAGGTCTTAATAAATTCTATACATAACCCTAAAAGGGCCCCGATCTTAAGAAACTTCCAGTGTCAGAAGAGAGTACCAGAAGGATCAGATTTAATCAAACTGGTACTTGCCTGTTAAAATCTAAAATACACCTTTAAGTTCAGTGACTTAGTTATCATTATTCTTCCAGAAACCTATTTTAAATGCTTTTGTCCAAAAAACACATAAGGTTGCAAAGGCAGTTTTTTAATCTTCCCTTTTCTTTCTTTCTCTCTTTCTTACATTTTTTTTTTCTTAAAGAGAAAAATGACGAGAAGCACATGACTAATTTTGAGTGTAAAGAAAACAGAATCAATACGGTGTGTTGAAGAAAGAGTAAATTGCATTGTTCAGGAAACATAGGTTACAGTCCTGAATCTGCAACTTACCAGCTACATGAGACAGGTCTCGGTTTTGTTAATTCTAAAATAAAATAATGTATAAACTGGTATTTTAAACTACTGGATTTTTCCCTGTCCAATCAGAAAATGACCTCTTGACAATCCATAGCCATCAATTCTTTAAATATTATTTTCAAAGTGTTTTAATATACATTCTATCATTTTACTCTCACAAGAATTCTATGATATGGACAGAACGGGTAGAAGCATTATCATTCTACAAACAAGTAAACTGTCTCTCAGGTAGTTAAATGACTTGCCCAAGAGCTGAAAACTGAGACAGAAGGATGGTGACTTGTCAACCTTGTTTAAGGACTCCTTCTACTACCTTATACATGATTCTGATCTAGAAAAGTCAGGTGCTATTAAAAGTATATTTTTGGCAATCAACTGTTAGTTCTTATTGGCAATGTAATAATGCACACCTATACTCATTTTGTATACTGGCGCTATAAATAAATTAAGATTTGATTGCAAGGAATTATCCTTAGAAACCATCTGTCAATGTCATCTTTTGGTAAAGATATTAAAACCCATCTTTAAGATTTCAGTATTCTTTATCAAAACATGCTTAGACAGGTCTGTACAGTGAGAGTAGATATATAGAATATGTCCATAACAGAGCCCAAAATAAAACCATCCCAAGTGGAGCTCCTGGGGTTTGAAATGGCACTAAAGAATTTATCAGAGATTCTCTGCAAATCTGCTGAGCACACTCTCATTTTCGATCTTGTTCATATAAAAACTTCAAAGCCACTGCTGTTTCAGAAGCTGATTATCTCACTAAAGATTATCCATCTCCTCTTGTTATAGGTATGGACCTCTCACTATTCACACATACTTCCACAAATCCGTGATGTTAAGAAAACCACCAACTTTTAGAGTTAGAAGGGACCATAATGATTTTCTAGTTCAAGACCTTGGGTTTTAGGTAAGCCCTGGCTGATTACTGACTGAGCTCCCCAAAAGCACCACCATTCTCTTTCCCAATCTGGCACACCTTTACCACATGATGATAATCTGTTTAACAGCTAGACATTTAATAGAAGGGACAAAAGTTTTGACATTAAATGGTTAAAAAATAAAGGTTGAGAAACTATCTCTGGATTTCATTTTTCCACACTATTCCTATTCTACAGTAACATGTGTTGAGCTAAAATTTCAAGTTTGAAGATTATGCATTTATATTTCACACATTCAAATATTCAAAATTGAGAAAGTATAAAATCAAAAGTACAAATTAAAAAATTGTTACATTTACTATGTTCGGTTCCATCTGAATAAACACCTTATTCTTGCCCCCAAAAAAGAAAAAGACAGTTTTTGCATTTATAATAGTGTCTTGCCTTTATCATGACACTGCTGTCCTAAAGCATCCCCAACAAATTAAAAAAAGAGGGGGGGAGGGAGGAAAGGGAAAGAGGGGAAAAAAGGGAGGGAGACAGGGAGAGGGCAAGAGGGAGGAAGGAAAGGGGTAGGGGAGAGAGAGAGACAGAGAGAGAAAGAAACTAAGGAAAAGGAAAAAGAAAGAAAAATCCCACAGAAGGGGAACACTGATCACATCTCCAAGGCAGGCAATATAATGCTACAAGCTGATGTGTTGGAAATCAGATGCCTTCTTTGCTAAGATTCTACCAAATATACACCACCAGAAATCAACTTCCAAATGCATAAAAGTTTCCTATAATCGTAAAACCTCAAACTGAATATATCCAAGTTCTAGGATACTAATTGGAAGGCCCTCCCATAGCCTTTCTCCATCTCCTACACCCAATTCCATACCAAATTTTTTAAATAGAGGACTCAAATTTCTCCAAGGGATCACTCTAAAACCTCAAAGGCTGACCCCAGAAAGCTGGACGATGAGCCTCGGCCATCCCTCAGTCTGATATGAGATATAACAAAACTAATGAGAAAAGCTGGGAGGAAGAAAAAGTGAATTGCCCCTCAAACGATATTAGAGTCCTAAAGAAAAAATAAGCTAGTGCTTTCATTCAGACTACAGAAGATGATGGCAGGTTAGAGAGAACCCACAGTAATAAACAGTGATTGGGGTGTGCCCTGAAGGCAGAAGGAAAAGATAAACAAAGAACAATCTTAAGATTCTGGACACCTTTTAATAGTAAAAGTTCATTTACTCTAATTTCATTAAGTCCACTTATAATCAAATACAATGTAGGAGATGTTTTAACTATTATAAATTAAGTTAAAACACAGTAGTATAATGGGAAGGGGGCAGATAACTATGGTGGTTTAGTTTGCTCATTTCAGGTCGACACTTTGTATACCCAGTCAGGAGCCTTCTTGTGAAAACAATCCGGTTCAGCATGTGGAAGAACAGCATTCAGTGAGCAGTGCCATCGCTTCAAATAAAGAAAATGTAACCATGGCTGCAGAGATCGCCTTAGATCACTCTGAGCAGTTACTAAGAGAGGTAACTGAACTGTAGATCCTTGGTGAAATATCTTTCAATAAATCTCTATATGAGCGGCTGAATGCAGAGAACCACAGAACTAAGATCACTGTCATTTTCCTGAAAGATAAGAAGCACCATTCTTTGCCTATCATCATTGGAAACAGCATTGGTGGCCTTCTGGTTTTAATCGTGATTTATAGCCATCCTGTTCAAGTGTGGCTTTTTAAAAAGAAAATAACAACAACTGGACTTGGACAGCATTAACGAAGGCCCAGCTGAAATCAGAGAATTTGCTCACAGAAAAAAATTAGGACCTGCTTTCTCATCCACTGGGAAAGAATATAAACGAATCCTCAAACTTCTAGAGACTTCATGTCATACTGATTATTTTTTCCTTTAGGATGATCTAGAGCAGCATCAAAAAATTGTTTGTATAATAATGTTTTTTAACCATACATTGTCCCCATGGTGTCTGTGCATTGTGCAAAAAGTGAACATGGGAAACATTTGGTATTAAATAAAGTCAAAAACTGTTTTCTTTACTGTGTCCCTCCCAAAAAAAACAGTAGTATAATTTAGAACTAAACTATAAGCTTCCTGAGGGTATCATTTTTGTACCCAAAATGTCTTCATAAAACTTAGCCAAGAATTTGTTGTTGAACTAAGCCTAGTTTATGTTTATATAGGGTTAGTACACATGACCACTTACAGTACTTTATTTTCTTCATATCTCTGGGTATTTTATAATTTAGGCTCTTTATTAAATTAGACAAAATTTCTAGGGCTTCCTTCACGTAAAATATTCACATTTAATTGTATTTTCATTAATAAAAACACATATCCATTTAGTAATACAATAAATTAGATCAAGTTTTCCTTGTCTGGTAATTAGAGACCAAAGACTTTGCTCATGAAAGAGGAAGGGATACTTTTTTTTTTAATTTCAGAATATTATGGGGGTACAACACTTTGGCTATATATATTGCCCATGCACTGCCCATGTCAGAGCTACAATTGTGGTCACCCCCCAAACTGTGCTCCCCGCATCCATTCAGTGAGAGTTGTCCCATCCCCTCCACCCCCCTCCCGCCTGCCCGCCCGCTGATAAATATTATTGCCCTATGTGATGTAAGCATTGATCAGTTAGCACCAATGTGATGGTGAGTACCAGTGGTGCTTGTTTTTCCATTCCTGTGACACTTTGCTTCGAAGAATGGGCTCTAGCTCCAACCAGGATAATACCAGATGTGTTAATTCACCATTGTTTTTTATGGCTGAGTAATACTCCATGATATACATATACCACATTTTATTAATCCACTCGTGTATTGACGGGCACCTGGGTTGTTTCCCCATCTTTGCAATTGTGAATTGTGCTGCTATAAACATTCTGTAGGTTGTCTGTTCACTCTAGTGATAGTTTCCTTGGCTGTGCAGAAGCTTTTTAATTTGATCAGGTCCCATGTATTTATTTTGGTTGCTGCTGTGATTGCTTTGGAGGTCTTCTTCATAAATTCTTTGCCTAGGCGAACAGATGTCTTTGTTATAGAATGTCTTTTTTTCCTTTGGGTAAATACCCAGTAGTGGGATTGCTGGGTCAAATGGTAATTGTACTTTTAATTCTTTGTGGTATCTCCATATTACTTTCCATAGAGGTTGTACTAATTTGCAGTCCCACCAGCAGTGTATGAGTGTTCCTATCTGTCTGCATCCCTGCCAACATTTGTTGTTTGGCAATTTTTTGATATGAGCCAATCTCACTGGAGTTCAGTGATATCTCATTGTGGTTTTGATTTGTATTTCCCTGATGATTAGAGAAGTTGAGCGATTTTTTATATGTTTGCTGGCCATTATTCTGTCTTCTTTTGAAAAGTTTCTGTTCATGTCCTTTGCCCATTTTGTAATAGGGTTGTTTGATTGTTTCTTGTTGATTCTCCTAAATTCCGTATAGATTGTGGTTATCAGCCCTTTATCAGATGTGTAGCATGCAAATATTTTCTCCCATTCTGTAGGTTGTCTGTTCACTCTAGTGATAGTTTCCTTGGCTGTGCAGAAGCTTTTTAATTTGATCAGGTCCCATGTATTTATTTTGGTTGCTGATGTGATTGCTTTGGAGGTCTTCTTCATAAATTCTTTGCCTAGGCCAATGTCCATAAGAGTTTTTCCAATGTTTTCTTCGAGAATTCTTATAGTTTCACGTCTTAGGTTTAAATCTGTTATCCATTTTGAGTTGATTTTTGTGAGAGGTCAGAGGTGTGGGTCCAATTTCAGTCTTCTACATATGGCCATCCAGTTTTCCCAGCACCATTTATTGAATAGGGAATCTTTGAGGAAGGGATACTTTTGATTGAACAACCACTATGTATTACCTGCTTAAGCACTTTGTCAGATAATTCAGCACATCTCACCTTTGAGGATACTGCAATCTAGTTAATCAGTCAAATATAATCAAACTATTTCTTTGTGATCATAGGAGCAACTTGATCATTGAATTAGTCTTGTTTTCACTTTAATATGTCAATTATTTTAAACAGGGAAAGAGAAATAATAGAAGATCAGGAGAATTTTAGCCACTTTAAATCAAATCTAACCTAAAGATTCAAAGCTGATCTTGAACCCTAAAATTCTAGTGAGTTCAGGAACTATTCTTGTCTACATTTCAAATAATAGGAAAGCTAAAACATTAACAATAACCCGAGAGGCAAGCATAAAGGTAGCAACACAATTGTTAAACTCTGCATTGACCTAATATCAATACTTAGACTAAAAGAAAAGGTATGAGAAGAACTCAGGCCAACAGCCATAATTCAATTCTTTTGTAAGCAACTACTTTTTACTCCTAGGGACAAAGAAGTTGTCTTTACCTTTATTCCTCTGACCCTCTCTACAAGAGCTTGCTGGGAGTTATGGGAATGCACAAATACTTTATCTGTTTTTTGAAAAAGGTTTTCCAAAACTAGATGAACTTGACATGTCACTACACCAATTACATGATACAAATTTAGGATATTAAATATGACCATGGGATGAATTAATGGCTAAAAAAGAACAAGTGCTAATATCAACTCGGCGATTTTACGGAGTAAAAAGTAACTCTATACTTTCTAAAATCTAGAGTGCTGAACCTCTGGCCAAAAGCCCATTAAAAGATAAGATTCTAATACGGTTTATGTTGTTCTGCTCTGTGGAAAGATCCTAAGAACGGGCCAGGCCTGGTGGCTCACGCCTGTAATCCCAGCACTTTGGGAGTCCAAGGTGGGAGGATCACTTGAGGCCAGGAGTTCAAGAACAGCCTGGGCAAGAGTGAGATCCTGTCTCTACAAAAAATACAAAAACAATTAGCTGGGCGTGGTGGCGCTCACCTGTAGTCCCAACTACTACTTGGGAGGCTGAGGCAGAAGGATTGCTTGAGCCCAGGAGTTCCAGGCTGCAGTGAGCTATGATGAAGCCACTTAACTCCAGCCTGGGTGAGAAGGTGAGACCCTGTCTCAAAAAAACAAAACCAAAGAGGGAAAGAAAGAAAGATCCTAGGAACACAAAATAAACTGAGCAGGAAAGAACCCAGGATGGATATCATTTATAACAGAATACAAACTGCCTCACAAGATACATGTGCATCAGCTCTTCAGTTCTCAGACCTAACTATACTTTCAGGGGCACCTTGTACCTTCCAGTAGGTCGAACACTAGTAGAAATGGACTTGTGAAGAGGGGAGCAGTGAACCAGTTTCATAAATAACTGAACTTTGTCTCTAGGGGATTAAAAATATTATTCAATTTGGAAGTTACTACTATCCTACTCCAGAGAGTGTGATTTGTTTAAGAAGAATGAATAAAAATGAGTCAGAATGCTTTGCACACTAAGGGTGAGAGTTGTTTTAAAGTTTAAAAAAAAATACCCTTTGCAAAAGGATATACAAGCATTCTTACATTTCTAAATTACCCTGTATTCTTCAACCTGTTCTCCTTCAAGTGTAATTACAGCAAACTTTGAGCTTTATCCAGTGTATCAGAGGAAGGTCACTGCTATAATTTTTTCATTTATGAATGTTTCTACTTATAAAAAGAAAGAAGCATTAAGTAAAATAGAAGGTAAGCACAAGACCCAGAGTCAGGATCTATGGACTTATCGCGCTATTTCATAAACTTGTTTGGAGGGCATGGGAAAACCAGTTTCTATTTCTCAATTTCAGAATTAAATGAGAAGAATTTATAACTAATTAGTGGAAGGTGCTTGATTATCACAAGTGATAAATATGAGAATCAAGATGACTCTCATGTTGGAATCTCTTACGATTGTCAGAGGAAGCTTTTTGGTTTGGTATCTGAATTTGATTTTTTTTAAAAAATTTTAAAATTTCATCAGGGAATAAGCAAAAGCAATTCTACCTGTGCCACTGAGAAAAATTTTCTTTTTAAGTAAGCAGTTTTAGATTGATAATAGTTTTAGAATAGTTTTAGATTTATAAACAGTTTTAGATTTATAAACAAGTTACTGGGCTAGTATAGCGAAGTCTCACATACCCAAGGGGCAACTTTCCCTATCATTAACATCTTACACTAGTATAGTCCATTTGTTACAATTAATGAGCCAATATTGACACCCTATTAACTTAGGTCCATACTTCATTCATATTTTCTCAGTTTTTATCTAATGTCCTTGTTTTGTTCCAGGATCTTACCCAGGACACCACATTACATTTAGCTGTCATGACTCCTTAGGTTCCTCTTAGCTATGACAGTTTCTTAGACACTCCTTGTTTTTGATGACCTTGACAGTCATTAAGTGTACTGCTCAAGTACTCTGTACAATGTCCATCAATTTGGGTTTTTGTCACAGTTAGACTAGGTTTATGGGTTTTTGGGAAGACCACAGAGGTAAAGTGCCATACTCATCACATTATATCAAGGGTATATGCTATCAACATGAATTACCACTGCTGATATTAATCTTGATCACCTGGCTAAGGTAGTGTTTGTCAGGTTTCTCCATTAAAGTTATTTTCCCTCCCTTTCCATACCGCACTGTTTGGACAGGAGTCACTGTACACAGTCCACGTTGAAGGAACAGAAAATTAGGTTCCCCCCTCCTTAAGATAATTAATAAATCTACTAAATTATTTGGAATTCTACATGGCAAATCTGTCTCTTTCTCTCCCTTGTATTTATTTAATCAATCACTAATTGTATCAGTATGGACTCATGGATATTTATTTTATACTTTGGGTTACAACCCATTTCTACTTTATTTTGATACTCAAATTGCTCCAGCTTTGGTCACTGGAAGCTCTTTCAGTTGGCTCCTGTGTCCCTGTGACATGCCATCATTGTGGGATTTTTTTTTTTAAAGCACTTCCTTACTTTCTGGCACTAAAATATACTCCAAACTCATTTCATGTATTTCCTGCCCCAGTACTAGAACTGGCCATTTCTCCAAGAGCCCTGGGTTCCTTTTATTGCAGAATGGTATTAGAAACCAAGATCTAGGTGCTAGGTATAATCATTGCTGCTGGGATGTCATTGCTTCTAGGCCCTCTCAGCTAGCGAAGCAAGGACATATATGTATGTATATCAACCTGTGTATACATTCACATATATAAATATTTCTATATGTAACCATCTATATCTATATTAAATTGATATGTCCTTCTATAATCCATTATCACATGGACCATTCTAGCCTCCTCCCCTTACTCATCTGTAAACACCCACTCCAACAGTGAGAAACCTGGCTTCCACCACCCGTTCACCTAACTGTTCAATTCCAGTATACATGTATAGCAGTATCAGAATTGTTAGCCTGTACCCTCATGAAAATAAACTTTGTCAACTAGAGTAGCAGTCCCTAACCTTTTTGGCACCAGGGACCAGTTTCATGGAAGACAATTTTTTCACGGACCAGGAGTTGGGGGGGTGGGATGGGGGCATGGTAGAGCTCAGGTGGTGATATGCAGCCCGGGGATTGGGGACCACAGAACTCAAGTACCATACTCATGTGCAGGTCTTTTGCCTTTAGTCTCACAGAATCCACTATTTCCAAAATCACTTAGTTCAGCACTTTTTTTCTCCTACCCCTTTCCGTGAGGCTGTTTCATACATCTGTAATACAGTCTGTTTTGTCACATTCTATATTCCACCCTAGGATCTCCCAATCTCCTAAATGACTTCTTGTTTCTTTTTTTTTTTTGAGACAAGGTCTTCCTTCTGTTCCCCGGGCTAGCGTGCAGTGGCGTCATCATAGCTCAACACAATCTCAAACTCCTGGGCTAAAGCAATCCTCCTGCCTCAGCCTCCCAAGTAGCTGGGACTACAGGCAGGCACCACCATGCTCAGCTAATTTTTCTATTTTTTGTAGAGATGGGGTCTTGCTCTTGCTCAGCTGGTCTCAAACTCCTGGCCTCAAGCAATCCTCCTGCCTCAGCCTCCCAAAGTGCTTAGGATTACAGGCATGAGCCACTGCGCCTGGCCCTCTGAAATGGTTTTTTAAAATATCGTACATTATCACCCTCTGTGCTGTAAAGTTCTATATGTTTTGACAAATGTCATGTACCCGCCATTCCAGTACTATATAGAATAGTTTCATTACTCTAAAAATTCCCCTATGCTTCACCTATTCAACCCTCCTCCTCACCTCCTGAACTCATGGCAACCACTAATCTCTGTACTATCACTTCAGTATTCCATTTTCCATAATGTCATATAAATGAAATCATACAGAATGTAGCCTTTTCAGATCAGGTTCTTTCACTTTGTAATTTGCATTTAAGATTCATCATTCATGTCTTTTTGTGGCTTGATAGCTAATTTCTTTTATCTTTGAATAATATTCCATTGTATGGATATACTATAGTTTGTTTATCCATTCACCTATTGAAGGACATCTTGGTTGTTTCCAGTTTTTGGAGATCATGATATAGCTGTTATAAACATTCAGATGCAGGTTTTTGTGTAGGACCTAAGTTTTCAAAGGAAGTTCCAATATAGCAGTTAACATTCTCATCATCTCTTCTTCTTGAACAATCTTCCAATTCTATTAACCATGCATTGAAGTCATCAAAGTCACTCCCCACCAACTTGGTTCATCTGCCCAAGAGCCTCTAGTTATCTAATACAATTATCACTGCACATCAGCCACCCTTTTCAAAGCTCACCTATGAATTCAACTCAATCAAATAAACATTAACTAAAGGCCTATTTTGTGCCAAGAACTGTACATACTAGGATTCAAAGGATGAAATGACATAGCAGTCTTGGCCCTCAATGAGGGAAGTAAATAAAGCACTTCTAGTTAATTCACCTGGAGCACTAGGCACCACAGAAGTGCTTCACAGTGCACCCAACTTGCCCCAACAGCTACCCCTCCCAGCAGTGGCTGTCTTAATCTCAAATAGGAACTGGCTTGGGGTTCCCCAGGGATATGAACTGCCTGTATATTTTTATTTGAGTCTCTCCTCTTCTCTCATCACTAATCATCTGAGCTGGCTAAATTCCTGAAATTTTCTATCAATACAATGTTATTCTTTCTTCCATTCCCATTTTCCATATAAAGCCTAGAATCACATACCAGCTATACTCCTGAAAATATAAAAACTAAGCCAAAGAATAAGACTGAGATGCTAAGACACTTCCAATTTAATACCACCTACATCTCTGCAATTCTTATTTTTCCCAATGGAAATAAGAAAATAGTATAAATAACTTGATCCCTTTCTATTGTTTACACAACAAATGACTGGATAATGTAAAATGACTTTATAATCCTTAACACGCTTTATTCTGCAAATTTATTTCTCCCTACCTAAGTCACACAATAAAGATATTGCCAGGCACAAACCAACATATGAGGTTCAAGAGCACATGTGAGGCTGGGCGCAGTGGCTCACGCCTGTAATCCTAGCATTCTGGGAGGCCAAGGTGGGAGGACTGCTTGAGCTCAGGAGTTTGAGACCAGCTGGAGCAAGAGCGAGACCCTGTCTCTACAAAAAATAGAAAAATTAGCTGGGCGTTGTGGTGCACGCTCACAGTCCCAGCTACGGATGACTTGAGCCCACGAGTTTCAGGTTGCAGTGAGCTATGATGATGCCACTGCACTCTAGCCCAGGCGACAGAGCAAGACCCTGTCTCAAAAAAAAAAAAAAGTACATATGACCCACTTCTAAGAATTTATCCTACAAAAATAATTCAAAAGAAAAATGTTCATTACTACATTATGTATAATAATGGAAAACTGAAAACAACCAAAACAATGCCAAAAGTAGGGGAATGAATGAGCAAATGTGGGTAAGTTAGGTCAAAAGTATAATATGAAACAATTCAAAATAATTTGAAAACAAAATAGAAATATGGAAAGTGTCTAATATAGTAGAATATAAGATCACAAATACATTTACACACTGCAAAAATATGTATATACAGAAAGAAACTGAAAGAAAACATATAGAAAATGATTTAGATAATGAAACCAACCAAATTTTTCTTTTACAATAAAAGTTTGAAGAAAAAAATAGTTAGTGTATTCCTTTACTTTAGATAGAGTTTTGCAGATTCTTCCAAACTATTCTTAACAGAAAAAAATAGCACCTAGTTGGGCACAGGGCAGTGTAGGAGTAGTTGAGTCCAGGAAGTAAAAGGAGATAAAAGATCTGACTGCCTGGTTGAAATCCAGGCTCTCCTAGCTATTAATTCTACAACAGTTACTAATCTCTGTGAGTCCCCCTTTAAATTGGGGACACTTACACTTACCCTTAAATCTTCATGGTAATAAAGAATTTGTGATAAAAGAAATAAGTGTATAACAAGTATATGATAAATATAAACAGTTGTTATTCCATTCATATATGTGTTGATCAGATAATAATGTTGACAAGAAATACTGTAAAGACTATCAATATAATCTTAAAGCAGCGCATATTTTGTGCTGATTATCTGGTGCTGACAAAACTACAACTGTTGAAATCTGCTCTTAAAATTCATTTTTTCTGTAAAAGTCCCATTGTTTAAAATTTTTATTTAAAATATTTTAAAATTTAGGATAATTTGATAGTATCTTGTAAAAAAAATCACCTACTGATTTTTTGGTATTTCAAATATATTTTTACTCATTTTACTTGTTGATTTTGTTTGTTTTACTTTTTGGGCTCATTAAAAGGCTTTTTAGGCCAGGCACAGGGGCTCACACCTGTAATCCTAGCACTCTGGGAGGCTGAGGCAGGAGGAATGCTTGAGCTTAGGAGTTCAAGACCAGCCTAAGCAAGAGCGAGACCCAGTCTCTACTAAAAACAGAAAAAATTAGCTAGGCGTTGTGGTGCAGGCCTGTAGTCCCAGCTACTCGGGAGGCTGAAGCAAGAGGACTGCTTGAGCCCCCGAGTTTGAGGTTGCAGTGAGTTATGATGATGCCACTGCACTCTACCTGGGGCAACAGAGCGAGACTCTGTCTCAAAAAAATTAAAAAATAAAAGGCTTTTTAAAAAGCATTAATAAAATTTCACTCAAGGAAGAGGCCCTGCTTTAGTCGTCTTTGTATTTCTTAGCACCAGGCACAACATATATAGTCAACAATCAATAAATATTTATCAATTGAATGCTTAAACATTTTTCATTCCCACTGCAGAATTAAATTGTGTATCAACAGGGCTAAGAACCAATTATCATCGCACGTGTCTAACGCAATTTTCCAAAAGAGAATTCCTGTTTTATTCTAGAACCTTTCATTAACAGAAACCCAAAAACTGTGTGCACAAAAAACCAACCGGATGGGCTCTCTAGAAATATCTTAGGTTGCTAAAAGGCAACTCAGGCTGAGAATTTAATGCTTGCTACTACACGTATGAATGGGAATGACACCCAGATTAGTTTCCCTCAGCTTAAGAAAGAGGTTATCAAATTAAATTTCTACTAAGATGATCATTTCAAAAGAAGGAGAGAAAAAAAAAATCTGGTTAATAGGATCTGCCAGAAGTCAATAGCTGCCTTTCTGCCCTTGACACAGTATATTGCATCCCTGCATACATAGAACTAATATTCTCACACAAATGTCCCCAGCATTATGATGCTGCCACCTTCCTGCTTTCACCCTCGACTTTTACTCTCCCATTCATTCACTTCACATTCAAGGAGCTGTTCAACCGCTGTATCACTGCCAGTGACAAAGGCAGTTAGAACCACTGGATCAGCTGGAGAGCACATTCTAGAACACAAACATTAGGATCATTCCCCTCTTTCCACCCCCACCCTGGTAAGAAACATCAGGGCTGATTTCTACTGTACACCAGAAACCTGGAGGGACCTGCCTGACATCTAGCCACTAAACATGAGTACTTATAAGGCACAGAACAGCACCTGTAAAAAGTTGGCCCTATATTCTTGGTAAACCTTCATTGTTTCAAATTACTCCAGTGAGCCACAAAATGTAACAAACTGATTAATCTATCCTGACTTGTAACTAAGCAGCTGTGCTTTATTGATGGAAATTGGAAGGTAAGAGTTACAAATCACAACATACAATATTAAAATATATTTAATATTATAAAGGCATCTACATTGTATTTGATAAATATAGACACCCTGAAGAAGTAAAGAAGTACCCTACACCCTGCCAAGCATACAATGTCATAACAATGAAAAATGTTAAGACTTCAGCTCATAATTAGTCATTCTACTGCTAGGGAGGTGTTGGCAGGCAATTTCTGGAGGAAAAGTAATGTCTAAGCTTGGAATGAGCAGTCTCTCTCTCTATCGAAGAAGTGGACACTTAAGAACTGCTTCAGCCTGCTCATAAATATTCCCATTCACAGGCAGATACCAGGTGGTCTATCTAATCTGATTATGAGTAGATGCCATTGTAAGAAAAATAAACCAAAGAAAGGTTTTCTCAGTTCCCTCGTCCACTATGGGAAGGCAAGTAAGCTACCTGTCCTCTGAAGACACTTTAGGATTTTTCTTCCAGTGATTCCATTTTTGGGATCATAACATGATAATCATTATGTAATCATAATTTTTTTTCTAACAGAAGCCAAAACACACACACTCCATGAACTTGTTCTTTGAACCACAAACACACAATTCTAGTAAGTAAATGTAAAAATACAAAAAGTTAGAAATCCAATTCTCTTACTGGTTCTATGACATACCCTATTTGAATAGTAGTTCAATAATGATTTACTTTTACTGGTGACATCATTTTTTCAAGGAAGATTTCAGTATCTTTGCAAAAAATGAAAATATCACAATAAGCCAGAAGAATTCATTCAGTTACATGCTAAACAAAACAAAAATACTACCATATTGTGCTGTGTAAAATAAATATGTTTATACCAATAATTACTATGTGACAATTTTGATCTTAATAGAGTGAAGACAAGCTATTAAATATTTCAGAAAACTTTAGTTTACTTTAAATTCCTGAGTTTAGAAGGAAATTGATAGATCTGCACCAGCACTTTACCGTTATTGATAACAATAAACAGTTCATGTTATCAATAATTTGGAGAAAGAAATAATCTCTTTAAAAATAGAATAATTTTTTAAAGGTTAACAGAAGTGAGCAAAGGCTGTATTTTTAGCTCTATGGTTTCATTATGTTTAGGGTCACACAAAGGAGATCAAACAGTGTGTCTTAGGCTATTAAATAAGCTGGTTTTTTTCTAGATTGAAAAGACATTTCTTAACCATATAAAATTTTAACCAAAAGTGAGCTTAGACAGCACAGATTACATAGTAATCATAGATGGAAAAATATATGTATACAATGAAACGACCTAGTGGTCACCAACTTAAGCATATGATCAAAAGTGACAATACCAAGAGAAGCACAATCTGACATTATGGAACTCCTGATGTAATAAGAAGTACATGTCATCTAATAAAGCATTCTTGTCAAAAAATGTTTAGACTTGGGCCGGGCGCGGTGGCTCACGCCTGTAATCCTAGCACTCTGGGAGGCCGAGGCAGGAGGATCACTTGAGCTCAGGAGTTCGAGACCAGCCTGAGCAAGAGTGAGACCCTGTCTCTTAAAAAAAAAAAAAAAAAAAAAAGTTTAGACTGAATTTAATTGTGAAGAAACCAATTAGATGAATCCAGAATGTGGGACAATGTGTAAAACAGACTTTGACAAAGGCTTAGACTCTTAAAAAAAAAAAGTTAATGTTAGGAAAACCAAACCAAAAAATGTCAGAGGGACTATTGTAGATTAAAATAAAGGACATAATCAAATACTTGAATCTTGACTGGATCTTGGATTAAAACAAAAATTTTAAAACTGCAATAAAAGTTTAGGGGCAATCAGGGAAATCTGAGTAGTGACTGTATTAGACATTATGGGATTGTTGATATTTTTCTCAGGTGTATAATGGTATTACGGTTATGTAAAATAATATACTTATTCTTAGGACGTGTATGCAGAAGGATTTAAGAGTGAAGTGTCAAAAATGTCTGCAACCCAGCCACAAGGCAGCAAAAAAAAAAAAAAAAAAAAAAGAGGGAGAAGAAGAAAAGGAAAGCATGTATCAAAAAATGTCGGACATTGGTCAATCTAAGTGAAGGGTATACAGGCATTCATTGTTCTGGTGTTTTAGTTTTTCTGTAGGTTTGAACCTTTCTAAACTTTAAAGTTGGGAGGGGGGAAGAATGATTGTGGGAATTCCACTCTTTTCATCCATTTGCAGTACTTTGCTTTGATCCCTCAAACCACTCATATCATCATTCCTTTTCTCTCAGCAGCAAAAGATGATAAATTAAATGGTGATGCATGATGGGCAGCAAAGATAAAAAAATTCCTTTTTTTCTAAGCATAGGAAATACTGCCTAGAAATGCAAATTCAATTGCTTGATGACTTGGGATACAGGAGGAAAAAAAGAGAGAGAGAGAGATACAAATTCAAAAGAGTCCTTCAAGGGTGAGTGAATTTAAAAACCTAGTCTATTCCTCCAGAGCAGAGGAGGGAGAAAAATAAAAAAAAGCCTAGTATAAGAAACAACATAGTTCCCAAATCTTATTACAGAAGTTAAAAGAAAAGCCCCAATTTAAAGAAAGCCAGTCAGCAAGAGTAGAAAAATATTTTCCAAAAATGCAAATCATATTGCCCATTTACAAATTTAAAGGGGTTACCAAACACGATTTTTCACCATGGGCAAGAAAATCTTAACATTTCAAATGTTTACCTTCAAATGGGTTAAGTGCAAAAAGAATGCTGAACAAATACAATAAGTTTAATAACCAGAAATCGTTTTTCTGGTGGGATTTCATTAAATTGCTTTTAATATGTAAAAGCTAAAAGATTAAAAATAATCTCTGAAAAATATGAAACTCAAAAAGAGGGTCTGTAAAAAATTAAAAAACTAGGCCGGGCACAGTAGCTCAATGCCTATAACCCTAAAACTTTGGGAGGCCGAGGCAGGAAGATCACTTGAGACTAGGAGTTTGAGGCTGCAGTAAGCTATGATGACGCCACTATGCTCTAGCCTGGGCAACAGAATGAGACTTCATCTCTACAAAAATTTTTTTAAAAATTAGCCAGGCATGGTGGTGCACACCCGTACTCCCAACTACTCAGGAGGCTGAGGCAGGAGGATGGTGTAAGCCCAGGAGGAGTTTGAGGTTGCAGTGAGCTACTGCACTCTAGCCTGGGCAACAGTGAGACCATTCTGAAAAAAAAGAAAAAGAAAAAACAAAACTGTGCCAGGCACATAGTGGGTACTCGAATATTTGCTAAATGAATACTGAAGACAAAAGTATACCACATCCCTTTAAAATATGCTACTGTCCAGCAAAATAGGGGCATGGGAAATTTTTTCCCTATTTAAAATTGCAACATTCTAATAATCAGACATATATGTTATACCAAAGCAAAATTCTAGGGAAAAAAAATTCGTGCCAGTGGCTGTCTGAAAAAGCAATTTACTCTACCAAAAAACAATCACAAGTCCTAAAGGGATCCTGCCTCACAACAAAGAGTCTCCATAGACCCACAGAAGGAAAATGCCTCTCCAGTAAGTTAAGAGGCTGAGTTCTGGAAACCAGTGATATCACACAGGAATAGCTTTTAAGAATCAGGGCTATTTCTTACATTTCCAGGGGTTTCCAGAGCCCCTCTTCCAATGGGAAATACTTAAGCCTGAAGAACTTACAAGGGGTCTTTCAAAGGACACTGGGTTATAAGTGGCATGATATCCTTGGTAGAAGCTGACTCCTAGGAATACAAACTCTCATGCCTGACTGAAGTTTTACAAGACACAGAAAAGTCTATAATCACCTGGAGGACGCCTGCCATGCCTTGGGTCATTCTTTCTGCATTCATTAAGTAAAACAAGCTTACTTCCGGGTCTGTAACTAATTAGACCAAAAACCAGCACCTGAAGCAAGGCTAGACATAAAGGAGGTGGCCAAAAGGACAAGGTGAGGAATGTTGGTTAGACTGGCACCATTTAAAATGGTGGTCATTGGCCACATGTGGCTATTAAGCATTTAAAATTTGACTAGTCTGAATTGAGATGTCCTGCATGCATAAAATACACACCAAATTAAGACTTCATATGAAGAAAAAACACACAAAAACCTTAATAATTTATATTGATTATATATTGAAATAGTATTTCATATACGTTTGGTTAAAAATATTAAAGTTTATTTCATCTTGCTTTGTTTTTACTTATGTGGCTACTAGAAATTTTTAAATTATATGTTGCTCAAATTATATTTTTATTGGACAGCACTGGGTCAGACACTCTGACCAAAAAGAGAGCTCAATAAAAGCAGCAACAACTTACATTCCTTAGAGGCACTTATCAGGTTTCAAGTATGTGCTAACTATTAAAAATACAATATTTCTCTTAGTCCTCACAATGGCTCCAGGAAATAAATACCCTGGGTTCAAGGAAAGGAAACTGTGGCTTGGGGGGAAGGGTGGATATACACAGTAAAGTACCATACATCACAGAGCTACCAAATACCACAACAAGGATTTGAATTCAAACCTCCTGGTTCCAGAGTTTAAGCTCAGAACACCTAAGCCAGTGGTTCTCAAAGCGTTGTCCAGGACTATCAGCATCACCTGTGGACTTATTAAAAATGAAAATTCTCAGGCTCTTCCCTAGACCTAGAGAATCAAACCCAGGAGGTGAGGCTTGGTTAACATATTTTAACAAGCCTTGCAGATGAAGCTAATTCAATCCTAAAATTTGAGGACCAGTGCCCTTGGGCTTGGCTATACCAGTAACAGCCAACCAAATCCTCCCAAAGGAGAGTAAATAGGAGAAGCCCAAGAAAAGGCTAATCTCTGTTACTGTATCCTTTCCAGAAGCTCTTCAAGAGATCTGCTCTATGTCCCAGATCTGGTGAGCACTGAGGCTCTGCAGCTGCATTGTGACTTTCTAGAATATCCCTTTAACAAGCCCATCATCTAGAGCAGCATTTTATCAAATTTAACATCCAGACAGATTACAGATTTAAATGCAAATAAGATCACAAAAGTGCTAGTGTAAAAAATGTAGTTTTTAAAATGCTGACCATAGGGTGAAGGCCTGAGTATGAAACAAACTCTGGTACTATAAAAGATTGATAAATTCAATAATATAAAAAAAAAATCCTGCATTAGACAAAAATATCACAAACAGGGTTTCCAAAAAAACAGAGGCAGGATGATATCTGCAACAAAAAGGGCTTATTTCTTAATTTATAAAAATGATTCCTACAAATCAAAAGGAAAAGAACCACCCAAGAGAAAAAAAAAATGCCTCCTCAAATTAATTAATTCAAACAGATGGATCACATAAAGGAAATGCAAATCTCAATGAAAATGAAAATGACATTTATTTTTCACTTTTCAGACTGGCAAAGATCAAAGAGTTTGAAAATATGTCTAAAGGTAAACTTCTGCTATTCTTGCCCTCACCCCCACACCTTCTACAATTCAATTTATAGTAATTCCACCCAGGAATCGGTCAAGTCAAAAATCTTGATATCACACTTGATTTGATCTCTGTCTTTGTGTCTCTCCCCGTTTTCCTCTCCCCCACATCTGATCTGTCAGCAAATCCTGCCAGCTCCAGCTTCAAAAAAGATTCAGAATTCAACTACTTTTCATCACCCTCAGCGTCATCACTCTGATCCCAAGGCACTGTGAAATCTCCCCTGAATTATTACAGTAACCTCCTAACTGCCCTTGGCCCGAGTCATTTCTTAACATGAAAGAATCACTCTAGCTGCTAAATGTAAAGAAGATCATATCACCATTCTGCTCAAAACTCTTTTATGGATTTTTATCTCATTCAGTAAAGGCTGAAGTCTTTACTTACCATGATCCACAAGCCCTTACATGATGTGAGCCACCTTACTCCCTGGCCTCATCTCCTACTACTCACCCCTTTGCTGGCTCTGCTGCAGACATACTGACCTCCTTAAACACCAAGAACACTCCTGCCTCAGGATCTTTGCACCAACTCTGCCTGAGATGTTCATCTGCTAGATGGCTGCACGGTGAGCTCCCTCACAACCTACAGATTTTTATTTAAAGGCCTTTAGATAGGCCACCCTATCTAAAATTTTATTCTCCAACCCTGGCACTTCACATACTGCTTTGAAGGCAATATATGCCTTCATTGATTCACAGCATTCAATGTGCTAAGTCTGGCTATCTGATTCTCCTTATGTAGGGAACCTGGTGTGAAATTTCTTTTGGAAGCATTTTTTTAATCTATTGAGTTATGAAATTTTATCAGGTGGTATCTTGTATGGGGTCTTACCTCATTTATCTTGCTTATTATTTGGTATGGGTCCATTGACTTTTAAGATTTCAGTCTTTGACAATGAAAATTTTCTTTCATTTTTACTTTGATCCCCTTCCCATTTTTTCCTGCTTTCCTTTTAGGAACTCCTGTTACACAAAGTTTTTGAGGAAAAATAATTTTGAATTTAGACCTTTATACCCAAATAGCATTCTTGTCAAAGGGCAAAGCACTAATATTTTCAAACTTAGAGGCTCTCAAATTTACCACTTAGATCTTTCTGATAACAATACAGAAGATGTTCTCCAACAAAAAAGTGAACCCGAGCAATAGGAAAATGTGAAATATATAAAAAACAGTTGTAGGCAAGGCAAAAAGTTAAACTCATGGTTATGTCTACATGATGGCTGCTGCCTAACATAAAAGAGAATGTACATAGGGAATGATTCCTGTAAGTATTGCAGAGGTCACTGAGTCTTTCTGTTTTCTAACCAAGCAAATAGCTAACACTACAGAAACATGACTACCAAAGATTTTTAGGCAACTTTATCCAATCTAATAACTTCTCAAACTTATGTCCAAAACCCAACTCCTCATTTTCCCATCAAAACTGCTTCTCTGGCAGCCTTCTTCAGCTCAGTAAAAGGCAATTCTATTCTTTCAGTTGCTTGGGCCAAAAATCTTGGAGTCATCCTTGATTCTTCTTTTTCACATCCCATCAATCAATAAATCCTGTCAGGTCTACCTTCAAAGTATATCCAAAATCCTAACAATTCCTCCCAATTCCATAGCCCTGATTGATACCACTGTAATCTTAAACTTTAATTATTGCAATGATCTCCTAAATGGTATTTCTCCATCCTCCTTTGCCCCTACATAGCAGCCCAAGTAACCCATTTACAATTAAGACTGATCACATCACTCCTTTGATGTGATCAAACAAACTCTACACTGATTTCCCATCTCATCCAGAGTAAAAGTTAAAAGTTCTCACTAAGGCCTACAAGGGCCTAAATGACCCAAGTCTCTTGTTACTTCTGACCTCATCTCTTACTAGTCTGTTAGTCTTTCACTCTGTGCCAGCCAACACATTGACTTCTTTGCTGTTCCTGGAACAAATCTTAGAACACTCTCCAGTCTCAGGGCCTTTACACTTGTCACCTTTGCCTAACGCTCTTTCCCCAGATATCCATATGGCTTGATCTTTATCTTTTGCTATGGACTAAATGTTTGTGTCTCCCCAAAATTCATACGTTCAAGCCCTCATCCCCAATGTAATGGTAGGAAGTAGTGACTTTTGGGGGTAATTAGGTCATGAGGGTGGAGTCCTCATGGATGGGATAAGTGTCCTTAGGAAAAGAGACACAAGAGAGATGACCTCTCTGTCATGTGAGGATACAGCAAGAAGGCATCTGCAAACCAGGGAGAGGGCCCTCAACAGGAACTTAACTGGCCAGCACCTTGATCTTGCAATTCCCAGCCTTCAAGACTACGAGGAATAAATTTGCTTTTTAAGCCACCCAGTCTATGATATTTTTGTTACAGCAGCCTGAATTAAGACACCTATTGACTTCCCTATATAAAATAGGAAAACCTACATATTCAAACACCCCTCCCTTCCTTAGCACTCCTTCTCCCTTTAACTATACTTTCTTTTTCCTCATAACACCATCTGATGTACTACTTATTTATATATTACATATTTACTTGTTTCTCTCTCCTCCCATAAGAATATACAGTCCGTGAACGTAGAGACTTTGCTAGTTTCACTTTTTGCTTCATTCCCATGCTAGGATACATACTACCTGCTATACATTAACTGTTCAGCTAAATATTTGTGGAATGAATAAAAACTAGACATTTAAAAACATGCAAACAAGCACACCACTCAGGAAGCTGCTCACTGCTCTATTTCTGGAGCCTAAAAGAGTATCCAGAGCAAATGGTCAATAATACCGGAGGGCGGGAGGGAAGGAAGAGCTTACAATCTAAGTTAAGGATACATTCTTAAATGAGCAAGAGGAGTTAGAAGAACTATGAGGACAAATCAATGTTAAATATTTGTTTTAACTCAGAGTGTGGGCTGGACTATGCAATCTATGCATGTAACAAAACTGCACTTGTATCCCATCAATTTAAACAAATTTTAAAAAAGAATAAGGGCTAGCTTCAAAGGAGACATGGAACCGAGAAAAGCATTTAGGAAGCGTAGCATATTTTAATTTTACAAAACAACAACAAAACAGTAAGCCTATAGACAGAAATTGAAAGAAAACGAACATCTTAAATTACATGCAGAAAAATGCAGACTGTCAGGAATGTAGAGACAAAATGACAAAATAAACATACTTCAGAGCAGTGACATTTCTGGCAGAAATGGGGGATGGGGAAAAGTTTGCAACAGATGTAGCAAGATACCACAGCAAGGACAAAATTTGGCAGGAATAGAAAGCATAAAGGTCAAACTGGAGATACATATTGAGACCATGTATTTACACAGCTTACTGGGAAAGCAGCATTAAAGTTCATACCCAGTGATACAGAAAGAATCCTATGTGCTTCTATGGTTATCAGAAAAAAGCACTTATCACACAGTCCAATGAGGTAATAATGCAGCTGTGTAAGGGCAAAGATAACGTTACTATGGGAACTTTGCTTCCATTTTTTTCTACTTATTGGCAAAATTAATATTTTCATCCAATATAGCACTAAAAACTTTTATCAAAAAAATTAACTTATACAATATTTTCTTGTAACTCCAATAACCTTAACTAGTAGTTTTCAAAACATGCTCTATAAGAGTAAAAATATGCAAATAATTAGAACAGTTCTAGACTTGCCTGAGAAACTCAGAATTTCTTTCCAGAAAATATTAAATCTACTTAAAATATTATTTTAAAGAGGATGTTTCCTTTTTTAAGGCATGTCTGACAGTAATAATACTCTTTCTAAAAGAAAGGGCAGTTGAGACAAAACAAATCATGACCAAGGGTCACTACATATATACCAGTTTCCAGTGAGAAGACTGAGAATGTCACCCAGCCTACCCAACTCCTGATCCTCTCCTACGCCTCTCCTCTCCATCCTCATTAAACAAAATGCTAGCTTAACTCTCTGTGTCAGAACAGTAGTGCTCACACAGGTGTGAAGATTGAGATTCAGTAAATCTGGGGCAGGGCCATGGTATTCAAAGTTTACAAAGATTCTGCAACTGAGTGGGAACTACCATTTGAAAGGGGACAATTACTTCATTGAGATGCTTACTATTTTTTTAGGTTTATAGTCCCACTGCCACACACAAATATAGGTATCCTCATCTTTATCAGAAAAACTCACTCCAGGATCTTATTTTTAAATTTCTATAAAATGAATTGTTACCGTTTGATTGTAAACTTTTTTAGCTATACTCACCAACTGAAAGGAACGCTGGATATTGACATTTGGAGGACTTCTAGAGCAAATTCAAAACTCTGAACCATTTTTTCAAAATTGAGAAACTTATTCCTCTGAACATCATCACCTGCAACCTCTGACTCATCATATTACAAAAATGAATTTCTCTCATGCTTGGAGATCCACTGGCTACTCACTTCTGACTCCTCTCCTTTGTTTTGAGTATTTACAATGTCTTCTAGAACTAGGGTTAAATTTCAAACTTTACAACAGGTACAACAATCTGATTCAAAGTAAAGTCCCACTCCAGCTTAAATGTTCTTGAACGTTTTTATCTCAGAGATAAATCACTGCCCTATATTCAGGAAATGTATGTTTCAAAACAGATAAATTGTAGGCTATCTAAATGACACCATGTCTTACTTATCTTCGTATTCCCTGTGCCTGAAACATTTAGTAAACATTCGGAAAATATTTGTTTTTTACTGACATAGTTATAACTTAGTTAGGTTTCTTAATAACACCATGAGTATGAAACTAAGTTTGCTTGTAACCATTATATTAAAGAAATAAAGAACAACGAGGAAAAAAAAATATCGTCCTTCATGGTTAAGTATGGATGGTTAAACAATAAAATACCTTGCTTTCTTCAGAGATTTATACCTTGCTCTAACGATTAAACTTTCTTTTTTCCTTTTTTTTTTTTTTTTTTTTTTTTGAGACAGAGTCTCATTCTGTCACCTGGCTAGACAGGTGCAGTGGCATCATCTTAACTCACTGCAACCTCAAACTCTGGGGCTCAAGCGATCCTCCCGCCTCAGCCTCCAGAGTAGCTGGGACTACAGGTGCTCGCACCACCACACTCGTTTTTCTATTTTTAATAGAGAAGGAGTCTCCCTTTTGTTCAGGCTGGTCTTGAACTCCTGGCCTCAAGTGATCTTCCCATCCCAGCCTCCCAGACTGCTAGGATTACAGGTGTGAGCCACCAAATTGGCCTCAGATTAAAGTTTCTTAAAGAGAGAGAGAAAAGTAAAGGAATTGCCAAAATAGAAAGAAAGAATAAGGGGGGGGAGAGATTGAGAGAGAGAGAAAAAGAGAAAGAGAGAAAGCAAGCCTGCTCAACATAAAGCTGGACAGACAGGACACTCAGGGGTTTTTTACTAATGAAAACACCTTATTTTTATCCACTAAACTAAGGATAAAAAATCTACAACTTGTGAGTAGCCACTATGTATTTTTTTTTAATTGATGGAGTTATTTCTTTACTCCCCAAAGAAAATATTTCTTATGCACAGGAGGTACTGGTAGTAGCTTACTAAACATAATTTCTGGTGCTTATAATGACATTCAACCACTGCCACTCCCCCAAAACCCATTTAAATCCTCACCTAGGTAGTAGCTGATGAATCCCACCAGAGCTTAGTTACTTAAGGGCACAGACCACAAACTCAAACATCTATAAGAATTAGACAGGTAACCTAAGGGAGTAAAATAAGCTAGGTTCAGGACAACAGGAAATAGTTTAGTCTGACAGTTTAGTCTGAAGGATGCCTGCCAATCTAAAGGGGCAATAAATACTGAACTCTAGCCAACCACATCCACAAAGAAATTTAAAAAGAAAAAAAAAATTTCATAAAGAGAAGACATTCAGAATTTATGTGAAATCTCACCTAGTTTTAAAACACTGCAAGCCAAATCAAACATATCTGCAGACAATGTCTACTTTTATGTTTTCCTGTTAAAATACAAATGTCCCTCAGAGAAATGGTTATCAATTTCAGTCTAGGGGTATCAACACAATGCTTTTAGCACAGTACCTGCTGGATAAAGACTAATTAATTCAGGTGTCAAAAAAGACTGAAAGAATAAAAAGCAAATTTCACACAGCTTCACAATTTGACAAACATCTGCCTCTCCTGTCCCACTTACCTCTTTTCCTGTTTCTTAATTCTCCTTTTATTTGTTCCATTTTTTTCTTTCACAATTACTTATGTTTTGTTGTATTGGTGGCACTGAGAAACTTAATAACATCAACCTAACCTTCACTTATGATTTTTTTACTTTGAAAATTAAAGTGTTAGAATAAGGAGTTCAAATAAATTTTAAGATTTTTTTCATACCAGGATTATTATGTTCATGTATCTTCCAACTATCACTTCCCTATCCCTGATCCCACTTAGGTTCTTAATACATAAATATTTGTTAAACTGAGTTAGTTTCATTATAAATAAATTTTTAAAGTTTTATTTCATTTTATTTACTTTATTTAGAGATGGGGGTCTCGCTATATTGCCCAGGCTGGCCTCAAACTCCTCGGCTCAAGCAATCCTCCCACCTTAGACTTCCAAGTAGCTGGGATTACAGGCATGTGCCACCACATCTGGCTTAAATTTTATTTTACAAAAGGGTTCCCCCTTCAGTATCACATTACTTTAATAATGCCTTACCTATTCCTGGTACTCAGTAAACACTCATTGCCTAGTTTACAGATCTTTATTTACTGAGCTAGAAACTGAGGGAAATAAAAGTATTGTAAGTATTACACAGCAAACAATTAGAAATGAAACATCCCTTTTTAATTTTTTCAGATAATTTTCAAATTCAACTTTTTGAGACTGCTAAAAACAAAAAGTACAACTGCCAGAGCAGGCCCATGAACTTGTAACACATACAGCAATGTCCTCTCTGATAAAACAGACTAAGTCCTAGGCTTCCATATTCTCAAAAGGGAGATGCACTGGCAGCAACTACAACTGGCCCACTGGTTCAGACCAGCTTAGCTAGAGCCTAATGAACCTTGCCTTAGCCTCTGGAAGAGCAGCTCACTCTTATAGACTAGAGTTGTACTACACCTGGATGCTGAGTTTTTTATGACAGAAGTGTCTGCAAGCTTATTGGGTGACACTGCTTTGTTCAAATTATGTAATCAAATACAATTTAATAGTTGTCAGAAAGTGCAATTTCTACACCCTACCATCAACTAAAGAGAAACCCATAAGGGAGTGATCGTTGTTCAAATTTTTAGTTTTCTCTCTAGGACCACCTAGGAGAATGTGGAAGTTAAGACTCCATAACTCCTGAGTCTCCATTCCAACCCCATGGCTTTTCCACTGATAATACACTCACTCTTCTCATATGTACAATGACAGACCTGGACAGTTTTACTTAAAAGCTCTTAATCCTCAGTTTACCTGACCCAATTTCAGTTTTGAGTTTCTTTTCCAGCAGCTCTAAGTGTAAGGATTGACATTTCATGACCTTTATTCTTTCTTAGAGTTACTGACAGAAATTTCATGCTCTGTCTTGCAATTACCATATTGGTCCATTAGATACATTTTATAAATCCAAGACACATTATAGAAGCTTAGTGATTTTATTTTTCATGTATCTTGAAACATGTTGCCATTTCATCATCCATGGAGTTATTTTATCATTACTTATCCATTATATCCAACTGTGCTTTCAAAAAGGCTAGAACAAGAAGAAGAAAAAAAAAAAAAAATGAGGCCAGGTGCAGCATCTCCTGCCTGTAATCCCAGCACTTTGAGAGGCTGAGGTGGGAGGATCACTTGAGGCCACGAGTTCCAGACCAGCCTGGGCAACATAGTGAGACCTCAACTCTACAAACAAAAAACTTAAAAAGATTAGCCTAGTGTGGTGGCGCACGCCTATAGTCTCAGCTACTTGAGAGGCTGAAGTGGGAGGCTTGAGCCCAGAAGTTTGAGGTTACAATGAGCTACAATCAGGCCACTGCACTCTGGCCTGGGAAACAGAGCGAAGCTGTCTCACAAAAAAAAAAAAAAAAAGAAAAAGAAAAAAGAAAAGAAAAAGGAAAATGATGAAATCACTTATACTGAAGGACGATGCAACAGTGAATTAAATCATTATCCTTCAGTTTTCTTACCGCATTGCCCAAAGTCGTCATGTGTCACTTAACGATGAGGATGTCTTCTGAGAAATCCATCATTAGGTGATTTCATCATTGTGTGGTCACAGAGTGTTCTTACACAAACCTAGATGGTATAGATGGTATAGCCTACTATACACTAGGCTATATGGTATAGTTTATTGTTTCTAGGCTACAAACCAATACAGCATGTACAGTACTGAATACTGTAGGCAGTTATAACACAACGGTAAGTATTTGTATATCTAACCATAGAAAAGATACAGTAAAAATACACTATAAAAGATTAAAAATGGTACACCTGTTTATGCACTTCCCACAAATGGAGTTTGCACAACTGGAAGTTGCTCTGGGGGAGTGAGTGAGTGAGTGAGTGAGTGATTTGTGAGTGAATGTGAAGGCCTAGGACATTACTATATACTACTGTGGACTTTATAAACACTGTATACTTAGGGCTAGACTAAATTTATAAAAACATGTTTTTCCTTCAATAATAAATTAACCTTAGCTTAATGTACCTCTTTTACTTTATAAGCTTTTAATTTTTAACTTTTTGATTCTTTTGTTGTAACACAGTTAAAACACAAACACACTGTATAGCTATACAAAAATATTTTCTTTATATCCTTATTCTATTATATAAGCTTTTTTCATTTGAAAAATTTTTTATTTTGTTTACTTTTTAAACTTTTTCGTTAAAACTAAGACACAAACACACACATTATTCTGGGCCTACACAAGGTTAAGATCATTGATATCACTCACTGTCTTCCACCTTCACATCCTGTCCCACTGGAAGGTCTTCAGGGGCAATAACAGGAATGGAGCTATGACAACAATACCTTCTTCTGGAATACCTCCTGAAGGACCTGCCTGAAGCTGTTTTACAGCTGAATTTTTTCCAACGAATAGTAAGAGTACACTCTAAAATAATGATCAGAAGTATAGTAAATATATAAACCAGTAACACAGTCATTTATTATCAAGTATTATGTACTGTACGTAACTGTACATGCTAGACTTTTATATGATTGGGAACATGATAGGTTTGTTTACAGCAGCATTACCACAGACATGTGAGTAATAAATACATTGTGCTATGATGTTACTAGGCAATAGGAATTTTACAGTATGAAAACACTGTCATTGTCGGTCCATCCTTGAAGGAAACACTGTATGTAGCCCATGACTGCATTTGCACCATCTTTCATTCTCCTGAAGGCTGCTCCACTGCTTATGTCATTTACAAATATAAAAATATATATAATTGGCTAAATTTTCATTATACAACCCATGTTGACATTCTACAAAGAAAAACTTAAAAAGTAAAATTATTTCCCCACAATCCACCACCCAGAGAGGAGAGGGAGAAGAAAGGAGCACATATAAAAAATATACATATATGCACTATATTTTGTATATATTTATAATATAAATATTTATTTTATGAAACAAATACTACAATAATTTCAGCTTGCTTCTTTCACTCAAAAATATAAATATTTTAAAATTAAAATTTATAATTATAAACTTCTTGGGAATTCCACAACTCCTCCTACAGTAACAATTAGCATTCTAGAACACCTACCTAACCATGGCCAAAAAAAAAAAAAAAAATCACAATACCCTCAGATCTCATTACAGAGATCACAGACATGAGACTGATATCTGTCTCCATATGGGTGAAAATGGTAACTTTAAAAAAAGAACATTCACAGAAAAGTATCATTTAGTCCTAATTTTGAAACAATTGTTAGGCCTGCTCAGGGGTGGGAACTTGGAAAATATGTATGAAATGGAATGGGGTAGATGAAGAACTCAGATAAGGACTACATGGATTGTGAAACAATAGCCGCGGGAGTCTGGAGAGGCCAGAGGTTGTAAAGACAACTCCAGCCATAAACGGTGGCAGTGCAACCAGCAGGGACTGGCAGGGACCGGTGGCTGTTCCAGAAAGGACTCACCCTCCCCAAACATTCATCCAAATTCTCTATAAAACCCACCACTCTCCCCTTTTTCAGGGTGGATGCTCTTTTTGGTCTCTACCCACCTACACCCAGGTGCCCAAAATAAACGGTGTTTTGCTATGTCTTAGGCTTGAGTATCTTCCTCTCGGCTCCGACCTAACATTTGCTGCCGAAACCCAGGAGGGCACACCATGTGGACCCGACCTCTGGGACTCTAGCAGGCAAGGCTTACACCTCAGGAAACAGTTAGGCAGCAGCAGCTCGTCCTAGGCTTACTCCTGAATCCTGCCTTCCTCTGAGTCCCTGGGTCATGGGTAATTTATCCACCAATCTTTGACTGAATTGAGAGAGGCTAGTCTCCTTGGTTGACTGAAGGTCCCCTGGAGCCATTAATCTCCCTTGTCTCTGACAAGGCGGCTGGGAAAAGTCCTGAGCCATGCAGGGGTCTCTCTCTAACTTGTCTCTGATCCTGGAATATAGGCAGAGCGCTCTAGCTTGGCCGAGGTAAGGTACTGTCCACCCGGACCCTCCTGAGCCAAGCAAGAGGTAGACACCAGAACAAGACTCGGACCTTCCTTGCTGACCTCTAAAATCCACAACCTGAGATATCCTGTTCCTGATGAGTAGGCGCTCACAAGCTCAATCTTGGAAAACCCTGATTTCTTACTCTTGTTTCCCGACTCGAAAGTCCTACCAGTAGGCTGGAGGACCCTCATGGCCTTTTTGTCTAGGGCCCCTGTTAGACTCAGGGATGCCTGTTCCGACTAGCCGCCCTCCTTCTCCCGTGCCATTTCCTCATCTTGGGGACACCCAGAAGTGTGTGGAATTGGCTCCGCACGACCCCTACTCTTTCCAGGAACATGGGGAACTCTCAGTCCACTTCTCCTCAACTACTCCCTTGGGGTGCCTCCGCCGAAATCTCAAAACATTGGGTCTCACTGATGAAGTCCGGCCAAAACGCCTTATCTTTTACTGTAATATGGCCTGGCCACAATATAAATTAGACAATAACTCCCAGTGGCCCAAAAATGGGACTTTTGACTATAATATATTAAAAGATCTGGACAATTTGTGTCATCGCAATGGCAAATGGTCCAAAATTCCATACGTCCAAGCCTTTTTTACTCTCCACTCATGGCCCGCCCTCTGTCAAAATTGCAATCTGGCACAGATCTTTCTACTACACACAAAACCCCCTTCCCAACTTCCTCCCTTAGCCTCCGAACCACCAGAAACTCCAGATCCTGATCCCTCACATCTCAGTCCTCCCCCATACAGACCTCCTCCACCACTACCCGACCAACCCTTTCCCCAACCTAATCCACACCCCCTCCCTAGCCGCCCTACTACCTGCTCTCACTCTACTCAAATTCCAAGATCCGCAGATTCTACTACAAGAGGTTTATACCCACTCAGGGAAGTGGCTGGGGCAGAGGGTATCATACAGGTACATGTCCCTTTCTCCCTTTCCGATCTCTCCCAAATAGAGAAAAGACTGGGTCCCTTTTCAACTGATCCTTATGCTTTTATCAGTTAGGTATTAGAATTTAAATACCTAACTCAATCTTACGATCTTACCTGGCATGATCTCTACATAATTCTTTCCTCTACTTTTCCCCCGAGGAGAAGGAGAGGGTCTGGCTCAATGCCCAGGCACATGGCGACAAGGTTCATAGATGTACCCTGACCCAACCAGTGGGGACGTCTGCCATCCCCAGAACAGACCCATCATGGGATTATCAAGTAAGAACCCAAGAGGAAACAGAAGGACGGGCTAAGAGGGACCATATGATTACTTGCCTGTTGGCTGGCCTGAAAAAGGCAGCCCACAAGGTGTTTAATTATGAAAAACTAAATGAAATCACACAGGGGCAGGATGAAAATCCAGCCCTTTTCCTGGCCAGGCTCACCAAGGCTTTACAAAAATATACAACCCTAGACCCTACCACTCCTGAGAGAACTTTATTCTCAACATGCATTCACCTCCCAGTCCACATCTGACATTAGACGCAAACTCCAAAAATTAGAGGATGGTCCTCAAACCCCACAAAGAGACCTGTTACAAACTGCCTTTAAGGTACTTAACAGTCAGGATGAGGAACAAAAACTTCAAAAACAAAAGAGAGACCAGACTAAATATCAAATGTTGGCAGCTGCCACCTGTTGGGCTTACTCAGGGTAGGGTGGATAAGGAGGTCAGATGAGGGCACCCGGGGACTGTGGAGGTTACAGAGACAACTTTGAACTACAAAGCCAGGATGGAGCCAACAGAGACTGGTGATGGCTCCAGGAAGAACTCTCCCTCCCTTCATCAAGAATGTAACCCCCTCTCTATGCCCATGGATGACCAGCCCCTCTTAAAAGCCTGCAAGACTTCAGCCCCACCGCCTTGAGAATCCTCATGGAGAGCCCTTAAAATCCCCCAGTTTGTGACAGCCGGGGTCTTTGTCTGTTTTCTGACAAAGGTGCTCCCCAGGTTTCACCATTAAAACCTGTCTTGCTCACCAAGCCACTTTTCCCTCTCTTTCTTTGCTCCCTCTACCTAACACCATCAACAGACCCCAGGAACGTCTCCAGTCAAACTGGGGCAAAGGGCAAACAACACCACCAGGCCTGTGTTTTAAATGTGGAAAGGCATCCACTGGATGAGACAATGTCCAAATCCTCAACCACCCCCAGGATCTTGTCCCCTCTGTGGAATGAAGGATCACTGGAAGGTCGACTGCAGCTTAGCCCCTCGAGGCAAAGCCACATCCCTTCCTCCTAACAAACCAGACAACCCTGATCTCACACTACCAAACCTCTTAGGCCTAGCCACAGATGACTGAAGGTGCCCAGGACCGACAGCCCCCAAGCCAATCATCACATCGGAACCCTGGGTAACTATACTGGTGGCAGGTAAGCCAATTTCTTTCTCACTGGTATGGGGGCAACATTCTTGGCCCTGCCAGAATTCCAAGGACCTACACAGCCCTCCTCAGTCTCTACTGTGGGAGTTGATGGCCTTATCACCCATCCTCTAACTCTCCCCTTAACCTGCCTGCCATCTAGGCTCCAATATCTTCACCATTCATTTCTTGTTCTCCCTCGATGCCCAACCCCACTGTTAAGAAGAGACATTCTTTCAAAATTACATGTTACTATTTATTTACCCGCCGACCATGAGCCACAAGCAAACACTGCCGTTCTTCTCACAAACTCCCCTCCAACCCCTATACCTTTTCCTGAATCTGAGGTCAACCCCAAAGTCTGGGATATTTCAACCCCCTCAATTGCCCCCCACCATTCCCCCATCTAGATATATTTAAAAGACCCTTTTCAATTTCTTTGCCAGGCCCAGTACCCGATTCCTTTATAAGGCCTTCAGGGACTAAAACCTATCATTACTCACCTTTCCTCCCAAGGCTTGTACCACCCCCCACCAACTCCCCATATAACACCCCTATTCTGCCAGTACCCCATACCGCCTCATCCAAAATTTGAGACTCATTAACCAGGCGGTGAGACCCATCCACCCAGTGGTCCCTAACCCTTACACTGTCCTATCTCTCATCCCACCCTCCACTACCCACTACACAGTGTTAGACCTAAAAGATAACAGAGTAGCACTTGATTATCCGCTAGCCTCAGAAGGAGGAGTTTGTGCAATTGCACACACCTCTTGCTGCTTCTATATAAACACCACAGGGCAGGTAGAAGAAAGAACACAACGGATTCTGGAAAATGCAGAGTGGCTAAGAAAGTTCTCTGAAAAAGACACAGCGGATTCATTTTGGAACTCTCTCCAATCTGTCCTTCCAAAAGTGACTCGGCTCTTACCCTTCTTAGGACCCCTAGTAATGATTATACTAACTCTCCTCTTTGGCCCTTATCTATTACAATTTTTTCTATGTTTCCTTAAAAACAGAATTCAAGCCATCACCCACAAATCAATTGGAGAAATCTTCGTGGTGGAACAAGCCCTTCCATACTTCCAATTCAATACCCAATCTTAATGTCACCCTTTACCAGCAGGAAGCAGTTAGAAGACCCATGATGCCCAACCTCCCAATTTTTCTAATTTTTACCTTTTCCCCTTCTTTTCCCTTCCCTTTCTTATATGATAAAGACAGTGGAATGTTGGGCCTGCTCAGGGTGGGAACTTGGAAAATATGTATGAAATGGAATGGGGTAGATGAAGAACTCAGATAAGGACCACATGGATTGTGAAACAATAGCCGCGGGAGTCTGGAGAGGCCGGAGGTTGTAAAGACAACTCCAACCATAAATGGTGGCAGTGGAACCAGCAGGGAATGGCAGGGACTGGCAGCTGTTCCAGAAAGGACTCACCCTCCCCAAACCTTCACCCAAATCCTCTATAAAACCCACCACTCTCCCCTTTTTCGGGGTGGATGCTCTTTTTGGTCTCTACCCACCTACACCCAGGTGTCCAAAATAAACGGCGTTTCGCTATGTCTCAGGCTTGAGTGTCTTCCTCTTGGTTCTGACCTAACAACAATAATGTTGTCAAAACCACAGGGGGTTTCAGTTTAGGTCCAGATGCACGTTGCAGAAAGATCCAATTATTGAGACAAGGAGGGCTGCCACAGAAGAAAGGAACTTTTTTTTTAATATGACAGAAGAACAGGAGAAGCTGCCTCAAATCCTTCTCCCCAACTAAGGGAGATCGTGGGCTTTTAAAGGATGGGCAATGTGCCTTGGGGGCAGGTGATGGTGTATCTCACAAGGGCTACAAATACAGGGGGCAGGCTGTGGGGGGTGGTGAACCTTGGCTGCAGGAAGCCTTCAGAATCTCAGCTCCTTTGTCTAACAGAAATTTCACCATTTCTGGGAAACAACTCAAAAGGTCAAGTAGTTAGTTAAGGTAGAGGAATATAAAAAACATATAGGGGTCACCCAAATTTGTCCACAGAGCCGGTTACAATAACAGCTCTCTTCTTATCTCAGAGTCCTGATTAAGGTAGTACCCTGATTTATAAATGCTCACCTCATGATGTTGCAGTTTTTGTTTAAGTGCCCCTAATTTCTCTGAATACAAAAAACAAGTTATTCCTATGAACAAAATAGGATCCTAAGTCAGCCCTAATTCTTCTACCTATATATCTATCACCATCTGCATTTCTATCAGCCTCTAGGATGGAAGTACCAGCTAGGTGTGGTCCCCCAAGGCTCAGGCTGCTGATTTTCTTATTTACCTTTTAAGAAAATCTTGTATTTTAAATTTACCCCCTCCCCCTTGCTACATTCTCCTGGTGCCCTTAGAAGAATGTTCTAATTGTGCTTTTTTGTGCACAAGAACAAACAGAATGCAGAGAAATAAATTCCCATTATAATTTTTCCAGGAAGATTCTACTTCACCAAGCAAGGTACTGCTTACCCTACAATTAATTTTAATATTGTAGCAGGGAAGATTTTTTTCCTTTATGTTTTAATCTGGGGACAAGAACAAATCCAGTGATAGAACGTCAACATTAATTTGAGGGGAGATAAAAAATGACTTAATAAACTGCAGTAGGATTAATATTGTACAATAGATCATGAAGCCATAAAACTCTTGACAAATTCATTTCTGTATCACTGTATATTCTTGCTAATAGGGCAGGGCATATCTGAAAGGCTGTTAATACCTTACTGCCCAAATGCCGATCAAATTGCACTGCAAGGGAATGTATTTTGCAGGAGGTGGGAAAAGAGAATTGTCTTCACTCATCTGTAGTGTGCATTTAAATGCAGCATGGAGAAGAATGAGGGCAGAGTGATTTCAAGCAGGAAGTTAACACTTGCTTGAAATCAAGTGATACAATTCAGAAAATGAGTTGATGGTTACTATGAAACCTGCTCCCACTTCAGGACCCTCTTGGCAAGAAATTAAGATTGGAAAACAGATCACAAATGATACAAAAGAGATTTTATCCCAAACGGCTCTAAATAAAGTGCCAAACCCATAGACCAAAGAGAGGAATACTAGCCTAGTTTGACACAAAAGCAGCTACCAGGTCCTTAAACAAAATGTACATTAAAAATAACTTCTACGTCTAGGCAAGATGGGCTAAGAGGGACTAGATTTATCTTCCTGCCTGAAACAACAAAAAAACCCAGACACAAATACATGAGATAACAGTTTTCAAGACTCTGAACATCTGGCGAAAAAAAAAGGGACAGCAATCCTGAAAGATAGGAAGCAAAAAAAACCCAGCTCTATAACTGTCTTGATGTATTGCCTTGAAGAGAGTTCCCAGGCCACTAAACAGAGAAGGGAATGTGAGGTGGGGCCCAGCAGTAGCCCTGCCTCGTGGGTATGCAACCTGTGCAAGTGCAGCTGCAACTCATAAAGGTCCTGTGCTTGGTTTAATGCTCTGCTGTTGACATCTTAATATTATAAATAATTTTGGAACAAAAGGCCCACACTTTCATTTTACACAGGGCCCTACAAATTATATAGTTGGTCCTACCCAGCAGACGCCCTGAGTTAATGATATGGGCTGAGAGTGTGGTGAGAACAAAGCACCTACAGTTCAAAGAAGAAAAAATCAGAGAAGAGAGAGCTGTATATCAGTAGAGGATCCTGAGTATGCAGCAGAGTACAGATCAGCAAATGCCTATGAAAAAACTAAACGAGGCCAGGGAAAGAATCATTAGAATGGATTGTTCTGACAGTGCTTGACATGCACATAAGGCTGAGAATAGTGCCTATTCCCTACTGTCAGACTGGAAAAACTCATAATTCAGGGGTATTGGGTAGAGTACTCAAGAAGGTCTTGCCTCAGAAGTAGAGAACAATTAGCCCCAGACTGAGCACCACTCCGAATCCATCTTAAAAAAAAAAAAATCATAAATGCGTGACTCGGAAAGATCAGATTGTTTCCAGGTAACTTAGCTGCATCCCAGAACAAAGCTCAAGATTTGTATACAAATATATTCAGCACCCAACAAGGTAAAAGTCACAATATCTGGCATCTAAACAAAGATCATCAGGTATACAAAGAAGCAAGAAACATAACCCACAACGAAGAGAATAATCACAACGAACCCAGAACTGACACAGATGTTAGAATTAGCAGAGGAGGATATTAAATTAACATAGCAGAATTTGTAGGCTGCCACTAAAGCAGTATTTAGGTAGTAATTTTTAGCATTAAATATATTTATTAGAAAAGGGGATCTCAAATCAATAAATTTAGTTTCCACCTTAAGAAACTAGAAAATGAGGACAAATTAGAGTAAGCAGAAGAAAGGACATAATAAAGATTAAAGTGAAAATAGAAAATAGAAAACAGAAAAATGAAAAAAAAGCAATGAAACAAAAAGGTGGTTCTTTAAGATGATCAGCAAGTTGATAAACCTCTAGGTCGACTGACTGGGGAACAAAAAGAGAAGACACAAATTATTAGTATCAGAAATGAGAGGTGTCTTCACTACAGCATTACAGATATTAAAAACATAATGGAATATTATGAACAACTTTATGCCATTGTAACAGAGGTAAAGGTCAGAAAAAAGGCAAGGAAATGTTTTAAGAATTGCCTCTCTAAAACCCCTACCCTTTTTGGGGATTACAACCTGCATTCCGTCTGGAGGCCAGTAATCAAAGGGGCAGGAAAATGTTCTTTGCTGTTTGTTTTGTACTATCTTAAACCACAGGAGATGGCCGAACAGAACTGTCCTCACAGAGATAAGGTCCACCCAAACCGCCAATTACAGTTAAACAACAATAGCCTGAAGCCATGATACATGACACTGGTCATGCAGACCCAAGCCCAACTGCCCAAAGCCCCTCTTTTAAAAAGCCCTGTATTTCTGCTTAAAGCTAGGATAGCAGTCTTTGAGACGCTAGTCCACTGCCCTCCTCATTTGCCTGCAAATTAATAAACTTCTCTTTTCTTTTCCTTAAGCCACTTGTCCTCCTTCTTCATTCTCACTGATTCAGCCTTGGGGACAAGTACCGAACTTTCGGTAACACCATATGTACAAGTTAGAGGAAATGGTACAAATTCACTGAAAGACAAGCTCATTCAGAAGAAACAGATTATCTGAATAGTCCTGTATCTTTATCAAAGTAATTACATTTGTAGTTAAAAACACTCCCACAAAGAAAACTCCAAGTGTAGATGGCTTCATTGCTAAATTTTACCAAACATTTAAAGAAGAAATAATAGCAATTCTAAACAAACTCTTACAGAAAATTAAAGAGAAGGGAATATTTTCCAACTCATTCTGTGAGGTCAGAATTACTCTAACAACAAAACTAGACAAAGACATTATAAAATAAGAAAACTAGACTAATATCCATGATGAAATATAGATGCAAAAATTCTAAACAATATTTTATCCAACAATATAATGAATCACTACCAAATGGCATTAAACCCAAAAATGCAGGACTGGTTTAACACTGGAAAACCAATCAGTGTATAATTCATTCACTATGTTAATGAACTAAAAGAAAAAAAATATGATCATCTCAATAGACAAAGAAAAAGCATTTTACAAAATCCAACATTTGTTCTTGACTTAAAAAAAAAAAAACTCTCAGCAAACTAGAAATAAAAGGGAACTTCCTCAACCTAATGAAAAGCATCTATGAAAAACCTACACCTAAGTTCATACTTAATGATAAAGAATGAAAGCTTGCCTTCTTAGATCAGAAACAAGACAGGGATGTCTGATGTTGCCATGTCTATTCAACATTGTACTGGAGAGTCTAGCCAGTGAAATCAGGCAAGAAAAAGAAATATAGTCATGCATCGCATAACAGCGTTTGGGTCAATGACAGACTGCATATACAATGGTGGTCCCATAAGATTTTACTGTACCTTTTTTACGTTTAGATATGTGTAGATACATAAATACTTACCACTGTGCTACAGCTGTCTACAGTGCTCAGTATAATACTGGTTTGTATCCTAGGAGCAATAAGCTATACCATATAGCCTATGTGTATAGTAGGCTATACCATCTAGGTAGTGTGTAAGTATACTCTATGATGTTCATACAATGATGAAATCACCTAACAACACATTTCTCAGAATATATCCCCACATTTAAGGGACACATGACTGTAAAAAGTATCTAGATTGGAGAGGAAGAAGTAAAACTGTCTTTGTTTGCAGACATGATTGTCTGTACAGAAAACCTAATGAATAAACAATAAAGTTACTAGAACTAATATGTTAAGTTTACCAAGGTTACAAAATATATACAAGCAATCAGAAAATTTTTAAAAATGTTAAATACCCTTCATAATAGCACCAAAAATACTAATTGCTTAGGGAAAAATTTGATAAAAGATGTGAAAGACCTTTACAACAAAAAATATGAAATACTGCTGAGAGAAATTAAAGAAGGCCTAAACAAATTAAGAAAGATCTCTTTATTATGGAGTGAAAGACTCAACATTGTTAAGATGTCAATTCTCCCCAAACTGATCTACACATTCACAACAATCCCAATCACAAACCCAGCAGGCTTTTTTGCAGAAATTGACAAACTGATTCTAACATTCATATTGAAACAAAAAGGACCTAGAATAGCCAAAACAATTCTGAAGAAGAATAATGAAGTTGAGAGATTAACACTACCTGATTTCAAGAATTACCATAAAGTCTCAGTAATCAAAAGTGTGTGGTATTGGTGTAAAGACAGACAAATGGATCAATGGAACAGAACACACAGTCCGGAAAAAAACCCACATATATATGAACAACTGGTTTCTGACAAAGGCCCAAAGGCAATGCAGTGATGAAAGGGTAGCCTTTTCAACTATTGGTGCTAGAAAAAAATAAACTTGGATCTATACCTCATACCATATATAAAAATTAACATAAAAGAACTCGTACGTTTAAATGTAAAACCTAAAACCATAAAACTTCCTGAAGAAAATGTAGGGAAAAAATATCTTTAAAAGCATAATCTATAAAGGAACAAATGGATAAACTGATCTTCATCAAAATTAAAAACTTCTCTTCAAAAGTCACTGTTAAGAGAATGAAAAGACAAGCCACAGAGCAAAAGAAAATCTTTGCAAGCATAAATCTGAAGACTTGATCCAGAATACATAAAGAATATTAATAATATCAGTAATAATAAAAGAAATAACCCAATTTAAAAACAGGCAAAAATTTTCAGCAGTTCACCAAAGAAGATATATGCATGGCAAATAAGCACATGAAAAGATGCCCAGTATCATCAGAGAAATGCAAATGATAACCACCAGTACACAACTATTAGGAATCTAAAATTAAAAAGACTGATCATACTGAAACTGCCTTTACAAATTTACAAAAGGGTGCAAGGCGAGAACTGTGGTAAGGGCCTAGCTAAAAATAAGGCACAGGCCTAGCTGAAAACAATGTTAATAATTAACCACTGTCCTCCTGTTTCCATCTCTAAAATTGCCACTCTGGAGCCACATAGCTGGTGGTCATAAAGATTCTTAGCTTTCTCCATAGATAACATCACCTTTTTGAAACCTAGGGGTAGTTTCTGAGATATCTTCCAGGTCCCGCATTCCAGTGTAATGGCTGACCCACACAGACCAGGGGCCCATACCAAGGAAAGTGACTCAACTGGTCCTGTGACCCCCACCCAAGAACCTGGTCAGCAAAGAAGATAATTTCTATAACCCTATGGTTCCACCCCGAGCCCAGCCAATTAGCAGACAAAACTGCCTACTCCAAACTGTCTTCAAAAACTCTGTCTCCCAAATTCTTGGGGAGGCAGATTTGAGAAATGTCTCCCATCTCCCTGCTTAGCACTATGCAGATTAAACTCTTTCTTTGCTGCAAACCCTGCTGTCACAGTGCATTGGCTTCCTCTTGGGCAGCAGGCAAATGAATCTCGTTGGGCGGCAACAGTACTAAGTGTCTGGGAGGATATGGAGGAACTAGAACTTCCATACACTGCTGGTAGGAATGTTAAACAGTATAACCACTTGGGAATAGTTTCGCAGTTTCTTAAAAAGTTAAGCATACACCTATCATGATCTATACATTCCATTCCTAGGCATTTACCCAAAAGAAAAGGAATATATGTCCATATAAAGGCTTGCATGTGATAGCCAAGAGCAGTGGTGAACACCTGTAGTCCCAGCTACTCAGAAAGCTGAGGTGGATAGCTTGAGCCCAGGAGGGCGAGGCCATCCTGGGCAACACAGTCTCCTCTTAAAAAAAAAAAAAAACCTTGTATGTGAATGTTCACAGTAGCTTTATTTGTAATAGCCAAAACCTAGAAACAATCCAAATGTCTACCAACAGATAAATGTATTAAGCAATCTGTAGTACTATCCACACAATGGAATACTACTTAGCAAAAGAAAAGAATAAACTATTGATACAGGCGAACACGTGGTTGAATCTCAAAATAATTATGCTGAGTGAAAGAAGCCAGACCATAAAAAAGGGTATATACTGCATGATTTTATTTATAGAAAAGTCTACAAAGTGAAAATGAATCTATAGTGTCAGAAAGCGGATGAGTGGTTGCCTAAAATGAGGGGGAAATGAGAATCGGAGGGAGAAATTACAAAGGGGCAAGAGAAAATTTTTGTAGATGATGACTGTGTTCACTACCTTAATTGTGATGGTTTCACAGGTATACACACATGTCAACTATACCTCAATAAAGTTTTTTAAAATGTACAACACAAATGTACAAATATATTTCAAATATAAGCCACATAAGCTAATTTAGACCACTATCCTGCCTCCATTAATAAAACTGTGTGCTTTTTTTTTTCTTCAGCATTTACAACACTACCAGTAAAAGCACATCTCAAATGAGAATAATGTCCTTGAAAATTTCCCTCAGGTTTCTACATTACAACTAGGAGTGCTTTTATACTGAATGAAATGTTTTTAGGGAGTCCCTCCACCAAGCCAATCTTCCTACAAGCCTATTTATCAGCAGTGGATTAATCTGGGTTATGCAGAGTAAGGCTGCTGTAGGTGAGACCCTATTAATGCAAAGACCAAATTAGCCTTCACTTCATAGCACCTGCTGAGAACCACTTTTCTGAGTCACAGAATGAACTTGAGTGAAAGTTATTTCTCTTCGTTACTTATATTTAACCTCACAAAAATATATTTGTGCTGTTATAGTACAAGCAAGGCAACTGAGGCAGCTTAAAAAGAATTAGACGGAAATGTGAGGAGATGTTCACCAGTTTATGGCTAACTGGCCAGTTTCTTGGGTCACGCATGCCTCACTTCACAAAATATGTGATCAAAAACAATTTTTTTGGTACACTGACCTATTTGCCCATTGATTCATATAGCTTCACTTCTGACTAATTTTAAATCGACAACTTGAGTAACTTGAGGTTAATGACAAATTTTAGAGGCACAAGGAGTTAGAGGAACCTAAAAAGACTAACTAGAAAAGCAAGAATAGAACATGGTTGTAATGTGAACAATCACTCCCAAATTTACCCACATATGAAGTTTTCTTGAAACACAGAATGCTTGTGGGCAGAAAATTTTTCAGAGAAAATAAGTAATGAAGGTAAAGGTATGGGAAGTAGACAAAAGAATTATTTATTGTGAAAAGGCAAAAGCTGCTATTTCTACTTCCAGGTCCAGCAATTTGAATAAAGCAAAAGTTGATTATTTTCTTGCAGATAGTAGGCAATAAACTGTCAGGTCACTAAAACTGTCTCTCTGAGATAGAGAACTAATCTAACCTATAACACAATATTGTATTGCTCATCTAAGGCAAATGCTTTCTAAGTAGATAAGAAAGAACATTTCAGAATTTTCCTAGATGTAAAAATTGGGAAGGGTGGAAAACAGTCCTTAAATCATTTCATGGAAAAATCAAGAAGAGACATGAACGATTTCTGACTCCAGGCAATATTTAAGCCTTCAGCTTCAAGGAAACCACAAACAGATTGCTTTCAGAACCTCTAGCTTAGGTACTCAGTATAATGGTTCGGAGCTGTGCTAACACAGAAACCAATATTCACATGTGGCTATTTAAATTAACTAAAATGAAACAAAATGGAAAATTCAGTTCCTCAGTCACATTAGCCACATTTGAAGTGCTCAATAACCACATATGGCTCTTGGCTACCATATTGGATGACACAGATACAGAACATTTCCATCAATACAAAAATTTTTATTAGCGCTACTCCAGAGTGACCAAGTTAGAGTAAGATGGCAGCTCTTTTACAACTCTTTAGTCCTTTAGATATTTTCATAAACAGGATTTTAACAGAGCTTTATAAATCCATGCTTTTTAAAGTTTATGTACTGAGGCCACCAATGAATGAAATTAGTTTCAAATCCCATCAACACACAATGGAGCACAGAATTTTTTTTTTAATCCCATAAAATTTCCTTTAGCTTGGTATTTAACTACTTGCAAAGTGCCATCAATAATCTATGGCACTCAAAGTTGTTCTGCCCCCTTTGGAACATTTGAAACGGACACAGAGAAGAAAATCATGACAGTTTTACCAAATCAGCAAATCAGGAACTAAGAAAAAGCAAACAATTGAAAGTCATGAACACAGTGACAGAATATCTGAAGACTTAGACAAATGAACATGAGGGAGGGAAATGCCAACAAAACTCAGTTAAGTGCAAAGTTTTTTACAAAATAAACTATCACTTTATTAATGGATATAAATGTTGGCAAATCGCATGAATAATTCAGGTCCATTTTCAGTTAAGTGGAATCTTCACTGAAGCCATATATTATTGACTTCACAGCACTTGTCTCTACTTGACTGCTAACAACACTACTCTAATTCCAGTTTATAGCCAATAGTGAAGACAAATATTATCTATCACTCACCTTCCTCTTTTACTTAAGCACCTTCTGCCAAAATAAAATCTTACCCCAATGTCATATAAAATCTTATAGGGCCAAAAACCTTACAAAGGGAAGGGGGGGCATAAAGTATAGCACCTGGCCCAACTACTGATCTGCTAGTAACATAATCCCATTCAAATAAGATTAACAGCTATTATGACCCTGAGAGTTATTTCGGATGTTTCAAATCATACTTGATAGTCCTTACTATAGATCCTCAAAACTATAGAACATTCTCACAGTTCCATATACCTGCAAGGGTCCAAAAAATGCTGAGTTGACATATCTGTTATCCTAACACCATATTTAACATGTATGAGACATGTGGGAACATATTTTCATTAACAAAAGAATCACTGATTATTTCTGAAGCCTCACAGGGGCAAATATAGATTTTGAATAGCTGACAAAATATAAAGACTAGCTTGATCAGTTGATGCTCTTAGAGTAGGGTTTACATGCTAAACCCAGCTTTATGTGGGTCCTCTGTGTGCAGAAGAACAGATGGTGCCTCAGTCACTGGGTGAAAAAACAGGAGGTAATGTGCTGAGTGAGGTGTAACAACTGGGTCCTATAAGGCCTAATATTATAAATTGCTAACAGGTTAAAAAACAGGAGGTAAGCTGTTTAACCCATAAGAAGGAAGCAGGAGAACAACTCAATGCACATCTAACTTTGGTCTTCCATATTTTTTCCCCTCCCAAGCACCCAAAAATCACTTGGGTAAGCAACTATTTAATGAGGACAAGATATATCAACTAGAAGAATTTGAAACAAATGCAATATGAAACCTTCACTTCTGCTATTAAGGCAGAGGGGAAATAGTACAAATATGGAAAGCAAGCATTGCTGCTTTAGGAAAAAAAAGCTTTAAGTAAATCTTAGAAATAAGTGTGAGACTGCTGACTAGAATGAATGAAGAGTAGATTTAGTCATTTTAGAAGAACTTGGCAACATGAGGAAGTGTGCCCCCAAAACTTTATCCAACCATCAGCAACAAATTTAGAAAGTGTTCATCATGCTACTCAGAAGGCAGTCAAGTCAACAAGTATCAAAAGCAAAAATTTAATCTCAACTAGTGAGACAATGGTCAACCCAGGATTCATTCCCTCACACAGATACACAGAACAGCACCTCTTTCATTTACAAAGTGTGCTTGAGTATATTCAGTAAGAGCGCTGTGTGTTAATGACAGTAAGTAAGGGCTGGGGCAGTAGATGTCTTAGAAAAAAATCACATAATCTAAAGTGATCTAGATTATGGGTTCAACAATAGGACCTGCAAAAGTACTTCCCTTAATGTAAAATATCTGATAGTGAGAAGAGTAGAGATGAAAAAGTATACTCAAATAAAAGATAAAAGACATTCCTGATGCTGCATGGCATCACTCAGATCTCTGTGAATAAACATACCTGTATCAAAATCACAAACCACATCATTAATCCGAATTTTCAATGCGGATCATCATAGAAAGACTGAGGAGGAATAAGTGAGAGTCCCAGACCATGGCATATTTAGTTCTGGGGTTTTTTTGTTTGTTTTAAGACAGGGTCTTGCTCTGTCACCCAGGCTAGAGTGCAGTGGCATGATCATAGCTCACTGTAACCTCAAATTCCTAGGCTCAAGAAATCCTCCTGCCTCTGCCTCCTAAGTAGCTGGGACTACAGACAGCTGTGTGTACCACGATGCTCGGCTAATTTTTAAATTTTTTGTAGAGATGGGGTCTTGCTTGGTTGCCCAGGCTGGTCTCAAACTCTGGGGCTCAAGTGATCCTCCCGCCTCAACGTCCCGAAGTGCTGGGATTACAGGCATGAGCCACTGTGCCTGGCCATATTTAGTCTTTTTTTTTTTTTTATTTTAATCAGTGAGAGCTTCCATTCCAATCCTATTCCCATCCTTCAATTTCCTATCCTGAAATTTGAGTCAAGGTCTCTGACCTACTGGGTCCTGGTCCTTAGTGCTAGGATACTAGGTAATTATTGCCAAAGAACCAAATTCTGTTGATACTCAGTCACTAAAATGGGTTCCTCTGGCCTCTCAGTACACCGGAAGAAATAGGCTAGAAACTTGGCATGCAAAATCTTTTTTTAGTTTTAATTTTTACATAATTTTAAACTTTAAAAAACTATAAGCGTAATTCAAGGAACTGACATATACCATTTACCCAGATTTACCCACTGTTCACATTTTCTTGTCATGGAAAATCTAATACATTTTTGACCCCTGACCTGTATGTTTTTCTTCTTGAAATGACTTTACATGCTAAAAAGCCCTCTAACTTCTCTGACTTTAATGATACAAAATTAATTCAATAATCACAAGGGGATTTGATTATTCCCTAAAGATAAACACTGAGCAAGAATTTACAAAGCAAAGTTCCCCATAAAAGCAGCATTTTCCTTCAGATAGTCATCAGGGAGTAAACTACCCCCAAATGACTGAATTCAGGTTATGGGAGGGACAGAAAAAAAAATCATGAGTTAATAAAGGGAAATTTCAATAACTATTGGACCAATCCCCCCCACTAATATCTTCTGAGTAACTCATTACTCTGACTAGTACTGTATACATTTGGTCCCTGACTTACGATGGTTCAATTTAGAATTTTTCAACTTTATGATGGTGCAAAAGCAATACTTATTCGGGAGAAACTCATACTTCAAGTACCCATAAAAACCATTGTGTTTTTCGTTTTACTACAGTGTTTAATAAATTACATGAGATAGCCAACAATTTATTATAAAATAAGCTTTGTGTTAGATGATTTTTGTCCAACTACAGGCTACTGTAAGTGCTCTGAGCATGTTTAACATAGGCTTAGGCTAAGGTATGAGGTTTGGTAGCTAAGATGTATTTCTGACTTATGATATTTTCAACTGAAGATGGGTTTATCAGGATGTAGCCCCATCGTAAGTAAAGGAGTATCTATATGTGACTCCTTAATACACCGTTCTCTTTGCTTAAAAAACAACTCCAAATAGCATTTATAGTGATGCGTCTGCCAACGACAGACCACATATACGATGGTGGTCCCATAATATAATAATACTGTATTTTTCTATGTTTTCATACCTTTTCTATGTTTAGATATGCAAATATCACTCTGTTACAATTGCCTACAGTATTCAGTACAGTAAAATGCTGTACAGGTTTGTAGCCTAGAAGCAACAGGCTATAGCATACAGCCTAGGTGTACAGTAGGCTATACCATCTAGGTTTGTGTAAGTATGCTCTACGATTTTCACATGATGACAAAATCTCCTAACAATGCATTTCTCAAAACGCACCCCTATCATTAAACGACACACGACTGTAGTTTAACTGCACTCAATTATATCTTTAAGAATTTTAGGAATAGGATTTCATGATATCCCCAGATGACTGAATACACTCTAGGGTATTTCAAAAACGCAGGATTAGAATAAATTTCCCTATCCGTTTGGTCTGATGAGAAAACATGAGAAAGCACATGGTCTTGGGAATGAGTGTACTCTAAGGCATTATGCCACCTTGCTCACTCACTGTCCCATTTCTCACTATCAAGAGATTTAAAGGCTCCCTCTTAGTAAATGCTGGCCATTCTTCCTGCTTATTTTCCTCATAGAGCAGCACACACCAAATATAACCGACATCCCACCTACATATTAACACTCATCCTCAGGCCTCCTAGTGATTCTCTGTCATGTGGTCTGTTTTTCCACTTTTCCAAGGAGGAGTCTCTGCATCTAGTATGTCCCAACCCAACTCTTCATCCTGTTTAGCTTGTTGAATGCATTATATTCTATCAATGGTTAGGTTAGTCCTTTCAGTGAAGACTGGTTTTTTCCCCATCCATTCTAAGCCCTCTTGCCTACCCAGGAACATATTTCATTCCACATCCTCTACAGAACAGTAAAACTTGTTTTCCTTTTAAATCTCTAATGAGACTTCTAGAGACAGCCCAATAAGTGCAATTTCTTGTCAAAAGAACAATCCTAGTTCTTAGATCATTTGCAGAATACAAATTATTGACCCAGGATGATCCTAGGAAATGTTATTTTTCAGCTCTAATGTTCAATTCCTCCCATTTAGATAGTCTAGCTGATGCTCTCCTACTAGCAGAACAACCATTTTAGAGAACTCTTAATGTTACAGTTTATATACAGCAGCAAAAACATCAAAATAAGAAGACTGAGTTAGTATAATACGGTCATCAAAAAAATTCACTTGGGAGCCCATGTGGAGAGAGGAGGGTGTCTACATCAAGAGAAGAGGGAAAATGTCTGGAATGGAGAGTCAGAACCCAAAAAGGAAACACAGGACATCCATACAGTGGAGGAGGTAGCGAAAGAGATGGGAGATTGGTAACATACAGGGGTACCAATCAGTTAACATACAGGCGTGCCAATCAGTTAGCAGGTATATTAAGGATAATGGAAACCAAGTTTCTCACTGTAAGACGAGATTATTCTATTAAAAGAAAAAAAAAGAAAGAAAGGGAGAAAACTAAAACTAGAAAACCAATGAATCCTGAAGTATTATATTGGAATTGGAGTTATCAATATGAATTCACAATTTTCAGTATACTTAAACATAAATATAGAAATAAATGTGAAGATACCCACTAAGAAGGTCTGGGAACAGCAACACTCCAACAGTAATGAGGACACTAATCACCAAGACCTTGGCTTCTGAATACTTTTTCCCACTAAAAAGAACCACAGCTCCTTGGAGAAATGACTGATTGTCCAGGGCTGCAGTAGGGAAAACACAAGGTGAGCCTGGCATACCTTCTTATGCCAGAAAGCAAGAAAATACTCAAGAGTGATGGGGACATGTCAAAATAGACACAGAAATCAGCCTGAAGTAGCTCTCACTCGCCAAATCTGGAACTATTTGAGCATCAAAATAGATAATGGTAATAGAAGATTATAATCCACTGAATAAAACAGGAAACCATGAGTCTATATAGACACAAATTAAATGAATATTCCATCATGAAGATGGAATATTTACACAGTTTTACTTTCCCACAAAACATTTAGTAATTGCAAACAAAATAAGGGTAATTTCACAGTAATGAAGCCAAGCAGACAACACCTTAATTAAGCAGTCAGTAGTCATCATTAGTAATACATCAAACTGAAACTGTATGATGTGACAGGGTACAATGAGAAGAACACCATTTATGTGATATTCCTCCAAAGGTACATGACTTGAATCATGAGGAAATAACAGATAAAACCAAATCAAAGAAAATTCTACAAAATAATTGGCTTGTAATCTCCAAAAGTGCCAAACTCATGAAAGTCAAGGAAAGACTAAGGACCTGTTCCAAAAGGAAATAAAGAGACATCATGAGGACATATGCTGTAAGACATTATTGGGACAACTGGTAAACCTGAATGATGTCTGAGGATTAGATGGTAGCAATGTATCAACGGTAATTTCCTGATTTTGGTCAATGTATTTTAGTTACAGAGAAAAAATGTTCTTATTGAAAATAAACACTAAAGTTATCTGGGAGTGTTGGAGCATAAAGTTGGCAACTTCCTCTCAAATGGTTCCAGAAAAAAGTTATTTGTGATTTTTTTTTAATGGTGAAAAAAGAAAATCTAAGCAGTTTGGCAAATCTAGGTTCAAAATCAGGTTCAGTCACCTATTAACTACAAGGCCTTGGGCAAATTGCTTAATCTCTCTAAACCTTGTTTGTGCAGTAAATAATAGGGATCAATATGTGGTGAGAATATATGTGATACATGTTTATCACATTGTTAAGTGACATATGTTTACAGGACACCTTAGCACAATGCCTGGCACTTCATATGCACTTTTTAATTGAAAGTTATAATTTCTCTAAAGATAAAATCTGACACTGTAATGCTTAGTTTCTCTTAAAATACTTGGAAAGAATACCCAACCTTGACCACATTCTAGCATTTTACAGACTTCAGTTGTCAACCACAGCTGCTATTTCTAGAACCTGCTGTTTGCAATTCCGTACCACAGATTCCATGCCTTTGCATAGAAGGAAAATGCAAATGCCAAGCTCCTCTGTCTGTGGTTCCCCCTTTGTCTACAACCATGCACTCTGGTCTGAGGTTGTACTTTCAGGATTGTTAAAGTTAGTCTTCTGGCCATACTGCCAGTGATTGCTTCACCTAAGTTCACAAGGCAGCAGTACTCAGAACCCTATCTGAACTACTCAGCAGAGCTCATTTGTCTAAGACAATGCATGCTTATCTGGCCTTCAGAGAGCAGAATTTTCTTATTTATAAACTGAAGAATAACTAAGGGATAACTACACAACTCAAAGGAAAAGAACGACAATTCTATCACCTGGGAAGCAGTGAAGTAGCAATCATATAAGGAAAAAATTCCACAGGCCTCAGATGTCTATAGTGTCCAGGTAAAGAAATGGATTTGAACTTCTGGCTACTTACTATAAATGTTACAGAAATGGTTGTGTTTTTTCCCCAATTACATGTGAGTTCACATCTGCCTTCTATGGAATTGTCCACACACACTAAGACAGTGCTACTCAAAGTACAGTCCACAAAGATCAATGCTAGTCTGCAAATTGTTACTGCCTACAATGAGGTAAGTAGAGAAATTAAGAATAAGAATTTAGAAAATTTTATAATAACTTGACAGCAACTTTGTTGAATATAATAATAAAAAATCAGGATTTATATTTAATGTCTTTATAATTGGTGATTTTAAAAATCTAGTTATTCATTTTTATTGTACTTTACAAAAGTATTGGATAGTGACAGGTTGAGGGGGGAAAAAAAAGAAATGGTGTTTTACCATAGATAGTTTCAAAAGCAAAACACTAAGATTTTCACATAGTACATTTTTATACGATAAGCTAACATTTATAGAGCACTTACTACATGGCAGGTACTGTTTGCTTTATATACAATACCTTATTAAATCCTCATAGCAAGCTAAGTCCTAATACTACCCTCATTTTCCGGATGAGAAAACTAAGGCTCAGAATGGTCATACAACTTGCCCAAGTTCCAGAGTAAATGATATGTCTGACTTCTGAACTAAAACCGTTAATCAGTAAGCCATAGAGTTTTGAAAACCACATAAAGTAGGGGGAAAAAACTGTCAACTTAACTTAGAAATGTTGGGAGAAGGAATTCTTGAATATATGGTGAACTAGTTGGTGTTCTTTGAACATGGGTGTTTTGGCTTGGCTCTGTGATATGTAAGAGAAAAAGTAATCCCCTTACTGTGCCTCAAGTAAAGATAAAGTAGGTAGTCACAAGAATACATGTATCTTACAGGGATCCAATGGCAGGAACTGGGTAATTGTCAGAAACCAAAGATGGACAGCTGTCTCCAAGGGGCTGTGCAGTCATTGACACTATGAATGCTTCTGCTTTGTTCTCTCTTCCAAAGTCTTCACCTACTTCAACCTGCATACAACCAAAGATGGCCCAGTCCAAGTATATCTTGACATCACCAGTTTAAATTTCCCTCTCCCTCTCCCAGAAGTCCACATTTCTCCCAAGAGCCACACAAGTCAGAGGTTAAGGCCAGCTATTTCATAAATCAGGCACCCCTTCTGGTCCAGTAGCATGGCAGGATGGTTGATTGACACAGAATGTGGGTAAATCCACCTACAATAACTAGGGGTCAGAGCAGGACTTCAAAGTCCCATACTTATTCTACTATATTATATTACCTGATCTCTGAGAAGATGGTATTAATAATAATAAGGCCTAAGGAAAGACTTGGACTCAAGGGTTTGTTTTATTTAGCAGGAGTTAGGAGAAGAGAGGATAGGGGGAAAAAAAAACTGAGGGGAAAAAAAGAATGGAACAGAAGGAAAAACAGAATTACAAAAGAACAATATATGGAAAGGATTTGAATATATGGAACACTGGCCCAAGCCAAAAACAGTTGACAATTCTTCCAGAAAAGTAGGATTGGGAAGATAACAGACCTCATAATTAAGATTTTGGGAACAATACAGGAAAACATGTAGTCACATATCTATCTTATACACCTTGCATTACTGACTTATCCTATTATAGTATGGTAGAGTACTATATCCTATAGAGAGATCTGAGAAAGGTTTGATACCTAGATCAATAGAACAATGCTATTAAATTCTAAGTTCAGAGGGAAAAGAGCAGAAAGTCAATAAAAGAAAGGGAGGGAAGGAGGCTTTCACATTCAGAAGCAAACTAGAAACCATCACAGGAGAAGATTTTTGTATTGATGGTAAAGCAAGAGGGAAGCCTAAGAACTAGACACCAACCATAACCTTATTTATTTATTTTTTTAAAGGGGTGGAGAAGAAGTGGGAAAGAACTCTCAGGACAGATGATTGTCAACTTGAAGATCAGTAAAAACTTTGATTAGATAAGTTTCTGTACCTAGAATGAATGAACAATTAAGTAAATAATGGCTGCCATTTCTAAACTAAATAAAGGGAATGCATGCACATGGGAAGGTACCTACAAAGTTCTGAGATGGTTGTTTGAATATCAGCACAGTGCGTACATGATAAGAGGATGTAATTCATGGACAGTGAGCAATTCTGTAAAAGGAAGGAAGTTGTCATGCTCAGGCAAACATCACTGATGGTACTCCCCACTGCCTTATGTCCAGAGTGGAAGGTGTGTGTGAATGTGTGCTGGCAACAGAGACATTTGTCACAGAAAACATTTGGCATTTGAAGATTTGACATTTGGGGTTTCAAGGTTCACTGCATGTAATAAATGATTTTGCTAAGTATGAATTTGTATTGCCTGTGTTGCAGGGCAGCTTTGTAGGCATGAGTTACTTGGCTGGTCGGTGAGCCTAAAGCAGACCAGCTCAGTGTGGTTTTATTGTTTTTCTGTAACATAAGATCTCAATTAATTCTCAGAACAATTTTGAAAGGTTGGGTATTATCATCCCCATTTTATAGCCAAGAAAACTAAGAAAAATATATGCTACATTGGTATCTCGAAGATTTCGGAACACATCTCCCACAAATTTCAAGGTCCACTCTATTACTATTTCAATGTTCACACCTATCCCCCAATTAAACGTTAAGGTCTTTGAGAGTAGGGACTATATATTTCTTTCTCCCTAAAGTGCTCAAGTTTTAGAGGCCCAGGTTGTAAGTGTTCTCAAGAAGAAAACAGTTTAAGTTTAAATTGGAAGCCTCAAGAACTTGCCTCTATTTAGTCTTAATTTAATTCTGTATCTGGAAGATGAAAGTTATCCCAATTTAATGGAAAGACTTTCAAAGTACAGATATTAACCAGGAAACAGCTCCAGAAAATGCTCGTTTTTATGAAGCAAGGATCACAAGTACTAAGGCCTTTTAGTAAGGTCCAATAGTGTTCACATCAAATTCTTGAATATTTAACTATTATATTTATATATTTGACAATTTATGAAGTCATTACCATTTCTACCCATACTGTACACCCATATTATTCAAACTGACCTTATTTGAATGGTGAGAGAATACAGATGAAATACCACCACAACCAATAGAAAAATACATGGTTATGTTAACTACATCAAGCTCAAAAACAGATTTTTACTTTCAAAAAAACATTTAAACACTGTTCACAGCAATAGCAAGACAGAATTCCTGGATGTGGAGCCATCTATATGATTCTAATGCTAACATTTCTATTTTGACAAAGTCAGGCTAAATGTATTTGCAGGAAACCATCACTACTATGGAGAAACTGCATTGATAACGTTGAAACAACATTTTCTGTTGTACATTAATGTCACAGAACTAGACTTAAGCTTGATTTATGAAACACTGTTTTGTGTTAGCCTATGTTGCATCATGTTGGTTAAAACTGCAGCACAAAAGTAGAGCCCTGCCTTTACGAAAATTCTGAAAGTAAAATGGGAGCTACCCAGAATACCACATCTCAGTATACTCACTATTCCATTTCTATTCCCCAAGGACTTAGTAAGCTCTTTTGTTCTTCACAAAGTAATACTTTCACTGAAGCCAACAAATAAGTACTGAACCATAAGAAATATGTTGGTGACAGAATCTATAGCAGGATTTTGGCTTCCTTAGCCCTTTAACCATTTTTTATACTTTCAGCTAAGGTTCAGGCTTCCCTTTGCAGATACAATTAATGGGGGCCAGCCATCTTAAAGCTTGGAAAATACATCAAGCAAGCTTTGGAGAGAAATTTTACCAGAATTCACATCTACTGCTATGGAAAGTTACCTTTCTAAAATACAAGTAATGTAAACTTAAGGTACATGTGCCCATCTCGGGGTTCTGAAAAGCCAGGCAAGGCTCCTTAGAAGTCTAAATGTGGAAGAAAAACTGATCTATGTTCATCCCAAACTTTATTGTTAGAACCATGGCAGTTCAATTTTTTTTTCCCTAAGTAAAAATCAATTCAAGTGCTCAGTATCTTAGGTCAACTATTTAGCTTCCAGGATTGCAAATTAGAATGATGATAGTGGTATGGTATTATAAAAAATAATCTCATTTACATATAATGGTTTAGAGTAGATCTAAATGAGCAATTTTTTAAATCTTATTTTTATACTCATCTAAATAGACACCACTGAAGAATCAAGGAAAACATTTAAAAATTTTTATGAATACTTTTCTGTCCACAGTCTGATATTATAAATTCTTTCCTCTAGGAAAAAAAAAATAAAAATTTAACTTTACCTTCTCTTGCATTGGTCTGTTCCAGTCTCCCTATTTGATTTGTTTGTAATATTTCTGGACTAAATATAGTGAAACAAATCACAGAGTATAATACCTTATGTGTCACTTACACAGCATATTAGAGTTTTCTCCAAAGGCATAGGCAAAAATTATTCCACTAGGAATATTTACCAGGATCTTGCTGCTTCTCCTTATAATTTCAGCCTAGGTCTGTATGCAACTAGCATATGAAAGCACTGACAAGTTTCCTAGAGTAGATCACATCGCCTTGAAAATAACTAAGGGTAGCATTCTACCACATTTCTTAGGTAGAAAATACCTGGAAAATCTATTTTCATTCTATTTGTTCATTTTAAACCTGTGCAACAATTTTTCCACACCAGCTTCTAGTTTCAGGATGCTATAGCCAAATTTTCTGCTTGAGTAGAAAACAAATCTAGACCACCCTAGCATTGCTTACCAATATATGTTTTATTACACGGTGCCTAATAAGAAAAACCCTACATGTGTATATATTTATAGTTTACTAAGTGCCTTACCAAAATATTTGATCCTTATAAACCCCTGGTAAAGCAGGGTATCACATCCTCACCAAGCAAAAGTACAAACTGAGACTCATAGAAATTTAAGTCATTTGTCCAAGGTTACACAGTGAACAAAAGGAGAGCTGAAATTCAATGAAAAAAAATTTGATGCCAAGTCCAGAGCATTAGATCAAGGATACAACATATGGTAAAATGTTTCCACTAGAATTGGCAAGTGATAGAAAAATGATTAGTTCTTATAGAAAAAATAATTTGTGTTTTTCCTGAAAGAGGAGAAATTGCTTAACACATAACAAAAAGACTATAAGACAGAATCATCCCACACACAGTCAATAGTTCTAACCACACCAGAGCTGAACAGCAGCAAAGGAACAAGTGGTCAGGAAAAGAAGTCAGGAAAGCCATGGGTCATTTCAGTTTTCTAAAATGAGTACATTTTTTTCATAGTATCCCTAAACACTCAGAGAGATGTGCAGACTCCCACGGGCTTATTTTAAGGACTCCTGGGTAAGGAAATTCCACAATCGTCAGCCCACTGGTCAAAATCTTTACAGTCTTGAAGAATTGTCTGTTCATATCCACAATTACTTCCTTCTTCCCCACTTTTTCCCTCTTAAAATCTGGCTTCCACACTATCACTCTTAATGAAACTACCCTAAAGCACAATTCTTGACCTCAGATGCAAGTGCCTCAATAAAATTCATGAACTCCGTTAAAAATGTGTGTGCAAAACAAGCTGAGCACAGCAGCGCATGTCTTAATCCCAGCCACTCTGGAAGCTGAGATAGGAAGATCATTTGAGCCCAGGAGTTCAAGGCTGCAATGACTATGAATCTAGCCATTGCACTCCAGGCTTGGGTGACAGAACGAGATCCTCCTAAAAAAAAAAAAAAAAAAAAAAAAAAAAGTATGCAAAACTATGAGCACTTGTACATTATTCTGAGAGAATCCACAGCTTTCCTCAAATTTTCAAAGGTTTGTGACTCCAAAAAGATAAACTCTAAGGTCACAAATGACAACAGTAGTCATTAAATCTGATAACCATTACTTGGTCATTTTTATCTACCTCACCTGATACCATTTATTACCAAAGCTTGAAATTCTAAAATACCCCCTTTCCAGAATCTATGTCACTTGTGTCATCGAGCGACTGATGGTCACTACCTCTGATGCTTCATTCATCTCCTTTTCTTCTTCCTCTCCCAAGAATCTGAGCTCCTTTGTGCTCTCTATATTCACTTCCCTAAAGCCAGTGGTTCTCTAAGTGTGATCCCCAGACCACTGCAGCACCAGCCCCAACTCATGCCTACTAAATCAGAAACTCCGTGGAGTAGGGCCCAGCAATACATGTTTTAACAAGGTTTTCCAGGCATGTGCTCAAGCTGTAGAACTACTGCCCTGAGCACAATAAGCTTCAACTCTATTGGTTTATTTTGTCTTTCAAACATTTAATGAACCCTAGCTGTGTGCAAGGACTTCACCTTAATGTGGCAACTTTTCAAAACCGATTTTAGACCTTTCACAGAGTTCCAAATTCTGAGTACCCTACAGAACGTATGAAGTTCCCAAATTACCTCAAATTGAGTCCAAAATCAAATTCATCAACAACCCCACCCCCACACTCCAAACCACCTTTCCTACACACACACACACACACACACACAATATCAATATTCTTATTCTGTTCAGCAGCTGAAAACCTTACAGTCACATTTATTTCTTCCTCTTTTCCTACATACGAATCCCATCCAGACCCATGGATTATTTCATGCCAGTATAATTCAGATTCATCTCTTGCTCCCCCCATTTCCATAACACTACTCTGATCTGGGACTTTATCACATCTGTCGCATAACTCTAACAGGTAATTTGCCTAGAGGGAAATGAACCCAGAGGCTCTTTGACTAGATCCAGAGTTGTAAGCTCTCAGTCATTAAACTACACTGCCTCCTTGGAGTACACCAAATCACTGACATCATTTAACTTCCTATTTAAGATCCTAAATGGCTTGTAATAGTTATTGGGTCACAGAACTTCTTATTATTTTGGCACTTACAGTCAAAACATCTATTCCTCTGATTTACCCACAGTTCTCTTCTCATGATGTAACAGAGTAGTTACCCCTCCTCCCACAGATATGCAAGGGAAATACTGACAGAGGTAATATGTAACAGAGGGAATGGCCTGAAAAAACAGCAGAAATATTTTGTCTCTTTAAAACATCCTTCACTCCTTTTTGAGAACTAAAACCTGCATCCCTGCCTCAGGCCAGTGGTTGGGAGGAGCAGGGTAAAGTCTTTTGTTCTTTGTGCTACAAGAGATGGCTCAGTCAGGAGGGAGGTCCTGGGTGGAGGTCACAGGATTGTCTTCAGCCGAGATGGGACAAACTGTAGTTGAACTGCAATTGCCCGAAGCTGAAAACCCACCCTTTAAAAGCTCTGTATTTCTGCTTTTTATTAGGATGATGGCATTTTTTACAGGAGTCTCCATCCTCCTCCTTTGCCAGCAAAGTACTCCTCAAAACACTTGTTCTCGTTCTTCTGATGCAGCCTTGAGGACAAGTGCCAAGCTTTCAGTAACAATGATCCAACACTGAGCCCTTTCTATTCTGGGGTGCTGTATTTCCTTAAAAGCCCAAATACACTGCATTTCTGTCTAGTACAGTAGGAATAAATGGCACACATATCACTAAAGAGAAGGCCAATGTAAACTGACAGGACAGCAGAAAGTCCCTAAAAAGCAACCAATCTTTGGTTCACTTGATATTTTCTATTTCTCAGAACTAAACAGTATATCTTTTAGCTTTCCTACTAATTTAAAAAAGATTATCTAGAGGACTTCCACCTCTACCTAAGATGCAGAAAGAGAGACTAAATTTATCCTCCCTCCTTAAACAACGAAAGACTGGCAAAATATATGAAACAGTTTTCAAGGCATTAGATATGAGACACAAAGGACAGTGACCCCCTTAGAGACAGGAATTTGGTAAGGTGGATGAATTCAGGCAAAGCCAGCAAACTCCTGATCTTGAAGGGGGAGAGCTGAGAGTCCAGAGAAACCAAAGCAGCTAGAATTTGCAGGACAAAGTACTGGGAAGAAAAAGCAGGAGACCTGCAGAGAGTTCTCCCTTAGAATATTTAGCTGAGTACTAATAAGAGCAAGTGTGTGAGGAAATAGCCTGAGGCTAAGAACCACTTGAAAGAACTAGAGGGAAGATGCCTGGTACTCACACAGGGTCAGGAAAAGTGCCTGTTCCCACCAGGCAGAGTTGAAAGCCTAATTCATGGGATACTGGATTGAGTACACGGGAGAATCTTGCCTCAACAGCATGGAATAATTAGCCCTAGTCTGTGAACTGCTCAAGTCCTGCCTAACAAATCGTAAAAAAGCTCGGTGGCTCACGCCTGTAATCCTAGCACTCTGGGAGGCCGAGGCAGGTGGATTGCTTGAGCTCAGGAGTTCGAAACCAGCCTGAGCAAGGGAGAGACCACGTCTCTACCAAAAATAGGAACAAAAAAATCAGCTGGGCATTGTGGCATGCCCTGCAGTCCCAACTACTTGGGAGGCTGGGCAAGAGGATCACCTGAGCCCAGGAGTTGGAGGTTGCAGTGAGTTGCAATGACGCCACTGCACTCTACCCAGGGTGACAGAGCTAGGGACTCTGTCTCAAAAAAAAAAAAAAATCATAACATTAAGACCACCCAAAATCAAACTGTTTCCAAGTAACTTAACTGCCCCCCAGAATAAAGCACAGGAAGTGTTTCAGAAATACAAAAATATACAACACCCAAAAAGATAAAATATAATGTCTGACATCAAATCAAAGCCAACACAGCATATAAATACGCAGGAAAAATATGATCCAAAATGAGGGAAAAAAGAAATCAATCAAAATTGATCCAGAATTGACAGAGATATTAGAATTGGTAGACACATACATTAAAACACATGGAATAATTATATCCTGCATGCGCAAAACGTTAGATAGGAGACCTGGACAATATATAAGGCCAAAATTGAATTTCTAGAGATGAAAACTGTAGCATTTGAGATGAAAAATACACTAGATGGGATTAGCAGATTAGAAATTGGAGATGATTAGTGAACATGAAGCTGTATCAATAGAAATTATCCAAAGTGAAACACAGAGAAACAAAAAATAAACAAATAAAAGCAGCAGTGTTAACTGTAGGGTAACCTCAAGTGACCTAATACATGTATAAATGGGATCCTCAAAAGCAGTGGGGGACGGAATGAAAAATTTTTGATGAAATAATGACTGAAAGACTTTCATATTTAATGAAATGTATAAGCCTATAGTCAAAGAATCTCAACGAACACCATGCATAAGAAACATGCAGAAAATTACACTGGGGCACATTATAATCAAATTACTAAAACCAGCCACAAAGAGAAAATGTTAAAAGCACCCAGAGAAAAAAAGACATGTTAAATATGGAAGAACAAAAATGAGACAACAAGTTTCTCATCACAAACAATTCAAACAACAACACAGTGGAGCAATACCTTTAAAATAGTGAAGAAAGAAAAAAGTCAACTTAGAATTCTACACCCAGTGAAAATATCTTCAACACAAAGACTAAATAAAAACTTTTCAAAGTTACAAAAACTGAATGAATTCATCACCAACAGTCTCCTACCATAAGAAATGTTAAAGGAAGTTCTTCAGACACAACGAAAACAACCACACACAGAAATCTGGATCTATACAAAACAATGTCGAGAACAACAGAAACAGTTATTACATAGCAACTATTTAAGATTTTTTTCTTAATTCTCTTTAAAAGATAATTAACCAGGCAGAGCCCTGTGGCTCATGCCTGTAACCCTAGGACTCTGGGAAGCTGAGGCAGGAGGACCATTTGAGCTCAGGAGTTGGAGACCAGCCTGAGCAAGAGACCCTGTCTTACTAAAAATAGAAAAACATCAGCCGGGTGAGGTGGTGCATGCCTTGCCTGTAGTCCCAGCTACTTGGGAGGCTGAGGCAGGAGGGTGGCTTGAGCCCTGGAGTTTTGAGGTAGCAATGAGCTATGATGATGCCACTGCACTCTAGACAGGGCGATAGAGAAAGACTCTGTTCAAAAATAATAATAATTGAAACAAAACAGTAACAATGTAGTAAAAGTTTTCTAAAATATGCAAAAATAAAACGTATGACAACGGCAGCACAAAGGTCAGGAGAGAAGAAATGAAAGTATACTATTATAAAGTTTTTATACTATATGTGAAGTAATAAAATATTGCTTGATGACAAACTGAGACTTGTTAAAGATGCATATGATACACCCCTAATGTAAGCGCTAATATGTCAATGAAGGAGCTGTTGACAGAGTCACAAAAAATGTTCAATTAATTTAAAAGAAAACAGGGAAAGAGAAAAGGAGAATAACAGATGGGACAAATAGAAAATAAATTATCAAACAGAGATTTAAGTCTAATCACAACAATAACCACATTTAAATATAAATGATCTAAACACCCCAGCTAAAAGGCAGAGAGACCACTGGAGTAGATTAAAAAGCAAGACTCAACTACGTGCTTCCTACAAGAAATGCATTTTAAATATAAAGGCACAAACAGGTTAAAAGTAAAGAACAGAAAAAAATATACCATGTTAACACTAATCAAAAGAAAGCTTGTGTGGCTAAATTAATCTCAAAGTAGATTTCACAGCAAATACCATTACATGGAATGAAAATGTTCATTTCATAATGATAAAGAGATCTTTTTATAAAGATGTAAAAATCCTAAACATTTATGTACTTAGTAACAGAGCTTTAAAACACATGAAGCAGAATATGGTAGAAATATAAGAAAAAAATAGAAAAATCCACAATCGTGTTCAGACATTTTACTATCCCTCTCTCAATAACTGACAGAACAAGTAGGCAGAGAATCAACAAAGACATAGTAACCTGAATAACACATCAACCAACTTGACCTAATTCACATTTAAAGAACACATCACCCAACAACAGCAGAATACACATTCTTTTCAAATGCACAAAAAATATTTTCCAAGACAGATATTTTGGGCCATAAAACTAGTCTCAATAAATGAACTGAGACCATACAAAATATGTTTTTTGAACACAATGGAATAAAAATAGAAGTCACAGAAAGATCTCTAGAAAATCACCAGGGAAGAAAAACAGAAAAGGAAATGCCATAGTATGCTAAAATGTCCCGTAAGTCATAATACTTATATGCCCATAAAAATGTAAATACCAAAGAATTATTTAACAAAAAATTTCACTATAAATATGTTGAGGGGAATAAGAGAGGATGGTGTAAGAAAGAAAAGACTTTATACTGAAGGAGCTCAGGAAATTTCACCCCAAAATGACTCCTTGGTATAAAGAGTATTTTGAATTAAAGGCCCTTAGAGATCAACAAGTGTTGGAAGGGGCTTTCCCTCTTCATAAAACCAGACCCACCAAAAAGAACAATTGACTTCCCTTCCCCTCCCTGTTATCTTAATATAGTGCAGGAAAAAATATCAAGAATGCGGGGATGGGAAAGCTCTCACTGAATGGATGCGGGGAGCACAGTTTGGGGGATGACCACGATTGTAGCTCTGACATGGGCAGTGCATGGGCTATATATATAGTCAAAGTGTTGTACCCCCATAATATTCTAAAATTAAAAAAAAAAAAAAATCAAGAATGCAACCAGACCTGGCCCAAATAATTTTAAATACAATACCTGTCTCTCGGGTTAATTTAATTTACAAAGAGAATCATTTACAAGTCAATCCGTTTCCACCCTCCCCCCCATCCATTCATTCTCCCAAATATCTATTCATCTTCCCTAGTAATGATTTATTGCCCCTAAACAGAATTACCTATATTCCTCATGTCCCCCACCCCTTAAAATGAGGGCACATAAATTTCTAGACCCCACTGGAATGTTGAGTAAATCTGTGATTCTCCCAGTGTGCACAATAAATAAATCTCTTTCTCTTATTAATCTGCCTTATTGTGAGTTGATCTTTCAGCAAACCTTCCAGGGGGAAGTTTCCCCTCGAACCCATAACACATAACAACAAAAAGTATATTAAAAAAAAAAGTGTACAAGTGATAAATCAAAAAGCAGCAATATATGTATATTAATCATAAATATAGAGAAGTATAAATTTAGAAGAAACAGTAGAAAGAACTGAAAGTCACTGCTTCTGGGGAAACTGGAGTGAGTAGGAAGGGGGTAGGGCATTTTGTAACATGTAATATTTTGACTTTTTAAACTACATGCATGTTGGCCAGGAGCAGTGGCTCACACCTGTAATCCCAGCACTTTGGGAGGCTGGGGCAGGAGCACTGCTTGAGGTCAGGAGTTCCAGACCAGCTTGGGCAACATAGCAAGACTTTGTGTCTACAAAAAAATTAAAATAATAACAATAAAAATAAATTAAACTACATGCATGTAGTGCTTTAATAAAATATTTTTAAAGATATTTCATCTACATTATCTAATTTTATTCCCAGTGAAGGAGGTAGAATGACCCCAATTTGACAAAAGAGGAAACTAATACTGCAGGTTAAGTAGCTTGTCCAAAGTCAAAGCCAGTACATCTTCTTTGATTTAATTATATACAACACCTATTATGGCATCATCTACACAGATAAATAAAAGAGGGGAAAAACCATTAAAATTTGTTTTTAATTTTCATTTTTATTTATTTCTGGAAATATTTTTATTTTTTGCTCTCTACAGAAGATGACTAATTTATTGTCATAGCATATACTGTCATAAAACAAGAAGGAATATTCACTTACCCCCCTGTTAATAATGGATTTTAAAAATAAATTTAAACAAAGATTTTGGCAAATGTGAAGAACAAAATTGTATGCAAAATCCAAAATTAAACACTATTTTTTTTTTAATTTCAGAGTATTAAGGGGGTACAAATGTTTTTGTTACATGGATTGCTTTTGTAATACTCGAATGACGACTATAAGTGTGCCCATCATTGGAATAGTGTTCATTGTACCCGTTAGGTAGGTTTTTGCCCCTCCCCCCAACACTATTTTAATCATTATTTATAATTGTGGTAAAATACACGTAACATAAAATTTACCATTTTAACCATTTTTAAGTGTACAGTTCCAGTGTCATTAACTACATTCATGTTGCTATGCAACTACCACCACCATCCATCTCCAAAAGTTCTTTCATCTTCCCACTGAAATTTTTTCTCTATTAAACAACTACTTCCCATTCCCCCACCCCCTAACAACCACCATTCTGTATGTCACACTATGAATTTGACTACTCTAGGTTCCTCATATAAGTGGAATCATACAGTATTTGTCCCTTTATGACTGGCTTATTTCACTTATCATAATGTTCTCAAGGTTCATCCATGTGGTAGCAAAATACTTTTTAAAGCTAGTTTCCAAAACAGTATCAAAACCAATTCCTTGACAATGCTGTGAGAAATTAAAGCACTGAATTCAGGAGACATTGGTTATGAAAAATTAATGATTCCCTCTCCCCCAACCATGATCAGAAAATAAAAGAATAAAAAAGAATAGGTCACAATTTTAAACTATCAAGAAAGGGTATCTTGGTAACTTAATCATGTGCATGAAGGAATTGGGGGGGTGCTAATTTTGTTTTTTGAAAAATCCCAACAATTACTTCTTTAAAGTTGTTGCTCTTTTGACTTGTACAACAAAGGTCTATAAGGAAGGGCTTCTGTCAATGCAGCGTGGGTCTTTGTTTTCTGTTTTAAGGGTGGGGCCACACCTAAGACAAAAGTGCTAACAATGCCAGGTGTTCACAAAATCCTGAGTCCTAGTAAGTATCTTACAAACTGAAATTGCCTCTATTCAGTCACACAGAGCTCAAGCAGGAAATACAAGAAACCTGACCTTTACATTATACTTTGAAAAGGTTCCCTTGGTTGCAGTTTTAAAACACAAACTTGCTGTTTGCCTTACATTCCCCATTACTCTCTCACTCTGAATCTCCACACTGAATACCCTGTATTTATTTCCATTTAAAACTCACAATGAGGTCCCAGGCAGCCTTTCAATGAAGCCACTAACCTGCAGTCCCCAACCTTTTTGGCACCAGGGACCGTTTTTCACAGAAGACAAATTTTCCATAGGGGGTGGGGGCGGTGGCAGGGATGGTTTGTGGATGATTCAAACACATTACATTTGTTGTGCACTTTATTTCTATTATTATTATATTGTACTATATAATGAAATAATTATACAACTCACCATAGGCTGGGGACTCCTGTCATGGAAGACTTTTGCCACAGAGAGGGGTGGGGAATGAAGAGGGAGGAGGAGCTCAGGCGGTGATGCTAGCATGGGAGCGGCTGTAAATATCGCTTACCTCCTGCCATATGCACCCCTTTCCTAATTTTTCTGGTCCCTAACAGGCCGAGGACCTGGGGTTGGGGACCGTAGCACTAAACAAAGCAGAGTGTTAGCAGACCAACCCTTTAAGATACCAAAAACACCACTCTGATATTAGGATGGAGTGGTTTCTCTGAATTTTAATTTATTATGCAACTAGAGTCACCAGCAGAATTTTAACAAGAACTGACAACCAGCAGTGTTTCAGGTGTCCAGGTGTCTGACAAGCACTCAAGCAAAAGCTGTTGAAGGAGCTCAGGAAATTTCACCCCAAAATATAACAGTGAATAAACCTCTTTCTCTTATTAATCTGCCTTAATTATGAGTTGATCTTTCAGGGAACTTTCAGGGAAAGGGGAAGTTTCCCCTCACCCCCACACATGTGCTTTTCATAAGCTCAGAATATCAACACCAAAAAAGGAAAAAGTGTGCTTAAAACAAAGTCAGATATTTTATAGGACAACTATATAAAACAGTGTTTTAGACAAGACTTCATTTTTGTTTTATAAAGGTTACCATTTGGTGTGTCCAAAAATAAGTGATTACCACTGATAACTAAGACTATGTCAATGATGCTCCAAAGCAAAATTTCCCACTTTCCAAAATTATCTGCTTCTACTTGCTATTTTTCTAGATACTATACAGTTTCTCCCACCCCAAAAAGACAAAATATTAAATACTCAGCACTGTCATTATCTAAGTTCTCAAACGGCTACCCAAGCTATAAGAAGCACCATATCCATGTGACATACACTGTAGGTCAAAACGTAAGACCTCACTCATCACAAAAGAAAAATGGATTTATTGCTTTTGACTTTCCTACCAATGAAGACAAATTTTGGTCTGAGGGAAGCACACAAAGTTTTTTCTCTTCTCTTTTTGTAGGCTCCTCTTCCTACAGACTTTTAAGGATTTTTGAAGAAAGAATTTTATCTGATTTGTGATATTTCACCAATGGGCTACTTGATAGAGGTGTTATTGAAAGCTCGGCACTTGTCCCTGAGGCTGCATCAGAAGAACAAGGACAAGTGGTTTGAGGAGAAGGAAAGAGGACTGCTGGCAAATGAGGAGGATGAAGACTCCTGTCTAAAATGCCATCATCTTACATGTAAGTTTCCAGAATGTCCTTGTATATTCTATCCTGTTACAGTGATTTAAACCTGAAGTAGTAAAGGAAAAACCAGGACTTCCAGGTTACCACAAGGGAAAATTGTGGTTTTCTTAAAACCATGTGGTATTTTCTGATTTTCTTTTTTCCATGAGGGAAAATATCTAATTTTGGTAAAACTAATTTCAGTTTTATATATTTTAAGATTTAAGTTGCAATTCTTGGTCCATGTTTTGGAAATCGGAGCAATTACCTGGCAATAGTATATCTGTGTTAAAATAATAAAAGCATTAGACAAAATAAAATAAAATGCCATCACCCTAATCACAAGCAGAAATATAGAGCTTTGAAAGGGAGGCTTTTCAGTTCTAGGCTATTATTGTTCAACTACAGTTGATGATTCTGATCCTCCTATCTCCCCTGAAGACAATCCCTTGACCTCCCCCACCTCTGCTCCCAGGGCCTTCGCCCCCAGGACCTCCACTGGGGCAGTTCCATTGAGCCATGTCCTGTAGCACCAACAACAAAGGACACTCCCCTGCATCACCCAACTGTTGGCCTGAGGCAGGGATGCAGGTTCTAGTTCTCCTCTTCAAGATTATTAACATAGTATAGTAACATTGGAAGGAGAAATATACAAATAAAAGGTGGAAAAATAAGCCACTTTACCCTCACCACCTCAGTTCACTTTGAAACTCATTAATTCAGTAGACATTTGAAATGAGAATCAGTGTTTGGGACAGGAAAGGCTCTAGGATTCTTCCCACTCAACTATTCTATGATCACCATTTCCTAATATCACCTGATTAATGATACTCACACTTCTAGACTTCCTAAAACAAAAACAGTGTTACAAAACACTTATGATGTACATTGAGTAACTGAATAGGCATATGAGAAATGAACAATCCAGCTCTCAGTTGCCATTAGAAGCAGCCTAGGACCTGCATTAAAAGAATTTTTTTTTTTTCTTAGATCTAGGGTCTTGCTCTGTTGCCTAGGCTGGAGTGCTGTGGCTATTAACAGGCAGGCACAATCATAACTCACTGCAGCCTCAAACTCCTGGGCTCAAGCAATTCTCTCACCCCCACCCCCCAACCTCCAGAGTAGCTGGGACTACAGGTGCACATCACAGCGCACAGCTATTTGGGGAGGGGGGGAGGAAGAGAAAGACTTTATGACATTAATTTGTGCTTTCAGCATGGAAATTAACAGCTACTGGATCCTAAACCATATGGGTCAAAGAAAACACCATTGTCACTTTATGTAAAGCTGGCAAATTCAGTGATGTTGAATATTTTTTTTAAAAAACTACTTGTCCTGGTCTGTCAGCTTAGCAACAGGTTAAAACAGTGTTAAGAAGAAGATGGCAACAGATGTAAGCCTTAATACCTTCACTGAGAAAACTGGACTATTTAAAGTGCTACCCATATGGGTGTTAATCTTCAGAAATGAAGTACAGAGCATTTAACAATAGCTGTAACGATTATCTCTTCAAACCATCAGTAGGGGTTGCAAGACTTCCATAGGACAGTGTTAGAAATGTATATGCTTAGTTTAATTTAATCCAATTCAATTAAATTAAATTACCAGCCTCCTCTAGCATAGAGCTCATTTTTTTTGCAGAAACATTTATTTTTTCAACAGCGGTACTCCTACATACTTCTTAATTGAACTATTACATTAGAACAGTATAGAAATGTATTCCTCTTGTTCTCTCTTGCTTGTTAATAAATGCTAAAATGTTGTCTAAACATATCACCAAGTCTTTATATTTCTAACTTTCCCCTTGATGTCTTTATTTCAATTTTCTGATACAATCCTATTTTTTCTTCAAAATAAGTCCTATGGGAAATAGAAAAACACAAGCAACTTCATGCCTTCCTTATGCCAATGCTGAATTCTAGAGTGTATTTGATATATCAGCTAAAAACAGAAATCTATTATTTTTAAGGTATATACAAATACAATACCAGAACCAACTGATGAGGGTCTCTCTATGGAGTGAATTAGTAAACTACTAACCTATGAAGGTCTACTATTCAAAACATCTATGCTTTTAATGTTTGATGAAAGTGCCGCTAAACTTTCAAATAGTCTCAAGTCACTGATGGCTTAAAATCCCATTATTACCTGAAAATAACATGCATACAAGACTGCAAAACCTTATGCTCATCTTTATAATTTTCAACTACCTTTGGGGGAGGGAGTGTCTATTACCTTGAAAACTTGGCTTGCTATATTAAAAAAATTAAAAAAGACTAACATAGTTATTGGTTTTATATACCCTCACCTTCCTAAACATGAATAAGTTCAAAATTCAGAAACTGCAGCAGCCATTGGTTAAATACTCAGGAATATAGAGAATTTTGCTAACACAAGTCTCAAATGATCATGAAGAAAAAAGTGGATTTGACTTACAAACTTTTAAATTTATTTAGTCACACGAGGAAATCTTTAAAAACCGTATTTTATGCAGGTAAACCTTTTACCCTTCTTTCCCCCCCACCCCCCAAAAAATGCTGATCTTTAGAAACGGCTCTTCTTCGTGAGTCAAAGAGTTAAAATCACCTCTTTTATTCCAAAATAAATGTCAGTGCCACTCAGAGGCACCATGTTTTATTTAAAACATACTCTTACTCAGTAACCACTTTGTTCTAATTGGCAAGGCAAAGCCAGGTCCCCAAAGCACACAGCTCGTTACATTCAGTTTGGATTACAAAAATACACGATGAAACAAACTACATCAAAATGTACAAATTAACAGCTCAGGAGTATGGGACAGGGTGGTGGAATTAGATTGTAATATGGTACAAAATCCACAGGGAAATTGGGGAACAAATCACTAGTGTCTTTATAAACTATGCAAGGTTTCCAAATGAGCAAATACACAAAGCAGAGGACAGGCTTTTCCATAACTCAACCAAACCGCTAAATATGGATACAACAAAACAAGAGTTTTTTCCACACTATTATGCACACATGCATGAGAGTGGCAGTACCAACAAGAAGGTTTAACAAATGAAACCTGCAGGTTGCACTGTCTAAATATGAAACTCATCTTTGCCTTCACACTGACAATGTGCAAACAGCCTTGCAATTAAATCATACTTCCAAACATTTTTTTAAAAACCTTCTGAGAAGCTAAACACAGGAGACTAAATTAGAAATGGTGCTTCACTATGCAGTGCAGAGAGCAAGGCTAATTAACTAAAAGTTATATGAACAAGAACAAGAAAGACGTTAAGAAATAAAGATCTCACCACCAAAATAGAAAATGCGTTAGATAAAAACACTCCCCCCACCACACATGGACACCTTTTCCTAAATTAGCTACTGTGCAAAGCTTTCAGCACTATTTTTCTGGTTTTCATTGGAGATCTAGAGACAAACTGCAACTAAACTAAAAGAAAAGAGTATAGCAAAAGCATATACTCCTAACTTACACACAAATGCAGAACAATATTACTGCTATATCCTCAAAGTACAATCCCAACTAAATCTATTTAGTCTGATTTTTAGAGTATAATCCCATCTAAATCTACTACCTTCACTCCTAATAACATCACATAGTGGAGATTAGGATGAGAGTCTAAACACCTAAGATCAAATCCCAGTTCTTCACTTTAAAATTTATTTAATCTTGGGAACATGATTTAATAATCCATTTGATCCACAGTTTCCTTATCTGTAAAATGGTGATATAAAATTACCAATGTTGTAAGTATCAAATGAGGTAATATTGCATGAAAGGGCTTCATGATATAAAAGGGGTGCAGCAATCTTGGTTACTATTGCAATTACTTATTGACTTTTTAAAAACAGATATAGTTGTCCATAATCTTCCTCCATTCTTTTTCACAAACAGTAATTCTTATTCTACTTCGAAGTATCCTTCTTTTGGTATTCCCATGTGAGATTATGTGCCATTTTTCCCTCCAAACCAGAAGTCTTAAGGTATTTTTTCTTCTTTATATCCAATATTTACTCTAAAAGTAAATTACAAAATTTAAAACAAATCTTTGATAATAGTTAAGATTGTTAACATACAGTTAGATCTACATTACACTCTAAGATCCAACTAAGTACTAGGGCTTTTAAATGATATAAAATGATATAAAATAGCATAAAAGATCATATTTTAATCATACATTAATGGTCCCAAAACAATGTCTTACCTTTTTATTTACCATCCTTACTGTGGGCTAAGAATTAAGAACAAGGGGCTTATATCCAGGAAAAGTGCCAAAAAGAAACCTCATCATAATCTTCTAATCCATGCACAAAGGAAACAGCCAGAACAAGAATTACTGTAAGTATTATCTGTAGCTTGGTGAAGCCAAGGCCACTGAAGGACAAAAAAGTCTCATGGTACTTTCCTGAGTCTATCTGATAGTTATCCACATTGCTGCCAAGCCTAAAAGGGAGCCCATAAACCTAAGCCTGATCATTCTGATATAGTAGTTTGCATTAATATACTGAGAATATGAAGCATAGGAAGTATTAGCAGTTAACTTATACTGCTTTTCATGTCATAGAGCATTGTCTAATTATATAAAAAGAAGACAACCATGTTCAAGCCCTAGTTCTGGAACTAGGGGTCTCCAAGCTTCTTTGATAGAGGTGTACCATCAGTATAAAATTTGACCACATACTTCTTACTTGTCTGTTTTTAAAGTAGTTATATATTTCTGCAGTGGATTAAATGATGCACCCTGTTCCTGCCCCCATCTCCCAAAATATGTCCACCCAGAACTGGTGAATGTGATCTTATTTGGAAAAAGGATCTTTGAAGATGTAATTTAGTTAAGAATTTCTAGATGAGATAAGCTTGGATAACGGTGGGCCCTAAATCCAATGACACTTGCCCTTAGAGGAGACAGAAGAGGAAAAGACAGAGACATGCAGGGGAGAAGGCCATGTGAAGATGAAGGCAGAGACTGCAGTGATGTGTCTATAAGCCAAGGAATGCCAAGGACTACTGGCAAAAGAGAAACAAGGGAAAGCATGGAATGAATTCTCCCTCAAAGGCTCTAGAAGAAACCAACCTTGCCAATACCTTGACTTCAGTCTTCAGGCCTCCAGAACTGTCAGAGAATAAACTTTTGTTGTTTTAAGCCACCAAGTATGTAGCAATTTGTATGGCAACCCTAGGAAACTAATATAGATACCAATAAGATTGTGTACATTATAAAAATCAATGATAATATTTAAAGGATAAAAATAAATATAAGTAGAAATTCTAACATTTTCTTTCTATGCCACAATGGACAATCCTATGCACCACTATGGAAACCACAACTTTAGGCCAACATGTGGGCAGAAATAAAGCCAAGTGATAGACCAGATTGTCTTAAAAGACCCATAGCTACCAATTTCTTTCATTTTGCCTATAAAACTCTGACACAATTTTTCACACTTAAGGCCGAAAAGAAGCTACCTTTCTCCCACTTACAGCACTGAGCATTTTGTCTCCGATTAGAAACACAACAATTATTTTTAACATAATTTCCATAATATCATCATCTTTAACACACTGCTTCATTTATCTTGACTAGCATAATAATTAACCACACAACTTCAGAATGCTTATTACTAAGACATCAAACTGCTATAGAATAAGAGATCAGAAAGGGCTGCCACTGTCCAGCACTGCTAATCAGTTAAGGACCTGCTGCCCAGTCTGGCTTTCATTTGAGAGTAAGGAAGCTACACCACAAAGAACAGGGTTTCTAATACAAAAATAGTCTTTAAGATATTCAAGCAAGCATTTAAAAAAAATAGAGAATACACAGGGTTGCAACTGTGGTATAAAAACAGTAGTTGAAAGCAACTTCCCCGTAATACTCTGAAATAAAATAAAATAAAGTAAAACACACATTGGAAAAAAAAGAAGACAACTTAAATGTCCATTAACGGGGATCAGATAAATAAAGTGGGGCATATTATAATGAGGGTGACCAATTAATTTATCAACCAAACTGAGACACTTCAAGGAGTACAAAGAGATGCTATTAATATTTTCACTGACACAAAAAGCATAACTAAGACTGGACATTAATTATAATGGAATATTATAGTTAAAATGAACAAGAACAACATGTCAACATTAGTTTCTGAAAGCATTATTGAAAAGAATACCAGTTGTACACTGACTAATGCAACATATCACTTATATATTTTAAAAATAGTATCATATACAGTATTTATATAAATACCTATTCACAATAAAAAGCATAAATACATGTATAAGAAGGACAGCGGTTGTCTCTGAGGAGGGAAGATAATGGGGTAAAAGAAGACTTTAACCTTGAGATTTTAGTGCCCTTTTTAATGTTATAAAGAAAAGGGCAAAACATTAATTGCTTCTAGGTGGGTTTGTATATAATATTCCGAATTTCAGACGCCCATCTGCCAGACAGATACCCACCAACAAGCACACACAATGGCTAAGGAGAGCCTGATGAGTTGAACTGTCCCCTTTTAACAAACACATGACCAATGGTGTGTTATACCTGAGAAATCTTTCTTGGGCTTTCAGCTTTGAAGAAATCAAAGAGTATACAACAGTAATCAAGTTAACAGAATTACAAAAACAGAAATACCCTACTCAAACATTTCATCTTTAGAGCAGCAGCTGCCTTTCTTTTGGGAAAAGATGATTTGAAAAATCAAGGTATGACTTGCTTACAGATTCCACTACCTTGACAAAATCTCATTCATAGGAATATTTGTTTTTATACTATTTCTGCAGGGTTCCTAAAATTTCTAAAAGGAAACATACATAACAAGAAGAGCTTTAAATTTTTCAGACTCACTCTGTTCCTCTTACTATAGATCTTCAAAATTCAGCTGTAACCTACAATTCTTCCCTTTCAAAAGTGACTGGAATCAGACTATTTCTACTTGGCCTTCTGACACGGAATGGAAGCAGAAAAGAGATTAGTGTGTAATTCTAAGCACTAAATTGCAAATTTATAAGGAAATGTTTTAATTTACTTGCTATGAAATAGGAATTTGTTATCCTCTTCTGGAAATTACCATAAAACTCAAGTTACTTTGAAGAAAAATGTTAGCATTTTGGTTTATCTATCATCTCACCCTATGCCCAGCATTGTTGTATCACTTACCTTGGATGTCAACATTTAGATTCCCTATGCCACAAGCTACAGCTAATTTTATTTTGCTCATTCCAGAATAAAACTAACCACTTCTGGAGTGTGTAAATATGCTTTACTTTTTAAAAATTTATAATTTGTACAATTACATTAATAATACTTAAATCTGGGCTGGTCCGATGGTAGTGGGTTATCAGAACTTATTAACATTAGTGTCACTAAAGTTGGTATACAACCCCCCACTGCTGAATTTGACTGGCTTAAAAAAATAATAATAATAATACTTAAATCTGAAAATACAGGCAAACAAAATTAAAATTTAAATCTCTCCAACTGCTCCTACCCTGAGACTACCAAAATTAAATTTTACATGTATCCTCCAGCATTGTCCCATGCAACTATGTACATATATATTTTATGTCACCTAATTAAAAACATGATACCACACATACTGCTTTGTAGTCTTGTCTTCTCAGTCTTTAGTTCATGTCCCTATGTTAAAAAAGGAAAAAAAAAAATCCCAAACTAAGGGCATGTTAAGAGCATAAATTATGGAACTCCGTTATTCAATAATCACTCTGGATTTAGACAGAAAATCTGACAGCAGTGAACAAGCTTGGTAATTTTCAGATTGGATACAAAGTATGCAGCATCAAGGAAAATGAAACTCTGCTTTAATACTTTCTATTTCATCCCTTAAGACCTCCCCAAAATCCAGTTTGGATTTAAAACAGTAACTATACAACAATATTAAGAAATAATAAGTGAAAATGAAATGGCTATACAGAATTAATAGTTTTGGTCCATCAGACAAAGGCTAGTAGCAGAAATATATGAATTATGACTTAATATTTTCTCCAAAGTTAAATATCAGAACCCAGTGTCTAAGACTGCTCATTTGAATAGGTACCTGAAAACAGATATCTACAAAAGTAAGTAAGTATACAGTTGGCTCTAGAGTCATAATAGAATATGCTTCCTCATGACATGTAATTTTATTTACGGCAATATGCTTCACTAATAATGAGGTACAAGGCACAACTACCATGAAACAAAGGTAAGCTTGTTGAACTATCTTTCACTAAGAAATATATATATTTGAAAAGTTACATTGAAACAAAAATGATTGAAACAAATAATTCAGAATATGAATTTCACTATTACCTTATAACTTAGGAGATGGTTTACCGACATTTTTAATCAATCTTCAAATGACAAGAGATGCCTTACACTTTAGTTCTTCTAGTCTTATCCCTTTCTGTAAATCAACACAGTAACACATTAAAAGAATTCCTTTTTAAAGGAACTATGCTATAAAAGGTTAAAAAAAGAAAAAGAAAGCTTCTTCTGTGAATAATTATGTCTCCCTTATTTATCCAATTTTATGTGAATCATGGAATAGCAAGTTTCTTAAAAGTTAGTCTTAAATGGAAAAGTATATTTAAATAAATCATGTCTACAGTTTAATGAAACCGCCAACTTTGATTTTTCAATGAAGTGCTTTTGTCTTAGTGTATAAATGATAGGCATATCAGTTTTTAAAAGACACTACTGAAAATTATTAAAAATACATACAGATGTCTAAAAGTCCACAGGAATAATTGGTACTTTCTACACTGAGCATATATTAAGTTTGTCTTCTGATAAGCATCTGCTATCAGTGCTACTCAAAGAATCTTCCATCCTTTGCAATACAGCTTCTGGCTTACTGCCTTATAAAATGATCTATAGATTAGATCATAGCTATTTCCTAGCCGCCACACTTCTATTCTCCAAAGCTAGCATTTCCAAGGTTTGTGGTTGATGGAGATGATGCCACATGAGTGGAGGAGTTACTTCAGTCATCTCTTAAAAATTTCTACTTCTCAGAACACCCTGAAATTAAGGTAAAAAATAAATAAAATAAAATGATAAAAATAAAAACTTCTGCCTTCCCCACCTGTGATCACCCTCTTTGGTGTTTCTGCCACCCATACTTTTATTTAGGAAGTCAGCGAAATCATTCTGTGAAAAGTGCTGCTGTAATGACAGCTGGACTTCAATATGGTAGTTCAGGAGGTCATTGTGAATTAGGTACTAAATGTCCCTAAATATCAAAGACTAGTTATCTAAAACACACAAAGTCATGAATTGGGTTTGCACTCAGAAAATAATACCACAGGCAGTATCATTTCTACTTTTTTAAGAGGCAGGACTACTCATTAGATGCTATACTTAACTTTTTGTATGTATTTTAACATAGTAGTATGCTATGAGGTTTAGTTTATGCTTTCCCATAGAAAATCATAAATCCAAACTAGTCTACGGCTCAGAATTTACAAAGATCACATGAAATCAACTGGTTAACCCCTTGACTGAAGACAGAAAGTAAACATCCCCTATTTTACAAACAAAATGAGATTCCAAGATTTTCCAAAGCCATAATTCAGCAATACATTGGTTTTCAAACATTTTCCCCTAAATTTACACACACAAATACAAAGAGACAAACTTTTAAATCATACTCCATAGTAATATATATATGAATTACATCACAATCCATTACACGTTATTTTCACTTATATGTGTAACTCAAAGGTTTCATAGAATACTACTCTTACTATCTGCAATGTACTCTAATATTTTTTATTCTACTCAATTTTTTTAAATGCAGATCATGACCCATTAAATTGATTTCTCTACCCACTAACCAGTGACAACACCCACAGTTTGAAAAACTGCATTTGAAGGTAGTGTTTGAACCAATAAAAGGTTTATTTGTCATAACTAACATGTCATGAAATTTTGTTTGTTGCTTTCCATTGCTGACATTTACTGATTCTTTTAGTAAAGTCATACACAAAACAATATAAAAATGTTTCATGAAAGAAAAGGATAGTATGACGGGCGGAATATTATCAAGGGGATAGAAAAGCCAAAATTAGGCCAAAAGAGATCCTCAGACTAGCTGTAATAATTGGGAAGATCTGTGGTAAGATCAATTGATAACATATGTTCAAGGGTGCTTCAATTGCCAACCTTTCCATAACTTCAGACAGTCTCTCCATAACTTCAAATAAACTGCAAATCTGTTAAACAAATCTTTTCCTTAGTGCTAATAAAGAACAATCAATGCTCTTCACTGTGAAGAATAATATATCAACTCAAAGGTGGGAGAATCCTTACCCAAACTTCGAGAGTTACAGGCTTCTACTCACAGAATAGTCTTAGACTTGAGAGAGAGATATCCACATTTCCAAACAAATGTATAGAATTATAATTTGAGTAAGGAAAATATAGAGCATGTGAAACAAGGATCAATGGGGAAGGTAGAAAAATAGCAAATAGGAAATTTTATACCAATGGAGAAAATATAATATGGTAGCATTAACTCTTGCCTGTTTTTTTTTTCCCACTAAATAATAACCTCAGATAAAGAAAATCCAGATGAGCGTTTTCAATCCATTCTACCTCAAATTCTAATACTGGAGTCAAACACTTCCTGGTGCTCCTCCAGAATACTTCCTTTAAATGTCCAAATGATCCAAATTTCTTAGCTTTCGCCTTATTCTACAAGGTTTTGAACGTGCTCACCCCTTACTCTTCCCTCCCTGCAGTAACACCCTACCCTGTACCCTGTCTGCGGGTCATGGCGGAGCGGCCATTACTGCTCAGTTCTGTTAAATATTGCACTGTCTTTTCCCCGCACTTTTCTGCCCCATTTTGACAGTAAACCGGGGTAGAAAAGTGCGGGTAATCAACGGCAAAACTTGCCCCAATGCGTTGGTGGAATTATTAGAAATGGCCACCGCTGGCTCCTACAAGCTAAGATGAGACGAAGCATGTCAAGCACTAAAAGTAGTGTGCCAGATACAGGTGGCACTCGGGAAAGGCCTGCAAACATGAACATCAGTACCACCCTCATCAATATCATCCCTACGATTATGGTGGTGGTGTGCTAAGTGGTGCCGGAGGTGGCAGAGAAGCGTCTGAGAAGGGAGGCTGAGTTCTGGCCTTTGTGTCAGAGACAGAGAAAAAGAGAGCGAGAGGCATATTGCCCTGTCTTTTACCCGAACTTTTCTGCCCCGTTTTCCTCTCAAAACGGGACAGAAAAGTGCAGGGAATCAACGGCAAAACTTGCCCCAATGGGTTGGTGGAATTATTAGAAATGGCCACTGTTGGCTCCTACAAAGCTAAAATGAGACGAAGCATGTCAAGCACTAAAAGTACTGCCCCGGATGTAGGTGGCACTCGGGAAAGGCAGGCAGGACGAATATCAGTACCACCGTCATCAATATCATCATTACGATTATAGTGGTGTTGTCCTAAGTGGTGCCGGAGGTGGCAGAGTAGCCTCTGAGATGGGAGGCTGAGTTCTGGCCTTTAGTCAGAGACAGAGAAAGAGAGAGCGAGAGGCAGCTGGGCTAGGTTAGGAATTACTCGGGTTTGCTATGCTTTCTTAGCTTTCGCCTTCATTCCACAAGGTTTTCAACGTGCTCACCCCTTACTCTTCCCTCCCTGCAGTAACACCCTACCCAGTGCCCTGTCTGGGGGTAATGGGGGAACGACCATTGCTGCTCAGTTCTGCTAAATATTGCCCTGTCTTTTACCTTCTTTTCAGAAGAAAACGGGGCAGAAGAGTGCAGGGAATCAACGGCAAAACTTGCCCCAATGGGTTGGTGGAATTATTAGAAATGGCCACTGCTGGCTCCTACAAGGCTAAGATGAGACGAACCATGTCAAGCACTACAAGTACTGCCCCGGATGGAGGTGGCACTTGGGAAAGGCCTGCAGCACGAATATCAGTACCACCGTCACCAATATCATCACTAGGAATACGGTGGTGTTGTGCTAAGTGGTGCCGGAGGTGGCAGAGTAGCGTCTGAGATGGGAGGCTGAGTTCTGGCCTTTGTGTCAGAGACAGAGAAAGAGAGAGCGATCGGCAGCTGCGCTAGGTCAGGAATTATTCGGATTTGCTATAATTTCTTAGCTTTCGCCTTATTCTACAAGGTTTTGAACGTGCTCACCCCTTACTCGTCCCTCCCTGCAGTAACACCCTACCCTTTGCCCTGTCTACGGGTCATGGCGGAGCGGCAATTGCTGCTGAGTTCTGTTAAATATTGCCCTGTCTTTTACCCGCACTTTTCTGCCCCGTTTTCTTCTGAAAACGGGGCAGAAAAGTGCGGGGAATCAACGGCAAAACTTGCCCCAATGGTTTGGTGGAATTATTAGAAATGGCCACTGCTGGCTCCTACAAGGCTAAGATGAGACGAAGGATGTCAAGCACTGAAAGTACTGCCCCGGATGGAGGTGGCACTCGGGAAAGGCCTGCAGCACGAATATCAGTACCACCGTCACCAATATCATCACTAGGAATACGGAGGTGTTGTGCTAAGTGGTGCCAGAGGTGGCAGAGTAGCGTCTGAGATGGGAGCCTGAGTTCTGGCCTTTGTGAAAGAGACAGAGAAAGAGAGAGCGAGAGGCAGCTGGGCTAGGTCAGGAATTACTCTGGTTTGCTATGCTTTCTTAGCTTTCGCCTTCATTCCACAAGGTTTTGAACGTGCTCACCCCTTACTCTTCCCTCCCTGCAGTAACACCCTACCCTGTGCTCTGTCTGCGGGTAATGGCAGAAAATCTTGGATGATAAAGATTTTAGGTCATACTACACAGTTGTGGAGAAAATACTAAAGGGCCTTAAATGAGTTCAGCCTTTAACGGTAACAGAGACCAAAGAAGGGTTCAAGATAAGAGAGTTTCCAAAAAATATAAAATAAAAATAATACCCCCCCATTTCAAAGAAGGAAATTTTGGTTGAACTTCAGTGCCTCTAGCACTACGGTCCCCAACCCCTGGGCCACAGGCTGGTACAGTCCTTTGTCTGTTAGGAACCTCACCCTGCCCTGGAAAAACTGTCTTCCATGAAACTTAGGAACCAGAGGCCGTACAGCAGGAAGCCTCATCAATACAGCAGGAAGCTTCACTTATACAGCCTCTCCCCATCGCTAGCATCACCACCTAAGCTCCACCCGTCCCCGCCTGTGGAAAAATTGTCTTTCATGAAACTGGTCTAGTGCCAAAAAGGTTGGGGACCACTGCTAGCAAATCCAGCCAGGTTGGGCTCTCTTTCTTTGCAGACGTGCAAAGGTCTGACACAAACATTTCTCATTCTAACAATACAGAAAAACACTATTATTTGGTATATAAGCTATTAGTAATTAACATTTCAATGGTTTTTTAGTAACTCTCACTCTTCATATACTCATTTCCCTTCCCTTCTTATTCCCTTCCTCTACACTGAAACAGCCCAGGAATCTTCCATAAAGAAAAGGGAAAATATCTGAAGTAATGATGGTTGGGGGGAGGAGGGGAATGCGCTACCATTTAGCAGAATATTTCATCGGCAGCAAAACACTTACCGAAGTTAACCTTCAACCAGCACCTACAGTTCCCAACCTACAATCTCGACAAGATTTTAAACATGTTTTTTTCCCATTTCATTCAATTTTATGTAAACAAGTTACAACAAACTCATTTTTTCACACCATACATTTATTTTGAAAAATAATCCTGAAAAATCTCTTTAACCTAGTGATATACAGTAACAATTTTTAAAGTGATTTTCCATCTTTTAAAGTACATTGTACATTTTATAATATACTTTAAAAAGAGTATTTAAAATCACAGTGGTGTTGGCCAAAGTCATCTTCATGTTGTCTTGTACAACTCATGCCTCTCCTGCAATAATACATTCACTATACTCTCCCTATGTTCATACTGATATGACATCCACAAATGTATTTTTAAAGTTCAATGACCTCTTTTGAATTTCAGAAAGAACACAAAATTCTGCTTCAGCAAGCAGAATGTTACTAGTCATTCCACACAACTGCCACTACAGATAGCAGGAGTGTGAGGGTAAAGATAAAGAGGAAAGGAAAAAATATTTTCTTTACAAACTTGAAAATATCCTCTTAATATCTTTAAAGGCAAAAGTGGCAAAGCTATATAAAAAGTAAACAGGCACAGATCACCAGAAACAAACAACTACCACCATAGAAAGTAACCGTAACAAATGCAAAGAAACGCAAAGATCATGGCTGAACTCTGACATCACAGGTAATTTTTTAAACTTTATATTCCTTTCGGGACAGATAGCTCTTCATGAGTATTTATGAGATAGTTCTTCGTAAGTATTTGATGCGAACCACCTTACTGAGAGGGGTATGACTTTCTCCCAAAGCCATGCTTTACTAAATTACAAGGGGGATCTCTACAAGGAGACAAATATACAATCTGCTACAGGTTGAGCATCCCTTATAAAAAATACTTGGAACCAGAAGTGTTTGGGATTTCTGCTTTGTTTGGATTTTGGAACATTTGCATTTTGGAGCATTTTGAATTTTCGGATTTAGCATTCTCAACCTGCATACATTTTGTCTCTCTGCCACTTTCATCTTTACTATAAAGTTAATCGCTCATCAGTGAGGAAGTATTTCTTCATATCTGTAACTGTAGATATGCAAAGTAACAGAAGCAGAATACAGTCCTTTAACACAGAACAAATACTGTTAAAAACTGGGGGGGAAAACACATCAGTATTTCTTTTCTTTTAAAAACCTAAACTATTTGACAATTTCCAAACTTTGAACAGATATAAGCTGCCAGTTTCCCCAACTCTCCCAATTCCTTTCCACCTAGCTTAGACATGAATGTAAAGGTCTAAAGCTTACACCATGATGATTATTTCCTTGTCCAAACAGCCTAATCAATAGAAGATGAAAATTAAGAAAAAAATCTCTCTGATAAAACTCTAGCCCGGTTCCTCTGAGCCCAACACAGTTTCTAACAGCTCAAGGCCACATCCCTAGATGATCTTAGGGACATCTCAGAGCCGGCTAACAGACATAACTTACCTAATCAGCATACTCTGTAATTTTTCACTTCTCCGGCTTTACTGAGCCCTGGTTCACACTGCAGTAGGCCCCCTCCTCCTCCCTTTAAAAATCCCAGTCACCTCTGTGCAAACTGAAGTTTTGACTACAGTTCATGCTGGACTCTCTTCTCTATTACAACAGTATATTACTGACTAAAATCTGTCTTTACCACTTTAACTAGTGTCCAGCTTTATCTTTGACAAAATGAATAAAGAAAGTTAAACACATCCTAATTAGTAAAGACTTAGTTATTTTATATATAAGATCACTAAAGTTTTTTGTTTTTTTTTTTTTTTGGTTTTTTTTTTTTGGAGACAGAGTCTTGCTCTGTCACCCCAGCTAGTGCAGTAGCCTCATCACAGCTCACTGCAACCTTAAACTCCTGGGCTCAAGTGACCCTCCTGCCTCAAGCCTCCCAAGTAGCTGGGACTACAGGCATGCACTACCACACCCAGCTAATTTTTCCATTTTTGTAGAGACAGGGTTTCGCTCTTGCTTAGGCTGGGCTGGAACTCCTGGCCTCAAGTGATCGTCCCGCCTCAGTCTCCTAGAGTGCTAGGATTACAGCCACCTGGCCATAAAATTCTTTTTAAAAAAAAAAAAAAAAAAGTTCTACAAGTTTCAACTTCACGAAGGAGTCATAATTCAAGAAGTTGACCAATCAGCATTTTGGGGCTAGAAAAGGCCCTTGGCAAACATCAAACCCAAATCTTTCATTTTATAAATGATGAATCTAAGGTCCAAAGAGATTAAGTGACTTACCCAAGGTGATTTCAATGAGGGATTTGATTAGAAAGGGCCTAACTCAGCATGATTTTCTGACTCCAACATTTAAATATTCTTTCCGTTACATTCTCATTGATAAAGCAACATTCACCATTAATCATTCAAGTCAAGATGAGCAATAATATAAACTGCCTGACTGAAAACACATTTTTACAATTCCACTGTACACCAACAACAGTAAATCAAGGAAAGTTTGGTGCAAGTACACGAGATAGGATTTCACTCATGGAAGACTGTTTGTACAGTCTTACGCAAATATATGAAGCACCTTGGTAAAGACAAACTGTTTTTACACACAACCTAAGAAAACAAAACCCCATGCATAAGTCCAAAGTAGGGTCAAATGATTTAGATAGTCTTCAAAACAACCAAAAGAAGAAAAATGAAAATAAATAAAAAACCCTTTTTCTGCACTTACCAGCAAAGCATTTGGAACAGAGATTCATAGTCTTGCTGGACCTGGGGCAAAAAAAAAGAAAAGAAAGAAAGAAGAGCTAAAACTTCCGTATCACTCTAATCAAAACATAAGATGTCTGAAATGTAGGCAAAGAATTTCCTGGACAGGCAACTGAACTAATAAACTAATAAATTAATAACAAGTCCCTAGGTAGCTACCCTCCCCCCAAACACAAACAACAAAAACAAAAACACTTTTTTTTTTAACCTGTAAGTTAGCCAATGCTTTATTTATTGTGGGTAGCAGCTCATGTAGCAACAAGTTCAGAAATATCATAATATGCCCAGAAGATGGCATAGGAATAAATTTATCCCATATGATTACCACATTCCCTCTGTTCACACTGGAATATATACCACAAAGTTATTACTATAAACAATGAAAATTTTGTTTGTAAAGGGGTAAAACTTTCTCCTCATACACACACTCATTTATCTCTATAACATCACTTGAACCTTTATCTGGTCTTTCCTTTCATTCTAGTCCTATTTCAGATCCTGGTCACATTATAACCTTGTTGTTTAAAATTCTTTTTTCAGATGCCCCAATCATACTATTTTTCATGTCCTTGCATCCATTAATAATAGCTTCAATTCACTGAATACTAACTTAGATGGGCACTTAACACACATTATCTTATTAATTTTCCCAACATCACTAAGATGTGTACTACCGTATTGCTTTGCTCCTAAAATGTACTTTAAAAAAAATCACATTAGCATTTCTGTAAGCAAGAAACATCTTGCAATTGGTTACAAGTGATGAATAATTTAATGAGGAAATGTTTCCCCCACCAATGTTCCCCCCACTTCCTCTGATGTTACTAAATTGAGACGGTCTTAGAAATCAAAGACATAGAGTCTCCTCTCCATTAGATAGATGAGCAGCTTGCCCCAGGTCACAAACCTAGGAACTATACAGGAATATCTGACCTTGGGTCTGAGCTAACTCCAAAGGCCAATCCACCATCCTTTGTTCACAACACAGCACCTGGCACCACACAGCAGCCCAGGGACTACATGGCAGGTAATCAGTAATGACTTCTCTATTAAATTTATCTCATTGGGGTTTATTTATTTATTTATTTATTTATTTTTTGAGACAGAGTCTTGCTCTGTCACCTGGGCTAGAGTACCGTGGCGTCAGCCTAGCTCACAGCAACCTCAAACACCTGGGCTCAAGCAATCCTCCTGCCTCAGCCTCCCAAGTAGCTGGGACTACAGGCATGTGCCACCACACCCGGCTAATTTTTTCTGTTTTTAGTAGACACGGGGTCTCAGTCTTGCTTAGGCTGGTCTCTAACTCCTGACCTCAAGCGATCCTCCCGCCTCGACCTCCCAGAGTGCTAGGATTACAGGCGTGAGCCACCATGCCTAGCTGTAAATTCATCTCATTATTGTTTCCCTTCCTGATCCTCTCCCAGGTGAACTCATTCTTATGCCTCCTTCTTCCAAAAACCTCCTAGAATACTCTATGTTGGACAAGCTGACCTATTTACCACTCATTCCTCAGCAATACCCCTTCCAGTATCTGAGCCTTTGACCAAAATTGCACCTACAAAGAGAACAGGCCAACTTTCTTTTGCCTTCTTTACTAAATTTTACAGTTAAAGTAAGACTCCCTCAGGAAGTATACCCTGAAAATTATGATTTGAGATGAGATTATCCTGGATTATCCAAGGCAGGTGCTAAATGACATCACAAGTGTTCTCGTAAAAGAGAGGCAAAGAATGTTCTTGTAAGGGAGTGAGTGGCAAAGGAAGTTTAGAAAGACACACAGAAGAGAAGGCCATGTGAAGATGGAGGCAGAGACTGGACAGACACGATCAAAAGCCCAGGAATTCTGGGGCAGCCACTGGAAGCTGGAAGAGGCAAGGAATAGATTCTCCCCTAAAGCCCCCTGAAGGGAAGGAAGCCCTTTTGGACCTTTAGCCTCCAGAACGTTGAGAGGATAAATTTCTGTTCTTTTAAGCCACCAAATTTGTGGCAATTTGTTACAGCAGCATCAGAAAACTAATATACAGGGGTTATGTCTCTGATCTCATCATATTCCCTCTCAGTAGCATTCAACCAGATCCATTCTTCTGTCTGGAACACTCTCTTCTTTTACCTTCATGTCACTCAGGTTGTAGATTAAATCAACCCTCCTCTGCCCCAGTTTTCCTCCCACCTAACCACTCCCTTTTAGCCACCTTTGCTGCTCCTCCTCCTCTGCCAAGACCTTTATCTGGAGGTCCCAGGACTCATTCCTCACTACCTCTATTTCTCACTTAGTTATCTCATGCAGTCCCATGGCTTTAAATACCGTATCTATGGGTATGCACAGTCATGCAGAGTGGTATAAAGGATATTGGAGACTCAGAAGGAGGAAAGGGTGGGGAGGGAGGGATGAAAAATTACTTATTGGGTACAATGTACATTACTATATGATACATCCATGTAACAAAAAACCACTTGTACTCCCTAAATCTATTGAAATAAAAAAATAAATACTGTATCTATACACTAAAGACTCACAAATGTTTACCTTCAATCCCCAAACTCTTCCCCTTGCTCCAAATTCATATCTATCTATTCAACATCTCAACATACAGCCCAAACTCATTATTTCAAATTAGGATTCTCAATATTTCCATTAAATTTGCCTGACCCATCTTGTCATCTTTATAAATGGCAACACCTTCTTCCTAGTTGCTCAGATCAAAATCCTAGAAACCATCTCTGGTTCCCCTCTTTCCTGTAGTCTCCCATGTACGATACTCAGCAAGATCCACTGGTTCTACTTCTAAATAGACCCCAAATCTATGTATTATACTTCTCTTCTTCCTCAATGCTTCTACAACAGCCACCATTAACTATCACCTGGACCGCTGTAAATGACTTTTTACTGGTCTCTCTATTCCCATTCTTGACCTCTTACAATGATTTTCCACACACCAGTTAGATCATGCTATTTTCCTGCTTAACACCATCCAACAATTTCCTATTACATTGAGTATAAAATGCAAACTTTTTACCAAAGCCTGGAAATCTCCTTAGGATCTGACTCCACCTACCTCCCCTCTTCCTCTCGTACATTTTGCCCCTCAATTCACCATATTCCAACCACACTTGCCTTTTTTCTGTTCCCACGATGTGCTGTAGGGCTCTTGCCCATGCTGCTCCCTCTACTCCCAAATCATTGTGAGACTATCTCTTTCTTGTCACTTAGGTCCTAGTTCAAACCCCTCAGTAGCCTTCCCTTGACCACCCAATTCAAATCAGTTCCTCTTCCTGTTTTCTTTTCTTTTACAACACATCATTCTTTGATATCTCACCATGTGCCTAACTGATTGTTGACTATCTTTCACCACTAGAAGGTAAGTGCTATAAGAGTAAAGATACTCTTGGTCACTCTTGTTTGGTATTTAAAAGGCAAGCAATAAATATAATAAATACTTGTTAAATGAAGAAATGAATTCTCTCTTGAGGGCATGAACCATAAAATATCTAAGTAGATTTTTAAAATGTATTTTGTAGAGGTCACTCAAACACCAGCTAGAAGACAAGGTCTCCACAATTCCTTTGGCTGTCAGCCTGTCATTTTTCTAGAGCTCTGTCATAATGCGTTACCTACAACTGGTAGATAATGCCACCCTATGTATCCGGCCATGATTTGTCACTCAGGAGATAACAGGTAGCAGACACTTTCAAAAGGTTCTTTCCAATGAGATGGGAGTTAGAAAGTAGCTTAAATTTTTTTCTTCTTGGAATAAATAGTGTTTAATAATATTTTCCAATTTTGAAAGTACATACCCCTTGTATGAATTTTAGAAAAACATAAATATATAAGCAAAAACTAGAAATCATTTATAATTCTATCTCCCCAAAATAAGAATTGTTTTGGAATACTTATCTTTATATGCATACTTCATAATTTATTATATTTAACAGTATCGGTAAAGTTGTGTGGTATGTTCACAGGTATTCATTTTATTATGCTTTATACCATACATACACATTACATACAGTCATGTACCATACAACAAGTTCTCACCTCCATCACCAACAGACCACATACGCAACCGTGCTCCCATATTATTATGATGGAGCTGAAAACTTCATTATAGATGTCACTACCGCCTAGTGACATCATAGCTGTCATGTAATGTCCATAAAGCAATGCATTACCCACGTGTTTGTGGTGATGCTGGTGTAAACAAATCTGATGTGCTGCCAGTCGTATAAAAGTCTAGCACATACAATTATGTACAGTACATAAAACTTGATAATGATAATAAGTGATTATGTTACTGGTTTATGTATTTATTATACTATACTTTTTTTTTTTTTTTTTTTTTTGGAGACAGGGTCTTGCCCTATTGCCCAGCCTGGAGTGCGGTGGCCTGATCATAGCTCACTGCAGCCTGAACTCCTAGGACTCCCTATGTTGCCCACGCTGGTCTCAAACTCCTGGCCTCAAGTGATCTGTGATCCTTCTACCTCGGCCTCCCAAAGTGGTAGGATTACAAGCATGACCCACTGCACCTGGCCTATACTATACTTTTTATTGTTATTTTAGAGTGTACTCCTATTTATTTAAAAAAAAAAAAAAAGCTAACTGTAAAACAGTGTCAGGCAGGTCCTTCAGGAGGTGTTCCAGAAGAAGCCATTGTTACCACAGGAGAGGACAGCTCCATACCTGAAGACCTTCCAGGTGGAAGTGAAAGGCAATGACAGTAAACCTGTACAGGCCTAGGTTAACGTGTGCCTTTGTGTCTTAGCTTTTAACAAGTAAGTTTAAAAAGTAAAAAATACATAAAATTAAAAAATGTTTAAACAGAAAAAAGCTTATAGAATAGGGATATAAAGAAAATATTTTCATATAGTCATACAATGTGTTTGTGTTTTAAAAAGCTAAGTATTCTTACAAAAGAGTCAAAAGTTTAAAAAAATTTTAAAGTTTATAAAGTAAAAAGGCTAAGGGTAATTTATTATTGAAAAAAGAAAAAAAATTTTATAAATTTAGCATAGCCTAAATGTACAGTTTTATAAAGTCTACATTAGGTGTAATGTCCTAGGCCTTCACATTTACTCACCACTCACTCACCCAGAGCAACTTCAGTCCTGCAAGCTCCATTCATGGTAAGTGCACTACACAGGTGTACCATTTTTTATCTTTTATACAGTATTTTTACTGTGCCTTTTTTATGTTTAGATATAATAAATACCATTGTGTTATAACTGCCTGCAATATTCAGTACAGTGACAAGCTGTACGAGTTTGTAGCCTAGAAGCAATAGGCTATATTTATAGCCTAAGTGTACCGTGGGCTATAACCATATAGGTTTGTGTAAGTATACTCTATGATGTTCAACACTGTTTGCACAATGACAAAATCCCCCATATTTCTCAGAATATGTCCCATCATTGAGCAACACATGACTATATTCTCTTTGGTATACATCAAAAACTTCATAAAGAAATACAAAATGAAAGCATATAGATTTCATTTTTTTCTTTTACATGAGCATTTACTATTTCTCTTGTCATTAAATATTCTTCAAAAACATTTTTGTTGTTCTATAATAATCCATTACATACTAATACTATAATTTATTTAGTCATGCTCTTACTGTTGGATGTATAATCTTTTATCCCAGGTTTTTTCTATATAAATACTGCTATAATGAGCATTTGGGGACTTAAATCTTTGATCATAAATCTGTGTCTGAATGACTTTCTTTAAAACTGATTCTGGAAAGGAGAATTTACTAGATGAAAAACTATGATTTTGGTAAGTATTGCAAAATTACTTTCCAGATAAATTCTACATATTTTTTTCAATACACCCTTACCAACATTGAGTATTTTTACTCATACCTTTGCTTGATGGGAGAAATGGTTATCTTGGTAAATATGTTTTCTTCTAAAAAATGTTTTTCAATTTTGAAGGAAATTAATTTTTTAAAGAAGAATAAATTTGCCTTCAAGCCAATTCATCTTGGGGAATTAAGTAACATTCCTAATTTCTGGGAATACTAAAAACATCTTATTTATAATATTTTCCTGACACACACAAACTACTTTCTCTCCTCACCCAGCGAAACACATACATAGTAGGCCCCCAAAAAACTATTTTAATATAAATATGGAAATAAAAAACAACCCTGTCACCATACCAACATTCCTCAACAACCACTTGTTCTCCCCACCACCACCCCCATCAACAGAAAGGAAGAACCTGGGGCACAAGAAAAATAAAGAAGAGTAAAAAGAAAATCAGCACCAGCACATAAATATGGCAAGCCCTTCTAGTCTTACTGTCCCCTTAACTTCTCTAGATTAGGCACAGATCATAAAACCAAAAAAAAACTAGACTACAAAGAAATTTCCTTTTTTTTTTTTAGGATGGCCTTAGGACAAAGAAATTTCCTTCTTAAACGAAGGGAACCAATCTGTAAAAACTGTTACATATGTAAAAACTAGTCTGTAAAAACACAATCTGTAGAAACTAGTCACATTTCCTAATTCAACCTACTTTAATAATCCAGAAGGAGGAAAGGGGAGGGAAGGGTAAGAGAACAGAGGGAAGGAGAAAGGGGAGAGGAGGAGGGGGTAAAAGAGGGAAGGAAAAAACAAACCACAATATCTACACTCCACTCTAAAAATCATTCCAGTTGCCTGAGAGGTAAGAGTAGATGATTAAGACTAGTGACAATCTGCCTGCTGCCTCATACACTTACAGCCACAAAGTCTAACTTCCTATAACAGCTAGGAAGCAGCAAACAGCTCTACTAAATCATCACTCTCTGCTCACCCCAGGCAAACAGGAAAAAGGCCAGCTCAAATAGATGACATCCTGGCTGGCAATGACAAAGGAGGCTTTCAATGGTGCAACCAGCCTGTCACTCTAAATCATGCAGACAATGTCTGCAAAGTTTTCTTTTTAAGGAAATATTAAAAAGGAAAAGACAGGAGTTGTTAATAAGGGGAATTAGCTTCTAGAATGTAGCAATATGGCTCCTGCTCACTTTAAAAACTAATTTCAGTGTAACAATTTAGATTCGAGGTGGGTTATTGTAATAACCAGTATATTTGGGTTATTGTAATTACCAATGTTTTAACATCTTATACCCAAATTCAAGGACAGGAGAGCGCAGGCCTCTGATTTTGTGTGTTTAAGTCCTCACACTAAAAGATACACTGTAGAGATGTAAAAAAAAGTCACATTATCATCTATGGCCCCGTATACATTACTAAAAACTTAGTCCAGGCAAGGCATGGTTGCTCAGGCCTGTAATCCTAGCACTTTTGGAGGCCAAAGCAGGTGGATCACTTGAGGCCAGGAGTTCAAGACCAGCCTGAACAACATAGCAAGACCCTGTCTCTACAAAAAAATAGAAAAATTAGCTGGGTGTGATGGCACACACCTGTAGTCCCAGCTACTCGGGGAGGCTGAGGCAGGAGGATCACTTGAGCCCAGGAGTTTGAGGTTGCAGTGCGCTATGATGATGCCACTGAACTCTACCTGGGCAATAGGATGAGACCCTATCTCAAAAAACAACAACAACAAAAAAGAACAAAAACAAAAACACAAACAAACAAACAAAAACCTTAGTCCAACACCATCTAACAACTACAAACAAGATGAGGCATGGCCATCAATAAACTAGTCAAAAGAAGGAGAATAAAAATTAAATATGTGAAGGCCCTTGTAAAAAGTAGAAAAAATACAATGAACTGAATAAAAATGCCAAATAATTTTTCCACATAAGGGAAAGTTAATGAGACTATCAACTTTAACACACTTTGTATATACAGCAGTTGCAGCTGTTGTTGCCGAGAGGGAGGGAAAGATGGAGAGAGGGAAGAAAAACCTTCAAAAAATTCTGGAAGTGAGAAATCCAAGCCTGCAGTCATGTCCAGGTAAATGGTGTTTGGGATTTCAAAAGAAGAAGACCTCATCGGTGGAATCACCATCCCAGAGGTATCTATCCAGTCAGTCTGTGAAACGGCTGAGACAGTGAAGTTCTCATCACTAGGCAGACACACTGAGGTATGGAAGGATGTCAAGCAACACTAGTGCTGGATCCTTTGTCGAGGTTATTACACGTAACAAGCTTTTTTTTGGCAGGGGGGAGATAACAGTTTAAAATACAGATTTAATACTTATTTCTGGAGAGTGATCTCACAATTAAAAGAAGTAACTGCCACTGAAGAAGGCCTTTGAAGATCATCTAGAAAACAATGCAGTAAAAGGCTTGAAATGTGAGGAAGATCATAAAGGACGTAAAAATGATGGCAACCCTCATAATGCCACATAAATGGATTCTGTGGTTCAGGATAAATATTCCAGTGATAGCAATATTTACAGATTTTTAAAGTGCTCTATCTCAAACAACGTGGAAGTTGAAAAAGAAAGTGAATATGATATCCTCCGAAAAACCATAGTCAATAACTTTATATTAACAGCATGTCTGGAAAGCATGGAGAACTTGAGTAAATTTGTTCATAAAATAAGTGTGAGAAAAGTAAAATTTTACAATTTATTTAGGGTAAAATGGGTGAACGAATATGAGATCTATTGTTTTTTTACAACCACATGTGAATCTATAATTATCTCAAAATAAGCTTTTAAAAAGATTTTAAAAATATGTATGTGCAATTAATAAATATTTTAATTAGACACTTAATTATCTATACCCCTAAAAGTTTCTGTATTCAAGTTAACCAAAACATTTTTCTTTTTCTTATTGAGAAAATGGAGGGGTGCCTTATATCTGGGTCTCTTCATACGCAAATATGAGATACTTTAGGAAATTCAAACCCTATATTGGAGTAAAATTAATGCTCAGTAGAATTCACTGTTGTATGTAGTAGAGAAAATAGCAGGAAAAAAGATTAAGTTCACCGCTGTCCTGCTACCTAAAGAAATCATATACAAGTTGATAAATAATTTTTGGTTTAAACTATTCCCAATCATTCTATAAATTTTTTCAGAATTCTCTATCAATCAAGGGTACTTTCTGGAGTGATAAAAATGTTCTGTATCTTGATCTGGGTGATAATTACATGGATGTATACATTTGTCAAAATTAAGTTAAACATACAAAATTGTGCATTTTACTATATATAACTTATAGCTGAATCAGTACTTCTGTTATAAAAAATAAATTTTAAAAATTCTACACTACAGTAAGTAGTTCTACTGGTATATCACAAAGGCATTCTTCACGCTGCTATGAAAACAACACACAGAAGACTTCCCAATCATCTAGTATGAGAACAAAAATCTGAGAATTAAACTGAGAGCAAAAAATTTAGGAGAGAGAACAATGACGTATTCCCTGACCATATTTTCCTCCTGGCTAGCCATGCTGCTTCTGAGAATGAGTGGGGTTGGTGAACCACTACATTTATGGAGGTCAAAGCACTTATTCCCAAATAGTTGACCAACATAATTAAATAGTTACAAAACTTTCGCAATGGGCTAACAATTATATTAAAGAATCACTTCTTCTAAGGCAAAATACTGAGCTCAGGATTTTCTACCATCCTTAAGACCATTATTACATAAAAACTGTTCAAGAATTACATATGCGCCTGTCGTACCCAAGTGGCAAGTATTTCTGCTTCATCCTGATGAAGTGTGCATTTATCTATTCTCACTGTTAAGACAATTCAGGATTGCAGAGAGAGGCATTCACTTACCCATATTTATGGAAAATTATTAAAATATATCAAAGGCAGGATAATTTTAATGAAAGATGAAAAGTAAACCTAAAGTACTATTATTAGATCTTTGTCAGAAAATGAGACATAAGCCTGGGAGATGACAGAATTGCAAGGGTTCAAACTATTAATACAAGGTTAAATGGGCTAGAAGGGCAGCTGTGTGGCTAAGAAAGAGAAGCACAAGGTAATTCTAACAGTTGGAAAATACCCAAGTAAAAAGACATCTGCAAGATGCAACATTTCTGTTCACATCATTCAGGTAAGATACAAGTACCAACAGAACATCTACTAAATATGATGCAGGAGAAAACAGTATCTAAGAATATATATATGCAAGAAATTGAAATATACAGGTAATGTCACTAACATTTTGAAAAAATGTCATTTGTACTTCAACAGCACCTTTCATTTGCTCAAATTCCAAACACTGTACCTTATATCAATCTCCTAGGACATGCTCAGGGAGGACATGAAAGGGTCAGGAGGATACCACACCTACCTTGAAGCTAGATGAGGAATGGTTGAAATGTGACAGCAAAAGAAACTGCTTTCCTTATTCCCAATCCAATTCTTACCGACAAATAAGTAAAGTTCAAAGTTCAAAATATTCATTTCCTATTTTAATCATCACCAAATACAAGATGAACTAAAGTCTGCAGAAGAAAATTCTCCATGTAATCAACCTGACTAGTTATAACCCCCAGTAGAGAGAAACAGAAGGAAACTCAAGAGTACATTTTTTCTATCTCTGCCTCAACAAGACTTAAAGTATTCCTATTCTACAATCATGAAAGATTCTATTGCTTCTTTTTGTATCATATTTCATTGCCTCCCAACCCTTATAATCATAAACCTGTCTAATTCTTATATCCCTCCCACTGTTGTAAACTCCTTTATAATTTTGTCATCAGTGTCACAACACAAGCTGCTACAGGGGTAGTGGTAAGAGCAGTGACTTGGGAGGAAAGGGTTTGGCTCAAAAGAGTGACCCTGTCTGGGTTTTTTCACCCATTAAAATAAAGTGAGTTACTTAGACCAATGACCACTGACATTCTATGAGTCTATAATCACACAATGATATACAGTAGTCCCCTCTTATCAGACAGGGATACATTCTGAGATCCCCAATGGATGCCTGAAACCACAAATGGTACCCAACCCTACATATACTATGTCTTTTCCTATACATAAAAATTTCTAATTTATAAATTAGGCACAGTAAAAGATTAACAATAACTAATGGAACAACTATAACAATATGTTAGCATCACTACTCTTGCACTTTGGGGTTATTATTAAGTAAAATAAGGGTTACTTGAACACAGCACTGAGATACCATGACAGTGTAACTGACGGCTAAGTGACTAACAGGCCAGTAGCACGTATAGAGCATAGATATGCTACACAAGGGGATGATTCATAACACAGGCATAAGTGAATGGGATGGCATGAGATTTCATCATGCTACTCAGAACAGTGTGAATTTAAAACTTACAAATTTTTACTTTGGGAGTTTCTATTTAGTATTTTCAGACTGTGGTTCACTGCAGGTAACTGACACTACAGGATGTGAAACCATGGATAAGCGGGGGACTACTGTAATCATATACAGGTATACCTTGTTTTATAGCACTTTGATTTATTGCACTTTGCAGATACTGCATTTTTTACAAATTGAAGGTCTGAGGCAACTCTGCATGGAGCAAATCTACCGGCACCATTTTTCCAACAGCATGCGCTCACTTCGTGTACCCCTGTCACATTTTGGTTGTTCTCATGATATTTCAAACTTTTTCATTATATCTCTTATGGTGATCTGTGATCAGTGATCTTTGATGTTACTACTGTCATTGTTTTGGGGCACCACAAACCACACCCATATAAGACAGGAAACTTAGTCAATAAATATTGTGTAAGTTCTGACCGCTCACTCTGCCAACAGGCTGTTCCATCTATCGCCCTCTCCTTGGGCCTCCCTATTCCATGAGACACACGATATTAAAATTAAGCCAATCATGCTACAATGGCCTGTAAGTGTTCAAGTGGAAGGAAGAGTCACACATCTCTCACTTTAAATCAATAGCTAGAAATGATTAAGCTTGGTAAGGAAAGCATGTTGAAAGCTGAGATAGGCCAAAAGCTAGACCTCTTAAACCAAACAGTTAACCAAGTTTTGAATGCAAAGGAAAAGTTCTTGAAGGAAATTAAAAGTGCTACTCAAGTGAACACACAAATGATAGCAAAGCCAAACAGCCTTATTGGTGATGTAGAGAGAGATCAAACAGCTACAACATTCCCTTAAGCCAAAGCCTAATCTAGACCAAGGCCCTAACTCTCTTCAGTTCTATGAAGGCTAGGAGAGGTAAGGTGGCCGCAGAAGAAGTTTGAAGCTAGCAGACATTGGTTAATGATATTTAAGGAAAGAAGCCATCTCCAAAACATAAAAGCACAAACTGAAGCAAGTGCTGATGGAGACATTGCAGCAAGTTATCTAGAAGATCTAGCTAAGATCTAGCTACACTAAGTAATAGATTTTCAATGTATACAAAACAAACTTATATCGGAAGAAGATGCCATCAAGAACTTTCACAGTTAGAGGGGAGAAGTCAATGCCTAGCCTGAAAGCTTCAAAGGACAGGCTGACTCTCCCGTTAGGGGTTAATGCAGCTAGTAACTTTAAGTTGAAGACGATGCTCATTTACCAGTTTAAAATCCTAGAGCCCTTAAAAATTATGTTAAATCTACTCTGCCTGAGCTCTATAATGGACAAGAAAGCCTGGATGACAGCACATCTGCTTACAGCGTGGCTTACTGGATATTTTAAGCCCATTGTTGAGACCTACTGCTGAGGGGAAAAAAGATTCCTTTCAAAATATTACTGCTCACTGACAAGTCACCTGGTTGCCCAAGAGCTCTGATGGTGGTATACAAGGAGATGAATGTTGGTTTTGTGCCTGCTAATGCAACATTCATTCTGCAGCCCATGGATCAAGGAGTAATTTCAAATTTTGAGTCTTATTATTTAAGAATACATTTCATAAGCCTATAGCTGCCATAGATAGTGATTCTTGTGATGGACCTCAGCAAAGTAAATGCAAAATCTTCTGGAAAGGATTCACCATTCGAGATGCCATTAAGAACATTTGTGATTCATGGGAGGAGGTCAAATTATTAACAGAAGTTTGGAAGTTGATTCCAACCCTCATGGATGACTGAGGGGTTTAAGACTTCAGTGAAGGAAGTCACTACAGCTATGGTTAAAAACAGCAAGAGAATTAGAATTAGAAGGGGAGCCTAAAGATGTGACTGAATTGCTACAATCTCATGATAAAACTTGCATGGATGACAAATTGCTTCTTACGGGTAAGCAAAGAAAGTGGTTTCTTGAGGTGGAATCTACTCCTGGTAAAGATACTGTGAACATTGTTGAAAGGACTACAAAGGATTTAGAATATTCCATAAACTTAGCTAATAAAACAGTGGCAGGGTTTGAGAGGACTGACTTCAACTTTGAGAAAAGTTCTACTGTGGGTAAAAAAAAAAAAAATGCTATCAAACAGCATCACATGCTACAGAAAAATCTTTTTTGAAAGGAAGATGCAAAGGCATCACTGACCCTTATTTAACTGGTTTTCTTAGCACTTTGGGATTTTTTTGTACTGTCATTTGTATAGTACAAAAACCCTAGTCCCATACTGAATTTCCACAGCTATTTGCTTTCCTTAAGAAAATTATCTTGCCCTGATCCAACTAAATGTCATACTATGTATGTTCACCTTTTCTAAAACATCAGGTATTCTGAATTTTAATCAAGTTTTCTACTGAGCCACCTACCCCACCCAATTTGATGCCATTCACAGATTTAATTAGCATACTCTGTCTGCCACCATCTAAGACTCTGATGGAAATACTGTAATAAAAAGCACTGTGCTCAGGATCCAGCTGATAGAATTTAACTTAGATTGCACAGTCCCCCTCTCCAATGCTGAGGACTGGTTGCTGAGCCTTGGCTAATTGTTCTCAGAGGACTTTGATAGTCCTAGGTCAGTCTACCTTCTTAGCCATAAAACTTGCCACCTCTCAGAAATACGCTCCTTAAACCATCACCAAAAAAACAAGATGAACGGCTATAAGTTGGCAGAAAAAAGACCCATAACAAACAACCTATAGTAGTTGATTGCCCTTAGTGCCCCAAGATGGTGAATCTGCAGCACCATCCTCTTCTTCAAAGAATACAGCAGAAATTTTCTTGACAAGACTTTATTCAACTGGCTGTATTAACCTATGCTATTGAGACCCCCATAAAGTATATGACATAACCACAGCTTGCCAAGTGCTCTTTCAAGCTGAATGTCTATCAAGATCCAGTTGTTTTCTGTTCATAGGTTTCTGTGTCTTATTATAAAACTATGCCTGTTTTACTTGTTATTGCAATTACATAATTTAATTAGTTACAACCTAAACCAGTAAGTACAAAAAGAAAGCATTATTTCTATGAAATCTATGTTGACTACTTTGAATAGATTAAAAGACATGTTGCTATTAGAAGAAAAAAAAAATGCTGGCATATTAAGCATGGCCAAGACAATTTAAGGACTGGGGAACAAATCATAAAAATCTAGAAAGACTAAGCAAAGAAAACAATCAATAAAGTGAAGAGACAATGTACAGATTGGGAGAAAATATTGCAAACCATACTTTGTTTTGTTTTTTTTTTGAAACAGGGTCTCTGTCACCGAGGCCAGTGGCATTATCATAGCTCACTGCAACCTCAAACTCCTGGGCTCAAGTGATCCTCTTGCCTCAGCCTCCTCCCCCTCTCCACTGAGTAGCTGGGACTACAGGCATGCAGCTGCAAACCATACTTCTGATAAAGGGTTCATATTCAAAATATATAAGGAACTCAAAACAACTCAATAGCAAGAAAACAACTCAATATTTTAAATGGGCAAAAGACCTGCATGGACATCTCTCAAAAGAAGACATGCAAATAGCCAACAGGTATATGAAAAAATGTTCAACATCACTAATCATCAGGGAAATGCAATTAAAACCACAATGCGGTATCATCTCACTCCTATAAGAATGACTATGATCAAAAAGACAAGAGGTAAGTGCTACAAGGATGTAAGAAAAAAGGGAACTCTTGTACACCATTGGTAAGAATGAGTACACCCAGTGTGGAAAACAGTAAATTAAAACTAGAAACAGAGCTACCATATATGATTCAGCAATTCCACTTCTGGGTATATATCCAAAGGAAATAAAATCACTATGCTGAAGAGATATCTGCACTCCTGTTAGAGTAGGAGATTAGGAGACAGGCCTGAGACCAGATGCAGGGGCTTGCAGAGTGGGTGCAGGTGTTAAAGTAAACAACCCCCAGACAGAAGCTAACTAAGGGGGCTGATAACCACAGGCAAGAACCAGCTTCAACCAGCTTATCAGCTATCTCTGTCACCTTACCATGAACTATGGCTATCATTTACACTGTGATTTTAAAATTTCTTAGCCCTTGAAATCGCCGTGACAGTTCCAAAACAACATATAAAGTATGAAAATGGGAGGGAACCCAATTCTAGGAATTACTACCCAAATTCTTAGTAAAAGCCAATTCCTTAGCCTTGAATACTCCCCTCAATTAGTAAGACTTCAAAAGACCAAAAATCACTTCCTCCCTGTGCAGCTGCTCTTTTTGAGCCTGCCCATGCATGCTCGCTTGCTCGCTCTCTCTCTCTCACATTCACTTTCAATCTTTCAATAAAAAGCTGCTTGCTTGGCTTACATACCGCGTCCTGAAATTCTTTTCTCCTGAGGATCACCAACTACCTGGAAAAACCTCCACTCAGAAGCCGCTAACACTCCCATGTTCACCGTAGCATTATTTACAATAGCCAAGTCATGAAATCAACCTAAGTCAATGGATGAATGGATAAAGAAAATGTGATATATATACACAATGGAATACTATTCAGCCTTTAAGAAGAAGGAAATCTTTTCCTTTGTGACAACATGATGAAACTGAAGGACATTATGCTAAGTGAACTAAGCCAGGCACAGACAGACTTATCTCAATTATATGTAGAATGTAAAAGAGTGTAACCCGCAGAAGCACAGAGTATAATGGTGGGGGGGAGACAGATGTTGGTCAAAGGATACAATATTTCAGTTACACAGCAGGGAGGAATAAATTCAGGAGATCTATTGTACAATATGATGATTATACTTAATAACAATGTATTGTATACTTGAAAATTGCTGAGAGAGATTTTCAATCTTCTCACCACAAGAATAATAAGTATGTGAGGTAATGGATCTGTTAATTAGCCTGATTTATCCATTCTACAATTTATACATTTATCAAAATATGTTGTACACAATAAACATATATAATTTTTATTTTTCATAATAAAAATCTTAATTAAACTTTTTTTAATTGAGAAAGAGTACCCTCAGATTGCTTCATATGTCTTTAGATTCTCATGCCATGTAATGAAACCAAAGCTGGACATTAATTATTATTAATATAACACTTACTTGGGCACTTATGTGCCAGTCACCAGCAGGATTAAATGAGCTAATCATTTAAGCTAGTACGTGTTTGACAATTACTGGCTCACTGCTATTATTACCCATGTTATACAAATGGGGAAACTGAGGCACATAAAAGTTAAGTAACTTGCTTAGGTTCACACACTAGTAAAAGGCAGAGAATGAGGGTTCCAGCCCAGAAGGCCTGTCCCAGAGGCCATATTCCTACTATGCTAAGCTGTCACAGATAATGTATTATTTGTAAGGCTTATGCAGAAATAGTGTACAGCTCTCAAATTGGTTGACTGATATACCAAAAAAAGGCCTTAGGCCTACATTTAAAAATATAAATCATGTAAATTTATGCTTTAAATTAAACATTCAAGTTATTTTTTAACATTGCAAGCTTTAACACTTTTTTTTACTTACTTACCAATCTCATCAATTTGAATTGAGTGACTTTTGCTATACATTTCCCATGTTCAAGAGCAAGCCAGTCATACACCACAATGATAGAGCAAGTATTAATAGCTTCATATTAATTACTGATATTATTGACATACCATATTCCCTTTTCCCAGGAAAAGAAAGAAAAGTATTTACAGGCTTAAATGCAACATCCTGAGATTCTACCCATGATTAATCAGCACCACTACAGTATGAGAAATTTCAGAAGTACAGAGGACAAACAGGCAACTCTACCAAAAGCTTAAAAAAAAAAAAAAACCTGCAAAATATAATTAAATCTATGGAGAAAGCCTTCCATCTTAGTGGATTACATTAATTTCTCTACCATCTTGCTGAGTGCTAAACTGCAATCAAATACAACTGTAAAATCAAAAGCAACTTCTAAAACAAAATCCATCTCCACACCGTTACTTATTACCACAATAAAGTCATTAAGTAAATTCCTCTCTGAAACCTAAGTACAAACTACAATGTAATAAATCAAGGAGGCATCTGAGGTATGTTTACCAAAGTACGGAAACCTAAGGAGACAATGTAAAATGTCTTTTCAACCCAGTATACAATTTTTTAAAAGCATTCTATGCAGCCCCCAATGTAGTAATTAGTTCAAGCAATGGACGCTGAAACAATTAGGTAAAAGGTTATTGAAGAACAAGATACCATATGGTCTCAAAGTTTCATCCTACAAACACTTACAAAATATTAATACGAAGAGAAAGTCATACCTTTAGAATCTGGCATTCAATATCTTAACCAAGTGATCAAACTTCAGTACACAAGTAAGGAGACAACTTGCTATTATGTTCACCTTAATGTAATGTACATTTGTTTTAAACTAAAATAAAGCATTTAAGGTATTAAGATTTATGCTATAACTTAGTTTTTCACTTAATCATTGGTATGTTAAAAAGTATACAACCTCATCCTAATATTAAGTATCCTTGCCAACATGTTTAACCTAAATCATGAAAAAGCAATGAGACAAATATAAAATGTGGGATGCCTGGCCAAACCTCCTTGACATGAAAACAAACCTCACTGACGTGAAAAATAAAAAGAGGCAGGGGAACCATTCTAGATTAGAAGAGACAAAGAGAAATATCAAACCAATCACAATACATACATCATTTTGGGATGTTATTAACTAGCTTAGAAGGGAGGGGGGAGAGCTATAGAAGACATTTTTGGGACAGCTGGGTAAATTTCAGTATGGATTATAAAATAGTTAACATGAAATTATTGCTAATTAAGTGTGATGAATGATACTGTGGATATGTATGAAAATGTCCTCATTCTTAGGAGATTCAAGCTGAAATACTAAAGAGGTAAAGTATAATATTTGCAAATGGTTCTTAAAAAGGTATATTTATAGAAAAAGGCAAAGCATGGTTGGCAAATGTTAATAGTCAGTGAATCTAGGAGAAGAGTATACAGATGTTCATTATATTAATACTACTTATCTCAACCTTTCTGTGGGGTTGAAATTTTTCAAAATAAAAAGTTGGAGGACGTTCACACAAAGACTTGTACATGAATGTTCATTAATGCATAATAGCTAAAAACTAGAAACAATACAAATGCCCATCAACTGGTGAATGGATAAATAAAATGTGATATTATCCACAGAATAGAATACTATTCAGCAATAAAAAAAGAACTATGGATACATACTACAACATGGATGAACCTCAAAAACATGTTCAGTGAGAGAAGTTAGTCATAAAAGACTGCATATTATGATTCTACTTTCATGAAATATTCAAAAAGGCAAATCAAGAGATACAGAAAGCCTATCAATGGTCACCTAGGGGTACGAGCAGGAATTGACTATCAACAGGCCAAGGAAATTTTTCAGGGTGATCAAAATGTCCTAAAACTAGATTACAGTAACTGTAGACAACTGTATAAATTTACTGAAAATCACTGAACTATACAGTTGTAATGGGTGAATTTTATGGTACGTAAATTGTACCTCAATAAAGTGGTCAACAAAAAAGTTGGGAGAGGAACATTCTATGACCTAACAAAAAAGTTGGAAGAGGAACATTCTATGACCTAAAAAAAAAAAAAAATCAATGTAAAACAATGATAATTTGGAAAGGAATAAATTCAATGATCTGCTAGTGCAGAATGAAGGCAGAAGTCAGATATCAAGCTAAGCTATAAGATTAAAGAGAACTACATTTCTACAAAAAACAGATAAAAATGAAACATTCAATAACATTTTCCTTAAAAAGTAATGAACTCCAATCCCCAATTCCTTATTATATATTCCAAAATATACTTTATATTTCCAAATAAGGCCCCCAGAAAATACATAACTTTTCATAATCAAAATATTTCCTTTAATAACAAAAAGACAAACAACCCAATTAAATAATGAGCAAAGGATTCAAACAGCCATTTCTCCAAAGAAGGTATCCAAATAGCCAAGAAGCACAGGAAAAGATGCTGCAATGCAATCAAAACCACAATGACATATATTTCACATCTACCAGAATGGCTATTTAAAAAAAAAAAAAAAAAGCATTGGCCAGGATGTAGAGAAATTCGAACATTCATCATTGTTGATGCAATATATAATGGTACACCCACTGTGGAAAACACTTTGGCAGTTCCTCAATAAGTTAAACATAGAATTACCACATGATCCAGCAATTCCAATCCTACGTATATACCCCAAAAGAATTAAAAACAGGTGTTCAAACAATAACTTACACATACACATTCGTGGCAGCTCTATTCACACAGTCAAAAGGTGGAAAGAACCTAAATGTCCATTAACTGACGAATGGATAAACAAATCTGGTGTATCCATACAATGGAATATTATTCAATCATAAAAAGAATGAAGTAATGCAATAATGATACACACTACCACATGGATGAACCTTAAAAACATTATACAAAGTGAAAATAGTCACATGTCTTATGATTCCATTCATATGACATATACATAATAGGCAAATCCACAGAGATAGAAAACAGATTAGTGGTTGCAAGGGGCAAATAGGAGTGATTGTTCAATGTGTAAGCGTTTCCTTTTGGGATGATAAAAATGTTCTGGAACTAGATAGTGATGACTGCACAATACTGTACTAAATGCCACTGAATTGTTTACTTTAAAATGGTTTAAATGGTATGTTTTATATTATATGTATTGTACCACAATTAAAAAAAAAAAAAAAAACTCTGCCTGTGGGTGTATAGCGTTTTTAACCTGAACTTATTATAATTGTTTCTACTGCTTTTGGCTTTTGTATATACCACAGATCATATTATACATGTGTCATAATACTTAACATCTACTGAGCACTTGCTACTTTGCTATAAGCAAGACATATGTTAGGCACTTTTTGTGCATTTTAGTTAATCCTAAAAAACCTGTAAGGTAGGTAGGTATTATCATCTACGTTTTATGTGTAAGAAACTAAGGCTCAGAGAAACAAGGCAGCTTAACTAGTAAGAAATATAGCTAGGATTCAAACCCTAACATTTTTAAGATCAATATAAAAGGAAGGGAATAAAATAAGATACCTTCCAGTAATACAATTCTATGAATATGCCACATGAAAGAAAGAAAATCATATCCTTCCCCAAACTATCCTAACAATAGCTTTCCAGTAAAATATACAGACAGAAAGTCAACGCTAGTCCTAAAAACCCTTTAGTATGATACATGCTAGCATTTCTTTCCTTCAACCAGGACAAGACATTAATTATTAATAATTGTGCTGGATACCACTTAAAGAGAACCCAAGAAGTCCAAGGTAATTGTCACCACTCATTTCAAAGTAAATCATGAAAAGTGTGGAGAGAAACTGGCTATAAACAAGCACCTAAGGAAAGGAAAATTTTAAAAATACAGATTCCTACGCCTCACCCCAGGACCTAGTGAATCAAAATCTCTGGGCTAATGCTCAATAATCCTTATGTTTTCTTAAAAGCCGAAGTGGACAGCCATGTTTGGGAACTGCCACAGGGAAGTTAAAAAAAAAGAAAAGAAAAGGTTTTTTTGAGTCAAACAAAAGAACACATAGGCCCAGTGCAACTAGCATTGATCCTGGAGTACCAGATTACAGGACTTACTTATAATCTAGTTATGACGTCAGGCCCTTATACTGTACACCTACATTTCAAAGGACATGATTCTACCCAAAATATACTTAAATGTTTGCATTAATTCATGATATTCAACATATAAAATTGTACCTATATTGCCTTTAAGAAATCTTTTATTGATTAATTCTAGCTGCTCATGTATGACATAGATGTATTATATGGGATACATATACACACTAGTAACCTTACACAACATTTAGCATGGTGCCTAACAATCCACCCCAAATAGTTTTCAAATAAACAAGCACAAGTAAATCCAATTAACTATTCACTGACACCCACACTATGTGCCAGGCACCGTTCTAGGTGCTGTGAATAAGCCAAGAACAAGACATAGTCTCATAACACTTATTAGCAGGGTTATCAGTCACTAAGCAGGCTGCTATGAAAGTACCCACCCCTTTTCATCATTTTCTTTATTTTACTTTTAGATTTGAACACTCTGCTTCATCCTTCCCTGGGGCATTATAGGATTCTCACTTTGTCGTATCAATCCCTTTAAATTCCAGTTTTCATTTTACATGGAGAAAATGTACATCCACACAGCCTCTGTTACTATGTCAAAGCAATTGGAAAATCCCAAAATCCACATTTCCACTGGGCTGAGACTTTCCAATATGCCTAATAATGGTACTTTATGACCTAGAAGTTCCAATGAATTGGTAGTAAGAAAACATTGATCTGCTTCAGTGGCACTGTAATTGGAATGGTGATTAAATGCATCATGTTAAATTTACCCTGGGCCTTTTCCAGTGTAGCAAATATAAAATGAGCTATCAGCATCACCAGAGCCTAAACCACTATTTCCTTCTAAAATGATACTTCTCCTGCATGTCAAAGGTGATATGTTTGAGCTTCCCCATTAATAATTAAGTGGCATAACATGACAAACTGTATACGCCCATATTGGCTTCCACAGGATGTGCACTGCCCAACGTGGTTTATTCTGTTTAGCAACTTGGGACAAACTTATGTATGTCAGAGCAGCACATTTGCACCACTATAGTTAATGGTCTGTCAGCATTTCCATTATAAAGCAATTTTCAAAGGTTTATTGCTCTGCTGAAGAATTTGCTCTGAGCCAAAATTTGGCATTGCAGAAAAGCAAAAACTGTAGCCTGTAGTTGTTTATTCCTTTCCAAGTAGGCCAAGTAGTTTGTTTTTTTAAAGTTAATCTGGTCCTTTATTTCAGAATTTCTTCATATAGCTCTTTGGGAATATCCACAAAACAAAAACCTCACACCTCACAAAGGGACTATTGTTTGGTAATAGCAGCTAGCAACTTGCAAGGTACAAAGCATAGATTCCAACTTATTTATGGAAAAGAATTTTTAAAAAGCAAGCATATTTTTAATGAACTGCCAGTTTAAAAACTTTTCATCAGTCCTACCTTAGTTGTGATTACATTATTCATATTAGAGTACATACTCTGCCACTGTTATTAAAATCAATGGATGACTTTAAAATTCTCATCAATTGCTAAACCTCCTTTTATCCTTCCCACCCAAGAACCACAGACTACTGACCTAATATGAATGTCACCTATTGTCAATTCCATCTTACTCCACTAGTTAAAGGGAGTAAATGCTGTAAATAAAAGCTAGGTGGCAAGAAAGGTTACACAGTAGATAGGAGAAGCTTTGAAAATAATTTAGAAAATTCAGAAAATGGATGATCTACTCCTGAATGACAAAGTTCACAGAAAACAAATGTGGTAATCTAAAAGATTGGTATATTAGTGATAAACTAACAATTTTATTCAATCTCTGGAAACCATTCTAATCTGAAAGCTTGCCAGAATATTTCATGCATCAAACAAAGAAGAAATCAACTATTCCAGTATTCTGGTTTCTTGTTATTGAACCTAACTTGAAAGCTTAAATATTTACACTTCAAATTACAGGGATTTTCAATTATACAGCTAATTATAATTCTGCTACAACTCTACCCAATGAATAAACGAGATGTAACATAAGAACGGTTTCTAAGCTTAAAAATTCTCATTATGTACAAATAAAGACCCTCTAAAACTGTGGAGATTGGTGATCAAAGTAATCTTTTAAAAATGAATACTTTTTAGAGAAATGCAAAGATCCATCCTGAACTAATGCATAGATATGTTTTGATATGCTTTGCCAATTTTCCAACTTTATACTGGTTTAAATTATTACTATTTAAAACCATTTATGAAACTATTCCCAAACTAAGTAACATACAGAATAATGTTTGTAAAATGTTAAACAAACAGGATCTAAGCCAGGCGCAGTGGCTCAAACCTGTACTCCTAGCTACTTGTAAGGCTGAGGTCAGAGGGTCTCTTGAGCCCAGGAGCTCAAGGCCAGCCTCAGCAATATAGGGAGACCAAGTCTCTTTAAAAAAAAAAGAAGAAGAAAAGAAAAAGAAAAAGAAAAGAAAGGAAAGAACGAAAGAAAGAGAAGCTTCCTATTGGAATGCTACCTGAAAAGGGAAAGTCTACATTCAATTAAAATCATTTTTTAAAAAAGGGATCTAATTCATGATTATACCTATTTGAAATACGGACACGAACACACCACACAAGGACTAGAAGGGTCTAACAAAAATTAAAAGATATGGACAGGGGCCAGGCAAAAGCAGTGGCTCACACCTGTAATTCTAGCACTCTGGAAGACCAAGGTGGAGGATTGCTTGAGGCTGGGAGTTCAAGACCAGCCTGAACAAGAGCAAGACCTGTCTCTACAAAAAACAGAAAACGTAGCCAGGCGTGGTAGTGCATGCCTGTAGTCCCAGCTACTTGGGAGGCTGAGGCAGGAGGATCACTTGAGCCCAGGAGTTGGAGGCTGCAGTGAGTTATGATGACGCCACTGCACTTCAGCCTGGGTGACAGAGTGAGACCCTGTGTCTTTAAAAAAAAAAAAAAAAAAAAAAAAAAAATGAACAAAATTTTATTTTATGATTTTTATTAATGTTATATTCTTTTTATAACAAATATTTTATATTCATATTCCAAATTAACCCCACCTTTACTTTTGGCAGGCATTAGCTATACCTTCCAAATTTACAAATATTAAAGCTGAATTCAAAAACAGATTTACCAGAGGATATTCAACAAACTAGGAGAATATTTAAGATTAACCCTAATAGCTACAAGTGTTAAAAGTTAATTGGTTTGATGTATAGAATGAGAGATCCAAGTAAGGAATTAAATTACTTTTATCTTTTGCAATTTTGTTAAAGGTACCAGCTAGAAGGTCCCTCCAGTACTTAACATGAGGACCTGTGAATCCTTCTGGCTTTTGTGAAGAAACCTCAAGTCAGTCTGAACTGGTGGTTCAGATGCAGCTAATGGAGAGATGCAGCAACCTAGCATGAGAGTGAGCATTAAACCTTCATTCAGCCTCACTACTTGTATTCAAAAGATTGAAGCTTCTCTTAAAGGTTGACTGCAACACATTGGAAGTTAGGTATTGATCATTTCATTTCCATGTTAGAAAGACAAATACACCCTTGGTAATGATTTAAAATAACAGCAAAGGGTTTTACCAGATTTGATAATAACTTTTCATGTCCTATCCATTTGCCATTCAAACTCCCCTGTCTTCTCAGGATGCCCTTTTCCTTAATATGCTATTAGTAGGAAAATACAATTATAGAACCACTTACCATTTTAGTGTAAGAAAGCCCTCGCCACAGTGAAAGGACCAGAATGAATTGCCAAAAGTGGGGCAGCTGGTTTCCTGCTCCCTTACCTCTAACACCACAGTAACCTACTTTCAATAAAATTTAATTTATTCCAATAAATATATCATATGTTAAACATTCAATAGGCACAAAAGTATGAAAAGTATGCCTCATTCCCACCCCTGTCTGCCAGACACCAGTCCCCCCCATTAGAAGCAACCACTAGTTTCTTTTAGATCCTTCCCTGTGGCACATCCTGTTTTAAACCATATCCCCATCCTCTAAATCTCAGCACTCTCTAGCCTGCCTGTGTACTTTATTTTTCTCACTAGCATTGATCACCAATAGGCTTACCAATATATTTTCATTATGTACACTTATTACACATTATTTCATTATTTACACATAGATCAATTATTTTATTCTTGTCCCACCCCCATTTGCACTTAGAATAAAAGCTCCATTAAGAACTCTGCTATATTTCCAGAGCATGGAACACAATGGACCCTTGACAAGTATTTGTTGAATGAGTTAATAACCCCATTATCACAAATACTGATAACAAGTAAGTTACCTATTCTTTACAAAATACTAACGCTAGGCCGGACTTGGTGGCTCACACCTGTAATCCTAGCACTTTGGGAGGCCAAGGGGGAGGGGAAGGAATGCTTGGTGCCAGGAGTTCCAGACCAGCCTGAGCAAAAACAAGACCCAGTCTCTACAAAAAATATAAAACTTAGCCAGGCATGGTAGTGCATGCCTATAGTCCCAGCTACTCAGGAGGCTGAGGCAGGAGAATCACTTGAGCCCAGGAGTTGGAGGCTGCAGTGAGCTATGACGATGCCACTGCACTCCAGCCTGGGTGACAGAGTGACCACCAAAAAAAAAAAAATTATAATAATAAATAAAAACCCACAACTAATGCTTTTCCAAAAAGGGAGGGAAAAACCCTACAGAATTAGCATACCCTACATAGAGAGCTAAATCAGTTAAAAGTAATGAAAATTGCAATAATTCAATATTACCCATTATTTGAGATTGTAAAGTTTACACTGAATTTCTGTTCAAACACCACTTGTAAGATTACTTTCCCCTGGGATTTTCCTGAAAATGAGATGTCTTATGCAAGTCTATTCCAAAGGATTAAAAACAAAAATTTAAAAAAAAAATTTTTTGTAGATAAGGTCTTGCTCTGTTGCCTGCACTGGAGCGCAGTGGCACAATCATAGCTTACTGCAGCCTCAAACTCCTGGCCTCAAGCAATCCTCCTGCCTCAGCCTCCCAAAGTGCCCGGATCATAGGCGTAAGCCACCATGCCCAGCCCAAGGGGGTAAAATTTTCAATGGTAATTTGTAATCTCAGGAGTCCTGAAAAGGTAGCTTGCTATGTAATTTTTTCAGAACAAAATATAAAGAAGTTATAAATGAAAACATTAAGAATAAGTGTGGGAAGAAATCCCCACACATATGCAGAAAGACATATATTACAAAGGTTTCTGCAGCACTGTTTAAAATAGTTACATAACTGAACAGTTAAAACGAGACTGGCAACAACTTGAATGCCCATAAAAAGAGACTAATTAAAGTATGATGAATCTATTGAGTATAATATAAAGCTATCCAAAAGAATGATATAATTCTATACATGCTGATATGGAACAATCTACAAAACACATCACAAGAAGCTCTATGAACAGTATGTCTAATACATACCCAAACATGTATTGTTTAAATTCATAATTGTTAAGCAAAGTATAATACGGAAGGATACCCCCTCATCAAAAACACCCTGGTAACAGAGGCTGCCTCAGGGTAAAGGAACTGTGAACTTTAGAAAGATTTACTTTTCAGGGTAAACCATTTTGTATTGTTTAAATTTTTAACATGTACATGTATTATGTTTTCAAAACAGAAGGGGAAATTACAGAATTGCAAAGAAAATTTATTTGAAATATGCAAATAATGCACATCTCTAGTGTCTAAGACATAAGGGTTAAAATTAGATCAATCTCATTTAAAGAGTGCTTATTTCAAATATTAATTTACATATTCAATTTTTATTGAGAGAAAAGGATATGAGCATCCAACAGACGGAGAAAAAGAATTGGATAAAAATTGATAAGCATCCATGATTTTAAAAAAAAAATCACAGGGAACAGAAAGGAAATTCCTTATTCAGAAAAAGGATACTATAAAAGAAATTTTAAATAAAGCCAACAGGGAACATCAAACTTAATGGTGAAAAGCTGAGAGCTTTCTGTTTCAAATCAGAAACAAAACAAGTATAACCATTATCATGACATCTATATATCTCCCCAATGTAAGGAAGGACAAAGAACCACTGGAAACAACTAGGGAAAACAACAGCCATAGCTCACACATGGCCTGAATAGTGCCTGTTCCTATCAGTAAGAATGGAAAACCTTACAATTCATATGACATTGGGTAGAGTGCTCAAAAGAGTTTTTCCTCAGTAGTGAGTAGAGTAAAGGAATCCTAGGTTAAATGCTGATATGGTACAGCCTAACAAAATTTAGAAAGACATGAAATGATTGAACTCGTTCCAAGAAACTTAACTGCATGCCAAAACAAAGCTGAGGAATATTTATAAGAACACAAAAATATCTATCACCCAACAAGGTAAAATCCACAATGTCTGGTATATGATCAAAATTTACAACTAGCATGCAAAGAAGCAGGAAAACATGACCCAGAGTGACAAGAAAAATCGAATCAATCAAAACTGATCTAGAATTGATACAGATGATAGAATGAGTAACCAAAGACATTAAAACAATAATTGTAACTGTATGTCATACGTTCATAACGTAGGAAAATTAGCCGGGCGTGGTGGTGCATGCCTGTAGTTCCAGCTTCTCCAGAGGCTGAAGCAGGAGGATCGCTTGAGCCCAGGAGTTTGAGGTTGCAGTGAGCTAGAATGATGCCACTGCACTCTAGCCCAAGTAATAGAGTGAGACCCTGTCTCAAAAAAAAAAGAAAAAAGAAAAAGGTAGAATAAGAAAAAAGTAGAGACTTCTAAAATATTTTAAATAAACCTAATAGAACTCTTAGGGATGTAAACTATACTATCTGAAATGAAAAATATACTACATGGAATTGATGGCAAATTAAATACTGTAGAAGAAAAGATAAATGAATCTGAGGAGCTAGCAATAAATATTCAAAATAAAACAGAGGGCTAAAAAAAAGGAAAGAAAAAAACACATGAGTGAGGAAATTTTAAGAGGCTTAATATATGTGCAATTGGAGTCTATGAAGGGGTAGAAGAGAGGCAGAAAAAATACTTGAAGAAATAATGGCAGAAATGTTTAAAAATTTGATTAAAACCATAAGCCCACTGATCCAAAAAGCTCAATAAACACAAGCACAAAAAATATAAAGAAAACACCACCAAGGCACATCATATAATAAAACTGCTTAAAAGCAGTGATAAAGACAAAATCTTACAAGTAGCCAGGAAAAAGCACATTACATAGAACATAAAGAAGATAAGAATAGAAGGAAATTTCTCATTGGAAACAATGCATGCTAAAAAGACAGTGGAGCAACACCTTTAGAATACTGAAAGAAAAAAACTATCAACCTAGAATTCTATACTCAGCAAAACTGTATTTCAAAAAAGGATAAAGATCTTCTCACACATACAAAAGCTAAAGGAGTTCCCCACTAGCAGACCTGCACCACAAGAAATATTAAGGTAAGTATTTCAGGAAGCAGGAAAATTACACCAAATGGAAATAGGGACCCACACAAAGAAATTATGAGCACTAATCAATAGACTTTTCTAATTATTCATATCTCTTTAAAAGATGACTCTTTAAAGCAAAATTAATAACCATGCAGTATGAGTTTTATAACACATGGAGAAGTAAAAGTGCATGACAACAATAACACAAAGTTGAAGAGATAATAACAGAAGAAAGGTCCTGAAGTTGTACAATATCACTTGAAGGCAGACTGTCATAAGGTAAAGATAAAAGTAACCACTAAAACAACACAATTTAAAAGTTATACCTAGAAGCCTTTTATAAGATTGAGGAGGTTCCCTTCTAGTCCTAGTTCATTGAATGTTTTTTATCAAGAAATGGTGTTGGATTTTATCAAATGCTTTCTCTGCATCTATTGAGAGGATTATGTGATTTTTGTTTTTCATCCTATTGAAATGATTTATTATATCAATTGACTTTCAGATGTTAACACAACCTTGGACTCCTGAGATAATCCCACTTGGTCATGGTACATAATTTTTTTTTTTTTTTAAGAGACAAGGTCTCACTCTGTTGCCCAGGCTGGAGTGCAGTGGCATGATCATAGCTCACTGTAACCTCGAACACCTGGGCTCAAGTAATCTTCCCACCTTAGCCTTCTGAGTAGCTAAGACTACAGGCATGCACCACCACACCTGGCTAATTTTTTTTTTTTTTTAATAGAAATGGGGGTCCTGCTATGTTGCCCAGGCTGGTCTCAAACTCCGGGCTTCAAGCAATTCTCCCGCCTTGGCCTCCCAAAATGCTGCAATTACAGGTGTGAGCCACTGCACCCAGCCTTAACTCTTTTTATATATTAACAAAACAATATTGTTGATTTGGTTTACTGGTGTTCGATTGAGGATTTTTGCATCCATATTCATAAGAGATATTGGTACGTTGTTTCTTGTGATATCGTTTTCTGGTCTTGGTATTTGGTAATAGTGGCCTCATAAATTGGGAAGTGCTTCTTCCTAATCGTGTGTGTGTGTCTGTGTCTGTGTGAAGAACTGTCATTAATTCTTTAAATGATTGGTAGAATTCCTCAGAATTCCATCTAGGCCTAAGCTTTTCTTTGTGGGTAGCTTTTTGATTACTGATTTAATCTCTTCACATGCTATAGGCCTATTCTGATTTTCTACTTCTTAAGTCTTCAGTAGTTTGAGTCTAAGAACTTGTCCATTTCATCTAAATTATCTAATTTGTTGGAGGACAATTTGTTCATAGTATTCTTTTACAATCCTTTTCATTTCTATGAGGTCAGTAGTAATGTCTCCTTTTTCATTTCTAATTCTATTAATTTGAGTCTCTCTTTGTATCTTGTTCAATCTAGATAAATGTCAATTTTGTTGATCTTTTCAAATAACAAGCTTTTGGTATCACTGATTTCCTGTATTATTTTCCTATTCTCTATTTCATAAATTTCTATTCTAATCTTTACTATTTTCTTCCTTCTGTTTGCTCTAGGTTTAGTTTGCTCTTCTTTTTCCAGTGGAAGGCTATAGTATTGATTTGAGATCTTTCTTCTCTCTTAAAATAGTCATTTATAGCTATAAATTTCCCTGTAAGTACTACTTTAACTCCACACTTCATTTTGATATGTTGTCTTCATCTAAATTCATCTGAAAGTATTTTCTGATTTGTTTTTTGATTTATTCTTTGACCAACTGTCTAATTAAGAGTATGTGGTTTAATTTCCATATATTTGTGAGTTTCCCAAATTTCTTCCTGTTACTGATTTCTAATTTCATTCTATAGGGTCAGAAAATATAATTTGTATTATTTCTATCCTTTTTAATTTATTAAGGTTTGTTTTTATCACCTAGTGTATGGCCTACCCTGGAGACTGTCCCATGTGCACTTAAGAACTATGTATATTCTGTTAGGTGAAATGTGCTCTAAATGTCTGTTAGCTCTAGTTGGTTTACAGTGTTGTTCAAGTCTCCTATTTCCTTGTTCATGTTCTGTCTAGCTGTTTTATCCATTATTAAAAGTGGGACACTGAAGTCTCCAACTATTTGTTCAATTACCTATTTCTGTCAGTTTTGCTTCATGTATTTTGGTGCTCTATTATGTGGAATTATACAAACAACCGAAATGCCCATCAATTGATGAATGGATAAACAAAAAATGGTATAGCCACACAATGGAATAATATTAGGCCACAAAAAGGAAGGAAGCACTGATCTAATGCATGCTACAACGTGGATGAAACTTGAAAACATTACACTGAGTGAAAGACGCCAGTCACAAAAGACCACATATTATTTGATTCCATTTAAACAGAATATCCAATAGAAGGAAATCTGAGAGAGACAGAAAGTGGTTGCGGGGTTTTGGGGGTTTGGGGGAAGGGAAGTGATAGCTAAAGCATACAGAGTTTTAGGTTTTGTGTGTGTGTCTGCGTATGTGTGTGGTGATGAAAATGTTTGTTTTATGGCTACAATCCTTTGTCTTCCAGAGTTCTGATAAAGTTGATTCTGATGGTTGCTGCTTGTTTATCCAATGTTTCTGTGGAGACGCGAGCATTTGGAGCCAGCTCTGCCATTTGGCTGAAGTCACTTTAAAGATATTGAATACCAGGATGAACCGTCAAGACAGTTCAAATTGTTTCAAATAAAAATTGAATTTAGAATAACTAGTGCTATTCTATACGTTGATACTCAAATTCTCAGATTATCAAGAACCCCAGAATACCGGACTGTGCTTATCTTAAAATGAAGTAAACTGACAAAACGATGTTGCTTTGTGAATTAGCAAAAATTACAACTAATCTCATGGGTGTTAGTTTAGACATACTTCAATGCACTGGGTACCTTTTAATATGTTTACTCTATAAAACTTACTATTAATGATAACACATGTCAACTACATTTGTGAAATCTTTTAAAGCAGTGGTCCCCAACCTTTTTGGCACCAGTGACGGGTTTGATGGAAGACAACTTTTTCATGGACTGGGGGGTAGAGGAGGGGGGTGGTTTCAGGATGATTCAAGCACATTACATTTATCGTGCAGTCAAACCTCTCTGCTGATGACAATCTGTATTTGCAGCCACTCCCCAGCACTAGCAACAACACCTCAGCTCCACCTCAGACCATCAGGCATTAGATTATCATAAGGAGCGCAGTTTACAGTAGGGTTCACGCTCCTATGAGAATCTAATGCCAACACTGATATGACAGGAGGCGTAGCTCAGGCAGTGATGCAAGCAATGGGAAGCAGCTATATATACAGATGAAGCTTTGCTTGCTTGCTTGCCACTCACCTCCTGCTGTGCATTCTGGTTCCTAACAGGTCACGGACCCGGTACCAGTCCTCAGCTCGGGGGTTGGGGGTTGGGGACCGCAGTTTTAGAGCATTCACAATCTAAATCTATCCACACAACAACCAGTGAAATAGAATGAAAGATCAGGTGTTATAGAAAAGGCAACCACATCTCAAAGAGGAAAAGGCCTTCTTCACAGCCATTCAGGTAGTCAATAATAGAGTCAGATCAAGAGAGCTGAGGGCTCCCGGCTCTCAGGTCCATGGTCTTTCCATTCAACCTACACTCCTTCTCTATAGAGACCCAAAAGTCCAAATATCAACAATCAGGAATCATTCACCTACATACCTCAAATTTAATAATAGTTAACACTGTAGGGACTCAAACTGAGGTGCTATTTACTTTAAAAAATTTTTTATTAAAGAAACTGTTAATTGGGAAAGGATTTATAAATGCACATGGTATAAATTTCTCATTCAAAATTGTTAATTTTTTTTTTTTTAAGAGACAGGGTCTCTCATTCTGTCACCCCAAGCTGGAGTGCAGTGGTGCAATCAAAGCTAACTGCAGCTTCAAACTCCTGGGCTCAAGTGATCCTCCTGCTTCAGGTCTCCCAAAGTGCTGAGATTTCAGACATGAGCCACCATGCCCGGCCAAAATTGTTAATTTCAGAATGAATCCAGCAAAGTAATGCTTGTATGTGTTGTCAGCTAGGATATGAATACAGAAGGAACCAAAGTGACTCTTGCTATTATGAGCAGCTACACGTACTTTTTAAAAATCCCTGTTTTCTTCCTATCTAAAAATAAGAATCGAGTGCTAAATGCAAGCAGTAACATCACAAAATACAAGGCCTGGTTGCTCAAATGAAATATCATGAGAAGTACCCTGAAGATGATGGATGGAACATGTCTTAACATGCTAAATCATTTCCTTTTTCTAATACACTTGCACAAGTAATCAGAAAAAATAAATCACTCCTTAAAGTATATACTGTGTAGCTCCCAAAAATGAAACATACATTTGAAAACAGTAAAAATATACATTATACAATAAAGGTTATGTCACTAACAAGAATAATTTTCTACTTTTTCAAACTAATTAAAGCTTGGCTAGTTATTAAATCATCACTCAAATCAAATACATTCTAGCCAGTAGGTAAGTATTACTACCATATAACAGCAATGCCCAATGGCAAATTCTAAACTCACAAGGACATTGGGTCTCAAAGGCTAATGCATTTACTATTTTCCACTCACCTTCCTTAACTATAACACAATGAAATTAGTCATTCAATTCAATGTCTGAGATGCTCAGACTAACCTCTCTTCTCAATGTGGCAGATACTACTGGTAACATGCCCAGCCATTCCTCCCTCCTCCTCACTAACAAAAATCCCTATTTTCTTCTGGTGGCCCTAGGCACAGCATCAGGGGAGAGATCAAAATTGGTCTAAGCTAATATGGCAATCTATTGTTCCTTTTTGCACACAACTGATGTAGATGTGGCTATGTGACCCCCAGTTCTGGCAAATGAGGTGTAAAGGGAAGTGTTCTGGGGTAGGAAGTGGTAAAAGAGTTACTGGGAAAAGTTTTATTCTCTAATAATATAGAAAACAGAGCATCAGGGAACAACAACAACAAAAAAAAAAAAACAGAAAATAGAGCAGAAGGAAAGGTCCCTTTTTTTCCTCCTCCTTCTTCCTTCCTGCTTCAGATGTCCTCATTTGAGGGGGCCATTCTTGAGCTGTTGAACCCACCCTGGAACCACCAAATCCAGTCTTCTTGTTACATGAAATAATAAATGAGTGGTTTAGGCTTGTGCTACTCTAAGGGTGGTCCACTGACTGCTGCCAGCATGCAAAAAGTGTTTGTTACCAATCCACAATGAGATAGGTACAGAAATGGAAAGCAAGCATTTAGAAACTTCAGAGTAATTTTATATTGCCACAACATTTTCATTGCATTTATACAAGTTTGCAATAAATTTAAATTTTAAAAAAGGGGTCCATCACCACATCGTAGAAAAGCATTTGTGTAGATCACTTTTAGTTGGGTATTAAGCCACCAGCAGCCAAAAACAACCAGAGACTCAGCAACATCCAAGAGAAAACAGTCTATACAAGTCCGCTTATATCCTCACCCATTTTAAAGGCAACCTTCCTGCAAATAATAAAACATACCAGGTGAATTTAAACAAAAATAGAAACTAATCTGATCTGGAGAATAGCATTTTGGTCTCCTGTCTAATCATAAATTTCCAAGGATCCCAGAGCACTGTGGAAAAAAGGAAAGGGAAGTCGTACGAGAAAATTCAATGCATATGCAATCCAAATGACATGAAAAAATTAAGCTCTAAAAGAAGGAAGCATAAATGATTGAACCATTATGCATTCCTACTGATAATGCCATAATTATGCAACTATATTTCAGATGTTAATTATCTTTAGAATACAATATTATCTGACTTCATTAAACTAGTTCAGAGCTTAGTCGAGTTGATCTATTACAGTATCAGAGACTGAGCTATGTGACAATCAAACTTGCAAGTCTGGCTTTAAAGAAATTTAAACAATGCACAATTAAAAACTATTTTTTACCCATCCATTGACACTTTTTTTCTAATCACAATGTGCAAAAATTTTAACCATACTCTTAACATAGAGAAGTTGAAACACACATAAAAAATTTATAGCTGTAGACTTAAGTACTTACCAAGAAGATGTAACATTTAAAAAAAAAAAAAAAAAACCCTTAACTTATGGTTCCACCCTATAGTTTTCTTCTACGTAGTAAATTAGGAAAATGCACGGGAAGAACAGTCTATAAACATCTTCTTAGTATAGTCAAAAATGACAGATAGATGAGAACATACAAGTAGAAATCTCAACACAATGAAAAGCCCAACTGCACTTCAGATAACATGACTTTATAAATGTGTTTGCTAAGGCCACTTGTTTTCCAAAAGGCTATACATTAATTTCTCAAAGAATAATCCATATTCCTCCTTCTGTAATCAGTGGCTAAAAGAACTTCTCCCAAAATTGTATGTGTGGTAGTTAACAAACAACTTCACAGCTTAATTAGATTAACTCTCATTGATTAAATGCCTAGCACTAAATAAGGCAACCATATTTTTTTAAACAGCTAAGAGGCACATATGGTATACTATAGGAGTTGTATCTAGCACCAAAATTCCCCAATTTAAATATAAAGAAAACTGAGATACAATTTTATATTTGTATTGGCCTTGGCCTTGACAAGATTCTTCCCATCAGAGAATACAATGGAAGGTGGGTTTTTTCTTTTTTTGACAAGTTCATTCCCACACCTTAAGTTCCAATTTGATTATGACTTTCCTCATAATAAGCATTAAGGTCACTTGTTTAAAAGATATTCCTTTTAATAATTCTGATATAAAGCAAATGCTTCAGGTGGTAAAGTACTAATAGTTTTCATTTTTAAAAAGAAAGTCAAGACAGCTGCATACTTCACACAAATTCTCACATATGCCAAGAACAATAAATGCATTTCTTTTAAACTAAGAAGTAGCTCTGATGTGCTTTTACCAGAGAATTACTTGCATTACTCTGCAATTTCACTGCTTTCAAACCAAGAACAAAATTTATACCTAGAATGACATTTAAAAGAAAAGCCAAAAGGGCTTTTTTCACATCACCACACTTCCTACTTCATTAAAACACACTTTATGCTTTATAATTTTCATTGATTGCATAATACATTACCAGATTAAGGAATAGGAGCATGATATACAACCAACTGCTTCTTAATTATAACATCCATAGCATGGAATTCTCTCTTGTAGCATATAGATACTCATATGCACATGTACCTTACTACCACCTTCTTTGGCTTTACCAAGCAAAAGTGTGCTGAAGAGATCAAAGTGGAATCAAGGGTCCTTTCCATGATATTACTGTGGAAGATCTCTTCTGATTAGAAATCACTAGTCCTGCCCAAACGTGTACCGTTTTAGGATTCAGCCTTTCAAACAAAATGGGCTTATGTTCTAACAGATCAAGTCTAAACTTCTAATTGCACAGACAGGAAACTGAGGCCCAGAAATGCTTAAGTGGTATCTAGGATCACATGACTCAATTTAAACTAGCATTGGTTTCCTTGTCATTGAGTTTGGTTGTAATACTCAAAGCTATGTATCCGCATATTCTTTGGACTTAAAACATTTGTTCAGCTGCTTCTGTTCAGAATTACTATTCTTTCTTTATTTTTCAACAATAAACTGTAAGCTCAATTAAGTGCTGTCTTAAAAGCAGTAATCTCAAGGAAGTTATTCTGGACATTGAGGCAATTACTCAAAAATAAGGTTAGAATTCTTCAGAATTGTCTTCAGAGGAATTACATATATGAAGGCCAACTACAAACCAAGCACTGAGTCTTTTTACTTATTCCTCATACCAATCCTACAAAGTAGATATGCTTTTGGTTTCTAAGATGAGAAAACCAAGCTCACGCCAGTCTTGTGGCTGCAAAGTCCCTGGACATACCACTGACTCTTCTTTTCATTGCTCTATACAGTCACCTCAGTAGAGACCTTTAGTATTCTTCAATTTGATAATCACTTACCCTTTTTTCCCCAATCTTGTCTCTAAAAAAAAACTATGTTAATCATTTCTCCCACCCAAAGACATATCCAAACTCCAAGAGATGATTTTCCACCAGAGAGATGTTCTTCAGTCCCTGAACATAGACTCAAGAGGCCCCAATATTTTGAGAATGATAGTACTATTGGAATAAAGAGGCTCAAAAGCCAGAGTTCTGAAAAACAACCATGTGGATGTCTGTTACAGGAGGCTTGTTAGATTTACTCATATCTCAGAAATGGAATTTGAAGGTGGAGGGGAAATACAGATGAACTCAAAATTCCTTCCCAAAAATTCACATGCAGATTTAGAAACTAATACTGTCTGGCAAGAGCTGGAGTGACTGAAGTATGATAAATACTTTTTATGTTAACTGCAGCTTGAAGAATCCACTAATAATTTTTTTTCTTCATTCACATCTCTCAGAAAAGTGTTCTGACTGACATCACTGCATACCTGGAACGACTCTACAATCTAATGTGCTTGTTGGTAATCTTACCCTCTCACTTAATATTTAGAGAAGTAGATACACGACACAAATGAGAGACTTTCACAGGTATGTTCGTCTAGAGCCTGATGCCACACTGGAACTATACCCTAACAATCTCTCAAAAGACACGCAACCTCACCTGGTGCAATTCTTACTTTCCTCAATCAAGACATACTTCATTTTCAACAACTTGCAAAACCCTTGGTCCCGAACAATATCAAAGCCATTCCAATCTCCCACTTATATGTGATCAAGTTCAAAACAAATCTCCAGTATAAGAGCTACACATATGTCAGAACTCTAGACATCTTTCTCTCTACTGGAGCTCTTAAGTCATTCAAGTTTTCTCCATGAAAGGTAACTGTACCCTTTAGAAACTCTAGCTAAAGGTTCTCAGACTTGGAAAATCTCCTGAACATTATGAACTATTTGGGTGGATGGCAGAAGGCGGAATAGATAATAATAGGGATATATCATTTAGGTATGTGGTAGATTTCTAAAGGCTTAGTTATTCAAAAATATTTGCAAACAAAACTCATTGGTAATCTGGGTACTTATACTGTCAACAGCAATAAAGGAGAGAGAGATTAGAAAGAAACAGAAAAATCCAATGTTAATTCTCTTCACCGTGACAAATAATATTGCTGGTGCAATGAGATAAAATTATCCTAGGATGCACTTACCCTCCAGATGTGCTTTGTGCACTGCTTATACTATTTGTGACTCATATTACTGATATATTAACCAGAACTGTAAGATGTCTTAAATATAACCATATACTGAATGATGCTAGTGAAACATTATGCAATCACTGCAATGTCCAGAGCAAGTGTAAATGTTTTGGGGAAAAACAAAAAGAAATTCCAAAGTCCCACACTGAACAAATATAGAGACACACAGGATTTCTGATAAGAAATGCCAAAAGATTTTCTGGTATTCTAGTGAAAAAAAAAAAACAGAAATGCCAAAAGAACTGGCCAACTACTCCCTGTTCTTTATCTTTATACATAGTCCAGGCCAGGAACTGGGCTAATCTAGTCCTGGCCTGCTCTCTAATGTCAAAAGACAGGGTAAAGGCATAAATGCTCCATGCCAAACAAAAGGGGGGGTGCAGGAGCAGACCAATGAAGTTGGTGTCTATGGATTATACAGGAATTATATTCTTCTCTGTTTTCCTTCTCCAAGGGAGAAGTATAGTGGCAGGGACTGTAGCAGGGGCTGACTCCTAGGACTAATCCAGAAAAACATACCTTGCAATGCAATCCTCCTTTCAAGCATCAGAGGAACGCCAGGCCTGGGAATCCTAACCTTAACAAGTATCCTATCCTTGGGGGTAAAGGAAGAAGGAAGAGAACAGGAAGGCTATATCATGCTTCTGGTTTGACCACTGCCCCCCCAAGAAACAGACTCTGAAGAGCCTAGGGTTAAAGGCTTAATCTGGCCCACCCTATACTGATAAGACAGGAAACAAATCATCGATAGTTCAATCAGTATTACTAACCCAAGGCCATCGTTAGTCATTTCTCTTTCAGGGGAGGTTGGACTGTTTAAGTGGCAAAGAGTAATACTTTTGCTAACACAAGCCCTACAGTAAAATCCCACCTTCCCTTCCACATCCAGCGACCTAGCCACATAACTGGCCTATCACTGAAAAAAACCCTAATGTCACAGCTATCTTTGCACTAGCTATTCCATGCTTTAGAGAACCTGAAAATTTAACATTGGACATATTCTGTTGCAACACAAGTGAAATTAAATTGGCTATTAGGAAGTGAAAAGAACAAAACAGGCTTGACACAGACTACTCGCTAAGCTCTGAAACCCAATGACCTATAGTCTTCATGTCATTATACAGGGACCTTTTTGAACTCATTTTACTTTTTAGCATATAGTAGCGTCCAGAGGAATGATTTAAAAAAAACAAAAAACACAAACCTACAACTGTTGAAATTCTAAACACCAACAGTCTTCAACTCTACCCCTGCCCCAACCACCCATCCCTGCAGTCCTTGCTCTCTCAACACTGAACCTTTTCTTTCAAACCCTAAGAAGTCAGGAACAAAAACCTCTATGAAGTCCCCAAGACTAAAAATTCTTGTTTTTAGTGCTCTACTGCTATGTTCAAAACCCAATACAGAAGGTACTTTTTGGTTAAAAAGATCTCAAAACAGCACAGCCCAGCTGTTTTCTTTTCTAATTAGTGAAAGAGGAACCTGTGGAGAGATTAAAGATTTGGCCTTGCCCCAGAGTTAACAGCCTCCCTCCAGCAGCAATCCCACCTCTTGCTGGCCTAAGCAGAAAGACAGAACAGGCCATCAAATCCAGATCTCTGGCATTAATAATGACTGACAGTCTGGCCAGCCACCCACCTAGCTCTTTAATGTAAAGACTATCATAATCTCAGCCTTCCCTCGCTGAGGCACTAGCACACAACAGTAGGGGATCTAATAATGAACTTTTCAGAACATACATGATAGAACAGTAATTTAAGGTTTAGAATTATACAGCTTTTTTTTTTTAAAAATACTTTCCATTATTAAATATATCCTTCATGAAAGATGTTGGTAAAGCACAAAACATACCTGAAACTAAGTTCTGAAAAATGATTTTAGGCAATGTTTCCTCAAAACTTGTAATACAGACTTCTTAACTCCTTTTTAAAAATTTAGTTCAGAGGGGCCATCTCATCCTGGAGGACTTTTCCAGCTTGATCTTCAGATTCCAAGTGGCTTATTCTAATCAACTGTAGAAGATCTCTAGTGAAAGATTCTCACTGAACTTCCTTAGCAAGTTATTCTACTGTCTGACCTCACTGTCAGGTAAAATTTTAGTAGGAGATTAGAACATTTTTATTTTTCAGTTCCAGAACAAAGTAATTTTTAGATCAAAAAGAATTGCTGCAACATCCCTACTGACACAATGGGATAAAGCAAAGAAGAATAGCACTGGCTAATACCATGTAGGTACTGGAGAGTTTATTTCTAAAGCCGTTAATATAGTTTTGAACTATGAAGCTTAAAGTAACATGCACAGCTACAGTATGTGTTTTTTGTTGCTACATTTTTAAAATTAAACCCTTTAATGGCTTTTTGTCCATTCCCCTTTCTTTTAATTCTGAGAAAGGAGAAAAGAAAAACATTTCATGTTAGTAAATGCTTTATCGACCTAAGTCTCTTATCTGAACAAAAATGACCCATATCTTACAACCTTTAAAAACTTCTGAATTTTTTTAAGCCAAATATATAAAATACCGCACACAAAGATTTTGCTTTTAATCCTTAGAATACATCCAGGTTGTTAGTACTAATGTTTTGTTCCCATGCACAGTCTATACTAATACTACATAGCCTGTTCAAAAGTTCCAAACCAACATCTTCAGGTTATCCTGAAAATAAAACAATATTTAGTTCAAAAGAATTAAATATCAAATATAGCTGGTTCCAAGTATTAAGTATTCCATACCCAAACTACCACTCTGAAGGATCTATAACAGGCAAGATAATACCTTCTACCAATAATGAATTTACTATTATCCACATTAAGAAAAAGCATGCTCTTTCATCTCACTTATCTGAATACTCATTAACTACAGGCAAAACAAAGTTTCAGACATACATATTTAAGTAACTTTAATTACAGTTAATTCACTTAGTTGGGTTCTGGTACATGTCTATGCCTATTATTTGTTAGTTACACATAGAAAAAACTCCATTTCATTGCCACAAGAAATAATTACCCCAAGTATGCAAATCCATGAGGGTATCAAGGATAATGAAGATGGTTCCCTTCAATCCCCGCACTTTCTAAAATCAATCACCCCCACGTGTCCCCCAAAAAAACCACTTCTGCACTTGGAATTAGAGGGAAGCAGAAGCCTGTTTTTGCTGGACCAAAGAAGTGATCTATGAGGCATCTTACCCCACACAAAGATAATTCTGAGCAAAGTGGTCCCAACCTGTTTTCTCATCCTACCCGACTCCTCACTAATTCCTCCGTACTTTGTAAGGAACATAAAACCAACAGTTCACAAGTCACAGGGGTTTAGATGAAGAACAGTAAGTTTACTCAGGCTAACAGTCAACTACATACCGGCTGGTCATGAGGGGTTTTCCTCCGAGGTTCCTGATTCCAGCTGTGACCAACAAGAATATTTGCTCCAGGCTAAATGTGAAATCAATCCAGCCAAACCCTGTCTGCCATATTAATTCACAGGGCTGGGAAAGGGTTATCTAGAGCAGTTACCTGTCCTGAAGTAACAATGAGACACTTTCCTACAGAAACACTGGAATGGGGTACCTATGCAGTAAATGAAGCAAATTCCCATTTTTACTTCTCGGTCCATCCCTATGATTACCAATTGTCTCCTCCTTGCCACTCCAACAAACCTGACCAACCAGACCAGGACAAATCTTTTTCAGAAATTAAACTAATTCCCAAATCGAACAACTTAAAGTTGCTTCATTTCTCTCAATTTCAAGAAGCTACACAACCAGGAACCAAGAAAATAATTTCCATGATAATCTGAAGTTCATATTAAATATCTACAGAATAACAAATGAGAATGCTACACTAAGGAATTTTCTCCCCGACAAGCATGGGAGAAAATACCAATAAAGCAATGCTCCCAAAAGAGAAGTGGTATTATTTGTCTATGCTCAGGATAAATAATAAATCACTACTTTATTCCCATTGGTGAAATGAACTTTCAAGGATATCTTTTTATATATATATATATATATATGAACACCTATTCAAAACCCTCCAGCTCTCCTCTGACGTACATATAGTACTTGCATAAATACACAAACATTAATAACCAGGATCCATGTACCACTCAAGGAAATGATAACTGCAGGAGCAAAACTAACTGATACATTTCCAGAGTTTCTACAATGGAGCAGGAATACCTTCAAAGCAAAGGAATTTAATAAATATTCATAAAAATAACTAAACATCTAAAATAGCTAATTTCTATTAGCCAATTTATGTGTATATTTTAATTTCAGAAACAAGGCAAAAAGATCATGCCATGACTATCCCATTCCAAGCCAATAGCTCTCTATATGTAACATCCTCCCCACTGATATATGCAAAACAGGCTCACTGCTCTTTCTACCATACTCCAAAATGTCTCTTGCCTCTGTCTTAAACAGCTTAAGACACACACTATGACTGACATCTTTTATACATTTTTAGGGTATAGGCTGATATGAAAGACTGACCAGAGACAAAATTAACTCATTACCTCCTCCAAAAATAAACAGATTATTTCAACAACATGAACAAATACTACGGCAATGAGAACATATCCCAAAAATATAGCCTTTATATACAATAGGGATAGGACCCTTCCTTTTCCCCATTTTCTTCTATATTTTAGAAGCAGTCAAGAAGTATCTTTATTTTCAAACCCTTTTAGACTTACTTGCTTTGCTGTAATGCTGACAGGAATGCCTTAACTTACCACTAACATGTAGGCAAAAAGTTCTTCCACCTGTTCAGGAAGTACCAATAACTCTACTAAACAGCTTATATCAAGAAATAATGAAGAAAGGTATATCTACTGCAGTTTAAGGCAGAAACAAATCAGTGTCCATCAGATTCTAAAAGTTGTCAGGGAAATTAAAACAAAAGCTGGACTAGTAACTTGAACAGATTTCATATCTGCTGTGCCTTCCCCATCAGTATATTAACCCAATTTAAAATAATCAATTTCCTTTATTTCCTGCCTCACCTTTTCCTATTAGGTTATATATTAGGTTATTGTTGCTGTATCATCTCTGCTGACACAATAGGATAAAGCAAAGAATAGCACTGGTTAATACCATGCAGCTACCACAACAAGCAATTTTCCAAATTTTCAAATAGTAAAAACTTTCTTTCAAAAGAAACCTTACAAAGAACATGAATATAAAATTGAAAAGTGATTTAAGGGTAAATATTTTTTCTAAGTTCAAATGTAAAGCATTCACATATTATAAAGTCAGTTACTGAGAAAAGAAAGGCTAATTAGATTTAACACACTGAAATCAAGAGTTATAGATAAGAATCAGATACAGAAATTAAATATGATACAAACAAAAACTAGTAACAAGAAAACTAGGTAACAAGAAAATCCTGATTAATGCATATAAGTTGCTAATGATAACAGATTGATTTTTATTTTAAATAGCTCACCTCAGAGTCTTGGGATGCTCTTTAAACAGAGCAGGCAAAAAACAACAACAACAAAAAAACCAACTTATGTTTGAGATCTGCACAACAATGAACTAACATAACAGCAACAATTAATGCATTAGTGGTAATCAATGCACTAAAATTAAGTTTATTTTTAAAATAAAATTCTTATCAAATGTTTATAATCCTTAAAAACACCTTCACAGAATGGTGAACAACTATCAAATCACTGTTTTCTAAGCTACCTTTTACGACATCACAACTCCAACCCACCTCCTAGGAACTTCTCCAATTGGCAAGGTGGTGGGGGGAGTCTATTATTTCTAAAATTAAATATAATACAAAAATGGTTATATGAACCTGAACTCTAAATCTGTCTGAGAAAACATAATCCTATACTCAAATAAATCAGTATAAACTGTTGTCTCTCAGATTGAAAGATGAAACTGATGATTATTCCTCTTGTGCAGCAGGCCTCAATCTTTTTGGCACCAGGGACTGGTTTCATGAAAGACAATTTTTCCGTGAGGCGGGGGGATAGTTCTGGGATGATTCAAGCACATTACATTTATTGTGCAGTCAAACCTCTCTGCTAATGACAATCTGTATTTGCAGCGGCTTCCCAGCGCTAGCATCACCACCTCAGCTCCACCTCAGATCATCAGGCATTAGATTCTCATAAGGAGCGTGCAACCTAGATCCCTCGCACGCACAGTTTACATTAGAGTTCGTGCTCCTATGAGAACCTAATGCTGCCGCTGATCTGACAGGAGGCAGAGTTTATGTGGTGATGTGAGTGATGAGGAGCGGCTATAAATACAGATGAAGCCTCCTCACTTGCCTGCCACTCACCTCCACGGACCAGTACTGGTCCGCAGCCCAGGGGTTAGGGACCACAGCTCTAGTGTACCTGAGAAGTCCAAAAGGTTAGCCATCTCACCCAAAGATGAATTTAGATAAGCCTTTAGGGATGGTAAAACCTACAGGTATCATCTCTGCCTCAATCAGATAAGCCAAGGGATGACAAAGTGCAGCCAGCTAGTCAAGTCCAGCCCACAAACTGTATTTTCAAGACCCACAACTAACAATGGTGTTATGGGGCTTGGTGCAGTGGCTCACGCCTGTAATTTCAGCACTTTGGGAAGCCAAGGTAGGAGGATCACTTGAGCCCAGGAGTTTAAGGCTGCAGTGAGCTATGATTGTGCCACTGCACGCCAGCCTGGGTGACAGAGTGAAACCCTACCTCTTTTAAAAAAAAAAAAAAAAAAAAATAGTTTTATGGGTTGAATTGTGTTTTCCCCTCCTCCTCAAAAAACCAAGATATGTTGGTGACCTAACCCCTAATACCTCAGAATGTGACCTTATTTGGATATAGGGTCTTTTTGGAGGTAATCAAGTTAAAAAGAGATCATTAAGGTGGGTCCTAATCTGATATGACTGGTGTTATTATAAAAAGGGGAAATTTGTCAACAGACCTAGACACAGAGAAAGATGAAGTGAAGGCATAGGGAGAAGATGGCCATCTTCAAGCCAAGGAGAGAGGCCTGGAAAAGATACTTCCCTCATAGCCTAAGAGGGACCAACCCTGCCAACAAACCTTGATTTCAACAAACCTTGAATTCTAGCCTCCAGAACCGTGAGGCAATAAATTTCTGTTGTTTAAGCCACCCAGTTTGTGATAGTTTATTATAGCACCCCTGGCAGATGAATGGTTGTTACATTTTCAAGTGGTTAGGGGAAAAAAATCAAAAGAATGTTTTTTTGAGACGTGAAAATTATATGAAATTCAAATTTCAGTGTCAAAGTTTTATCGGAATACAGTTACACTTACTCCTTTATGTATCGTATCATCTATGACTGACTGACTGCTTTCATATTACAATGGTAAAGGTCCATAGCTGCAACAGAGACTGTGTGGTCCACAAAGCCTAAAATACTTACTATCTGGCCCTTTACAGAGAAGTTTGCCAATCTGAGAAAAACCATTTGTTACAAAACATCACACCTTATCATGTAGATGCACCCTAAGAAGATCAACCTGTTATCATTTTCCATCTTTCAGTTGCCCTTCAATAACCTGCTCTTCTTTTAAAAGTTAGGTCAATTATAGATATATCACACCTATTTCCCAAGGTTACTGTGTGCAGAGTGAGGGAAATGATAAATGTAAGATGCCTCATTACACCACTACCTATGAAAATTACAGAATTCCACCCATACACAGCACAGATAAATTGTAACAAACAATTTTAAGGGCAACAGACAATTTACATATTCCTGGACCATGAAACCTGTTAAGTCCACTAATGTAAGCAGAACTTATGCGACTGATAAAAACTACATAAAATACCTCATATGACTGTCAATGGCAAATCCAAGACTCACAACCACATAAATGATCCCACTAAAATTTGATAAGCTCTAGCAAGCAAGCAAACAAGTGATTATGTATGAATTAAGGCCGCATTTACCTTCTATTATCAACATACCAATTTATTGACCCAACACTAGTAGCTAGCACATGCAAGGAATGATAAACTGGGTTTGCATTAACTCTTTGGTTCCAATTTTCCAAAAGTGAAAAACTCTTAATGTTTGTTAATTCAATAAAACAATTAAGTTGGCCAACTATTTGGCAGTATCTACTATAGTTGTAGAAATGCATGCCCATATGTACCAAAAGACATGTAAAAGAATGTTCAAGCAGCACTTTTTTGTATTAGCCCCAAACTGGAAATAATCCAAATGCCCATCAATAGCAGAAGGATAAATTAATTATAGTAAATTCACATAATGAAATACTTTTTAGCAATGAGAATGAACAAACTACTCTACAAGCAACCTAGAATAATCTCACAAACATAAAAGATGGAAGCCAGGGCAGGCGTGGTGGCTCACGCCTGTAATCCTAGGACTCTGGGAGGCCGAGGCAGGAGGATTGCTTGAGCTCAGGAGTGCGAGACCAGCCTGAGCAAGAGCGAGACCCAGTCTCTACTAAAAATAAAAAAAATTAGCCAGGCGTGGTGGTGCACACGTGCAGTCCCAGCTACTTGGGAGGCTGAGGCGGGAGGATCACTTGAGCCCAGGAGTCTGAGGTTGCTGTGAGCTAGGCTGATGCCACAGCACTCTAGCCTGGGCACCAGAGTGAGACTCTGTCTCAAAAAATATGGAAGCCAAACAAAAAGCAAAACATATGAATGATGCTATTTATATAAAGTTCAGTAACAGGCAAAATTAATCTATGGCTGCAGGCCTAACCCCCAGGCTGCAGACCAGTACCAGTCCATGTCCTGTTAGGAACTGGGACACACAGCAGGAGGTAAGCAGTGGGGCAAGCAAGCAAAGCTTCATCTGTATTTATAGCCACTCCCCATCACTTGCATCACTGCCTGAGCTCTGCCTCCTGTCAGATCAGTGGCATTAGATTCTCCTAGGAGCGCAAACCCTGCTGTAAACTGTACATGCGAGGGATCTAAGTTGTGTGCTCCAGTCCCTGGTACCAAAAAGGTTGGGGACCACTGCTCTATGGCACTAGAAAGTAGGAGAGTGGGACTTCGGAGAGGCAAGTGGGAGTAGTGATTGAGACAGGATATGAAAGGATATGAAAGGGGCTTCTGAGGTTTTTTTAATATTCTATGTCTCTCCCTAAGTCATGTTCAATTTGTGATAGCACACTGAGCTGGAGAATTATGACTGGTGTACTCTGTGTATGTGTACATACACATACTTTTTACTGAAGTATATCATACTTCAGTAAAAAGGTTAACAAAATTAAGCTCCACTTCCAGGAGCTGCTTCCTAAGATTACTAAAAGTGGAACTTGTTACATTCCTATTGGCCCAACTGTCCCACAGACAACAACCACAAACTCTAGACAAAATATAAAAAGTAACTACTTGAAGGCACTGGACAGCAACGAAAAACAAGCAGAACCTGCAGGGGAGGCAGCACTGGAAAAAGAGAACAGCACTAAGTTTCCTTTTTTAAATGGCTGTTTGCCTGAAGGAAGGCTCAGTTGAGCCATGTCCAGTGATAGAATCTGCACAGAAACTACAGTTTTACTGACATGAAAAACCAGATGACAAGAGTTCAGAATAGCCCCATCAGGTAGAAAATGAAGGGGGAAAACATGGACAAGAGAGCGCCATAAAGGGAGAGGTCCAACATCTGCATATAAACTTGGCCTAAGTCTCCAGCTGATCCCTGAAATATGTATGAATGGGACAGACTACAGCAGCCCAGGTAAGACTAAAAATTGAATAGAGATTTCAGCTGCTGACTATGGAAGGGAATATGGTTTGAAGTCTGAGCCCATTCAAGTGAAATGCCTGCTAAAATAAAATAAATCAATATTCTTTGGAGGTAAATAACAGAAACCAGGATCTCTATAATCAGTTGTTCACAATGTCCAGGATGCAATTCCAAATTACTAGACATTCAAAGATACAGAAAAATGTGACCCATACTCAAGAGAAAAGATGACCAATGGAGACCAACACTAAGATAACCTGAATGTGGTAATTAGAGAAGGATTTTTTTAAACTACCTTCACCCAGGTTTCTCTAATGTTAACATTTTATATAACGCTAGGACAGCAATAGAAACCAGGAAATTAATGTTGATACAATACTATTAAGTAATTTATAAACCTTACGTGAGTTCTGCAAATCAATCCACAAATATCCTTTTTCTGGTCCAGGATCCAATCTAAAAGCCCACATTGCATTTAGTTGTCACATATTCTTAGTCTCCTCCAATCTGAGATAGTTATTCAGTATTTCTTTGTAGACAAGAATTTTAAAGCAGCTACTTTAACTATGCTCAAGGATTAATGAGTAAAATACGCTCCTAATAAATTAATAGGAAATCTCAGCAGAGAAACAGAAACTATAAAAGCAGCAAATGAAAATTCTAGACCAAAAATTACAATAACCAAAATTAAAAACATTCACAGGATGCAGTCTAAAGATGGCAGAATAGTCAGTAAACTTGAAGAAAGACCAATAGCAATTAGCCAATCTGAACAGAGAGGAAAAAAACAAGAACAAGAAAACTGAAGAGCAGTATGTATTACAACATCAAAAGTCTAAACTTATGTATAACAGGCATAACTGGAACCCTACAATCAGAAGTGAGAGAGCAGGGCAGAAAAAAATGCTTGAAGAAATATGACTGAAAACTTCCCAAATGGAGTATAAGATGGAAATTTACAGATTCTAGGAGCTCAGTGAGCCATAAGCAGGACAAAATATTTAATATAAACACCTAAGCACATCAGAGTCAAACTCCTCACAACCAAAAAGAAAAAGAAAATTATTAAAATAGCCAGAGAAGGCCAGGCAATTTGGCTCATGCCTATAATCCTAGCACTCTGGGAGGCCAAGGCAGGAGCACTGCTTGAGCTCAGGATTTCGAGACCAGCCCGAGCAAGAGCAAGACCACATGTCTACAAAAAAAACAGAAAAATTGGCCAGGCGTCATGGCGCACACCTATAGTTCCAGCTACTCAGGAGACTGAGGCAGGAGGATCACTTAAGCCCAGGAGTTTGAGGTTGCAGTGAGTTATTATGACACCACTGCACTCTACCTGGGGTGACAGAGCGAGACTCTGTCTCAAAAAAAAATAAAATAAAATAGCCAGAGAAAAATAGCAAATCACATAAGAAAACAATCATAAGAATTACTGATTTCTCAAAAAATAACAGAGGCCAAATGACAGAAGGACAAAAGTGTAAAAAAAATAAAAGAAACAAAAACCTAATAACCCAGGAAGTTTACTTAGCAAAGGGCAAATGATACAAGATGGAAACTCGGATATTTGGAAAGAAATGAAAACAACAGGAAACTAGGAAACGGTAGTATATGGGTAAATATAAGACTGTATTTTCTCTTAATTTATTTAAATACATATGACTTTTAAAAATTAAATAGCACACTCCTAATAACCAATGGGTTGAAGAAAAAAAATCACAAGGGAAATTTTAAAATACTCTAAGACGAAAACGAAAACATGACCTATCAAAACTCCTGGGATACAGCTAAAGCAATTCTCAGAGGGAAAATGATAGCTGTAAATAACTACATTAAAAAAAAAATCTCAAATCAATAACCTTATCTTTTACCTTAAAACACCAAAACAGCAGCAAACTAATCCCAAAGCAGACAGAAGGAAAGAAATATAAAAATACAAAAAGAGTGAAATAAAGAAAAGAACAACAGAGAAAAATCAATCAAACCAAAAGATGGTTCCTTGAAAAGATTTTTTTTAATATGAAAAATGTTTAGCTAAACTGATCAAGAAAAGAATCAAATTATAAAAATCAGGAATAAAAGAGGGATATCACTACCCCCCTTACAGAAATAAAAAGGATTATAAAGGAATACTGTTTTTAAAACTCTATACCAACAAATAAATTAGGTAACTTGATAAATTACTTCAAACATGAAATGGACAAATTCCTAGAAAGACACAAACTATCAAAATCAACTTAAGAAAAAATACAAAATCTGAATAGATCTATAAGTAAAAAGATCAAATTCTAAGAAAAGCTCGTCCCAGATGGCTCTGCTGGTGAATTCTACCAAACATTTAAAGAAGAATTAATACCAATTCTTCACAAACTTTTCCCAAAAAATGGAACAGGAGGGAACACATACTAATTCATGCTATAAGGCCAGTATTACTCCGAGACGAAAACCAGATAAAGACATCACAACCAAAGAAAACTACAGCCCAGTATCCCTATAACTGCAGACATAAAAAATCCTAGCAAAACATATCCACCAACATGTAAAATGCATTATACACTATAGCTAAGTGGAATTTATCCCAGGACTGTTTAACACCTTAAAATCAATTAATGTAATACACCATATTAATAGACTAATGGACAAAAACAATCAATAGACATAGAAAAAACGATCCGACAAAATCTGATACCTTCCATGATTAAAAAAACAATCAAGAAGCTAAAATAGAAGGGAATTTCCTCACTCTGAGAAAGGGTATCTGTGAAAAACTCACAGCTAATATACTTAATGATGAAGGACTGAATGCTTTCTCCCTCAGATCAGGAACTGTGATAGGCTAAACAATGGGCTCCCCCAAGATGTCCACATCCTAATCCCCAGAATCTGTGAACATATTACCTTATATGGCAAAAGGAAATATGCAGGATATGACTAAATTAAGGATCTTGAGATGAGAGGATTATCTGGGTAGACACAAAGTAATCACAAGGATCCTTATCAGAAGAAAGCAGGAGGGTCAAAGACAGAGAAGACAATGCGAAGATAGGGACAGAAAAGTTTGAGTGAGGCACTTTGAAGATGGAGGAAGGGGCCACGAGTCAAAGAATGCATATAGCCTCCAGAAGCTGGAAAAAGCAAAAATATGGGTTCTCCCCTAGTGACTCCAGAAGCAACAAGTCCTGCCAGTACCTTGATTTTAGCACCATAAGACTCATTTCAGACTTCTGACCTCCAGAACTGAAAGAGAATAAATTTGTGTTACTTTAAGTCACTAATACGTGGCAATTTGTTACAGCAGCAATAAGTAACTAATACAGGATCAAAACAAAGATGTCCATGCTCACCACTTCAATATAACATTGGACCAGAGGATCTGAGTAGAGCAATTAAGTAAGAAAAAAATAATAAAAGGTATCCAGAATGGAAAAAGAAAGCAAATCCTAAGAAATGCACTTAAAAACTATTAGAACTAATATACAAGTCAGCAAAGCTGCAGGACAAGGTCAACATACAAAAATTAATTGTATTTCTATACATTGGCAATGAACAGTATGAAAATGAAATCTTGAACATAATTCCATTTACTCTAGCATCAAAAAGAATGAAACTTTTTGGTATAAATTGAACAAAAGAAGTACATTAAAACTACAAAATACCATTGAAAGAAATTAAAGAACTAAGTAAATGGAGAGACATCCCATGTATAAACGGGAAGACTTAATATCATTAAGATGACAATATTCCCAAATTGATTTTCAGATTCAACACAGTTCTTAACAAAATCCCAGCTAGCTTCTTCGCAGAAACTGACAGGCTGATCCTAAAATTTATGTAGAAATTCAAGGAACCAAGAATAGCCAAAACAATCTTGAAAAAGAACAAAAAAAGTAGATGATTCACACCTCTTGATTTCAAAACATGCTATAAAACTACGGTAATCAAGACAGTCTAGTAGTGGCAGACAGACATATAGATCAATAGAACAGAACTGAGAGTCCAGGAAAAAACCCTCTTATTTATGGTCAATTGATTTTTTTTTTCTTTTTAGAGACAGGGTTTTGCTATGTCACCCAGACTGGAGTACAGTGGCACGATTATAGCTTGCTGCAGCCTCAAACTCCTGGGCTCAAGCAATCTTCCTGCCTCAGCCTCCTGAGTAGCTGGGACTACAGGCATGCACCACCACACCCAGCTAATTTTTTTATTTTTTGTAGATACGGGGTCTCACTATGTTGCCCAAGCTGCTCTCAAACTCCTGGCCTCAAGTGATCCTCTCACCTCAGCCTCCCAAAGCACTGGATTACAGGTGTGAGCTACCATGCCTGACCATCAAATGATTGTACCAAGACAATTCAATAGAGAATGAACAGTCTTTTCAACAATTGTCACTGAAATAACTGGATATCCACATGCAAAAAATAAAGCTGGACCCTTAGCCCACATCATACACACACCAAAAAAAATGCAAAATCAATCACAGACCTAAATATAAGTGTCTGAAGTACTGTAACACTCCTAGAAGAAAAAATAGGTGTAAATCCTCACGACCTTAGATTAGGCAATGATTTCTTAGATATGTCACTAAAAGCATAGCAACAAAAGAAAAGATAAATTAGACTACTTCAAACTGTAAAACTTCTATGCATTATACCAAGAAAGTGAAAAGACAACCCACAGAATGAAAAACAGTATTTGGAGATCATTTATCTAATAAGGGACTTGTATCTAGAATACATAAGGAACTCTTACAACTGAATAATAACAAGACAAATAATTCAGTTTAAAAACAGGCAAAGGATATGAAGATATTCCTTTATATTTGAAGGAATTCCTGTATATGTGAAGATGTACAAATGGTCAATAAGCACATGAAAAGGTCAAACCCCTCCTTTAAAAAAAAAAAAACAATGTTAAAAAGTCAATTCAACAGAAAGAATGACAATAATAAATGTATGTGAGCCTAATTTTAAGCCTTCAAAATACATAAAGCAAATGGTCAATGAGCACATGAAAAGATGCTCAATTTCATTAGTCATTAGCAAAATGCAAATCAAATCCGAGATACCATTATCTATCCACTAGAATGGCTATATTCATAAAGACAGATAATAACAAGTGTTGGTGAGGATGTGGAGAAATTGGAGCCCTCATTTATTGCAAGTGGAAATGAAACAGGGTGCAGCCACTTTGTAAAAAAATTTGGCAGATCCTCAAAAGATTAAGCATAGAGTTACCATATGACCCATTAATTCCACTCCTAGGTATAGATCCAAGAGAAATAAAACATAAATACACACAAAAACTTGTGAACAAATGTTCATAACAGTATGACTTGTGATAGTCAAAAAAATCAACTGACATATTATAAATAAAACATAGTATATCCACACAATGGAATACTTATTCCACAATAAAAAGGTACAGATACTAATATGTTATAACATGGGTGAACCTTGAAAACATTATATTAAGTGAAAGCAGCCAGATGCAGAAGACCATATAATTTATGATTCTATTTATATGAAAAGCCCAGAATAGGCAACTCTATAGAGACAGAAAGTAGGTTAGTGGTTGTTTAGGGCCAGGGTTAGGAGGATGGGAGGAAATGGAGAGTGATAGTTTATGTAATTTCTCTTAGGGGTGACAAAAATGATCTAAAATTAGAGTGTGGTTATGGTTGTACAATCCTGTGAATATACTAAAAAACGCTGCACTGTATACTTTAAATGAGTGAATTGTGTGGTGTATAAATTATATCTCCAGAAAGTTGTTAAAAGAAAATAAAAAGAGGTATAGCAAAAATTCCCATAAACTAAAATGGAATCCTAAAAATGTTTACTTAACCCGAAAGAAGAAGGAAAAAAAAAAAGAATTGGGGCTAGGTGCAGTGGCTCGCACCTGTAATCCCAGAGATTTGGGAGGCTGAGGTGGAAGATAACTTCAGTCCAGGAGTTCAAGACCAGCCTGGGCAACACAGTGAGACCCTGTTTCAAAAAAAAAAAAAAATTTTTTTTTTAAATTAGCCAGGTATGGTGGTTGGAGGTAGGAGGATCACTTGACCCCAGAAGTTAAAGGGTATAGAGTAAGCTATGGTCATGCCACTGCACTACAGCCTGAGTGAAAGAGCTCCTGTCTCTAAATAAATATTTAAAAATCAAGATTAAAATTTTAAAAAAGAGATGGGTCAAATAAAACAAATATGGTAGACTCAATCCAACCATATCAATAACTACATTAAATGCTAATGGACTAAACACTCCTATTAAAAGGCAAAGAGTGTCATAATGAATTTTAAAAAGCAAGAACCAAATGTACACTATCTATAAGAGATATACTTTAAAACAAATACTCAGAAACATTGAAAATAAAAAGATGCAAAAAAATATATACCAAGCAAAGAGTAAATTAGCATAAGAAAACTAGGGTGGCTATATTTATATCAGAAGAAGGAGACTTAGATTCATAGTGTATTACCAGAGAAAAAGAGGGACATTTCATAATGATAAAAGGGCTAGGAGTGGCAGTGCACACTTACAGTCCCAGCTACTCAGGAGGCTGCAACAGGATAATCGCCTGAGCCCAAGAGTTCAAGGCCAGCCTGGGCAACATAGCAATACTCTGTCTCTTTTAAAAAAAAAAATAATAATAATAATAATAATAAAAGGGTCAATTCATCAGGAAGAATGACCATAATAAATGTATATAAGCCTAATTTTTTTTTTTTTTAAAGAGACCGGATCTTGCTCTGTCACCCAAGTTGGAGTGCAGTCGGACGATCACAGCTCACTGTGACCTCAAACTCCTGGCCTCAAGCAATCCTCCCACCTTGGCCTCCCAAATAGCTGGGACTACAGGCAAGTACCACAATGACTGGCCAACAAGCCTAACCTTAAGCCTTCAAAATACACAAAGCAAAAATTTCCAGAATTTCAGCAACCAAAAGACATATCCACATAGTTGGAAATTTTAATACTCTTCTCTCAGCAAATGATAAAACTAGATTTATAAAATCAATAATATAGAAGGTCCAACACTCTCAACAACCTTGAACTAACACATTTATAGAACACTACATTCAACAACCACAAAATATATATTCTTTTTCCCAAGACTAGCATAAGGTACTCTGTGCTGAACCATAAAGCAAGTCTCAATAAATTTCAAAACACTAATATCTTAGCATATGTGCTCTGACCACAATGAGATTAAATTAGGAATTATTAACAACAAGATACCTAGAAAATTCCCATTAACGAAACATACTTCTGAATAACCTATGGATCAAGGGGAAAAAAATCACAAATGAAATTAGAAAATACTTTGATCTTAATCAAAATAAAATACAGCATACCAAAATTTGTAGAATACTACTAAAGCAGTACTGAGAGAAAAATTTATACTTTTAACTGCCAATATTTAAAAAGAAGAAAGTTATAAAATGTCCTAAGATTCCAGCCCAAGAAACTAGAAAAAGAGCAAATTGAACCCACAGTAGAAGGAGGAAATAAAAGAACAAAAATCAGTGCAAAAGAAAAACAATAAAGGAAACACATAAAAGGCAAAAGTGGATGTTTTAAAAAGAATAACAAAATTGATAAACATCTATTACCAATATCGCAATTGAAAGAGACACTATCACTACAGACCCTAGATATATTAAATGAATATAAGCCAGTGCAGTGGCTTGTGCCTATAGTCCCAGCTACTTGGAAGGCTGAGAATTCCTTGAGCCCAGGAGTTTGAGGGTGTAGTGAGCTATGATCATGCTACCGCACTCCAGCCTGGGCATCTCTTTAAAAAAAAAAAAAGAGAGAAAGAAAGAATGTGAGGAACAACTTTATGCCAATAAGTCTGACAATTTAGACAAAATGGACAAAGTCCATGAGAAGTACAACTCACCAAAACTGACATAATATAGACTAAAAAATCCTAACAGCCCTAACTCTACTAACTGAATTCCATATCAAATGCATTCTCACAAAGAAAACCGCAGGCCCAGATGGTTTTATTGGCAAATTCTCTCAAACATTTGAGGAATAACTAATGCCAACTGAACATAAACCCTTTCAGAAAATAGGGGAAGAAACATTTACCAACTCATTTTGAGGCAAGCATAACACCTCATATCAAAATCTGACAAACATAAGCATATATGCAAAAATCCTTACCAAAATACTATACAAAGGGAATCCAGCAATATATAAAAAATATGATTCATTATCACCAAGAGAGGTTTATCCCAGGAATCATCCACACTATATCAGCGCAGAAGAGATCTATCACAAAAATCTAATCACATTCCTCAAAACTCTGGCTCTCCATACCCACATACAAGACAGAAACCTTAACATAGCATGTAATACTCCATTCATAACCCTAGCCCTGCACTGCAGCTGCATCTCCACTTGTCAGTCTCTACTTTGTACCCCATATTTCCACTACAATAACCATGACCTCTGCCCAAGATGTGCCACTTCCCTCCTTCCCTCCCTCACAAATTCCAAAGCTCCATCTCAACCCAGTTTCTCTAAAAGCCTTCCTACTTTGTCAGGTCGATTCCATCACTCTTCTCTCTTCGTTCCCATCACATCTTTTGTAACCCTCAATTATAACAGATATTACCATTATTTCTTTGTCTTTCACTCTATTCAACTATCACTCCTACAGGGCAGGGGCCAAATCTTTTCACCACATTAACAGAATAAAAAAGAAAAACTGTATGGTCATTTCAATAAATGCAGAAAAAGCATTTAACAAAAGTGAATATATATTTGTGAAGAAAAGAAAAACTCAGCAAATTAATAATTAAAGGAAATTTCTTCAATCTAATAAAGATATCTAAGAAAAATCTACAACTAACATCATACTTAACTTCCAAGTACCACTAACCAAGCAATATTCAACATTTATATGCACTTATTTATCTCCCACTGGTCCTCACAAACATCTTGCATACCAAAAAAAAAAAAAAAAGCAGGAAGTTATTATTTTCCCAATTGGTACAATAGCAACTCTGGGTCAGAAATGTTAAATTATATACCCAAGAAAGGTAGGACTAGAACCCAATCTTTGACCCAAAGTACTTTTATACTGTAGTATGCTGTCTCTTATCTTCAGGCTCATGTCACAATGGACAATTAGTCCCTCCCACAAAGCATATTTTGGTAGCCCTATCAAAGACTGCCTGCTGTGGCAATTCTTTCTAGCACACTGACTGCCACACTAGAAAAAAAAATTTAATGAAAAATTTGTTATTTTTTACTGTTTTCTGTGCATGAGTTACACGCAACTTGAAAAATAGTTCAAGCGGCTCCCAAGGTGAAGAGACGTGTGAGTTACATATGCTTCACAAAGCCACAGGCTCAAAACTAGCATGAGTTAAATACAATTCACATGGCAGTTAATGTGCTAGCATAGCCACTGGTTTAGGTGACTACAGCAAATATCTAGTAAGTTTACTCAAACACCTACTACATTTCATTAGTTGATCAAATTTTTTAAACAAGTACTACTAACATGGAATAAAAAATTTTTAAACTCACATTAAGGACCCACAGAAAAACCTCAAAACCCCTTTCCTCAAAATGGCTGTGCTACAGAGAGGAAAGGGCACAACCATTGGTCTGATCCTTCCCCCTTCACCAATTTAAAATGTAGCAGATGCAGCAGAGAAACAGATAATTCAAGGCCTTACTTGAATTTACATTTCTATTAATAATTTGCTACCTGTCAATGCCTTAATTGAGTAGCTGCCAGCTGGAAGCTTAGGACAATAGCTCCTTTACAGGGAAACCAGAGTGAAATGGCCACTTCTGACTTTCTGTTTCTGATTCATATGAATTTTTCATGCAGGAAAACATAAATGTTGCCTTAACATTGTTCCATCTGTGATTCACCCCAGCAAGTAAGTTCCACAATGAGGTTAGATTTGCTTCTTTACTGTACAACACGTACTTCACTTCAAAGCACACAGGGAAATCCAAGTCACTTCACACAATCTGTTAACAGAACTACAAAAAAAGATAGGAAGGATTTTCCTTTAAACAACTTTGCCACCCAACTGCCTATAGAGCAATCATTTCTACGCATACTCTCTTTCATACCCTTTTGTGTTCCCAAAAAGTGAACATTTGACTTTCAGTCGTCATTTGTCTAGGACAAAACATTAAACAATTAAGATAAAATAAGCCTTTTCCAAAAATGGAGTTGTCTTCTGTGTGAACATCCCAGGTCCTTAGTAAAGCAGTCCATATATTTCACAATAACACAGTACCCTTTACAGACAAGTTCCTAAAAAGCTCGGTGAATTTCTTATCTGACCTTACTACTGCTGAAAGTCAGTGACCACACAGGTATCTCACAATGACATTTACAGTGACTGAAGTAAAAATAGGGACCTCTTTTCTTTAAGTGACACAGAAAATTCGAAGGTCATTGGATAATACACTACAAAATAGAGTGCGCCCGTATCTCAGATACTTCTATACTCAAAATGTCTGCTTTCAACAATCTTGGGAAGTGTCCTATGAAAATCATTGGGTGACCTGAATTTTTAATCAGGCAGTCAAAAAAATAGCTTTATCATGACTTCTTTCTGGATAAGCCAATATTATAATTTCAAACTTCCCTTTAATACCAAAAAGAATTCAGAAATGTTTAGACATTCTAATAATGTCTATAAAACTAAGAAGCCATATTTTGATTTAATTCTTTTCTTATTAATCATCTAAGAAAAAAAGGAATGGTGGTTATCAAGATAATTTAGAATGCCCACATCATGTAACAACATTGACCAAACTATATCAATCCACCTAACTTCACAATACCACGCTCAAATCTAGTTTCACGAAGAAATAAAGATTGAAAAATCAAACAATGATAATCTCACCCAATCACTTTCTAACATGCTTTTTTAAAGCACCCCTCTAGCTGAGTAATTCCAATGAACCCTCCCACCACAAGCCTGGGGCTAGCAGAGCTGCTACTAACTCAAGGTAGGAGTTGCCACCAAAGATGTGGCACTGGGGCACACAGACCAGAAATTAAATAAAGCAGCCAAAGATTCAGGAAGACTGAAGGGTGAAAGCCAAATCCCAGTTTCATGATTGGAGCAAAGAAAAATTTTTGCACCCATAATTCTACCCCCAACCTGCCTATGGACCACACTCTTTGTGACCCTCTCCTATTCAATCCAGCTCTCCATTCCCAATGGCAACTCCCCTTTCTCCCCACTTCCTCAGCACCAATGAAGCTCTAAAACAATTGTCCTTTGTGTCCCTAGTCTGCAACTGAACTCTGAAGTCAATTTATTTTCTCTACTCAAACTGCTGAAACCACATCCCCAACCCATAGTCCCATTTCACATAAAATTTCTTAAAAGAGGTTCCGGAAAAATGGCGGTCTGATAGAGTCCTCCCACCGCACCGCTCCCAGGGAAGGAGGTGAAAAATGTCATCGGCTACCTGCAAGCACGGACCGCTCCCTCCGAAAACAGCATTGTGAATTACAGAGAAACAACACAGAACATTCAGCCCAAGAAAACAGGTACAAAATTTTCACAAAGATCGGAGAGCGCATGGAGTACAACAGAGCCCAGAGCGCGGGAAGGACGCGCTCACCAGGTCGGAGGCGCGCGACCTGACCCCCAAGCGGTTACCCACCTCCGCATCCACTCAGTCAGGGACAAGCCCAGAGTTGGGGTAAAGCTGTTGCTAGAAACGGCAGACTCTGTGGAGAGAAAGAAATTGCGAGAGCCAAACACATCGCTGCTGCAATATACAGAGACCGATCAGGGCGGGATAGGGACCGGGCGGAGATACAACTTCCCGGGACAGTGCACGGGAACCCGCAGGCCGGCACTGCGCCACTACAAGTCAGCATGACTGGGCCCAGGAGTTTAACGGAGAACAGGACACGCCCTTAAGGGCTGCTGGCAATTGCCTCCACAGACTACAGGCCCGTGGAGAAAAGCGGCGCTCCCAGGCGCAATTGGAGCCCTGCTGTCCTCCACGCTGGCAGCGGCAGCCATCTTTAAAGCCGCCCGCCCAGAACTGTGAGCCGGGTCTCCAGGTCCGCCCCCTCCCGGCCCAGGGGCTCATCTGCTGGGGCGAGACAGGTTTTGCCCTTGGTGGCCAGGGACAGCTGCATCCGTGGGTTCCAGGTGGGAAGAGATCCCAGAACTGCAGCGGCAGGACCTTTGTGTATTGAAAACAGTTTGCAGCTCCTCCATCTGGTCCTGCTACCCCGGCTCTGGCCTCTGACAAGTCCGCTACGTGCTGGTCCTAGTGCCCGCTCTTCAGGTCCCAGCCCTCCTGTACCCCAGAGATTGGTCATTTTGAAGGTTGCTGGCTATAGTGTCTCACTTGGTATAACCGCCGGTTCTCATGGCAACCAAATACCTCAAGAGCCACAGGCTGAACCAGAGCAGCTCCCCATAACCCTGCCCACTTCTTTAGGGAATTTCGCGCCATCCAAGAGTGCTTCCAGTGGCCACTATTCCCCCCTCCCCGTGGGAACATCCCCCTGGCAGAGACTGCTGGGGATAGAGACGCCCACCTGCCTCGCCTTGGTGTCTAGTGGTGGAAAAGGGCTGCACAATTGGAGATCCCCCTATCAGCCAGTATCACGCGGAGACGCACATCAGAAAGACAGACACACGTGGCTAGATAAGCAACCTCTGAGCTGTGTAGAATTTTCCCAATTCAGCTCTCACACTGCAGTCAAAAGGAATTGTATTTCTACCCGCACCTCAGGATGAGCAGGGTCAAAGTAACCCCTAGGAGCTACAAGGCCCCTCCCAAACTGCACAGCTTTCCCATACCCCAACTGGGGGATCAGATTCTGCCACGGACATAACAAAATACCTAGCTATTAGGGAGCTGTGGATTCATATCCTCAAGTACAATTCACTAGCTTACAGCTCAAGCTGGGAGGACAAGCTCACTACACTCCACTGGGAAGAGGAGAAGACAACAGGTCAGAGATAACATAAGATTCACCAAACTTGCTAAAATACATCTAAGGCAATACAGGCCACTACTTTTCTCCCTGGCTCTGCCAAGGAACGAAAATCATGGGCTTGGAGACAGGGCCATAAACTAGCCCTAACACCCCCAGCTCTCGACCAAGAGACGAGATGAGAAAAAACCAGTGAAAGAACTCAGGGAACATGAAAAATCAGAGTGAAAAGTCACCCCCAAAAGAAATCATCAATTCCTCAGCAATGGATACCAACTCAAATGAAACGGGTAGAATGACAGAAGAGGAATTTCGTTTATGGATTGTAAGAAAGCTCAATGAAATTCAAGAGAAAATTGAATCCCAGCACAAAGAAACCACAAGAAAAATGTAAGAAATGAATGAAAAATTCTCCAAAGAAATAGAAGTATTACAGAAAAATCAAATAGAAATCCTAGAAATGAAAGAAGCATTCAAGGATCTACAAAACACAATGGAAAACCTTAAAAATAGGCTGGACCATGCAGAGGAAAGAATTTCAGAGCTAGAAGACAATTCCTATGTGCTAAATAAATCAGTCAAAGAGAAAGAACACAAAAACAAGACGCACGAACAAAGCAAACAAGAAATGTGGGATTATGTAAAGAGGCCAAACACAAGGATCATAGGCATCCCTGAGGGAGAGAAAGAAAATTCGCGTGGGCTGGAAAATCTATTTGAAGGAATAATAGAGGAAAATTTCCATGGCCTAGCCAGAAATCTCGATATCCAAGTACAAGAAGCACACAGGACTCCTGGGAGACTCAACGTGAAAAGGCATTCACCACGCCACATAATTATTAGACTGACCAAAGTAAACACAAAAGACGCACTCCTCAGAGCTGTAAGAGGAAAAGAGCAGGTAACCTACAAAGGGAAACCGATCAGATTAACTCCAGATTTCTCAGCTGAAACCTTACAAGCCAGAAGGGAATGGGGAGCCATCATCAGTCCCCTAAAACAAAACAAAGGCCAACCCAAAATTCTGTATCCTGCCAAACTAAGCTTCTTATATGAGGGAGAAATAAAGACTTTTCCAGACAAGCAATCACTGATAGAATTTGCGAAATCCAGACCGGCCTTGCAAGAAGTGCTTAGACCTGCATTGTACACTAACCAGCACAACAGACACCCACCAATGTAAAACTACGCAAAAGCTAAAACCCCAGAAACCAGATTCCACAATGACGCAAGAGGCAAAACAAAAGACACCACCCAATAGAGTAATCAGAAATTTACCCCAAATATCCATTCTCTCAATAAATGTGAATGGCTTGAATTGCCCATTGAAGAGACATAGGCTCGCTGAATGGATTAAAAAACATAAGCCAAATATCTGTTGTCTCCAGGAAACACACCTTACACACAAAGACACATTCAGACTCAAGGTGAGAGGATGGAATACAATTTTCCAGGCTAATGGAAACCAAAAGAAATCTGGAGTAGCCATCCTTATTTCAGATGATATAAACTTTAAAGCAACAAAAGTAAAGAGGGACAAAAATGGACACTATATAGTGGTGAAGGGAAAAATCTTACAAGAGGATTTAACAATTCCAAACATTCATGCACCCAACACAGGAGCACCCAGGTACATAAAGCAAATACTGCTTGATTTAGACAACATAATAAACACCAATGCCATAATAGCAGGGGACTTCAACACCCCACTGATGGAACTGGACAGATTCTCCAAACAAAAAATAAACAAAGAAACAAAGGACCTAAACAGGACTCTAGAACATTAATAGATATCTAGAACTAACAGATATCTACAGAACACTCCACCCAAATAACACTGAATATACATTCTTCTCATCAGCTCATGGAACTTTCTCTAAAATTGACCACATCCTAGGCCACAAAACAGATCTAAAGAAATTCAAAAAAATAGAAATCATACCATGTATCTTTTCAGACCACAGCAGAATAAAATTAGAAATCAATTCCAACAAAAACACACATCTTCATCCAAAAACATGGAAATTAAACAATCTGTTGCTGAACGACTATTGGGTCAAGGAGGAGATTCAAATGGAAATCAAAAGATTCTTCGAACTAAACGATAATGGGGACACAAGTTATCAAAATCTGTGGGATACAGCAAAAGCAGCCCTGAGAGGAAAACTTATCGCCTTAAATGCCCACATCCAAAAGACAGAAAGGTCACAAATCAGTAAACTAATGAATCATCTTAAGGAAATGGAAAAGGAAGAGCAAAGCAATCCTAAAGCCAGCAGAAGAAAAGAAATAACCAAGATCAGAACAGAATTAAATGAAATTGAGAACAAAAGAACAAAACAGAAGATTAATAAAACGAAAAGTTGGTTCTTCGAAAAGATAAACAAAATAGACAGGCCACTTGCCAGGTTGACCAGAAGCAGAAAGGAAAGGACTCTAATAAGCTCAATTAGAAATGAAAAAGGAGAGGTCACAACTGGTATCATGGAAATACAAAACATCATCTTTGAATACTACAAAAATCTCTATGCCCACAAACACGAAAACGTGGAGGAAATGGACAAATTCTTAGAAACATACTACCTCCCTAGGCTCAACCAGGAAGAAACAGAATTTCTAAACAGACCAATATCAAGCACCAAAATTCAAGCAGTAATAAAAAATCTTCCAACAAAAAAAGTCCTGGACCAGATGGGTTCACACCTGAATTCTACCAAGCCTACAAAGAAGAACTGGTGCCTATACTGCAGAAATTATTTGAAAATATCCAGAAGGATGGAATCCTCCCAAACTCATTCTATGAAGCCAATATCACCTTGATACCAAAGCCAGGAAAGGACACAACAAGAAAAGAAAACTACAGCCCAATATCCCTTATGAATACAGATGCAAAAATTCTCAGTAAAATCCTTGCAAACCCAATTCAAATGTACATCAAAAAAATAATTCATCACGATCAGGTGGGCTTCATTCCGAGATGCAGGGATGGTTCAACATACGCAAGTCTATAAATGTAATTCACTGTATAAATAAAAGCAAGAACAAAGACTATATGATCCTTTCAATAGATGCAGAAAAGGCTTTTGACAAAATCCAGCATCCTTTTATGATAAGAACTCTTAACAATATAGGCATAGATTGCTCATACCTCGAAACTATTAAAGCAATATATGATAAACCCACAGCCAATATCATACCGAATGGGGAAAAATTGAAAGCATTTCCCCTTAAAACTGGAAACAGACAAGGTTGCCCACTATTTCCACTTCTATTCAACATAGTGCTGGAAGTCCTGGCCAGAGCAATCAGACAAGACAGAGGAATCAGGGGCATCCAGATGGGGGCAGAAGAGGTCGAACTTTCACTATTCACAGACGATATGATATTATACATAGAAAACCCCAAAGATTCAACCAAGAGATTACTGGAATTGATAAATGAATTCAGCAGAGTCTCAGGATACAAAATTAATACACACAAATCCATAGCTTTCATATATGCTAATAACAATCAAGCCAAGAAACAAATTAAAGATGCAATACCTTTCACAATAGCACCAAAGAAAATTAAACATTTAGGAACATATCTAACTAAGGAGGTCAAAGACCTATATAGAGAGAATTACAAAACACTGAGAAAAGAAATTGCAGAGGATGTAAACAGATGGAAAATCCTACCATGCTCTTGGATAGGCAGAATCAACATTGTAAAAATGGCTTTGCTACCTAAAGTGATTTACAGAATCAATGCAGTCCCTATCAAAATACCAACATCATTTTTTGCTGACCTAGTAAAATAATTCTACGCTTCGTGTGGAACCAGAGAAGACCCCGTCTACCCAAAGCAATCTTAAGCAAAAAGAACAAATTGGGAGGCATCTATCTACAAGACTTTAAACTATACTACAAGGCTATAGTAACAAAAACAGCATGGTATTGGCACAAGAACAGAGATGTAGACCAATGGAACAGGGCTGAGAACCCAAATATAAAACCAACTTCATACAGTCACCTGATCTTTGACAAATTCCAGAAAAACGTACACTGGGGAAAAGATTCCCTATTCAATAAATGGTGCTGGAGAAACTGGATGGCCATATGTAGAAGACTGAAACTGGACCCACACATCTCACCTCTTACAAAAATCAACTCACAATGGATAACAGATTTAAACCTAAGACGTGAAACCCTAAGAATTCTTGAAGAAAACGTTGGAAAAACTCTTATGGACATTGGACTAGGTAAAGAATTTATGAAGAAGACCTCCAAAGCAATCACAGCAGCAACCAAAATAAATACATGGGACCTGATCAAATTAAAAAGCTTCTGCACAGCCAAGGAAACTATCACTAAGTGAACAGACAACCTACAGAATGGGAGAAAATATTTGCATGCTACACCTCTGATAAAGGGCTGATAACCACAATCTATATGGAACTTAGGAAAATCAACAAGAAACAATCAAACAACCCTATTACAAAATGGGCAAAGGACATGTCCAGAAACTTTTCAAAAGAAGAGAGAATAATGGCCAGCAAACATACAAAAAATTGCTCAACTTCTCTAATCATCAGGGAAATGCAAATCAAAACCACAATGAGATATCACTTAACTCCAGTGAGATTGGCTCATATCAAAAAATCCCCAAACAACAAATGTTGGCGGGGATGCGGACAGATAGGAACACTCATACACTGCTGGTGGGACTGCAAATTAGTACAACCTCTATGGAAAGTAATATGGAGATACCTCAAAGAATTAAAAGTACAATTACCATTTGACCCAGCAATCCCACTACTGGGTATTTACCCAAAGGAAAAAAAGACATTCTATAATAAAGACATCTGTTCGCGAATGTTTATAGCAGCACAATTCACGATTGTAAAGATGGGGAAACAACCCAGGTGCCCATCAATACACGAGTGGATTAATAAAAGGTGGTATATGTATACCACGGAGTATTACTTAGCAATAAAAAACAATGGTGAATTAACACATCTGGTATTATCCTGGTTGGAGCTAGAACCCATTCTTCGAAGCGAAGTGTCACAGGAATGGAAAAACAAGCACCACTCGTACTCACCATCACATTGGTACTAACTGATCAACACTTACATCATACAGGGCAATAATATGCATCAGCAGGCAGGCAGGCGGGAGGGGGGTGGAGGGGATGGGACAACTCTCACTGAATGGATGCGGGGAGCACAGTTTGGAAGATGCCCACGATTGTAGCTCTGACACGGGCAGTGTGCATGGGCAATATATATAGCCAAAGTGTTGTACCCCCATAATATTCTGAAATAAAAATAAATAAATAAATAAATAAAATTTTTTAAAAAAGATTTAAAAAAAAATTTGTTAAAAGATACAGCATTACAGATACTGCAACACGTGTGAAATATGTAGTTTCTAAATTTTCTGCAGAAAATGGAAATTCTTCGGTTAAAAAAGAGATAAGAAAATGCTTAAGTACAATTACAAATATTGTTTTATCTAAGTTTAAAAGGCACAATTTCAACAGAAAAAAATTATACATATATATATTTAAAAATATGATTACAAGCCATATCTTATATACAGTCAGGCCTCCCTATCCATGGGTTCCACATCACATCAACCAACCTCAAATCAAAAGTATTTGGGAATGGCCAGGCATGGTCGCTCACACCTATAATCCTAGCACTCTGGTAGGTCGAGGTGAGAGAACCGCTTGAGGCCAGGAGTTCAAGACCGGCCTGGGCAACATAGTGAGACCCCATCCCTTCAAAAAATAGGAAAATTAGCTGGGTGTAGTGGCACACGCCTATAATCCCAGCTATTCAGGAGGCTGAGATAGGAGAGTCACTTCAGTCCAGGAGTTTGAGGTTGCAGTGAGGTATGATCATACCACTGCACTCTAGTCTTGACAACAGAGCGAGACCCTGTCTCAAGAAAAAAAAAAAACAACAACAGAAACAAAAACAAACTTCAGGAAAAAAAATTTTCACATCATCATTCCCTAAACAATACAGTATAACAACTATTTAAATAGCATTGACATTATATTAGGTATTATAAATAATCTAGGGATTATTTAAAGAATATGGAGGATGTGCAGAGGTTATATGCAAATACTATGCTGTTTTATACCAGGGACTTGAGCATCCACAGATTTTGATATCCACAGGAGGTCCTGGAACCAATCCTCCATGGATACTGAGGAATAACTATATAAGTATGTGTGTATATGGACATATATACACATATATGGAATTTTCTTGAATTGGTCTTCATACAAAAAAGGGTATATCCTCTCTCCTAAACATTCCTCATCATGTCCCACAGGGAAGAAGAATCTTTCAGGAAAATCTATAATCCTTCCCATGTAGACTTATGGTAACTACTGCACAGTACTCATATTTAATTAAGAAATCAGCATTGTTCTTATCCCAGATCCCCTGATAAGTGTGCAATTATGGAGAAGTTTATTTGTAAGGAAATAAAGGGAAATTGTCTATACACGTGAATGTACAACAAAATCATGGGGATAGATTCAGGCCTCAAAGCAAAAGCTCTATTTAATTTAATTTTTTACTTAAATTCAAAACCAGAACTGTTAAAGTTGTCACTAATCTTAATTGGTCAAAGTATGTTACATCAACCTCATAAACTTGGCAAATATTTACCCTTAAATGATTAGGTCGGAAAGAACAAGAGTTCCCACCTTAGCAGTCCTCAGTAATATAGAGAACCCCTAAACAATATGTGTATTACAGATCAATTCAGCCAAATATACAGACAGTCCCTGATTTTCAAATGGCCTGTACAAACTTTATGTTCATTACGTGTGAACTACTAGATACACATGTTATTAATAAATACAAATTCTGAGCTACAAACCCTAATTCACATTTAAACTTTTAGAAAAAGCAAATATTCTCTATGTCATAAAAACTACATATGCTAGCCCAGCCTGACTGATCACTCTAGTACTTTTTAAAAAAAAGGAACACCATTATCAAGTTAGTGAGTAGTGTCTATAACCAATAGCTGAATTGCTTCTAAAAGAGATTGTGAAATTTTTGTCTTTAATTGGTTGGTTTACAATCACCTGCTGAAGGGAGAGGAAGTCATCTACTGAGTTTGGCAAAATAACAAAATTACACTTCAGTGTTCTCATTCATTTCAAAGTTAATTGTTTTAGGCAATTTTATGTTAGCAAACTTATCACCATTCATTTGTTCCTTTTTTTTCATCCATCCCACAAATATTTCTACATGCTTGTTATATCCCTGGCACTATAAATCTAGTGGCAAATAAGCCAGACACAGTTCCTTCCCTCATGGAGCTTAGCGTCTATCATCAATCCAATCCATTCACCCATTTTAGACAAACACAATGTGATGTGACAGGATTCAACAAATGGTCCAAACACCACTTGTCCTGGGCTGTTTGGTTTGTTTCCCAGAACAGAAGAAGACTGCCTGGTCCTAGTTAGGCAGTTATTATAATCAAAGTCATAACTGCTTACCTATTTGAAAATATGTTTGAGAAATCATTTTGGTCAAACTAGAATGGAAAAAATCTGTGAAAGCTAAAATTTTTCAACAATAACACCAAAACAGGTCATCATTAAAATCAAAGAAATCAAACTAACAAATAGTATCTTAAATAATAAAATTAAAGTCACACAAAATTTTCTTATGCCAGTCCATCCTTGAATACATTTAAAAAAAAAACTCTGAGGTCAGATCCAAACTTAACAAGAAAAAATGCCATGGATCAATTATCTCATTTCCACCAGTGACATTTTGGGGTAGGGGTAGGGTAATGCAGAGCAGCAGAACTCATACAACATATTTTCTATCTCTACTAGCAATAGTTCAATAAAATTTTAGCAAGCTCTAAAAACAGTGAAATGTTAGAATCAAGCTCCAGTTACACTTACTTAATGCTTACTAATAAGTATTTTTAAGTAAATTTTGGAGCGTGAAAACCACACATCATAATACTTAAGCTTGGTCTCTCTGTAGTTATAGCCAGAGAAGCAAAGATTTATCTGCAGCCAGATAAGTTATTTTATAACTTGTACATAGAAATGCTAATAAGAGTTTAACCCCTACAAGTGTAACTTTCTTCACCTGTGAAATGCAGAGTTATATCACACTAGAGGATTAATGTGAGGATTAAATCAAATAAGTGTGTAAAGCTCATGAAACAGTGCTGAACTGTACCCTAAGTAAATTACACTCATATCCTACTTAAGCCTTTAATCATGCTATTCCCTCTGCCTGGAATGCCTGTCCTTCTCCTCACCCCTTCTTTCTATTTAAGCCACATCCATTCCTCAGGGTCCTTTGCAAGTCATTCTTGATACCTGCCTTGTCTACAACACCAAGATGACCTTTCTCATCTTCAAAATATAATTGTTTACTTCCTGTAACATTCATCATGCTATTTAAATAGACATTGTTCTCAATTTTACTTAATATTTTATTTGCATATGGTATAGATCTCAAGTAAAGGAGAAATTTCAAGCCTTCATGGAGTAGCATCTCATCTTTGTGTACACCTTAACACTTATCAGTGCTATATAGAAACTAAGCCACATCCTGCAAATAAATGCCATAAGAATGAGTAATCAAATAAAGTCACAGAAATTACAAGCTTTTCTGTTTGAAAAAAACTGGGTGAAAAAGGTAGCTGAGGTGGCCCTTAGGAACAGAGAAAAGTAAATTTATAGCATATGCTATAACTAAAATCTAAATCCATTTATAGTTTACCTTAAAAAAAAAAGCTAAATGAATATCCTCTGGGCATTAAACACCACTGTAAACAAGTTACAAACAAGGAAAGACATAATGCAATCAATTCCTTACTCAAAATGACACCTCCTATAATTTTAGCCACTTCTACAGATAATATAAAATTTGACAGCTATTCATAGGTCTGACTTTAGATTCTGCTTTTTCTTAACTCATTGTATTTCTAAAGAGCCAGCCAGCAGGGGGAGTGCAAGTTCATTAACACTATAGTTAAAATACTTGTGGCTAACAAATTTTAGAAATTCTGGAATTTTTTTTCTTAAACTTTTGAATATTACCCACAAAAATCACTGGAGCCCATGTGGTTTTAAATTATAATGTTTTAAATTACTCCTCTATACCATATAAATACTCCATAACACTGCCTCTTCTTAACCTCAAATCCTTTTTGGGATCTAAGTATGTTCCAAATAAAACAAACATACATCTTTTTTTTTTTTTTTTTTTAGACAGGGTCTCACTCTGTCACCAGGGCTAGAGTGCAGTGCCATCACAATAGTTCACTGCAACCTCAATCTGCAGGGCTCAAGGGATCGTCCTCCCTCAGCCTCCCAGAGCACTAAGATTAAAGGTGTCAGCCACAACACCCCACCCATACACCCTTTTTAAAGACAGAAAAATAAGTCAACATTAATCAAAGTTCAAATGACAATGGAGAAAAACTGCTACTTTCTAAAATGTTACCCAAACTGACTGAGGTACTAGCCCTGTAATCCCCACAAGCCATTCATCAATTCAATATTCACCCATTACTGATACCAAAGCCTCACCCACAGGTCTCCAGGCTGAGGCTATCATGTCCCTCCCCAATAAGCAACCCTCATTTTTAGTCCATGACCATAAGATACAAAAATAGATCATGAGATCAGAAAAAAGATACTGTCCTGGTAATTATGTATTTCTAAGATATGATTTAAGGAGCAGCACAGTCTCTGTTGACAATTACAGACAATCATGACTACAAATGGGAGGGGAGGAGGATGGAGAGAACAGAAGGATCAGCAATAGAAAATACTGAAAGTCAAGTCCAAATTGCCAAACACAGAGCACTCAGATAAAATTTACTTTAAGCAAAAGTGTGCCAGGATCAGCTATCTTTAATAGAAAAAACTAATGAGATGGATAGAACCTAAATGTAAATTTGCTCTGTTCAGCTAAAAAGTACTTCTATATACATTAACATATTTGATCCTTACAACAACCCTTCTGTAAAGCAGGTAATACCTATTTTACAGTTAAGAAAACTGAGACATGTCTTATACAAGGTAACAAAGCTAACAAGAGGTGGAGTCAAGATGTTAACTCGGGCTTTCTGGCTCCAAAGTCAAAACTCTCTGCACCACAACATACTGCTTCTTCTTGAAGCCAGGGCTAGAAAATAAATGTGGCTGACCTGATCCCACAGACAAAGAATTTTTTTTTTTTAATAATAATATATGAACAGAAGTCACTGTGACATGCTCAACGCTGGCCTTTGGAGCAAATCTGTTCATTCTAGCTTTTCCACTCCAAAGAAATGACAGCACAGTTACTGGCAATCTCCAAAAAGGTATCTGCAGCAAAGCACTGTAAACACAAAAGAGCCCATTAAGTATTAATAGCTCCTCAAGGAGTAAACATATTGGTCTTCAAAGCACTACACAAAGAATTGTTTTAAAAACATCTTAACCTTTTATAACTTTTCTTTACCTGGTTTAACAAAGTAAGTTTCACTCACACTCAGGAAATATTAAATACACAGTGTTAGAGAAATCAGACAGCAATATACGTCACTTGTGTTCAAATCAGGAAAACAGATATATATAACAGGATGTGTTTTATAATCAATGCCCCACTTTTCAGTCATCTAGATGTAAACATAGTCTCTGGTTATATATTTGCAAATTAAAAACTGTTAAGAAAAAAACTACTCTCCAGCTGTCAAAAGCCATCCTCTTTGATAAGACTAAAACTGCAAAAAGGACAGATTTCAAAGCTATATCACTCCACATTCTACTCAAATGCTGGTTTGTTTTCAATCTTATTCAAACCTTTCTACACTTCAGGCATAATTCTTCTCACCTCCACATATTGGCATTCTGGTGAAAAGTCTTGCAGACCCTCAGTACCTGCCTCAAACCACCTACAATCTACCATCTTCTCCCCAGGAAAAGTGCCCCAAAAGGTTCTTCTGGCATAAAGTTGCCTGTGTCTATCAGTAAAGATGACCCTGCTATTCTGGCTATGCTAGACTAAACCAGGGATTTGTGCCAAAGGCAGCCAGGGACTGAGTGGACACCTAGGGTCAAACTTGGCACAACGAGGGTAACAACACAATGAATGTTGACAAACCAGCCAAAGAGGCTCTCTCATAAACACTATGGCATAGAAAAGGCAGGTCACTAGAGTTTAGACAGTCTAAACCGTCTTTCCCTCTTCCATGAAACCAATTCCTGATGCCAAAAAGGTTGGGGATCGCTGCTTTACAGCATCTGTTTCAGGAAAATCACACTTAAGGACGTTAGCTCTGGCAGTTTCACTTCCAATGACACGTTCTTCATCTCTACAGTTTCTTCTACTCTATTCTGTCTTCTCTGCTGCCTATTGCCCTAGTCCTACCTCGAATCTTCACAACTTCCAACATTTTGCCCAAAGCAACTCCCCCATCTCCCAAATCCTCATGGCTGTGAAGCCCTGACTAGTGGCTGAAGGGGGAAATCACTGAGGTAAATGTGTGTTTCTTTTTGCATTAAACCTCAGGAGAGAAAAGGGTTGTAGAAAGTTGGAACACCACACCCACTCCCCTTGCAAAAGAATTTCCAAAGTAGACTTAGACTTTGCAAAGAAAATTAAGAGTTTTACAAAGAATAAGAAAGGGAGGGTAGCAAAAAAGGAGGAGAAACCAAAATACAGAAAAACAGATGGCTGCAACACACAATCAGCCACAGATGATTACATGTTCCATTTGGCATGTTTTATGGCCTGTATCTACCTCCATGCCCTTCAACAGTATGCCCCCCAGAAAACTTCCTGGTTAGACCAGGGATGGATACCAAGACACCTCTCATGGCAGAAGAGAACTAGGAAACATTCATATATATATTCAGAGGTGAATCAATGAGATAATCCCTTGAAGGAATATACTAAGGCCCTGGTTCTTAAAGTGTGGTCCCCAGGGAAGCAACATCCTTACTACTAGGTAACTTGTCAGAAATACAAATTATTTGGCCCCTTCTAGGAATAGGTCCAGCAATCTGTGTTTCAACAAGTCTTCCAGGTGACTGTGATATACCTTAAAGTTCAGAATCACTAAAGGATAAACATCTGCCTACTACTGAGGTCCTCAGAGCCCCCTTGAATCTAGAACCACCTGACAGACTCAGCCTCAGCATAAGGGTTATTAGGTATACTATCGATCCTACTCTTGGATTAATGTAAGATTTCCTTGTATCCTTGAATTCTGAGAATAGTGCCTGATGCAGAGTAGCTACTCAACAAATGTTTGTTGAATAAGCGAATGTAGTAAACTCTGTTGATGTGCGAACAACATAGAGTGTACTTACACAAAGCTAGATGGTATACCCTACTACATACCTAGGCTATATAGTATAGCCTATTGCTCCTAGGCTACAAACCTACAAGTTACTATACTAAATACTGCAGGAACCAGTTTCATAGAAGACAATTTTTCCACAGGAAGGGGTTGGGGGGGGAGTTTGGGATGATTCAAGAGCATTACATTTATTGTGCAGTCAAACCTCTCTGCTAATGATAATCTGTATTTGCAACCATTCCCCAGCACTAGCATCACCACCTCAGCTCCACCTCAGATCATCAGGCATTAGACTCTTACAACCTAGATCCCTCACATATGCAGTTTACAGTAGGGTTCATGCTCCTCCGAGAATCTAATGCCCCCGCTGATCTGACAGGAGGCAGAGCTCAGGCAGTGATGCAAGCGATGGGGAGCAGCTACAAGTACAGATGAAGCTTTGCTCACTCACCCTGCCCGCCACTCACCTCCTGCTGTGCGGCCAGTTCCTAACAAACCACGTCCGGGGGTTGGGGACCACAGCTGTAGGCAACTGTGACACAATGGTAAGTATTTGTGTATCTTCTAAACATATCTAAACATAGAAAAGGTACAGTAAAAATATGGTAGTATAATCTTATGGGACCACCATCGTACATACAGTCTACTGTTGACTGAAACATCCTTATGCAGTGCATGACTGTATCACCCATTAGATGTGTCACCCTCATGCAGGCTACATGAGGGCAAGGACTTGTTCTCTATGTCCCCAACACCTACAGCCGTGTCTGGCACAAAGTAAATAGTAGAATATTTGCTCACTGACTCCCACTCCCAATCTGAGTTTTATAGGCCCAGCACGCTTCCGCTGCGCTACTCTGCTACCTAGCCAATCTGAGTTTTTAAAAGTCTAATAATCCCAATCTATCCTTCCTCAGATTAAAAAAAAAAACCTCACCTCTTCCAAAAAGCCTCTGCTGACTGGCTCTAAAGAAGCCATCTTGCTCCTGGTTATCTTTCAGTCATCTACGCTTTCATTCGCTCCAGCTTCCATTTTAGGTAAGATACTCAAGCACTAGAAGCAAGACCCCCATGGCAGTAGTAAACACACTGGGGCTGTGCCCAGGGTGAATGCAATGTTCTAATGATCCACTGTTCAACTTTCTGTTTAGATGCAACATAGCCATTTCACAGGTCCCTGCAGCAGGCACTAGTGGCAGCAGCAAGGGCAGGCAGAGAAAGCAATCACGACAACAGGAGATGGCGGCAGAACCCACAAAGCCTCACTCATCCCTAACTCAAGATCATAATGTCCCCACACACAGGCACTTAAATCAAGTTATAAGTCCATCATGGTGTTGCCCTTTAGGACATTTTCCAGCTATTATCACAACTCTATTTCATTTAGAGTGAAGTTTTAAACAAAAATCCAAATATTAATGGCACAAGCACAAACTATTACATGAGGCACTTCATCTGGGAAGACAGGTGTTTATAAATTACTTACCTCCCCTCTGCCCCAAAGAAGGGGTGAAGGGGAAAAGGCAGAAAGAAAAATGGAATAGCACAAAGCAACTCTATTAGGGGAGCTCTGGCAGTAGGATGTGTACACCTGTACTCCCCAGCCCTCCTCCATCTTCACTCCAACTTTCTGGCCATCTGCTGTGCCTGTTCATGGGCAGTAGGAATGTTGAATCTGAGCTAATTAATCTCAACTTGCAAGGCAGTTTATTTTAATTGCCCGAATAATAAAACACTATTGGCTGATAGGCCTTAAGATTTAAAGTTCCCCTTTTACAGGAAAACATGATGTTAAAGAACCTCACTTGTCAAAACTAGATCAAAGTTATAAAATTTCCATATAAAATAGAAGTTTAGGCCCAGCATGGTGGCTCACACCAGTAGTCCTAAGCACTTTGGGAGGCTGAGGTGAGAGGACTGCTTGAGGCCAGGAGTTTGAGGTTGCAGTGAGCTGATGCCGCCACTCTAAGCCTGGGCAACAGAGCAAGACCTTGTCCCAAAAGAAAAAAAAAACAGAAGTTTAAAGAAGCTGATCGCCCTCTCAACAGTTCTCTTATGCCTGTCTATAATTGCCTTCGGCTTCATAGAACACAAACCTACCAGCATTAAGACAGCAAACACTACCCTCTCCAGGTTTTTAAAACACATCCTAAATGATAAACTCAGTCACATTCTAGTCCACATTCTGACGGCTCCCTCTCCAGTTTAAAAGTTCCGTGGCTAGCTTAAGTTATGACAATTCAAACAGTTCTATTTCTACATTTCCTAATTTAAAACTTACCAGAGAAATAATTTTTAACCAAAGCCAGAAAGAGGTTAGCAAAAAGTAATTTATGATGAGGCTACAGAGACAAAGGGAATATTCCACATAGGGAGAATAACCATTTTTGCCATTCAGTGCTAAAGCTCCAGGAATCTAATGATTCTTCATTTATTCAAAATTGAAAATGATAAGATAAAATTCCCTGGTGTTGACAGCTGGTAATTTTTAACTTCACGGCTGCCTGACAGGCACCTACAGGCTTTACCTGGCCTCAATCTGTCCAGTTTGGAATGACAATAGCTTCTCAAAGACAAATCTCAATGTAAGCTATTTTTTTTAAAAGTGCTTTTCAAAGTACCAAATACAGTGGACTAGTCAAGCTCAGCACATTAGAACAAAATAAAACTTGGGTGCCCCATCCAGTCTGCAATTGTCAAAGCCAAGTGATAAAGAGCAAAGAAGGATCAAATTATCAAAACAGTTTCAATACACATACTTCTCTTAAACTCAAAGACTACTGCAGCATTTAACAGGTGTCTTCACTGGTAATCTTAACCTTTCTCAATTGAGGTTCCACAGGAAAGAATTAAGCTCTAATACCTTAAGGCAGAGATTAACAAACCTTTTCCGTAAATATGCTAGGCTTTTAGGCCACACTATCTCTGCCACAACTCAATTCTGCCAATGGAGCACAAAGGCAACCGTCAACAATAAGTAAATAAATGAGCATGACTGTGTTCCAATAAAACTTTATTTATGGACACTGAAATTTGATTTCAAGAACCTTTCACAAAAATATTCTTTTTTTTCAATGTTTTTAAAACATAAAACTATTCTTATAAAAAAATTCTTAACTCATTGGCCAGATTTAGCCCTGGGCAATAGTTTGCTGACCTATGCCCAAGGCATTCTTTATATTTAACAGATTAACTTCCTTCCTATGCATTTACAATGGTACTAATTACATACCACATACTATGGAGAATTGAGAAAATAATCACTCAAATCACTTTCTGTGTATCTACAGTATTCTGATCATATGAAGCCAAATGAGGAGGGGTCTCTGGCACTTGTTAACATTGGCAAATAACTTTACACAAGTTAAAAATTATTTAATTCTCAAAATATAAAAAACATAAAAAAGAACTTTCACACAAGTATATTGCCAATGGATGATATAAATCAAACTACTACAAATTAAATCTCTGGTTAACGTACTGCCAGAAATTAAAAAGAAATTCTTCTAGTTAAGCCAAGAATTCAACTATCATCTTTCAATCTATTTTGTATCTTCAAATGCAAAACCTACCTGATGTGCTTGCTTTGGCTGCATATATACAAAACCTACCTGAACAAAAATCACAAATATAAATTACAGGATTGCCTCAGACACTTACATACTAGACTTGAGTTCCACCTCCACCTCTTTCTAGATAAGTGAGGTGCAGCAAGTTCCAGACTCTTTGTACTCATCTGCTAAGGACATGAGTAAATACCTGCAATCCTCCAAGAGTAGCTAAAAGTGTACAACTAAACTTATGTGAGAGTTTGGTATATTCTGGGAGGCCAAGGCGGGAGGATCGCTTGAGGTCAGAAGTTCAAGACCAGTCTGAACAAGAGTGAGACCAGTCTCTACAAAAAACAGAAAAATTAACTGGGCATGGTGATGCACACCTGTCGTCCCAGCTACTTAGGAGGCTGAGGCAGGAGGATTGCTTGAGGCCAGGAGTTTGAAGCTGCAGTGAGCTATGATTGTGCCACTGCATTCCAGCCTGGCCAACAGTGCAAGACCCCATCTCTACAAAAAAAAAGAAAAGAAAAGTTGTACAGATATTTAATCAGGGCCTGGGTATGTGATGCGAGACATATTGTAACAGAGCAAATTGTAAGAACAGAGGCAAGAGAATACTTCCCAAATCCCAGGATGCAGGGCAATGTAAGCTCTAAAATAAATTCCAAAAGGAGTGTTTCATTTTTAAAATAAAACCAGGAAAAGAAAAACTTTACTGATTAGTCTTTAGACCTCTAAAAGGTAAGCATCTTGGAAAGCTAGGGCTCATTTTAAACTCAGGAGCTGGGAAAATTATGAACCATGCTGGATTCAACCCATTTCATAATGATTTCCCAAAGCACTCTGCAGATATTATCTAAGAGAATATGTTCAGGGGGGTGGAGTACAGGGAAGTGACAAGTCCAGCCTAGTAAGTCTCTAAAGGAGTGGACACTGGCCTACTCCATTCTCTTGATGACACATGCAACCTGCTTCAAAACACATTTTCGTAAATGCTGGAAGTTACCACAGTTCTCAATAAAAAAAAATATAAAACATATTAGTTCTTAAAAGATTAAGCTATGTATATGCTTCCTTTGGGGAAAAGGAAATCTGATATTCTTCTTCTAGAGTTTATTTTCTTATCTTCATCATTAAAAACCTCTTCCCTAACTAAATTTTATTCATGTTTACCCTGCTGCCACTAACAATGAAATAGTTTTACTTTGGAGCTGTGCCTGGATATGGTAAATTTTAACCCAGAAGAAAATTTCTAAAAAAGTAATGAATGGTAAGAAGAGTATATGACACATCATAACACCTAAAAACAATTGCTGTCTGTAATTCAGTTACCTCTCCCTCCCAAGATTGGCACTGTACCAGTCACACCACCAGTAAAAGATTAAAGATGGCCTCAAACTCTGTGCTACTCCTCTCATTGAGAGATGGAGTCCAATTTCCTTCTCTTGAATCTGAGCAGGCTCTGTAACCGCTTCAACCAGTAGACTACGGCAGAAGTGATGCTATGCCAGTTTCCAGCTGAGCCTGTCAACTGTGAGAGATAGTAATAAATTTTTTCTGTTTTCCCATTGTTTTGACAATTCCTTATGTAGTCTAGATACACATCTGAATTCAAATATTCATATTTCATATCCCCCACTTTGTGGCTTGTGCTTTCATATTTTTTCTTTTTTTTCTTTTTAATTTTTAGAGATGAGAGTCTCACTATATTGCCCAGGCTAGAGTACAGTGGCTATTCACAGGCATGATCATAGCTCACTACAGCCTCTAACTCCTGGGCTCAAGCAATCCTCCCGCCTCAGCCTCCTGAGGAGTTGGGACTACAGGCATGTACCACTGCACCCAGCTAACAAATTGTTTTTTAAGGTCCTAAGTTTTGGAGTGGTTTGTTAAGAAAAACAGGTAATCAGCTCCAGCTTTCAGGCCTTTCACCACACCAACAGCCAAAATGCTGTTTCACTTAGAAAAGGAAATAAAAATTCAGAAACTATAACTTACTAGAATAGGTTTTAACTGTCAACTTTCAGAGCGTGAAAAAGGAGACCATGGTGTCCTAATTCCTCCTAAGAAATGCAAACTGTCAAAAAGTAATACATTAGTCAAGTTCAACATGGAAAGGTTATAAAAATCAAGCTCCTTCAGTATACCAAAGTAAAGCATTTATTCTTTAAAATGAAAAATCCAAAAATAAATATACACAACGGAATACTATTCAGCTGTAAAAAAAAAAAAGAAGGAAACCATGTCTTTTGCAGCAATATGGATGGAACTAGAGGCCATTATCTTAAGTGAACCAACTAAGACACAGAAAGACAAATATCACATGTTCTCACTGATAATTGGGAGCTAAATAATGTGTACACATGGAAGCAGAGTGTGGAATGATAGACAACAGAGACTCAGAAGGGTGAAGAGGAGGGGGGTGAATAATAGGAGGTTGCTTGGTGGATACAATGTGCATTGCTTCAGTGATATATGCAGAGAAGGCCCTGACTTCACCACAATGCAATGTATCAATGCAGCAAAATTGCATATATACAAATTAAAAATAAATCACCGGGGGGGGGGGGGGAGGGGGGGAAGAAAATCCCAAAGAAAACCCTCTGGTCTGGAAGGTTTGATACCAAGAAGTCACCTCTGGAAAGTACTGTTTGGGAAGGACAGGATGGTAGGGTGACAGAAAACTTCAACTTTGTGCTTTATACAACTCTGAATTGCTTAAAATAAGCATATAATATATAGTTTTAAAAAGATATTTCTTTTGGATAAAAGCAAACTACCATAGCCCTAACAACTTTTAAACGCCTTTTTGGTACATTAAAAATGATAGCAAATGTCATTTTTAGTCTTGCTTTCTTAGGATAAAGGATGGTGTCAGCTCCAAATGGATACCTATTTTTAACAGTGAATAGAGATCATGCTCTAATTTGTGTCTCCTCCTACCCCACCAGCCACATGCTACTGCATAGTGTGTTACTCCTAGTTAGCACCCAGTAAGGGGAGGATGACTGCAAAATTGCTTTGGCTTCCTTCTTTCAAGCTTTGAAGGGTACTAGGCAAGAGAATAATGCTCGCACAATCCTTTCAGAACTTCCGCCCATGCCTCCAACAACTCTGTTACTCCCTCTTGTAAGCCAGACTTTGTTGAGCACCATAAAACCACTTCCCCATAGTGTTCCTCTCCTCTCAAGGCCTGTGCCACACTCCTAATCCCAAGAAAATGGGCAAGATTATTGGATGAAATATTAAAGAGACTGGTAGCAAATCAAGTCAGAAAGATACAGGGCAGAAAAGAAAGATAAAATAATTCCTCCCTTGAATATGTAAGTTTTCATAAATTATCCCTATCTCTTGCTGCTTCTCTTTAGACCAATTTCTTGCTCCTAAGAAATTCTATCAGGACACAGATAAGGAAAAGATGAAATCCAAAATTATTCTACTTCTAGTTACTAAAGGCAAGTAAAGAATAAATTAGAAAGGAAAGCAACACAAGAAAAGCTACAAGGCTTTAAAATTATTACAGGGTTTGTCATTAAGTTTTGATAACTCACTGTAGCTGTAAGCACTTCCAAGAGCCCTTTCCAACCCTTAGTTTATCAGACTTCCTAAAGGGATAGAAACAAAAGTTCATCAAGTTCCAACTATCAATATTTCTTTTAAAACATCATTTGTTATAGGCCTATCATCTTCGATTCAAGTTTTTCCCTTCATTAAACCCTAACATTCCAATTTAGCTTCCATTCCACATATGAAAATAGAGATACACAAATGAAGATACAAAATGAACTGACAGATCAGAAGGAGTTCTATAAAACTAGATAAACATACAAAAATATAAGTACAGTTTAGCAAATCTAGATATAAAACATAAAACAGCTTCATTGGAAAATGACCAAAGGATCACCCATGCTGAATACATTAATAACACAGAGCAACCTGAAAAGCAGTAGACAAAGGAGAGAGAATCATGCTGAGTATTTTTTTTAAAGCAGTATAATATATGCAAAGTTTAGGAAATAAACTTGTACTCAGCATTAAACACTTGGAAATATTAAAAGAATATAGAATATCTGACCTAGAAAAAAAGGAAAAGAGATCTCATTTACCAATGATTGCTGGGTATATTAGAAGTTTTTTAATGAGGAAAATGCTGAATAATTACAAAAACAGACTCAAGTCATTAAGCAAACACTGGTGTCTAAACAGGAATAAAGTGGACCACATAGTTCCCAAAACAAAACTTTCATATTAGCTCTCAGTACTGCCTTCAGCTTCAGGGAGACAGGCAGGATTTTACAAAATTGAATAAGAACAGGCACACTTTTGTTTAAAAAAAAAATCACCTTTATAGTCAAGTCACAGTGGGCCTAAGAAATTAAGATTTAAAAGATCATCTCCTAGCAGAAATCAATACATAATGGATGACATGGTTTGGAACTGGGGTACTCAAGGGGCCAGAATATCTCCCAAACTATCTCTAAGATCAAATCAAGGCAACTAGAAAAGCAAAGCTGGAATATAAAGTCATCTAAGAAAATTCCAATCTATTCTAGTCCATTTCTCGATGTCAGGTAAGGATGTTTGCTGATAAGTGATTTTTGTATGATTATTATTATTGAGTTTTGTTTTGTTTTGTTTTGGAGACAGGGTCTTGCTCTGTTGCCCAGACTAGAGTGCAGTGCAGTGGTGTCATCATAGCTCACTGCAACCTCGAACTCCTAGGCTCAAGGGATCTTCCTGCCTCAGGTGCATGCCACCATGCCCAGCTAATTTTTTTACTTTTTGTACAGAGTCTCACTACGTTGCTCAGGCTGGTCTCGAACTCCTGGCCTCAAAGGATCCTCCCACCTTGGCCTCCCAATGTGCTAGGATTACAGATGTGAGCCACCCAGCCTGGCCTACTGTTATTTTAAAAAGCAAATTAGGGTGTCTATAAACAGGAGAATAAGGAGTAGCTCACACCCATAACTGCAGCACTTTGGGAGGCTAAGGCAGGAGGATCACTCAAGGCCAGTTGATGACCAGCCTGGGCAACATAATGAGACCCCATCTCTAGATTTAAAAACAAAAAACAAAAAAAACCCAGGAGAAGAGACAAACAAAATGGGGGTATAGTTACACAATGGAATACTATGTAAAATATGTAACAATAAAAAGAAATAAACTGATACATGCAACAATACTGATGAACATCAAAACCATTACACTGTGTCAAGCCTTGCACAAAAGAGTACATACCACATGATTCCATTTACGTAACTTTCAAAATAGGCAAAACTAATCTATGGTGGGAAAAAAATGGGAACAGTCGTTACCTGGAAGAGAAGGGGAAAGGGGGGAGAAGGGGCCAGCTTGACCAGGAAAGGACATGAGGGAACTTACTGGAGTAAGAATAACATATAATATGGTACAGAATAGCAAATATCTTGGTTAAGGTTTGGGCTAGAATACTATGGTTTGAATGCTGGTGTCCCCCCAAAACTCATCTGTTGGAAACTAATACCCAATGTGGTACTAAGAGGTGGGGCCTTTTGGGAGGTGCTTAAGTTATGAAGGCTCCACCCTCATAAATGGGATTAGTACCTTTATAAAAGAGGCTGAAGGGAGCATTCTAGTTCCTTCTACCAAGTAAGGATGTGGCAACAAGGCACCACCTATGACGAATGGACCCTCATCAGACGCTCAATTTGCCAGTACCTTGATCTTGAACCTCTCAGCCTCCAGAACTGTGAGCAATAAAATTTCCATTGTTTATAGATTACTCAGTCTAAGGTATTTTGTGATAGCAAACCAAATGGACTAAGACACACAGGTATATTAATTTGTCAAAACTCACTGAATAGTATAATTAAGAACTGTGTTTTTCACTGTATATGTATCATACTTCAAAACTAAAAAATAACTGTTAAACTCTAATTAATAATATGCATGCTGAAGTATTTGGAGGTAAATGTACTGATGTCTGCAATTTACTTTGAAAATAATCAAAAAATAAGATGGATCAATACATGAATAGAAGGATAGCAACTAAAGCAAAATATTACACAATCTAGATGGCAGGTAAATGAGTATACAATCCTTGATTTTTCATGATAAAATGTTGGAGGGAAAAAGAAAATTAGGTACTAAAGAAAATCTCTTTCCATTAAGCTATTACTCAAAGAATTGAGGCTCATCTAGAGACTCTTCATGGAATACCCTCTTCTATTCATTACCCTCCTTCATAACTGAAGAGAAATACTTACTTACGATCACCAAATTCCCTCTGTGCTGATTTTTCTACAACCCAACAACCCTCTAACTGATTACTACTTTAATTGTTTCTCAAGTATCATGAACTCATAAAAAGGATGCTCTGGACTGAGACAAATGTATAATGGATTCAAGCATTGTGGTCACAAAGCATATCCTAAAAAATTACAATCAATTGGTTCCTTGCTTTATTATTAAAATAATTAATCTTGCTCTTATCTCCGGTTTTTCTAACCAAATGATCTCTTGTGAGTTTTGTTAACATAACTGCCTCCCCAAAAGTCTTAGGAAACCTTCAATAAAAAACAAGTTTCTGGTTTTGGAAAGCAAAGGACCAGATCTTTGCTTTCCAAACATTAGGCAATGTCTCAAAAAATAACACTAACCCCGTGAAGGCAGCTGTGCCTAAAGCAACTACATGGTTTTCTCATCTGCAAAATTTGGATAATATCTGTCCTGCCCACAACAGGCTTGGGAGGATAACAGATACTGTACACGAAAGCATTTTGAAAATGGTAAAATTTTATACAAGTATAATATATTATTATGATTCCATGATGTTACTAACTATACTAACGACCTCTTTAAAACTATCTATGTCACTGAAAAAATAAGGGAAAAATTATATAAACAGATTACTACCATAAAGGAATTAAGGGCATTTAAGAGAGATTTCCAGTACAAAAACTTGGTCCACAGTGATTAGTAGTAACTCATACAGATATCCGTTGAATCAAGGACTCCTACTCCCAATTTATCGAACAGGTTGTTTTGTTTCACCCATATTCAAATACACAAAGTAACAGTGGAGAGAGACACTGTTGAGTATAATGGCTTAGTGGCATCCTTCTGAAGTACTACTAAATACCTCTTGCAAACCCCAAGTTTGTAACACTACTGAGCAATTTAAAAGGCCCTGATTTGAGTAAGTATCATCAAGTAAATCATCTTGTCCATTTCAGACAGATTCCCAGGAAAATCGTCAGCACCTAAGGACTTGCATCAAGACCTCATTCTGGTTTTGAAAATAAATTTCTCCCCAATTCCTACAGCTAATTCAGCACAATTTTAAGATGATTCATTCAAATAAGAAACAGTATCATACTTGAAGACAAGGTTACCTGCAGAATGCTGAAACATACAATTTCTCTCTTTTTTCTTTTTAAGGAAGGAATGAAAGAAGGAAAAAAAAATAAAATTTCACTTAAAAGTTTTTTAGTTTGAGCCTAAAACTCTAGCTCAAAGTTTACAATCACCACACACTCTCAACAGAAAAAACAAAACAGGAGAAGAGGACTGATCAAAACTTATACCAAGGCTTTCATCATTCAGTAAGTATTTACTGATTAGATACAAAGTGCTCAGCATCATTATAAATTGTAAAGGATACAAAAATGTTGCATCTTTCATACCACTTTATAATAACAGGAATCTGGAATGAAACATGAAACGCATGCTAATTCCTCTGGCCAATTTTTCAAAGGGTCAACAGAAGCTATTTTCACTGTCCCACAAGCAATTCAACTGTACATAAAAATAAAAAATTAACATGAAAACATTTGAACAGTTGCTCTCCAACATAGCAACAGCCCATCTAAAACAAAATTTAACAAACTGTGGACACAAGTCATCTTTGATATCAGAATCTGAACACAGGCCAGGTGTGGTGGCTTATGTCTGTACAGATCCTAGCACTTTGTGAGGCCGAGGCAGGAGGATTGCTTGAGGTCAGGAGCTCAAGACCAGCCTGAGTAAGAGCAAGACCCCCATATCTACAAAAAATAGAAAAAAAATTAGCCAAGTGTGGTGGCGTGCACCCATAGTCCCAGGTACTCAGGAGACTGAGGCAGGAGAATCATTTCAGCCCAGGTTAGTTTGAGGTTGTTGTGAGCTATGATCATGCCACTGCACTCTACCCCAGCCCCAGGCAACAGAGGGAGACTCTGTCTCCAAAAAAAAAAAAAAAAACCCAAAAGAATCTGAATACAAAATACCATCTAAAGCTGTACTTTGGTTCAGCAGAGCTTCCATAAAACACAATTAAAAGACCAGCCCAGCCAAAGTCTTTGTAAGTTTGGGGGGAAAAAATTTAAACTCCAGTGTTTAAATGGAAGAAAGAATGACATTCCGCATATGAACAGAATATGGCAAGTATGAAATGCAGTCCAGCCACCTGTTATGAAAAGAATATATTTAACCTTCTGTTTAAAGGAATCACCATTATTTCCAAGTAGTTTAGAGTTGAAATATAGCTTAGTGAACAAAATACAAGCTCTGAAGAGAGTCAGTCCTGCCACTGACTTGCTACGTAAAACCTTGGACAATTGACTAAGCCATAGTGCCCTTGTCTGTCAAACAGGAAACCACTATTTCACCAGCCATACAATTCCTATGAGGACTAGGGCAATAACACAGACAAAGTGGCTGGCACCCAGTAAATGGTAGCAATTATTACTACTTCCAGTAGTAATACATGTTTGATCTGATACTTTCTTTAAAAAAGACTGTGGCAAAGATAAAATCACAATGGAAATTTTAAAATACCCTGAGATGAATGAAAAATGAAAATAACATACCAAAAGTTATAGGATCCAGTTAAAGCAATGCTTAGAAGAAAATTTTTATCTGTAAAAGCCTAATTTTAAAAAAGGGAAGATCTCAAATCAACAAACTAATCTTCTACCTTAAAACATAAGGGTAAACTAAACCAAAAGCCAGTAGAAGGAAAGAAGTAATAAAGATTTGAGCAAAAATTAATGATATAGAGAATAGTAAAACAATAGATAAAATAAATAACATCAAAAGTTAGTTCTTCGAAAAGATCAACAAAACTGGCAAACTTTTAACTGGACTGACCAAGAAAAAACAAAAGATTCAAAATACTAAACTCAGGAACGAAAAAAGAGATATCACTACTAACCTTACAGATAAATAAATAAATGGCAGAACTATGAACAAATTTATGTCCACAAATGAGATGAAAAACAAACTGAAACTGACAAGAAAAACTAGAAAATCTGAACAGACCTACCAGTAAGGAGATCAAATAAGTAATTCAGAAAAGCCAAAGCACAGATGGTTTCACTGGTTAATTCTACCAAACACTTAAAAAAGAATTAATACCAGTTCTTTTTTAAAATATTTTTTAAATTGACAAATAATTGTACATATTTACGTGCTACATAGTGATATTTCAATACATACAATGTGTAATCATCAAATTAGGGTAATCAGCATATCCATCACCTCAAACATCATTTCTTTGTGTTGGCAGTATTCAAAATCTTGTCCTCTAGCTATTTGAAAATATATAATAAATTATTGTTAACTATAGTCACCCTACATTGCTATGTAACACTAGAACTTATTCTCTCCTATCTAGATGTAATTTTGTATTCTTTAACCAACTTCCTCCACCCCCCCCATTCCAATTCTTCACAAACTCTTCCAAAAAAGTAGAAGAGGAGGAAACAAATCCCAACTCAATCTGTGAGGCCAGTGTTACCCTGATACCAAAACCAAAGACATCACAAAAAGGAGAAAAAAAAAAAGACCAACATCTACAAACAGAAGACACAAAAACACTCTGTAAAATAATGGCAAACCAAGTCCAGCAACATATAAAATAGATTACCCACCATGACAAAGTGAGATTTATCCCAGGAATGCAAGGTTGGTTTAGCATTCAAAATCCAACCAAAATAATAGATCATACATTGACAGATTAAAGGACAAAAACCACATACACAGACACAGAAAAAGCATTTGACAAAATCTGACACACTTTCATGCAGGAAAAAAAAAACTCAACAAACTAAGAATAGAAGGGAACTTCTTTAAATTGATTAAAAAGCACCTATGGAAAACCCACCATTACCATCATTACTTAATGGTAAAAGACTGAAAGCTTCCCCCTCTCAGATTAGGAACAACACAAGGATACCTGCTCTCATCATGTCTATTCAACCCTGCATCAGAGGTTCTAGCCAGGGAGATTAAGCAAGAAATAAAAGGCATCCAGATTGGACAGGAAGAAGTAAAACCATCCCTATTTGCAAACTGCATGATTTTGTACATAGAAAATACTAAGGAATTTACAAGAAAACTATTGGAGCAAATAAGTTCAGCAAGGTGGCGGGATATAAGATAAATACACAAAAATCAAACTGTATTTCTATACACTATCAGTGAATAATCTGAAAATGAAACTGAGACAACTGGTAACAGTATCAAAACAAATAAAATACTGTAGGCATAGATTTTAAGAAGTGCAAGTCTTGTCCACTGAAAACTACAAAATGTTGTTGAAAAAAATTGAAGACATAGATAAATGAAAAGATATCCCATGTTCCAGGATAGGAAAACTAAATATTGTTAACATGGAAACACTTCCCAATTTAATCTACAGATGCAATGCAATCCCTATCAAAGTCCAAGCTGGCTTCCTTGCAGAAAATTACGAGGTGATCACAAAATTCATATATAAAATAGCAAAAACCATCTTGATAAAGAAGAATATAGCTGGAGAACTCACATCCCTTTTTTTTTTTTGAAACAGAGTCTTGCTCTGTTGCCCAGGCTAGAGTGCAGTGCCATCTTCATAGCTCCCTACAACCTCAAACTCCTGGACTACAGGTACTCCCTACCACGACCAGCTAATTTTTTCTATTTTTAGTAGAGATGGGGTCTCACTCTTGCTCAGGCTGGTATCCAACTCCTAAACTCAAGCAATCCTCCCACCTTGGCCTCCCAGAGTGCTAGGATTACAGGCATGAACCACCACGCTTGCTCCATAATACTACTTTAATAAAAGCCCATCTATAAATTAAAACGATCCAACTGTCTTTGATTACAGTTCAAATGCTGAAATGCTTAAAGTGCCCTAAAATCACAATATAGCAGTTATGTAGCTAAACAAAGAATGTTTATAGAAAATAACATCCAGCAAAATAAGATTTGCAAAATACTGAAAAATCCTAGAAATGATAGAACCACTGGTCTAACAGTACTCCCTATGTGACCCTATCTGCTCCCTTGGCTTTAGCTATGACCTATGCACTCATGTCACCCTAAATGATGTAGCCCTAGCTCATCCTCTTACCTAAACTTATGGGCCCAAAGGCTCTAAAATTCAACATATCTGACACCATTTTTATAGCATCATAATAATAATACCCATCAAGAAGGGAGTAGATAACCTGGTTAATAAAATCTGGTACATGCACCTATTGGAATACCATGCTGCCATTTAAAAGAAGAACACAGAAATGAATATGCTGATTTGGAAAGAATTCTAAGAAATACTAAGTGAAAAAAGCAAGGTAGAGAATAGTGTATAGTATGCTACTATTTGTATTAGAAAAAAGTATAAATGCAGTGCACACATAGGAAACTTCCGGAAGGATACTCAAAAACATTTAACCATGATTCTCACTAGAAAGCAGGACTAAGGGTATGGTCTCCCACTAAGAGATTAAGGATGGGAGAGAGATAGCCCGTTCATAATAAACCCATTTGTGGTGTTTGAGTTTTTACCATACGAATACATTCCTTTTCTAATAAAAAAAAAAGGATTTAAGATACTACAAAACTGTGCAAGTACATTTACATGCTATATGAAAAAGGATTCATACCCAGAATACATTAAGAACTCTTACAAATGAATAGAAAAAAGCAGATGACCAAATAGAAAAATGAGCAAAAGGCTTGAACAGGCACCTCACAACAAAGTTTAGCCAAATGGCCAACAAAGAAAGGGGCTCAATTTCAATAGTCATCAGAAAAAAGCAAATTAAAACCACAATGTAAGGGTGTTGGTTACATACATTATTCACATTGTGAAAATTCATTTGGCTATACACTTAAAATTTATGCATTTTTCACTATTTATGTTATACTTCAATAAAAAAAAGTTTACATTTTAAAAAGATACAATAAAACTACACTGACATGCCATCTAATTCACCAAAAAACCAACTTGATCTGCCTAAAACTAATCATCTCTCCCCACAACCCACTTATCATCTTCTAGTACAGAATCACTTCACCTTAAGATCTTCCAAAGTATAAACTTTCTCCTACCAAACAAAACTCTGCACGCTACTGACAGATGGCACTAGTGGTTGCTTCTATTAAATATGAAATGTTTGATTTTGAATCAAAAGTTTAGTTTATTGTATCTCAAACAAGCAGTACAATTAATCAATGCATGTGCCGAAACTATCAACACAATTTTGCCATCTTAACGGTAGCTTGCTTATGCCAGCAGTGCAGAAGCCTGGAGAGTGAGTGGCAATGAAATCATGAAAGGCGTTTTCCACAGCTTGTTGAGAATCAAATATTTTTCCTTGCAAGAAGTGGTCCAAAGCCTGCAAGAAGTGGGAGTCAGTTGGCGCAAGGTCTGGTGAATATGGTGGATGACGGAGAGTTTCCAAGTCCACCTGTAGTTTGAGCAGCGTTGTTTTTTGCAACATGTGGTCTTGCAAGAGGACTGGCCTGACTCTATTGACCAATCTCGGCTGCTTAATCGCAAGCACCCTCATCATTTCATCCAACTGGCTGCAGGAGACATCTGCTGTAATGGATTGACCAGGTTTCATGAAGCTGTAGTGGATAATACAAGCGTTGGACCACCAAACAGACGCCACTAGCTTTTTTTGGTGAATATTAGGTTTTGGACTGTGTTTCAGCATTTCATCTTTATCCAACATTGTGCTGAATGCTTGCGATTGTCCAGAAGAATCCATTTTTCATCACATGTAACAATACAGTGTAGAAATGGTTTGCCTTTACATCGTGACAGCAAAGAAAGGCAAGCTTCCGACGATTTCTCTTCTGATGCTCGTTTAATTCATGTGTTTAATTCATACCCATCTATCCAGCTTCTTTACCTTGCCCATTTGTTTCAAATGGTCCAATATTGTTGGAATAGTAACATCAAACCTTGCTGCTAATTCACGAATAGGTTGAGATGGATTTGCTTCCACTACAGCTTTCAGCTCACCATCTTGGTCTCAGGTCACCCACATGGTTCATTTTCAAGATTAAAATCACCAGAATGGAACTTCTCAAACCATCGACGTACTCTGTGTTCATTAGCCACATCCTTCCCAAACCACTGACATTTCTTTTTTTTTTTTTTTAATTTATTTTTTTAATTTCAGAATATCATGGGGGTACAACACTTTGGCCATACACATTGCCCCTGTTCTGCCCGTGTCAGAGCCACAATCGTGGTCGTCTCCCAAACTGTGCTCCCCACATCCATTCAGTGAGAGTTTTTCCCATCCCTTCCACCCCCCTCCCGCCCGCCCGCCCGCCCTCAGATGAATGTTATTGCCCTGTGTGATGTAAGTGTTCATCAGTTAGTACCAGTTTGATGGTGAGTACCAGTGGTGCTTGTTTTTCCAATCCTGTGACACTTCGCTTCGAAGAATGGGTTCTAGCTCCGACCAGGATAATACCAGATGTGTTAATTCACTATTGTTCCTTATTGCTGAGTAATACTCCATGGTATACATATACCACATTTTATTGATCCACTCGTGTATTGATGGGCACCTGGGTTGTTTCCACAACTTTGCAATTGTGAATTGTGCTGCTATGAACATTCGAGAGCAGATGTCTTTATTATAAAATGTCTTTTTTTCTTTTGGATAAATAACCAGTAGTGGGACTGCTGGGTCAAATGGTAATTCTACTTTTAATTCTTTGAGGTATCTCCATATTCTTTTCCATAGAGGTTGTACTAATTTGCAGTCCCACCAGCAGTGTATGAGTGTTCCTATCTGTCCGCATCCCCGCCAACATTTGTTATTTGGGGATTTTTTGATATGAGCCAATCTCACTGGAGTTCAGTGATATCTCATTGTGGTTTTGATTTGCATTTCCCTGATGATTAGAGAAGTTGAGCAATTTTTTATATGTTTGCCGGCCATCATTCTGTCTTCTTTGGCATAGTTTTTGTTCATGTCCTTTGCCCATTTTTTAATAGGGTTGTTTGATTTTTTCTTGTTGATTTTCCTAAGTTCTGTATAGATTCTGGTTATCAGCCCTTTATCAGAGGTGTAGCATGCAAATATTTTCTCCCATTCTGTAGGTTGTCTGTTCACTCTAGTGATAGTTTCCTTGGCTGTGCAGAAGCTTTTCAATTTGATCAGGTCCCATGTATTTATTTTTGTTGCTGCTGTGATTGCTTTGGGGGTCTTCTTCATAAATTCTTTGCCTAGGCCAATGTCCATAAGAGTTTTTCCAACGTTTTCTTCGAGAATTCTTATGGTTTCATGTCTTAGGTTTAGATCTGTTATCCATTGTGAATTGATTTTTGTGAGAGGTGAGAGGTGTGGGTCCACTTTCAGTCTTCTACATATGGCCATCCAATTTTCCCAGCACCATTTGTTGAATAGGGATTCTTTTCCCCAGTGTACGTTTTTCTGGAATTTGTCAAAGATCAGGTGACTGTATGAGGTTGGTTTTATATTTGGGTTCTCAGTCCTGTTCCATTGGTCTACGTGTCTGTTCTTGTGCCAATACCATGCAGTTTTGGTTACTATAGCCTTGTAGTATAGTTTGAAGTCTGGTAGACAGATGCCTCCCAATTTGTTCTTTTTGCTTAAGATTGCTTTGGCTAGACGGGGTCTTCTCTGGTTCCACACGAAGCGTAGAATTATTTTTTCTAGATCGGCAAAAAATGATGTTGGTATTTTGATAGGGATTGCATTGATTCTGTAAATTAATTTAGGTAGCAAAGCCATTTTTACTATGTTGACTCTGCCTACCCAAGAGCATGGTAGGGCTTTCCATCTATTTACATCCTCTGCAATTTCCTTTCTCAGTGTTTCATAATTCTCTCTATATAGGTCTTTGACCTCCTTAGTTAGATATATTCCTAAATATTTAATTTTCTTTGTTGCTATTGCGAAAGGTATAGCATCTTTAATTTGTTTCTCGGCTTGACTGTTATTAGCATATATGGAGGCTATGGATTTGTGTGTATTAATTTTGTATCCTGAGACTTTGCTGAATTCATTTATCAATTCCAGTAATCTCTTGGTTGAATCTTTGGGGTTTTCTACATATAATATCATATCGTCTGTGAATAGTGAAAGTTTGACCTCTTCTGCCCCTATCTGGACGCCCCTGATTCCTCTGTCTTGTCTAATTGCTGTGGCCAGGACTTCCAGCACTATGTTGAAAAGAAGTGGAGATAGTGGGCACCCTTGTCTGGTGCCAGTTTTAAGGGGGAATGCCTTCAATTTTTCCCCATTCGGTATGATATTGGCTGTGGGTTTATCGTATATGGCTTTAATAGTTTCTAGGAATGAGCCATCTATGCCTATATTGTTAAGAGTTCTTATCATAAAAGGGTGCTGGATTTTGTCAAAAGCCTTTTCTGCATCTATTGAAAGGATCATATAATCTTTGTTCTTGCTTTTATTTATATTGTGAATTACATTTATAGATTTGCATATGTTGAACCATCCCTGCATCTCGGGAATAAAGCCCACCTGATCGTGATGGATTATTTTTTTGATGTACATTTGAATTCGGTTTGCAAGGATTTTATTGAGAATTTTTGCATCTATATTCATAAGGGATATTGGTCTGTAGTTTTCTTTTCTCGTTGTGTCCTTTCCTGGCTTTGCCAAACCACTGACATTTCAAGCTGTCTGCACTGCATTGGTTCCATGACGGAACTCATATTCAAAAATAACATGAATTTTTGACTTATCTGTGGTTTCACAAAATTGCTCTAAAAAAAAATTTGAAAGATAATCACAAGCCAAAACATGCATTTGAAAGAATGAGGATGTACCTTCACAATAAAAAAAAAAAGAAGTGTAAAAGTGAAATATCAGAGATATCAACTGTCAGACTTAGTACTTAAGGAAATCAGACATTCCATACTTAATAACCTAATACAAGTTCACTTTGGACTTAGGAATAAGGGATTCACAAAGTACCTTTCATAATCTAACCAGTTTGTAAGTGGTGGAACTTCCACACCTACCATATGTGACTGACACCATCTTTCATCCTGTGGCCCGTGTCAAAAACCCTGCTGCCTCTCTTCTCCTTTACCAACGCCCTCACCATCTCCCACCCCCCAATCTGTCTCTGCTCAAGCCCCTCAGCTCCCCTACTGCAACATTCTCAGGGTTGCTTCATCTAGGGTCCACAGACCCCCACGGTCCATGAAGAGAAGTCCATTTCAATCTAATTGGTTTCCTTTGTAATCATAGGTGTTTTATTTTACGCATTATTCTGAGATGGGGTGCACAGACTTCACCAAATTGCCAAAGGTATCCATGGCCCAGAAAAGGTTTAAATGCTCTGGACTCTCTGTTCATACCCTCCAACTCATCCTCCACACTGCTGACAGAGTAATTTTTTTGAAACATAAATATCATGTCATCCATGCTTAAAATCTTTAATTGGTTCCCAGCTGCTTCCTGATCCTTCAACTCAATAGCACAGCAATCAACTACCTTCATAACTGGCCCCTGCTCATCTCCCCAGCTTCAACTTACCTCCTGCCATACAGTGCAACTAACATACTGAATTGTATTCCCAATTCTCTCAATTTACTATGTTTTCTCAATTCCTCTGTGCCTCTGCACAAGCTGTTCCCCCTGCCTGGAAAGCTCTTCCTCACCATCTTCACATGGTTAACTCCTGCTCACCTTTCATACCCAGCTCAAGCACCATCTCCTGAGAAACCCTCCTGGCAATCCTCCAGTGCCCACCCAGATTAGATGCCCCATTACTGTTCTTCTCACAATAACCTTCAATAACCTCCGATAGCACTTTCCTAACAATGTTTTGTCAGTTTACTGATCTGCCTCCCCTTCTAGACTGTGAACTTTTTTGGAAGGAAGACCAAGATAGCTCATACCTAGCAGAGCTCAAGACACACAATACAGTGCTTAACAAATGCTTGCTGAACAGGGATTGGCTCTGAAAAATGGCCAAAAGGGTCAAAGGCTGGACAGAAACCTCATCAACTAACTAGGTGGCATCTATCTGGAGATCATCATGAATGCAAACTGCCCACATGAGGCAAGATAGTCCTGCATCTATTAATCTGCTGCCAATGCTCCTTCATTGAAGTTGGGAAGTTAGCGCCTAATAAATATAATTGCCATGACCAGGCACTATGGCAAGGGCTGGACAGGAACTAGAGCTCACTAAACCTCAAAGCGACTCTAAGATATTCTTTTTTATTTTTCTTTTATTTGAATGATTTAGGGAATACAAGTGGAGTTATATTACATGAATAATTTTCATCCCTCACCCCCTCCACCCTCCCTCCAAGATATTCTTTTTTAAAGATAAAGAGGCAGAGAGGAAAAGCCAGGTCTTTGATTCCAACCCAGATCTCTGATTCCAAAACCCCTGCCTAGCCACTAACTTCAGATGGTTTCCTGGAGATAAGAGATCAGCATGTCCTTCATCTCTGGAGTAGTTTTGGAAGAGTTTGGGATTGATGACTGGGGGCCCTTCACTAGCCTCTCAACAAATAAGAAAGGTCCTGTTCCCCAGGAAGCACTACTACTAAATTCTTTAAGATTTAATGTAACTTCTCCATATGTATTCATTGTAAAATCTTTTAAAAGAGAAAGGTTTGCGCAAGTTGTTTTTCCAAGAACAGCAAGTAAAGCAGAAAATGGGCAAGACTTTGTTGAATTCCTTACCAGGCTTGGGAGAGAAAGAGAAAAAGAAAAATCAGTCCCAAAGAATAAAACTGGTTGTGGCACCAACAATAAAGGAAAGAAGGTAGGTTGAATCTCCATGGCCTGCTGCAAAGAAACCATGAAGCACTATCCTTTAACTGGCTGAGACGGTACCATTGGGCTTAGCAGAAGAAAGAACCTGTGGTATTCTAACAGACGGAACACCAATTTTGCTGAAAGCTGCTATTTCCGCTAAACTTTAGTTTGGAATCTGCACCACAGCTGTCATCTTGTGATCTTTAGCACTTCTCTGTGAGACCCCAGGAGACTTACACCCCATACTTCAAGACCAGAATATTTTCTTTAACCCCACCCACCTTTTCACATTAGTTTCTCTAGCCATTACAGATGTGCCCATCTCTCATATTAATAGTTTGACCAGACAATGGTGGCCACAAAGCATCTTTATTCCTAATTACCACTACTCCACTTCCCTCCACATGTCCCTATCCTCATCCCCCTCACACCCCAGTCTCCCCCCGACCACTTTCTCTGTCTTTACCCTTCCAACTCACCTCCAAATCTGGTGTCTGAGACAGACCTGTCCAGTGACCTTTCTGCACCCCAAGTTTAAACACAAAACCAACACAGTCCATTCTTTCTGCCCCTAGCTCCAAACAAAAGCACATACAATGTAAGTATCTAATTTATCTATAATGAAAACTATGCAGGTAAATTTAGGGGCTTTCAACTATCAGATTAGAATATACAATCCTAGACAGTTTAAAACCAAGAGTAAGAAAATGCAGTCTGTAAGGACATATACTTCCACAGATCAGGATTTATAGTGGTTATTATTTTCTAAATTAATCCATATTGATACTACTCAGATTATAAACTCCTAAAGAGATTCTAGTATACCAAGTACAATACTCCAGACTTTCAACTCAAGCTTATATGTCATTTGCAAAGACGTTATCATTTAAGTCACAGGAAGTGTTCCTTGATTAGATCCTGCCCAATATGCACTGAAGAAAAAGATTAGCCTTAGAAATAAAATGCATAGTTTAAACACATCTTGGAAGTGCTACAGCACTGGTGGAGGGAGGGAGGGGTGGACTAATTAACACTGACTGATCCACAGAAATAAGGAATATAGGCCTCAGAGATTACATGAACATGTCCCCCCAAATCAACCAAAGAATTTTTTTAAAAAACCAGAAAGTTCCCATATGCAAGCATTTTTGTGGGTCAACATCCAAGAACATTCCTCTACTTTTTTTGTTTTTTTAAAGAGACCAGTCTTATTATGTTGCCCAGGCTGGAACGCAGTGGCTATTCACAGGCACAATCCCACCACTGATCAGCACAGAACACTCCTCCTACTTTGAAAGATGAGTAGCATATCTTTGAGTTATATTAAAAGGGAACAGCAAACTAGATGTTTTATCTAGTTTACAGTTTTGTAAAATCATATACTATGAAGATGTTGTATATACAGGCAAAGTTTCATATGCAAACATACAAAAACTTGAAAAATCTGGTTTCCTGGATTTTAGTGGCAAGTGAAAAAGAAAAAGAACAATATCATCCATGCTTCCCCAGGCAGAGAAACCAAGAAATCATAAATCTAGAAACAACTCACATTGAAATATACCATACCTTTTCCCACCTCCAGTTCATCTTTTATTACTTCTTGCTGGGTAATACACTTCCAACCAGTTTAAGAATGACTGTACTATTCAATCTACTTTACATGTCTCATTCGCAAATCATTTCAGGCAATAACTTTGCCAGCACATCTATCCATATTAAGGCGATCTAGAAAGGGCTGAAATTTTAAAAGGACGACCTGAAGTAGGCAAAAGCTTTGAAGGCACAAACATGACAGCAAAGCCCTCCACCCACTCTGTGTTCCCCAACTTCCTGCCTCCACTCTTCCAGCTAGGTACCATAAGCTTTTACAGAAAGCTTTCTTGTAAAAGCAAATCAAGTGCCTGGCCCAAGAAGCTGACTATGGTAAGAGTATTTGAATGGTAAGAATGCTTCTCCTTCCAGAAAGTATAGCTGAGAGTGTGATTATTTTATATAAATATACTTCAATTTAGCAGTGTGTAAGGGTCCAAGAAGTAGATAAGGCATCAACAGCTGTTACTCCACACCACTCCACTTCAGCAGAAAGAGAAAAGACACTCCCTGAGAGGTCCTAAGTACATCACCAACCTCCCTCTTTGCCAGGCGATTACTAAGGCAGCAGCAATAAGACTAAATAGAGCCTATGCACAACCTAGAAACACAAAATGCTGTGGTGTGGTTCCAATTCCCTCATCCACCCAGGGCCAGAGTGGTAGCAAGCATCACCAATGACCTCTCCCAGGACATTCTTCTGCCCTAATACAAATTCAAGCCTGCCTATGATATAGGACACATCTGGTACAGCTAAATGAACAGATGCAGTTAGCCGATACATCATTCTTCCTTTAGTTAACAGCTACAGCCATAACTTCAGATGCCCAACACTGTTCGCAGCTCCGCCCCCTGGCTTTGTGAATGACAGAGCATTTTCAACCATCTTGAGCCAATCCCTCAGCCTGGGCCATCACAGATCAGTTTGGTTTTGCCCACTGTTGCTGGATATTCAAATATACTCTACCTTTCTCTGTATATAGTGACTTGAATTTACCAGAAAATCCAATGCATTTATCCCTAATCACATATAAAAAGCTGCCATATGATGTGAGATTTACATTTGTAAAAACAAATATTCCTCTACAAAAGTCAAAATCCCTTCAAAAAGGTGAGTACCTTCAAAAATTCTCTCACTAAAAAGAAAAAAGTTGATTCTCTATTATATTCTCCCTGTATAGGCCTCTGAAGTTGCCAGTTTAATAGTGCTCACAGCCAAGATGATTGACTCTAAAGCTAACATTAAAAAAATTTTCAAATTATAGACTAACTTGTAGTGAAATTGTAAGTCTCATAACTGACCAAAGGAGCACTTCCCAGTAATCTGGATGAACAATAGCATTGCTTTTCTCAGTGGAAATAAAATGTTAGAGCTGGAAAGAAACTTAGAGCTAAATTGGACAAGTCCCTCATTTTCAGACTGTAAGAAAAAAAGGATCTGGAAAGCCCCCAAGAAAATAGGCTTGAAAATCCTCACTGCCTATCAGGTCAACATTCTAGAACAGAACTGTCCAACAGAACTTTCTGGGAAGATGAAAATGTTCTATATCTTTGTTCCCCAAAAGGGTAGCCACTGGTTATTGAATGAGTGAGTACTTAAAAGTAGCTAGTGTGACTGACGAACTGGACTTTTAATTTAAGTTTAATTAATCTGAATTTAAATTGCTACTTATAGCTAATGGCTACCATACTAGACAGCACAATTCCACAATACTGTGTTAGATTCTAGTTATTAGACACTTTAAATAAAGTTCCTTAACCTCCCTTTCTGCATGTTATACATACAGGAAATTTCTTTATGTTTAAATATTTCATTCAGCAATGTAATCTTGTTATACAAGGGCCAACAGCAGGATCACTGTTTCTCCAAGCCCCAAGCAGAACTGAGTAGCATCAGTGTCATTTACACAGTTGGAATGAAGGCCCTCTTTTCCAAACCACTCTGACACAAAGTCCCACAATGTCCAACAAGGCAGAACCTAGATGATTTTTTTAAGCATTTCATCTAAATTATACTATTAGTGTTAGGTCACAATCAGTCACTTCCTGCACATGGCTTTGTTGAGATCCCAACCGTAACCTTTCTTCAAACAGAGAAAAGAATTTGAGGGTGGGGGGGGGTGCCTATTTTATTAGGCTTAGCTTCCTGCCTCAGCCACCTGGCCATGAAGCCCCATTCATCCCAGGCCTGGGTAAGAGAAAAGAATTTTTAACCTCAATCTTGATCTTTGATTATCATAGGATTTCAAAACACTGCACCACTTTGCATGGATACAACCCCCTTATGACCTAATAAAAAAACAAAATGATATCAGTTCTTACCCTCTTAGTACTCTGCTCTGAGTAAATAATCTTTTATACACTGTTCTTGGCTTCTTTTTAAGGACTTTATTCATTTCAAAGGATTCTTAGTCCTCTGATTTTTCCACCTAGGAAAATGTTAATTTGTGAAAGCTAATGTTAACTTTGATACCATCAAGGATTACGAAGAGATTTTCAGTCAAAACTGTTCAATATGATTTAAAGTATTGGAGTCTCCTCATTTTTGGTGGGAGGAGGTAGTGGGAGATGGTGAATGAGGAGCAAAAGAAGATAAAACCAAAAGAGCCATATGTCCTATACACTGACTGGACCTAGCTCTGAAAAGCTATTATCTCAAACCAATAGAAACACCATGTATTCTTTTAAAAAAAAAAAAAATTATCTCTCTGTGTTCCATTACATCAAAGGGGCAAATTTCCTATTTTCTGGGTACCCCAAACGTAATCAGGAAAATGAGGCAAGTAGATAAATGTACAGACAGTGAATACTTAATTTAAATCGTGTTATATCTGCAGATCACACAATACTCAAAGATGCAAAGTAGGCTCACTCCTGTAATCCCAGCATTTTGGGAGGCCAGGGTGGGAGGATCCTTTGAGGTCAGGAGTTTGAGACCAGCCTGGGCAACATAGTGAGACCCTGTCTCTACAAAAAATAAAAAAATTAGCTGGGCATGGTCGCATGCACCTGTAGTCCCAGCTACTCAGGAGGATGAAGGAGGATTGCTTGAGCCCAGGAGTTTAAGGTTGCAGTGAGCTATGATCACACCACTGCACTTTAGCCTGGTGACAGAGTGAGACCCTGTTTCAAAAAAAAAAAAAAGATGAAAAGATGCACAAACAAGCTGTTTTGTGTTTAAGAGAATGTTTAAAGGGGTTTTATAATCAAGGGATAATTAGTGACATCACTGGAATGACTATTCTACTGATTAACTAGTGATTTATGCTATTTTCACATGAATTTGAAAGCCCAGGTTAAGCTGGTTGAAGTGTGGCAACATGTTCCAGTTGAGAGATTGAGACTAAAGAAGCAAAATGAATGTGAAGTCCACACACCACCGGTAGAAGCCAAGCATACTACCCACATGAGGCACACAATGACAGTAACAGAGATGATGTTCTGCATCAATTCACAGAGCCTGGGCTCGGAGGGAAAAAAATATACGGATTCTATTTAAGCTAAACTAGTCAGTATCTTGTGCTTGCCAAAAATAAAGTGGAATAAAACAAATCATATTATGTTTTCAATCAACTTTCTACTAGTAACAATTTCAGGAATGGAGTTTATTTTGTGAGATTATTCCTATCCCCATCTCTACCTAAAATACATCTCTGATATAGCAGATATAGTTTGTAGGCAAAATGCTTCAATAGCATTGATCACAAAAATTAAATACTAATAAAATCTATTTCCCTAAAGAAAATGTACCCATGTAATATTTGTTTTATTACATGATTTGTTAGAACAGAAGAGCTTCTTTTTTTAAGCATCAAAACAATGAACAGTTTACCTGATGAACCCTATATTTAAATACTCCATTATTCCCTAAATACCAGACTGAACATTTGTGTCTACTGCATTTTAAGCTTATTTATGAAAGAAATATGTTTCCACTGGTTTCCATAGTATTTCATCAGGATAGAGACTGTCTCCAATTGTGAAAGAAAAATATCAATAGTAATTTTATTCTTATACTTAATAGAATTATTAAAAAAAACTTTCCTCTTCCATCCTAATTACCCTTTTTATTACGCTATAATACACATAGTATGTTCTTATTCTCTTATTCTTCTTCATGTCTTTTCCGTAATATTCTAAGTCTGCTCTTTCAACAACTTTTGAAGAATCTACGCGCCTCGGTATATTTTAAACGTCTGAACAATTTAAAATGCAGCTTTAACTAATACCATTCATATCTGTATAGTTTAAAAGTGCTTTCATGTATATATATATCTCAACTAAAGAAAATGTACTAATTGACTATTTCATTTCAGATATGACAATTATCAATGAGTACATTTTTTGCCTGATTACTGAATGCCTAAAATAAGCCAAGAAAATGCTCATATTTCACTAAAAGTTTTAAGTCCATGCCTCAGGGAAAAATCTGTTTTAATCCTAAAAATATTGTATATACTGTATAAACAACTACCAACTTTTATACGCAGGTTAATCTTCAATAATTTCCCAGGTAGCGAAGTTTCCCAGTGAAAAGATGGTCTCTCTATAAAATAACTTAATTACCTGTACTCAATTACACAATATAAACCAAGAAGGAGAGAATTAGAAACTAAGTATTCTAAGCACTAACACATTTGAATTGTATGCTCCTCTTGGCATACTCCTTTCTAAACGCATTCCCACAAGAAAGACCTCAAAGCTCTCCCATTTAACCAAGCCCCACTGATTGGTGTCCTGACTGGACAATGCTGGGCAGCAAGTCCCACAGCCTGAGTCACTGAAGACAGCAGCAATCCTAAGGGAACTGCCTTTAGTCTGCTGGTGCCAGAACATTCTGCTGAGAGGCTCCTCAGCAAAGGGATGGGTGGGGGCCCTGTCCAGCTGACTTTATAGACCTATGGCTTCCACAGAGTGCAATGCTGCAAAGAACTTCTTTTAGAGAACGTACTCACCTTCATTTTCATGAAAGGAAAAGGCAAAAGATACCTCCTGGATGGCTTTCACATCTATGTACTTCTCTCTATTCTCCCCAGGCACTACACTGGTTCATGCCACCACTATGGCAAGCCAGGATTACTCCTCCTGACAGGTCTGTATGTCTGGACTTGGCAACACTCCACAAACATACATTCATAAAGACGTACACAATCATACCACATACCCAGGCTACTCTCAAGATGAACCAATAATCTTTCACATTAAAGATACATGTCACTCCCTACTCAAAGCTCTTCAGTAGCTTCCCCCTGTGCTCAGGATAAATGTCCAAAGCCCTCAGCATTACCTATGGGAGCCCTATATCACCAATTCCTCTCACCTCCCCAGCCTTATCTCTAGCTGATCTCCCTTCACAATCTACAAATAGACCCAATGAACCTTCTGTTCCTCAAGTGTATAGTGCTCTCTCACACATGCCTGAAAGAAACATTCTTCTATTTCCACTCTCTCCTCCTTGTACCCTTCCTGCAGCTCTAAAGTGTCACTTCCTCCAGGCTACCTTCCTCTACCTCCACCCCGGCTAGGCTAGGTGCCCCTCCCATAGAACCCTGTATAATTTATTGTAACTGTCAGTTTTTATCAAAGGCACTCAAATATTTGTTGAATATATTCTAAGTTTACTTTATGAAGCTAATAAGAATGTGGCCCATGCAACAGGGGAAACATGTTCAAAATCAATTATGACATGATAGAAACAAGGCAGCAATTCTATTATACTTTGATATAAAATACAAACTACACAGGTGTCTACAAACACCCTTAGGAAAAGTTAAAACACTGCACACTAAAAAGAACACTTTTCACCATAAAAATATTAGTTTTGTGCTCACTACTCCTGTTAGGCAAACTGCAGTTCATAAAAAGCATTAGACTCAAAGTATCAAAAAAGAAGCCCTGGTTGCTTATAGGTCAAGTATAACACCAATGCAACTTTTCCCCTCTGCTACTACCAAACTCTGCTGGCTAAAGGTAAAGGCTGTTCCATTTCCTTAGTTTCTAAGCCTTGATATAAGCCTTTCAACAAGGATTCCATTCATGATAATGGTCCCAGGGACATAAACATGTTGCCAGGAAACAGACCTCTGATACATCCTGGGCATTAGTTGCCATGGGCAGCTACTTTCTTTAGGCCACATGTCTTATAATGAGTTACAATCTGAGGCTTGTGACACCAGATTTTTCCAGGGCAGCAGACTTACGTCATAAACATAGTGGTACTAAGCACTCTAAAGAGCTCACCAGCTCCACCCTACACGCCCTGTGTGAAGGGGCAAATTATCCACCCTCTCTAGGTCTCAGTTTCCCCACGTAGTAATAAAGAGATAATGGGTCCTACTTAAGATTCTTGTGGGAATTAGATTGTCCATGAAAGCACTCCACAGAAAACCCAATTACTGTTTTCAAATCAAAATGAAGGGAAGACTATAAACCTAAAATATTTTCACATCTTCAGCACTTTTGATAATACCATAACTTATTTTTGACTACTGTCCTTCCAAAGGGAAATTTTTGAGAAAGACAGAAAGATGAGAAAATGAGGATCCACTTCATCATAACCTTTGGATTTGACAAATTCCACAGAAATCTACATTTAAGATGCACTTTCTAATCTTTCTCAGCATCCCAAAATCACAGCCTTAATTTCTACATTAACCTTTCCTAGAATATGGGAGCTAGCAAAGAGAAGATACTTCAATATTTCTTCTCAAGACGTCCTCACCATAAGCAATCATTTCTTTCCTGCCTCTATGCACCTCCAAATATACTGAATCTTTTTTAAAAGAGAGAAAAAGGGGGAAAAAAAGGGCTCAATCACTAAAGTTGGCCTTCAAAGCCTCCAGTTTCCTTACTCCAGAACTATAGTCATGTAGTATGATGAAGGCACCTGTTAGGTGGCAATCCATGAAACTCAAAATGTTACAGGAGAATTTGAACTGTAAGAGGGGGGTGATTTCCCACCTCACATTTTTTTGCCCTTACACAGGATGACCAAGTAATAATATACACTACCCACTGTGAACATTTTTATCATTTTATTAATACGGAGAAAGAGGGGAATTTGAGAGCCAATTGAGGAAACTGGCTCTCACATTCCCCAAGCTAGGCTGACCAGGTTTTGTTGGGTTTTTTGACAAGGAAATTTTACAGATCTCCTGAAACGTGCTTAAATAAAGGTGAGACCTCAACAGCCTTATAACTTTACCCTAGCCTGGGTTATGGACTAGATTTTTACAAATGGTGACGTGTGAGCAGCTTCCTAAAAGCAAATGGGGCACTGGGATATAATTTAGGAAGTGATGATGCAAGTCTCTGGGGAACAGGGAGGAGGGGAGGTGAAAAAGTCAGAGGAAATACCCTCCTGGTGCCTGGGCACCAACTCATACTTAAGGGGGGAGGAAAGGCTTGCCTCCACATGCCAAGGAAAGGGGGCACCCCTACTCCACCTGGAGGAGCCGACGCCTCCCCCTCATCGCTCCCCCGCTGCCCTGCCCCCCTCACCCGTGGCCCGGACGGCCCCCGTTGGCCCGAGCCTCAGGCCGGCGAGTCCCAGAGGGTGGCAGCGCACCCCGTCAGGGCCTTGCCCAGCCCCGGCACCCCTCTCTGGGACGCGGCCCCTGCCCCCTCCCCGCAGGCCCGGCCTGGGCCCAGCCCCCAGGGTTCCGGCCTCCCGGGCCCCGAGGCCTGCCCAGGCAGCCCCGGCGCCCGCGCCCCCGGCCCCCGCCCCCACCCGGCCTGGCACTTACCCCCAGAAGCCACAGGGACAGCGAGGCGGCAGGCTGGGCGCTTTGCTGCGCTCGCTCCCGGCGTCTCCCATGGTGCTCGGCGGCGGCGGAGCTCGGCGGCGGCAGCGGTGGCGGCGGCGGCTGGGCCTGGGCCCCGCTCAAAGGAGGTGGCGGCAGCGGCGTCGGGGGGCTCGGGGCGGGGGGAGGGGGAGAGAGCGGGCGCGCGGGCGGGCGCGAGTGCGGGGCTCCGAGCCGGGATTCCAGGCCGGTCAGCTGGAGGCGGGCCGCACCACTCGGCCTGCGGAGACGGGGGGGGGCCAGGGAAAGCGCGGAGAGGAGAGGGAGGGGAGCTGAGGAGGAGGGGCGTGCGGGAGAACCGAGGACAGCGGGGGAGGAGGGAGACCCGGCGCCCTCGGTAGGTCCCACCGCCGCTCCCCAGCCAGAGTGATGTCTCGTGCGGCGGCGCGGGGAAGGACCTGAGCCCCCGCCGGCTCTGGAGTCGCAGCGGCCGCTGTGAAGCCCCGGGCCCGCTCGCTCCGTAACACCCTCCCCTTCCCCGGAGGCTGCGCTGACCGGACAATGGCCGCTCCGCCCTCCTCCCCTCCTCATGCACCCCCTCCCAAGGAGTCACAATGGTCTCGCCCGGGGGAGCCGCCGCCAAAGCCCAGCAGCTGATCAGCTGGGATCCGGGCGTGCCACTTTGTTCAGCGCCTCAAAGGCAGAGTACGGAGCTGAGGGCAAGGCCGAGAACGTCGGGCTATCACTCGGCTACGGACGTCTGAGGCCTTCTATTCTTGGAACTTTTAACATCTGAGGCAAACTTGCCTTCCCCCTTTCTGAAGAAGGGGAGCAGGTTTCTGAGTACTCTGGGGCGCCATGCCTCCCCCCCAAACGCGAATGGTACGCCCCAAGCGGGAGGGGGAGGACTAGATTAGTTGTTTAGGATAAATTGGGCCAGTCCCAGAGCGGCGGCGCATGCGCCCGAAGACCCGGTAACCTGGGCGCGAGGAGGGGCAGAGAGCGAGCGCTTCCAAACCCGGAAGTGGGGCTGTCGGGGTCCTTGGCTGACGGCAAAGTCTCCGAAGATGTGGCTCCAGTTCCTGGGCAATGCTGTAGAGCATTTCTCCCCAAACTGCCAACTCCCTGGGAGTCGCTCTTTCTTTCCGGCCCCCACACCCAACCCACTCTTCCAGTTCCACCCGGAGAACTGGTCTCCTCTTGGCAGTAATGAACTTCTGGGAAATGTCCCTCCCTCCCTCCCCAGCAATGACCGGGGGTGGGGGTGGGGGTGGGGGGGTAGTGTCTTGGTCAAGTTCCTCGCCTCTCCTCCCCCACTGGTGTCCCCAGAGCCACAAATTGACTCCCTAAGCCTAGTCTAGGAGACCCTCACTTCTTCCAAGAGCGGACATATTTAGTTTTTGGAGGGGAAAGGGGGAGCTATGGCCGAATCAGTGATGGAAATTGCTAAAGGACCAAAGACGTTTGAGCCACTAAAAAGTGAGTCCATTAACGCTCCTTGTCTTTGATCCTGAATTCATTCTGGTCTCCAGGCAATTGTGAGCAGAGAAGCCAATTATTGATGACTAATTTTCAACACGGAGGAAGATTCTTCTAGACCTCTTGGAGGGGTGACCGCCAAGACCCTGATGGGCGAACTTCTAAGTTCCGGCCACTTCCAGGAAAACTTCCTGTTCTTGGGAATAGCTGCCCGTGTACGCTCCTGACCCGGCAGGGATACGAGAGAAGGTATTACCTAGATTAATATGATTACCAGATGTTGCTATTTTATTTCTTTATATACCAGATCACATTTGTTTGTACATTTTCTGTAGATTTGTTAACATTGGTTTCGCTTCTTTTGGCTTCTAACCTTTTTTTTTGTTCGTTTTGAGACAGTGTCTCCCTCTGTCACCTGGGCTAGAGTGCCGTGGCATCAGCCTAGCTCACACCAACCTCAAACTCCTGGGCTCAAGAGATCCTCCGAGCTTCAGCCTCCCAGAGTGCTAGGATGAAAGGCCTGAAGGCACTGCACGGAGCCAGGCCTCTAAACTTCTAAAGAGATGGGATCATGTTTAGCTTAGTATCCTAAAGATGCTGTTGATGTTGAAGACAGTGATTGCAAAAATCAAACCACTTAAAGCCAAAGCACCCCAAAATGTGAGCGCTGATTTATTATGCATAGTATTTAGTTTCGATTTTGTGGATTTTCCCAAGACTGCAATAAATATTTCTGTCAAAAGTCAGTAGAAAGAATGAAGTGGTGCAGAACACCTTGTTCTCATTGGATTTATTTTACCCTTAAACCTTCACTTAAACTGACATAAAATTGCCACATACATGAGATTAACAAAGTGAAATTTATTGGGACTCTATTTGCATCTTGATGATTTTCTTTTATGTACGGAAAAGGAAACCCCGCAACCAAAAGGAAATTTTAATATAAAAAGTGATTGTCATCTTGCAAATTACTCGCCTGCCTGTTTGCCAATTATTCTATTCAACAAGCATTTATTGAGTACCAGTATGTACAAGGTATTTCCTAAGCCCTCTGGAGACTAAAAAGATTAGTGAAATATAGCATTCACCAGCAGAACTCCCTACAAGTTAGATAATTTGGCTCCAGTCTTCCTCTCAGTCTTCATTTTCTACTCTTCTCCTCTGTGTACCCTACAAATCAGCCACTAGATGCCATTCATCAGGTACACCTTGCTTTTTTACATCTCTATCCCTTTGTTCCTGCTATTCCCCTGTATCTCAGCTGCCCTTCCTCTCTCTTGCCCAGCACATTCTTACTGCTCTTTCAGAAGGAGGTTATCCCTTTAATGCCTTCCAAAAAGGCAGAGTTGGTCCCTCCTTCCTTTGCCCACATAATCCCCATTATAGGACCAGGAAATTTACTTTTTTTCCTCTTCTTACAAAACCTAGCTCCAAAAGGACTGCAATTGGAGCAAATTCAATCCATGTTTGCTGAGTGGAAGAACTAATCTGATAAAATCTTAAGGCAAGGTTTTTATCTCCTAGTAACAAAACCCACTTAAACTACGAGCTGGGTGTTGTGGTGGCGTGCCTATAGTCCCAACTACTGGGCAGGCTGAGGCAAGAGGATCTCTTGAGGGCAGGAGTTCAAGTCCAGCCTGGGCAACACAAAAAGACTCCATCTCTAAAAATAAAAAAACTTCCTAATGAAAAAAAAAAGTAGAGAAGGAAATAATCTTATAGAACCCAAGGGCACAGAGAGCAACAAGATCTCTTGAAACAAGGACCTAAAACATCAATAGGAAGCCAAGTGGCTATTCTTCAATATCTCTTTCTTTTTGTCTGGTTCGTGTTCTTCCATCTCTGCTTCTCTCTACAAAGCTGCTTATCTCCTCTGCAGACCTGCTTTCACTGCTTTTCTGGGAACATAGTCCAAGTTTACCCAGCCTCACTTCAAGAACCAACAGAGACTAATTAGTATCTATGAATCTCAGTTCCCAGAAAAAGAACCTGATTGGTTCAGTTTATGTCCACTTGTGTACTCTTGGTATAGTCCCCTCTAGCCAGTGGGGCAATGTGTAGTCAAGGTTCTTTGTTGCAATGCAAGCATGGTTCCCAGAGGCCTGTCCTTGTAGGCTATAGCTCTCAAAGAAGGGCAGCTATGTCCTTGGCAAAAATTCCAAAAGGTGTCTACCACAGACCAAAAAGGAGTAAATTGCAGCCTGAAATTCAAAAGCATGAAGAACAATTGGCATGTTTAAGAATTTTCTAACAGACTAACTCCTACTTAAACTATTTCAGACCTAAATTTAAATGGCACTGCCTCAAAGAAGCCACTACTGACCCCAGCCCCAATCAAAATTATGTTACCCCATTATTATCTTACATGGCACCCTTCTACTTTATAGCACCTATCACAGTTTATAATTAAATATGTATTTGTGAGTCTTCTCTCTAAAGATCATGTCTATTTTGTTCACCATGATATAGACAATGCCCAGGGCACATTTGGTAGGCATTAAACAAATATTTGTTGCATGTATAAAAAGGCACAATAATTTGTTAATCAATGTGGGACCAACATATGGATTGACATCCTAATTAGATAATCCTGGAGGAATGTCTCAGTCACCAACCCACTCTTCCCAGAAGACGTTGAAACTCACTGCTAGCTTTTTTGTCGCACTGTAGTTGTATGGAATGAGACAGAGTGTTCATCTGCTTCCTCTTATGATGTTCCTAGCCAGCTAACTCTTCACTCTGAGTTCCCAGTGTCTCTAGCTGAAGAGCCCTTGATCCAGTTCCTGTAATAATTCCACTTCGTTGACTAAAAGCTCAGAGAGGACATAAAATTTCAGGGCATCATCAAATTAGGGGAGCAAAATATGGGGGTAATTGGCAGAAGTGCTTTTGTCATAATTGTCTTGACTATTTTCTAGTGTGGATTATGTTCCAGATGAACCTGTGATGTGACTTGGGAGTAGTTTGCAATCACCACTGGCCCAAAAGGAGCCATCTACATGCTCAGTGGGGTCTAGTAAAGGATAATAATATTAATGCTTCAGCAGCTAGAGCTCTTGAGCAACTGAAGTTGTATGAGAAAAGAGCCTGGTGTGACTCAGGGGCAGGGGAACACAAGGGCTGCTTTCTTGGTAAGAATCCAAAAGACCATACTTAGCCCTGGAAGGCATGACCAAAAAGAAGGAGCTTGTAGAGACCTGAGAGATGATCCTTCACTCCAGTTCTAATCCTTACCCCAACGACTCTCTCTAATTCTCAGTTCAAAGCCTTTCATCATTATATTATAATTCATTCTAACCTATTAGCCCCAACATCCAATCCAAACTCTGGCCTTAATCTTAATCCTAATTCTAATATTATCTGTCAAATTTAATCCCAGATTTCAAACGTAATCCTAACCCTAATTCTATGAGCTTAACAAAGGTACCTTGCCTTGCCACTGAGTTATTTTCCCCAGCTCTTCTTTCTCGTGCCCCTTGACCCTGAGCAACTATTGGGAGCAGAGAACCCTATAACATCCTGGACCCCTGGGGAGAATGGGAGCCAATTTCAATAATCAAAAGGGGGGGGGCCTTGGGCTGCCAGAAAAGGGAAAGGGGGGCATCTCTCACCTAAGCAGGAGGCAGAGACCCTGCCCAATCACAACATGCCCTATTGCCTAATTCAGCAGCTGCTCAGCCTCTGAAATTCCAGAAAAGATGCAATCCAAGTCACCTGTATAGACCCAGGAACATGTGTTACAGTTGGCCTAGAGCAGAAGACCTGAGACCCTTCTACAAAATGATAGAGTTAGATTAGACAAATGGATTTCAAACCATGTTTCCAGAGAGCAAGAATTCTGGTTTCTGCTCTCCCCTCTCATTTGAGTTTGGTTTTACAAGGGGTGGAGTGGGGGCATGGATTTTTTTAAAGCCACTGAACCACACCCTCTCTAAGGTTCCTTCTGGCCCTCGAAGTTTTCTGATGTGTGGTTGATTCTTTTAGTTACTTATGGTCCAGTTGGCATGGATAAACTCACAGAGCCAAGGGAAAAGAAAGGCAACCAAGCATACCATCTCCAGCCCTTCTCAGGAAACTAAAAATAAATTAAATAAAATGAAAAGTGCGATGGAGAAGAGAGAAGAGGAGAGGAGAAAATGCTGCCATTTCACGTCCCGGCTTCCTCATGGTCATGAAGCAATTGCTGATTTCCCGGCTGCTCACACCCATCTTGGTGTGAAATTTGATTTTGCTGACTTTTAAATTTCTTTCGAAGAATGAAAATAATTGTTTTTCTCAGAAATACTTGACCTTTGTGGGGAAAAAAAAAATTCAAATAATGAGAAAGCAAAAATCCTCCCTAATACCATTCCCCAGAGATACCGTTTGTTAACTGTTTGGTATAGAACCCTCCAGGCTTTGTACTTGTGTATGGTCAAATAAATGAAATCATGCAACACATATTATACTCTAGCTCTGCAGTCCCCAACTCCCAGGCTGTGGCCAGTACTAGGTTCGTGGCCTGTTAGGAAATGGGCCACACAATACCGCCTGAGCTCAGTACCACCCGACCCTGACCCACGACACCCGACCTCCCTACCCCCAGTCCATGGAGAATCTGTCTTCCATGAAACTGGTCCCTGGTGCCAAAAAGGTTGGGGACCGCTGCTCTAGCTGATTTTATTTTTTAACTTTGAAATATGTCATGGACATCTTCCATATCTCTTGCACATAGCTTTGGAGTATAATCTTGTAGCTAAATGTACTAGTCAGGTTTCTCCAAAGAAACAAAAACACTGGGAAATTATACATGAGGTTTATTATAAGGAATTGGTTTACATGAGATCTGCAGTCTGAAGGTGTGAGAACCAGGAGAACCCATGGTATAAGTTCTAGTCTGAGTCCAAAGGGAGGAGAAAACCAATGTCCTAACTCAAAGGCCATCAGGAAGACAGCGAGTTCTCTCTGGCTTAGCCTTTTGTTCTATTCAGGTCTTCAACACATTGAATGTGGCCTGCCCACCTTGGTAAGGCAATCTGCTTTACTCAGTCTACCAATTTGTTTTATTCCATTTACACTGTTATAACAAAATACTATAAACTGGGTAGCTTATAAACAACAAATTTATTTCCACAGTTCTGGAAGTTGGGAAATCCAAGATCAAGCCACTGGCAGATTTGATCTGATGAGGGCCCACTTTCTGGTTCACAGATGGCACCTTCTTGCTGTGTTCTCAAATGGTAGAAGGGGCAAATGAGCTCTTTTGGCCCTCTTTTCTAAGGACACTAATCCCATTCATGAAGGATATGCCCTCATGTCCTAATCATCTTCTAAAAGTCCCCACCTCCACCTTGGGCATTAGGAGTTCAATATGAATTGGGGGGGGACACAAAAATGTTAATCTCATCCAGAAATGCCCTCACAGACACACTCATAATAATATTTAACCAAATATCTGGGTAACCTGTGGCCCAGTCAAATTCACACATAACATTAACCATCACACTAAAATCATGGGCACCAAAGGGAGTCTGCCTAAAGTTAAATGAGGGTTCTGTGACCTAGTAGCTCTGAGATTTAGGGAGGTTATTTAGCCTGTCTATGCCTCAGTTTCCTCATCTGTAACAGGAGGCATTTGTAGTGAGCTATGCTTTTTATCTGCCCAGTTTCTCTTTGGTGGTCCCACTTCTCCCTGCTCCTAGGCCTTCTCGGGGATGCACACACTAGGTTTCATCAGGGAGCCCTATCCTTCTGGCCACAGGAATTGGGACTGGCTCAAAGAAAGGCAGGCCCCTCCCTGGGCTGACTTGCTAGCTTTGTCTTCTGAGATCAAGTGTCCTGAAGACCATGGAAACCTGGAGCTGCTAAGGAACCACTCATATGAAGTAGGGCTGCCTGGGGATCGAGCCAACATAGAGGAAAGAAGAAAGATGGAGAGAGAGAGAAAGATGAAATCATCAAGACATTGTCTGAGTCCTTGAATCCAATTAAATCTGAAGCCAGAGCTACTCTCTGGACTTTTCAGTTGCATGGGCCAATAAATTCCTTTTTTTGCCTACACTAATTTGAATTAGGTTTCATTATGTTCCATGAGAAAATCCTGACTATCTCCAGTCGTATCTACCTATGTCATAGATTTATTGTGAGGATTAAATTATATAATCCGTAAGGAAATCTTAACATAGTATGTCACGTATAATACAAGCGCAATAAACATTGGCTGTTATTATTATTTGTTTCTTTTTAATGGCCACTGCCTACCCTATTGTATGGGTGAACCATTTAAAGAATTTCCTCTTAATTCATTTATCTCATCATTCATTCATTCATTTGTGCTCATTTATTCATTCAGCAGACATTTACTGAGCACCTACCATGTGTTAGGCACTGTTTTAGGCATTAAGGATACAGTGGTGAATGAGACATAAATTTCCCAGCTGTGGTGGTACTTATCCTCTAGTGGTAGAGGCAAGCAATTAACACTTCAAAAAAAGTCCTGAAGGACAGAACCAGCTTTCCACTTTTATAAACAATTTTACAATGAAGATCTTTGCCTGATTGTCCTATTAATGTCTTAGATAAATTTTTTAGAAAAAGAATTGCAATGCCATTTAACATTCATTATATATGGCCAAACTTCCCTCCAGAAAGGTTGTACCAATTTACATTCCCTTCAACAGTGACTGAGAAGGCAGATTTCCCCATACTCCAGTAGCCTTGGAATGTCATTACTCTTTTTAATCGTTGGCAATGTAAAGGTAAAAAAGGGTACCGAATGAATGTTTTAATTTGCATTTTGGGTTATTAGTGAGGTCTAGGTTATTTTTAATACATAAATATACCATTTGAATTTGAATTTGGATTTTTTTTGTAGAACACTTTCTGTCCTTTGTTCATTTTTCTATAGGAACTTTTTTCCTTCTTATTTAGCTTAAGATATTAGTGTTGATATTAAGATATTAACCCTTTGTCATATGCACTGCAAATTATTTCTCTGTTATTTGTCTCTAAATTGTATCTAGACGTTTTGATTTTCAAGAGTCTAAAATACAGGGGAGATATGTGAATTAACCTTGACTAGTGTTTGAATTGCCAACATGGGCACTTTTTTCTTAAGGCCTCTAGTTGTTGCTTAAAGATAAAAAAGAAAAGGAAAGAATTGAAGGAGAAAAGACAGGAAATTGCAGGAGGTGGGAGGTACACAGCTGAGCGGAATCCCATCCCCTCAACCTCTCTCACCCACCCCATCTCAGGCAGGCTCAGCTCTGAGGCAAAAGGCCAAGGCCTCCGTGAGTCAACCCAACCCCTCAGACTTGGTGCCAGCCCAGAGCTCCCTGGGGTGAACCATCCAGGACATGTGCCCTAGCCTTCCCAGTTTCCTGTGTAGAGGTTTTAAGAAAGCATCCAGAAGCCACAGCCTTATAACTCTATGAGTCCATAGGGACTGGCCTGAAGTTTCCCATCAAGTCCCTTGCTCAAGTTTGTAGAGATCATTTCCAGGGGTGAATGGCACCATATCTGGTCAGGCTGGGCTCCAAGAACTGACCCAATGAGAAGAACCAAGGGTGTTTGAGCAAGGGAGGGTTTTTAGGAAAAAAGAGTTGGAATTCATTGTTAGGATGAAATTAGGGAGGGAGCCAGAGGGGGGTTGCGGGGGTTGGGCTAGGGAGTCAGGAGTAGGCATTTAGAATGCCATGCAGAATTAGTGGCTCGGGGAACTGGTATAGGGTTGAGGATGTCCAGGATAGGTTGAAAGGTTGAGGTTGGTGTCTTAGTTTGGGATCCCCCAGAAGCTGAGCCTGGGACAAAGATTGGGAGGTACAGAGAACACAGCTAGGGATAGCCAATAAAGGGTGTGTCATTGAGGCAGCTATTGCTGGGAGTGACTAGAGCTCAGTCCTAGTGGGCACCGTGAAAAATCTCACCTTAAAGTCATCCCACCTTAAAGTCATTCCTTCAGAGGAGTAGGGGGAGGTGGCGGACTGAGTATTTATATACCCACTTCTGTCAATAGTGGGCATAGATCACAGCACTTAAGCCTGCCTTTGCAGGAAAAGCAGGCTTCCTTGCTTTCAGAGAAAGCCCTCAGGCAAAGAGATGTAGAGATGGCCATTGAAATTCCATGGAATCACTCTGAAGTGGCAAGGACTAAGGGATATAGACCAGGCATCTACAGTGTCTGCTATAGCTAGGGACAGTGTGTGTGTGTAGATATGGAGAATGTGATATTTGCTAAAATTATCCAGGGGTTTCTTCCTAAGGCTGTGATTAATCAGGCAAGACTAGTTGTCTTATGGATAGGAGTTAGGGAGCAGAGTTAAGGTTACAATTGAGATTAGAGAATTAGGGTTCTATTAAGGACACTCAGAGAGGCTATTCATCCTGCCCCAAGTTGCACAACTAGTAGGTGGTGAGCCAGGACAGGATTGCGGCCTGGTCTGTGTTACTCCAAAGCCCATTAAGAGGACAGAGGGCAGGATGGCCTGGTGTAGGGAGGGTGGTTTCCACAGGATCCTTGCCGCCTGTGGCTCCTTTCCTGTCAGCCAGGGAGCTGGGCTAGGAGGAGGCCATGCAGCTGCCATCTGTTGTCTTGGCTCAACTGCCTGGCAACTGCCCACCCTTGTCTGCTCTCTGCTCTGGAGGAGGAGGCATTCCTCCATGGCCCCATCAGACAGGACGAGGAGCCATGCCCTCACCAGGGCTGCACCACATGATAGATTCAATGATTATGACTTTCTGATGTGGGAGCTGCTCAATCATGTAGCAGACTCAATCCCATCGGGTGTATGTTCTTGAAAGAACTGCTGGAAGGAAAAATCGGCATATTGCTCATGCTGGTGAGAGTGTGTTCATGTATGCACATGTGTGGGTGACTGTGTACACACAGGTACAGGTGTATACACAGGTGTGGATGCATGCACACAGGTGTGGACATGAACATTGGGAGTTCAAAACCATTGTGGTTCCATTTCCTTTTCAGAGATAATTTATTAAGTAAATAATAAATAATAATGCTATTTTTTTTCTAATGCTTTCCCCATGACAGTAACTATAGTAGGTGCTTTACACACATTGGTTATTGCAGTTAATACAACCTTACAACTACCATGCAAGAAAAATTTTCTCTTCTTCATTCTATAGATGAGAAACCAAATTCTCAAGGCTAAAGGAGCTGCCCAAGGACTCAATTTGTAAGTGGCAAAGCTGAGATTAAGACCATGTCTGTCATTCCACAGTGCATGGTATTTAACTTCCAACCCCTCCTAAGTCTCAATGAGAATGAACAAACTACAGCTATATGCCGTATGAATTATTTGCATAAACTAATGTTGAGAAAAAGAAGCCAGACACAAAAGACCACCTAATACATGATTTCGTGTAGTATAGGTATATGAAGTTCAAAAACAGGCAGAACTAATCTATGGTGTCATGAGTTAGGAGAATGGTTAACCTTGCAAGGGGCAGGGCATGACTGAAAGGGAGCACTAGAGGGAACTGGGAGGGATAGTAATTGGTAGTATTTTATTTCTTAATCTGGGTGCTGGTGACACGAATGCATTCAGTCTGTGTGAATTCTTTGAGCTATGTATGTATGATTTGTATACTTTTCTTTGTTCTCTTTTTTAGAGACAGGGTTTCATTCTGTCACCCAGGCTGCAGTGCAGTGGCACAATCACAGCTCACTGTAACCTCAAACTCCTGAGCTCAAGCGATCAATCTTCTCACCTCAGCCTCCTGAATAGCTGGGACTATAGCACACGGAACCATGCCTGGCTGATTTTTAAAATTTTTTGTAGAGACAAGGTCTCACTATGTTGCCCAGGCTGGTCTCAAACTCCTGGCCTCAAGCGATCCTCCCACTTTGACCTCCCAGAGTGCTGGGATTATAGGTGTGAGCCACCACACCCAGCCCTGTACATTTTTCTGTGTGCATATTTCACCTCAGTAGGAAGTTCAAAATGAAAAGAAAAATCTTGTCAGGTGCTATGAGGTAATCAGAGACAGGAAGCCCTGGCAGGCCTGCCCTTGGGGGGCTCCTGTTCTAATGAAGGTGTCATTATCTGAGCCTCAGGATGTTTCCCGGTTGTGGAGTGGGGAGGGTGTTGAGGTTAGTGGACTCCAAACTAAGCGCTCCAGGGGAGCTGACAAGGAAAAGTGATGAGGGCCAGGGAGAGTTAAATCTGAAGACTGGGCCACCAGAGGTGGTCAATGTGCAGTGGCCAAGAGAAGATTGTGGCCTTTTAGAGCCCAACAGGCCTTCATGGACACCCCAGCTCCATTCTCTACTAGCTGTGGGATATAGAGATAGCTATTTAACCTCCTAGAACCTTGGTTACCTTCCCTATACAGTGGGGCCACTAATAGTAAAGAATGCTATGAGGATTAAGTGGCATGATATAGTTAAAACACCTGGCACAGAGCATGGTACGTGACTGGCATTTGCAGTTAAAGGAGTTAAAGGTGTGTTTGGAAATTGGAAGAGAAGAGGCTCTGGAATCTGAGAGCTTCCTCAAATATCAGAGAGGCTGGCAGGTGGAAAATGCCTCACATTCATACTGGGTAGCTTGTGGCGGAATGAACTGATATATTTTCCGTGGGGTAGGATCTGATCTGTGCCGGGCAGGCAGGCACAAGGTTGGTGGCAGCAGCTGAGACTGACTGGTCTGCTCTACAATGAAAATCCCCCTGGGAGAGTTCCAAGAAAAGGAACCCAGGAAAAGATCCAGGCTTAGGGGAGTGGGGAGAGGTTTCTAGGTTGGCAGCCCAGCCAAACAGGAACTTTTGGGGAAAAAAGTCTACTTTAACGGAGGCTTATGAAACTGTGTGCTATGAGGTGGGAGTTCTTCCCATATGAAATAATTTGGGGATCTACCATTCAATTTTTTTTCACAAAATACAGAGACTGATAGGGTTGTTTTGAAAACTGATAAAAGGACCAAGTTTGGCCAGACTGAGAGAGTGTCAGCTGTCTAAAGACACAGCTGACAGATGAATTACCTAAAGGAACTTTTTTTTTTTGTTGAGACAGAGTCTTGCTCTGTTACCCTGGCTAGAGTGCGGTGGCATCATCATAGCTTACTGCAACCTCCAACTCCTGGGCTCAAGCTATCCTCCTGCCTCAGCCTCCCGAGTAGCTGGGACTACAGGTGTGCGCCACCATGCCCAGCTAATTTTTTCTATATTTGGTAGAGACAGGATCTTGCTCTTGCTCAGGCTGGTCTTGAACTCCTGAACTCAGCTGATCCTCCCACCTCAGTCTCCCAGAGTGCTAGGATTACAGTTGTGAGCCACCATACCCAGCCTAAAGGAACTTTATGACTCATCTCCTAACTAAAATGCCAACTTCACTAAGAAGCTTCATTCTTCAATATTCCCCTTAAAATTCTGCACTTTCATGCTTCTGTAGCATCCTGTACACACTGCATGGCCTGTGGAAACTGGTGCAAGAAAAAGACCCTTGTATCAATTATTGTTCTGCTTATAACAAGAAACCCTGAAATACAGTGGCTTAAACACAACAGCAGTTTATTTTGGTTTCATTTAGAAGACATCCATAAAAATGTGTGCTTCAAAAGATACCATCATCCTCCCACCTTAACCTCTCAAGTAACTGGTACTACAGGCTCACACCACCACACTTGGCTAATTTTTAAATTTTTTTAGAGGTGGGGTCTCAAACTCCTGGTCTCAGTGAGCCTCCCACCTCAGCCTCCCAAAGCACTGGGATTACAAGTGTGAGCCACTGCACCCAGCCTCTTTTTAGCATTTCCATTTTTGTATAAAGAGCTAGACCCACTTAATGGGAAGTTTTGCAACTCACTGAAATGCTGCTGTGATAGGTTTTTCCAGTCAAAATGCAGCTGAATGACAGGATGAGCAGAGACGGATGCATATCAAATTCATAGGCTCTACTACCATGAGGCAGGAGGATCACTTGAACCTGGGAGTTGGAGGTTACAGTGAGCTATGATCACACCACTGCACTCCAGCCTGGGTGACAGAGTGAGACTCTATCTCTTAAAACAACAACAAAAAAAAACAAAAACCTCTTGAAACTCAATAATAAAAAGACAACCCCCCAAAAAAGACAACCCAATAAAAAAATGGACAAAAGCTGAATTTCCTAAAATAAAAATTTTTTAAATGGCCAAAACATTTGAATAGAAATTTTATCAAAGAAGATATATGAATAGCAAATAGGCACATGAAAAAGATGCTCAACATCATTAGTCATTAGGGAAATGCAGACCAAAACCACGGTAAGTTATCTGTCACCAAAGAGACATATAGTAACAAGTCTTGGTGAAGATGTGGAAACACTGGTACCCTCATATGGAATATAAAATGGTCCAGCCACTTTGGAGAATAGTTTGGCAGTTTCTTACTAGGTTAAATATAAGTTTACTATATAACCCAGCAATTCTACTCTTAGGTATCTACCCCCCAAGAGAAATGAAAATATATTCCAGACTTGTACACAAATGTTCATAGCAGCATTGTTCAAAATAGCCCCAAAGGGGTAACAACCCAAATATTCGTTAACTGGTGAATGGTACAGCTATACATTGGAATACTATTCAGCAATAGAAAGGGAAAAAGCACAGATAATAGGCTGCAACAAAGTGAATGAACCTGAAAAACATTATGCTCAGTGGAAGATGCAAAAGACCAAGTATTGTATGATTCCATTAATATGAAATGTCCAGAAAAGGCAAATCCATAGAGGCAAAAAGTAGATTTGTGTTTGCCAGGGGTAGGGGGTGGGAAAGGGAATGAGGCCAAATGGGCATAAAGATTGTGGTGAGGGTTGCACCGCTCTAATTTTATTAAGTCACTCCTATTGGTTCTTAATTTTTGTTTGTTTTTATTAAGGTATAACACACATACAAAAAGGTGCACAAATCTAAAATGTACAGCTTGATTTGCACACACACACACGCACACAAGCCCCTCTATAACCACTGCTCAGATCAAGATAGTGAACATTTCCAGCACCTAGGAAGGCTCCTTCCTAGCCAGTCCCCTGGAAAGGAAAGCACCATTCTGATTTCCATCACTGCGGTGTTGCCTGTTGTGCAGGCACTTGTAGGTATTACCCACCGCTTAATGTTTGCCCTCTGAGGCTGTCTTCTTATTGCAACGCTTTGCCCCACACTGGACACAACCTCTCTTTCTTCATCCCCTCAAAGTGCCACTAAAACACATCATGACAGTGTTGATATTTGCTGAAGATTTGGGCTCAGTTGGGAATAATTACAATACAGGGCAGAAAACAACCTGAAGTTGCTTGTGAGGCATCACAAATCCTAGAACTCTAATGGCCATTCTCTGTCTTTGGGTAGGGTCTCTCCTAGGTTCCTTCTCCACCCTGTGTTGCCCTCTATCCCCAGTGAGGAGCACAAAACTCCAAATCCTACACAGGACAGGAAAGTAGCATACAGGGCAGAAGTGGGCTGGTGTAGGGAGGAACTGGGATCAACCGTGGAGTACAGCTCATGAAGCAAGGACAGCCATATTCAGCTCCAACCCGCTGTTCCTGAGGTTGGAGGAGGAGCTATTTTTAATAAAAGCAACCTGCATGCCATCAGCTCTATCAGATCCACACCCTTGGGGCTTTTCTCTCATCTCCCCTATCTGGGCCTTCCCCCTGTCCTTTATTATTCAAAGCAACTTAGTTCCTCTTAGCCTAGGTCTTCCTGTCCAGGTGGCCATGGTCCCTCCTCTTTCTCCCCAAAATCGCCTGTCAAGGCTTCTCAAGGTGTTTTCCTAAATGAAAGAACCATCTCCTCTGGAGGTAAGAGGGACTGCGGCAGCTTAAAAAAAAATAGCACATTTTTGTTTTTCCTGTTTTAGTTCCATTTTAGAGATAAAGAAACTGAGACCCAGAGAGGTTAAATAACTTGCCCTGATCACAAAACTGTTAATTTGTGAAACTGGACATTGAGCCCAGGCTCCAAAGTCCATGAAGGGTGGCTTGTTCATCTCTGTATCCCCAGAACTTAGCAAAGTGTCAAAACACATAGTCAGAGCTTAATTAGTGCATGTTGTACTTGAATCTAATTAAAGGCTGTCTGGCGGGGTGGAGGAAAGCATCCTAGGTGTGTGAGGACAACTGGAGCAGAGAAAGGACAAATTGTTCAAGGAGTTGGCGGAGGGCAGTGGAGGGAGGGGCGGGGCCCTTGCCCACTGGCTTTCTGGAGTGGGCTGTCCCCTCACTCTTCCTCGCCCTTCTGCCTTCCAGGGAGGCTGGCGCTCTGGGCCTAGGCTACTGCCATCACTCATCAAAGCCTAGCAGCCTGAGGAAGCTCAGGGCCCATCCTGTAGGACACTTTCAATCAACTTTGGTTCAATTTATTCCCTCTAAATGGCTCTGAAATGTAAATAAAATTAAATTAATGCTACTGCATTTGTCTCTGGTTAGGGCTGTAATGGGCTTCAGTAATGCTGCCCCTATGATCAGCTAAGAAGAGAGAAGCCCTGACAGTAGCAGTGTGGCCAGCTGTGGACCCCTCACACAGCCTACCCGGCACCCTCCCACTCTGGAGGGATGAGCTACACTCTCCATATTCATCCATTGAGGGAGGTGGGAGGCTGTGTCACTTCTACCCCTTCTTCTTCCACCTCAGTTCCACCTAATTGCTCTCCACAGACACCCCCATTGCCACTGCCTCTGTCCCCCTCAGCTCCCACATTTTTGGAGCTTTAGAACAGGGCAGAAGGACTATTTTCTTTGCCCACCAAGCCAAGACCATACACCCTAGAGGCCAGTCTGTGGGGAGCCACCCACAAATGACTCCCTCACCAGGACTTGATCCCTGGGTCCACTGGAGCAGGGCTCCTCCACCTCAGTGCTATTGACATCCTGGGCGGGATAATTCCTTGTTGTGGAAGACTGTCCTGTACACTGCTGGATGTTTAACAGCATCCCTAGTCTCTACCCACCAGATGCCAGGAGCACCCACCCCCACCCCCACTCCCAGACAACGAAAACTGTCTCCACACATTACCAAATGATCTCAGGGGGCCAAAGTCGCCTCTGGTTGAGAACCTTAGCCACAGAAGAAGGAAGAAGGGACCAGAGAAAGAAGGGAGCATGAGGGAGGAGAGGACGACAGACCCCTCCAACACACTCATGTCCTCCCACCCTCTGTCAGCCTCCTCTATGCTGCCCCCAGGCTCCCATCAGCAGCCTCCAGTCCCCCATTTACCCAGCCCAGCCTCAGGAACTGCCCACCAGGAAACCAAGAAAGGGGGATTCCTTCAGGATTCTCCATTGGAAGAGATGGAGAAGGTCTCCATACATTGGGGTTCTCCAAGGAGGAAGAAATGTCTTGCCAAGAGGAAATTTCCAAAAGAAGGAAATTTCAAATAGGAGGCTATTTTCCAATAGAAGTAGGGCCCCCAACACTTTTTACTGACTGGGTTATTAGAATTCAATGCCTGTGTGCGGGTGGGAGGGGGATGGTGGGAAGCTCCTGAGTTCTGCTCCCTGGAGCAGGGGCAAGAGAACACCTAGGAAGGGAGAGGAGCTTTATCTCCCGGGGCTCAGCGGTCCTGACAGCAAAAGCAATGACAATGAATTTGCCCAGAGAGCGGGGACAGGAGCAAGTCCCCACCCCACTGTGTCCTCTCGCCTCCTGCTTCAGCCATCTCAATTTACAGAACAAACTGTGGGAAAACAATCCTGTGACTTTAGCTCTATTTATAACTCTCTTAAAGCTTTAATGTGGTGCAGACAAAGGCCTGGTCAGAGCACTCCAGCTTACACAGAGGAAATCAAAGAAAATGTTTATAATCACAGGACAAAGCCTGGGCCCGGAAGTACACCAAGAGCTGGGGGAGGGGGAGGGGGAGGCAGCCTGACCTCCTCCTGGATTCACTAGCACAAAAGAATTAAAATCCCACCTCCCATCCTTGCATTTCCTCATAATCTGATTCATGTGTGTGTGTTCACTGTATTTCTACCTCTTGCCAAAGTCTGTTCCTGGCAGAATTTCTGATTTTTGAAAGTCAATAAAAAACCATAGTCCAAAAGTGCATTTGTAATCTGGAGAATTGTCCATCAACCAGCTTTGTGTTAGTAGGATGTTTATTTGACCCATGGCTGTTGGGCTCATTGACTTATCATAATGTGTTGATCCAGATCCAACTATCTTTGTGCTAAATCTTTGGACTAATTTTTTTCCTGCTAATTCTGCTGTGCTAGGACACTCTAATGCAGATGAAAAAGAATCCACTGATAAGAACAGATGGGTGAGCACTTCGTACATCTTCACATCGTGCCATTAGCATGGCAATGACTTCCAACCACAGCCATCACCCCTTCCAGGTGTACAGAAGAGCTGCTTTGATCTCTCCATACTGGTAGACACTGTGTACCACCCTCTGAGGACAGATGGAAAGGAGTGGGTTGAAAGTGCAGTGGGAAGGACTGAAGTTCTGCCCTCAGTGACTCCTCCACCCTCCTCTATGGAACCCCTCTTTGTACCACAGTGCCCCTGGGCCCTTGCCCCCTGTTCCCTCCTGCTGCAGACCTCCCTGGGCTGTCCCACCTCCCAGCTCCAGATAGACCCTCATCCTTAGCGGCTGGGCCTGGCATACAAAGGGAACTTCAAGGATTCTGTGCCTCCCTACCATGTTCCAGGAGGTGGTTGAGAATAAGAGGTGGAGTGTAAGGAATCTAGATAGTTTTCCAGACCCTTGCTGGAGAGCTAAGGTTTAAATCCTTACCTCTTTTACTCCAAAGCCCATTCAGGACAAATAGAATTAAGTAAGACTCTTTGCCCACCAGGGCACTGCCTTCCTACCCTGTCTACCAGCACCAGGTGTCCATGTCCCCCAGCCTTCCCTCCAGCAGCCTCCTGCAAGATGGGGCATTAGCACTTTATTGATAGCACAGCACTTGGCCGTTGTGCCATCTCCCTCTCTTTGACTTTGATGGATCATGAATGATTGGAGTGGGAAGTAAGCGTGTGTGTGTGTGTGTGTGTGTGTGTGTGTGTAGTAAACAGATGCAGGGAGGTGAGGCAGATAGAAACGGAAAGATAGAACAGAAACAGGAGGCAGAATGAGAGGCCCAGATACGAAGGTTGACTGAGGACTGAGGAAGACAGACAGAAAAAGATGAGCAGGGAGGGGAGGAGAACCAAAATGGGACTCTGACAGAGACCAGGGTAGATCCAGAGCAGCCAGGGGAGTCCAGTTTCATCCCCTTGCGCCTCAGTTTCTTCATCCATAAAATGGAGACAATAATAGTATCCACTTCATAGGGCTACTGTGAGGATCAAACAAGTTAATATACCTAAAGTGCTTAGAACACTACCTGGCTGTTTTATTTTATTGAATGGAACTATTAGCTGTTGTTATCATTCTTACTATTTTTATTTATTAATATTATTTTATTTTATATTTTGAGACAGAGTCTCTCTCAGTCTACCTTCTCTCTGGGTAGAGTACAGTGGCATCATCACAGCTCACTGCAACCTCAAAATGCTGGGCTCTAGCGATCCTCCTGCCTCAGCCTCCGGAGTAGCTGGGACTACAGGCGTGCACCACCACGCCCAGCTAACTTTTTTATTTTTAGTAGAGACAGAGTCTCACTCTTGCTCAGGTTGGTCTCGAACTCCTGACTTCAAGCAATCCCCGCCCCCCAGCCTCCCAGAGTGCTAGGATTACAGGTATGAGCCACCACGCTGGGCCATTCTTACTATTTTTATCATCATCATCATCATCATCATCATCATCATCATCATCGCCTCCAGTGTCCTGCCCTGGGGCACAGGACACAGCGGGGAGCAAGACAAGCCTCCTTTGGCCCCTTTGCCCCATCCTTCTCTCTGCCTGTGCCCCTCTTGCCAACCACACCCTTTGCCAATGCTTCTTGGCTCCACTCTTTATTTCTGGGGACCCTTTTTTTTTCCTGAAAACTCCCAACATTCTCTTTTCCCAGTACTTCCTCACCAAACTGGACAAGTAGTCCTCTTTATCTGGACTGTATGTCTAAAAAAATAGATGCATTGGTTGTATGAATTAGGAGATAAGGCTGAACAGACGGTTTGAATTCAGTGACAGAGGGCCTTGAATGTTAGGCTACAGTTTGGGTTTTGTTCTGAAACTCATGGGGAGCCATGGATGGTGTTAGAGTATGGTCTGGGCTAAGCACCTATAGGATTGGCTTTTAAGGACTGTTAAGTGCAGGATCGTATTTTAAGATCTTCCCAGTCATTTACATGCTTGAGAGAATGAGTTTCAAATACTTTCACTGGAGCAGGTTTGATAGCAGAGAAGAGAAGACATGAGGGTTTGGGACAATTCAGCCTGTGGATGGTTGACCCTGATGTGAGGGCTGATAGAGACCCCAAGTAGCCAGGGCCAGGCATTTTATCCCAGGTGCTTTTTTGTGATCAAGCCTAGGCTGGAAGCCATAAAGAGAACGGTACACACCTGAGTCAAGCTGTGTGTGCATGTACATGTTTGGGGGCCAAGGCTAAAACACACACTTTGGGACACAGGGCAGAATCTCTGTAACATTATGGGGGTGAGAGAGTAGAGCGCAATGGTTACAAAAGTGTAATCTGACACCATACTGCCTGGATTCAAATCCTGGCTTCTAAATGTGCAACCTTGACTAAGTTAATAAACCATTCTGCCTTAGTGTCTTCATCTGTAAAGTAGGTGTGAAGATAATACCTATGTCATAAGGCTAAATATGCTTAAAATGCTTAGAATAGCGTCCAGTGACAGAGTAAGTCCTCAGTATGGCATGGGTCTTATCATTACCATTATTATTCCTATTATTAGTTGTAAGACACTGAATTGAGAATAGGGACACCTTGATCTCACCTTGGTCTCTGAGGTTCCTCCTTCTTATCTCCCACATTCCTGTGGGGCTAGTTACCCAATCCTTGATTGTCCTCCAAACTGTCCCCTCACCCTCCTTTCCCAGGGATGGTCTTCCAGGGGCCAAGTTAGTTTACTATGGCCTTGCCCACTGGCCCCTGGGACTGGATCAGGGGTAGCACCTGCCTTGAGCTTTGACAATCAGAGGCTATACCAAGGAATTTGAAATTGAGAGAAAGAGAGATCTGTATGGAGCCTGAGTCAGACCAGCCTGAGGCTGGTCCTATAATCTAAGTTTATTTGAGGCAGAAAACTTGTATGTTGGGGCCCAGCTATGATGGTACCTTTGGATTCCACAGACACTCCCCTGTTTTTATAAGAATAAATGTCTCCTTTCATCCTTAAGTTAGTTTCTGTTGCTTGCAAGCAGAGTACTAACACAGTCTTATGTGTGTGTATAATTGTATTCTCTGTGTTATATTGTCTGTGTACCCATCTGACTCCCCAAGGCCTGGGGACCCACTGAGGGTAGGGACTATACCTTCTATTTCTGTATTCCCAGTGCCCAGCACAGTGTTGGACACACAGCGGAGCTCAGTGCTGTACTGGGTAAGTATGGACTTTGGGGCAGGGAGAGAAGACAGACACTTATTAGTTTACTGTGCATTCTATGTTTTTCATATGTTGCCCTCCTTGATCCTCCTCAGAGCAGCCTTTGAAGTAGGCATCATTATCTCCATTTACAGATCAGGAAACTGAGACCTAGAGGATATATTACTTAGGAAAATGTTCTATTGCAAATGACAAAGGCTCCAAGAGAGAAGTTTATTTCTCACTTATGTGAAAGTCCAGAGGTTAGCTGACCAGGCTGATATGGCAGCTCTGCTGCATCAAATCCTTAGGGCTCACTGCTCCACCATCCCGAGGGCATGTCCCCGTGCAAGACGGAGGCTAGAGCTCCTGCCATCATGTCTTTGTTCCAGGTAGAAGGTGGATGAAGGGAGAATGAGGAAGGGGGCAAAATGTGCATGACTTTTGAGGAAGTTTCCCTAAAGCTGCCACATGATACTTCTTGTATCCCATTGGCCAAAACTTAGTCACATAGCCACCAAAGTCCAAGGGAGTCTGGGAAATGTCTTCTGGGTGGCCATGTGCCAAACTAAAATTTAGAGGTTCTATTGCTATGGAAGAAGAGAGGTAACACTAGCAGTCTTTGCCACAGAAAGGCTAGGTAACCTACTCAGTTTAGGTTCCCGTACCCTCCCTTAGGTCGCATAGTGGAGAATTTGCCAGAGCTGAGACTCAGGCTCATTTCTGTGAGACACCAGAGCCAATGTTTCTTCTCGTAAACCATGCTGCTGCTTATAATCAGGAGGATAGGGCAAGGTGTTTACAACTTTTTAAAGAGTGGGTAGAGTATACTAGGAGTTGGAGATAAGGAGAGTTCTGAGATCAAGATCAACACAAACACAGGAATCACATCGCAGGTTCTGAGTCGGGCCCCATGGGGATGGATGACCTCTACTTGAGGGGCTGGCGGATACCCATGATGCCATTGGCCATAGAGTAGGAGGTTGGGCCAAGGATCCTAGGACTGAGGTCACTTTTTGGGCAATTGTCTCAAGGGGCAAAATCTTGTTGCCCATGCCCAGACAGGACCCCAGGGAGGACCTGGGAGGGGGCAAGATTTCCTCATGACATGACAGTTTGCAGCACTCCAGGGTGGCCCAGTGCTGGGCTATGGAGAGGGATTATCAGCTACTAATAGGAAATTGCTGGATTTTGCTGCTAGAGTTAAGCCTCAATCAATTCTCAAGTAAAGGCTTTTCAGGCTTAAGCCCTTTGGGATTGGACATGGTTTGGTTCTCCCGGGGGAATCCTCCAGTCAAGGTGAGGCACTCTGGCACCAGCAGAAACAAGGAGGAGGGGGTAAGGGAGGGTGTGGCCTTGTCTAGCAGAGGCAAAGTGTTTCCTGCCTGAAGCTGGCTGCGGTGGGGAGGGTGGGAGCTGAGGATAGTGGAGTGGGGGGACCGTGCTGGACAGCGGCTGAATGGTGACATTAGGTTCCAGCAGGCTTGCATCCTCTTTCAACCTCTCCTACCACCCTCTGCCACCAAAAGCATAAACTGTGCTATTTCCAGCTATGTGACTTTGGGCATGTCACTTCACATCTCTGAGCCTCAGTATTCTCATCTATGTAATGGGTAGAAATACTATTTTGAGGTGGGAATAGAGGTTACCCATGGGAGGTGTTGACTGGGATGAAGCATAGGGGACACGAAATGCTCTGTATCTCTATCTGGGGGGTGCTTACACAAGTGTACATGTAAATATTCATCAGGCTGTGTGTGCTCTTAAGATTAGGGTATTTTCTTGCACGTAAGTTATAGCCCAAGACAAAAGTAAATAAACAGAAAAGATGCCCTTCCTTCTCGAGTCTATCCTACAGGGTGGTTGTGAGGACTAACAGGGAGGGTGAATGCAACACATTTTGCAACAGGGCTTGCCCGGCACTGTCCTGTCTCTCATCCCCTATTTGCACCCCAGATGGATGTGTAAGACATATCTCAAGGAAAGTAGTTGCCCTAAGTCTTTCTGGGGAACAAAACTGGAGTACGATTTAAAAAATCAACCAGGAATTCTTCTCTGACTTAGGGAAACTGAGGCACAAACCCAAATGAGAAATGAGACGTCCTGGTTTTAGGCAGGAGAGGCATCATCATCCCCATTTTGGATTAGCTGAGGAACAGAGGGTGGCCAGTATGTAGGAGGCCCAGGAAGGACAAGCACCCAGGCCCCTGAATCCCAGTCCAGTGCTCTTCCCAGCACGGGAATCGCCCAGCTGGCTGGGACATCAGGCCTGGCTCCCCCTCGCCCCCCTGTGGCCAGCCTGGGAACACTCCAGCTGCAAAACTGCCAGGACCATCTGTGCAAAGACCAGCTAGGCGGAGGCTACTCCTCCTCTCTGGAACCCTCTGCTCTGATGACAACTCAGCAGTGAGTCATGCAAAGGATGAATGAGCTGGAGAATAAACCCCGCTTCCTGGAGGTGGGAGTAACTCCCCTGCCTTGCTGCTGCACATTCTTTGCAAACTTGCTTGCCTGGCCCTGGGTTTACAGAGGAACAGAGGTGGAGGTGTTATCTCCCAGGTTCCCTGGCTGATCTCTTGACACAGTCAGCTCTGTGCCCAGCCCCCAGAGCCCCTACATTTGATATGTCCCAGTGAGAGTTCCATTCATTGCCCAAATGGTTCTCCTACCTTCCCTTGAGCACCTGCTCCTAAGACCTCTTTCTCTTCCCTGCAACCCCTTCTCCCTGCTCCCTGACACGTACTCTCTGACTCAGCCTCATTGTCTCCTGGGCCAAAACCCTTCCTGGCTGAGGTGCGAGCTTGTCAGCAGATCATTTATTACTGACACCCAGCAACTCTTTGTCCCACCCGGCTGGTTTCTCCATCCCAATAAATCCCTCTTGGTAGCCAGTCTAAAGCAAAGCTTCAGAGAAATTTTGGTGTGAATCTCTGGATCTATTTGTTCACTCTTCCATTCATTCATTCAATAAGCATTTTTGAGTTCCATCTGTATGCTAGGTATTATGCTGGATACTGGGAATACACAGATACAAAGCATTGATACAGTCCCTAATTTTGCACTCAAAAATGTTCCCTTTTATTCTTTCCCCTTTCCTTTAAGATTTCTGTTTCTGAGTTTTTCTGCTTGTTGGCTATGTGAACTTGAGCAGAAAACAAACAAGAAAAAAACCCATTGTTACAGATGCCAAGTGCTATGCTAGGTGATTTACATCTGTTATTTAATTCTCCTGACAACACTATGAGGTAAGTATTATTATCCCCATTTTTCTAGGTGAGGAAAGGGAGGCTCGAAGAACTTAATTAAACTTCTCCAAGACCACACAGCTGGTAGCTGGCAGAGCCATGGTTTGAACCCAGGTCACTCAACCTCCTGAAACCTCTGTTTCCTTATCTATAAATAGAATCTGTGCCATAAATATACATGCTAGACACAGGATACAGCCAAGCAGGTTTTAAGAAACTTTTCTGCTTTTCCCTGCATCTAGGTTCATGGTACAGACCTTGGCTGGGTCTCAGCTATGCCAGGAGTGTCATGAAGACCCAAGGCTGTAGTTGGAGGCTTATGGGATCTGTCCAGGGGGTCCTGAGGCTGCCCTCTTCTCCCACAGACACGTTCACAATGTGGAGTTGTAGTAATCTCATCCCAGTGTGGCACAGCCCAGTGGGAGGAGGTGGAAAGTGGTATGTTGTTATTTATTTTAAAAGTCAAGGATGTGTCTCAAAATTATGTTAATGGATTCATCAAAGACAGGTACAAGGATGCCATAGCAGCTTCATTAATAATAGCCAATAACTGGAAACAGCACAAATGTCCACCAACAAGAAGTTGAATAAATAATTTGTTATATACATATATATGTTTATATTTATGCAGTGAAATACTACTCAATAATGAAAAAGAATTCCTGTAATCACATGTAACAACATGGATGAATCTCACAGACCTAATGTTGAGTGAAAGAAACCAGGCACAACAAAATCACATACTGTAGGATTTCATTTATATGAAGTTCAAGAAGAGGCAACATTAATTTATGGCAATAGAAATCATAACTGTGGCTGCCTTTGGAGGGGTGTTGACTGGGAGGGGGCATATACATTTTGAAGTGCTGGAAATGTTCTGTATCTGATCGGGTGGTAGTGAGTGTATACATATATAAAAATTAATTGAGCTGTACACTTAAGCCTTGTGCACTTTACTATATATATCTCTCAATAAAAAAATAATGGTAATGTCTCCCAGGATGTTACCCGTGCCCTGCTGCTCCTCCACATCCCCTGAGCACACCCTCAGTGATGGCCACTGAAGCAGGATAGAGAAAGGAAAGCTGTGCCTAAGGGAAGGGCAGGGAGTGCCCAAGCAGGGGGGGCGAGCAGGGGTCTCTCAGAGAGGGCAGAGTGGGCATTCACTAGTACCAGACTCCTGCCCATTGCTCTAGGAGCAGGTGGGTGCCCCCTTTCCTTAGTTATCCCCTAACTCACCTGGAAGGAGTGTTGCCTTTGGTGTGTGGGGTTGTGCCTTGTAGTTCTTCCCAGACACACCAAGCAAATGACACCAACCATCCCTGGATGCAAAGAATGATCTGCCATATTTCTTTTAAGAAAAGGCAGTGTTCAAAGCCCTTGCAGGTGCTTTACCTCATTCAGACCTCCAGGGTTTTTGTACTTTACTGCTGAGGAAACAAGCCCTGAGAATTGAGCAGCTTGTGAAAGGTCCCCAGGTAAGTTAGTGGGGAGCTGGGGTTGGAGCCAGCCCTCTTTGCTCCTGGACTCCCTAGGCTGGAGTAGGATGCTGGGTTGGGGAGGGGCTTCTCCATTAACCTGGTGACCAAATCCATGGCAAGTCAGTGTGGGCATGTGGGAAGGAGGGTATGCATGGTCAGTGGGCTGGTTAGGGGGTGCACGGGGTCCTTTGAAAGCTCTGATTTTACCTCCCCGCACCCCAAGGGAGAAGAGAGCTGGAAGCTTTCCTTTTTTTCTGTGTCCATGATGCCCTCTTCCTTACCCTTCTCCCACCCCCAGGCCCACGTTGGCTACTCTAGGAAGTGCTGAACCCTTCAGTACAATTTTCAATATGGCTTTTGCTTTAAGACAATTTCCTGTGTTTAATGGCTGGTTGAGAGTGCAGAGTGAAAGTTAAGTCCAGGGACAGAGAAGAGGGAACCAGGGGGGTGCTGGTCTGGTCACACTTTGATGTGGGACTCTCCAGAAGTACATTGGTCCCAGTTCAGGGGAAACAACACATCCCTTTCCTTCTGGGAAGTTCTCTCTGCTGTCTAACTTCCATCCCTCCTATTAGAATTTCTTCCCAGCCTTTTGTCTGTCCTCAGTGGAGCAGGAGGCAAAGAGATACTCGCTCTGAGCCCCGCCTCCTTGACTCTCTTCTGAGCTCCTGAGAAATCTCTCCCAGACCCTCCTCATCAGGGAAGAGCCACCTGCTTGCTCTCTGCACCAACCCCTCAGGGTTCCTCTCTGGTCTTGTATGGCACCTAGCACAGCCTGGGCACCTCCACCAGGGTGACTGGTGGTTGGACACCCCAGGAAAAGCAGGCATCACTGGCAAGTTGTTCCAACCAAACCCTCAATTCCATACTCCAGGGCTTTCAGACGACCATTTAATTATCAAATATTTCCCACTTAGTATTAATCATGTATTTTTTCATACGTACATTATCTGAAAGCCACAAACTCCCTCCAATCCTATCCCTACTCACCCAGTTCTGGAAGAGACAATAACTTGCATCAGTTTCTCGAGTCTGCTTCGGAAGATATTGTGTCTAGACCTGTAAATACAGGTATATTCTGTTTCCCTCTGTCTTACACAGATATATACTGTCCTGAACTCTTGACAGTATGTCTTGGTGGTGGGGCCACATCAGTACATATCAAGCTTTCCTCGTTTGTGTGCAGCTGCATTGTATTCCCTGGTGTGGATTATAACATATATACAAAGCACCTACTAAGTGCTAGGCACTGTGCTCACTGGGCAGTGGGGTTATAACACTGAACAAGTGGAAGTTCCTGCCCTCCTGGTGCTTGCAGTCAGGGGAGACAAAGATAAAAACAGAGGCAAGTGCATTTGTCTCTAATACTTTTTTTTTTTTTGAGACAGAGTCTTGCTGTGTTGGCTGGGCTAGGGTGTGGTGGTGTCATCATAGCTCACTGCAACCTCACACTCCTGGGCTCAAGCAATCCTCCTGCCTCAGCCTCCTGAGTAGCTGGGACTACAGGTGAGTGCCACCACACCTGGCTAATTTTTTGCTTTTATTTTTATAAAATAAAACATTTTATTTTATGAAATAAAAACATAGGGCTCCCTTTGTTTCCCAGGCTGGTCTGAAGCTCCTGGTCTCAAGCAATTCTCAGGCCTCAGCCTCCTTTAATAAGTTTTATAATGGGAGAACTAGAAGGGACAGCGATAGTGAGACAGTGGGGGTCAGTCAGATGGGGGCACGGGTGGGGAGGGAGGAGAGTTTTAAGTGAGGCAACAGCTTGCATAAGGGGCAGACATAAGAGGGGGGTAGGTGGGGGGCCGGTGGGGCTCTCCTTGTCAGCCTCGGAAGGAGTGAAGGACTTCAGACTTGATCTGTGCAGTGGGGAGCCTCCAAGAGACTCAAGCGTGACTGACATAATCCGGCTCATGTTTTGGAAGGATCCCGGTGGCTGCTGTGTGGGAGGAAGATGGATGGGCTTCGGGGGCCACAGGAGCAGCAGGGAGCCCAGCCCAGGTCCTGCCCCCTCACCCCCTCTACCCCTGCCCCCATATGGACTCATTCCCTGACCTCCAAAATGAAGGAGGGGATTGGATGAGCACCTCGCCCACCCATGACTCCAGCCTCTTGCTGAGTAAACTGACTCCTGTGTTCTCCCCTTCCCCACCTCTCCTGACACCTTTTCCTACCCTGATACTTTTACACAGACTGTGTGCCCTTCCTGACACCCAACTCTGCAGGCCTCATCTCTTCTGACGTACTTCACTCAGCTCCTTCTCCTCCCTCCTCCAACCTTGCAGACAGACTCCTGTTCTCCAGGAAACCCCTGGCTGGCTCTCTCCTGGTGGTTATTCTGCCACTTCTGGGGTCCCTGTTCTACCCAGGTTTCTCTGGCTCCCAGACTAATGTCTGGGTCCAAGGACATCCCACTGGGTACCTCCCCATCAGACGGGAACTGGTATCTGTCCCAGTAGACAGGAACTGCTTTCCAAGACCGGGGCTCGCCCTTCCTCTCCCCCCAGGAGTCCCCAGTCTCTGTTGGACCAAGCTGGCCCTTTCTCAAAGCCGCTGGGAGGACTTCTCACCCTGTGCTGGTTATTCTCTTTTCCCTTCAGACCCACTTTTTTCCTGTCCTTCTCCACTTTTGCTGTGTGCCCCAGAAGGCTGACCCCCCACTGCCTCCCTGGACTCTCTTGCTCTCTGACTTCTAGTTGGGTTCAGCCAAGGGGAGATGCTGGCAAAAGATCTGTGGGCAGGAGGAGAGAAAGGCCAGGGTGTTTATCCCACCTACCCCTTGCTGCCAGGCTGCATTTGGGCAGCGGCTGCATCTCTCTACCAAGGCCGTAGGATGCAGCTCTGTGGTGGGGGCTGGAGGGTGCCAGCTCCCGCAGATGCAGCTCTTGCTAGGATCTGGTAACAGCTTTCTCTCTTTCCTGGGATGGTAACTAGCCCTGAGTGCTGTCATCATTTCCTTAAAGCTGCCCACACCTCTGTAAATAGTGTCTTTATTATACCCCTCAATTAAACCTGACTGATACACTACTCAGCTCCCTGACCCATCCCTCTCCTTCCACCCTCTTCTTCCACCCTCTTGCTGGGGTGAGAGAGTTTGGGTATCTCCCTTGGTCATTGGTGATTTTTCCCTTTGACCTTGGACAAGTTGCTTATGCTCTCAGTTTTCTGGTGGGGAAAATGGGAACAATTGGTATGAGGATTCAATTCGTGCTCATGGGTTGTGTGCCTGACACAATGCCCAGCATACTGCAGAGCCTCAGAAAATGTTGGGCTCCTTCCCCTAGGCGAGTGGCTTCCTCCCCACACCTGCCTGCAGCCAGCCTAGGGGGGAGCAGTCCCTCTGAGAGGGGAATGTAGGGACTGGAGAAGTGTTCCTGCAGACAAATCCTGTTCAAAACCATACCTGTGACTCCATTAGCCATGAGTGCCTCTCAATGCTTCATTTGCCTTTTAAATGAAGAGTGGGGTGGGATGTGTGGGGGGTCTGCTCATTACAGGAAGACCAGAAGAGGCTGTTCGCCCTCCCCAGGCCCACGCTGTCCACCATTAGCACAGCCTGCCCGGGCGCTGCTCTCACTCCATTAGCTTTCAGGAAGAAAAAGAACGATTTCTTAAGTCAAGAATGATTATTTCAACCAGCTTTCCTCCTCAGCTCACTACTGCGCCGCCTAGGCTGTGTGTGCTGGCTGACAAATTAATTTCTATTATTTATATTAGGCTGGAGAGGAAGCACAAGCCCAGGGAATGGGGGAGCAGGGGGGCCCTGGGAGAAGAAATGGGAAATGGAGATGGAGAGACAGGGACAGGCAGAGCACAGGGAGGGAGCAGAGAGAGAGAAGACAGAAGGAAAGTTACTCAGTGGTTGCAGGAAGATGAGGGAGCCAGAGGGAGGGCAGGCTGGGGTGAGCTCCAGGCCTGGGGGTGTGGGCATTGGCTCTGCTCCCTGCACCTGTTGGGGAGGCTGGGTCTGGGCACCCAAGCCGGCAGGAGTCCACTCCTCTGTGAAGTTCTGCCAGTGAGCTGGCCTCTAGGCCCTCCCCATCTGGGACATGTACTAGCATATCATTGAACACTCTGGGCGAATGCTCTTCACAACCCATCAAAATGCACAGAAATGTCTCTGTCTCCCCCAGCCTCCTAGGCTGGTGCCAGCCCCATAAGGTCTCATTGAACTTACCCCAACCAATTCAAGACCACAGGAGGCTTGGAGGAAACGTGCCCCCACCCACCCCTCTCTCCTCCCTGCTCTTCTTTCTTCTCCTTTTCCCTCCCTTCCTCCTTCCCACCTCCTGAGGGGGAGGAGGGCATGGCTTGGTGAGCACCTTCACTGGGGTAGGGATGGGGGGGGCACAGGATGTAGAGCTATCAGCAGGGTGTGAGGCTGGGGATGAAGCGCACACTCCCTCCCCCTATGCAAAGGGAGAGTAGGTAGGTTCTGACTCCCCATCCCCACTTCCTGCCAGGATGCAAAGCCAGAGTTAACTTGGCTACCCCAATCTTGGCCCTGCATCTTTTTAAATGATATATATGACTATTTATTTATTTACTTTCTTTTCTTCTAGGGGAAATCTTCAGGGCACAGCTCAATGAGTTTTTACATATACACATACCCCTGTAACTACTAACCACTTAGATCAGGAGAAAACACTTCCAGCACCCCCGGAAGCCCTCTTCATGTCACATCCCAGTCTTTGCCCACCCTATCCCCTACCACCTTGAGATGACTATTATTCTTTATCCCCACAGATTAGTTTTTCTTTCTTTCTTTTTTTTTTTTTGAGACGGGGTGGCATCATCATAGCTCACTGCAGCCTTGAACTCTTGGGCTTAAGTGATCCTTCTGCCTCAGCCTTCCAAGCAGCTGGGACTACAGGCGTGTGCTACCATGCCTGGCTAATTTTTCTATTTTTTGTAGAGATGGGGTCTTGCTATGTTGCTAAGGCTGGTCTCAAACTCCTGGCCTCAAGTGATCTTCCTGCCTCAGCCTCCCAAAGCGCTAGGATTACAGGTTTGAGCCACCACACCCAGACTCTACAGATTGATTTTGCTTATTAGTGAACATTATATAAACATAATCATGCAGTATATATCCTTTTGTATCTAGCTTCTTTTGCTGGACATTACATCTGTTTGTTGTCCATGTTGCTATTTGTAGCAGTAACTCATTATTTTTCATTGCTATAGAGTAGCAGTCCCCAACCTTTTTGGCACCAGGGTCCGTTTTATGGAAGACAATTTTTCCATGGATGGTGGGGGGGAAGGTGGAGCTCAGGCGGTGATGCCAGCAATGGGGAGCAGCTATAAATACAGATGAAGTTTCGCTTGCTGGCCCACACTCACCTCCTCCTGTGTGCAGCCCCCCCCTCCCAAGTTTCATGGAAGACAATTTTTCCACAGACTGGGGAGGGGCGGGGCTCAGGTGGTGATGCCCAGCCTAGTTCCTAACAGGCTGCAGACTGGTACTGGGTCATGGCCGGGAGGTTGGGAACCGCAGCTATAGAGTACTCTATTATATGAATATGCCACAATTCAATCATCTCTTGTTGAAAGGTAGCTGGATTGTTTTCCATTTTTGGCTATTATGAATAAAGCTTCATGAACATTCTTATACCTGTTGTGCTCTGCACATTAAGAGCAGTATGACCTTGGACTAGGTACCTAACTTCTCTGGGCTCAACTTTCCTCATCTCTAAAATGGGAGGGAGGGAAAATATTAACTATCGTGTTAGGAAGTCATGAGGATTAATGAGACAATACAAGCAAAGAGTTCAACACAGTGCCTGGCACAAAGTAGGTGCTTAATAAATGTCATTTCTTCCGCCCATAATCTGTGGGGAGCTGGGAAAGGAGGTTGCTGTATGTAATTTCTAGCCTGGAACACTGAGGTCAGAAAGACATCTCAATAGCAACCACTAGCACAACAAAATAATAGTAAGGGTACCAATGACCAATTGAGCACTCACACAGCTGGTACTGTGCTGTAGAATTTTATCACCATTTCTACGACCTGTGAATCACCTGCCTCTGTGGCAGTCAGCAGCATCTGTGGCTGCTCCCTGAGACCCAATTCTCTGTGGCCTTTCAAAAGCTTCCTAGAGCATCAGGTCTGATTCTCATTTTACAGATGGGGAAACTGAGTTCCAGAATAACTTAAAAGATTTGCCCCAATTCACTCATCCATTTTGATGGGTCATTTACTGAGAGAAAAACATGTCTCTTTTACCTCTGTGCCTTCTCGTACCCAGCAGAGGGTCTGGTTCAGGGTGGGTGCTCCTGTTTGTAGAATAGATGAAAACTGCAGCCTCTTCTGTGCTCAATCCTTCCTCCTGGGCAGCCCTTATCAGAAAATATGGCTGCTGCCAGCTATCCCACTCTGAACATGATTTTTTACTTAGAGAAACTTCCTTGGCCTTAAACTGCTATGTGACAAGCAATGGAGAGGTTTGCAGCCAGTCCTGAAAGTGAAACGGGTCTAGCCCAGTGTACTGAAGTACCCCAGCATTGTGGGCTGATAGGAAACTCCCGAGGTCGTTACATTTGGCCTCTGGCCTGGGGGTCAGTCCTAACAGGGTCAGTGGCCTGCCTGCCCTCCAAAACCCTTACAGAAGGGGCTGCGTTTCCTAAGGCTAGGGAAGGAAGCAGAGGAGACCTGAGGCTGGGAGCTGGATAGCTGCCTGCAGTTTAGCTTACCCCACTGCCTGGGTGGCCTTGGGCAAGTCACCCATCCTCTCTGGGCCTTGTTTTCCTTGTCTAGGACAGGTCCTTTCCAGCTGAAATGAGTACTTTGGAAGAGAGGCAGGGGCAGTTTCACTCTGTTTCAGAGAATTTGGTGCATGGGTGGGCACGGGGTAGCAGTGGAGGCTGAAGTAGCTCAGCTCAGGCCCTTGGGCCCAACAGGCTCTGCGCAGCTCTCCTCCCCTCCCACAGCCATTCGTAGGAGGGGCCACTAATTGCGAGGTGGAGGGCTGCTAATGAGCCCCCTAAGGACCTCAGAGACAGCTCTGATGGCACTAAAGGGCTTCCCTGAGTTTCCTTAAAAGCCCTGATGGCAGAGAAGCCTCCATTAGCAGGAGGATTAATCACCAGACAGATCTCAGCCACTCCCTTCTAAGATGCCCTCAGCTGTCCCCCTCCCCCCGCCCCTGCTGTACCCTCAAGACAGAGAGGATGGGGTTTGGGGCTTAGAGATGTCCCCACCCCTGACCTGCCCTATCTGATCCCAGGTGAGAGAGCAGGGCGAGGAAGGGTGCCTGTGGGGCTGGTCCTGGAGGAGAAGCAGGGGACAGAGACCTGAGAGACAGGGACCAGGGCCTCTAGGGAATGATTGCAGAGACGCCCCGCCCCCAGAATGCAAAGTACATGCAAAATATGCAAACCATTAGTGATTAGTTGTGGGACAACAGCTCAGGTCCTTGTGTGATAAGTTGGCAGCTCTGCACTCTAAACCTCTGGTTGGGCCCAGGGGAGGGTTAGATGGCATGGTCTTGGTGGGCCTGGACCAGGACCTCCAGACCCTCAGGTCACCAGCCCTCCTGGGCACCCTCCCAGGCAATGAGGAGTTCAGGCAGCTGGAGGCTCAGAGAAAAAAAACCCTGTTCATGCTGCAAACTTCCCCACCTGCTCCAGAGCAGGGACAGCCCCCAGCCCTGAGGTGGCCATGCCGGACTCACCCATTCAACTCTAGGGTGCTGGGCCAAGTCTTTTCTCCTCCCCTCCCCTTTCATAGTGTTCCTTCCCCTCCCCCTTCACCCCGCCCTTACCCCTCTGGCCTCGAAGTCTCTCTGTGCACAGTATCTGGACAGCCCCACCTCCTTCCTCCCTCTCTCTGCCTGTTAGTGATTCCCGGTGAAGTTGCCTCAGTACCCTTGAGGGAAAATTTACCATCTTCGATGCCCTTGTGCCTCAGTCACTTAATTTGCACCTGGTTCTCCTTTGACACATTCCACAGGGCTGGCCAGCCCTGGGGGCTTGGAGAAGGGGGACCTCCTCCATCACCTCACTTCATGGAGAAAACCTGCAGCTGCCTGCAGCTGCTGACAGGAGCTGCCTGCCTCTGAGGGCGGCTTGTCCATCCACCTGCCTCCCACCAGGCCATGCTGGGCACATGGAGAGGGCTTTTCCACTGCCTTCTGAATACCTGGGCCTAACCCCAGCACCTCTTGAGGTGGAAATTCTTCCCCTTGAGGGGGAATTCTGGGGTCTCTGCCACAGCAGTAGGAGAGAAGTGAATTAATCAATACTGTGTTTGCAATGGTGAATTAACACATCTGGTATTATCCTGGTTGGAGCTAGAGCCCATTCTTTGAAGCGGAGTGACAGGAATGGAAAAACAAGCACCACTGGTACTCACCATCAAATTGGTACTAACTGATCAACATTTACATCACACAGGGCAATAATATTCATCAGCGGGCGGGCAGGTGGGGGGGGGTGGAGGGGATGGGACAACTCTTCACTGAATGGATGCGGGGAGCACAGTTTGGGGGATGACCACGATTGTAGCTCTGACCTGGGCAGTGCATGGGCAATATATATAGCCAAAGTGTTGTACCCCCATAATATTCTGAAATTAAAAAAACAAAAAAACAAAATATCAAATTCAGAAAAAAAAAAATACCGTGTTTGCCAGGTCCCTGCTATGTGCCCAGCAGTGTTCTAGGTACAGTTCTATAAAATGAAGTGAAGGAATGGGCAGGATGTGTTCAGAGAAGCCACGTTTCCTGAAATCCCCCACCTCAACACACCCCACCAGCAAGAGGAGGTTGGTAGGCCTAGCGGGCCTGAGTAGGGAGCTCCATCTTTGGGTTGTTCTCTGGGAAGGTGAGAGGCCCCTGAAACAGGGCAGTGAGGGAGGCCCGGAGGGTAGAGAGAGGCACCACCTGGCCCAACCTTCACACCAGGTTTTGGGGCTGCAGGGGCCTGAGACCAGTGACACTGGACCCCACGATCTGACCATCTGTAGTGGTAGATGTGGGGGCAAGGGGTACCAGGCAGTGCTGGGCAGTTCTGGGTGGAAGACAGCAGGGGTGGAACCCCTGAAATCCTCTTGCTGGCTTCTCCTCTAGGCTCGTAGACCAGCCCCATGGAGTGCTGACTCCAGGAGAGTGAGTGGAATTTAGCATTTTCCCTGCACAGTAATACTTGGAGTCAGACGAGTTGTTGTTGTTAGGGGAGGCAGTGGTGGTGGTGTTTGACCCTCACCTGTTCCCCAGTTTCCTCTATCACTCTCCCTTTCCTTCCTGAAAGGCCAGGAAGTGAAGAAGAGGAACTGGGAGGTCTGGGGGCTCTCTGAGCCGTGGTAAAAGTTGGAACTCCCTGCATGGAGTTCCCTCATCTGTAAAATGGGGATTATTCTGCCTGTCCCCGGGGTTGAGGTGAGAACCAGATAAGAATGTCTAGGTGCTCCAGCAGTGCCCAGCCCCTAAGAGGATTGCTTTGCAGGCTTAGGGAGGTGTGCAAGTTATGGTGTGCTAGTTCCACCTGCCCATCTCCTACCCCCATCCCCATTCGGAGAACTCCATTTTGCACTGCCTCCACTGTGGACTGTTTCTTAGCGCCTCCTCTTCCCCCACAACCTCTGGGAGAAGACCCCCTTTCCCAGTCTTGTACTCCTCTCCCAATCCCTACTCCCGGCAGCCTCCTTAATGACATTGTTAGAACGGCTGGGAATCAGACCCCTCAGCTCCCAGGGGCCTCTCCTGTGTATGAGCTGCATCAGCTTTCCAGCATCCCCCCTGCAGTAGCCCAGACACCCGCTGGCTGCCTGTGACCTTCAAGTAGTACTAGGATCCTCTTTCGACTCTCCTCCCCATTCCCGCCAGCCTCAATCCTCCTGCAGTGGCCAACCTTAAGGCTGCTATCTCTGCAGCCCCCAGGGGAGGATCAGGTGTGCAGGAGCTGGGGCCTGTATCCTCCTTGGGGTCCAGGAGAAATCGGAACAACTTCTCTTCCCTTGTTTGACTCGGCTGCCTGAGCCCCCATCTCTCAAACTGGAGCCGAGAAGTATGGGGTTGGGAAAGGGCTTGCAGAACTTGGCTGGATTCAGGGCAGCCTGAGGCCCAGGATGCTTTGCTGAGCAGGGCATGAGGATGGAAGGGGTGGCCAAAGGAGAAACATAGACAAGGCTTGGATTAGGGTGCCTCACTCACCTACAGCATAAAATTTTGGGGGCACCCCAAAACACAGTAATTAAGAGAATCATATTTTAATGAAATATTTTTAAAAATAAAAATTAATGCTAAACAAGATCCGTGATTGTGGTAGGCAGAATGATGCCCTTTTCCCAAAGAGGTCTATGTCCTCATCCCCAGAACCTGTGACTATGTTAAATTCTATGGGAAAGGGGAATTAGGGTTTCAAATAGAATTAAGGTTGCTAATCAGCTGACTTTAAGACAGCGAGATGATCCTGGATTGTCCACATGGGCCAGTGTAATCACAAGGGTCCTTAAAAAGTGGAAGAGGGAGGCAGGAGAGCCCGAATCAGGGTAGGAAATGTAATGGCAGAAGCAGAGCGGGAGTGATCTGATGTGAGAAGGACTTGTTGGCTTTGAAGATGTAAGGGGGCTGCCACCAAGGAGTGCGAGCAGCCTCTAGAAGCTGGAAAAGGCAAGAAAGCAGAGTCTCCCTAGAGCCTCCAGAGAAGAACAAAGTCCCACTGAACACCTTGGTTTTAGCTCAGTGAGACTGGTGTCAGACTCTGACTTACAGAACTGTACAATAGTAAATTTGTGCTGTGTTAAGGCACAAAGTCTGTGGTAATTTGTAACAGCAGCAGTGAGAAACTAATACAATGATGAACCGAATACCAACATTTTAAATAAAGACAGGATCAGGAGATTCTAGGCTCCTGAAAGGGGGGACTACAGCCCTTAGTTCTAGGCCCACGCAGCCCCTGACCTGCAGGTGAGACCAAGGGGAGGGAACGACAAGGCAGAGCTAACAGAGGAGTTGGTGGCCACAGTGGCAGCCCCTGAGAGCCACTGACTGGGAGGGGCCTGGTCTCAGAGTGGCTGCGGGGAGTAGAGAGGAAAGAAGAGGTGGGAAGAGGATAGAGGAACAAAAGAGCATGCAGGTGCAGTTAGAATCACGCACAGAACAGAGACTCAGAGAGTTAGGGCAGGAAACAGAAGTCAAAAATTAAAGATTTCACCAATTTCTGTTTGGCCAGCATATTAGTATTATATTAACATTGCTCATTAATGTTTATAAATTAAAACAATACATGCACATAGTTAAAAAGTCAGATACTAAAAGGCTTACAGTGACATAGCTGTTTCCATGCTGGCCTTTCCCACCCTGCAGTCCTGCTCCTGAGAGGCAGCCACTTTTAAGTTTTAACTGTTGTTGTTTTTTCCTAGTATTGACTTCAGATTTCTAAACAACAATGCTTATTCTAACAACAAAAAATGCGTATTCTTCTATTTATTTTTCAGTTTTAAGTATTAACTATTGACTTCATACCATGGAAGATGAAAAGTTAAGTTTGTTAAACCCCACCCTCCAGCTTTCCTCCCCCAATATAGTTTTATCACTTTTTAATGAATCAATATCCAATGTTTACTTTATTATGATTTGCAAATATTATTCATGGTTGAGCCAAATAGTGGAGTCTGATTACATTTTAAAAATTGTATTACTCCTTCCCATGGAGTTAATTACTGCCTCTACTTAAAAATATTTTTACTTAGTTTTCCCAAGATCTATCACTAATTCGACAAATTCTTTGATACTTTTAAACACATCAGGCAATCTAGCCATTTCATTTTTTCTTTAGCAATATCTTTCGTGGAGTTCTCTGTTCTCCACTGCAATGTGGATAGATTCTTCTCTGGGACTACTGCCCAGTTCTCATCCTGGGAGTTCCCTTTATACTTCTCTGAAAAATGTCCTCTACCTTTCTCCTGTATTGCATCCCTTCTCTCCTGGACCACAAAATTTTCTTTCTTGATTGACTTCCTCCTTTTAGTGGAGCATATTTTTCAAGAGATATTTGAGGAAGGGTCTATAGGAGATATATATGTTAAGACCTTGGATGTCTGAAAATATCTTTATTCTACCCACTCTTTGGTTGATAGTTTTGCTGGGTATACAAATTCTAGGTAAAAAATCATGTCCTCAGACTTTAGCATGCATTGATCATTGTCTTCTAGCGTCCACTCCTTTTTTTTTTTTTTTAAGAGACAGGGTCTTGAGCTGTTGCCCAGGCTGGAGTGCAGTGGTGTCATCACAGCTTGCTGCAACCTCCAACTCCTGGGCTGAAGCGATCCTCCTGCCTCAGCCTCCCAAGTAGCTGGGACTACAGGTGCATGCCACCATGCCTGGCTAATTTTTCTTTTTTTTTTTTTGTAGAGACAGGGTCTCGTTATGTTGCCTAGGCTGGTCTTGAACTCCTGGCCTCAAGCAATCCTCTGGCCTTGGCTTCCCAAAGTGGTAGGATTACAGGCATAAGCCACCATGCCTGGCTAACTTCCACTCTTATAGAAAAAATCTATATGGTCTGAGTCCATTCTGACTCTCTTTTCTTTGCAAATGACCTATTTTTTCTTTCTAGAAGCTTTTGGGATTTCTTTTATATCATTAGTGTTTTGAAATTTCACAGTGATGTGGCTTTGTAGGGGTCTTTTTCTGTTCATTGTTCTGGATGATCTCAAACGTGTCTTTTAGTGCTGGAAAATTTTCTTATATTATTTCTTCGCTTATTTTTCCCCTCCATAGTCTCCGTTTTTCTTTTTGTGATAATCCTGTTAGTCATATGTTAGACCTTCTTAATTGATCTTTGAATTTTCTTATTTTTTCTCTCCTATTTTCCCACTCTTTGTTTTGTCTACTTTATGAGAGATTTCCATGACTTTATCTTTCAACTTTTATATTGAATTTAAGCTATTATCTTTTAAAATTATTTTACATTTTTAAGAGCACTTGTTTTTTGAATGTTTCCTTTTATAGCATTTTATTTCATAGGTACAACATATTGTCAGCTCTCTAGAAATAATTTTTATATTGCTTTTTATTTTGTAGGTTTTCTTATGCTTCTTGCATGGTTTCTGTTTTCTCATAGTTCCTTTTTATTTGTTTGTTTTGGTCTCTTTCAAGTTGGAGACTTTCTGTCCACATGTGATGATCCCTGCTGTATGTTCATATTTAAAAGTGGGTTACTAGGAAATCATTTGACAGCTCCATGGGAAAGCTTTGAACTATGTGGGCCTCATGGAAGGGGGACCAGGTGGGGATCTACCTTCTTTCTTGGTAGATGTCCAGTGTCAGTTTATACAGACTTTTCTCTTGAGCCAGTTTCTCTAAGGAGAGAGAGATTCTCCAGTCTCCCACCTGGGGGTATAAACCTGATTGCCAGCATACTGAAAACTGAGTAGGGGAAGAGAGCTGGAGTCCTACTCTTCAGAGTACAGACTTTCACTTTAACACATTTTTCAGTCAAGTACTTACAGTGTGTTGAATGGTAGCTCCTAAAAGATATGTCCATGTTGTAAACCCTGAAACCTGTGAATGTTCCAATGTGAACTTCCTTGGAAAAAGGATCTTTCCAGATATAATTAAGTATCTTGGATGAGGTCATCTTGGATTATCCAGATGGGCTCTAGATCCAATGAAAAGTGTTCTAGAAGCAACACACAAAGGAGAGACACACAGAGAAGAGAAGAAGGACATGTGAAGATGGAGCCAGAGATGGGAGTTATGCAGCTACAAGCCAAGGAATACCTGGAGCCACTAGAAACTAGAGGAGGCCAGCAATGGAATCTCCCTGGAGCTTCTGTTGAGAGTGCAGGCCTGCCAACACCTTGATTTGAGACTTCTGGCCTCTGGAACTAAGAGACAATATGTTTCTATTGTTTTAAACCACCCAGTTTGTGGCAATTTGTTATGGCTTAGGAAACTTTTACATACAGTCCCCAGATTACAGTGGTTTGACTTATAATTTTTCAACTTTATGATGGGTTTATTGCAGTATTAAATGCATTTTCTTTTCTTTTTATTTTTATAGAGACAGGGTCTCACTCTGTTGCCCAGGCTGGAGTGCAGTGGCCCAATTATAGCTCACTGTAACCTTGAACTCCTGGGCTCAAGCGATCCTCCTGCCTCAGCCTCCCAAGTAGCTAGGACTACAGCTGCATGCCACCATGCCCAGCTAATTTTTTAAAAAAAATTTTTTGTGGAGATGGGGTCTTGCTATGTTGCCCAGGCTGGTCTTGAACTCCTGGCCTCAAGCAATCCTCCTGCCTTGGCCTCCCAAAGTGCTGGGATTACAGGTATGAGCCACCATGACTGGCCTTAAATGCATTTTCAACTTATGATAGGATATAGCCCCATTGTAAGCCAAGAAGCATGTGTACAGCACCTCACCTCCAGCTGGCCTGTCATTTTTGAGACCAGAGGCCCTTTGGTTCAACCTGTCCTAGGAATAAACCTTCAGTCTTCTGCTGGAGGGTAGGAAGCATGGTAACTGACTGGCTGAGGTCTGAGAGAGGAGATCTGAAGCTCTAATTACACCTACTACAGACTTTTAACTAATATTCCAGTTTTCAGCCTTACCCCTCAATCCCACTTTTAGTGGTACCTGGTGTCTTTAATACTTGAGCCTTGCTGCGGTTTTGTGGTGTGAATTGTCTGTTTTGTTGTTGGCACCTCCCTCTCCTCAACTTGTAGGCTTAAGATTCTCCTTTTTATACAGTAAAGATTCATTACCACCTGTATTAGTCAGGGTTCTCCAGAGAAACAGAACCAATAGGATATATGTAGACACATAAGCAGAGATTTATTATGGGAGTTGGCTCACACCATTATGGAGGCCAAGAGGTCCCATAATATGCCATCTGCAAGCTGGAGGACCAGGAAAGCTGGTGGTATAATTCAGTCTGTGTCTGAAGGCCTGAGAACTGGGAGAAAGGAGGGTGGGGGTGGGGGTGGGGGGGACTTTTGTGAGCCCCGGAGTCCAAAGCCCAAAACCAGGAGCTCTGATATCTAAGGGTAAGAGAAGGTGGATGGACCTTTTTGTTCTATTCAGGCCCTCAGCAAATTGGCTGATACCCTTCCACATTGGTGAGGGATCTTCTTTGGTCTACCAATTCAAATGCTAATCTCATCCAGAATCACCCTCACAGACACATCTCGAAATAATGTTTTACCGGCTATCTGGGCATCCCTTATCCCAGACAAGTTAACACATAAAGGTAACCACCACAGTACCCATCCATCAGCTTTCCAACTTCCAAAATTCAAAATTTAATATCTCTCATCTGCTATCAACCTTCTTGCACTGTTTCTTTTTTGGGGGGTTTGCCTTTATTTAAAGATATCTCTGGCTGTCACTTAGTGGTGTTTTAGGAAGGAGAAGAGATAAATGAGTATATTCAATTACTTCATTTAATCAGAAGATTCATATTTTTAATTTTAGTTATTTAAGTTTGATTATGGTAAGGAAGCTCATGTACTCATCAGTTTGCCACAGGCCTCACCACTCCCTGCAGTGCTGCACATGGTCTGATTTACACATTTACGTTTTCTACCCGGCTTCCTTCTATAGGCATCTACATTTGTTATTACTGTTTTAGGTATCCTCTAGAGATCAGAACTCCAGAGAACCATGGTGAAGAGCATATTTGGCAAGGCAACTTCTGTCTAATTTATCCCCTTTAAAAATATCCTGGAACTGGGCTAGAGAAGTAGGAAAAAAATCAGAGTTAGAAAATTGGGGTAGGAGATGAGGGAATTAAGAATGTCTCACCTTAGCTTGGTTGACTTTCTGATTCCTTGGTTGTATAACCTACTGGCTCCTGTTTTTCCCCCACTGCCTCAGTTTTTCCATTTGGCTAACAGGTACAATCATCTATGCCCAGTGGAGTGAGCTTGGCATGGTGAGATGAAACATAAGAAGCCTCAAGAAAAGGAAAGCTGGGCGCTTTGCTATTTTCACTTTTATCTGTAGTGTTGCATGTTATCTTGACTGGCTCCTCTCCATTGGAACTAACTGCCTGGGTCCCATTGGCCAGGAACACTGTCCGTCAGAAGGAGAAGTCTTGATACTAAGAGAAAATACTTTGGGAGTTCTGTTTCTGGAATTGCTGCTCCGTGGCTGTGAGGCTTGACCACCACACTCTGGGTTCCTCGGCAGTCCCCACACCTGTCTGCCTCCAACATTGGAGGGTGTAGGAATCTTTCAGCTATGGAAGGGACAAAAGGCAGTAAGAGGGATTCTGGAAGAAGCTAGAGATGCAGAGGTGGTTGAGGCTGTTAGACAAAATTATGGGAGGCCATTTTTTGGACTGAGCTCCTGCACTAGGCCCCAACAGACCAGCCCAAACCAAAATGGAGTCAGTCTTGCCAAATGCCACATAATCAAATTGAATCTTTAAGGAAGCAAATAGATCCCCAAACTGACCAGTTTTTTCCTGAAAACAGGAGATTCCAGTCTACCTGAGTCAGCATAATAAGGAATTCCCCTCTGCTTTAACCCTTACAAAAAAGTAACTTGAAGTAAACTGATGTTAATTTTTTTCTAATGTTTTGTTTCCTTGTCTCCACCTTACAAACTCACAGTTCTGACATTGCCCAGCAGGAGGTCTCATTCTGTTTTGTAGAATGGAGGACACCCCATTCATGAATCATGAATAAAAGCCAATTAGATCTTTAACTGAATTTTTGTTATAATTTTGCTTTTTGACAAGGCCAAGGTCTTAGCTCATCTCTCTCTGGCAGGGGGCTCTGAATGGGATGCTGAGCCATTGCTGTGTGGGGAAGGGAGAGGGAGCTGGAACTGGCTACTTCTCCAGTGAGGGCCAACTAAGCTTGCAAAATATTCAATCTCTTCTTCTCCCATCCTTCCTCTTCTCCGTAAAGCCCTAGGGGCCCAGGCCAGATCTTCACACAGTGCAGGAGGTCTGGGCAGTCGGGGTTGTTGGTTGGATTGAGTTGAATGGCTGCATCCCAACACTCTCTGTCCTCCCAGGGGCTAGGACCCAGGGAAATAGGGTCCAGTAATTCAGGCCACAACTGTTCTCTCTAAAAGATCAGCCAGGAGCACCTCACCTCCTCACCACCCACCAGGGCCAGTGCCCCGTGGTGCTGGACCTGGGAAAGGGAAGGGGGCCGGGGAGCAGAATCTGACATCCCCAAGGCCCTGCCACCACATCCTCCCCACTCCTCCTTCTCCCCTGCCCTTCCCTCTGCCATCCCCCAGGAAGCAGCAGACATAATCAGCAACTTTTATTTTTTTAAAAAATAAAAAGGCACTTTAGGGCTTTTATGGAGGAGGCTGAGGCCCATTAAGACACAAATTAAATCTTTGTGGGAACAGCCAGAGTGCTATTCCCTGTGTGAGGAAGGCCCCTCACTGGCACTGCTGCCCCCAGCCCGAGGCTTCTGCTGGCCTTGGGTCCCGCCTCCCTCTTCTCTCCCCTCAGGATTAAAGTGCATCTTAGCGGCTAGAGGGGAAATTAATCAGGTTTTGCATTAAGTAGGTTACAGGGCAGGGCAGGAGTGGGGTAGGAAGAGAGAAAGCAGTGGCAGGTGAGGGAGCCCAGGAGTGAGGGGAGAGTGGAGGAAAGACGTTCTGCACACTGTTCTATTTAACCCTCTCACCAAGTGTGGGCGGGAGTTACCCCTGCTATCCCCCGTTTGACAGATAGAGAAAACTGAGGTTCCACCAAGTTAAGTGACATGACCAAAGTCATGCTGCTAATGTCAGCTGGGATTTGAGTCTCTTTTTAGAGTTGAGGGGAGGTGGAAAAAGAGAGAGATACATACACATTGTTCCCTTTTCTCCATCCTCTCCCCCCACCCTCACCCCACCCCCACCCCCAGAGCATTTCTTTTTTTTTAGAGACAGGGTCTCGCTCTGTTGCCCAGGTTGGAGTGCAGTGGTGCAATAAAATCATAGATGACTGCAGCCTTGAACTTCCCTGGCCTCAAGTGATCCTCCTGCCTCAGCCTCCCCAGTCGCTGGGATTACAGGTGTGAGCCACCGGCAGCTCCCACTCCCACCCCCAGAGCATTTCTCTGCAGCCAGTTCAGGAGCCAGGAAGTCCTTCTAACTGCACGTTCCTGTGACCAGTCGCTTTTGAGAAGCCCACAGAGAAGCTATGCTTTATTCTGGGCTGGGGCATTAGAACACTTGGATGGGTGGGTGTAGGGGGAAGGACTATTAGCTAGTCTACCCGCTTAACCCCTTGGGTGCTGTGCCAAGTGCTGGAGTTTGAACAAAGGGGCAGGGGTGGAGACTGAAAAGACCTTGGCCTGGCAGGCTCCCAGGCGAGGAAGGTGGGAGCCACTGGCGAGTAGAGTGGGGGCGTGGCTGGGCTCCCTTTGCCTACCTCCTACTCCTTCCGGTGCTGACCTGTCATTCATTCCTTCAACAAATGTTTATTCAGCACCTGCTGCACAGCTGGTGGGGGGCTAAGTGCTTCAGTTAGAGAGCAATAAGAATGAGAATAATGCCATATTTCTTCTTTCTAAGAAGCACATTCCCCCCACCCCCTGCAATTTTAACATTTCTGAAACCAGGAAGCACCTTACAAGCAGCTGATGTTATAGTTATTTTCAGCAGTGTTTTGCTTTTCTTAGATATAAAGTCAGGGTGCATCCAAACCATGACAGCTTAGATTTAATAAAATTTGGTGGTAGCTACGCTTACAGTACATACTACATGCCAGGTACTGTCCTAACTGCTCTACATGTATCAACACATTAGGTGTCCCTCCAACCATCTCTGAGGTAGGAATTGGTACTGTCCCCATTTTAGAGATGAGGAAACCGAGGCACAGGGAGGTGAATTCTCATCTCCTTATGAAAGTGTAGGCAGGCCCTTGCAAACATCAGTGCCAGGCTTGTAACCACAGCAGAGCTGTATGCAAGGTGACAAAGAACACCAGAGAGGGAGCCCACCCTGGAAACCTCCCACGCAGAGCCAGCAGTGGGGCTCTCCGGGCCCTCCCCTCTACCAGCCCCCCTTCCCCGCTCCTTGATGTGTGGTATGCAGTGATTAATCACGAAAGCATCTGTCACTCCCATCAGCCTGCCAGCTATCAGCTCAGCCCAGGCCCCAGGGAAGGGGAGAACAGGATGGAAGGGGGCTGGGGGAGCCACAGAGAAACACAGAGCTGCGGGTGGAGCGCCTCATCATTTCGGGCCCCTCCCAGAGTAGATGTGTGGTCACTCCTCAGGGTTTCTCCTGCTCTGTCTTAGGGTGGGGAGGCGCCTGCTGATGTGGAAGGTTTACAATAGGGAGGAGAAAAGGGGAGAGCAGTTAACCACAAATCCCCCTTCCCTTACCATCCACACTCTAAAGCAGGCCAAAAGCCAGCTTGGGAGGCAAAGGACCTGGGTGTTGCCCCTCTCCAAACCAAGCCTGTGACTCTAGACAGATCTCTAGGCCTCAGTTTCTCAATCTGGACAGTGGGATAAATTCTCCACAAGAAGACCCTAGATGGGAGCCTAAGAAGTGCCGATTCTCCAGGCCTTTGTTCTGCCTGCTTCTCTCTCCCCGACTACCTCCTCCCACCCTGCCACATTCAGTTCTACCCCCTCCCTGGCCTGACTCTGCCAAGTGCTGGGAAATGAAGACCTCACCTGCCAAAAGGAACTGGGAGGGGAGCTGAGAGCCCTGCCAGCAGCCCGGAAGCTGTCAGGATGTTGGTGATTAATTAATCAGTCCATCCAGGGAAGCCCACAGCAGCCATCAGCAGCATCTCGTGGACACAGCACAGTGGACGGAGATAGCAGCTACCCCAACTAGGTTAAGGCCAGGGAGGTCCTGCTGAACTTGACCCGTGGACCTCGGGTCCTGTGGTATGAGGGGGCTGGGAGGAGTAGAAAGGAGGATTTCGCTTACTAAAGCCTGGTGTGTCTCACACTTGTTCATTCATTCAACAAACATTATGGAGCACCTCCTGTGTGTCTTGTCTCAGGTTACTGGAAGCAGAACTGAGACAGGGATTCAGGCACACTTGCTTCCTTAGGGAGTGCTTGTTCTTCAGGAACCCCCTGTAGAGGAGGGAGCTGAGCAAAGACGTGCTGTCAGCTAAAGTCTAGCCTTGGCCTGACCCACAGAGTGCTCTGGAGCATACCGCACCCTGCCATGTAGTCTCCCCGCTTAAGAAGAGGGCCAGCCCTTTCCACTCCCTCCTTAGCTGGTCATTGGCTGTGGGCTGTGGGGAGTGTGTAACCTCCAGGGCAAGGTGCTTCCCCTCAGCAGAGGGTGATACCCCAGCAAAGGAGCAGCTGGGAGCCATTGGCAGCTGATATCCACAGCAGCTGAGGGATGAGTGCAGCAGCGTGGGTGCAGGGGCTCTGGGCAAGGTATCAGCAAGTTCTACCATGCCAGAGGTTCTCCAAGTGTGAGCTCTGGACCAGCAGTATCAGCATCCCCTGGGAAATGAAAAATTTCAAGCCCTTTTCCCCATCTGACTCAGGAAATCTTGAATCAGAAACCCAGGGCAGGAGGGACCCAGCAAGCTCTGTTCTAACCAGCTCTCCTGGTGATTCTGATGCCTGCTTGCTTTGAACACTGGACAGAGTACAAGGGTGAGCAATAGAATCATGGGCCCAGTGCCCATGGGGCTTAGAATCTAGTGTGGCTGATTGGCAGGATGCATGAGGGTCTGTTTGTGGCCTTGTGGACCAGGATCTGTTGCTGGTAGCTCTGGTGTGACCAGAGTTTCCGCACCGTGGGTGATACTCCCAACCGTTCCCCCACAGACCTTCATTTTCCAAGTTGTCCACAGCCTAGGATCCCCCTTATTGCACCCATTGTACGGTGCCATTCCCTCAACATCCCACCATGGCCACTAAGAGGGGAGGGCATTCATATGCAACCAACATGTGTTGAATCTCTTCTGGGTTCTTTCTTATAAGCTATTTATAAGATTCTTCCCCATAGCAGCTCCTGTGTTGTAGATATTAGCATCCCCTTTTTACAGCAGAGGAAACTGTGGCTCAGAGTAACTTGCCTAAAGTGATGCTGTCGGTAAAGTGATGAGAATTCAGGTCTTTTTTGAGTCCAGGCTCAGTGAGTATTCTGCTATAAGCAACTTTGGCAGAAATCAGAATTGTGGTAACCTTCAAAGTGGGGGTAATGGTGGGGCAGGGTACACAGGAGTCTTCTGGGGTGCTGGAAGGAGCATAATTTGATCTGGGTTATGGTAACACACATGCATGCATAGGTAAAAAGTCACTGAGCTTTACATTTAAGATTTATGCATATTATTGTATGTAAATTATGCTTTATTTTTTAAAATGCAAAAGTAAAAGCCGTAAACAGTCACCAAAAAAAAGAGAAAAACCCCAAATACTGTATGATTTCACTTATATGAGGCATCAACAGTGGTCAAACTCATAGGAACAGAAAGTAGAATGGTGGTTTCCAGGGAGTGGGGGGAGAGAAGAATGGGAAGTTTTTGTTTAATGTGTACAGAGTTTCTGTTTTGCAAGATGAAAAAGTTCGGGAGATTTGCTACTGAGCTGTACACTTTAAACAGTTAAGATGGTAAATTTTATGTTATATATATTTTATTACAATTAAAATGATTTTTTTAAAAAAGTCCTAAAAGTCTAGCTTTGTGATGCTCCATGAAGTCAAGAGGCTCTAGATGGTGGATGGTTGCCCTTTAATAGCACTGGCCAGGGATTGGCCTCCCAAATGAACTGGCTACAACTTAAGACTCTTGAGGCCAGTGAAGGCAAGCCTTCTCTCCTACAATATCCCTGCTGGGCGGTTTCAAGCCTGTGCTGTCGCCTTCTAGTGAGAGGGGAGCTCACTCCATCCACACCAAAAAGTAATACAAGATAATGCCAAATACTGAGAAGACACAGACCAGCACAAAGAAGAATGCTTGTCTTTCTTTGCATAGCTCTGTTAGAAAGTATACACTTGTATGAAGTCCCTGAAGTCCCAAACTCTGGCCCTTGGTCCGTGTTCCAGGCCTCAGGGGTGTGGAGTATGAATGACACCTTGCACAAGACCAACCTGCAGGGTTTTGTTTTGGTTCTCTTTGGTTTGTTTTTAGCTGCACACATTTGAATCTTTATTGTTTTCTCTGCTGTGCACATACTTCCAGTGCCAGGCATGTAGGGCACAGTCATATGAAGATCTTACCTCTGCATCTTCACCTTTGTGTCCCATTGCCAAGTGAGTCAGCACAGCGGGTGGTAGGAGTATTCCTTAACTAATGTGGAGGGACCATGAATCAAATCAACCTATCCACTAAACTCAACCTAAATGGATCTCTTTCTCAACCTCCCCTGGGCTGGATCCCGTAAATGCCCATGGCCATTCCAGTACCACCCGACGTGAGGGAAAGTGTGATGAAGGGGAAGTCAGAATGGAAGGAGACAGGGATCTTCACTGATTATGGTTAAAATATCTGCATGTGCAAATTTTACAAAGCCATAGGACATGTGAGCATATTTGCTAAAGCCCTTCTGAGGACCTTGGAAGGGGCCTGTGTAAGTGAGCAGCCCTGAAGTAGAAGCTACGTAGGCTCCATGGTGAATCCATCTCTGCCTGTGGACTGTGAGTCCCTGGAGGACAGGGCAGCCCTGCAGGTTGTTGAGGACACTGACCATCCTCACCCTATTCGCAGGTTTTTCTTTTGCTAGTTAAAAATGACCAGTGCCTTCTATGCTTCCTCAAAAACAGGTCCCTACTTCCTGTCTGACCTGGTGGCAGTTTGTCTACATCCCTTTAGAAGGGCCCAGAGCTGAGTGACAGCCTACTGATCCCACCTGCCAGAGCAGGACATCCAGCACAAAGTATCCATTGATTCCCTCTAATGGCCTCGGGGCCAAGGTGTCCCCATCAGGCGCTGCCCATCTTAGTTCACAGATTAGCTTGGCAGCAATTCCTGGCTGTTTCATCTGTGCCGTTCTGAAGTAGGCCCTGGGATGCAGAGACAAAACAGGAGGGTCTTTGCCCCGGGGGAGCTTACACCCTCCACTCACAGAGCTGCAGCTGTAAGGTCACGACTCCTTCCCCCATGCTGTTCCCATGAAGTTAGCTTTCAGCCCCAATCACAGAGCCTTCCACAGATCCTCAACTCAATTTCATCTTATTAGATTTGCTCCACTTGGGCCATTCTGCCAAAATCATTTTGGATCTTGTTTTTGCATGCCCTGTCCTCCCTCTCCCTGCCAGCTTGGTGTCATCCTCGAATGTGATAAGCCTGCCTGTTACGTCTTCATTACAGTCCCTGATAACAATGTTTGACTGCCCAGGCTGAGGACAGAGCCCGGAGGCACTGGAAGTTTCCCTCCAGGTGGACCCAGATTCCTTAATCAGTACCCTTTAGGGACTGTGGTTCAATCCACCTAATTACATGGTCACCCAGCCATGTTTGTCCATTTGTTCTCAAGGACATCATAAGAGGCCTTGTCACATTCCTCAGTGAAGTCCAGACACACCACATCGGACAGTTTCCTTTCTGTTAGCCTAGCAACCCTGTCAAGAAAAGAAGAGTGGATTCTGTTTTCCAGCCACCAACACCACACTTTTTAAAAAAAAAATTTTTTTACTGAAGCATGCATTCAGAAAAGTTCCCAAATCGTAAGTGTACAGGTCAACGACTTTTCACAGAGTGACACACCATGTAATCAGCATCAAGATCAAGAAACAGAACAATACCAGCCCCCTGAAGTGTCCTCATTTCTCCTTCCAGTCACCTCCCCCAGCCAAGAGTAACCCCTTACGTGACTTCTAACACCATAGATGAGCTTCTTCTGGTTTTGAACTTTGTATAAATGTGATGCATTCTTTTGTATGTGGTTTCTTTTGTTCAACATTATATGTGAAATTCATTGTAAGCCATTGTAAATGTTCATTCTCATGGATGTATAATATTCTATTATACGAATATAGCACAATTCATTCATTCTACTGCTGGTGATTAGAGTTGCTTCCACTTTAAGCCTATTATGAGTAGTGCTGTTATGAACATGCTGTTGTTTATAACGTGGTGCACATAGGTGATCATATGTTGAGTCTGTACCTAGGAGTGAAATCTATGGGTCATGAAGTAAGCATTTTGCAGATTTGCCAAACACTTTTGGAAAGTAGTTGCACCATTTTATACTCCCACCAGCAACATACGAACATCCTCACCAACATTTGGTATTGTTGGTTTTTTAAATTTTATCCCTTCTGTGGGCATGAAGTAGTATCTCATTGAATTTGCATTTCCCTGATGGCTAATGATGTGAAGCACATTTCATGTGCATATTGACCATTTGGATAGCCTCTTTTGTGAAGTATCTGTTTAAATCTTTTGTTCATTTTTCTGGGTTGGTCTGCCTTTTTCTTATTGATTTGTGGTAGTTTCTTTTTTTATATTCTGGATGCACACTGCCTCTACTCTTAACCTCAGCCAATTATTTTTGCAAATGAGCATATTTTATCCCAGGAGGCAGCTGGGAAGGAATGAGCGTCCCCTTAGGGAGATGCTGACTCATGGAGGAGCTGGTGATTCTAGTTGTCATTGTTCATAATCAGGCCACCAGGGTTTTCTTGAAAAGTGGTAAGAGTATGTGCAGGACGAAAGGATCCATGAATGACATGTTGAGGGGAGTAGGGCAAAAGGGGCAACTCCGATAGCCTTGGTGGGGCAGGTTGGCAGGGGAGGGCATCATAGTGTCATGAAGGACGTTCAGGTTAGTTGTCAGAAACCCTGAGCTCGGGTACTGGCCTCACCACTTCTGGATGTGTGATCTTGGGTAAATCAGCCTTTCTAAGTATCTGTTTGCTCTTCTGCAGAACAAAGATAATACCCATTTCACAGGGTTTTCTGAGGTTGAATAAGAAAGCGGTTTATAAAAATGTAATATTTTAGGCCAGGTGTGGTGGCTCACACCTGTAATCCCAGCGCTTTGGGAGGCTGAGGTGAGAGGATTGCTTGAGACTAGGAGTTCAAGGCCAGCCTGGGCAACATAGCAAGACCCCATCTCCACAAAAAATAAAAAAATTAGCCAGACACGGTGGCATGTGCCTGTAGTCACAGCTACTTGGGAGACTGAGGCAGGAGGATCACTTCAACTCAGGAGTTGAATTTTACAGTGAGATATAATCATGCCACTGCACTCCAGCCTGGGTGACAGAGCAAGACCCTTTCTCTAAAATAAATAAATAAATAAATAAAATATTTTATGTGAATTTCATGTGTATCTTGGAGTTGGGAGGACCCCTCCCATGCATTATTGAGTGCCTAATGTATACCAGGTAGGCAATCTAGTGGTAAAGAGACTCTGATTTCATTCAAATGCCAGTTTCACCACTTACTAGCTCTTAAGTCATTAGGAAAACAGTGTCTTTGTGTTTGTTTCCTTAGGATAGGATAGTACCTAACCACACAGGATCTATGTGTGAATTAAATGAGCTAATTTGTGTAAAGATAACAGATACTTTATGTAAAAACCTATACTAGGCTCATAGAGGGCATACAAATGTTAACTATTATTGTTATCAGGCGCTTACATATGTCATCTCACACTTTCATCCTAAAGAAGCAGAGTTTGTATTATCGGTCTTCATTTTGCAAATGAGGTTAAGCTAAAAAAGGTTAAGCTAACGGCCAAGGTCACGTGACCTGTAAATACCAGAGCTGGGATTTGAACCCAGGCCTCTGTGGGTATGTTGCCATCCAGTGGATCTAACTGGACTGCTATCCAGCCCGTATTTGTCCATCCTATTTCCAAGAACATTAGGAAAGCCTTTGTCAAATGCCTCCCCGGATTTCTTGGGGACACGGGGTGGGGGTGTGGGGAAGACAGGCCTGAGCCCTTGGACGAGCTGCAGGGTGGGTTGGGCATGCCTGGTCAGGCATGCGGGGAGGGCCTGCGGGGGTGAGGCTGGCGAGCCCTGTGCCACAGATCCATCAGGAGCCCTCATCGGGGGCTCTCTCGAGCCCCAGGCCCTGCAGCCTGGGATGGCCCCAGAGCTTTCTATAATGAGCCTGTCACATGGCTGGACAGAGACTTATGACTTCTGGTGGCTGGACCGCCTCCTCCCACTTGTTCTCCCTGGTTATTTATCACATTTGTCCCTCTGGAGAGGCAGGGCCATTGCTTACACTGTCCAGAACAGGGAACACAATAAAGCCAGTTCTACAGGAGGCCCTGAGCCCTGCCCCCTTCACTGAGGGGGCAGAGGGGCTCTCCTGGTGGGGGTGAGGCAAGGCCCTAGCAGCAATGCCAGCTGGAGTCCAGCTTCGCAGGAGGTCTCTAGCAGCATTGCCACCACCACAGTGACGGACATCACTTAATTCTGCCAAGCTAACCTGCCACTAACAGGGTCTCTAACAGCATCCCAACAGCCACTCATGCTATCACCGCTGTCTTCACCCCAGGCGCTGCTGCCACCAGTAAGACCAATGGCATCACTGGTGATATCACCCTCATCCTGCAACAGTCAGCATCACTACCACCATCATCACCACCATTATCACCCACGGGAAGGTAATTACCAGCCTAGCTTCATTACCCACTTTAGCTTGTCTCAGAGAAACAAGGGAATCAAAATTTTCACAGCAGTTTCTGCCTCCACTCCTGACTTCTGCCACCATAGGGACCTCCATAGATGGGTCCTGGAGAAAGCAGCGTCCTCCTTGTCTGATGTCCCTGGTTCCATGCTAGCAGACTGAGGTCATGAGAAGAGCTTGGCTCTAGACAACCTGACCTTGGACCCGTCTGTGCCACTGACTAGATGAGAGGCCCAGAGCCAGTGCCTCAGTAGTCTTACCTGTAAAGCGGGGATAGTAAAAGTCACCTCACTAGGTTACTGTAGGGCTATGTGTTAAGTGTCTGGTACATAGCAGGTGCTTAATAAGTGGCACATAAAATGACTATCACAAGTATCATTATTCCAGGGTAAAACTGCTCTTCTTCTAGACACTCACTTCCCAAAATGTTAGCTTCCTTGCCTCAGAGAATCTCCCAGGCCTCCCGCTGTCCTGATCACCTAGCCCAGAACAGCAGCATCTGTCCCCATCTCCCACTGCCTGACCTAGTTTCTGTGAAAATCCAAGTTTCTCACAGAGCAGAGACAGCAGAGTCACATCTACAGGTCTCATCGTCCTATTAGGACAACATCAGTGTAAACATTAGTTATTCACAAACCCAATTACATTTTGATTACTCTGACCCAAGTGAGATTGGGGTTACTCTCAATCCACATTTATTTTTTGGTACAAGCTTCTTAAGTTGCCTGGAGAGGAAAACAACCTCCCTTCCCTCCACTATATCTGGGCAGGAATCTTCTCCCCCTTCCCTATTCCCACATGCGCTCATACCTGGGCACTCTGCCATTAAATGGAGAGCAGGAGGGGCAGGTCCAGGGAGAGAGGGACTTTCAGTTGGAGTGAAAGGAGAACTTCCAGTAGGGAAGGGGGTAGGAGAGGACAGGAAAGGAAGTCGGAGTGTCTTTGCCCAGCTGGGCAGAGCAGCTGCCTGCAGTCAGGCTGGGGCGGTGGGCTGACCTCTCAACACCTGAGTCGTGACACTCCTACATTCTAGGCTGTGCCTCTAGTTAACATACTCCAACTTGAACTTTGGATCTTCCCCGAAACCTGCTTTTCCTGAAGTCTCCCCCATATCAGTAAATCTTTCTAGTCGCTCAGGCCAAAACCCTTGGTGTTGCCCACAATTCCTTTCTTTCACTCCGATCCATTAGCAAATCCTTTGGCTCTACTTCCAGATATATTTCTCACCACCTCCACTACCCCACCCTGGCCCCAGCCAGCGCCGGATGACCGCAGTCTCTTCCACTGCAGCCACCAGAGGAACCCTTTTAAATGTGTGTTCTACCAAGTCACTTCATTGTCCAAAACGCTGCAAGGGGTTCCTGTTTCTCTCAGAGCAAAGCCAGAGTCCTTAGAATGCTGCCTGGGCCCCACCTGACACGGCCTGCTGCCTTCTGTCTGACTTTGCCTCTGTCGCCTCCCCTCACTCCCTCTCCTCCTGCCGCAAAGACACCAAGCGCAATCTGGCTGTACCTTGTACCTGGGACACTCTCCTCCCAGATAGCCCTCTCTATCGGCCAGGCCCCAGCAGAGAACAGAAGGCCGCTCAAATTCAGATCCTTTGAGGAGAGTTTACAAAGATGTGAGCAGGGTGCTTGGAAGCTGCAAGGATACTGCAGGACCCCCAGGCTATTACCAGCAGTGGGGGGACCACGAGGATGGGGCGGGGAGGTGGAGCTGCATGGGAAGGGTGACCCAATAGGGCCGAGATCTTTGGTCAAGGGAAGCCTCCAGCCCAGACATTCTCCCCTTGCCTCTGGGCTCCCCACTGGGTGAACTCTGCAGAAGCCAGAGGGCAGGGAGCCAGGTGACGTGGTCCACACCCACCAGCCTCCCAGGGCACATCACCGGCTGGAGAAGGGTGGAGAGTGGGTCTGGAGGGGCAAAGGGAGGATGTTCAGGTCATCATCTCTGAGCACACTCTTTACATACCACCCCCAGCACGCCACCCCTCTTCCCTACTTATTTTTTTGTATACAGCTTATCACCTTCTAAAATACCCATAATTTCCATCTTTACCCACTGGATTGTGAGCTCCACAAGGACAGGGATAGGGATTTTGTCTGTTTTGTCCACAGGTATATCCCCAGTGCCTAGAACAGTGCCTGGAGTATTGTAAGTGCTCAATAAATGTGTGTTGAAGGAGTGAGTGAATGCTTAAAAGGGGGAGGCAATGGGGGAGGAGCCAGGTGAGAGCTAATGTGGCCTGATGTCTCTTCCTACGTCCCAGGGTCTCTGGGTTTCACCCTGGAAATTGCTATCTGTCATGGAGAAAGAATGCATTCGTTGTTCAGATAATTGGTAGTAACTGATGGCAATTTCAAGTAATTAAACACTAATTAATTCAATGAGTCAGTAATGTATTTATTTATGGTATCTGTGTTTGTTCCCTTATAAATATTGGTATTACTTTTGCCAGGCAATTAAAATCCACTGGGAAAGTCACTGAGGTCCTGGGAGGTCATGGAAGCTTGGCCTGGCCTGGGCCAAGAATGAGGCGTGGACCAAGGTTGGGTGAAGGCTGGGGCAGGAGCTCACACAGGGTGGGGGTGCACCAAGGCAGATACTGGGCAGGGGTTTTATGTGTGTTTGGCTGATGTTGGTTTGGGGTTGGGCATTGAGAGGTTCAATCACAAAATCCCTTCCAACATCTTGAGTTTCTCTTTTACTCCCTCCCTAATCCAAAGTATTCTTTTTAGACTGTAATACATGAGGTCCATCGGGGACACTGAGTAGAGAAGGTTCTCCCCTCCCCAACTTCTTTTCCAAGAGAACAGCAGTGTCCTGAACTCTTGGACCTCTGCCCTGAGGCCTGGTCCCCTTGGCACAAGACCAGCCATGTGGGGCTGGATAGAAGATGCAGAAGGAGAGGAAAGGGGGCCTCAAAGGACCCAGAGCAGTATCTGCAGGGGTTGGGGGGAGCTGAGGGACAGCCTGCACTCAGAAGAGGCAAGCCCAAGGTTTTGGGGGTCCCAATGACTTTGGGCCAGGCAGGTCCCACAGATGGGCTGGCAGAGGAAGATTATGCGATGGCACTCATAGAAGACACCACGCTCATCTTTCTAGATTCCCAACCCACACTCCCGCAACACCCTCAACTAGCAGGACTTAGGATTTCTAAGAGACTATAGTATGTAAGAGATCTCCTCTGTCTCCATGAGCCCTCCAGAACTGCTATTTCTCTTCCCTGTGTGTCCTGTCCCCCTCCAAAGTGGCAATGGGGAGGCGGTAAGGCACAGGCTCTGGAGTCAGATGACAAAGGGGTCACATGCTGGGTGTGATGTGTTGGGCAAGTTACTTAACATTGCTGAGCCTCAGTTCTCTCATCTGTGAAACAGGGATAATATAGTACCTGCCCCAAAGAGTTGTTAGAATGTTTAAATATGCTTACACACATAAAGCATTTAGCCCGCATAGCCTGACAGGTAGGAAGTGCTTAATCCACATTAGTTATAAGAATGGCTAATGCAGGTGTCTGGCCCACCTGTGACTCACTTTCTGTGTTCCAGTTTGACCTCATCTCTAACCTCAGAGAAGCTCCTATCCCCATGTGTCCTCACCAGTGCTAAGAATTCTCCTTCCAAGGGCTCAAAAGTTTCCCTGCTTCCTTCCTTCCAGATCTGGAGTGGGCATCTTCTTGGTAGCAGACTCCAGGCCCCCGAATGGCAGCACAGAATTCTCTTTCCTCTGCTCCTGCACCTCCCCTGCTGCCCTGGAGTGGCCCAGCTGTGCTGTGACCTCCAGCGTCAGGGTTCTTACTGCATCTCTGTGACCCACCACCACGCCATAGCCAGTCTCACTGTCTGTCTTGCTGTCCCCGACTCGGTCCCTGTCCTCCCCGTTTCTCATTTCCCCTCCGCTCCCCCTCTTTGTTCTGTTTGTCTCCCTTAATTAGCCATACTCTGGAACAGAAGTGTTTTTATTATGTTTTATTTATTGAATGTCTTTATGTTTCCTATTCTTAATTTAAAAGGAAGATCAATAAAATGCTTTATATTCCTTGTTTAAAAGAAAACAAAGCTAAGTTGCTCTTTGTTCATGTGGCTCTTCCTTGTTTATTTCTTTCCCTGTACGAAGAAAAATGGTTCCTCATCCACATTCTCTTAATTGACAAAAGCACTTAATTCACTCACTGGTTCATTCATTCAGCTGATTTTTCAGTAAATAGCTACTGAGCCCCAGTTGTGGGCCAGGCACTATACTAGACTCAGGGGACATAGAGATAATACAAAGCAATGTTCCTGCCCTCAAGAGGCTCCTATCTAGCTGGGGAAACTGATTTGGACACTGGTATATGCCAGAAAATGTTAGAGGTGCTGTGTCAATGTGTATAGTGTTGGACGTGGCACAAGGGAAGGGGTGAGGAAGACTTCCCAGCTGGAGAGCAAGTTGGGCTGGGAATAGATAAAAAGATGTCTTGGTTTGCACTCACCCAGAAGCAGATCCAAAGACAAGGAAATAAGCGCAAATAGTTAGTTTGGGAGGATCCCAGGGAGCACTAGCAAGGAAATGAGGAAGAGAGATTGGGAAGGAAGAAAGTCAATACAGGGTGTGTCAATGAGCACGTTATCACTGTGGGCAAGTTGGGCTCAGTCCCTTTGGGAACCTCTGGGAGACCATGTAGAACATGCCTCAGAGTTATCCCAACCAAGTGGTGAGGAAGTTGGGGTATTTATACTCCTGTCTGCTGCCATCAATCACTGATGAGGGCTGCCCCTGAGAGGCATTAATTCCCTGGCACTCCTGGCCTGCTGCACAGATGGCAAAGTGGACTCTGGTGGCCAGAGATAGCCTTCAAGCAAAGAAGTGTAGGTTCTGGCCGTTGGGAGTCAGAGTGGTATGCACCGAAGCAGTAAGGATGAAGGGGTGCAGGTGGGCACCAAAATCATCTGCTGTGGCAGGTGTTGGGGAAGGGCAGGGCATTCCACCTGGGTGGAAAGTCTGAGCAAGGACAGAGGGTATGGTGACTGCAGGAACCCCCACATACTTTTGGGTGGTTCCAAAATTCAAGTCCAGGAAATCTGGCTTTGTGTCACCTGGACCTCAGCTTCCTCATTTACAGACAGGTGTTAAAAACACCTTCCTACTCATCCAAGATAATTTGCACAAAGCCCCCAAACTGGACCCTGTAGAACAGAGCCCAATTTAGCCTTTTCCTTGAATTCCTCCACCACATCTCCTGCCAGCCTGCAGGCCCTGGATATGCGAGGCTATTTATGATGTGCTGTCGATATCTGTCTTTGTGGAGGAGAGAGGAGGGGACGGATGGAGCCTGGGGTCCTATCCATCAGTCACTTGGCTGCAATCTCTAAAGAGATTTTAATTGTGAGCTCAGATTTACTCCAGTCATCAGCAGTGCCCGCCTGCCTCTTTACCAGTGGAGAGCGGGGCCTGCAGGCCCGCTGCGGTTTGCCAAATGGACGTCTTGTAGCAACACTGAGGAAATATTTGCTGCAGTGAAACAATGTGCCTGGTGGAAAGCAATCGCCCTAAATCGCCCCCTGACAGCCCGCCAGAGCTCTACCAGGGGCTCCTTCCACTAGATGCGCAGCTTTCTTTCCAGAGTTGTAGCCTTGCTACCTGCCCAGGGAACAAGGATGATGGCCTCAAACTTAAATTGGAGGGAAACTGAGGCAGGGAGCACCACTCCCCCTATTCTGGGCCATGTGGCAGAGGGGACAGTAGGAGAGCAAGGTGGCAGTGGTGGAGGGTGGTGTGGGAAAGGGAGTCCTGAGTTAGAAGACCTGGACCAGGCCCAACCTGAGCAAAACGTCCAGTGGGTTTTAGCCCCACTCACAGCTGAGGACACAGAGGCTAAGGGAAGTGGGAGACTCACCCGAGGTTGTGAGGCAAGTGAAGATGGGAATCTCAAGCTTTGGTCTTCCTGGTTTTTGCATAAGGTTTTGTCTTTGGACCCCTCAGCATCCCTTTCTGAACTCCCTTTCCTGTGCCTTTACAGGGAACCGGGGTCCCTTTACTATCAGGTTTTGCTTTGGGGAAATGATCTGCTTCCAAGGGCTTGTGCTTCTGAGTGGGTTTAAGTGGCTTCCTCTCTTAGAGGTGGCCAAAGTCTTTTCTCTATCTGTGGGGCAAAAATGCTTATATCCTGATAAAAGGAGAACTTCTAGGGGTAAGGAGAATGAGGAGGAAGAGAATAAGGAAGAACAGGAAGGGAGAAGTGGGTGGGGGGAGAGATCCTGCTTAGACTATGAAGTCGCCCAGATAAGGAGCCTCCTATGCTGCCTTTGTGCTTCAGGACGCAGGAGTAGGTCTGGCCTAAGTGTACATTCCCTTTGCCCCAGAAAACCTATTTTTGTAGAATTTATCTAAAAGAAACAAAACAAAACCACTAGCCCACAAGAATCATGTACTTGATATCTATTGTCACATTGCTAGTGACAGCAAAAAACTGGAAACTTGAATGTCCATTAACATAGGAATGGTTGAATAAGTTAGGGTCCAATTTTGGAATATCATGAAGCTATCAAAAAGAAGGTAAATCTAATTGTCGACTCACAAAGTTGTTCATGAAAAAATTAAGTTGCAGAGGGATATGTGTGTTTGGATCCCATTTTTAATAATCTGTATGTTTGTATTTTTGGAGTAGGTCAGAAAGAGCCCAGGGAGGGGGATAATGTTAGGATTAGGTTCAGCTGTGAATAACAGAAAGCAAAGACCACAAAACAACAGTGTTTTAAACAAGATAACATGTTTCTCTCTTACTCGATGTTCTGGAGGTACGTGGCTCAGAGCTGGTATGGTAGGTCTACTCCATGGAATCCTCTGGGTTCCCTGTCCCCAGCGTCAGTGGCCTCCATTCCCAGGGTTACCTCATGGCTCGAGATGGCTGAAGCCAAAGCAACCTTAACATTCCAACTAGTAGGAAGGAGGAAGGTGCCAAGAGCAGCATGTTCCCTCCCCTTAAAATGTCACTTCCTCCAAGTCCCATATATTATTTTTGGTTATGTCCCTTTTGCCAGGACCTACCTGAACAGAATCCATTGCCATACCTAACTGCAAGGAGGCTGGGAAGTGTAGTCTTCATTCCAGGTAGCTGTGTGCCCAGCTAAAATTCTTTTACTTAGGAAAAAGTGTATGGACATCAGGGGACAACTAATCATCTCCACCCAGGGGAAGGAAACAAATTTTATCTTGATCACTTGGAATGGGTTTGGGAAGGGGCATGGAAAGTAGTTGAATATTAGTATATATTTCTTTATAACCTACACTTCTATATTGCTTGACCTGTTTGAATTATTATTAAAAAGTATGTAATACTTTCATTACTTCAATAATTTAAAAAAACCCCAATAACATATTTCTTAAAACCTCTTGGATGGCTCTTGTTCTTCTAGTATAAATTCTAAATCTCATAGCCTTGCAGTCAAGGCCCTCTGGAATCTGCCTGGGTGATATTTTGCAGCTTTCTCTTCCCTCCCTGCACCCTTAATGTGACCACACTGAATCTCCCGCTTTCCCCCATGAACTCCCCTTGCATATTCTGGTTCCTCTCCTAAAATGCCCTTCCCACCCCTCATTTTGTCTTTCCAGATGCCATTCTAAAGTCATCTCCTAGGAGAAAAACCTTCCCTTCTTGCTCCCCTGTGCCTCTGCTGTCCTCAGCCCTCTTTCAGAGCACACATGTGGCAGTCCAGAGGTTTATTTCTTCTGCGTCCACCTTCCCCACTAGACAGGGGCTCCTCCAGGGCAGGGACTGTCCCTCCTTTGTTTGTATCCTCAGGCACCTGTTACATAGTAGGTGCTCAATGACTATGCCTGATGCTGCCTGCCAGCTTAATCTCATTTATCTTCACATCAACCTGTGACATCAGTACCATCGTTGTCCCGTTTTACAGGAGTGGGTGGCAATATTATGCAGTGGTTATGGATGAGAGCCAGGCCTGGGTTCAAGTAATAATATTTAGGTCAATTATTCATACTTAACTTTCTAAAGTCTCAGTTTCCCCGCCTATAAACTGCAGCTCGTGTCTGCATGATAGATACTCAGTACACGGTGGCGATTCTGGACTATCAGCTGGCTGGGGCTGGGATCTTCTTCTCTTCCCTCCGCTCTTTACCCCTCCTCCAGTCGGGTAGAGTCATGTTGCCCAAGTCCTCCGCCCAGCCCTGTGGCCAGATCCCAGGACATGTCAGTTCAGGCCCGGCCCATCCTCCCACCGGCCTGCTGTGGTAGCTGGAGGTACAAGGGAGAAAGGAGGAGGATGGAAGTTTGACCCCCCTTAAGTGACAAAACTGTCTCCCAGTATGTCCTCCCAGAGGTCATGGTCTATGCTCTGCTGCTGGCTCCTGTTCCCCTCATTGATGATAAGGACATCCTACCCACGGGACCACAAGCCATCCTTCTGTGAGTGGGGCGTGCTGGGCAGAAACAGCTCTCCAGGACCCTGAGGAGTACAGGTGCCTGAGGTGTGGAGAGACCTTTACCCCACCACCTGGGTGTCAGCCGATGCCTGCCTTGGCAGCCTGCCCTTCAGCCTCTGGCTGGGCAGCCCTCATCCCACCCTCAGGCTCCCATTTCCTGGGTCTGCCACCCCTGAAAGAGAGGAATCATCCCGAACTTTTGGAATAAGACACCATTTAGGGGAGCTTTCCATGCACAGGAGCCTTAGGGGAGGAGGGAGATTCAGGTCTGAGCATGGGAAACCTGCCAACCCAGTCTGTAGATGACCCTAACTGGGTTCCATAAACATACAGGCCAGCAGTGGCCTCTTGGGGACCCCTCAGCTCTTCTCCTGAATGCTGTGTGGTCAGAGGGCATCAAGATAGGCTGCAGGGAGAGAAATGGCTGTCCCCCCTTGTGCTCTGCCTTCTGCTTTGTCCAGAATCAGCCCCTCATTCAGTGATGCCTTCTGTACTGGGTTGAGCAGCAGTCAGAAAACTGTTGAACCAGGTTCTGACTTTGGTCATGTATATACGCAGCCCCGCCAGACAAATGTGAGTAGAGGCATTTGGGAGACAGGAGGTCAGGGAGTGAGCACAAAGGTTCTGGAAGGATCCCCCATACCTCTCCTCGGGTGGACAGTGGCTCTGCAGCTGGGAGTGCTGAGAGAGTGGTCTGGACTTTGTCCCCTCCCTGTCCCTCCCATGGCGTTTCGGGGTGGCAGGGAGCCAGTGGGCCGAGGCAGGTGACTCTTTACTGGGCTGCCTGGGTGACTTCTGGGTTCTGTGTTCTGGAGCCCTGGCCATCACACCTCGCCCTCTTTTGTCACTTGTGTCTCTGCTTCTGAGACTGTGTCTTAATGGCCAAGCCCTGACTGTTCCTCTAGTGTCCTCCCTCAGATGGGTGGGGGTGGGGAGGTGTAGAAACCTCAGTCTCCTCTACCAGAAAGGGGCCTCCTAAGGGCCAGCACCCATGTCCTCTGGCAGATGGGGAGCCCAGCAAAGGCAGGGAGAGGACAACTCCTCCTGTCACACTGAACACCAATTCCTGGAGGATGGGCCCTACCTCCGTCAACAGCCTGGACACCCAGCTCTGGCCTCGGGGGCTACTCAGCTGGGGTGGGGTGGTTTGGGCAGGAGGAGGCAGGGAGAGGCCTCCTGTCTTTGCCCTCTGCCCCCATCCAAATCGCCTCCTTCACCTTTCCCAGGTTGTGTTTACCTTGGCCTCCTCCCCCTGCCCTGTTCTCCCAGCCGATCTGATTGCTGTAATTAGTTAATCAGTAACTGGCATAATTTCCCCCTGATTAATGCAGGAATAATCACCCGCCAGGGCTGCCAGCAATTTGCTTATCAGAGTCACTTTGAAACAGCTTTGAAAATGAACGATTGGCACCTTCCTCAGGGTTAAAATTAGAGCCCAAGGAGGCTGCCCTCTGCCGTGGGCATCCGGGTGTGTCAGGAGGGACCAACAGGGAAGCCCCAACCCCACTGTTGGAACCAGCGAGGGCCACGGTTCTCACATCTGGCTGGGTCCAAAAATGTTTGCTGAATGGAGAAAGGATAGATAATGTTTTTACTCTCTGTGTGCCAGCTAAATGGGGCTTCCAAGGACACAAGGGAGACAGGTGGAGGTACTGCAGCTCCCTCTGGGTGGAGCCGGTGGGTGGAGACCAGGACAGGAGGCTTGTCCTAGAAGGAGGGAAGGGCTGCTGATGAAGGGGCGAGGTGATAGGGCAGAAAGGAGGGGCCTACTCTAGACAGTAATAATAGTATTAGTAACAGCAAAACAGCGTCATTCTGACCTTGTATGGAGTAGAGGTGCACTAGGTTCTTTATATACATTATCTCATTTAATCCTTATAAGATGATAATAAACACTTAAGCATGTGCTATATGCTAGTATTGCTTCATTTTTATAATTTTACTTTTAATTATGGAAATTTTCACACATAAACCAAGAGAGAATTGTGATAATTGAACTCCTATGAGCTCAACAGCCAGCTTGTACAAGTTATCCGTATTTTTCTAATCTTGCTTTATCTATTTTACCTTCCATTCTTATTCTTGCTGCTGTTTGAGTATTTTAAAACCAGTCCCAGACAGCATATCATTTCACCTGTAAAATGAGATGCAGGTAATAAGAGCATCTTCCTCATAGGACTGTCGTAAGGATTTAATGAGACTGTGCATGCTCAGGTCTTAGGACATTAGACACTCCATAGATATTGGTTATTATTACAGTAGTGGGGAAGTGTTAGTTTGCTTGTTTAAATCTGTGGAGTCCAGAGGAGAAGCAAAAGACAAAGCCAGGGAATGCAGCAGGTTCACTGTGCACTGGTGACTTGCCTGAGTCTGGTGAGACAGAACACTCTCACATACAAGTTATAAGACATGGAACAGGTTTATTACTTACAGATAGGCAGCAAGTGCCAACAGAAGCCTAGGATTCATGATGGGTTAGTCCCCCAAGACTCCGAAAAGCTGCCCAGGGTGGATGGAGCCTGTTCTGCGTGTGCCCCACTTGTGCCACAGCTGAGGGACCCCCAAAAGCAGCCTGCCCTGGGTTTTATACCCCAGGGACCATAGCACACACTGGGCTAAAGTGTTGAAGACATCCTATTCCTAGGAGGGACTGGAAAAGAGCCCAGACTGTTCCACCCAGTCCTTCCTTGTCTCAGGATGTTGCATTCCCAGAACACTCTGTGGTTATTTTTGAGATCCACAAGGAAGAAAGGGGGAGAACTGGGTCAGTCCCAGGCTACGAGTGTGTGAGAATCTCCAGGTGCTGCTGCAGGGGCTGCTCAGGCAGGGTGTGGGGAGGCGAGGCTGGTGTGACTGTTATTAACATTTCCTGTGCATGTGTGTCACCTGTCGAGCTGTGATTGGGGACTGAGGGAAAGGTTACAGGGGACACTGTGTCTTCACAGCTTGCTATGACCCCAGGGTGTACAAGCCTTTCTTTTCACCTCTCCTCCATCAGCTTGGAGAATGGAAGGATAAGGGGCAGGCAGGTAATCAGAGAGTAGTTCTAATTCTCTCAGAAGGGGACACCATGACATCTAGTCAGGGGAAGTCTGGGGGGTCCCTTGAGTACCTCTATGCACAGGGGTGCTGGGGTGCTGTGTTATTGTAATTGCTTGCAGGTACCCTGTTGGGTTAGGAGGGAGAGGAGGAAGAGGTGATGGAAGCTGTTGCCCCTGCCCACAGGAGCCCACAACCTGGGAACGCGAGTTAAGCAACAATTTATATACCGAGACAAGCATTATCACCTGGTGGTGTGCGACTGTCCAAATCAGTTCCCACACCTGGCTTGCTGGGGCCCTCACCCTGAGCATATGAATGCCCACATATGCATGTGTTCGTGTGCACGTGTGTGCACACATGTATGCACACACGTGGACTCACACTCCTGACTTGCAAATGAGCTGTCCTGTGCACATATTGTCAAGGAACACCTGTCACAAAGAAGCTTTTGTCAGGGGGAGAAATAATAAGACATTAAATTAGAAACATTCCTCTGTCAAATATGTGAGACTGTATGACTAGCTGCATTTAAAAAAATGATTTAAACTCCACAAAAGAATTTTACAATGGCCTTTATTTTAAAAGAATTGAGCTGTTTTGCATGCTTGGGAAGCTCCCATGGCCAATTTTCAGGGAGTACAGGAAAATAAACTTGATAGATTAGGCGCAGGGGCCAGTGTGTGCCCCCGCACCCCCACCATGGGTAGGTCCCACTTTCCATGGGCAGGGAGTGGGGCTTGCCCACTGCCTTTGCACAACATTGACACTTTGCATCCATTTCCTTCCTTCTTGAAACTCTCACCCTCTCCACTTTGCTGACTCTGAACCCATTCACTTCTCCTCCTTCCTCTTTGGTGGCTCTACCAGCTCCTTACTCTGCACCCCCTTAGATGCAGTCGGTCCCCTGAGTCTCCATCCTCAGCAGAGTTCAATTCCCACACCCCATGCCCCCTCGTGTGACCCTCTGGTCTTCAATCTTTTGTTACCACCACGCAGAAAACTCCCAAATACATCCCTACCCCTTGTCCTGATCTTTCTCCAAGGACGCCAGACGGCAGTTCTCCCCGTGTACCGGGCACTTCCACTAGGCTGTCCTGCTGGAAACTCAAATTCAATTTGTCTATATCAATTTGTCAGACTCTTCCTCTGCCAATTAGATTACCTTCTGCGATTCTCAAGCCTTCAACCAGCACCAATGCCCTTTCAGTCCCTCAATCCAGAAACGTGGGAGTCACACCCTGTCCCCACTATAACCATGTGGATCCAGGGGATTCTGCTTCTGAACGGCCCTTCCTTCTACCTCCTCTCAGCCTGCCCACTGGCCGCCCTCCCGCTGGAGTCTCTGCCCTCCCCTAGGACCTGCCTCTCATCTTGTCTTCCTGCCATCCTCTCTCCAAACCCTACCCCGGGTATAGAGTCCAGACTACTCAGGAAGGCACGTGTGAGCCCTCTGTGACTGGTCCCAACCAGCTCCTTCCACCTCTTCCGCTCTACTCACTCCCCTCTCCCTGAACCCTCTGCCCGTGCACCACCCTGGGTGTGGCAACTTTCCCAGAACACACCAGGCACTTGCACACTCTTGTCCCTCAGCCACCCTGATTTCCACCTATCCCATTCCTACTCACTTTATTAGTTAGCATTAGGTTCAGCTGCCAAAAATAGAGATGCCCCAAGTAATCATAACTTAAGATAGATGTTATTGCTCATTCATGTAAAAGCCCAGCTGGAGCTCTGCTCCATAAAGTCCTTAGAGACCCAGGCTCACTCTACCTTACTGACTTGTCTCTAGGGTGTGGGTCCCATCATTGTGATCCAAGGCAGCGGCCAGGGATCTGGCCATTACCTCTGTGTTCTAACCATCAAAGAGGACAAGAGCATGTGTGGCTGCTTGTAAGGAAATCTACCTGAAGTTCCTTGCTGCATTTTCACATACATCCCGTTGGCTGCAAGGAAGGGATGTGACATTTAGTCTTTATTTTGAACCATGTACCTGGTTAAAAATCTGATCTGGGGTTGTGTTAGTATGAAAGAAGGGGAGAGAGGATATGGGGGAACAACTAGAAGTCTCTGATGTCATCTGGCAGAAACCCATTCAAGTGCTTCTTCCTTTAAGTGCCTTCTCAGATCCCTGAATGGAGTTAACCACTTCTTCCTAGGCCCTTGCCTACGGTGTTTAGCAGATCTTCTCTCTGCTGTCTGTTACAGTCAGTTCTGGAGTTGGACTCCCCTTCTAGACCATACGCCCCTGGGACATGGGAGACAGGGGTAGTGTCTTCTAAAAACTAGAACCTCCTCATGGTCAGTTGCAAGTGCAGCAGAGAAGGTGCTCAGTAAATATGTGTTGACCAAATTGAACTGGCTCTTTAGCATCTCTGGTCTTTCCTCCCAAGGGACCAGTAGTGTCGCTTTGCAGGTGCCTGGTTGCTGTCAGGATCACAGCCTAGAGGTGGTGCACATATGGACCTACCCTTGTTTATGGTTTATTTGCTTTTATTTAACAGTGCTTTCTTGAGATATAACTTATATACCTTAAAGTTCCCTAATCTTCAGTCTAAGCTTAATGACTTTTTGTAAATGTACACCCCCATTAACTACCACGCAGAGCAGAAGAGAGAGAATTTCCACACCTCAAAAGGTGCTCTTGTGCCCCTTCCTAGTAATAGCCCCTGCAGAGGTAACCATTGTTCATATTTTGTGTGTGACTGTGACTTTATTGATGCTTATGTTAACTGCAGCCACAACTTGCTGCTTGGTGGCTGTGAAGAAAGCAGGAGCCTGGGTTGGCAAGCATCTATCTCTCCAGCTACACGTCTTTCCCCAACTCTCTATGTGCTAGTCAAACTAGTCTTTAAGTTCCTTTAACTTACTTAGCTTTCTCTGTCCCCAGGGCCTTTGCACATGCCATTTTGTCTTCCTGGAGCACTCTTCCTCCACATGTGGCTTATCTAATTCCTGTTTGAACATCAGAGCTGAGCTCAAACATCACTACTTCATGAGGCTATCCCTAGCCCCACTCAGACAGGATTCTTCACTCCCACAGAACCTTGAACTTTTTCTTCTGAAATAGTCATCACCCTTGTAATTCTGTAAGTCCTGGTGTGGTGGACACACCCTAAAGTGACCCCCCCCCCATGAGTCATGCCATTGTATAATTCCCCTCCCCTTGCATGTGGATGGGACCTGTGACTTGCTTCTAGTCAATAGACTATGTCAAAGGTGAAGAAATCTAGCAGTTCCAAATCAGTTGATTTTGAGTTAATAAAAAAAAGATATTCTCCTGGGTGGGCCTGACTTAATTAGAGGAAAGACCCTAAAAGAAGGACTGAGGCCCTCCTTGAGGTCAAACACTCTCCTGTTGGCCTTGAAGAAGCAAGCCCAAGCAAGGAAATTAACTCTGCCAAGGATCTGAAGGAGCTTGGAAGCAGATATTTCTTCAGCCAAACCTCTGATGAGATTGCAGCCCAGCTGACACCTTGATGTAGCTTTGTGGGACCATGAGCAGAGACCTAGAAAAGCTATGCCAGAACTTTTGACCCCCAGAAACTGAGATGAGGAATGTGTGTTATTTCAAGCTTCTAAGTATGTGCTCATTTGTTACACAGCAATAGATAACTAATACATCTGCCTTTATCTCTAGCCTATCAGCTCCTTAAGGGCAGTGACCTTGTCTTATTCTCTTTTTTTTTTTTTTTGAGACAGAGTGTTGCTCTGTCACCCGGGCTAGAGTGCAGTGGCATCATCACAGCTCACTGCAACCTCAAATTCCTGTGCTCAAGTGATTCTCCTGCTTGGGCCTCCTGAGTAGCTGGAACTATGGGCACACACCACCATGCCTGGCTAATTTTTTATTTTTTGTGAAGATGGGGTCTTGCTATGTTGCCCAGGCTGGTCTCAGACTCCTGACCTCAAGCGATCCTCCTGCCTTGGCTTCCCAGAGTGCTAGGATTACAGGTGTGAGCCACTGTGCCTGGCCTTTTTGTCTTATTCTCTATTGTGGATATCCTTGACCTCTAACATAGAAGTTCCCAAACTTTCTTGGTTCACAGCACCCTCAGTGTCAATCTTTTTTCATGATGCTGCTAGATCAAAAGAAATACCTAATACTTCCATTTATTAAGTAGCATTAGCCAAAGAACTTAAAAAGAATTTATGTCCTAACAACTTGGTAGCCATTTGAAAAAATAATACATATAAACTGAAAGAAAAATAATATTTTTACTTCATTCTTAACTGCAATTGCTAACTTGTAGAAAGTGTATGCCTGTTGGGTATTGCATAACCTCTTAAGCCCTGGAATCAGATTGAATACCCCACCTTTGTCCTCATTTCCTGTGTCACAATCATTTTCACATGGATGAAAAGCTGTCTTCACAAAGATGTGACGTCATCCAAAGGAATGTAGCACAATCTAATGTTTAGTGTGAATGTGAACTACCTCAAGCTTGTGGTGTTACTGTGTTTCCTTTGAAAATTTAAATATCCCATGGTGCCCCTCCCTGTCAGTTTACTGTGGCACCCCAGGATACCTTGCCGTGCAGTTTGGGAACCATGAACCTGGTAGGTACACGGAAGGGGTTCAACAAACAGTCATTAACTGAGTGAGTGAGTGACTGAATGAATAAATGAACTGTGGTGGGCAGGGAATCCAGAGAGGAACAGAGGGCTTTGGGGTGGAAAGGCCCCTTTCTTCTCCCCTTAGCACAGTGGTTCTATAGGGTGATCAGGTAGAGTCCAAACAGGAAAGCAGAAGCCACTTCAGATGTTTCACACTGGAGGACTGTAATACAGGGACTTGGTTATACACGTGGTGGAAGAATAGAGAAGCCGGACAGGGGCTGGTGAGGTAACTGCTATTGCCCTTAGTCTGTAAGAGAGGCCCCAGGGGAACCACAGCAGGCCTGTCGGGCAGGAGTTGGAGCCATGAAGGAGATGCAGCAGCTGCTAAAGATGCCAATGGAAGGGGGCAGAGTGAACAAGTGCCCTGGCTTTTCCCTTCTTCTTGCCTTCCAATCTCTCACCAGTGCCTCCCACTGGCCAAACCCAGCAGGAAACCAGTTGGCAAAGAGCCTGATAAATGTAGCCCGCAGGGGTCAACCCCCGTTATGAAGAAGAGTGAGGAAGGGTAAGAAATGGATCTTAAAATACACAAGCCTGGCCTGCTCAAGAGGGTTTGAATGAATTGGTTATGGGATGGAGACTGGCCTGAGAGGACGGTCACTTCCCCCAAGCTCTTAGTCTGGCTTGGGATCAAGCAGACATCGTTCTGAGAAGGGCCAGCATGTCCTGGACTGGACTACGGAGGATACCCCATGTTCTTCCAGACACTAGGGAGGCTCCTTTTCCCAAATCTGGTACTGAGACCCAGCCCAAACTACAGTGCTTTGGAACTAGACCTGTTGCCAACCGCTGTATGACTTCCACCAGGGCACTCGACCACTCTGAGTTCTGGTCTCCTTACCGTCAAATAAGGGCCTGGACAAGACGAACTTGTGGATTCCTCCTATCTTTATCAGCCTTCAGTGCATGGCTAAACCAGACTTTGAAGGTGAGGAAGTACCAGAAGGGTGACTTGTAGATATGGAGAAGGGTAGGCAACACGGTGGGGCGAGATTCTACCTATGTATCTGTAAAACAGGATCTGGAAGCAGGTCAGCGGCAGATTGTACGCATCTGAACCTCAGGCTTTTATTGGCGGGACCTGGCCGAGTTGTCTTCTTCCTGGAGATATTACCAAGGGCCAGGAACTTTCTCCAGAGGGAGAAGAGTCCCAAGACAGTCTACCCCATGGCCTCTCCTCTTGAAGGGGTGGCGAGAGCTTAGCGTCTGAGAGGGGGATCCTCTCACCTCGGGAACATCTACAGTGATCTCAGGGAGGGGAACAGAGGTTGGGAAGCAGATTCAAGGGGCTCCAAAAGATAGAAGCAGGGATGAGAGGAGTGAGCCAGACCAGAAATTGTCAAACGACTCATAGACCTGGAGAATTTCAGAACTGGAATACACCCACGACCTCGTCCAATCCTCTCACTTTACTGATGAGGAAACTGAGGCCCAGAGAAGGAAAGTGACTTGCTCAAGGTTCCTGATCTCTTACTATCACCAGCCAGCCTCAGGACTCCCAGCCTGGTGCTTTTCTGAACTACAGCTGTCTCCCATGTCACACGCAGATCAAAACTGACTGGTCCTACATCTCGTTCTCCAAGGGCTGTGCTTTGGATTATCTATTGCTACAGAAAGTGAACTGAGCAGTGAATTTTCATTAAAACATAGGTTTGATGTGCAGTCCTACTGAAATATCAGCTCCACGAAGGCAAGGATGTTATCTGTTTTGTTTCCTACGACATTCCCAGCACCTAGAACAGTGCCTAGCACATTACAGGAGCTCTATCAATGATCACCACTTGGAAATCAGAAGTCTGCCAAAGATGAGGTTCCAGACACAAAGTGCCTCAAATGGTAGGTATTTCAGGTTTTGGTTGGGGAAGCTATTTGAGGTTTTTTTTCTCCAATCATGTAGGAGATTAGGAGAGCAGTACATAAGACCCTCCCTTCCTCCTGCACACATCCTGGGACCACTCTTGGAGCTGTTTTTTCTGAAGATGTTGTTTTCAAGCTACAAGCCCACATTCCCAAAGGCTCATTAGATGTCTCCTCCTGGATGGTTGTCATGAGTTGAATTGTGTCCCCCAAAAGATATGCTGAGGGTACCTGTGCATGTGGCCTTATTTGATCAAGTTAAAATGAAGTCATACTGGATTGGGGTGGACCCTAATCCAATGACTGGGATTCTTGTAAGAAGAGGGAAATTTGGACATAGACATAGGGAGAATGCCACGTGTCTACAGAGGCGGAGATTGGATTGATGCATCTACAAGCCAAGGAGTGCCAAGTGGCTGGTTCTGGTAAACAGCAGAAATTAGGAAGAGGCAAGGAAGGATTCTTCCCTAGAGCCTTTGGAGGAAGAATGGCCCCGTTGACATGTAGATTTTGGACTTCTAGCCTCCAGAACTGTGAGAGAATAAGTTTCTGTTCTTTTAAGCCATCCAAGCTTGTGATGTTTGTTATGGCAGCCCTGGGAAACCAATACAATGATCTACTGGTTCCTCAAACATGTTTCAGAGACGGTAACTTTCCTCTTCAAGCCCTTGCCTCTCTCAGGTGCACTAATCTTGTTTGTGGTGTCCCCACCTGGCCTTCATCCAGCCTTGAAAAATCTGCACTTCATCCTCATTCGTTCCTTGGCAAATCTTTGCCCCAGTACTCTGTCTCTCTTCTGTCTCTCCCCTGTCACTTTCTTAGTTTAGACCCTTACTCTGGGTGCTTATAACTCCTGCTCCAAACCATCTAACGTAAGATTGAATCATTAATTTTCTGTAATATAGCTGTCATGTGATGCCTCACTCCCCTCTAGCTAAAAACCAAAACAAATGACCTTGTAGGTGACCCTGCTGTGGGCCCGTTGGCTCCCCTGTGCCTGGCAGGTGTGCTAGGCATGCAGCTGCTGTGAGTGTTGACTGACAGTAACTCACAACTGCTCCTTCTTTGGAGAGTTGCCCTGGGCCAGTGGGAGTCATCACATTCAGGAAGTTGTGCCCTCCCCTCGGGGGTGGCCCACAGCCAATGGGGCACAAAAGGCCAGCTTTCTTGCCTCAAAGCAGGGCTAAATCTGTGGTGTCATTCATGCTCCAGAGCTCCCTGAGATTTCAGGCTGGAGTCCACATCCCTGCTTATCTCCTTCCCCTGCCTTCCCCTGCCTTCCTCCCTCCCTTTCTCCTGAGAGTTCTTCTTCAATGATCACATCACTTGAGTACCATCTCAGGCTCTGCTTTTAGGGAGCCCACCTAAGACCACCCTCAGTAGAGCAATGGAGTCCCTCAGTAAAATCTGTATGCCTTTACTCGGCATTCAGACCCAGAGTTCCCACTCTCCCAACCTTGTCCCCACGTCCCCCTTCCTTTGCTCTGAGTGCTGAGCATAGTAGATTGTTGAAGTGTGTTTTGATTCAGACACATGTTCCTCCACTTCCCACCTTGAAGCCTTTTTTGTGCTCTTCCTTATGCCTGACCTTCCTCCTCTGGCTCCATCATCCATGCGCTCTGAAGCACTATCCACACATGTGCTACCTCCCCACGCAGCCTTCCCTGCCCTAGGGCCGGAGGTGCCATCACTTCCTCTGCTGCTCTCTAATGACACAAATCACTTTCTGCTGAGTCATCTAGGGTAACAGGAAGTTAAATCACATTATTTCTGTCTCAGTTGAGGCCCCAAAGTTAACAGATGCCAGCTAGTCCACATACAAAGTGAGGTTAGAGACCACCCCAGCAGGACTTACAAAGGAGGTGTCTGAGAGCTGGGCCTCTCCTTAAGAGAGGCTGGGAGGCTGGGGGAGCTGCAGGTTCAAAGGGGAGAATCTCATCTCTCCATGTGTGGAGGGTGAGATCTGGTGATCGGGTTTAGAATTCATGTATGGGAAACCTGGAGACTCAGGAGCTGTACCTGGCCACCTGCTTTGATGGCAGATGAGTCTGTGTTTGTAGGGGGCAAAGGATGCTGAGGATTTCTCATGGAGCATCTGGGGGCCAGCTGTGGTGGGCTTATATTCTTTCCAAAGGGGTGGACAGCAGGTGCGCAGAGATTGAGGGCAGATGAAATGACAGTTGGATAGCGGTGCACCTGTGTCAGGGACTGGTGACAGCTGAGAAAGCTCAGCAATGGGTGGGGAGGGTTGTCTCCAAAGAACCCGCAAAGGCTCCGTATGAGAGAACAAGTGTGCGTTACACACATGCCACGCCCAGGGAGAGCACTTGACAGTACCGGGCATGTTAAACCTTTCCTGCTCCGTACCTCCCCCACCCCCAAACTTGGAGGGGCAGGAGTGGCCTGCTAAGTGGGGGAGAGGAGAAGGAGCTCTACTGGGGGAAGTGGGAGAAGCACATAGACCATGTCCCTCCCCTCCCCAAAGCAGGAGGCTGGCCAGAGTCACCCCCCACCTGGGGTGGGCAGCGAGGGAGACCTTTGAATTCATATGAAGGTGTCCGCTCTGGCAATATGTAGACTGGACTTAAAAAGCACACAAGTTTTATTATGGAAATTTTCAAACATATCCCCAAGTAAAGAGAATACTATAATGGACTCAGACGTATCATGGCTCAGCTTCAATAGTGATCAGCACACGGCCAGTCTTGTTTTATCTGCACTCTACTCTTTTCCCTTCCCCATAATGGACTGGACATTTTAATCACCAAATGAAACAGGTTTTTAATGCAAGCAAACAGACAGATTTTACTGCGTAAAAGTAGTTTTGGCTTGTGTGGAGAGGATAGTAGTTTTCCCTCTCTGCGCTGTAGTTAACACAAGTTCATAGTCCCTGTCCTTCTGACCTCACATAAGATGCTGGCCATGGACGTCTTCTGGGAATGGTCATGTGCCAGGTGGATGGGAGAGATGGTGATGATGACATCAGGATCAGAGAGTAAATGGATGGGGGGGGTGTGTGTGGCATGTGGTTGTCACGTGGGTGGCATGCAGTTGGTGTGGGTGGCGTGTGGATATGGCATGTGGGTGCTTATTAGTGGTATGTGGGTAGAGTATGGGTGCCATGCAGTTGTGTGCCGGCGTGCGGTTGGTGTGTAGGTGTCGGCCGGTTCACCAGGGCTCAAGATGTGTAATGATTTATCTGATTTGCCTTCCCCTGTGTCTTCCCTCCCAGCGCAGCCGCCTGCATCTCATACATACCAAGGTTCTTATCACATCAAGAATTCATAATCATCCCAAAATATTCAATGGGGATATGAAATATTTACACATGAGGCGCCAGACGATGAAACGAGCCTGTCCCCAGACCCTGGCGGAAACCTCTCTCCTGCAGGGACAGGAATGGTGCTGAAAAGGGGCTGAGGGTGTCTTCAAGAGTCCCCATGTGTCCTCCCAGAGCTCTGGGGCCTCCGCAGCACATACTGGGTGTCCTTGTTTGGTGTGGGAATCAGATCTCCAGCCCCCTCCTTGCTCCCTGTGTGGGCATCCCCTCCCAGGCCCTCCCACAAGGGCGAGGATGCCTCTACTTGGCAGGGCATGTTTGGGGGGCAAGGTGGGGGTGCCACAGGAACATGGAGAGGGGCTTGACCTATGTCATGGGAACACAGAATCTTGGAAATGGAAGTAGCCTCAGAATTTATCCACTTGTCCTTCCCCAAAATGCTGCAGGGATCCTCATTTATCTTCTTGCTTAACTCCAGCAAGAGGGAGCTCACTCCCCTCATTTAATAGCTGGTGACTTGTGGTTAGATTAGAAAACTCTCCCTTGTCTTGAAATGCCTACAAACTTCACTTGCTAGCCCTCTTCAGCTGCCTCTGAGGGGTCACCTTGTCCATCCCCCTACCAGTCTGGGTCCTCAGTGTCTGGAGGCCCCCAGCCCTGTCAGCCGCACTGGGACGCACCAGAGCACAGATGGGCCCCTGAGCAGCCCTAATGTCCTCGTCTGTTTAATTAGCATGCAATTAGCCTAATGCATATTTCAACATTGCACCAGAGCTGCTCATTAATCATCTGTAGCTGAGGACAGACAGACAGACAGACAGACAGTTGTCCTGCAGAGCCAGGAGGAAGAAGGTCTTGCTGGTGACTTTTCAGGGACACAGCACCCCCAGAGGGTTACAGAGCAGCCTGGAGGGCTATGCCATGTTAAATGGGCTAAACTGCTTTCCTCCAGCTTCCAGCACAGGAAAACAATGCCCAGGCTTCCCCATTGCAGCTCTACCCTGCCTTGGGCCAACAGAATTGGCTGTGGCTTCCTGCTAGTAATGTCAACTCCCCAAGTATGCTCTCTCCCCCAGTAGGCTGGGCATCCTTTGAGGACAAGAACCCTGTCTTCTCTTTCTTCTTTCTTCTCCTCACCCCACCCAGAATTCCGGCTAAGGGCTATGATTCTTAACAGAAAGAGCACTAGACTTGGAGTCACTGAATGCATGTGTTATGTTGACTGAGCCATGTCTTCTGGCAGAATCTGTTTCCACCATAGTGGAGTGGAGAGAACAGAGGCTTGCAGGCTCGATCTGTGATCCATTTCAGCTCCACCACAGGCTAGCTGGGTGACCTTGGGAAAGTGCCTTAACCTCTCTGAGCCTCCATTGCCTCAAATGCAAATGGGTTCTAATAATACCTACCTTATGGGGTTGGTGGAAAATTAAATTAGTTAACACTGTGCCAGCACTTGTAGATACTTAAGACACAATGCTTTCCTCCCTCCCTTCTATCTCATGCTGTCCTGAATTCCCAGGCCTTTTCATGGACTCTTGACCCTTTGCTGTGGGGAGAGTCCTAGAGGATAAAAGGACCCTTATGACAATAAGTTCTGGGTGGACCTCTGAGTGGGGAGAGCTGGGGTTTTTACTGAGAGGTGGGATGTAGCCTTGGGTGGGTAAGGCAGGGCATTCCTGGTAGACATCCTATTTTGTGTGAGGATAAACTGGAATCCAACACTGTTACTGTCTGACCCTGTGCAGCAGAACACGGAGGAGCCTAAATATTTCATGGTCAAATTCATCAATAATGGAGACTGAGACTAAATTACATAACTGTCACCTTTCAGTTAAATAATATTTTCTGCAGGGGGCTGGGAGGGGGCCATGAGGCCTTTATTGCAAGTCATGAATGATTTAGGCCAGCAAACAAAGGGAATCAGGAAGAGAAAAAGAGAGAGGGATTTTCTAGGATCACCTAACGCATCATCCCATCATCCAGGGGTGGCTGGAAGGGATCTGAAAGGTGTGAGGGTCTTGGAGGAGAGGGCACTACTGGGTGTATCTACAGGGAGGCTTTGGGGGTTGAGGACACATCTTCCAGAGCCAGGTAGGGTGATTAATATGCCATCTCTGAGTCTCACTGCCAAGTTGTTCATTTTACATGGATACAGACAGAAAGTAGCTCAAAGACAACCAGAAATCAAGGGCTCTGTCTCCCCATCAAATAGAAAGGTACTCTGGTTGCAGAGAGTTGTTTATGCCATCAGACCAAGGGCTTCCTGAGGGCAGGAAGTGTGTCTCCTCCATTAGAGTTGCAGCCCCTATAGACAAGAACTGTGTCTTCCCCCGTTAAATTGGGGACTTCCAAGGCCAGGACCTGTGCCTTCCTCATTAGAGAGTTCCCTGAGGGCAAGAGCTCTACCTATCTGTCAGACTTGGGAGCCCTTGAGGGCAAGGGTTGTACCTCCCCCTTACAGACCCAGGGCTCCCGAAAGGCATGGCATGATCTGAGGGCAGGTGTCTTGGAGTACAGGGATTCCTAGAGAGCAGGCATCTGTCCTCCCAATCAGAGTGGCACCCCTGTAGGCAGAGACAGGGTCTCCTCCATTAGACCAGGGTCTTCATGAGGTCTTGGCATATACCTTCTCCGTCAGACTTTGGAACCCCTGAGGGCAGAGGCCGTGTCTCCCCACTCAGACTGGATGCTCCCTGAGGGAGGTGCCTAAGTCATTCCCCCCTTCTTTTGCTTAGTGGAGGCCGGAAGGGATGAGGTGAACTGGCGCTGGGTCTCACCAGCAGGCTGGCCCTCCCCTCCCCAGAGAAGGAACCTCAGTGGGCATGTGTGCAAATTCGCCCTGCACTCTCAGCTGTCCGTGGGAAGGGTGAGGGTTGGGAGCACTGTGCCCGCTAAGTGTATAATTACACAGTACTTGGGGTAATTTTCCTCTTCCTCAAGAAGCGCACGTTGGCCCTGATTTTCCTATCTGCAGATTGTAAGCTTGTAATTAGCAGCAAATTACCCACACAAGTGACAAATTTTTGTGCTTTCAAGTAAACAGACAAAATACCCACAGTTCATAAATTGCCTCTCGGTGCAGCAGGCACCTGGCTCCCAGAGATGCCCAGCCTGCCCACACGTGGCAGGGAAGGGGGAGACAGCCGGTGTGAGGGCCGAGGCTGTGGCCAGGGGGCTTCAGGGTGGACTGGCTTGCCTAGAGTTGGTCCTTCCTACTTGCTGATCAGCACCAGCACATCAGAATCCTTGGTCCAGGTCAGCTTCATGGTCTCTGACATGGATGTGGAGTGCCAGGGTGGCAGCACCAGTCTTGAAGATAAGAAATAGATCCTCATGCCCCCATCTGTCACCTAGGAGCTCATTGAAACTAGTCCTGTGTCTTCTCCCAGCCAGTTCCACCTCTCTGGGTTACCTCGTGTCTATTACCTGCCTTTGAACACGATTCTTAAACTTTTTTTGCCATGGAATTTTGGCAATCTCATGAAGCCTTGGGACCCCTTCTCAGTATAATATTTCAAATGCATAAAATTAAACACACAGGATTACAGTGTGTTGAAATGTAGTTCTAGCCTCACATCCAGGGTTGGAACCAGCACCAGCACATTTCTTGTCCTTAGTTCTAGAGGGATGCACTGATAAGAAGCATGAACTTCAGCATCAGATAAATTTGGGTTCAAATCCTGGCTCTGCCACTTTCTGGCTATGTGACCCTGGGTAAGCCAGGCAGAGCTGGCCTGTATTGGTTTGTAAGAACTGATTGTTAAATTTTCTTGAATTTTATGAGCTTATTGACATCAAGTTGGTAGCTTTAAATTAGTCTTGGAAGAATTATTTACACCACAGAAATAGGCAAATACTACAATTCCTTCTTCCTTTTTTTTTTTCCTGTAGAGCTAGTTCCCAGCATACCACCGCCTGGCAGCTTTCACTTTTGAACTCTGGTGAGCCCTGAACCACCACCTAAGAAGTTCTGCTACCCTTTAGGAAAGACCACCACATGGCAAATTCCAATGGAGAGGAAGAGACCCTGAGACTACATGGAGGAGAACCCGAGAACCCAGGGATATGACCCAGTAGAGCCTTTCCAGCTAGCCCCCAGCCTTTTGAGCCCTCCTTGCTGAGCTGCCCAACCTGTGAATGAGGAAGTCATGAACTTCCAGCCCGAGGAGACATCACATGGATCAGAGAAGACCTGTCTCTACTGTAACCTGTCTAAATTCCTGACTCATAGAATTATGATCAAATAAAACACTTGTTGTTTTAAAGCATTAGGTTTGGGGGCACTTTATTATGCAGCAATAGGTAACTGAACTGCCATCTATCCCGGAGGCAAAGAGCCAGATGGCCCCATGTCACCTATCATGGTCTTCATTACGTGCCTTTTCATCCCTTTCTGCATTGCCTGGGTTGCAGGAAGCCCAAAGGAGAGGTGCCCCAGCTCTCTTCACCCCAACAGGGGCAGCCTCACTTGCCCCTGAGCCACCCCGATCTTCTGGGGATCCCAGAGGGCTTCCCATTCACACCCCTCCCCCATCCCACATAAGCAGACAGGGCGACATGGCACGAGGGATTCTGCTGAGGAGGCTGGTGTGCAGCCGGGAGAGGAACAGAGCCCCCTCCCTTCCCTATTGACATTTGAAAAGGACAAAATTAGGAGGAAGGTAAATGCTATTCTTCCCTTCTCCTAGGGACCAGGGAAGAAGGAGTCAGACACCAAGGGTTCTGATTTTTTAGAGTTTAGAAAGGGTGCTGGGGTGCTAGGCACGAGGTCACTGCAGGACGAGGGGATGGTTGCTGGTGGGCTCAGCATCCTCCAATGGAGGTTACCTGGGGCTGCTGTGGGGCAAAGCTGCCCTCTCTATCCCATTCCAGTGCCCCTGAGCCTGGGTAGATCTGGTGGTCCCAACCAGGGGTAATGCCACTGATCTGCAAAAGTGTTTCTAAATGCCTGACAGATACTAATTTTGAGGATTTGCAAATGAGAAATTAGAATTCCCAAGAATTCTTGGAAATTTCTAAAATCATAAATTATTGTGTGTTTGTCATAACATTATTTTATACATTTTAAATAATAATGATTATCATTATTAATGACTGTAAATAATGAGTGATGGTAAATAATGAACAGTGAATCATTTTTCTGTAATAGGGTTATGTTAAAAGTTTCAGAGGTCTTTTGTTTAAAAATAAGATATGCTAAATGCGTGGATTATTATTGCTATGAACCAATATATTTTGACAAGATTATATATTTTAGTAACACATAAAATTGCCCCCTACCTGATTTAGACATTTGATAAGAGAAAACATTAAAATAAGGAAGCATTAACACAAAATTAATGCCAAATAAAAGTCAGTAAAAAATTGAAAGCTAACATATTTAATATTAAAATTTTTTCATTCTTCAAGTGAAAATTTTAAAACACACAAAGTATTAATTAACCTGCCACTCTTGATCTTTGTTTTGCAACAAATATCCCAGATATAGAAAAAAATTCTTTTCTGCTGACACTGATTGAATCATCAAGCATGTGTCCAAAAGGCATCTTCAATTTGGGTGTTAGGGTACATATTGCTTCATATAAGCTCATTTATTTTTTTTTAACAATGAAAGTCCTTTGTCTGCTTGCCCTGATTTTCTTTTTCCCACCGAAATTGATATTGCTTTTGCTCATTCAGATTTCAGATCAGTTTCTACTTTTATGTCTGAGAATTCCACAACATTCTTATCTTCTTCTCTTCCATAGCAAATATTCAAACACTGGAAAAGGCCAGTGACCATGACTGGATAATATTTGAAGAATGTAACAGTTGGATCTCCTAGAAAGGTTAACAGTACTACACATACTAAAATTGCCAATTTAAGGGCTTATTTTCCTTCCAAAACTTATTTCTTGAAATATTGCTCACAGGATTTTTATAAAGTACACTATGCATTCAACTCGTTAATATTTATTTTATTTGTAAGAATGACTCACCATTGGCAGCAGAGAGGGCCACAAACATGCATTGATATAATGGCAACAACAATGAGCAAGACTAACTGATTAGATGGTGATGTTCTCACCTGTGAGCTCCTGTCCCAGCTCCCAGAAATTTTAACCTTTGACTCCACGTAGCAGGGTTTCTGGCTCTTGCTTTCAACTTGACATCAGTTCATTCCTTTGAACCAGTAACATCTGTATGTTGATGATGAAGCTTTAATTATCACAGGAGAATTATAATACTTTTACCCGTTTTTCAGATTTCTTGGCTAACTTTTCCGGGGCTTTTGGATTTGGGGAAGACAATCCCTGAGAAATGCTGGCATTGTAACACTAGGTCTACAGCATGGCTTAGAGGATGCGAGCTTCCTCCAAGGAGAGTGAATTCTCAACATGCCTCCCTCTGGACAGGATGGGACGCTGTTGCTCAGGTTTGGAAAGGTCATTAAAGAGAGAGTTGTACTCTGGTAGAAGGACCACCCCACTTCACTGGCACCCCCAACCCCCACCTCACCTGCTGGACTCTTACAAGGCAGTGTTCCCCGGAGACCTGTCTTTAGCTCTCTTCTTGTCTTCAATTTCATGCTCTCTGGGGCACCTCATCCATGATCTTGGTTTCAATGCACTGATGAAACCCAAATTCATGTCTCCAGCCCAGACCTCTTCCACTTTTTTACCTAAAGACCCATTTGCAAGTCTTTCCCTTCCTATCTACATGACTCCAGACTTTGCTGGTTTAGAAGTCTGAATATCCAAAGTAGGAATGCTTCTACTAGGTGACAATATGGTCTCATTGAGCTGGAAGGTGAGTTTGTCACCAGGCACTTTTGGTTTCTCATGCAAAAAGGGGGCACTGTAATATGTCGGCTGGGGTGATTTACCCGAACTATGACTGGGAAGCAATGGGGGCAGGGAAGCATATGGGACACCTCCTGGTACTTCTAGGTCAAGTGGTAAAAGTTAATGAAAGACCATGGCAACATTATTGAAGTCTCATCCTTCTCCAGAAAGCTTAAGATTACCCCACCAGATAAAGAACATCGACCAGCTGAGGTACTTGAGAAGACAAATGGAACATGGGATGAAATGAAAAATACCAACTACAACCTTGTGATCAGTTGCAGAAACAAGAACAATAATATCCACCCATATTGTACTCCTTGCTTTGTTATGGATATATTTATGTATTTTAACAAAATTTCCTTTTTTCTCCCATCTTCATTCCCCATTATTTTTATGTAGGGATGTTTTTGATGGTTATATTTGCAATTTATTGCATAGATTATAGAATTTCAAGATGGAATCATGACAGAATTAGAGGGAGAATGGATTTTCCTAGTTATCCTGGTATAAATTACTGATACGAATTTGGGTTGTCCTTTGGGGAGAAGGGTAAGCTTTCATTGTGAGGAATAATTACATGATGTTAGGTAGAAGCCAGCTTGGGTGGTGCTTATGGTGGGCAAGTTTAACAAAGGATGAAGGGTGTATATTGATGTCAGACAGCCAAGAGGTGGACCATAGTGGATGTTTGTCATCCTTCTAGGTTGCCTAGGGCTTTTAAACCCTATTTCTTTATTTGGGACCCCCATATTTTCTGTGTTTGATTTTCACCTAAGTAGAAGCCAGGAGCTCACTTTCCCAGGCTCCCCTACACCAGGCATGTAACTTAGACTGCAATGAACAAATGTATCCAGAAGAGTCTCTGAAGAAGCATGGCATCTATTTCAGCAAGTGTGGCTGCAGATACACCCAACTTCCAGAGGCTGTGAGATGGTGAAAGTTCTAGGTAGCACCACCCCTTAGACCTGGATGAGAGGGATCCCTGCTCTGGACCATGCATGTGAGAGAGGCCTGCTCTGGTGCTCCTCCAGCCACACTCCTCCTCTCAGAGCCAGAAATCTGTAGGACCAAGGGACATGCCTATCCAGCACCCACACCTCCACTTCCATTTCTGGCTTCAAGAACCAGGATCCCAACCTTCCTATCCAAATAGCCTCAAGCCCACTTCCAGGGCTTGCACAGGCCTCTTTCCTGGGTCTGTCTTCTGAGGGTAGATCATGCTGCCCTTGTGCCCTAAAGCCTGAGGAACAGCCAAGGGGAGTCTGTGGAGGGCGTGAATAGAGCTTGGGCCCATGGGCAGGAGTGTTTTTACACACAAGCACTTGAGGCCCTTGCAGTGCAGGTTGGGGCTGAGGGGAAGAAAGGAGGGGGTTGGGGGCAGGGGCCAGAAGTTAGTCCCCTGCACCACCATGTTATAGCCCAGTTCTGAGGATTCTAAATCTGGACCTGACCTTCCCTTTATATATAAAGATATATTTGTCCAGGTAGCAGAATATGTGAAAGATAGTATTTTCCAAAAATGCTAACAGCAGTATTTCATCTCACTTGCTCTTTCAATTGTTACTATCCCCCACCAAGAGGCAGAGAGTCTATTTCCCTTCCCCTTGAATCTGGGCAGGACTTTGCGACTGCTTTGATGAATAGAATTTGGCAGAAGTGGTACCATATGTCTTTGGATGCTAGATCATAAAAGGCAATACAGCTCTGTATGGGTGTCTCTTTCTTAGGAATCTTGCCCTTGGAATCCATCCACCATGCTGTGAGGAAGCCCAAACAGCTCACATGGAGAGGCACACGAGGAGAGGAATTAAGGCTGCCAGTCAACTACCAGACGTGTGAGTGAATAAACCTACAGATGATTCCAGTCCTCAGTCTTTGAACCTTCCAGCTGAGGCCTCAGACATTACAAGGGAAGAGACAAGCAATTCAGGACCTGACTTCTTGATCTACATAATCTATGAGCATAATAAATGTTTGTTTTATACCACTAAGTTTTGGCATAAATTATTACACAGCCATAGTAATTGGAACAGATTTGAATATATTTCATTTAATAGATTAAGTCTGTAATTTTGAAATATTTTCATATATGGTATAAGAGCCTCCATTTGTGTTCTTGCCCTGGGCCTCACAAATGTTAAGGACTATCTCTAGTGTCCAGCACCCAGTGTCATTGGTGTAAGCTACAGGGTCTGTGCCCAGTCATGGGGGTGGAAGGGTATCCACAGCAACTGGTCTAGGATGTCATTTGGACACTGTTTCTGGCTATGTGGTTTCCAAAGCCTTGTCCTCTGGTCCTCCCAGAGATTCTGTGAGCCACCTAATCTCCTTTGTAAATTCCTTTTCTGCATAAAGCAGCCAGAGTGGTTTTTGTTGCTTGCAACTCAGAAACCCTGATTCAAATGAAAACTGGCTTCAGGTTATTTCACTTTGATTCAGTTCGACAGACATTAATTGAGTATCTGCTGCACGTCTGGCCCTATTTTAGACAATAGTGATACTAAGATGAATAAGACAGAATTTTATTATTAGATAATAATAGCTAACACTTACTGAACACTTGAATTGTGCCAGATACTGTGCTGTGCACTTTTCCTGCTACGTCTCCATTCTCACAACTACTTTATGTGGTAGGTACTATCATTAGCTTCATATTATTGCAGACAAGAAAACTGAGGCTCAGAGAGGTTAAGTAACTTGATCAAGATCATACAGCTACTAGATGGTGGAGCTGGGATTAGAACCTGGGGCCATCTGTCTGCAATGACTGCTCTTAACCATCTGCCTCCAGGAGACACCTGTGTTTGGTGGGAGAACATGCAGATAACGTCATTATAATTTCAATGACTTAAGGGTATTACTAGGAGCATGAAGAAGGAGCGCTTAGTGGAGGTGCAGGAAGACTTCTGGGAAGAGATGTTGCCTGAGCTGAATCTTGAGGGATGTGGGGACCTGGTTAGATGGAAGGGATGGACAGCGCACTCCAGACTGTGGGAACTGCGTGTGCAAAGGCCCAGAGGAACGAACTGGAGTGAATGGAGTGGCCACACTGCAGTGTGTGGGCCAGGAGCAGAGGGAAGGAAGGCAGGGCCAGATCCTAAGAGTGCTGTGCACTAAGCTGAAGAGTCTGAACTTGATCCTGGAGGCTGTGGAGAGCCACAGAGGGATTTTCAGTGGATTTGTGATTCACATATCTCCTCTGGCAGAACAGGGGGTTGGTTTATAGGGAATGTGGGCTGGAAGCAGGAAGCTATGGGGAAGCTGTTGAATAATCCAGGTGAGAAATGAGCAGGGCTGCACTGTGTGGAGGTGGGAAGAGGAAATAGATGGAGGGGTTGGAGATGAGAGACTGAGGACATGGAATATGCAGGACTTGAATGTGCATCTGAGAGGAAAGGAAGAGCTCTAGGTTAGGTCCCAGGTCTCTGCCTGGGTGATGAGAGAAGGGGGAGCCATTCACTGAGGTGAGAAATGCGGGGGATGGAGGCAGCCTCAGGGAGCTTGGCCAGGAGATGCAGCCGATGCTGGTTAACTATTACTAAGTGCAGGTAGCACTCCAGGCCCTGTGCTAAGGGCCCGCCTCATAGGGATGAAGTGAAGATTAGATGAGTTAATAATCGTAGTTGGCTTAGAATAGTGCCTCTCACAAAGTAAGCACTCTGGAAGAATTTGCTATAGTTTTAACTATTGTCAGCCTTGTTTTACAGATGAGGAAACTGGGACACAGAGAGGTGATGTGGCCTGCCTAAGGTCACACCGCCAAGAAGCCAACAGTCTGACTCCACGGTAGTGCTCCTGGCCTCACGCCGCTCTGTCTGCAGGTCGCTGAGTGCATGTGGGGATCAGAGGTGTGGGGCAGATAAAGTCACACTGGGGGAGTGTGAAAAGGATAAAATTGGTGGCCAAGGTCCTAGGCCAACCTTGACAGACCCTGGAGCTCACAGTGAACTGCAGCGTGGGACCAATGCTTAGTGTCCCCCACTGAAGAGTGGGGATAAACATAGTATCTCTTAAAGCGTGGCAGTGAAGTTGAAGTGAGGTAATGCTGTAGGTGTACTCCGTAAAGCTTAGTCATTAGTGTTATTGGTGCTGGTGTTTGCATATCCAGGGTTTAGCCCAGTGTCTAGGACTTAACACATTCCTGTGGAATAAATGTCTGAAACCACACACCTTGTCTGGTTCTGGCTTCCCTGTGGGTGAGTCACTCAGAACCTGTTTCCTTCTCTGCAGACTGAAGACCGTAATCACCACCTAACAGGCTTCTGGGGATTAAATGACAAAATATACGGCTGTACTTTGAGGACTGTGGAGTGTCCTACAAATGCAGTGTACAGTCATCCTCTCTGTCTCTCCCTTCCCTGGAGGTGGTTGGGAAAAGACTAGAAAGGAGAGTGGGAGGCTGCCTTGAACTGATGGGCAGCTCAGTTCCTTGTCAGACAAGTGTGTGAGGTCGGCAGGGCAGTTGGGAGGATGTGGGCCAGGCGTGGGCTGGCGCTGATCACCAGGCCTGGGAGGGGTTGTTGAGGCTAATGGACTATGACCTCCCCCATGCCTGTCCCAGCTCAGGTCCAATGGTTTGGCATCCAATGGTGTTACATCTGGATGTATACTTGCCTCTGCACACACGTGTGGGCATGCACACTTGGGGTCACCACAGCTGTCTCCCAGAGTAAGGAGGTAGAAGTACGAAGTCTTTGGGAAGCCTGCTTCTCAGATTAATTCTATCCTGACCTCCTCTCACATGCAGGAGAGAGAACTGGAGTACTTGGAGCATCTGGTTTGTTTGGGTGTCTATCCTGGTATCTGTAAGCTGAGCATGTGCACATGTGTCTCTATGGGCTGTGTGACAGTGCCAGTGGGCCACACACAGAACAACAACAGGGTCAGCAGTGATGGGGGTCATACACCATGGCATATGCTGGCAGTACCAGTGGTGGTGGTGTTGAGTGTGGGTCAGTGGTACTGATACAGGAAAGTGGATCCCAAAACTGGGGTCCCGCCTGAAGGCCAAGTGGGTTCTTGGCTTCACACAGGAAAGAATTCAAGGAAAGAATTGCTGACAGAGTAAGGCAAAAGCAAGTTTATTGAGGTAAGAAAAAAAGTGGTTGCCCCAGGGACAAAGCAGTGGTTATCTCTCAGAGCAACAGAGAGTAGCACTTTGTGAGTTGCTGGGGTCTTATTTTATACCTTCTGTTTAATTTTATGTTCAGTGGAGGGAGGATTATTCATAAGATTTCTGGGAAAGGGGTGAGGAGTTCCTGGAACCAAGTGTCCCTCCCCCTTTTAAACCATATAGGGTAACTTCCGGGAGTTGCCATGGCATTTGTAAACTGTCATGGTGCTGGCAGGAGTTTCTTTTAGTATGCTAATGCATTATAACTGGTGTATAATAAGCAGTTAGGGTAACCTGAGGTTGTTTTGCTTGGCCATCTTGACTCTAGCTGCTTTTGGCCGGCTTCTCCACCACCTCCCATTTTATCAGAGACCTTGGTTCCGTTCTTACGACTCTTTATCGAGCAGGACCTGCCGTTACCCTATCCCAGTAGCCTCTTGGCTGCCCCTTTACACATGGCAGCCATTTTTCTTGCAGGTCAGGCCTTTCCTTGAGAGGGATGGTGATGAGGCGACGTTGGGAAGAGGAGGAAGGAAGAGGAGAGGTGTTCTCATCTCTCAGCACCCCACGTTCAACCAGCCCTGACAGTCCAGATCTTACAATATCATTTTTTTCCTCCAGAAAGCAGGTCACTTTTGCTGGTGTGATTGAGGAGGTGATAAGTGGGGAAAACTCCCTGCTGTGGTACTTTCATCTAGGTGGGGTGAACACACTCTGCCTGGCCTCCCTCTAGACCTTTGCTTAAACTGCCCCCACCACCCAGAACGCCCCCCGTTCAGCTTGACATCTCACCTATCCATAGAGCCTCAGCTCAAATGCACCTGCTCTATTAAGCCTTCCAGGGTCCCACATGATAGAATTAAATTCTCCGTTTTTGATGTGCTCCTAGGTTGCAAAGACAACTGTGTAGTAAGTAGGTTGAATGGCTTTGAGGCCAACAATTCTGGGTGGGCCAGATTATGTTACACCGTAATTTGGGTCGATGTCCTTCTCCGTTTTAGACTGCAAATTCTTGGGGTTCAGCTCTGTGTGACACTAGGGCCTGGCCCAGTGGTGTGCTGGTAAGTGTTTAACAACCAGCTCTCTGGGGGACAGGCTCTGCTTTGTAGCCTGAGTGTGGAATTGGGAAGAGATGTGCCAGTTTGTGAGCTGGTCCGAGCTGGTTCGAGTACACAATTGCTGGTTCACCTCTATGAACCATAAATGTTGACGATAGCTAGTGTCTAGCACATAGTAGCCCTCAATACATGTTTGAATGAACAAATGGATATATAAATAAATGAATGAATGAAGAGCTGGATGGGCAGGTGAATTAAATCAAGTGGCTGGAGCAGTGGTGACTCATGGCTGGCTCTGAGGTGGGACAGCAGGAGAGAGGGGGTTGTGTCTGTGGGGCACAGGCATTGGTAGCGGCACCAGGCAGATCCAAGGTGTCTCAGCCCTCCATCCGGAGGGCCTTCCTGCCTTCTCCAGGCTTCCCCCAGTGCTGAGGCTGCTTTGTATTCTCTCCTAAATAACCTGTAATGCTCTGAATGCAGTTTTCTTCTTGGGGCTTTTGTTTCTTCAATCATGACAAAAGCCACACTAATGAGTTATTGGAAAACCCAAGCCCTGCACCAGGCCAAAGAGGCTGGGTGAGCACAGAGGGGGAGGTGCTGAGCATGGCAGCCAAGGCAGGGCAGGAGGCTGAGTGATTCTCTGAAGAGAGCTTGAGCAAGAGGCAATTTAAAAAGCCCTCATAGCTTACATGTGTCCAGGGCTTTACAGTTCATGACTATCTAAAGGAGTCCTGCTCCACAACCTGGCTGGGTAGGTGTTGTTAACATCCCCTACTCAGAGGCGTTTCCACCCCAGGGCCTTTGTACTTGCTGTTCCCTCTGGCTGGAACACCCTTGCCTCCAGATTTTCATCTGTCTCGCTCCCTCACTTCACTCAAGTCCTTGATTGACTACCACCTCCTCAGAGAGACCTTCCCTGCCTACCCTGCCTGAAGTGATATCATCCCGTGTTCTCTACCCCCTGTTCTATTGTAATTTTGTTTTCATAGCATCTATCACAATTGAATGTCTTAGGTTGGATTTTCCCAGAAGCAGACCCCAAGGCAAGGATTTGAGGGCAAGTGGTATTTGGTGACTCCAGGAAATGTAGCCATAGGAGAATGGGGAAGGGAGGAGGGGAGGGAAGGCAGCCAATAAAGGGTGCATTATTTATGCAGTTACCACTGTGGGGAGCTGGAGCTCAATCTCACTGGAGAGCTCTGAGAGACAGTGTAGGGACACAGCCTCTGAGATATCCTGCCCGAGGGGAGAGGGAACTGGAATTTATGACGCTCCTGTGAGTCACTGGCTGAGGGCTTCTCCTGGGGTCCTGGGGGTCCCTGGCCCTTTTGGCTGCTTTGTGGGCAGGCAAAAGAAGGCACTGGGCAAAGGCATGCAGTTGCTGGCAATTAGAAGTCTGCTGAGGGCAATGATGTTAGGATGCGGGGACAGAGGCTAGCACTGACAGATTGTACTAGCCCTGATATGACATTACACTTTTATTGTGCCTTACCCACTAAAATAGAACTTCCATCAGGGAGGATCTTTCTTGTGTTCATTGCTATATCTTGTGTACCTGCAACAATGCCAGGTAATCAAGAAACAGTTGTTGTATGAGTGGATGCCCATTTTTCAGATGAAGATGGTGAGGCTCAGAGACATGAAGAACTGTGCCCAAGACTGGATTCATTCATACAAGAAGTATATACTGAGCATTTACCTTGGGTCCAGCACGCCCAGTCTGTCTGACTCCAATTCCTGGGCTTCCCTTTAATAACTCCCGTCCCCACCCCCCATTTTAGGAAGGGGGAGGTAGGGCTTCCCTGACTTTATTCTATACTCCCTGGCACATAAATGCTCCTGTGTCTTCAGCTGACCTGGCAAAGAGAAGCCTGAGAAGCTTTTTTTTAATTTTTAATTTTATTTATTTATCTATTTTTGAGACAGAGTCTTACTCTGTCACCCAGGCTAGAGTGCAGTGGCTTCATCATAGTTCACTGCAACCTCCAACTCCTGGGCTCAAGCGATCCTCCTGCCTCAGCCTCCCGAGTAGCTTGGACTACAGGTGTGCGCCATGACGCCTGGCTGATTTTTCCATTTTTTGTAGAGATGGGGGGTCTCACTCTTGCTCAGACTCAAGCTCGTCTCGAACTCCTGGCCTTAAGCTATCCTCCCATCTCAGCTTCACAGAGTGCTAGGATTACAGGCATAAACCACTGCCCCTGGCCCTGAGAAGCTTTAAAGTGAGGTTCAGGCATGAGTTGTGCAGCCAGAATCTATGCTGAAATGTTACTTTGTGTTTTCCCATTTCACTTGGAATAATGACAGACCTTTCATCCTCCATCCCAAGAAAGGAAGCAAAGTCAGTGTCTGAGTCCAGGCTTTTTTGCTTCAGAGAACTTTGAGTTTTGTTGTCAAAGCAGCGGGGATGCCCCCATCCAGTTAGCTTTAGGAGGTGGAGTCTCTCAATGGAGAGTGGAGAGAAGGTGGAAGGAGAAGGGAGATGGGGCTAGGTTGCTGGGAAGGGACAGAGATTTGAGACTGTTGTTTGCATCCCTCTGGCCTACAGTGCCAGATGGAGATGTTTGTGTGCTGAGGCCCTGAGGTTCTCCAGGGCCCACTTGTGATCATGGAGAGGGCTGCTGTGAAGACCTCTCAGAGCGTTTCCCGGGCAGTGGGGCCTGACTGGGGCCCAACCCAGGGTTCAGGAGCCACAGGGACAGGAGCCAATCACCATGGCAACCACAAAGGCCCAAGCCCCCTTTCCCTGGGTCCCAGATTCTTCTCTGACTCTGGAGACTCCCCCTAAATGTAACTAAGGCTGATTTCTCAACACTGTGGCAATTGGAGACTTAGGAATCAGAATTTATTTGACTTAAAAAAATAAAATAGTATGATGTTTGTTTATTGCATGCGGATGTTGCAGAGTAAATTCAAACCCACTCCAGTGCAGAGGGACCTAAGGGCCTCTAGATAAAGGGGTCTGAGCTGAGAGGCACACACAGGCCTCCTGGAGCCCTGGCCAGGCAAAGCCAAACCACATGTCAGGCTTCCTGACCACTCAGATGGCCAAGGAGGCCACAGGGCAAACACCAGAGGAACTTAATTAAAAATATATATGTATTTGAAAATAACATTCATTTATTTCTGATTGTAAAAGTAATACATGCTGCTTGTAGAAAACTGGGGAGAAACAAACATATAAAGACAGAAATGCAAATCACTCATAATCCCATCACCCACAATAATCATTAAAATGGTATTAGCTGTCCATCTCATCTTTATTCTATATGCAGTTTTTAACATAATTGAGATCATTTATGTAATTTATATTCTATCTATAGAGGACAACAGGTCCCTGAGCTCTGCATGGTGCACAAATGAACACATACGTACAAATACTCCCCCCCAGACATTCACACGTTAATTTGCACAGACCATGAATAATGAAGCAGGGGAAAGAATACGAAACAGTATTAAGTCCCAACCCTGCTACTAAATAGCACTGTGATTCTAAAGACGTTCCTTTACCTTCTTTGTGCCTCATTTTCTTAATTTTAAAATGGGGTCGATGAAACCTCATTTAACCACGTCACAGCATTTTGGGGGGAGCCAAATGTGAAAGTCCTTTATCGACTGTAGTGATAGCATTAATGTGTGTGTTGGAATAAAAAGATTTAGGAACCCCAGCTTTTGGCATTTAATTTGCTGTGTGGCTTTGGGGCTGTTTTTTAGTTTCTTTGATCCTTAGTTACCACTTTGTTAAATAAAGGACTGGATTATGATTTCTAATAAATCAATAATTTTTAGAATGCTTACTATGTGCCAGGCACTGTGCCCAGCACTTTGTGTGCATTTTCTCATTTCATCCCCTTCAGAGCCCTGTGAGGTTGGCACTATTCTTACCACTGTCTTTCAGATGAGGAAACTGAGATACAGAGAGGTAGAGCAGCTTGCCCATGGTTGCTCAGCTATCAAGCAGTAGATCTAGGCTTAAAATTAAGGACTCCTGAGCACTGCTGTCCAATAAAACTCCTATGATTATGGAAATGTTCTATATCTGCATTGTGGCCAGTGTGACTGAGGAACTGAATTTTCAAGTTTATTGTGTTTAAACACAAATAGCTACTAGTGGCTGGCTATGTGTTGGCCAGTGAAGCTCTAGTATGTCAGCTTTTGGCTCCTCTTCTATGTGAGAGATTGCATCAAGTAGTCGTGAAGAGTATAGACTCTGTCTCTGGAGTCAGACTGTCTGGTTTGAATACAATCTACTTACTGTGTGACCTTGGGGGAGTGACTGAACCTTTCTGTTCCTCAGTTCCCCCATCTCTAAAAGGAAGATGACAAAGGTGGTTGTGAAGGCAAGTGGCCTTTAAGCTGGGCATTTTATGGTTATGCAATTGTAACACACACTCCTTCAGGTAGGCTCCGGGTCAGGGGGTTAAAAGGGGGAGAGAACAGGCTGGACCATCCTCAAGTGGCTGAGTGGGTGGGTCCCTGGGGGTTCCTTCCATATCTTGTACCAGGCGTGGATCCCGAAGGCTCCCTGGGAGGTGGGCGTGGAGGGTCCCCAAGGAGAGCGGGGAGAGCCACATAATGAGAGTTAATCAACAGCGCAGCGAGTCCCCAGGGCTCAAGTCCCAAACAGCGAGCGTGCGCGGCGGCGGCGGGCCGGGACCCCTCCTTGCCCCCAGCCTCTCTCTGAGCAGTCGGGAGCGCATCCTGCGGGGCGCGGGCCGGGCCGGGCCGGGCTGTCCTGGACGGTGGGGCGCAGACAGCAGCTGGGGCCACAGGGGGCTGGGGGCGGGCTGGGCAGAGACGGAGCGCGGGAAGTGCGGTGCAGGTAGGAGGACGCCGGCCGGCTTGCCCTGGGGTCGGGTCGGAGCAGAGGGAGCGGCCGCAGGGCCACGACATCGGACCGTGTGGGTCGGGGTGGGCGCCATTCCTGCCGTAGCCCGTGTGAACGGCGCCCCCTGGAGTTTGTGGCGCGCAGCGGTCGCGTGTGTTCCACGCCTCAAAACCCGCTCCGGATGTCCTGCCCTCGCCCTTCACAGGGATCAAAAAGGGGTGATGGCTAAAGGAAAAGGAATCGGCTGGGACGGTTACACAGGAAGGGAGCCAGGGGAGCCGCGGGCCCTGTCCCTGGGCGCAACCCCGTCGCCCCCTCCCTCGCACCCCAGCCAGGCTTTTCAAGCTTGAGAACATTCGATCCTGCCTCCCGCGGAGCAGCCGGGGAGAGGGTGAGAAAGACCAGCTCAGCGAAACTCGATGCTTTCCGCTGGGACTGCTGAGGCCTGGGAGCAGATGCCAGAGGACCGAGCCACCCTCAGTCTGGCAGAGCCCCGACGCCTTCAGGACGCGCGCCTGACCCCGACCTCCGCTCTCAGACAACATCCGGGAGGCAGCCGCGCAGTCACTGCCCCTGCCACTTCTTCACACAGGGATTTCCCAGAAGATCTGCCCTCGCCTGCCTACCTCCCTTCCCTGAGAATCTGCTTCCCCCAGCCTGTACATAAATCACACATTTCTTCTTATAAAGTCATCGTTTTTATTTGTCCCTAATCTACATATTGTCTGGATAATTTGGACCTCTGTTATGCTGATAATTAAGGTCTTGCCAAAAGCCTACTTTTGCATGAGTAAGTCAGTGTACCCAACTCAGTTCATTTTAATAAGAATACCTCGAATGGCCACTGTGTGCTCAGCCTGGCGCTGGCCAGAGGGATCCACACATGAGCAGGACACCCACCCTGCCCTGGAGCTCACAGCGCACAGTACCCGGATGCCCACTCTAAGCCTGGGGCGGGGTTGACTCTGTGAGGCCAGAGGAGCAGGTGGGGTCTTTGGAGAGGAGCCGGTCTCAGCTGCGCCAGCCCCCTTAGCCAGGGGTGTCTCCCTAGGGGAGGTCAGAGGAGTGAAGTAGGAATGGGGCTTTTTGTTGGGTTGGGGCCTGGCCCCCAGAGAAAGAGGGTTCTTCTCCCTCTGGGTATTGAGGGCTTCATGCCAGCTTCGCAGTCTTGCCTTCAAACAGGCCTCCTTCCCAAGAGCCCAGAGAGACATTTGCATTAAGAGAAAATACCCAAATAAAGCACCAGGCTCCTTCCCTCAGGCTTGGCTGAAATGTGGAAGGCTGCAGGCAACTGGGCTTAAAGAAAGGATAGGAAACACAGAGTAAGCAGCCTAGTTCTGCCTAGAACTGCCTTTCCTAGTTCTCCATCCTCCTAGCCTTTACCCATGTAGTGAACACTTCGTTACTGTTATAGTGTGTCTATTCCTAGATCCATAACCTGGCTCCATTAAAAAAAAATTTTTTTTTTGAGACAGGATCTCGCTTTGTTGCCCAAGCTAGAGTACAGGGGCATGCAACCTCAAACTCCTGAGCTCGAGTGATCCTCCTGCCTCAGCCTCCTGAGTAGCTAGGACTACAGGCAGATATCACTATGGCCAGCTAATTTTTCTATTTTTTGTAGAGACAGGATCTCACTGTGTTGCCCAGGCTGGTCTCAAACTCCTGGCCTCAAGCGATCCTCCTGCCTTGGCCTCCCAAAGTGCTAGGATTATAGGCATAAGCCACTGTGCCCAGCCAAATTTAAAAATTTTTTCAGAGACAGGGTCTCACTCTGTCACCCAGGCTGGAGTGCAGTGGTGCCATCATAGCTCACTGTAGCCTTGAACTCCTGGGCTCAAGAGATCCTCCTGCCTCAGCCTCCCCCCAAGTGGCTAGGACTACAGGCATGTGCCACCATGCCTGGCTCTGGCTCCATTTTTATACAGGATCTATAACCCTATAATAGCAGTTTTCCCTGCTCAGTGGGGGACAGCTGCATGCCAGCTTCACAGTCTCCCTAAAGGCTGGGGGCCTTTAGGCCCAGGGCTGTGTCTCCTCCGTCAGACTGGGGCTCCCTGAGAGCAAGGTTGTGTCTTTACCTGTTGAATGTCTCCACACAATAGGATACCAGATATGATGTAGGCACAATGCCTGGTTCAATAAATATTTGTTAAATTAATAAACAGCCAAGAGAATCTGACTTTTCCAGCCCACTTGCCCCCTTCCCAGATGCACCCAGTGGGGAAGGAGAGCCTGGTAAATCAGTGTTCCTTATGCCTCCTCAGAGTGGGGAGACCATATATGTTACAAGTCAGTGTTAAAACAAAATTACTTTTGATCTACTGAATCATCAGCTCAAAAAAGTTAAACAAAGCCTCCCCTTTTCCAACATTAGTGTAGACAAAGGGAGCCCAGGTGACCCTCACTTGGGAAATGGTAGCATCCAGATATCAGGCCTCAGACATAGCTCACAAGACTTTGGAGTCTGGTGCTGGGAGCAATCTTAGAGGCAGTCTAGGCACATCTGCTCATTGCAGAAATGAGAATGTGCAGCCCAAGAAGGGAAGGTCACACAGTGAGGCAGGGTGCAGTCGGGAGGGGGACTCCTGTCTCCTTTGCGTCTGCCTGCCCCCCCATCAGTCTAGAACTGGTATCTTCCATCACTCCTTGTTAAACCAGTCAGTGAATGTGTTTCTGTGCCTCAGTTTTCACATCTGTAAAAATGGAAGGGGTCACACATCTCAACTTACCTCACAGGGACATTTTAAGGATAGTGAATGTGGAATGTCCTGGAAAGTTCAAATGTGAGGGCACCCATGGTGATGGTTGTAAAATAATTTACAACAGAATCTGAATAAATTGGTGTGGGCATGGTTCCCAGTCTCACAGTATAGCCCCAACAATGTTCACCCATCAACTCATAGAATTAGCATTTATTGAGCACCTACTAAGGGTCAGGCACTGTGCCAGGTGCTGGGGATACTATGTCAACCCCTTTAATCTATTTCTCACACAGCACGGAGTGAGCCTACCAAATTAAAGTCGGATTCCCTTCCCTGCTCTGCTCAAGACCCTGTCATAGCTCCCATCGCACTCAGAGTAAAACTCAGTGTCCTGCCATAACCCCAGGGCCCAAATGACCTGCCCTGTAAACCTTTCTGATCACAGCCAAATCCTCCTCACCACCACAGGGCCTTTGCACTTGCCATCTCCTCTCCCCGCAATGCTCTTCTCCCAGATATTGGCATAGTTCCCTCCCTCTCCTCTTTAAGGTCATGACTCAAATATTAGTGGGAACTTTCTGGATACCTTCTGTAACATTTCAGCTCTCAAATTACCTACTCTTTTTTCTAGTTTTAGTATTCTCCTTAATACTCCTAGCTATCTAAATACTGTTTATTTTCCTTATTTAGGTAGTCTGTTGTCTGTCTCTTCACTAGACTATAACCTCCATGAAGGCAGGGATTCTTGTCCATTTTGGTCACATTGAGTCTGCAGTGCCTACAGCAGTGCTGGGCATGTGGTAGGTGCTCATTAAATATTTGTGAGATGAATGAGTGATGAGCACACAGACAAGGTCCCCGCTCTCCTGCAGCCTGCATTCTACCAGCAGAGGGCCTGTGGGGGATGGGGTGAGGAGGGAGTGGTGGGGGCTGCACACCCTGGGCAACAGAAGTCTATGGGGCCCCTTCTCTCCAAAGGTGTCACGACAGGATTGCATTATCACTAGTCTTAAGCTGCACAATTTATAACAGGAGTTAACTGCTTACTAATTAGCAGCTGGAGCCATTAATTGGCTATTTGTTAGCACCCGAATTAATAAACTGGTCTTTCAGTGGGCTCATAACTCTCCCTGTTCCTCTTCCCCTCCCAGCCAGCCTTCTCCCACCTGAAGAGAGATTGTCTTGCTCTGAGATTGAATCAATACCTGCCACTGTATGATTTTCAGAGACAATTTCCCTTGCAAGGCGACGACACCATCTAAGCTAAGACACTCCCTCTCTCTCACTCTCTCCTCTTCCAGGCTCTCACTTGCAGGAGGCAAGCTAGTGGCAGGAAGTGATGGGAGAGCTTTCTAGTAACACCCTCTCACCACAAACCCTGTAGCTGACCTGCTTGGCCAACACTTGGAGCTCCTGGTTCCCTGGCTGGTCATACAACCTGTTAGTCAGCAGCTAGTTCCTGGGACCTGCTGGAGCCCAAGTGATAGGCTTTATCTGAGGCAAAAGAATGGGAAGTGACCTTTTCTTCAGTGGGAAGTGACCTTCAAGCATCTTGGGTGGAACCCAAGACTTGGCAGCCTGGTGCTGACCATGGAGCCTCCAGGCAGCGTGGTCTCAGTTGATCCTATGTGCCCTGTGGCCCACCTCAGGTCTAGCTGTCTAGTTCTCCTGTCCCCACCCCGGGCCCTTAACAGCCCGATTTGGGGTCCAGAGAATTGTTCTCCATGTGTGATGTTCACTTCTTGTGAAAACATTACTAGATACTCAGGCCCTTACACCTCTTCAACATAGAACAGTGGGAAAGAGCAAGGTCACCGAGCCAGGCTACCTAGGTCAAAGCTCTGGTTGGCCACTTAGCAGCTGTGTGAGTCACTAAATATTTCTATGTTGTTCTATAAGAATAACAGCTCTGTCTCCCATAGTTGTTATGAGGATTAATTAACACATATGACAGTGCCTGGCACGTGGGGTCAACTATCATTATTACTCATGTCTCTCAACCACTCTGTGAGATAGGGATCCTACCCACTTTACATCTGGGAAAACTGAGGCCTGGAGAGGTTAAGACTGGAAAGCAGGACTGATGGCTCCCAAGTCTAGTGCTCTTTCCCTCCTCCGCAGCTGCCTCCCCTTGTGAGACACTGGGCTCTGTCAAGGCAGCAGGCAGGGCACACTTGGGGGAGGAGATGGCTGAGCTTATAGGCACACACAAACAGGTATTCATAACGCATACAATTAGCTGCAAAGCATTCACAAGTGGATTAGCTACAGCAAATGTTCAATCCTAGCCTGGCTCCAGTTTGGTCCTCTGCCCCATCCCTCTCCCATCATGAGTCTTCTCTCTCCTCTGGGCTAGTGTGTGTTCATAGAGGGGGAATTCAAGAGAATGTCAGTTGAGTCAGTGGGGTTCCCTGTCCCCGAGTAACTTACCCCAAAGCCAAAGAGGAGCAATTGACTGGTGTTTGGGGTTGGAACAGCCAATTGGAAAATAGGAGGGCAGTTTCCCATGACATAGAGAAGTGTTCCTTCAGCTCAGAATGGGCAAAGCCAGGGAGAGTCAGAATCACTGTGATCACTCCCTGGGAGCTACCTGGAGGAGGTGGGGATTTCTGGGAACCATCCAATAATGGGAAGATGACAATAAAAGAAGTTACTCATCATCGACCCTCAATTGGTGTTACTTCATTTTCAGACTAGGTGGGGGTGGTGGGTGGGAAGAGTCATGATAACTCCTTATCTCTGTGGGGCAGAAAGTGAATTTTTAGGGTAATGGTTGGGGAGGGGGGTGGGGAGTAGAAAGGATGGCTACACTCAGGGTCTCCTGGGTCTGTGGTATCTGGACTAAGATGGGCATCATTCACGAATTCATTTAACAAATCTTCAGCTGGCATCTACTGGGTGCACAGCACTAAGTTGGGTCTGGACCCCCTTATCCTGCCTTGGACCCACGGAAAAGGAAGGAGAGAGAAGAGGAGGGAGGGGATGAAGGGGGCGCGAACACATGGAAGTGGGCTGGAGAATAGGAGTCTTCAGATGTTCTAGGACTTCTGGACTTCTGGAGATGGACAGAAAGGGAGCTGAGAAGGTGTCAGCTGATGGAAACCCCCACCCCCACCCCCCTGCCCATGCCACCAGGCATTTCCCGACACCTCCCACTCCCCTCCTGGCAGTCAGGAACACGTGTTCCTGTGGCACTAAACCCTGGAGGGCCAGGGAGGAGGGACCTAGCAGGAAATGGGCCGGGGAAGGGATGGTTTTTTATTATTATTAAATTTATGTTTTAATTTACATGCAGAAAAATTAACCCTTTTTTGATGAAGAGGTCTTTGAGTTTTGACAAACGCATAGTGTCGTGGAACCACCATCACAGGCAAGATATTGAACAGTTCCGGAGAGCGAGGGGAGGATGGCTTGTAATCTCCCCGCTTGTTAGCTGCAGCGGTTGTCCGCGCTCCCACGGGCGGCCCTAATACAATCCCTGCGCACACGCTGAGATAAATAACGGCGACAGGTGGAGCAGGTGAGATTAGCAGGACCGGTCGCGGAGCTATCGTAGGCCCAGGGGAGGCCATCCGCCCAGCGTCGCAGCCTACGCCCCTCCCCGTGGGCGTTTGGGAGGAGCGCTCTCCCCACCCCTGCTCCGGGAGGGCCGGGTTGAGGTGGCGGAGACCCAGAGTGCGGACTCCAGTGGCTGGAGCGGGCCCGGCTTCGCAGCCGGAAGGACGTGCGCCCCTGGGGCGCTTGGGGGCGCCTGAGGTCCTGGGGGGAGGCAGGATGGAGAGAGGGGCGAGCTGAGGAGATACGGGGTGTCCTGGGGGGAGCTCTGGCAGAAGGGTTCTGCGGGCAAACCTGTTGGCAACCTGTGGGTGGCAGCAAGGGCAGGAGCTCTAAGCGCCACCTCTCCGCCCGCGGCTCAGCTGGCTGTTCTGGCAGTGGCCCCCGCGCCGGACCCGGGAGAGGCCCAGAAGGCCTGGAAAGGGGCGGGGGCTCGGCCGGGGGCGGGGGGATTCCGGAGCCTGGCAGACTGCGCTGCAGACCGACAGCAGGCGGCCCGGCTCGCGCGCCTGCAGGACCCTGGGAACCGCAGGCACCCCGGCCTTTCCCTTGGATCCTCGCTTCAGTCCCGCCTCCCCAAAGTACAAAACATTTACGAAGTGTGCAGAGCCCTGCAGGCTTGCGTTCCCGAAGCCAGCGGCCGTGCCTACCCCGCGAGCGTGCTGAGATCGGTGCGCCCAGCTCGGGCCGCCGGTCTGGGTGTGCAAGGGCGGGCGAAGAGCGAGTGTGCGAGCGCGCGGCTACAGAGCCCGCGCCGAAACCCACGTCCCTCCGCCACTGTCCTCGGGATAGATGGATCCATTTCTGCTTTCTGACATTTTCTTGCGGGGGGGAGTTGCAGGGGGGAGGGAGAGAGAGGGGGACAGAGGGAGAGGGAGGAGGGGGAGGAGAGAGAGAGGGAGAGAGAGAGAGAGAGAGAGAAGAGAGAGAGAAAGAAAGCAGGCAGTCTGCTTCCCCCAGCCCTGTTTTGTTTTCTCTAATTGGTCCTGGGGGAGGCGAGGAAATTGGACAGAGGCTGGGCCGGGCGAGCTGGGCTGCCTTTAATTGGCTCCTTTTTTTAACTGGAGGGGAATCAAACAGGAGAGTGAGCGACAAAGGGTGGGAGAGCGAGAGACCGAACGAGGAGAGGCGAGGAGGAGGAGGAGGGAGGGAGGAGGGAGGAGGGAGGGAGGGAGGCGGGAGGAGCGCGGAATGAAAAGCTCCGAGGGGCGAAAAAGCAGCACAGCAAAGCCCAAGTTGCCGAGAGAGCGGAGCGCTCCCGCGGCCCTGAGCAGAGCGGCCGCCGCGCCCCGAGCCCGGCCCGGCCCCGCCCGCTCGGGGCCCCCGCCGTCCGAGGCCGCCGGGCGGGGGCGGGGACGACCAACTTGGGGCGCGGCACAGCCCCGCTCTCCCGAGAGCTCGGAGCCGGGGAGCGCCACGGCCGCTGCCAGACGGCGGGAGCGGAGCTCGGCGAGCGGAGGCGGCGAGCGGCGCTCGTGCCGCAGCCCCGGCCTCGGCGAGAGCGCGAATATTTTTCAAACGACTCAAACTTTCCTCCTTTCCCCGCCTTCAGGGGCCCCTCTTGCCTGGAATTGCTCTCCAGATTCCCGCGGGGCACCGGGGTGCGATTCGTCCCCAGGGCTTGTCGGTGGCTCGGCTAACTTCGCGGACCCGGGGAGCCGGGGCACTCGCCCTTCGGCCGATCCCAGCCCGCTCTGCTCCCCGGCTCGGGAGGGCCGGGGCCGGGGCTCCTTCGCCGCCGGGAGAGCGCCCAGCCCGGGCCCCTTGGGTCCGGCCGTTGAGCCCTCAGCACCCGCCGCAGGACTGGAAACAGCGGATTAACCCGAGCGGAGCCCCGGCCTCCCCGCCCCCGCTCCACGGAGGGGCGTCCCCAGGGCGGGGAAACGACAAGTTTGGCAGTCGTCGGTGGCCTGTTGGATCCAGGCGCCGCCGCCACCGCAGAGAGGTCCCCGGCGCCCAGCACCCTGTGCGGACAGCCCTGGGGACCCGGGGCGGCTTGGTGGCCGGGGCGCTGGCCGCTGCGCTGGGCGCGCCGAGGCACCCGGGGTCGGGCCAGCGCCCCCTGCGTCCCCACGCGGGCAGCGGCCCCGCCGGAGGAGAAACCCAGGTCGCTACCGCCGCCTCTTCAGTCTCCTAGTCTCCGCCGCTGCTCTCTCTGTCGCCTCTCAGGGAAAGGGGGGGACACAGGGGCGTCGCAGGGCCCCGGCGGATGAGCCCCCCGCCGCCTCTTGGGCTGCGCCGCCTCGCGGGGATGAAGCACCGGCCGTGAAGATGGAGGTGACCTGCCTTCTACTTCTGGCGCTGATCCCCTTCCACTGCCGGGGACAAGGAGTCTACGGTAAGCGCCCGCGTCCCGCTCCACGCTGGCTTAGCCCCGCGCGGAAACTTTGCAAGAGGCGCAAAGTGCGCTCTGCCGGGGTTTGGTGGAGACCTCGGCTCAGACTCTGGAGTGCTTGCCCACGTCCCCTCCCTCTCCAGGGCGTGAGGAGACCGAGCTAACTGCTTCGGAGCACAGGGACCTGTCGTAGGGTCTGGCGTAAAACTGGGAATGTCAGGGGGAGGTACCCACTTTCCCAAACCCTGCTAGGGGCGGGAATGACGAGGAATCCTTGAGAGCACCCAGTCGACTCGGCTCGGGAGACCCCGACGGACCCCAGCCCAGGGCTGGGGCAGAGACTTGCACTGAAACCTGGCTCTCTCCTGGCTTGGCCTCCAGAGTGGAAGCCAAGCGATGCACGATCGGGAGTTGGCGCGCGGCTTGCTGGCGAACCGGCTGCCAGCACCGTGGCCGGGCGGCGAGCTCGCTTTCCCCGCTGTCGCTGCGGCTTCGCTTCTAATGCTCGCTTCTTGACAGCCGGAGCGGATGCCGACATCCCCTGGCTCGGGCGCCTACAACCGTGGCATCCCTTTCGGACCTTTCCTGAGCCAGTTCTTCCTGCCCCCGGTTCCCAGCTACAAAACCCCAGCCCACCTTCCTTCTCCCTGAGCGCGCACACAGACACATTCAGCCACCATCCCCAGGAAACGTGAACACGGCACGCACCCATCGGGCTGCGTGTCCAAACTCTGCCTCCTGCCACGCAGCTTTGCTCCTGCGTCCCCACGCCTTGCTCCCTGGCGCCAAGGGGGACTCTGGTTACCCCTTCACCCTCCCATCCTGTGGGTCTACCCAGGGAAGGCCCCAAACGCAGGCATCATCTGTTCAGGGTCACCCAGGCTCATCCCTCCCACAGTGCCTTCACCCTACAGCACAGAAAGTCGGTCTCCGAAGGCCCAGTTGCGCTTACTTTGCCTTCTCCTGACTGCAGGGTGGTTTTGTAGGTTACTTTTTAGTAATATGTAGCTGGGGTGAGTAGGATTCTCTCTCCCTTTTTCTCTGGCGCTGAGACCCTAATGATTCATTCCCCTTTAGATCAGGGGAGAGTATGACCTGTTCTGTGTGGGGTAGCAGAGGCATTGTCCCCGCCACTGCCAGCCTCAGGTGCTGATGTTAAATGCTTCCTTCTGGAAGGTATCTGGTCTGTCTGTCTGTGCCTGGCAAGAGGAAGGGGTGTCCTGAGGGGTGTCTGGGAGGGGACAGACTCCTGGTCCTACACAGCTAGCTGGCTTGGGCTTAATTCTCTGGTGAGGCTGGGCCAGGCATCTGGCCAAACTCTGCTTTTTAATTAGTTTGTGTGTCTCTTACTGCCTGGCCCCTCACATAGGCCAGAAATGGCAGGAAGGAGGAAGAATGCAGCAGGGACTGGGGAGGCTGGGTTGCTGGGAGGAGGCCACTGGGCAGGTCGTGGAGGCTGTGGCCTCCCCAGGGCAGCGTTCTGGGGGTTCCTCTTTTTTCTTTCTCCCTGAGGTTTCCCTGCAGCTCTACTGCTTCCTCAGAGGTGCCCTAAGAGGGAAGCTGCCAAGGCCTTTGCCTCCTTCTCACCACACCCAGCGGCTCTGGAGAGTGATGGAGAACCCTCACTGTGTGCTGCCAGCCTCCACTCTATCCCTCCCTCCATGTGCTCTTGGGCAGATTGGGCAAACCTATCTCCTGGTCATCCCTTTCCTCCATCCCCTCTAGCTTCCCCAGCCTTCTCCAGCTGCACGGGGCCCATCTTGAGGAGGCTCCTCTGGGCCTAGTCTAGAAACCCCAGCAGTGAGGGTGGGGTTGGGAGACAGTCTCTGTGGACCCTCATTTTGGAGTACTCTGGGGCCAGGATTCAGCTGTAGGCTTATCTGTACCCTTTCCTGTCTGTATTTTGTCCCCTTCTGCCTGTGCCCATGTCCCAGTTGCTCTCACTCAGAGCAAATCAAAGAGGGCTGGGTAGGCTGGGGCCGACCCCTGGCCTTTGGGTGACATTCTTTCCGCCTTTCCTTTCAGAGCTTGGCTTCAGGGAAGGTTGGAGCTTCAGGGGAGTTGCAGGGTGGGACATCTTTATTGAGGTGATGGAGAGATGGGGGAGATTTAGTATGAGGAGGAAGAGGACGGCAAGAGGTCACTAAGTTTCTTGTGATGCTAGAAGCTTTGGCCAGATACAGCAGAAAGGAGCATCTTTGTAGGACTGGGACTGGGTTAAAATAAGTAGGATGGAGAGCTGGGATTAGTTCTTTTACCTCCTCTCCACCCACCCCCCTACCCCTGTTTTTCTCTACCCCCAAAGCAGATGAAGGAGTTGAGAAAGAGTAAGGGTAGCATGTAGGGGCCAGCACCCATCATGGTGCCTGGCACGCACCTCAGCAGATATTTGTTGAATGAGTGAAGGCCTGTGGTTGGGGGGAGGTTGAGGAAAGGCTTTTTGAAATTCTTTCTCCCCAAGAAGTCTCTCTAGGTCTGGGTATCCAGCAGAGCAGTGGGTACTCTTTGTGGGTCTCTGCTTAGGGACAGTCACGGAGTCCTAGGCTGGCAGCCCTAGTACCGAGAAGGGGTTGGAAGCCCAGTGTTGCCCTGGGAGCGAGGCAGTAGGTTTCACTCAAGGCACAGAAGAAAAATGTGTGCCCTGGGGAGGGAGCCCCTGCCCCTCCACCCTCAGGCTTATGTGGCTGAGGGAGGGCAGATTAACGCAGAGGCTGAATTGAGGAGGGGAGGAAGAGCAGGGGTGGTGGGAAAACCCGTCCTGTCCTTGGCGTTTGGCATTTGGCCTGCTGAGGCTGGTAGGAGGCAGGTGCCTGGAGCCCTATGCCCTGCTTACTGCTGAGGTCCACCCATCTGCTGTAAGATCCGCGGTTTGCAATAGGGCTGGGGAGGCACTCTTAGTTTGGCCAGGTGGCTTTGTTCTTCTTTGGGGCACAGATGCTACAACAGCCAAGTGCTGGACCAGATGGTCCATATGGAGCCAGTCCCCCTCCCTCCTCCCAATCTCCTGGCCCAGTTTGTTGTCTTCTGGAGTGGATCTTATAATCTGCTTTCTGGCAGGCTGGGGGGCTGAGCTGGCCCCAGAGGCCTAGTTCTGGGGCAAAGGCAGTAGCCAGGTGATGGAGGAGGAATACCCTGCCTGTGAATAGCATCAGAGAACACCCCCTCTTCTGGCTTCCTTTTCTCTTCTCACAGCAGCCAGACTTCCACCCAAGGGCAGGTTGGTGGGATTCCTCTCCCTGACAAAAACACAACAAACCCCTGGATTATTTAATATGCAGAAGTGGGAATTGACATTATCCTTAAGACAGGTTGTTTGCAACTTACTGGTGGAAGTCAAAATATTTCACCAAAGGTGTCATCAGAAACTACTATCCTATGCTAATTTTTGTAGGAACATGAAGACAGATGTTGAATAATTTGACAAGAGCAACATAGCTTACAAAATTATCACCAAGTCAGGTTTTTTTCCCCTCCTCTGGGGAGCGTGGAGAAGGAATTTCAGGAAGTGAGTCTCCCAGTGCTGTCTCCTGGGTGTTGATCTGGGTGTGGGCACTTGGGATTTTTCCCTAGAGTTCCTACACCATGCCTTGAAACTGTTGTCCACATTTGGCTCTTCCTCTGCAGAAGGCATGACATCTGAAAACTTTGGTTCCCTTGGGCTAACAGAAGGCTTAGAGTTTTCTTAATGTCCTCAAGAAGGTCCATGCTTCTGTCCCTTCTTCCTTCTCAGTTATAGAAATTGCACGAGGGAGAGAGAGCGCCTTGTGTCTGCAAATGCAAGCTGTTTTTGCTTTGCCAGCATCATCCCCTCCTCAAGTTGATATTGGCCCCTGAGCCAGCCTGAGGGCTCCCCAGGCCTTTGGTGTCAGGCTGGAGAGCCCCCCTGAGGTTCAGGGTCCTCATCATGTCCCTTCCTATATTATAGGCTGGGAATCTGAGCTTCACGGACAGGTAGGGGCTCTAGGTGAGGGGAGGAGGTTGGTTAGAGGGGATTTAATTAGCCAGGAAAGCTCTGTTGAGGGAGTAGGCTGGGGATAGCCAAGAGTCCACGTGTAATTGGCCAGGCTTGGCTGTGAGCTGCTGGGGCCGGGGTGGCAAAGCCTCATTTAGAGCCTGGTATTAGCTCTGCTTTGCTGGAACATGGAGAGACAGGTGGGGAGGGGTGTGTGTGGGGAGCTCCGTAGGGAGACTGGAGGGAGCTAATCACAGCCGCCAAGGCCCAGCAAATGAATGATGCAGGAAATCAATACCTGGGGGCGGGAGTGGAAATCCGGGCAGTGGTAGCAGCCCCAGCTTCTCCTGGCTGCCCAGGAAACATGGGCGGGCCTGGGAGGAGTGAGACAGAGGCAGGAATGTGGAGGACCCCCACTCCCACCCAATCTGCCTCCCTCCCCCCAAACTCCTGACTTTCATCTCTTCATGGCTGGGCTCACAGAGGTTAGGCCAGGAGATGGCCCACCCAGTGAAGACAGTGGACCTGGGAGATGGAACCTTGGGCCCCTCAGTCCTGGAAGAGCCCCACCTTGCCCCCCACTGCCTCTGGACACCTGGGCCTGACTAGGTCCCAGCTGCCGAGGGTGTGTGTGTAACTGCCTGGGGGCCCTGCCCTGTGTGGCTGGTGCTGCCGCTCCAGATGTGGCCAGCAGGGGGAGGGCTTGGCCGCCACATTGCTTCTTGCCTTTCCTGGGCTCCCCTGGGCCTCACCCTATCCGAGGTATGAGCATTATTCTAATTCCTCAGCCTGGAGCCAAAGGGGACTCCTTAGGGCCTTCTGGAGCTCCAGGTTTCCCTCCAGCTCCCATGTACCCACCTATGTCTCTGGGCAGCTGCCTGTGGCCAAGGCCACACTTCTTGTACTCTCAGCTCAGCCCAGGTCTTCCTAGGCCAGGGGAGGGCTCCTTGGTGGGACTCAGCTTAGCTCAGTGGGCTGTCTGTCCTGTAAGGCTGTGTGTTCGGGATACAGGGGGGCTTGTACCCTTGCAGAGCTGCCTCTTTATATACCCAGGGCATGGCTCCCTTCTGCATCTTCTTGCCCATCATCAGAAGGCCCTGCTTTGCAGGCATGTACCTGCTGATAGAAGGTTCCAGGTACTAAGGGCTCCTATGGCATTTAAATGCTGATAAGGGAGGAGAGGACACTGCTTAGCTCAAAGGAATGAATCTTTTTTTAAAAACAATGAAATCTTATTTTTCCCCAAGTCTATGAGTAACACTATGAGTAACTACTATGAGTAACATGTGCTCTTTGCAAAACAATCAAAGAATACATAAAAGTATAAAGAAAGAAAGGAGAAGTCACTTGATAACCATGCATTTGGTTATGGTTCTTTCAGGCATCTTTTTGTGCAGAGAGGAATGAACCTCTTAGGGGGGATCGTTGGTTATAACAATAATCCCTTCTGAGTGTGTAAGTGCCAAATGCCTTACCAAGCATTTTCATGCTTCTATAGCCTTTGCTTCCCGTGACATTCTGAGAGGTCTTCATGTGCCTATTGTCCCCATTTAACAGATGAGGAAACTGAGGTTCTAAGAGTTTGTGACCTGTTCAAGGTTACACAGCTGGTAAGAAGTGGCTCCAAGACTTGATCCCAGTGGAGCTTCTGATTTGGGGGGAAGGAAAGTGGGGAGACGTTCCTTTCACTCACCATTCTTTAAATATTTACTCAGGCCCTACCTTGAGCAGGACCCAGTTCTGGGCATTGGCAGGGCTACTGAGATGAAAAAGACGGAAGGAGAAGGGCAGGGGAATTGCATAGGAGATGGTGGTTCCTGGAAGATCTTGATAAACACCATGAGGCAAGGGCAGATAAAAGGCTGTGAGAATTTGAAGGTGAAGAAATTACTTCCAGAGCCTTGTGGAGGAGGGAGCATTTGCACTGGCCGTGACAAATAGAAGCAAGGATTGAGGTGGGTGTCCCAGGTGGAGGGCACATTGTGGCAAAGGCATGGAGGCAAAGAACCTGGGTGTGTGTGGAGAGTAGTGAGTTGTTCAGTTGGACTGGAGCATAAGTTGAAAGGGAATTGGGGCAGTTAGGGTTGGAACAGTAAAGCAATAATAATAAAAATTGCTAACAATGACTACCCAGGCTGAGATTATGAATATGCATTATCTTCTTCAATCCTTACCATAACTCCTTGAGAGGGTCATTTGTCAGCCCATTTTACTGGAGAGTAAACTGAGGGCTCAGAGAAATGAAGTCCCTTGTCCAAGTGGCACAACCAGACTTGAACCTAGAGCTGCTGATTGCAAAGCCTGTGCTTGAGAGGAGGGGGTTGGAACTCTGGGTTTGGGAGAAGCTGTCAGGAGGGTGTTGAGCAGGGAAATGGGTTGATGTGAGCCATATTTCGGCCTGGGTAGCCACGCATCTGTGTGTTGGAGGAGGCTGTGCAGGGAGACAGGAGGTCTTGCAGGTGTCTAGGGGAGTCATGGAGAGCCACATGGATATCTGCAAGGAATGTGTTCCAGGCAGGGGAATGGCCAACGTGAAGGCCCTGAGTAGGAGCATGCCTGGGCTGTTTGAGCAACAGCGAGGAGTTCAATGTGGCTGCAGCAGAGTGAGCAAGGGGAGGGGAGGAAGGGGTGGGGCCAGAGAGTTAGTAGGTCCAGACTGTTTGGTGCCTTGAAGGCTGTGTAAGGACTTTGGATTTTATTCTGAGTGAGATGGAGGACCATGGGAGGGTTTTGAGCAGAGACGGTACATGAACTGATACCTTTTAAATAGAATTCCCCTGGCTGCCATGTAGAGAATAGATTGCAGGTGGGTTGAGGGTGGGAGAAGGGAGCCAGTTAGAGGCTGTTGCAAAAGGCAAGAAACGAGATTGTATCATCATTAGGCACTAAAAGTGTGTTGGAAAGAGCTCAGGCAAGGGATAGGAGCTGAAAATGGATCTGAGGTTTAGAGTTGGGAGACTTGGCACACAGTGATAACAGGTCGAACAAAGCCACTGGAAGTCGGACAGGTTTGGGGCAGTGAAGTAGTTGAGAGCCTCAATTTCTGGGTAAGAAACCTCGGTCTGAATCCCAGCTCTGCCCTGCACCAGCTGTAAAAGTCCATGAAGTTCCGTCTGCTTTCTAAGCCATGGCTTCTCCACTTGTCAGATGGAGATAATCGTACTTCACCACATGGGTTTATGAGACAGTGCTTGGGAAGCCCTGAGCACATGCCTGGTACTTAGCAAGACCTCAATAAATAGTTTTTTTGTTGGTTTGTTTGTTTGTGTTGAGACAGAGTCTCGCTCTGTGGCCCTGGAGTAGAGTGCAGTGGCGTCATCGTAGCTCACTGCAACCTCAAACTCTTGGGCTCAAGAGATCTTCTTGCCTCAGCAAGTACCTGGGACTACAGGCCCATGCCACACCCGGCTAATTTTTCTATTTTTAGTAGAGACAGGATCTCACTCTTGCTCAGGCTGGTCTTGAACTCCTGAGCTCAAGCCATCCTCCCACCTTGGCCTCCCAGAGTGTCAATAAATAGTTGTAATGATAATGTGAACGCAGCTTTGAACTTCATGGGATTCTGGCGCTGGGATGTCTGGTAGGGATATTGACAGGCCAGGTGGACATGAGCGTTGGTGCTCAGGAGAGAGATCAACTCTAAAGAGGTGGATTTGCACATGTGGATTTATGTCCACAGAATGATGTGGGTTGAAACCATGAGGTGGAATAAAATTGCCAAGGATGAAAGAGTGGAGAGAGAGAGAAGGGCTGAACTGAGGCCAGAGCCTTGGGGAGCACCAATGTTTAGGAGGTGGGAGTAGACCTGAGAGGGGACATGAACCCAAAATTCAGGGGCGGAGCCCGTGGGAGGAAGGGCTGAGTGGAGAAGGAGACAGAGTAGGAAAGGGCCCCGGGGGCTGGGGAGCTCTGGGCAGCTGCAGCACAGAGTGGGGCTCCTCACACATTTCTGCGTACAGGACTCCCCTGGGAATGTTGTGAAAATGCACATTCTCATTCAGTGGGTCTGGAGCTGGGCTGAGATTCTGCATTTCTAACAAACTGGGTGATGTTGATGCTGCTGGCCCAGGGATCACACTTTGCATGACAAGGGTATAAAGGAAGAGGATTGGACTCATATGAGCAGACTTTTGTTGGAGGGCTAGGTGAGCAGCTTGCTGCCTCTGAGGGTCCATGCACAATAGCCTCACCTCTCTGGGCCTCAGTTGCCCTGTCTGGAAGGCTGGTTCAGGCACACCCACCTCTTGGGATTACAGAGAAGCCCAAGAGTGATAGCACTTTGTAAACTCTAAGGTGAACTATGGGGACTCTATTTCATGAGAGCAGAGGGGGTGGCAGGCAGATGGCAGGGAGCTCCGGGTGTGGGTGGCATGTGGAAGCAGGAGGTGCAGGCTGCGCTTTTGAGAAATGTGGCAGGCCAGGGAGGGCTGGAACAGAGTTCCCACTACCCAAGCCCAGCTTTTTGCCTGTGAGAGGCTGGGGCTGCAGGGGTGGGTAACCTTGGTGGGTGGGTGGTGGCTTGGACAGGCCTGAGCGCGCTGCTTGGCTGGCTTTGAAGGTTCCATCCCAGGCTCCTCTTGGTTCCTTTCCAGTCCCGGCAACTCAGCCGAGATACTTTGATTATCTGGAGGGTTGGAAGCTGTGTAGAGAAGTGGTTCTCAGCCCCAGTGCATGTCAGAACCACCTGGAGAGCTTTTTAACAACAGATGCCTGGCTCCACCCCGGACCTCCTGAATCAGAAACTCTGCAGGTGGCATCAAGGCATCTGTGGTCATAAGAGCTCTTCAGCTGATGCTTGGGCACAGCTGGTGTAGACACTGCGTCTGAATGAGCCAGGCCAAAACAGATTTCTTCTTCCCTAGGGCTTTCTGAGGGCATTTCCAGGTTTTCCAGGTCACTGCTCAAGCTTAGTTTCAACCAAGCTCATCTGGACCCTGGTGTCTTAAAAAAAATCCCACTTATTATTTGTTAAACTCTGAGCAGGGAGACTTTCTACTCTAATGATGCTAACTGGAAGGTCTAGGCCAGGAGCTCAGGAGACTGGCCCCTCTCATGGTTTCTAACCAAGGGTTTACCAGTCCTGAACCTAGAGAGATGGAAAGAGACTGCCTCAGAAATACAGTTTTCATTGATTTTTTTTTTTTTGAAGAGACAGGGTCTTGCTCTGTCATCCAGGCCAGAGTGCAGTGGCACGATCACAGCTTGCTGTAACCTCCAACTCCTGGCTCAAGTGATCCTCCTGCCTCAGCCTCCTGAGTAGCTGGGACTACAGGTGTGCATCACCACGCCTGGCTAAATTTTTTACCTTTTTTGTAAAGACAGGGTCTTGTTATGTTGCCCAGGCTGGTCTTGAATTCCTGGCCTCAAGCGATCCTCCTGCCTCAGCCTCCCAGGCGTGATTACAGGCATGAGTCACTGTGCCCAGCATCTGTTACCTTTTGGAAATGTGGCCCTTTTGTTTGTTCTCTTCCTTGTTTGGTTAAGAATAAAGTGAAAATTTCAGAGTTGGAGTGCATGGTAGCAATTCAATATAAAACCAGCAAATATTTAATGAGTAGTTAGTGTCTGGAAGGGTGGTGGGTACTGGCTACAGAGGTGAATGGCACCTGCCCTCAAGGAGCTCACAGCTGAGTGGGAGAAAGCAGTTTTTCTAATGCCCTCATTTTCCAGATGGAGAAGCCAAGGTTCAGATTGAGTGACTGGCCCAAGGCCCTACAGTTAGCAGATGGTGGAGTCAGAATTTGAACTCAAGCCTGCCTAATGCCAAGCTGAGTGCCTGTCTACTGCCCCAAGCATGAGGTTCCTGAGGGCACTACCTGGCAGATTTTTATTCCTCAGCCTGTGGTGTGGCAGGTGGGTTGGCCCATGGGAGCAGCATGAGGAGCCTGAGTCCTATCACAGGAATCGTATTCTGTTGCTAGAAACAAAGACCTGACTACAGAGGCTTAAGCAAATTAAGGCTGAATTTCTGCAGTCTAGAGGTAGGCTATCCAAGCTCCTCTCGTCTTTTTGCTCTGCTCTCCTCACAGAGGTGGTTCTTAAACTTGGCTGCACATTAGAATAAGCTGGGAAGCTTTAAAAAAATCCTGATGCCCAGGTTGTACCTCATACCAATTAAATTAGAATGTCTGGGGGTGGGAGCCAGGCATCAGCATATTTTTTTAAAGATTCCCAGGTGATTCCAATGTGCAGCAAGATTTGGGAACCTCTGCCTGAGAGCATTTTGCCTCAAGGTCACTAAGGGACTGCTGGGGCTCAGCCATCATGACACGTTCCAGCAGGAAGAAGGGAGGAACCTTTAAAAGGGCAGGCCTATCAGCTGAGTCAGCTTCCTTTAAAGAGCTTTCGTAGAAGCCCCCTCCAGTGACTTCTGCTTACATCTCAATGGCCCATTCTTAGCTGCAAGAGAGGCTGAGAAATAGAGTCTTTTAGATGGGCACATTCTCACCTAGGAAAATACCAGGGTTCTGTTAGAAAGAAGGGAGAATGGATATTAGGGAGATAACGAGCAGTCTTTGCCACAAATCCCCACCTCAGGGTCAGGTGGTGTTTCTTGGATGAGAGGGATTTAGATGGATGCAAACTACCACTCTCCTCCCCATCCACCCCACTCTGCCAGCCTCGCTCAGGTGGAGGTGGGGGGCTCTGGCCACTCTGAGGATGCCCAGAAGGGACCTTAGGGAAGAACGAGGCCCAGAGCAGAGAAGTGAGTTGCTGGGTCACCCAGACATTCATGTGAGAGTCCCAACCAGCTTCTCATCTGCCAGTGCCCCCTACGCTGTCCACACTTACATGGGATTATTGATTTCCACTGGTTGGTACCTCTCTCCACTAGCAGTGTCTCCTTTCACTCCCAGCAGCAAGAGAGCTCTGTGGACCCAGAAAAAGCAGCCTCCTGCTTTTTGGGAACAGAAATGGAGGGGTTGTGCTAGAAGCTATGGGCCAGAAAGTACCGTAGAGGCAAACTAGCACATCTTTCTGCCTCTCAGCAGGCCCACACCTACATGAGACCGAGAGACTTAATTGCTGTTTACTCAGTGTCTTTGTTTTGGGAAGTTCTTCTCATTATCTGACCTATTTCAACTTGCTGTTACAACCTCTTATCAGAAAGATTTAGGCCTCTGAGCTGAACTTGAATATCTCCTTGGCCCTGAGACTCTCCCCAAATGATTCTTTAGAAACTCTTGATGAAACCACTTTCCCCCATCTCTGAGAGGGATATTAGGAAGGTAGAGGTGGGGAAAGAACTGAATTTCTGCTCTCATCTACTTGGGTTTGATTCTGGTGTTCCAGTAAAATGCAGGGGGACCTTGGGGAGTTGAGTTTACCTTCTGGCAAAATACATAAGCCCACAAGGCAAGCTGAAGGTCTGTGAATCCAGGTGCCGCGGCAAGGCCCAGATTCACTCTCCTTTCTAGCATATAACCACGGGGTAGACACAGAAAAGGCCGTGAGGAGGGGCACAAGGGTATTGCAAGGAGTGAGTTCAGCTGCCAGCCAGTGGCCTTAAGTGACCCAGAAACTGATCTTTAAGCTTCAGTGCAGTAAGAGACTGAGACCAGAGAAGTCAAGTGGCTTGTAAAGGTCACACAGCAATTAGGTGCCAAGGCCGAAGTTAAAAACCACGTGAAAGGACTGTAAAGCTGGGTCCTTATCATTCTCCTACATCATCTCCAGGATCGGGAGAGGCCAGAGCATGTCTGCATGGTATTCGTTTATGCCTGCATCTCTGTAATCCTTCCCCCACCCCTGTCAACCTCATTTCTTATCCCAGGCCATATTACAACTGGACTACAGGATCTGCGGCTCACTCTGGGTCCAGGACTCTGGTTACATGTTAGAAGCCTTAATGAAAATGTTGGGGAGGCCCCCTTGTCAGCGGGAAGGTGAGCCCACTTGGGAGTGTGAACTGCAGGTTGCTGCCAGTCTCCACCAGGTCCAACTTCTTGTCACATTGCCTACAAGTTTCCACTTTAGAGTTATTAATGAGTTATCCAGCAGAAACACTGCCGCTGTTTCCAGAAGTTTACTCTGGGAATACCTGACAGCCCTAAGCCTTCTCCCCATGGCACAGGTCGGTTGATCAAATGAGTTGGATCTTGAATCGTGGGATTCAGGTAAGAGGCTTCCAGGCGAGTGATGGGTGGAGGTAGAAGATGATGGTAGGTGTTTGATATATGTGTGTGTGGGGGTTTGTTAGGCAATATGTGGGCTCTGGCTTGTGGCCGTGTGAGAGCTTTGATAGTGACACCGTGGACAGTTGAAACTTGCTTGGACTCAGGGTCTTAGTTTTGGTCCCCCCATAAGCAGACCCTGAGATAAATAGCTGAGTGCTGTAGTTTATGTGGGAGGCAAGTCCTGGAAGCTCTGGTAGAGGAATGGGGAAGTGAGACAGGGAGGCAAGGAAACCAGTGAGAGGTGCTTCACCAAGCCGGTTGTCACTGTGTCCCATGGGGGAACTCTGGGACACTGTGTGAAACACACACTTCAGAGTTATCCCAGCATGGGGTGAGGGAGCTGGGGCACGAGTACACCCGCTCCCATCTGTCACTGGGTGAGGGCTGCTCCTGGGAGTGGTAATTTCCTGGCACTCCTGACTCACTGTGCACACAGATAGTGTGAGCTGCAGTGGCAGAGACAGCGCTCGGCGGAGAGGTGCACGCGGGCACCGGCAGTTGGGAGCTGGCTGGTGGTGCACTGAAGCGGTGAGAAGCGGAGGTGTGGTGGGACACTGACAGCCTGGACCACATCTCACAAAAGCCATAGGTCGTCTTGCTTTTTCAGGGCCAGCCTGTTTTGCCGAGCTCTTTGTTCTTAGGGCCCATCTTCTGGGCTGCACGTACAGGCCCTGATCCCAGGCTGAAAACTCGCCCCTGTGGCCACCAGAGCTGGGAGCTGCTCATTTACTTCCTTGGATTCTGTGACCAGAAACCCAGCATGTCACTTTCCCCAAAACCGTCCTGAGAGAGTTCAGGATCTCCCTGGAGGATTGTGGTGGCCTTATACTTGTGGAGGACAGGGTTGGGGATTACTAAGGACAAACTGGAACATACAGGGTCCTTTGGTCATTGCCATGAGAGGCACCATCATTTGCTCTTCACCCCGCTGAGTTCGAAACTAACAGAGAGGTGGGGACGGTCTCTGAGACTAGAGGAGTGTTCCTTCTCTCTGTAGGCAGGATTCTGTGCGAGAGGGTTGTTGGGGGTTAGAGGGTGGGTAATAATGTCAACTGCATTCTGTCCACTTCCCTCCCCAGGAACCAAGCCTTCCTCCATGGGCCACGACCAGAGTAGCCTGTGCCCCTGAATATCCCTGAGCCTTATGGGTCCAGCTCTGCAGCACCTCCATCCTGTTGTATATTTCCCTCTGTCTTTTTACTCCCAACTGGAACCTGAGATAATTAACTAACTCAATATTTATTGAACACCTCCTATGTGCCAGACTCTGTTCTAGGTGCTGAGAGTACAGCAGAGAGCAAAACAAAGTGATGATCTAGACTCATAAAGTGACAGAGCCAGATGGGATCTTGGGGTAAATCTAATCACTTGTCAGAAGAAAAACCTGAATCTCAGAGAGGGCAAGAGAAGTCTTCAGGCCACATAGCAAATAGGGGGCCCAGTTTGGAATCATAGAAAGTCAAAGGTAATGGGCTTAGAGGTTACCTGGTCCTACCTGCTCAGTTTTAAGAGGCAGAAACCAGCAGCCAGAGGTGAAGCGGTCTCGCCGAGCTAATGGCACTGCTCTACCTGCCAGTGAACACACCTTCCTCTCCCACGTCTATCTCCTAAGCCAGGTCTGGGCTGCAATTCACTGAGGGGGTGTGTGTGTGTGTGTATGTGTGTAGACCATTGGCATGAGTTAACTGCTCTCACTGGGTACCTTGACAGGAACTGAAATACATTCCCCAGGTTCTCTCTGCCCTGTGCAAGTGCACTTTATTTGTATTTTTTGTGCATATGTAAATATAAGTGAGCATGCGTGTGCTGTAGGTGTGTATAGGCATGATAATATACACAAGAACATGTATGTATGTGCAGGGGACCATATATGTGTGTGTGTGTGGGCCCCGCAGACCTTCTTAGGGGCTTCGCTGGGTCCACCTTTATCCCACTGCCCCTCCAGGCAGCCCTTGGTCGCTCTTGCCTTGGTTCCCAGGCAGGGGGTTGGGCACGGGCACACAGCACCCTGGGTCATCAGTCCGGTGCATATGTCCAGCCTGGGTATGGCTGTCCTCCATCCTTCCCAAGAGACCTGAAGTGCGGGGCAAGGGCAGACTGAGGCTGGCCTGGAGCTCCTGGCTAATTTTCCCGGGCTCTATCGATCCAACAGCTTCTCCTGAGTCTATTAGCAGTCGGCGAGTGAAAATATCCCCCATCGCGAGCCCTGACCTGAGACAGGGAAGAATCCATAGCAATTTGTTCAAACAGAGGAAAGCGTTTCCCTCTGATTTGTATTCCAATTTATTCCAGGCAGGAAGGGGGTCAGGGTGGGAGGGCAAACCCTGGCACAGCCAGAGCTAGGCCCAGTCCCATCCCCCTCAACCCCCCATGCCAGCCAGGGTGGCAGCTGGTGCTCCCCACGGTTGGCGGGGGGCTGAGGAGGGGAGGGCAGGCCCCCAATGGGGGGACGGGAAAGGAGGCCCGCCAGCCTTCCTAGCAGGCCCTGCCTGGCTGGAGAGCTCAGTTGTGGATTTGATTTTCACAAAACACAAAGCCGCCCGCTAGGAGCCTCTCTCCCGGGCACTGGGGCCTGCGCCAGGCGTGCGCTCACCCACTGCACCCGTGCCAAGTTGGGGGCTGGGCCGAGCACATTGAGACAGTTGCCCCAGCTGGGCTGAGTGGCAGGGGGGTCCATTCTTCTCCTGAAGCCCTTCATGGCCAGCCATGCAGCAACAGAGCTGCTGAGGCTCGGAGGGGAGCTGGCACCTTTGAAAAGCCCCGTGCAGGGAGGAGAGCCCCTAGTGCAGCTCCCTGATTCAGTGCTCATGCTTCCTTCCTGGTCTGAGCAACTGAGACACCAGTGAGCCTCTTTACTCAGTGCACCTACAGTAATGACAGCTCTGGCTTCCATTTATTAAGTACCTACTGTTTGCTGGGCACTGGTGCTGCCAAGTGTCTAGTTCTTCCAGGGTTCACTCTTCCTCATGTGCCTCAGTTTCCTCACTGGTGCTCCTCCCACCCTTCTGCATACCTGTCACCTCCCTTACCTACCTCTGCTCAGTCCTAACTTCCTCCTGGGAGTTGCTTCTGCCATCCACCTGAGGATGGCCCTGGTGACTGAGGGTCTCAGGACGGATGCCTCTGCAGCCTCCCTTTTCCAGAGGGACTCCGTGAACAGGCTAGCTTCCTTTCTTCTGGATCACCTCCTTTGGCCCCACCTTGTCCCCCCCCCCACCCCCACCCTCCCGCCCCTGCCACCAGGGCCCAGGCCTCTGCAGAGGTGGTGCCATGGCAACCGGAGAGGAGGATTCTGGGAAGGGTCAGCCAAGTGGTCCAGCACAGCCCCCACCTCCTGGCCCCGCTGCTTCCTTCCCTCCTATATCAGCGCCCCAGGGAGGGGAGTAACTGGAGAAGTTCTTCACACTGAGATGTCAGCGACTAGCAGCTCTGAGGTCAGCTGTTGCACATGACTTGCCAGGCTCCATGACACACTCCAAGGTCTAATTTCAGAATCAAGTAACTAAATATATCAAAGTCGATGAATAATCATGTCTCGCTCAGGTGGGAGTGTGGGGAGGCAGTGTGGCTGAAGGGTAGGAGCAGAGGCTTCTGAAGCAGATCTTGGTTTGAGTTCTACCTCAGCCACTCACTGGCCATGTGATCTTGGGCCTCAGTTTCTCCATGCACAAGACAGGGATAACAATGGCCTCTGGGCCTTGCTCAGAGAGCTGTGGTGAAAAGGAAATGAGGGACACGTGGAAAGTGGTCTTGGCCCTGTGCCTGGCACATGGGGAGTCAATGGCCATGGCTGTTCAGAGGAGGCCTTGCTAAGTGAGTGATTCCAGCGCTGGGGCCTGGCGCAGGAAGCTGATGCTGTCGCCCGCTGAGTCACAGAGGCTGCCACCAGGGAAGCGGCATGGGAGGGTCTGTGTAAGGCGTGTGGCACGATATTGGGAGAAAGAGGGAACGAGACTGAGACCTGGCGCAGGAGAAAGGGTGGAAGAGTTCCAGCCCTCTTCCCATTTTCGTTTGGGGGAGTTTATAGTAAGAATCTTCCCTTTTAGCTAATTTACAGGGCTGGGAGCCGGGTGTGATTTGCACCCAGCTCTTTATTTCCACCCACCCCACTGTCCATTCCAGACCTCACTTTCCTCTCAAGAGGCAGCCCCCCTCTTCCCATGTCCGCAGCCCATGGGGGCCTCCTAATGGCAATGACTTTTCTGCCCCTGGCTGTGATTGAATGCTGGTCCAATTGGCCTTCCCCACCCCCAAGTCCTTCACTTTTTGCCTTCAACCTACTGGATTTCAGGTCATTTACAAGTTGTTCAGAGGTTCAGCGTTATAATCAGATCCTATGGTGCATGCCACTTATCTGGTTGCTAAATATGTTGTTCACCTTTTGAAAAGGATACAGAAAGAGAATAAACACGTGACTATTTAACATGTCGGGTGTCAGTGAGTGTCCTTCCTAAAAAGGAGAGGAAACCCTTCAGTGATGGAGAAAAAAAAAACAATAAGGGAATACTTAAGCAGGAGGGCAGGTATTGCATTTCCTGATTTATAAATATGCCTGATGCTAAAGAAAACATGTCCCTAAACTTTATGTTTCCCGAATTGACTCTTGAAAAAAAAAAGATTGTTCATCCCTTTCAGGGATTTAATGTGCTTTCCCTCCCAGGGCTGTTCACCTTTTGAAAAGGATACAGAAAGAGAATAAACAAGTGACTATCTAACATGTCGGGTGTCAGTGAGTGTCGGGGGAGGGGCTGAGAGTAATGGAGGTGGGGTGGGCTGCCAGCTCAGTGGGGGGCAGGGACAGCCTCTCAGAAGAGCAAGCCCTGGGGAGCTGGGGGAGTGCATCCCGGCAGGAGACCGGCAAGTGCACAGTCCCTAGGGTGGGAATAGCCCAGGCCTGCCTGAAGAACCACAGAGAAGGCAGGGTAGCCAGGGTGGGGCGGAGGGCAGTAGGAGGTCAAGCGGGAAGGGAAGCAGATGGCGGATGGCGTGGCAGGCTGCGGAAAAAGCACTGGCTTTGACTCCAAGTGACATGGGCGCCAAGGCAGGGTAAGCAGAGGAGAGATGGGATCTGGCTTAGTGTATTCAAAGGATCCCTCTGCCTGCTTGTGGAGAACAGGCCATGCCAGGCAAGGGAAGAAGCAGGGAGACCTAGCAGGAGGCTGCTGTAACCATCCAGGCAGGACACGGTGGTGGTGACTAAGACTAGGGTGGCATTGCAGGGGGCGGATTTGGGATGGGTTCTGAAGGTAAAGCCAATAGGGCTTGCTGGTGGATTGCGTGTGGGGTGTGGGAGGAGGAGAGAAGTCATGCATGGCTCCCAGATTTCTGCCTGATGCTCGGTCGGCAGGCGATAGTGTGTTCCCACTAATATAAGTGTATGGGGTGAGTAGCGGCTCTCAGCCCTTGGGGGTGATGGGGGACAATCAGGGTTGGCTTCCAGAGGTCAACAGATGGAGACGGGGCATAAAGCTAATCAGGTCCTTACATTTCTACTCCCTGGTTTTTAAACTTCAGAGATAATTCTCCTGCCACTTCTTGGGCTAGGGCCAAAGCTTGGCCTAGAGGAACCTTATAACTTCATATGCAGAGGTGGCTTTAAGGGGTTTCTAGCAGTCTGGTTGCAGCACCCCTGTCCCCACCCTGCAGCTGGCGGGGGACGGGGGGGTGCTTTCCAGGAACTGGAGCTCTACCCAGGAACCCACAGTGAGCTGGGGCGGGGGGATTGGTGTGCTGCCTGGCAGTACGAGGCCCCCCGAAAAAATGCTGTCCTTACTTCCCCTCCCCTTCTGTCCTGGGGGCTGAGGCCCCACCTGCTCTCAAGCTGCAAGATTGATTTTGCTCTCAGGGTTGTTGTTATTATTATCCACTTCAACAACTTCATAGAAAAAAAGAAGTCCAATGACCGTGAAACATTAACCATTCATTCTAAATTCCCTGCCCATACCTGTCAATATATTTTTACATAGCAGTAAACAGTGGTCCGTTCTGCTTTCTTGGCTGACTTTATCTCCTGCACACGTCTCCTGCTATTGACTGAGCCCTCAGACCTGTCACTTTAATGGCCGCAGGGCACCCCCTGCATTGATGTGCCGGAGTTTGGGTCACCATTTCTCTGCTGCTGGGCCTTCGGGTAGGAGCCAATTTCCTTTTCTTTTAAATAGCTCTGCCGTGAATATCCTTATGTGAATTACTTTTTCCTTTTAAATTATTTCCTTGGGGCCTATTCCCCAAAGTGAGATTGCCTAACAGGTCATAGGATAGGAACAGCTTTATGGTTCTCATTTCACACTGCCGGGTTGTGTGACAGAAAGTTTGAGCTGGTGCTGCACACAGCCCAGCCACAGTGGATTTTATCATTTTAATTTATTTTCACTGGTTTAATAGGTGCATTATGACCTGCTTTTTAACTTCCACTTTTCACTTCCTGAGCCATATTTGGGTCTTTCAGCACCTAATAATAATAAGACCTGATCAATGCAGAACTTTACAGTTTACATGGCACTTTCTTAAATGTCATCTCACTTAATAAGACACTGTGAGACTAATATTATCAGCCTCTGTTTTATGTGGGGGAAATGGGGGTTTAGTCAAGTTAAGTGCTGGATGGAGCCTCCAACCAGTTCTTGGCAGATTTGGTTGCTTTTCCACTGTACCTTGTGGAAAGGACTCCCACCCACCTGCCACCATCCCATTCTTATCTGAGGGCTCAGTGTCCCCAGATGTCCGTTTGAGCTTAGCCCCATTGCCTACCCTTGGCCCCCACATGCAGGCCTGTGCTGGAACCCCAAGCTGAGCCCTGTGCTTCAGAGTTGGGGTATAGCTCTGTAGGGCTTGGAGGGAGCCATATTCTACCCCTTTGCCCCACTGGGCTTTTGGGTCAGGGGGGCTTTGGGGGCTCCTTGCTTCAGCAAAGCCACTGCTCCCTCTGTTCTCTGGCCAGGACTGGCCCAGGCCCTGCATTCTGGGTTGCAGACCTGGGTCTGGCAGTGTGTCTTTGGTCCCACCCAAGAGGTGCCCTGTCCCTAGTGACTCTGAGACCGGGTCACTCAGGGTGCTGTCAAGCTCCATGCTGGAATGAATAGGAGGGCCATCTCAGGGTGGACACAGCCTGAGGCATGAGTTTGATTTTATTCCACTCCCTTCTAGCTATACTTCTAGAGTATCTACTAGGCAGCATGTGCAGTGCTCATAGCACCCCATACTTAACTATGTTTAACACAATAGGGAGCATTCTTATACCATTTTACAGTTGGGAAACTGAGGCTCTAGACTAGAGGGCTAAATGATTTGCCTCAAGTCACACAGGCATTATGGCAACTGCCTGGACCAGAACCCCACACCTAAGGCTGTGTCTACCCCAGCCCTGTTCCTCCCATGGGCTTGGTTCAATAGGTATGCCTTGCTTGACGGGTGGGGGCTTGGTCAAAGGTAGACTCTGGGCTGCTGCCAGGGACCAGGGCCAAGTGCACCACAGTGATGGGGTCTCTAGGATTGGCAGAGCTTGGAGGGGCTGGGTGGCTGGGACCCAGGCAAGAAAATTTTACATGCAGGACTTTAGAACAGGTTCTCAAAGGATCTCAGGCTTTAATCTAATTTTTATTTTTTTTTAAGAGACAGACTTTGTCTCTGCCACCCAGAGCTTGAACTCCTGGCCTCGAGTGATCCTCCTGCCTCAGCCTCCCAAAGTGCTGAGATTACAGGTGTGAGCCAACATGCTTGGCCCTGGGCTATGCTATTAAATGGAAATGGACTGGAACTGAAACTTATTGAGTACCTACCAGGTACTGGTCACTGTGCTATGTATCCAATGTGCATTGTCTTGTCTAATCCTCACAACAACCCAGAAGTTATTTCCGTTAGACCCTGAGATATATTATAGTATTATGCCCATTTTGCAGATGAAGAAAGTGAGGCTTAAAAACGTTAAACAACTTGTCCAAGATCACATGGTCATTGAGTAAGAGGTAGAGCCCTACCTCTTGCCCCTCATACTACACCATCTGGGCAGCCCCTTCAGAATTGCATTTACAGCCTCTGACAAAGCAGTGCCCAGCTGGAGGCATGGGCCTTTCTGCTCTCTCTTCCATGAGTGTCCTGCCTGCACTGGGTAGAGCTGCCCTATGTCCCCTCATCATTGAGAGTTTTGATCCTGTGGGCATCCTGGGGTCCACCACAGAGAAAGTCCCTTTATAGTTTCCTTCAGGGGATCTAAGAGTCCTCATTTAAAGGACTTTCCCAGTGGCCTGTCCAGACATCCCAGAGTTCCATAAGTGGGTGTGCAGATTAGACTTCCATCGATACACAGACAATGAAGATTCTATGAGCATCACCTGACACTCTCAACACCTGTGTGCCTTCTGATGAGGCCAGAACATGGGTGCAGTAGTGCGGGAGATTCCCAGGGACTGAGGCACAGATGGACTGGACACCACTTTCAGCAGAGGAGGGTTGGCAAGAGTGCCAGCCTCTTCCAGAATCTCCAGGCTCTGCAAACAGTAGCAGGCCCTGCATCCAGCTATGAAAGCAGAGCTTGTTTTCGTGCTCAATTGTGGTGGCAGGGAGGCACCCTATGCACTCATCTTTTCAGCGATGGCTTCTTGCCACATTCAGTGACATTGCTCTTGTACCCAGAGGTCAGAAACACATGTACTGTGGTTGGGGAGAGACTTTTGCAGCCAAAGGGAAGGTCAGCTGAATATGGGTTTGGTTTTGATTAGTGAAAAAAGCCTTGTGGTGGGGAGCAGACTTTAATATGGTTTGCAGCAGGGAGAGGGCAGAGGTTCTTCACTGAGGAGGGCTAGGCCTCATTTGGCTCTGCATCCGAGCGCTGAGGGCAGGGGATTTCATGTAATAGGTGCTCAGAAAATGTTACAGAGCAAATCAATGAATCGATGGCAAATTAAAAGGTGATTATGTGTGGCCTTTGAGGGATTGGGAGGACAGGGAGCAAGAGGGAGGACGGAGAGGGAATGAACTTGGACATAGTTCTGATGGCTTGCGAGAGAATGACCAGAGGTGGATGGGCCAAAGCCTGCTGTTTCTTTCCCTCAAAATGTTCTGCATTAGGGCGAGGCTGGAGGAGATGGTGTGGTGTGGGTGGGGCTGTTTCAAACTGGTTTTCTGAGCACAGAACTGGAGCCTCCCCTAGACACAGACCACTCTTGAGAAGTCACCTGTCCACCCGCAGCTGGTGGTGAACAGAGGACAGGCTTCAGCCAGCTCTGCAGACAGCCGAGGCTGTGGTAAGGGCAGAGCAACCTCCGCTGCAGAGAGCACAGAAGGGCAGTATTAATTTTCCCGAGAGATCCACACTTGATGGCCCGCAGTCCACAGAGAGGCTCAGAGCATCATCCCTGGCAGACGGAGGACCCAGCGGAGCAGGCCAGGCTCCTGCCCAGGCAAGCCTCCTCCCAGGCCCCTGGCCGCCATTCTCTGAGCAGCTAATTAAAAGAGAAAAGCCTGTTAATATTTCAGCACTGTTAACTCCTCTAAATTATTAAGTGTCCATTTGCATTACATGCATAAAAGGATCAATAAACACGTGCGTACTAGGAGCTGGGAGGGCACGAGGTGTCACAGTGAGGGAGGGCTGGTTCCTAAGGATGCTGCACAGTATTGGCCCAACTGAAGACTTGGAGACTATATCCTGAGATGTGAGCCCCGTGTCCTCTGCACTGTGCCAGGCACTTGGGAAGTGGAAATGCATGGAGGTTAGCATGAAAGTCGGGGAGTCAGACGCCAGACCAGTGGGGTATCTTTGGGCAACTTACTTAAACTTGCTGAGCCTCAGCTTCCTCATCTGAAAAATGTGAACAATAATAGGCTTGTTATGAGCAATAAGTAAGATAACATATAAAGCACTCAATGCAATGCTGGCACAGAGTAAATGCTTGATACAGGGTAGCTGTTATGGTTATAGTCTATCATGGGGGTGCTGTGGGTAGAGATCTGAGACATGACCCAAGTCTCTGGTTCCCAGCAACCCCTCCCAACCCCCTCTCTGCCTCTCAGCAGGGCTTTTAGGTGTCATTCTTATCCAGCCTTTCTGGACCGTATGCTTCCCTAGTGCAGGCCTGAGTGCCATGTGTAGTACCCCCAGCACCAAGTGTAGCACCTCACACTGATAAGGACTTGTTGAATGACTGTCTGATGGAAGCCAGGACCAGAACGCAGATGCCAGTTCTGTATCACTCTGTTCAGAACACTCAGTGATGCTTCTGGGAGGTGGTTGGGGTGGTGGCACCTGTTCTGTCTGTGGGCAGATAAAACCAACTCCAGGTGGGGAATTCTGCAGCCCCCCTGCTCCTTTTGTCTTCTCATCCCTCCCCCACTCTGCTCTTGGGAAGTTTTCCCCGCCTGTAGACTCACTTCCCTAGAAAAAATCAGAAGCAGGAAGAAGGCAACAGTCTGGCCAAGCCATGATCGGCCCTTTTAAGTGCAGGATGGAGAGGGAAACTGAAGGAAAGCTGAAGGGGCTTTAATCAAGGTTTTCCCTTCGTTTGTTTTCTGCTTGTCTTATCTGGCCCTGCATCCCAGTGTGGTATCCATGTGCATTTGACAGCACCCCCTGCCTCTGACTAGCAGCTGGGGAGGAGATTCTCTTATGGAGGATGGGAGTGTTTGATAAAATTCCTCTTTTAAGTTCTAGTGAGAATTCTCTTAGGAACCTTAGTGTAGGCAGGTTGGAATTTGCCTTAACCTGTGTCCCCGAGGGTTTGTGGCTGCCTCACTGGGCCTGCTGGGTGCTGTCAGCTCCCTCCTACAAAATTTGGGGTGTACACTTTTGGGGGAGGAAAAGAGTGAGCTGATAGGTCAGGAACATTCTTCCTTGGCTGTTCTCATTACAACACTGCCCCAAGGGTGACATCTCTCATGCCACTTGGCTGTTCTCAACCAAGGGGCTGGGGAGGGGCCATGTTACACAGGTTAAACAAAGTTACACGGTTGTGTTTACAGCAGGACTTTTCAGGGCCTTTAATACTATTCTGTGTGCTAAGTCTCTCTGAGAGGGAGAGGAAACACGCAGCATCTCTTCTTGGCAGTGAAAGTCTTCTGTAATGGACTATCACACTTTATGGCACACAGGTTGGGAGACACCCTTTTCCTTTCCCATGGCGTTTTGTCAGTAGAGCTCAGGAGAGTGAAATAGGAAAAGTCTCATACACCAGAGGCAGGGAAACATACTTGGTTCCAAAATCCTATTCAACTTTCTATCTAACAGTGTGATGTCAAGCAGAGATTATCAAATCCAACTGTGCCTCCATAGTTCCTGGGGAGCTTGTTCCAGAAACAAACTCTGAGGCCCCACCCCTGAAGAGTCAGATCTGATGCTGCTGCATGGATCTGGGAATCTGCATTTTAACAAGCTTCCTTGGGGCACAAGTGGGGTTGGGGGTGGTCCATGGAGAACTGAGACAGTGAACAGAGTCCCAACCTAGCAGGTGGAAGGCCTGGGTTTGAGTCTCGGCTCTGCTACTGTCTCAGTGACTTGGACAAGGCATTTTCTTCTCCTGGCCTCAGTTTCCTTCTCTGCCAAGGGGAGTAAATACGACTTGCCCTTTCTGCCTTAAGAACTGAGGTGAGGAGCTTGGAAACATACAGTGGACCCCAGGAATGTACTAACCCTCATCATCTGTGACAGAGAAGGCAGGGTCCTTTCATGCAAAGGGCTTGCAGGCTCCAGGGCAGGTAGGTTCTTGAGAGGAGTGCAGGATCATTTATAGAACAGTAATGCTGGCTGACATTTTTATATTGCTTACTGCCTACCAGGCACTGTTTTAAACACTTTATGTGAGTTTCGTTATTTATTCCTCACAACTACCCCATTTTACAAATGAGAAAACTAAGGCTTAAGGAACTTGCTGAAAGCCACACAGCTAAGTGCGCTAGTATCATAAGAAGAAATTCCTTTTCTTCCCAATCCCTTGGGAAAGGGCTCTTTCCCTCGCCCCTATTTTCCAGCTCCTCTGAAGCCCACCACAGCCCTCAGAATGAATTTTGAGCACATTCATGAAACATCCCTACCAGTTCAATGTCTGCTTTGAGCCTCTCCAGCCCTGGGATGTAGGAGGACCACACAGGTGGTCTCCTGTCCCCATCTCTTGCTCCTATTTAACCATCTTGGGAGCTGTCATTTATGGAGAGAGCACATACTATTTGGCCAGATGTTTTACATATATTGCATTAAATCCTTACACCAGCTCTGGGAGAAGGCATCATTGTTCTTATTTTACAATTGAAGAGGCTGAGGCTCAGAGAGTTTAAGTAACTTGCCCAGTGTCACCCAGCTAGTGGGTAGCAAAGCCAGGCATTAGTCCCAGGTCATCCAACTCCACAGCCCTTCTCATTCCATCTCTCTGAAGCAGACCTCTCCTCTCCCCACTGTTCCTCATCACATCCCCCTGTTTCAGAGTCATCACATCATTTGTCACACTCTGAAACCATCCTGTCATTTCTATTTCTTTTTGTGCTATCTGTCTCCCCAACAAAGCTCTTTGAGAGCCGATCCTTGTTCACTTTTCATGACAGCATCTCCAGCACCCAGCACAGCGCCTGGCCCAGAAGCATTTGTTGTTTGACAAACTGAATGAAGGGATTATGTCACGGAGCCTCTTGACACAGGCCCTGGCCTGGCTGCCTTTTGAATCAGGAGATGCTGCTGCTGGCAGTGCCTTCCTGGAGTGCGCAGTCCTGGAGGGTGAGGTTCACAGGGGTGGGGCCCCCTTTTGGGGTTCCAGCCATTCCAGGGGTGAGCAGAGCCAAGGGGAGGTTGACTCATGTTGATGAAACTCCGTAGGGGGTGATGAACAAATGGAAATGCCAAGGCCAAGGTAGACTAGGTAGTTTGCTATTAGCAAGCATTTGTTCTGGAAGGAAAACTGCACCTGGAACCAAATCAGCGATGGGAAGTGGCTCATCAAGTAGGAGTCAGAATAGAAGGAGCTGGGTAATTATCCTGGATAATCTCAATGGTTAATGTCATCAAAGGGAGGTGGATGTTCTTTTTTTTTTTTTAATTCAGGTGTAACTTAGGGCAAAATCTTAAGTAAATACATGTGTATCCACCCACCCATGTAACCACCACTCAGATCAAGACGTCCCACATTTCCACCCCAACATATGGGACCCTACCTTCTCCCCAGAAAGTTTTCTTGTGCCTTTCCCAGCAAATAATCCTGCACCCCACCCAAGGGTAATCACTGTTAGGCCTCTGTTACCCTAAGATTAATTGTTCCAGTTTTGAATTGTGAATAAATGAAATCATACCTTACGTACTCTTTTGTGTCTGGGTTCTTTCACTCAAATTGTGCCTGTGAGCTTCAGCAGTGTCCTGTCTATATGCAGTTCACTCTTTTCACTTATGGGGAATATTCCATTGTATGAACATACCAGAGCTTATTTACTGACACTACTGTTGATGGACATATGGTTTTTTTCTTGTTTTTAGCTATTATGAGTAAAGCTGCTATGAATATTCTTGTACTTATTGTTTGGTTGTCCTAAGTGCCCACTCTGTTGGACTGGAATGGCTGCATCATGGGTATACACTTGTTTACCTTTAGTAGGTACTGCCACAGGTGCTTCCAAAGTGGCTCTACTATTTTAGAGTTGGATAGTCTTAATAGTTAATGCCATCAAAGGGAGTTGGATAATCTTAATGCCATCTGTGATACCTACTCACAGCCCCATCTCCAGTGGGGAAACACACCTATCAGATGACCAGAGGCCCTGTGGCTGCTGGCTAAGCCCCACCTTCCCTGGCCTGTGGTGGCTATGCCCTGAGAAAGTCCAGCTCTACAGCTCTTTTTCAATATTCCTTATTAGTCACCAAAGCCTCTGTCATTACAATACTGCCTTGCTACGGGCAAGCCACAGTGTCCAAGATTACAGCTTATCTTCCACTGGAGCCTGTTAAATCGATGTCTCCCTTGTTGAGAGGCACCCCAGGCCAGTTGGTGTTATCAGTAACTGGCATGCTCATCATCTCTTGGTAGGTTGTCTCTTGATGAGATTTCCTGGGGACCTTGGCACAGATGGCTATCTCTTCCATGTGTGGTGATATGCATGCATTTTTATTGCAGGCAGTGATGGTTTCAGCCCCAGTTCCCAGGTTCTAGGGTGCATCTTGTATAGTGACTATGTGTTGATTACAAAATTCATAGAAAGTGTGAGTTGAAAAAGACCTCAGAGGTCATCTAATTTACTTCCCTCCTACATGTGGGGGAAACTGAGGCCCAGAGAGGTGAATTGACTTGCCCAATGTCATGCAGCTTGTCTCCTGACAACCAGTCCAGGTTCATTCCTCTGTGGCAGCCAGGCAGGCAGGATGGTCACCTAGATATTCAGACTCTGGGATGGTGGTAGCTGCCACTGTTTGCAGAACCTGCTACTATTTGCAGAAACCCTCATGGTTAAACATAGCCTGTGTCACTTCCAGTCACTGCCCTACAAGTTTCTCGACCTACTGCCAGGCTGCCTTTGTGGACCCTATCTCTGTGATTAGTTCACATCTGTCCAATCAATGTTGGTGGAAGACCCTATTTGCAGCATCTGTAGAACACATTATAATTCTAAGCAGTTTTCATTTATCCTGTGTTATAATCACATCCACCATTGTGAATTCTCAGGGTCCTCTCATCTCTCTTAGAAATGAGAAAATTAAGATCCAAAGATCACTAGTGGTTTACCCCACGTAATAGAGAATTTGGGACTATCCCCTGTCAACTAGCACAGAGCCTCCTTGTCCTTTGAGGCCTGGTTCAAAAGGTGCCTCTTCCACAGAGCCTTCTGTTGTTCTTCCTCCAGAAGATGGTGATGTCTCTCCTCTGATCTCCTTGGGCCTCCTATATCTCTCTAATGGTGCTTAGCAACTCCACCATGGGGTATCCTTGTAAGTTCATTCATTTGACATTCACTGAGCACCTACTATGTTCAAGGCCTTGTGCTGGGGATACCAAGATGAAGCTCATGGTCTGATAGGCAGAAAGACAGGAATCCTGAATTTGACAGATGATAGGTGTGATGCTGTGTCACACCTGTGACACACTGGGGGAGTGATATGCACTCTAGATATGTGAAGAAGGAGGGTGTCTGTTTGCCATGGGATGCTTCCTGGATCAAGTTATACATTTTATGTGTAGGCTTTATCTTACCTCTGTGCAACCTTTGGGGGCAGGGATGCGCTTGCACCCCTTTGTGTCCCCCATGCTCTGGACCACCTCTCTCACCTCCACTGTCAGCTGGGAGCAGACAGGTGTGAAGCTGGGGGCCTTTTCCTCCTCCCAGAGCCCAAGCATTGGTGGGCTGGGGCTGGTGTGCCTTTAGGACAATGGGGCTAGACATTGAGGGAGGGGTTGTGACCTTGGCAAGTTCAGTCACTTTCCTGCTGGGCCTGTCCAGCCATATCCTAGCTTTGGTCCCCTAGCCCTGGCCTGAGCCCAGTCCTGGGCACTGTGAGAGAGGTCAGGCAAGAGCCACAGTCTTCTGAGAGCTCCCGGGCCCTGACTTCTGCAAGAACTTCTATCTCTTGGAGAAGCCGGGCACAGGCTCAGGAAGCAATGAGAAAAAACGGACAGGCCTTTGGGGAGGGGAAAGTGCAGCCTGTGGGGTTGGAGCGTGTGTGTGTCTTAGGCCAGGCTCTCTAAAAGCAGAGTCTGAGATGGCCGGGAGTGGGGAGTTATGGCTTAGGCAAGCGATTTGCTGAGAAAATGCTCTCAAGAGAAACTGAGGGAAAAAGGGAGGCTGCCAAGCAAAGATGTGGTTCAGGAAGTTTAGCCTCAGCCTATCCCTAGGGGGAGCTCTGGAGCACGAACAGCGCCACAGGCACCCCACCTTGAGAGAGAGAGAGAGAGTGTGTGTGTGTTGGGGAAGGGGTAGCCTCCTAGGCACTTCACTTCTGGCCAAGGCAGCACCTACTGGCTGAGGGCACTTCCCTGAGGAAGGTGAGCACTGTGAGGCATCAGCAGCTGGGCACAGATGCACCTGCCACACTGGGGAGCTGGGTGGAGACCCCACTGCATCCACTTCTGGGGCTGCTGAGACAGCAATGCTCATTGAGTGACAACCAATCTGTACAGATTACAAAGCCCCCTCACACACATCGGCTCATTGGAAAGCACAGATCTCTTTCAAAGTGGCGGGGGTGGAGTGGGGGGGGAATTGTCCCTTGCCGAGTTCCTAGCCCTCCTGGTTCTGGCCTGGGTGCCCTGGGAGGATTCTTTCCTGGGCTTAGTGGGGTCAGGCCTCTGAGGGATGGCCTGGGGAGGTCTGGGCTGACCCCTCCCCTGACACACTCAGGAGGGAGTCCCAGACCCCCCTTGGCCTGGGGCTTCTTTCCCTAACCTGCCTCAATCCTCTCCCATCAGCTCCAGCCCAGGCCCAGATCGCACACGCGGGCCAGGCGTGTGTGGTTAAAGAGGACAACATCAGCGAGCGCGTCTACACCATTCGGGAGGGGGACACCCTCATGCTGCAGTGCCTTGTCACCGGGCACCCTCGACCTCAGGTAAGCTCCAAGCCAGCCTTGCTTGGGCCCCTCCTGCCCTCACCCCTGTGCTGGGATCGGCGCTTGAGAAGAGGCAGCAGGAGACGAGGAATAAAGACATACAGTGGCAAGTAAGCAGGGGACAGGAGACTGGGGCTGGGGAAATAGCTGGAAAATTAACTCTGTGGGGAAGGGCTGGAGGCTGCGGTCTTATTCACCTGAAAACACTGACGGCTCAGGGGCAAACGTGAATGCCAGTTGTTCAATTTCACTCCGTTCCACAGATCTGTTGACCAGACACATCCTTAAATGCACCTTCAACCAATGTTTGAGGGCAGATCGCGTGCCAGGCACCATGCTGGGTACTTTCTCCAATGTTTTCTCTTCAGAGCCTCACAGCCATGCTGTGAGGGAGGCATTAGTGCCCCCATTTTGCAGCTGAGGAAACTGAGGCTCAGGGAGGTTGGGTAAACTCCCAAGGTCACAGAGCTCTTGTGAGGGTGGAAGCAGAATTTGAATGCAGAACCAGTGTTCTCTGTAGCTTGTACACTTCCAGCGTATCCATCTTTGGGTTGGGGGCTCCAGGAGTTCCCAGTAACACAGAAAACAATCTCTGCTTTAGGAGGCTTTGAGGTTCAAAGACCCAAAGCAATTAGAAAGGAACAGAAAACAAGTACCTGGAAATGCCAGATGAACTCTGTCACAGACCAAGTGTGTGGTTCAGGCAGGAAGTGTTAGCGGGTATCACTGAGAGCTGATGGGAGGAGGGAGGGAGGAGGTGGGCTGGAGGGATGGGTGGAATTTGCTGGTGAGTGCTGTGACCTTCAATAGCAGCAGAAAAGGTGGCAACTGGATCCTACTAAGGACAGTGAAATGCAAAATCCTTTTTTCCTGGATAATTTTTGGAAGAGGGATGGCTTTAGTATGTTTGGCCTTGAGACAAACAGATGGACAAGGAAACCCCTAAAGACTCTTTCAACCTAAAAAATTATTATCACTGCTTACTCCTTCCCAAAGGTTTGTTTAGAAGTGAAAACAATTCTGCTGGATTTAGGTTGGTGTTTGTGTCAGGTGTGACTATTAAAGTGGGGATGGCCCTCCTTAAAAGCCAGTGAGGGAGCTGGGCCATCTCTCCCTAAGGCTGCACTGACCGTCTGTGTGTGTCTCCTTGTATGTCCCATGTATGAGTCATTTGTGGCTGTGACTATGTGTACATGCACTTGTATTTCTATTTCCGTCAGTGATTTTGTTGTTTGTTCTACCACCCAGGCTCCAGCCCTTGGGCTTATTATCTGACTCTGTCTCTTCTCATCCCTTACATCCAGCTAGGCTCTGAGGCCTTTCTTTTTACACCTCTTGCATGGATCTTTTCCTCTCTATTCCTCATTACCCCTCTAGGTCAGACCTTCAGTCCTGTCCCTTGGACCATTGCAGTAGACTCTAAACTGACCTCCCAGTTTCCTGCTCTCCCCCTCCAATCCATTCCTGCATTCTGTTACCAGAATAACCCCCAAACATGCTACATCATATCACTCCCCTGCTCAGAAACCTTCAATGGCTCCTCATTACTTACCAGACCCGTTCAAACTCCTAGGAATGGAATTGAAGATTTTTTACAATCTCGCCCCCACCTGCCTTTCTTTTTAATCTCCTACTGGCATCTTCCTCACACCCTGTGCTCCAGACTTGCCTCCCCATCATTCCCCAAGTACACCTTTTTCAATCCCACCTTAGCCAGAGATGCTTGCCTCTCCTGAAACGCCATCTAGCTTCTTATTGGCTCATTTCATTACAACAAATATTTATTGAGCACCTGCTATGTGCTAAGCACACTAATGGGTCCTGAGGATGCAGCTATAGTTCCTATTCCCATGGAGCATCCAGTCTAGTAGGGGAGCAAGGGAAATATCATCTCATGGCCTACTTTGTGGTCAGGATGGGGGACTGAGTGGACATGGAATTCTTCACCCCAAACAAGTAGCAAGAGAAGGGGGATATCTGGGGGCTAGAAATGTAGACAGAATCTCTAGCAATGGCAGTGAGCAGAAGTTGAAGAACCTGGCATACACACTTTAGGGATAGTCATACTAATACACACGTGGGGAGTATGAATTGAGGCCACAGGTCCATCCATGGCTGGGAGCTGGAAGTGGACTCTACCTGAAGCTGGAAGCTCAACAAGAGTGGCACCATCTATGAATGGGGACCAGGAGATCTCTGTTCCACAGCCCAGAGTCACAGCAGGGAACAGACTCTCTGCTTCAGTGTATGAGTACAAACAGAGTAACCTATGAGAGAGCATAACTCTAAGGCTATCTGTATCTTGCACTACCCAAATGGTGAGGAAACCCTAACCTGAGAAACTAACATAAAAACTGGTTGGAGCCTATGAACCCATTATCTTGGGCACAGGCAAACATAAAACTATACTACATGAAGCCTGTAAAGACCCAAGTAGGACTTTTATGGAAGATAATCCCACTGAATACAAGCCTGTGGAATAAAATTTCAAATCACATTTAAAACATACAATTCTAGGAGGATCAGTCCATAGACCCAACAAGTTGGACAATTCACATCTGAGGAACAAGAGAAAATAGAGCAATCTGAAAGGGTCTTCAAAATAAAATTGTTTAAAATATTGGAAGAGATAATGGAAGGAATAGAATCTATAAGACAGGAGATTATAAAACCTGATCAGTTGATATGGGAAAAAGCAAATAGAAATCCTAGAAATAAAAATAATACAATCTTTAAAAAATTTGGCCTCAATACTCTAGAGATAGCTAAAGAGAAAAGTGATTGAATTGGATGACAGACCTGAGGAAATCAGCCATAATGCAATCTGGAGAAGACAAAGAGATAGAAAATGTGAAAAAGAAATTGAGAGACATGGAGGATAGAATGAGAAGCTACAACATAAATTTAGGCATTCCAGAAGGAGAGAATAGAGAAAACAGGATGGGGGACTGAGTGGACATGGAATTCCTCACTCCAAACAAGTAGCACTACAAATGCAGACAGAACCTATATGGATGGCAATATATAAAGAGATAAAGATTGAGAATTTTGTAGAATTGAAGAAAGGTAGAAACTCTCAGATGGATGAAGCAAACCAAGCCTTGACTAGTATATAAACAAACTCCATTTAGACAAATCATGGTAAAACCATAAAACCCCAAATATGAAAAGAACAAATATTTTCATGGCCCTGTTCTCTCTCCAAACCACCCTCTAATCTAAGTGTGGATTACCTAAAACTGTCTCTAACCTTCTCCAAGTTTTATAACCTCTAGGTCCCTGGGGGTAGAGTTGAGGGTGTGGAGGGGATGAGAGTAGCAACTGTGTGGCCCGCATGAGAAAGGCTGCCCTTTCACCTGCTTCTCCCCAGCCTTGTTTTTATGGCCTCTTGCCTGACCTATTCACCAGGATCCGGGTCCTTAACAAGCAATCCTCCCCACTTCAACACTGATGCTTCTCCTACCACTCCCCACTTAGACTTAATTATCTGGAACTGATCTGTTTTTCTTAAACCTCCAGCACCTTGAGTAGTAGCCTCAAGTTTCTCAAGTGATTCTTGCTATTTTTCTGTAAGCTAAGGCAATATGAATGATAGAAATTTGTTGAGTGACTAATGTATACCAGGCGCCATAACTAGGTGCTTTACATATGTTCTTTCTAAACCCCATAATAACCTTGCAAAGTGAGTATTATGCTATATTAGTTATGTATTGCTGCATAATATATACTCTAAAACCTAGGGGCTTAAAATAACAAATGCATATTGTCTCACAGTTCCTGACAGACAGGGATCGCAGAGCAGCTTAGCTGGCTGGTTGTGGCTCAGGGCTTCTCACAAGGCTGCAATCCAGGTCCAGCCAGGAATGCAGACACCTGAGGGTGACTGAGGCTGGAGGATCCACTTCAAGCTCATTCACATGACTGTTGGCCTGAGGCTTCAATTCCTCCCCAAGGGGGCCTCTCTATAGGGCTGCTCAGGACATGGTAGCTGGCTTTCCCCAGAGATCCCAGAGAGTGACCAAGATGGAAATCAGTCTTTTACTACCTAATCTTGGAAGTGACATACTGGCACTCCTGCTGCATTCTGTTGGTCACACAGACTACCCTAGTACAAAGTGGGAGGGGACTACAGAAGGGTGTGAAGACCAGGATGCCCTTTTGGAGACTGGCTACCACATACACCCCCTTCACAGGTGCGAAATCAGAAGCTGAGAGACAAGTAACCTATCCAAGGCCACTAAGCTAGTAAGTGAAATAATAGAAAAATTTTATCAGCGTCTTAGTCTTCCAGGCACTAAGTATATACTCATTTAATCCAGTAACGCTAGGAAGGGAGGTAATATTCGCCATTTTACAGATGAGGAAAGCAAGGCAGGAGAGGTTAGGTAACTTGCCCACAAATCCATGCTCTTAACCACAGCACGGTACGCCTGATTTAAAGCCTCTTCCCTCTGACCCTGGATTCCCCAGCCTCTTGACTCTGTGGTGCCGACCCCGCCTGTGCATTCCCACGAGTCTGTGCGGGTTAGTTTCCTAGACCTGTGTCTGTCCCATGTGCGCTCGTGAAAAAGTATGGGGGTGTGGAGGGGCGCTGTTGCAGGGCGCTCAGCCCTGAGGCCCCCCCCTCACCCCCCTTGGCCGGCCCAGGTGCGGTGGACCAAGACCGCGGGGAGTGCGTCCGACAAGTTCCAGGAGACGTCGGTATTCAACGAGACGCTGCGCATCGAGCGCATCGCGCGCACGCAGGGCGGCCGCTACTACTGCAAGGCCGAGAATGGCGTGGGCGTGCCGGCCATCAAGTCCATCCGCGTGGACGTGCAATGTGAGTCGAAGCCCTATCCCTCCCTGGACCCTGGCAGTCCTGCCCGGGCCAGGGGGCTGACAGCTCGGATGGGGAAGGGAGGGGTGGAGAAGCGGCACCTTGGTGGAGGGCGTACCGCCCTGTACCATTTACACATGCCCATCTGTTGTCCCATATGAACCTTGCAACATCCCTGTAAGTTGGGCAGGGAAGGCAGGATGAGTTGGATTATACCCCTTCCACAGATAAGAAAACTGAGGTACCGTGTGACTTGCTCGCAGGCATAGAGGCCCAGATCTGTGATGAGTACACAGAGATGTCTTCCCTATGGCCCAGTGCCCTCCCACAGTACCTCGTGTCTCTGCTTTTACCCCATGGGCAGCTCTGAGACTTCCCTCCCCTACTACCTGTAGGACCAAGCACGCCACCCACCCCTTGCCTTGGTTGAATGAGAAGCCCTTGGTAGCTACCTGCCCTCCATGGGTAGCCTTTTAACCCCAGGAGCTTGTCTCCCTGTTTGCCACCGCTCCAGGCTGATCCAGGTACCCAGAAGCTGTAGGTCCAGGCCCAAGGGTGTGTCTGGTACCATCTTAAGGCCTAGAATGAACCTACCTATTAACTATGTATCCTCCCACCCCCCAAGTGGGACCTGATGGAGTGGTGTGCAGTGGAACTCCAGACCTCTCTTCTGTACCTCATCAGCCACCCAGGGGCCTACCGACCCCTGGGGCTATGTGTCATTTCTCAGGTTATGGGTGCTGGAAGGGGCTGGTAGGCATAGCCTGGGCCTCACCAGTGCCCACTTCCACTCATGGCCTTGCTTATGACGTCTATCCAGGTAGGCTGTGGAAGGAGGACAGAATGATGGGATGCTGGGACATCAGCTGTGGGATGTTGGAATGTGGACTGTTGGTGCCTGTCATGTACAATCCTGGGTGTACGATAGAATCTTTAGGGGCTCCTTTATTTTTTTTATTTTTAAATTTTTTTGGAGACAGGTCTTGCTCTGTCACCCAGGCTGGAGTTCAGTGGCACCATCATAGCTCACTGCAACCTCAAACTCCTGGCCTCAAGTGATCCTCCTGCCTCAGCCTCCCGAGTAGCTGGGATTACTGGCACCAGCCAGCTCTAGGGGGGATCCTTTTAAAAATGCTAATGCCTGGGCCCCGCTTCCAGAGAGTCCAATGTAATTGATCAGGGGTGGGGCCTCATATCAGGCTTTTTCTTTTTCTTTCTTTCTTTTTTTATTTTAAAGTATTAAGGGGGTACAAAAGTTTTCGTTACATGGGTACATTCTCTAATGCTGAAGTCAGGGCTTTCAGTGTGCCTGCCACCAGGACAGTGTTCATTGTACCAACAGGTAAGGATTTTTCTTAAACTTTTTTTTTAAATTGAGGAGTAATGAGTAGAGTGTGACCTTTTTTTCTTTTTGAGGCAGAGTCTTGCTCAGTTGCCTTGAGTAGAGTGCAGTGGTGTCATCGTAGCTCACTGCAACCTCAAACTCCTGAGCTCAAGTGATCCTTCTGCCTCAGCCTCCCAAGTAGCTGGGACTGTGAGCATGCATCATGACGCCCGGCTAATTTTTCTATTTTTAGTAGAGATGGGGTCTTTCTCTTGCTCGGGCTGGTCTTGAGTTCAAGGAATCCTCCCACCTTGGCCTCCCAGAGTGCTAGGATTACAGGCGTGAGCCACCGTGTCCGGCCGAGTGTGACTTCTTATATATGGATGTGTGTGTGTAAACACCATCCAGATTAAGATATAGAACTTTTCCAGGACCCTAGAAAATTCTCTCAGGCTCCCTCCCGGTCAATAATTCCCCCAGAGGCAATCACTATTCTGACTTTTGACACCATCAATGAGCTGTACCAGGCATCAGTATTAAAAAGAAAATCTCCATGTGATCCTGTTGTGCAAACAGGGGCAAGAATCACCAATCTACTCTAGTTTACTAATGGGAAACTAAGGCCCAGAGAGGGAAGGGACTTAGGCAGGTCACACTGCAAATTAACAGCTAAACTAGGATTTCAACCAGGGTTTCCTGATTTCCGGTCTGCAGCCACTTCCTCCATCCTGTGATGGGAGAGTGTGAAACTAGACATCCTCATGCAGGTCCCTGGGAGGCACAGCTGTGAGGGAGTCTGGGAAGCCATCAAGTCCAGTTTCCTGTCTCTAACAGGCTGGTTAAGCTTGCAGGGCTGGGAGAGCATCTTCCTCTCTGGAAGTGTCCCTTGAGGGTGGCTTAGCTTTCCCTGAGGGCTGCCAGGAGCCTCAGCCCCCCACCGTCCCCATTGGGGTCACCCAGTCCTGACTCCGTGGGGGCTATGCCCTTGCAGACCTGGATGAGCCGGTGCTGACGGTGCACCAGACAGTGAGCGATGTGCGAGGCAACTTCTACCAGGAGAAGACGGTGTTCCTGCGATGTACTGTCAACTCCAACCCGCCTGCCCGCTTCATCTGGAAACGAGGCTCTGACACGCTGTCCCACAGCCAGGACAATGGGGTTGACATCTATGAGCCCCTCTATACCCAGGTCAGGATGGGCAGCTGGCTCGCCCCACACTCTTACTCCTGCACCCAACAAGGGGGGGCGGGGCTGAGTTCTTGGGACTGCCTGGACTTCAACAATCCTGTTCTGAGGATGGCATCACACATTCTGATTGGAGTTCATATAGCCTGGGGCAGGGAAAATCAGGGCAAAAAGCTCAGGGAGCAGTGGTGAGGACAGGAGAGTCCCCAAAGCAACATGTCCCCCGGGGAACATTGCTAGTTAGGGGAAGGCAGCCCCTAGGGGCAGACACATCATCCCTGCCCCCTGCTGGCTGGTAGAGTATTGGGAACCCACAGGCAGGCACAGTGGAGTTGGGGCAGGGAGACGACTTCTCTTTCATGGTCCCCCTATAGTCCCAGGAGATGGTGATGACGCCATCATGCCAGGGAGGGCTTTCAGAGGTGGCTGTTAAAGCCTCACCTGTGGCCTGTGGTCCAGGCCCATGTTCGTGTGGGTTGTGTAAGGCAGAGAAGGATTTCCTCCTTACCCCTTCATTTCCCAGCGTGGAGAAACTGGGACCTGGTCCTGGTTAGCATGCACCAGGGCAACCTCAGACCCAGAGAAGCCCATGACAAGGCACTGCCAAAGGTGTGGAGAGTGTGGCATCCACTCCAGGCTCAGGGCCCGGGGGGCAAGTGGTGTGGGTGGAGGTTGAGAAGCTAGGGACTAGAATAGGAATTTGCTGTAGCTGCTGGCGCTCGGTGGATGAGTGTGTGGGAGCCCTGGAGACTCAAGCAGGCGCCTCACCCCCGTGGTCCACTGCCGCCCAGGGGGAGACCAAGGTCCTGAAGCTGAAGAACCTGCGGCCTCAGGACTATGCCAGCTACACCTGCCAGGTGTCTGTACGTAACGTGTGCGGCATCCCAGACAAGGCCATCACCTTCCGGCTCACCAACACCACGGGTACAGGCATTTCCCTGCCCATACCCCTTGTCCACCTGGGCTAATTCCCCAACCAGGAGACAGTGCCCCACCCCACACAGGACTCTTGGCACATCACGACTGGTGTCCAGTGCCCCCCCTTCCTGCTCCCTGTCTTCTCCCCTCTCATCGCCCCCCAGGGCTTCCCCGGCCCCCATGGTTTCCCTAGTGCCCTCCTCTCCCCCACATCCAGCCCTGCCTCACTGTCCCCTAATACCCCACCTCCTTGTCCTCTTAGCACCACCAGCCCTGAAGCTGTCTGTGAATGAAACTCTGGTGGTGAACCCTGGGGAGAATGTGACGGTGCAGTGTCTGCTGACAGGCGGTGATCCCTTACCCCAGCTGCAGTGGTCCCATGGGCCTGGCCCGCTGCCCCTGGGTGCTCTGGCCCAGGGTGGCACCCTCAGCATCCCTTCAGTGCAGGCCCGGGACTCTGGCTACTACAACTGCACAGCCACCAACAACGTGGGCAACCCTGCCAAGAAGACCGTCAACCTGCTGGTGCGATGTATGTGGCCTCAGGAAGGGGTGGGAGGGAAGTTGTGAGGCAGACAGGGTCCCTGTCCTCTGGGAGCAACCACTAAACTGGGAAATGGGCCTGTCTGCTTGGTAGGTGAGGCATGCTGAGGAGGCGTGTTCCAAGCACTTTGATTTCCCTGCAATTCAGCTATCTGCCAGCAGATGGCAGAAGGACTAAAATTTGTGTAAAGTTTTATGTACAGTTTACAGTCTACATTTCCAAATATAACCTCAACAATCCAAGAAGTAGGAAGGGCTGGAATTGGTCACCTACATTTTTTTAGATGGGGAAACTGAGGCTGCAAAAGCTGAATATGGATATTCTAGCCTTCCATAGAAATTTCCTGGCTTTCTTCCTCTATAATGGTTTCTACATGATTAACTGAATATAAGTAAAAATAACACGTATTTCCACATACCTGATATGTAAATTTTTATTAGGAGAGCATTTAAGTGAATCTGAAGACTAAGGGTAAAAATGATACAAAACTTGGAGCACGGTCTAAAGAAGTATAAACACTTTCCTTACTAAACCTCAGCCCCTGTAATATCATAGCTGCTCACAATGATCTTGATTTTGTCACTCTGATTTAAGGGGAAAACTTTAAATTTTTCTGCTTGTGCAGCTTTAGGGTTTTTTGTTTGTTTTTGTTTTTTTAAGATCCAGGCTTAGCCCATGAAAGTAAAGTATGGCTTTTGCCCATGAAAGTAAAGTATAGCTTTTGCCAAACTTAACTGAGAGTCCCTGATGACATCGACTCTCTCCTTCATTCATCTCTCACCGACCAGTAGTCTCTTTCCGACTCTCCTCATAGAAAGAAGCTAGCTCTCTAGGACTTTTTATTTAATTAGAGTGAGAAAGAAGGTAACAAGATAGTGGCTGTCTGACTACTTTTTCCTCCAATGGTACTTTCCCATCAGAAGATTATTTTCTCCGCCTAGTTCCATTTGGTCTCTAAAACCTGGGTTGGTGAGATCTCAGTTTACATGAAATACTTATGATCACCTGTTAGTGTGACTATATAGCCTGCCTTGCCGAGCACAGTCCTGGTTTGTGGCTGTTGTACCAGTGTCCTGTCCAATAGGTTGGGTAACCTATTAAAAACCCTGTTTAACTCTTAGCTTACTTTAAACAAGATCCACATTTTTTAAAGAGGCCAGTTCTAAACTCTGTGTTTTTATGTTATTGCATGTAAAATGATTGTATTGGTCTTTTATTATGAAAATTACACATGCTTGTTACAAAGAGTCAAACAGCACAAAAGGGTAAAATGTGAAAATTAAAATGCCTGTCATTTCTCCTCAGTTCCACTCTCTAGATAGAACCACAGTTATATTTTAGTGCAGCCTTCCAAATGTGTATTTTGCATATTCAAGGTTTAAAACAATGATAAAAATAAAACAGTGTCAAGAGTGTAGGCTCTGAGTTTGAATTCAAGATTTGCTACTTTTTTGGCAAGTTGCTTAAACTGTCTGAGCCTCAGTTCCCTCCTTTGTAAAATGGGGACAATAAAGCACCTCCCTCAAAGATTTTTAGATGGGTTAAATGAATAAATCCATGTAGAGTGCTTAGAACAGTGCCTCTCATACAGTGTATGTTCAGTCAACAGTGGCTATAATTATTACCAAACCTGCTTTTCTGCAGTGAGCTTTTTTGAACTTTTGAAACACATCTGAGCAACTAGTACAATTTCCAAGTAGAGAAAAATGATGGTGTCACCTGGAGGGGTTGTAGCCCCCCACCTCCAGTGCCAGTTTGAGGAGAGAAGCTGGGTCTGGGTGGGGGTGGGCCATGGGCCTCTGGCTTTAGGCCAGCCCCAGCCATCCTTCCCTCCTCATCCACCCATAGCCATGAAGAATGCCACGTTCCAGATCACGCCTGATGTGATCAAAGAGAGTGAGAACATACAGCTGGGCCAGGACCTGAAGCTGTCATGCCACGTGGATGCGGTGCCCCAGGAGAAGGTGACCTACCAGTGGTTCAAGAATGGCAAGCCAGCACGCATGTCCAAGCGCCTGCTGGTGACCCGCAATGACCCTGAGTTGCCCGCTGTCACCAGCAGCCTAGAGCTCATTGACCTGCACTTCAGCGACTATGGCACCTACCTGTGCCTGGCTTCCTTCCCAGGGGCACCTGTGCCCGACCTCAGCGTTGAGGTCAACATCTCCTCTGAGACAGGTGGGCAGCTGGAGGGGCGCTGGGGAAACGTAAGGGAGGTGGAAAGGCTCACAGATGGGAGGTGGGGGCAGCAGCTTGGGAAGGGGAGGCCAGAGTGAGGAGGATGCCATTTGTTTATGCTGCATACATTTATTGAGCCCCTGTTATATGCCAGGCACTGTGCTAGGTCCTGGGGTAGAGTGATGGGAAAAACAAGCTGTGCCCTTACAAAACTTAGTAGGAAGGCAAACATGTTTCAGGTTGTCTCACAAATATCTATATTATTTCAGACTGTGATAAATGAGAATCTGGAAAGAATTCCCTGAGATAGAATGTTTGATCTGAGATCTAGGCAGAGGAGAGCAAGGAAGGGTTCTTCACAATGCAGGCCAAAGAATCAGCACGTGCAAAGGCACTGAGGCAGGAAAGTGCATTGGACATAGGAGAACTGAAGGAAGGAGAGTGTGGCTGGGAGAATGGAGTGGGATGAGCGTGGAGACATCAGCAGGGGCCAGATTGTGCAGGGCCTTGTAGGCTGTTATTAGTCAGCTAGGGCTGCCATAACAAAGTACTACAGACTGGTGGCTTAAACAACAGAAATTTATTTTCTCACAATTCTGGAGGCTAAAAATCTGAGGTCAAGGTGTCGCCAGAGTTTATTTCTTCTGAGGCTTCTCTCCTTGGCTTGTAGATGGTTATTTTCTCCCCTTTACATGGTCTTTCTTTTGGGCATGTCTATGTTCTGATCTCTTCCATTTGTAAGTACACCAGTCATGTTGGACTAGGGCTCACCCTAATGACCTCATTTAACCTTAATTACCTCTTTAAAGGTTCTGTCTCCAAATACAGTCACATTCTGAGGTACTTGGGGTTAGGACTTCATATGAATTTTGGGGGGACACAATTCAGTGTATAACGTAGGCCATGGTAAGGATTTGAGTCTTTATTCCAATAATAATAAATAACATTAATGAAATGATATGGCTAACATTTACTGAGTGTTTGCTATATGTTCTGGCAATTTTATATTTATGTCATTCACTTTCATGATTTACCTTATGGGATAGTAGTTTATCTTCTCATTTTACAGATGAAAAAACTTAGCCTCAGAAAGTTCGAGAAACTTACCTAAGGTACTACAACAATAAGTGGTAGAGCTGGGATTTGAACCCAGGCAATCTGACTTCAGAGCCTGCCTTCAGCCACCACTGAAGGGTTTACACTTCGAGAATGGCAGGAGGTTGGAGGGGTCTTTTGCAGAGGGTCTCCAGAGTCTTGGCTCTAGCCCTAGGAACTTGTACTGAGGAGCAGGCTGGCTTTGGCCAGCTATCACATGACCAGATGCAGACATGTAATAGTTATGAGTATTTCTTCCTTCGGCTCTTCAACTCTCTGGATCTCAATTTCTCTCTGTGAGAGATTGGACTGGGTGGCCGTGGAGGCCTCTTCCACCCTGGCATCTGCACAAGGTGAAGCTGGAGAGGTCAGAAAAGGCTTCTGGAAGGAGATGAACTTGAGCTGGGCTTTGGGAGTGGACCAGGACTCCACAGATTCCATAAATTCATTTTGCGAACTGCTTTGTGCCAAGCCCTGGGTGCCAGACGTGAATGCACAGCCCTTCCTCAGAGCTCACTGCCTAGCCAGGGGAGACAGACATGCTGGGGGAGGGGTAAGGCAGGAAATGGAAGGGCAAACCTTGGAAGGGTGACATGGAGGTAAAGGAGGCGTCTGTAGAGCATCCTGGGGAAGCCAGAGAAGTCTTCTCAGAGGAGGTGTGCTCCATGTGAGCCTTGAGGGCCCGTTAACATTTGCCAGATGGGGGCAAGCCTAGGAAAGGACATGGCAAACAGAAGGAACGGGGGAGCACCCAAAAGTGTACGAGACTTGGTATGTCCAGGGAGTTTGTTTCTTATAAGTGGATCCCACAGCTGGGACACAGGATGGGAGAGGGGAGATGAGGTTGGGGGGTGGCAGAGGCCAGAGCAGGGGGACCTTTTTGCAGAGCCTAGGAGTTTGACTTTAACCTGAGCATAGTGCAGCCTCAAAGGGAGAGATGGCTCTTTAGCCTGTGGGGGGTGTAGAAGAGTGGGGAGCTGGGATGTTTTCAGAGCCAGGGAAAGGGCCTGGGGCTGTTTCCCCATTTGGCTCCTAGGCCTGATGCCTCGGGCATGGAAGTGTTTTAAGGACTGTGGAAATGATTTAGGCCTGGAAAAATAAATTAATTGGCTCCAAAATACAAAGAGAAAACTGCAAAATTAAAGCCAATAAATGCACAAATGTTTATAGAGTATAAATTATGCTAACTAGATAACTGGACCTCAGCTTGCCTTGTAGAGCTATTTACAAATAATAACTTTATATTTAATTATATTTAATGTAGGACATGGGTACATTTTAATTTGTTTGATATGCCATGCGATGGGACCCATGGAAGTCTTTAAAAGACCCTCCATTTGGGCAATGTGTTGGGTTGGATTAGGTTTGGCTGTGAATAACAAAAGAACCCTAATTAATAGTGGCTTAAACAAACTAGATGTGTATTTCTTCCTCATGTAAAAGTCTGGGGTGAGCAGTTCTGGCTAGCATAGTGGCTCTGCTCCACCAAGTCCTCAGGGCCCTAGGCTCCGTCTGGGTTGCTCTTCGATCATCCTTATCGTGTGCCACCTTGTCCATGATGGCAGTTCCAGCGATTGGCCAGAATTTAGTTATGTGGCCACAGGTAGCCATAAGGCAGGCTGGGAGATATGGTCTTTATTCTGGGTGGCTGTGTGCCCTGCAAAAAACCAGGTATTCTATCACTTTGGAAGAAAGGGTAAGGATGTTGGGGGACAGACTAGCAATCTGTGATAACACTCTAGGCTTTAACCAGGGCAGGCCCAGGGGTAGGACTGAGAGTGGAGATATTTAGTAGAAATGTTTAAAAGGTGGAATCCTCAGTACTTAGTAGTGCTGGGGAAGAAGGAATAGGCCAGGCTGACTTCAGGTCTGTTTTTGAGTTGGGAGACCCTGAGGTAGAGACCCAGGAGGTAGAGAGGATTTGGAAAGATGAATTCTGCTTTGGAGATACTGAGAGACCCTTAGGAAGTCTGGGATGGGGGAGAGAGGCTTGCCCCTAGGGGGAGGTAAGCAGGAGCCGGGGGAGCTCTAACTCTGCTCCTACCTCTCCCTGGACGCCCCCGTAGTGCCGCCCACCGTCAGCGTGCCCAAGGGCAGGGCCGTGGTGACAGTGCGCGAGGGATCGCCTGCCGAGCTGCAGTGCGAGGTGCGGGGCAAGCCGCGGCCGCCCGTGCTCTGGTCCCGCGTGGACAAGGAGGCTGCACTGCTGCCCTCGGGGCTGCCCCTGGAGGAGACTCCGGACGGGAAGTTGCGGCTGGAGCGCGTGAGCCGCGACATGAGCGGGACCTACCGCTGCCAGACGGCTCGCTATAATGGCTTCAACGTGCGCCCTCGTGAGGCCCAGGTGCAGCTGAACGTGCAGTGTGAGTCATACCACCCCATCCGGACAACCTTCCCAGCCGTCCTTCCCAGTTCCCGGCCCCAGCAGCCCCTCATCCACCCCGGTCCGACCGAACCCCTCACCTACTGCTGATACTCCTAAAACCTTGACACCCGCGTGCTCTGAGACACGGAGCTCTGTGTTCCCTGCCCCCCTTCCATCACGTGAACTCCCACCTTCATTTTCAGGGACCCAGCGAACAAAGAAATTACTTGATTTTGACAGGTGGAAATGGGATTTGGAGGAGGAGGAAGGACCTTCAAGGGGAACATACTGTCTGATAACAAAATGATGAAAATTAACTCATCATGTGCCAAGCATTATTCTAAGAGAGTTTTAATGCACTCATTCATTTAACCCTCTACAGCCCTATGAATAAATTCTGTTAGTCCTCTATTTGTACAAATAAGGAAACTGGGCACAGAGAGGTTAAGTAACTTGCCTAAGGTCTCACAGAGGCGGGGCAGGTATTTGAACCTAACCCATCTAGTTGTAGAGATCGTGCTCCAAAGCCCTGCGTTATGCTGCTTTTCAGCACGTGAGAGGTGAGAGGCCCAGTCTGGGAAGCACGGCTGGAGGGAAAGGCCGGCAGGGAGGGAGTATCTGCGGGTCGGGGAGGTTTGAGCGTTGCTATTGCGTGAATGTGTTGCGAGTGTGCATCTGCCCTGAGATCCTTCCGGGCTGGGGTTCCCGGGAGCACGGGCGAGTGCGTCGTCTCTCTGACGGGGAGGCTCCTCAGACCCCCCTCGGTGGGGAGAGGCCCCGCTGACCCCCGCTCCCGCCCCCAGTCCCGCCGGAGGTGGAGCCCAGCTCCCAGGATGTGCGCCAGGCGCTGGGCCGGCCCGCGCTCCTGCGCTGCTCGCTGCTGCGAGGCAGCCCCCAGCGCATCGCCTCGGCCGTGTGGCGCTTCAAAGGGCAGCTGCTGCCGCCGCCGCCCGTCGTCCCCGCCGCCGCTGAGGCCCCGGACCACGCGGAGCTGCGCCTGGACGCCGTGACCCGCGACAGCAGCGGCAGCTACGAATGCAGCGTCTCCAACGACGTGGGCTCGGCTACCTGCCTCTTCCAGGTCTCGGGTGAGCGTCCCGTCGGTCCCGCTCCACCCACCAACTGCCACCTGACGCCAGGCTCCGCCCCGGTCCCTGCTCGGCCTCGCCGGGCTGGGCCACGCCCCTCTGAAGCCCGCCTCCACCAGGCTTCGGCCCGGGCCTCTCCAAGACCCGCCCATGCCCGCTCTAGGCCCCGCCCCGTGCCGCCCGGATCCAATGCTTGACCTCACAGCCGGCCCCCGCCAGACGCGGGACACGCCCCTCCACTCCCTTCCTCTCTAGGTCTAGGCCTGCCCCTTTCAGTGCCCGCCTACACCTGTCTTAAGCCCCGCCCATTACATCTCGGCCCTCCTCTCCCTTGGCGTGTTACAGCCGCACCCCTTTCTAACCCGGCCTTCACCAGGCCTAGGTCGTGCCCCTTTGGCCCCGCCGGCATCAGGCCTAGACCCGCCCCGAGTCTGGGTCCCGCCTACATAAGGCATAGGCTCCACCCCTTTCAGCCTCGTCTGTCCCAGCTCTGCGCATCCAGTTTTGTCAGCTCCAGCCCCGCTCACACTAGCGTTAGACCCACCCAAGCCCTGGGCACCGTCGCGTTTCAAGCCCCTCCTCCCTCGTCCTTGGCTCCAGAGGCTGCAGATAGGGAATCCCCTCAGGGTCCTGAGCTGTAGCTTAGAGCAGAAAAGACGCCCCTGAACAGCTTCTCTGGAAAGTCAGCGGTGGCACTGGGCCAGACAGTACAGTTTCCTGAGCCGTCAGCCTACAGATGCAGGCCCTTCGGTGCCCAGGAATCCACCTCGGCCCCAACTCTTCAAGTCCTTCCTGGGTGGGCTGTCTGGGGCGGGAGACGGCCGTGGGTGGGTCAGAAAGGGTTGGAGGTGGTGAGGGCCGAGAGGAACATAGAGGGTTGCCAATGACCCCCTCCTTCCTCCTTCCTCCGTTTGGGGAGCGCCGCCTCCCTGCCAGAGCTGGTGGCAGCGCCCCTGGAGGAGAGCCTCAGGCGTGCCTGTCCCCCATTCCACTGCACACCCAGCTTCCCCAGCAGCACCTAACTGACTGGGTGCCCCTTCAGCTCCTATTCGGATGCCTCCACTCAGTAGCAGGGGGCTATGACCACAGGTCACTGGCCACCTCCCCAGCCCCTCCCCGCCACCCAGCCCTGCCAGCCAGAGGCCCCTGTGACATTTCCCACCTCCTTCCCTTCTCCCCTGTTCTCCCACACTTGCCCTGTCTCCCCATCTCTTTGCCTCTCTCTGTTCCCCTCCTCTCTCTTCTCTTCTTTTCCTCTCACTATCCCTGGCCCTTCTCTGTGCCTTCCCCCAATGCTCTTTCCCTGTGCCTTCCCTAATATCCCTTCTCTGTTCTTCCTAAATTTCTCTTTTCTCTGTCTCTTCCTCGGCTCTTGGGATTTCCAATGTCCCTTCTCTCTATCTCCCACCTTCCCTCCTACACCATCCTCATCCTCCCCAATCCTCTCTTCTCCCAACATCCCCCGGCCTCACAACGTTCCCTTTCTCTTCATTTCCCTGTACACTCTGTTCCACCCCGTCCTCCTGTTTCCCTCTCTCTGTCTCTCCCCTCCCCCCTCCACGGCCCCACGCCCCCCTCCCTGCCCTCTCAGCCAAAGCCTACAGCCCGGAGTTTTACTTCGACACCCCCAACCCCACCCGCAGCCACAAGCTGTCCAAGAACTACTCCTACGTGCTGCAGTGGACACAGAGGGAGCCTGACGCTGTTGACCCTGTGCTCAGCTACAGACTCAGTGTCCGCCAGGTGGGCCACGGGGGAGCAGGGGCCTGAGGGCAGCTGGGGAGTGGTGTGGCTGACTCTGGAGATGCTCCTCGAGGCTCGGGGAAGGGTTTGGAGACAGGGGCTCAGACACATTGACCTGCAGACACAGTGACAACACTCTAGGGGCGGGAAAAAAGTGTTCTGGACATAGCAGCAGGAGATGGGAGGTTCTGGGGACCTGTCCCTTCTGGACACAGACTCAAGACACAGCCCTGAGAAATGGGCAGGCAAGGGTCTGCTGGGTCAAGAGGGAGCCAGCACTGGTCACAGAACATAGAATCTACTCTTGGGTCAAGAGCTTAAGGAGGGAGGGTCACTTTCATCTGTGGGGTCTCTACAATGCAAGGCCAGAGTCACTAAGCGGTTTTTGTGCCCAGTCTCATTCCATGTGGTTTTGCTCAGCCCAGAGGCAGTTGGTGGGAGGGTAAGAGTGTGGCTCCGGGGCAGACTGCCTATGCTAGAATCCAGTTTTATATAAGCTTGGGCAAGCTACATCTCTTTGGCTTCAGATTTCTTATCTGTAAAATGGGGGTAATTATAATATTCTGCCTCATAGGATTATTATTTTGGGATTAAATGGTTGATAATGGCAAAACACTTAGAACAGTGCCCAGCACTCAATAATTGTTCAATACATGCTGCTATCATTATTGTTATTATTAAGATGGCCCTGGGAGCTGAGCATGGAAGAGGCGATTGTCCCATCTCACAGATAAGGAAACTGAGGATCTGACTTCCCAGTCCTTTGCTTTTTTTGCTCCTCCACTCTGTCTCTCCCAAGTCACATGGGGCCCTGGGCTGGTGCTCCAGTGGAGGGTGTGGCCTGCCATGCATCTGGGAACTCTCTGTATTTACAGTTGAACCAGCACAATGCCATGGTCAAGGCCATCCCTGTGCGGCGTGTGGAGAAGGGGCAGCTGCTGGAGTACATCCTGACTGACCTCCGTGTGCCCCACAGCTATGAGATCCGCCTCACACCCTATACCACTTTTGGGGCTGGTGACATGGCCTCACGCATCATTCACTACACAGAGCGTAGGTGACAGTGCTGGTGGTGGTGGGAAAGGTGGGCCCATCTCATGCCCAGGGACCCCATCCACCATCCATACATGGTTCCTGAGCGTGGGGCTCCCCCCTGTGCACTATCCTACCCTGTCACTGCAGGCCAGGCCCACTGGCCCCCAGTCCTGACTCTGAGGACCCTGTCCCCTGGTCCCAAGCAGGACACCCTCTGCAGAGCCCCACACCTCGGTTCTGACTTGGTTTCCTTGCTTGCCTTCTCAGCCATCAACTCTCCGAACCTGTCAGGTGAGACACCTCCCCACACACAACTTCCCCTTCTCTTTAGCGACACAGCAGCTCTCCTGGTGGGACGAAGGGACTTAAAGAGATACTCAGAAAATGATTTCTCCCTGTGTTTCCATGGGGCAGGGTGAGCAGCCAGAAGGAGAAGCAGGGCTGGGCTGGAGATGTTTGCATCTAGGATTTATTCTGGGGCTTAAAGCCTGGGCAGGTGGGGAGAGATTCACTGTCCCCAAAAGAAAATAGGAGAGGCCAGACTAGTCCCCACTCCCTGTTGCCTCGGGCAGGGTTCTTAGTCTACGAGCCATGGACCCCTAAGGGATCTAGGTATAGAATTCAGGGCATCTATGAACCTGGAAGCATATACAATTATTTCTTTATATTCCCTAACATCTAGCAGAAATATAACATCTCCTTCGATGATGAATGTCAACAACAAACCACAGTACTGGAATCAGTGCCTGTGCTTTGTCAGCAGTAGAAATCTGATGTTTCACATCATCTTATAGTTGTTGCAGATCTCTCTAAATATCATTTACATTCATTAGTATTTCAAAACTATGGTAGTTATTAGACCTAACACCAGCTCTTGTAATTTGATTGGATAATAAAGAACTCCACTTATAATTTTATAACAAATAAAAAAATATTTTGACAACTATATTTCAATATAATTGATATTCTTTATAATTCTATATGTTTCATTTTATGCATCTAAAATCATTATTTTGAAATGGGGTCCTTAGGCTTCACTAGATGCCAGAAGGGTCTGTGGCACAAAAATGGTTAATAAGTCTTGTTAGGGGAACAAATTTGTTGTGGGCCCTGTTGCCTGTTCTCGAAAACCCTGGAGTCCTGGGTCCATTGTTTGGATGTGTGGGAGCTGCCTCAGGAGTGGTGAGGGAGGGCGAGACTGGACCCGAGGGCGGAGGAGGCTGACTCTGTCTCATCCCCTACCTCAAATGCAGACAATACCTGCCACTTTGAGGATGAGAAGATCTGTGGCTACACCCAAGACCTGACAGACAACTTTGACTGGACACGGCAGAACGCCCTCACCCAGAACCCCAAGCGCTCCCCCAACACTGGTCCCCCCACTGACATAAGTGGCACCCCTGAGGGTGAGGACCTGGCCGGCTGCTAGGAATGGAGGACTGCTTCTGGGAGGGGTCTAGGCCCAGGGAGCCCCAATCTGAGGGGAGACATGGCCCTGTCCTCGGGGAGCCCCAGTCTGATGGGGAAGGCACAGCCCTGTCCTAATAGAGGCTCAGGAAGAAGAGAAATTGCAGTAGAGCTAAGAACTCATGAACGCTGACCAGACTCCTGTGCTGTGCTGTGCTGTGCTGTGAGGCAGGGAGGATGGGGTGAGGCAGCTGAAGGTTAGGCAGAGAGGTAATGGGGTGGAAGAGGCATGGTGAAGCATCACCTCCTCCCTTGCAGGCTACTACATGTTCATTGAGACATCAAGGCCCCGGGAGCTGGGTGACCGGGCAAGGCTGGTGAGTCCCCTCTACAATGCCAGCGCCAAGTTCTACTGTGTCTCCTTTTTCTACCACATGTATGGGAAGCACATCGGTGAGTTGGGGGACCAGGGAGTATGACCGAGTGTGTGCTGGGGGTGGGAGGGGAGTGGGGTCACAGGAGGCTGGGGGCTGGCCCACGTGAGGCCTGAGCTTCCCGACTTGGCTGAATCACAAGTCCTTGGAGGGGGTATGGATAGAAGGTTGGCAAGGGGAGAAGTTGAAGGTCAGCTTGTCTGAAGTTTTGAGGTGATCAAGGCTTCCTGAGTCTACAAATAAAAGGCTCCAGCAGGATGGGATGGAAGTCCCAAAGGGATGGGGGAAACAACTAAGAGCTTGCATATATTGAGTGCCTGCCAGGTGCCAGGTGATGTCCTGGGTGCTCAGCATCCCTGGTCTCATTAACCCTCACCACCACCAGGTGAGGGAAGTGTTACCACACAACTCACAGAGTTTAAGCATTTACCTAAGACCGCACAGCAACTCAGGTCTGTCTGACTTCCCTGAGTCCTAAACATAGGATTGGAAGGGTGCTGCTGTGGCCTGTGGGAGGAAATCCTGCTTCCCAAGTGTTAGAGTGAACTTAAGATTGCCCTTTGGTAAGAGATGGCACAGGTAGGAGTGTCACATTGAGCAGTTACCACTTCCGGAGCACCTGCTCTGTGCCAGGTATCAAGTGCTGCAGTGAATGAGCTGGATGAGTTCCCATCCTCTTGGCACTTACAGTCAAGTGGGAGAGACAGACATTAAACAACCAATGGAACCAGGTGGGAGTTAGCAACCCCTGTGGCAGTGGAAGGACAGGCCAAGACAGCTGGTAACAGGGAGACCTGACCGACCCTGGGGACATGGGCATGGAAGACTCTACTGAGGAAGTGATGATTCTTTAAAATTTTGTTTGTTTGTTTACTTATTTATGGGAAAGGCAGTATATGTCACATGGGTTAAAAGGCACAAAAGGGTGCATAATGAAAGTCCCCTCCCATCCCAGTCCTTCTGTCACCTAGAGCCCTCCCCCAGGGGCAAGCGATAGACTAGATTTGGGGGCAGATTTCCAGAGATACTTTATGCATGTAGAAACCAGAGCACATTTATATTCCATTTCCTCCCAGTTGTATACATGCTGCTCTGTGCTTTCTTTTTCCCTCTGAGCTGTGCCTCATCTTAGCGATCATTCCTTATCAGTCCACAGGAAGCTTCTTCATTGTTTTCCTCAGCTGCACAATAGAGGGAGTGACTTTAAGCAAGCCTAGACCTAAAGGCTCATCAGGGAGAAGTCTCCAGGGCTAGAGCGATGGGTCATGCTGCACTGGTGAACTAGAATGGAGTGGGATGGAAGGCCGTGCGTCCACTGGGGCCCCCAAGCCATCTACACAGACCAGTTTGCCCGTGGCTGGGTCTGGACTTCCTAAGAAGCTTCCTCTGGGGTAGGTGAGGGTGGGTGACCAGGACTTTCCTGCCCTGCCCCCAGCCTTCATGTTTCCATTTGGCTTCCCCAGCTAGGGTAACCAATCCGTTCTGGTTTGCCCGAGCCTTTCCCAGTTTTAGCACTGATCCCCCTCTGTCCTAGGCAAAGCAGGACAGTTGGTCACTATATCTCCAGCTCAGGAGGGGTGCTGGGGACCCAGTTGCCAACAGGAGTATGTTGGGTCCAGTAAGGCCCTGGGAGATCAGGCCTTATGAGCTGGGAGAGAGAAAGCCCGAGGGGGCAGTCCGTGACAGACCTTGCCCTGAGTTCCCCAGGGGGTAGAACAAACACCAGTCAGTGAAAGCTTGTGGGAGGCAAATTTGAATTCCACCTAAGGAAGAACCTGGAACATCAGATCTGCCCAGCAAAGGAGTGGGCTGTCTTGCGAGATGGTGAGTGTCCTGTCCCTGGACAGGAGGACTATTCAGCGGGGGTGCTGTGGAGAGATCCCCTGCTTGGCCCCCTCTGAAGGCTTCCCAGCACCACCTTCTCCAGGCCTTCCATGCCTGAGCTGGCCCCTGTCTGCTTTCCTGATGTCTTTTGCTGCCACTCTCCCTGGCTCCCACTTGGCTCTGGCATGCTGGTCTTCTTTCTTTTCTTTAAATACTTGAGGCAAGTTCCTGCCTTAGAGGCCTTTGCTTCTGATGTTCCCCCGGCCTGGAACATTCTTCCCTCCTTTCATTCAGGTCTCCTCAAAGAAGTCCCTGACCACCCCATCTAAAACAGCTTTCTATCCTTTTCCCTGCATTATTTTCTTTATAACGCTTACCTCCAATAAAACGTAAGCTCCACAAAGGCAGGGGTCTTTGTCTTGTTCTAGTGCCTAGAACAGTGCCTGGCGCATAGTGGTGCTCAATTAGTTGAATGAATGAATGAATGAATGATTAAATGAATGATGGGGGATTTGGGCTTGATGAACCCTGAGGTCACTTCCAACCCTGAGATTCTGTGAAAGTCCTTAATGACAGTCATGGAAAGTTCTCATGGAAACCTAGGAAGATTTCTGGAGGGGGTGGGATTCCAGATAGGCCTTGAAGAAGGGGAAGGACTTGGCCAGGGGAACATAATAGGGAAGGACATCTCAAGCAGAGGGAACAGCCTGAGCAAAAGCCCAGAGGCTGGAAAGCTGGAGTGTATCCAGGCACCAGCATGTAATTCCATTTGGCTTTGGAGGTGGCAAGAAAGATACAGAGGAATGTAGTGAGCAGGCTCACACTTAAGGGAGGTTGAGGGTCTTGGGCCCTGGCTGACTCCTGTGAAGGGATGTCAGGAAGCTCCTGAGCAGGGAGAATATTGGAGCTGATGGGGTGCTAAGAGAAGGGGGTAGAAATTCTATTTTAGTTTGAGCAGTGAAAAAGCAGACGTGCCCATCAGGGTCCTTGGGGCAGGGGCTGGAGGAAGAAGAAATGGCAGGGGATTGAGGCTAGACCCCAGGGGCATGGAGGTGGGGGCAGATCCCCAGAAGGGGGTAGAAAGAGTGGTCCCTTTGGAGCTGGTGAGGACCCCAAAAGACATTGTGGCTTTGGCCTTGCCAAGGCCAGGGTGGGCACCTGCTGTTCTATTGGGTGCTAGCTATAGCCCACTCCAGGGCCCATCTCCTGCTGGTAAGGGTGCCCCTCATGCCTTGAACCTTCAGTACACTCCTCAGGCCTGGCTCTGCTGCTGGGGAGGGGGTGTTTCTTGCTGTCCTGGTCCCTCCTCTCCCCTCCCCTCCCACCCTGCCTGGCAGCTCAGGGCACCAGCTGTCCCCAGACCTTGTGTCTCGCCGGCTCTCCTTGGTCCAAGCCAGCTTCTTTCATCCCAGGCAGGTAACATTTGGTGGCTCTCCCCATCAGGAGGTCTGTCTATCTGGTGTCACAGATGGTACGGCTTTGTCTGTGGGCAGTGCCATGGAAATGCCAGCCACCAAGCGCCATCTAAGATTGATTCCCCTTCCCTCATAGCCAGGTATTTTGTGTCACTGGGGCTCAAGGTGGGCGGGGAGAGACAGGGAGGAGACATTGACATTGCCTGGGTGTCTTAGCCAAGCCATGATCCCCTCCTTCTCCTCTTGTGCCCTCAGCACCCCCAGAATTCCAGGTCCCTGTGGCTGTGGGCACATGGGCTCAGTACCCCCAGGCTAATGCCTCCAAAATCTCGCTTGTACTATTTTCACGGCAGCTGTGTAGCACATGCACGATCTTTCTTTAAATCAACTCACTCTTGTTTGTTTTTTTCACTTTGTCCTAAGCATCAGTATCAGAGAAATCCTGAGTTTGAAGGGTTAGCTTTATCCACCACATGAAACATACAAATACGTATTAACATTTTACAAGTCCCTCATCTACCTCCAGAAATCACATCCTGCCAAGGGTATGCACTGTGCTCTTCGGGAATCCTGCTCTATGCTCAGACATAGGTCCCACTACCTTGGGACAACTCCCCTGTTTAGAGGGAAAGGGTGGGAGGGGTGTGTGTCTTTGGGGCTGGGGGTATTAGCTGATTAGCATGGAAGGAAAGAAATGAAAGAAAATTTGCAAGTCCTCCTGATGAACTGAAATCCTGCTGCTGTCCTCTCTGTTTCCCATGCTGGGGTCTCCCTGCGGGAATGGGCCATTGAGCCAGGGTGCGGATGGGGAGAGGGTCCGGCCACTAGGGACAGTGCTGCGGGCAGTGGTGGGAGAGGAGGGCTTGGAAAATGCGGAAAGGCAAGGGTGTCCTGGCCAGGCCTCACTCCCCCCATCTTCACACCCACCACAGGCTCCCTCAACCTCCTGGTGCGGTCCCGGAACAAAGGGGCTCTGGACACGCACGCCTGGTCCCTCAGTGGCAATAAGGGCAATGTGTGGCAGCAGGCCCACGTACCCATCAGCCCCAGTGGGCCCTTCCAGGTGAGTCTGCTGGGCCCAGAGGCCCCTCCCAGGCTCAAGTGGTTGCTGTGGCCAGGAAGCATTTAGGATAGCCTAGTGCTTGTTCCTGGGGCCCAGGAGGAAAACAGGCAGGGTGGGGGGACTTCTAGGTAGATTGAGGGGATGGGATGGGGGGATCTTTGGCACCTGGAAGAACCTCCCCAACCCCTGCTCCCTGCTCTCTGACCCCACCCCAGATTATTTTTGAGGGGGTTCGAGGCTCGGGCTACCTGGGGGATATTGCCATAGATGACGTCACTCTGAAGAAGGGAGAGTGTCCCCGGAAGCAGATGGATCCCAATAAAGGTGCAAGATGGGAAGGGGGTGGGAGAGCCAAACCAGGGGAGGACTGTGTGGGTGGATACCCATCTGTTGTGGGGGTGTTTGTGTCTGAATGGGGTTCAGAATGTCTGAGTGATGGGAATCGTGTGTCTGTGACCGTGTGAACATATGCCCACCTTAGGCCCCACCTGGACTCAGGCTGTGGGGCATACGTTGGACAATAAGAAGCCCCAGACCCTGGCCTCCTTGTGAGCTTACTGAGTTATTTACAGTATCAGAGTGCCTCCTGTGCCTGTGCCTGAACACGTTTCTGTGTACCTGTGGCTCCAGATGTGAACGTGTGCCTTCTGGGGGCCAGGTGTTTCCAATGCTAACAGCTCCAGTTTACTGAGTAATTCCTATGTACCAGGCAAGGTACAAAAACCTGTGTATGCATGTTTCACTTAATCCTCACAACAGTCCTTTGGGGGTAGCTCACACTCTTAGACCCATTTTACAGATGAGGAAACTGAGGCCCCCTGAGGTTGAGTAAATTATTGCCTGAACCCCAGCAGGCTGAGTTAACCCTCACACCATACCATCTCACGTTTGTGCTATGAGTGTGTCTGTGTGCATTGAGGGCAGTGCCCACCTTTAGGCCCCCAAAGAGGTGGGGCAGAGCAACAGGGCCCTGTTACAGCTGGCCCACCTGCCACTCCCTCCCCCTGCCAGAGTTGACCAGAGCCCTGGCCTGTCTCCTCTCTCTCTCCCGTCGCAGTGGTGGTGATGCCGGGCAGTGGAGCCCCCCGCCAGTCCAGCCCACAGCTGTGGGGGCCCATGGCCGTCTTCCTCTTGGCATTGCAGAGATGATGAGAGCTGCTTGGCCCCCCCACCCTGCCCCCGGCACACCAAAGTGTCCACATTGTACCAAAGACTGACCCCCGCCAGCCGGGGTGCCCAGGGGCAGGGCTGGCCCGCCTGGGAGGGGGCCTGCGTTGGCTGCGAAGATGAGCAGAGAACAAGGACAGAGGCCCAGCACCGAGGCCATGGAGACGGTCGTTCCACACACGCACACACGCACACACTCACACTCACACACACAGAGTTATATTAAAGCACAAGTTTCTATCTGACCTGCCAGCACCTTCTTTACTGCGAAGACAGGGGACTTGCCTAAATGGCATCTGCCAACCCAGGGACCTCGGCGCCACATAGGCCTTGTCTTGGCTGCACTTGTGGTGTGTTTCTGACCTTCCCCCTGTCCCCTAACTCAAGGCTGAACTCCAGCCTGATGGCTTCGCCAGAAGTGGGACAGACATGGGAGCCCCTCCCTTGGTTGGACTCTGGGACTCCCTGGGATGGGGGAGGCAGGGATCGGAGGAGAACCAGGTGGGACTTTGTGTGCTCTGTGACTGTACCCCATCCAGAGGATGACAAGGAAGGTGGGGTACCTGCTGCACTCAACTCTATCCCAGAGTGAGGGCTGGATGTGGACCCTAGGTCACCCCAGATCACCTGGCCTATTTCTGGGACATCACATTCCCCTCCTCAGTGTGCCCTCTTTGAAAGGACCCAGCATAGGGTCTTGGTTCTGGGCAGTCTGAAGACTGACACCTCTCCCCACCCCCATCCTCACAAGCAGCTGGACTCCTGGGCGCACAGTCTCCTCCCTAACCTCAGCCCCAGCTGGGTCTCAGAGGAGCTGGGGGAGTGGTGGCCAGGCCATTTTCTGGGGTAAGGCTTGACTTTGAGAGGGGCAGAAATCCTGCTTCTGTCATTTTGTGCCCCCACAGAGGACACTGAATTTGGGGGTGAGTGGAGCCCCCATTTCTTATATACTTGGCATGAAAGTATGCCCTGGATAGGAGGGGGCGTGCAGGGCAAAGCACCACAAAGAACTGTCTAGTTGGCTGTTCCCTTCTGCACCCAGGGGCAGTGAGGAAGAGGGGTTTGTAGAGCTGGGGTTGGTAAATGGGACAGTTGCTGGTTGCCTTGTTCCCTGGGGGCTGAGCCTCGTGCCCTGAACTGTGAGAGGGCTCCCTGTCCTTGAGTCCGGGGTTGGGAGCCCTAGACTGACGCAATGGGATCTAGATCTCTCCACTTCCACGTCACCCCCGAGGCCCCCACCCAGCCACCCCTGGAAGAGAGGAGGCCCGGCCCCTCCCAGGATGAGGCTTTATGCGTGCATGAGGCCGTGTGTCTGTGTGCATGTGTGTGCATGTGTGTGTCTCCATCTATGTCTGTGTACCACCGTGGGTACATTGCTGGGCAGGAGTGTGTGTAATATGGGTCTGTGTGTGCAATTCCATGTATCTGCCTGTGAGGCTGGGTCGATAACCTGTTTCTGTGAGCGCCTGTGTCTGTCAGCATGTATGTCCATCTTCCTGAGAGATGTGTGTGTTTGTGGGGTGCTGGCTGAATAGACCACTTCCAGCCTGATTCTGTAGTCTCAAGCTGCCTGTGATGGCCTGAAATTCCACCTTTCATCCCCTATGGATGACAAAGAGCTTACAGATGACCCTATTGAATGCAAGCACCTTGGGTGGGGGGTGTGTCACAGGGCTCCTCCTGGAGCATTTGGTGGGGACAGCTGCAAAGAAGAGGCCTGGAACTCGGGCAGCACTGCAGCGCCAGGACGCTGGCAGGGAACCAAGGCAAATGCTGCCTATCTCTGCACTCTGCCGAGCCTGTGTTATCATCATCACCAACAGCTGGTGGGTGGCTGGGCCAGGCTGCAGCTGGAACTCCTGATACTGATCAGTGTGGCTGTCTTCCTGGCCCAGTCAAGGCCTCTGTCCCAAATGAGTCGCTGCAGGTTCCCAGCACACGCTTCCATCTCGTCTGCAGGGTATTGTTCCTTAATTGTCCCATCTGTGCAGAGTCTGTTGCCCCCAACTAGACTGTGAGCTCCTCCTCTGAGCCTTCCAAGCCCTCTCCCCCACCTCCCACTTATGCCTGGCGCAAGTGAGCCTGGTATGGAAACCACTCTGTGGGCTCTGCCCAGAGGGAAGGATTCTGTAATCAGTGGTTCCCAGCCCCGGCTGCAGAGTAGAACCACCAGAGGATCTTTTAAAAAGCATTGCTTCTTGGGTCCCACCCCAGAGTGACTGATATATAATTGGCACCAGAAATGTTGAAGCTGCTCAGGAGAGCCCGAGAGTGGGAACCACTGGCCTATCACCTACCGGGCACTGCCCCGTGCCCTCGCTGGAGTAGGTGCTGGAGCAAACAGGAATGAATAGCCCCAACCGCTTTCTCCTCGGGGCTCCCATGACACCCTGTGCCTGCTTCCCTCAGATGACCTTTCTAGTACGTCTGCCCCTCACTTTGGCTGCTTCAACATGGGACTTGTCTCCTTGTTCATCTCTGTACCCGTACAGCCTGATGCAGAAAGGGTGCTCAGTATTTGTTGGCTGAGCTGAACCGCACACATGTGGCCCCTGAGTTCCTGGACAGAGGATGCTGCTGGAGGTCTCACTGGGCAAGGGCAGCCCTGCCTTGAGGGTGACTTGACCTGGGATTGACAGGGTGTGTCTGCTGAGACTCCGAGGTGACGTGTGCATGTCCATGCATGCCAGCAGGTGTGTGGGGGATGTGGGTGTCAGTGTATGCTGGTAGGTGCTGCAAGTGCCTAGGCACGTGCCAGTCTGTGTGTGTTTGTGTGCGCCTCTGTGCGTCTGCAAGGAATGTGTCTTTGTGCATCCCTGAGTGACTTGTATGTCAGTGTTTGAGTGTCTGTGTGTGTCTGTGAGTTAGCATTTCTGTGTCAGTGTTGCCTGTACTACATGTGTCTTTGTGTGCCAGTGCGTGTCAGTGTCTGTGTGTTGGTGGGTGGCCCATGAATACCCCAGCCCAGGGGAGACCAGGCTGGCTGGATCCAGTGCATCTCCCCCGTGGCAGCTTCACCCTCTGGGTCAGGGTGATGGAGGCATTTTGTGGCCTTAAAATGGGGAGTCCAGGGTCAGCCCTCAGGGTGTTGAGGCCCTTTCACCCCTGGGTTGGAAGTCTGGGGAGAAAGGGACTCCTGGGGCCAGGTGCTGTATAGCAGCAGATGGGGAGTCTCAGCTTAGCTGTCCTGCCCCACAGACAGCCTCCTAGGGGTGCTGGGTTAAGCCTGAAGACCAAGGCCCCTCCTCCTGGAAGGCTTCTCCCACCTTTGCCTTCTCTGGGATGGGCCCGTCACCTCTTTCCCATTCATTCGCCTTTACCCTGTGCTCTGTGAAAGCCCCTAGCGCAGGCCGTCAGAGCCCTTTGTGGTGCGGATGAAGAAGCTAAAGCCCAGCATGGGGAAGGGACTAGCCCAAGGTCACACAGCCAGTTTTTGGGTAAAGCCAGGTACTGTAGCCCTGGGGTGTCACACACCGGCCACTGCCCCTGAGATCTCCTGCCAGACTGCTACGGGGAGCTTGGCCAAATTGCCCTGTCTCCAGGGTGCTGGTTGAGATGTTACAGATGTTACTGGGATCCTGCACTAGGAGAGATACTGTCTCCCTGTCCCAAATTCTGGCTTCTCATCCCAGGCCACAGACCCTCCCACCCCATGGCAGGCCTGGGTGCCACAGAGAGGCTGTCACCCTCTGCCCACAGTGGCTGTAGCTGCTGCCCATCCCCCAGGGTCCCAGATAGAGGAGCCCCTGTTTCCCCTCCCCTCTCCTCTGTCTTCACAAGAGCCTGGGCTGGGAGGGAAGGCCAACATGTCCTCATGTTCTCATCCTCTTGACTTTCCCCTAAGGACCGGGAGGGCTGGGGGTGGGGGTGAAGAATCCTTGTGTTTTCTTCTCGCTGGACAGCCCAAGAGAGTGGGGGTTTATTCCCAGGGTCTGTCCCCAGAAACGGTATGGGTGAACCTGCTGTAGAGCCACTGGCTGAGGTTGGGTTCTGGGTTCAGGGGAGCCCTGCATGCTTCCACAGGCAGGGGAACATCCTCTTCTCTGTCCAGTCAGTGCTCTGTGTGTGTGTCTGATGGTGTGTGTGTGCATGTGTGTGTGTGCGTGTGTGTGTGTGTGTGTGTGTGTGTTAGGGCAGAAGGACCACTTTTTCCTGGGGATCCCTTGACCCTTAGAGCTGGAGGGGACCTTAAGGACCATCTAATCTGGTGCCCCCATTGTACAAGTAAGGTCCGGAGAGATGGCATTTGCCCACCCCCAGTCCCTCTCCCTCATGTCACCTGCATTCATTTCCCAGGGGCCCTACTAGGAATGCCCTCCCTCCTAGAACCTTCCTACCCCCCTCCCAGCTGCCCATATAGTCACCCTCTCAGCTCAACTCTGCCAGCCCCCTCGGCGCCCGTGGTCTTCACGCATCCTTCCTGCCCCAGGGTGGCCAGCTCACCAAGGCCTTTATCCCCAACCCAGGACAGGAGCAGGGAAGAAGGGGCTGCTCTAGCCCTGAGGACTCAAAGACCTGGGAGAAAAACCAAAATCCCTCATGCCCAGGCCAACATGTCTGACCACTCCAGCCCTCCCCACTACCAAGGTAAAAGCACAACAGGAGACCCCTTATCAATGGGTGAAATGTATTGGGGTTGTTTTTTTAGTCGCACAACCTCATTCTCACCCCTTTGCCTTGCTCTCTGTCTCCACCCCCGCCTCTGTTCACCGCCGTTTGCTCCTCTTTCACCCTCAAGCCCCCAAATGTAACCTCTAGTTGCGGACGCGGTTGTTCAATGAATAAAGCTGCAGTGCTCTAGCGCTCAGGGTCAGGCTGTGTATGTGGGGGGGCGGCGGGAGAGGCGGGTGGGGGCGCTGGGGGATTCCGCAACTCCCCGGGGGGCGGCCTTTCTTCTTTTTGGCATCTGGCATCATGGATCCTGCTCTTGGCCTGGACAGTGGGGACCTGCATCCTGGTCTGCTCCCCAGTGAATTCAGTGTCCTTATTCATTTGTTCATTCAACAAATACCAACCAAATATTGCCTTCATGGTGTTTAGTGGGGGAGATGGACATTAAGCTAATAATTACACCAAGAAATATGTAATTCTGAATACAATGAGGGCTGTGGAGAAAAATCAATGCTGTGAAAAAAGGTAAGAGGAGGGTCCTTATTTGGGTTGGGGGCTTCAGGGAACACTTCTCTAAAGACACATTTAGGATAGACCAAAAGAGTGATGGGAGTTATTCTGTTGCAATAGGGAGAGTCATCTTCTGAGCAGAAGGAACATAATATGCAAAGGCTTAGAGGGGCAAAAAAATCTTAGAAGGCTCAAGGAAGGGGAGGAAGGACAAAGGAAGAGGAATAAAGTTGGCATGGGTGGCTGAAATGCCCTTTTCCCTCTCGGCACCCAACCCCACCATCCCTCCTACTCGCTCAGAGTTGCCCCCTCATAATCTCTGTTCTGGCCCCATAAGCCCCACCCTGCACCCTACTTGAGGCTGCCTCCCTTATTCACCACCAGCCGGCTGCACACTCACCCCCAAATCATGTTGCGCCAACCTTTCCCTTTAGCCCAGACCTCTCAGAATTCTAGAATTTCAGAGCTGGGAGATCCTTAAAGGTCACTTATTTCAACCATCTACTCCTACGTTTTCTTTAGGAGAAATGGGCTTGCCAAGGTCATGGGGGCAGGCAGTGATGAGGGAAATTCACTCTCTTGTGAGCTTTCGCAGAGTGACCCCAAATCAATGGGAAAGGTGTCATGATATGAACTACAGGGAGATCAGGCAAACGAGAGGAAGAGAGTCTTTTGTGTTACTTGGTTACAATGACTCAGGTAGGCAGAGCAGATAGATTCACTTCCATGTTCCAGATGGGGAAACTGAGGCTCAGAAAGGTGACAAGACCATGGGCCCCCTACCCCCTGAGCTTTGTCAGCTCTCACGTTGGGTAACTTCTTGCTGCCACACCTGGGCTTTCTCTCCTAAGGACTTGGGACTCGCCACCTCTCTAGGTTGGCTCACTGAGTACAGGAAGAGAGACCTACTCAAGCTCATACAGGAGCATTGTTGGGAGGATATGCATAGGGAGGGGGACAGACACTCAGACATCCAAACAGGAGTTGTAACAGGGATGGTTTTCCTGAACCAGATGGGTATTCTGGATTCAAGGTAGGTCTAGGACCATCATAGAGGTTTATGACTCCTCACCTGTGGTAAAGATGGTTGTAAATCCCTTGTTATCCTTCCTGAAGAGAGATGGAGTCTAATACCCTTCCTCTTGAATCTGGGCTGATCTTAGTGACTTGTTTGTCCAATAGAATATGACATTCTGAGTTGAAGATGCCTTGGAGCTTCAGCTCAGGCCTCTTGGAATGTTCTCTCTGGGAGACCTGAACCTCCACGTGGGATGTCCAACTCCCCTGAGAGTGCCGTGCTGGAGGGGCTCTGACTGACCGTCCCAGCTGAGTCCAGCCTTCCAGCCATCCCCACCAAAGCACCCAAAGATGTGGGAGTGAGGCCACCCTGGACCTTCCAGGACCAGCCCATTTGTCCATGCCACATGGCACAGAAGAATCACCCAGCCAAGTGCTGCCCAAATTCCTGACCCACAGTCAAGGGATATAATAAAATAACTGTTGTTTTAAGCCCTTGAGATTAGGTTAGTTTATTATTATAGCAATAGATGGCCACCCTGGTATGGTCCAGCCGCTCTCCAGCATCTGGTTCTTTTTGTCCATGTGGTTCCTCTCCTGACTCATGCTGTCTGCTCCCTCATAACTGCAGCCTCCCAGGCATCGTGACCTCTGCAGCTCAGCTCTCCTTTACAAACTTCCGGTGGCAACTGCCGGCGTTCACCAACTCAGCCTCTCTAGAGAATGGGCTCACTGAACTGCCCACCATTTCATGTCCAGCCATACACTCTTGGGCAGATAGTGGGTTGGCTACCCTTGAGTCAGTACCACCCTGATCCAATCAGCTGGCCTGGAGGAAGGGGTTGTGGATATAAAACTTGGCTACCTGGGGGCTGCCACGTCTAAAGAGGTTGTGGGTGGACCCACTTAGGAGGGGCAGGAGGCTGGCAGGCACCATAAAATTATCTCAGAAAGGTGATGTGGTTACTGTAGCTCATAAAATTCATAAAAGGAAGAACCTGGAGGCAAATCTAGATTTTTGACTTTTGGTGCAGTGTGCGTTCACATCAGCCAGATTCCCCCCTCTCCTTCCTCCCCTTGGGAGTCATCCTGCTGTTCTCACCAGCTCATCCCAGGGGCTGGGAGAAGAAGGTCCCTTTCCTGTTGGGGCTCAGGCTCTAGTCCTCTGCTTCAGATGGAAATTGCCCTTGGTTTTGCTTTTCTATATCTAGCTGCCTGACCTTTTTGCATGTCTTTTGTTGAAAGCTACTATAACACCTTTTCAGAAAGGAGTTGGGTATAAATAAAACCAAGAAAAAAGTTGACAGTCTTCTCCTTGAAGTCACCCCAAACCCGGGTGGAGGCATCCCTCTATACTGCTCCTCGAACCCCCTGCTCCCAGAGTCATCTTTCCTGGGCCCAGAGTAGCTTCCTGCTCTGAGGTCATCTTGGCAGGTCCCCCGAGTGCAAATCCTACCACTGACACCATCACCCTGTCTTGTCAGCTGTTTTGGTTTTCTCTAAAGATGTTTCAAGTGTCTCATTTCTCTCAGGTCCCCTGAGGCCAGCCAAAGCCCAGCTGAGTGGACTCGGCACTTCATGAGGCCTCATTCCATCTGCACACACTGCCCTAAGCAGAGCCCCACTCTCGGTCCCACAGAACCACCCACCAATTCACTCGCATCTGAGAGGCGGTGAGGAGTGGAGTAAGACATGAGTCAGAGAGGCTGAGGATGCCGAATGTCCACACAGTGGGAGTCTCTGCTGCCATTTAAAGATGTCCATAATATATCGTTGAGAGAGAATGGCAGATCAGAAAAGAACATGCTTATTACCATCTCTTTTTTCTATAAAAATATCTGTGTGTATATATGAGTGTATGCATTTTTTTTTTTAAAGTCCGAAAGACTACTCGCTGGGACGTGAATAGTAGTTATCTCAGTGGTGAAATTTCAGATGTTTCTGACTCACAGCTTTAGGCTTTCTGTATTGCCTGAATATTTTTACATGAACATGTATTATTTTTAATAACCAGGAAAAAAATCTATTTTCTCAAGAAAAGAAAAGCCAGAAGTCATCAAGGACTATAGATTAGAAATAAAGGTCACTTTCTGTTCTTAGCCTTATTTTTATAACTATACATCACAGAGTTTGGGAAAAGCCTTTGAACTTGAAATCTTTTCCTCCTGATTTATTCAAACACAAACACTCATGCAATGGGGAGGGGAAGGAGAAGAATTGGGCTGAGTTGACCAGGGGCAAGGAGGGGATGTGCAAATTTTGAAAAAGAGAAATCCCAAGGAGAATACTACTGCTTCTAGCAACAAACACTCACATTTAGTGTTATGCCCCATGCCCATGCGTGTGTGCGTGTGTGTGCATGTGCTTGCACACGTGTGAGTGTGTGTACAGGCCCACGCGTGTAAGCCTGCGGCAGCCTTGACTGCATAATTAGTTACGAGGCACGCGGCTAATTGATAAGCCCGGATCAGTGGTTGCTGCAGTCAGAGGGGAAAGGGCACAACAGGGTGTGGGAGCTACAGCTCCTCTGCTTTCCCTACTCCTCACCGTCCTCCTCAGTCTCTCTTGTCCTCACCCAGATGCAGGGCTCAGGAGGGGAAACTGAGGCGCAGTGTGAGGGCAGAAGCGGGGAAGAGGATCTGGTCATCCAGAGCTCCTGTGCTCTGTCACTCCACCCTGGGCCTCCCTTGCACTCTCTCTCTTTTGGCTCAAGAATGCCAGGTCCCTGTAGCCCCAAAAAACAGGAGAGAGACAGGGAAGAATCAGTTGGCTGAGGGCTGATATTCTGGACCACTATTTAGTAAACTCCAATATCCATTTAAATATAAAAGAACAATCCCTCCCATGTGCACAACCCTTCCGAGTTTACCTTAATTTCTCCTTTCTCCCTCACCCTCACCCTGAGAGGGCACCAATAATGTCCACTTTACAGATGGGGAAACTGAGGCTTAGAGAGGAGGAGGGACTTGCCTAGGGTCACGCAGCTACAAAAGCTGGAGCTGCAACTGGGAGCCAGTCTCTTGCCCTACCACCTAGAGAGCTTTCCATAGCCACCTTTATGCCTTAAAAAACCTGTTTTGAAACTAATATCACACAAGCACCGTGTGTTTGTTAGGGGGAAGAAAAATGAAAATCACTCATGATGCCTTTGCGTGAGGGGCTCCTGAGAGGCGGGCCGAGGGGCCTGAAAGAATGGAGAGCCCCTTGACGGAACCGAGGACTGACTTTTCCCTGGAGCCAGGCCAGGAAGGGACTCTGGAGATAGCAGGTGGGTTCTGAAGAGGCCATGTAGGGACAGAGGCCAGGGGAGAGGAGCCTAGTTAACAGTGCAGGTCTCAGCCACATAGACCTGGGTTTGAACCCAGCCCCTTTCCTCCACTTACTGGCTCTGTGACCATGGACAAATTACTTACCCTCTCTGAGCCTGGGTGTTTTTCCCCATCTGTAATAGGAGAATATGAGTAACTAAGGACGAAATGAGATAACCTACACAGCAGCTGGCACAAAATAGGTGATTAGCAAGTGTTAACTATCATCATGATCATCATTATGTTGGTAGGGCAACATTCAAAGCACCTCAGAGCCCACTGTCACATGTCCCTAGATGTGAAAAGCTGGGTATCCGTGGGCTGGGAGTGGGAGGAAACCACTGACCTCTGTCCCCAAAGGCTTCCCGAAGGAGGTGCTCTTCAAGGTTTAGATAGGGAAAGGCCAGGAACACAGATGCAGGAAGGCCACTGCTTGGCTTTGAGGGAGACCAGGGGCCTTGGAGATGGCCAGGGATCCACGGGGGCCTCTTGCTCCCTCTTGCTCCCTCTTCCTCTTTGGGATGCCTGTGGCATCCGCAGCCCGTGCGCAGTGCTGGCATCTCCCTCCCTCTCATCAATGTAGGACCACTTAATGAGGCCTTTCTGCAGATGGGCTGAGTGTGTGGGAAACCCACCCCACAGTGAGGGGAGTGGGGGGGCTGGCCTGTGCCGCCTGAGGAGACCCTGGAGGGAGGAGGGGAGGGACAAGAATGGGGGGCCCCCCTTTCCTAGACTCCTCCGCCACCCAACAGGCAGAAAGCCCCGCTGGAAACTCTCAGACCCTTAACTGGAAGCATCCAGGGCTCTTCTTGATGTTAAAAGTTCTTAAGAGGAGATGGGGAGAGTTCCAGAACCTTCCAGGATCCCACACTCCTTTGTCTTATTGTCTCACTCTTGGTAGGAATTTTTTTCTTTTTGTTTTTTAAATCTAACTTACATCTCTCCTGCTGTAGCCTGACTAGATATTATTACAACAAACTCCTTCATCCGTCCAGCATCCCCCCACGGCTGTGCTGCCCACGGGGGAGAGGGGCTGCTGGCTTCTCTGCCCTGTGCCCCCTGTGCAGCCCAGCACTGGGCTCTGCACAGAGCAGGCTCAATGCCCCTGGAACGCCCATGGACATCGCCCCTGTGAGCCTCGGCTCATCTCTGCCTCAAGACCAGGGTCGGAGAAGGGGTCCTGATTCCACAGAGAGGGAGGGAGGGAGGGAGGGGTGGAGGAGAGGTGGAGAGAAACAGACTGAGCCCAGAGAGTGGGCCTGAATTCTGGCTCGTGATGTTGAATAACCAGCCCCCTCTCTGGGCCCGAGCTTCTCTGTAAATTGGGAGAGGAGTAGGGGGGTGTGAACGTGAAGGTTCTTCCAGCTCTGTGATTGAATGAAATGAGGGAGGGGGTGTTTCTAAGCAATGTAGAGCAAGGAGGCCCCCACAAAAGGGTAAACGGAAACCCCAGTGACATAGTCCTGTTTCTGTTTGTAGGACCATCTGACTCGGGGACCCCCATCACCCAGGCCTAAGTGGGAGCTCATCACCCTTCTCCTCCTTCCCAGCCCTAGTCCCTGAACCGAGCCCCAGACCCGCCAAGAGGCGGGCAGATGGCGGGAGCTGCGAGACCGAGACCGAGCCGGGAGGCGTCCTGGCTGGGTGCCTGGGGGAGGCGTGGGCGCGGAGCAGGACGGCTGGAGGGGGCGACGGGCTCTGGGCTCCGCGCCAGGGGGCGGGCAGCCTGCTCCAGGCCAGCGGCCTCGCTCAGAGATGAGCAGGACGGGCAGGGGTCTGGCTGAGTCCTGAGGCAGGGGGTTTTGGTGGGGTCAGGTGAGTGTCAAGAGCACTGGAGGGCCGAGCCAAAGACACAGAAGGACAGAGTCCACAGGGAGGATGGCTGCAGGGTGGGGGGAGGCTGCAGGTGGACCTGGGGGGCAGCTGCTAGGATTTTGGGGTTGGAGAGAGTCCTGCCCTCCCTGAAACCCCAGAGGCATCAGAAAAGCCCTGTCCAGCCCAGACCCTCTACCCTGGTGGTGGGTGTGGCCCAGGAAATCCGGAAGGTTCCCTGGAGTCACCGGCCTTGCCCTAGACACCTTCCCCTGAAGTGAGGAGTGGGGTGGGGGTTGGGGGCAGGTGGAGCCTGTACTAGGTCTCGGAGATGTCCTTCATTCCCTTCACCCTGGGTCCAGGGATGGGAACAGAATGGGGTGTGGTGTGGTGGGGGTGGAAAGTCCCACTTCCCCTCCCCATAGTGGGGGAATTTGAGGTCCTTTTCTTTGTCTAAAACTAGAGAAGCAGAGAAGGTTCTGGATTGTCTACTCCCTCCCTACTCCCCCAGGACACTACTCCCCTGGGGACTCCAGTGGGGGCAGCGTAAGGGGTAGGGGGAGTGTGTGGCATCCCGGTGACTTCTAGTCTGTGCACTGGAGGGAAGTGGGGTCCAGATCCCCCCCTCTGGTGAGCAGGCCTGGCTCTGAGGAAGTGGTTCCCCTCACTCTGCCAGCCTTGACTACACCTTGCCCCCAGGGCCTGTGTGGCACAGGGCCACACCATTACAGGTCTCCATACATCCCTCTTTTTGTCCCCCTCTCACCCACCTGTCTTCGTGGGAACAGCCTCCAGGGCTGGCAGAGGTGTCTGAGGTCTGTGGCCCTTAGGCCAGAGCAGGGTCTGGCTCCTCTCCTGGCTGGTGAGAATTGAGTCAGTCTTGAAACGCTGCCAAGGTTTTGAGCAGTAGAGGGAACCTGTGGTCGCCCCCTCCAACGGCCAGCCAGAGTCCTCCCTACCACATCCCTCCAGCCTTGCTTGAACGCTGCCATTGACCAGCAGCTCCCCACTTTGCCAGGCAGCTACTCACTGTCGGCCAGTTGTTATCCCCTCCCAGCCCTCTGCATCCTGCATGATGCTGGGGGAAAGACCACGGCAGAATGGAGGCAGGTGCTCTGCTCTGCACCCCTCACATTCCAGAATGCTCTGGGGAACCCCAGGCTGTTGTTCTTGATCCCTCCATGGAGGCCATGACCCTCTTGAGAAATGCTGTGCTGCCCAGTGGGACAGGCTGAGACTGGGGTCCTGGAGTCTGCGTTCTGGTCCAGGCTCTGCCATGAACTTTCTTTTCTTCCTGTCTCTGGGTCTTGATCTTCCCACCTGCAAAATGGGAGGGGTTTAGATTGAATGATTTCCTTAGGGCCCTCAAAGCTCCGACTTCCAGTGTTCTGTGTTTTATTTGCTATTAAAGGACTGGGCATAGGGAGCCATCATCAATAGCTCAGAACAGTTTTAGCATCTCTCCGAGTTAGCAGAGATGGATTCCTGCAACACGCATTTAATCCAGGGGCCACTGCCCACGTCTGGGACCCAGCACCCTGGTCTGTCCTCACAGGCTCTGTCCAGGTTCTTAGGCTTGACTGAGTTCTGTTCCCCTTTCCAGGAACCATGTCCTTCCCCAGCCACGGCGGATTTCTCTTTCTCTTCTAGTGCCCCACAAGTCACCCCAGCCCAGCTCCCAGGTGTCCTGCCCACTCTGGATCCCTCCCTCCCTCACTACGAACCTGACCCCGGGAACTCTGACTTCCTTCCTGCCCCTAAGCCCCAGGAGCACCCCCTTTCCCTCCATTGTCTGATTTTCCCTTCCTTGGAACCTGACCCTGGGAGTTCCCCCACCTACCGGGGCTGAGGAGAATATAGTTGCATTTTTTACTACAGGAGTTTGTTCTTTCACTTGCCCACTTAATCACTGTGGCAAGCCACCATTGGTTACTAATGCCGCGGCCGTTCCCTTTTTTTTGGCCCACCTCCCATTATAGAGCTTGACAAACTGAGTTGCTCATTTCTCAGCCTCTTGTACAGCTAGATGTGGGTGATGTGACTCAGGTATGGCCAATGAGATATAAGAAGTCTGTTGGGGGCTTTTGGGAAAGTTTTTTCTCTCTATTTTAAAAAAGGAGACTGTGCAGGATAATCCTGTCTCATCACACTCGCCCTCCCCCTGCTTCCTGCCTGAGAGCATGACTATGTGAGGTATTAATAGCAATGCCGGGAACAATGGTAGCCATCTTGTGATGGTGGAGCAGAAAGGTAGAGTTTGCCTGGGGTCCTTGATGCCTGGTTTGCTGTCAAACCATCCCTGAAAGCTTCATACTTTTTAAGTACACAAATGTCATACGGTTAAAGCTTTATTAATGAGGTATTGTGATTTTTTCTGTCACTGTAACAGCAACAATTTAGACATTCACTCAATTGGTCATTCACTTATTCATGAATTCACTCATGCATGTATTCACCTTTTTGCTGTATTGACTAGGATAGATGTTCAGATGCTCTAACAGAGACCCCAAATAAAAGTGGCTAAATTAAGTAGAAATTTCTTTCTCTCTCACACAATAGTCTGGGTGTAAGAAGCCGAGGGCTGGGATGGCAGCTCCAGGATGTCAAGGACCTGGGATCCTTATAGCTTGTTGCTCTGCCATCCCTGGGGTGTTCTCTCGTCCATATGGTCCCAGACGTTTCGCCACCACGTCATATTTCAGCCAGAGGAAAGGGGGAAAGGCAAGGGAGGACCTTGTTCTCTCTTCTAAAGATATGACCCAGGAGTTATCCATCTCACACTTGGTCCACATGTCATTGACCAAAACTTAGTTTTATGGCCACTCCCAGATACAAAGGAGGCTGGAAACTGCATGCTTTAGTCTAGGTTGCCATGTGTCCAGCTACAACTTATAATTTTTGTTTTGCTGTAAAAGATGGTGAGAATAGTTATGGGGAGAAGTGGCAACTGGCAGTCATTGACTTTTTCATTCACAGAATTCATTCATTCATTCAACAAATGTGTTGAATACATATGATGTAGAAAGCACTGTATCAGGTGCTGTGGCCCCAGATTTCAGGCTTCTCATGGTCCAGTGGGAGAATAAGGCAAGTCTAGTCATACAAACCCAACAAACCTTTGTGAGCACCTGCTCTGCCCAGACATGAGTCCAACCCGAAAAGCAAAGAGCACCCATGACATTATGTTTTGGGTCAGTCATTGTCCCCTCATGTTCCTCCTCCCCAACTGAGTCCAGGATGTGGAGGAAGGGAGAACAGTGACAAGAGCAGGTGAGAATATGCCCCTTAGAATGAATCTTTGTTTTGAAAAAATTCCTCTTAGTTTCTAACTGGAATCCTGCCTTCAGAAGTGTGCACTCTCTTTGTTCTTGGGCAGGACAGGCATTAGTACTGGCCTCTCGCCTGGGACATCTTCAGATGCTAGAGGTTGGGAAGCAGTGAATAAGACTCAGGCCTCCTAGGTGTGGTCCCCCCTCTGAAGAAAGGCTGTCAGTGCCCCACCCTCAGGGTGGTGAGGTGGCTCAGTGTCTTTGGGAACCTGAGAGTCTGAGTGAATGTCCTACTGCATGCCTGGCATACAGTGAGTGTGCCATGGGGGGGTGGATAAATGGATGAATGAAGCATCCAGGAATGTATGGTAGATTGTATTTTCTGATATGGACCTCAGAAATATTTCTGATCCTACATTAGCTCTCCCATGACCTGGCAACTCCTCATCAAAAGATGGATCTATTTTCTCTCCTCTTGAAATTGGGCAGATCTGTGACTGTCTCCACCACAGAATGCTGTTGCAGAAGTGATGCAGCATGACTTCTGAGGCTATAAAAGGTGTGTCACCATAAAAGGTGACACAGCTCCACCTGGGTCTGTCTGTCTGTCTGTCTTTTGGCAGAGGCCAGTTGCCATGCTCGGGGAAAGCACATGCTGCATGGAGAGACCACATGTAGGTGTTTTAGAACAGCAGTCCCCAACCTTTTTGGCACCAGGGACTGGCTTCACGGAAGGCAATTTTTCCCCGATGGATGGGGGTGGGGTGGGGACGCGGAGTGCAGGTGGTGACGCCGGCCAGGGGGGTGGGGTGGGGGAAACGGCTGCAAATACAGAGGAAGCTGCTGCTTCTTTTCTTCTTCTTCTTCTTTTTTTTTTTGAAACTGTAGGTTTTTATTTTCATGTTGATAGTTCAAAGGAAGTAGGAGGTAATCAGTAGCCTTTGTTTGATTAAAAAAAGAAAAAAAATTGCACAAAACAAAAACCTTGGGCCTAAAAGAAACCCAAGTCTGTCACAGGAGCCACAGGTTGGAAGATTCCTATTTTTATAGATGAGAAATACAGTGCTAGAGTGTTTGAAGAAGGAATGGTAGTTTGGGGGACCTATTTCCCAGGCTCAAAGCAATCTGGGGGAGGTGTCACAGTGCTAGATATAGGGTGACAACGATCACTGCCGAGGACCTTGGAACGGATCTTGCTGTCACACAATGCCGGTAACAGAGAGTGGGACAACAAAAAGTAATCAAGGCGCCAATCAACATTCTTGGATGGAGCATTCATCATATAAGTCCAAAAGATGTAGGCATAGGCTGTGCTGGGGTAGAGGTGCCGAAAGCTGTAGGCCAGTGGCACAGCCTGCAGCAATTCCCCAAGGCCTTAGCGCTCTCGCACTGTGAAGCCAGCATTCTTTCTATTTCCTTTGGGGTTGCGAAGGTCAGTTTCTTCATGAGCCACATTGAGGTCTCCACACAGCACAAGGGGCTTCCGGGAGGCCAAGCCCTTTGGGAACTTTCAAAAGGCTTCATCCCAGCACTGTCAGTACTCCGGTGGTACCAGACCAGACCACAGCCTGCATTAGGTACATGGGCTGTTACCAGCACAAGCTTGTCAAATTCAGCCACAATCACCCATTCTTCTTGATCATGTTCCTCCTCACCAATGCCACAAGAAACTTTGAGCGGGCACTGGCAGGAAAGAAGGCCCACACCACTGTATCCTTCCTTGTCCGAAGGAGCTGACCAGTACTGATGGGATGGTCCAGGGAGCTCTTGAAGTTCAGTGGGTAGTTTGTTCTCTGAAGATTTGGTCTCTTGGAGGCACAGGATTTCTGGGGCTTCTTTCTTTACCCAATCTAATCCTTTATTCTTAATCCAGGCCCGAAGCCCATCCACATTCCAAGAGCAGATCTTGAGTGTGGCAGATTTGCCGCTGGATAAGGTTTTCTGATCGGGGGGTCCTCATATAGGACTGGGCCCTCTCCTGCTGCAGCTTTTTTGTTTTTCTTTGCTCCCATCTTACTCTTCTTGGTCTCTGGCTCTATAAAGTGATTAATATATAGTGATAAAAGCTGGCGGTTTCCAAGCTCAATCTGGAGTTAACTGTAGACCCAACAAGAGCCTGCAGTTACTGTGACTTCTCCACAGATTCCCATCTTGGGGTCTTCCCCATCTTCAGCCACTGCTCCCTTTTTCCCACGCTTTGGCATCCCTGTAACGAATGCCCTTGAGCACCTGTACCACGTCGCCCACCGAAGCAGTATTTTTATCATGTTGACCGAGCACAAAAGGAGCATACTGTCTGCTTCTGCTGCTGCTGCTTCTTCTTCTTCACTTGCCCACCGCTCACCTCCTGCTCCTGCTGTGCGCCCGCCCCTTTTCCTAAGTTTCATGGAAGACAACTTTTTCTTTTTCCACGGTCCAGGCAGCAGGGGTGGGGTTGGGGTTGGGGTTGGGGGGCGGCATTGGGTCCATGGCCTGGGGACCGCAGTTTTAGACAACAGCCCAGATGAGGTCTCAGCCCATAGCCAATGTCTACCCCCAAACATACGAGTGAGCAACTCTCAGATCATTTTAGCCCCCATCCTTCAAGCCACCCCAGGGGGTGCTGGGTGGAGTACAGAGATCTGTCCCCACCAAATCCTGCCCAAATTGAAGATTCTTGAGCAAAAGAAATGTCATTGTTTTAAGCCACCAAGTTTTGTGGCAGTTTGCTATGCAACAGTAGATAGCCAGAACAGCGGGTAGATTTTAAATGGCCACAAATTCTTTGCAGCTTCTCCCATCAAGACAGGGAGTCTGTTGCCCCACTCCTTGAATCTAGGCTGGCTCTGACCAGTAGAATACAGCAGAAATGATGTTGTGCAACTTCTGTTCTCACTTTCTCGCTGCCATGAGACTGCCATGTGAAGGAGCCCAGCTATCATGCTGGATGCTGGAGCCACAGTCCAGCCAACAGCCAGCACCAACCTGCAGGCATGTGCGTTCATCGTATACCATCCTGTCCCCACCAAGCCACTGACTGCAGCTGCACAGTGATCCCAGGGAAGAACCCAGCCCAAAATACTGACCACAGAATTGGAAGTAAATAAAATGGTTCTTCTTTTGAGCCACTAAGCTTGTTACACATCAGTAGTTAACTGATTATATCAACTTCCTGTTTCTGAATTAACCTTTGAACCAAGAGGTATTTTGCATGCCCTAGGACAGGCCTTATGTCTCCTGCCTCAGACTAGGAGCTTCCTAAGAGCAGAGGCTGTGTCTCCCCTCCGACTGAACTCCCCGAGGACAGGGCCATGTCTCCCCTCAGATTGGGGCTCTTGGCATCAATGCTCCCTCCTCCTTGTATTTTTCAGCTTTGGAGCTGTGTCTCTGGGTGCCTGGGTCCAATGCAAGGCAAGATTCTTGGGTTTCCTTCCACTGCCTCCCAGCCAGGGCCCCTTGTGACGTGGGCAGTGACTGTGGCAGGGGCTGCAGATGGCATCCAGTGATGCTCGAGGGTGGTTAAGCACCCTTGGAATGAAGTTTAGGCTCATTACAGCTTGTTTGAGAGAAGAGCCAATTAGGGAGGCGATTTCCCTTGAGCAGTCTGAAGAATGGAGTAGAACCGTGGCCGATCAGACAGGAAGCCGGCAGCCGCCCCCATGTCGGCTAGCCCGGTAGAGGCCCCCGTCCGCCTCCTCACCTCCTGGGGAGTCCCCATGCCACCTGGATGTGGGCCAGTGGGTGGAGGGGGGTAGCCGAGCCCCACTGACACCTCAGAGGTCCTCAGGAGCAGCCCCCTCCCCTGTGCAGCCCCTTCCCCCGTGCAGCCCTCCACTGACCTGATACCAGCTTCTAGAGTCTCATGTTCCTGGCTGCTGGGAAGTTCTTCTTGATCACTAATTACCTTCTTTGGGGCTGAAGTTTCTTTCTATTACATCCTTTGTGAGGAAGGAAAATAGGAAGCACTTTTAGGAGTGGATCAGAGGCTGCCCTCACCTTCCCTTCTCCATCTGGGGAGTCCTGTGCCTCCTCCCCGCAGATGGAGGGAAGCTGGTTCTCCGGGAGTTCTGCGTTGGCCAGGACTTGATGGGGAGCAAATGAAAGAAACCTGGCTTAAATGATTGAACCAGGGCAAGACAAGGATTTATGGGGAGGATTTGGAATATCTCTCATAGTCAAAGGAAGGAAGAGACTGGCAGGCAGGAGAGCCCTGGGGACGATAGGAACCCAGGGCTGAAATACTGCCACAGCTGTCACATTCTGCCTGTGGTCTCTGCCTCTGCACCTATGGACCTGAGTCCCTCAGGCCCTCTCCCTCATGGGGCAGGCAGCATGACTGCCGGCAGCAGCCCCCTCACCCCCTCATGTCTCATAGCATTTCCATCAGATGGACGCTAAACCTCTCCTGGCTGCAGCCTGAAAAATGCCAGGGAAGAATTCTGATTGGCCCAGGTTTGAGCATGTGCTTATTGCTCAACTGATCATCCAGTGGGCAAGGAGGGGAGGTACCCATGATAAACACCCTCTGCTAGAATCACAGAGCTGGGCTGGTGGGGTTGGCTCCCCAAAAGGAGGAGAACGCCAATCCCAGGAGCAGGACAGAGACTGGGAAGACTATATCATAGTCATCAAACATGGGCAAATCTGTCCCCTTCCCTCGCTATGTGCCTTGCATCCTGTTAAATAGTTTATCTTATCTCCTTTATTTCTTGAAACAAGCATGAAAGAATTTTCTATTATTATCATCTGTGATTGACAGATAAGGAAATTGGGGCTTAGAGAAGTTGAATAACTTGCCCCAGGTTGCACAGTTAAGTGAGACAGCCAGGACTTGAACCCAAAACTTTTGCTGGCAGGAGTAGGGGAAGGAGGAAGGTATAATCTATTTATGAGATAAAGCTTGGACATGTGAAATAGAACTCCTAATACCCGGCTGTCTGTGCCAAGTGTCCAAAGCAGAGTTCACACAGAGTTGATGGCAGCCTGATCCAGGAGGCAGAGTTGAGCAGGCTCCAGCAATCAGGGTAGGCTTTCTGGAGGAGGTGGCATTTGCAAGCATAGCAGGATGGTTTGGGCTGCTCCAGGGAGAGGTCTTAGGCAAAGAGGTACTAGTAGTTGGAAGTTGGAAGTGCATTGCAGGGGGTAGGGGTGGGCTCAACATCATCTGCTCCGGTGGCCAAGTCAAGGGGCTGTGTGACCCAGGTCAGAAACATGGACTGCAGAGACCCTGTGAGCTGGGCTGGACTTCACCCTGCTAGCACGAAGACACTGGATTTTTCAGAGAGGTGAGGAGAGGAGGGAAAGAGCGCTTCTGGAAGGTGGATCTCAAATACTTATTGAGCACAGCAATCCACAGCCTGAGCTAAGGGGAGGGACAAAGCGGTGGAGTGAGGATCTCCATCCCCTCTGGGCCCCTTCCTGAGGCAGTGCGGGGCTTAGACTGGGAGGCGAGCCCTCCAACTAGCTGAGCCACCTCGGGGAGCAGCGCTGGGCACAGCACCAGACACTCAGTAGGTGCTTAACAAGGAGGAATAACTGTTCCCCAGCCTAGGCGGGTGACAACAGTACCAGGACTCCCGGCAGCCTGGGGTGGTTCATGAATACTACCACGGCCTCCAAAAGGTGACCATGAGAGCATAGATGTTGTCTGTTTGGGTCACTGCTCTTCCCCGCAACCCGGCACAGAGCAGGGGCTCACTCCATTTTTGGTGACTCTGTAAGGTAGGCCTCACAATCCCCATTTTACAGACGAGGAAACCAAAGCTGCTGGGGGACTTGTCTAAGGTCGCACAGCTAGAACGTGAGGGAATCCTGTTCTCCTGATTTCCCAAAGCCAATTTCCTCAACCAGCACTCCCTGCCTCCTCCCTGGAGCTGGGTGGGGGCCTCTTGGGGGTGGGGGTGTTCTGCCTCCCCCATCAGACTCACCAATGAGAGGTCTGTTTTTGTCCTTCCTCTGCCCTTGTTGGGTCCTGCTCAGGGTGCGAACCCCTCAGACCCAGGTGGAGGCCAGAGGAGAGGCCACCTCGATGACCTGGGCCCGTGCCAGGCCCCCGCCGCCCCCTGGGAGTCTGAGGGAGGCAGCCGCAGCAGCAGCAGCGGGCGGCCTGCTAATTAGGACACGGTCTTTATGACTCACCATTCCAAGATGTCATTTTCTAGACTTGGGGTTGGGGGTGGGAGTGGGAGGGCACACACAGAGTTGTTTTTAATTACATTTGGTTTGCTAATTTCTGATAGAAAATAAATATTTACTGGGAGCCATATTTCTTCATTTCACGCCGGCTGACTCCTGAGTTTATCGGGAGCCCAAACAGGCACCTCCTGCTCACCTCCCTGGCCCCCAAGTCCCCACCCCGTGCTGGAGTCACACTCCGGAGCCTGGAGGAGGGGGTGGGAAGGGGAGAGATGAAGGGAGTTGGAGAGGCAGAGGGGCCGGGCCTGGCTTCTGTGGGTGGCAGGGCTGAGTTCAGATGTGGATGGAGGGAAGAAGCTCCTTCCTCCTCATCCTCGCACGGGCAGTGGCCGCAGCACGGATAGGGATCGAGAGGCCGGGTGGCCCCAGCGCTGTGCCAGCCAGCCCTGAGCATGTGCTCTCCTTCCCGGGCCGTGTCCACCCATCAGGATGATCTGTGAGGACACGGCTGCCACCTACATCCTAAGATGCCCCCAGAAGGGCCCCTGCAAGGACTGGCCTCTGAGGCCTTTTTGGGTGATGGAGATGGCCAGGGAGATGTAAAGGTCATCCTGTCCACTCCTTGGTCTCCAGATGGGCCTTTGCAAGGGAGTGGGGTGAGGGAGAGGAGAAAGAAAGGAGGGGGAAGGTATGGGGCACAGGGGAAGGAAGTGAGGTGAGCTCCCCTGGCAGTGGGGAAGGAGGTAGGATGTGGCCCCCAGGAAATAAGGACATCTACTCTTCTCTCTGCTGAGGGTCAAGGTCTTGGGGTTTACAGGAGACACGCACAAAAGGGAAGAGGAAACCAGAGGCCCCTTAGTTGAGGACTGGGGGCCTCAGCAGCGTGGGAAGTTGGAGTAGGGCAGGGTTTCTCGATCTCAGCACCATCAACATTTTAGGCTGGATAATTCTTTATTGTGGTGGCTGTCCTGTGCTCTGTAGGACACTTAGCAGCATCCCTGGCCTCTACCCACTAGATGCTAGTAGCACCCACCTCCCATCCCCCAGTCATGACAACCAAAATCGCCTCCAGGCCTTGTCAGATGTTCGTGCAGGGTCCCACTGATTGAGAAGCAGTTAGGATAACTGGGGGGTGGGGGTGGGTAGGAGCGGGACTGGGAGGAGCCTCCGGAAGATGGGGAGGAGCTTGTAGGGACTCTGGGCTGAGAGGTGACGGGGGCCCCCTGAGGGATGGGGGGCGAGATAAGGAGATTTGGAGGCTGCAGAATGGAGGGGCCCCTGCCCCCAGCCTGGCTTCTAAATCCACGACTGGGTTGTTTTTTTTCCCAATTACATTTCAATTTAGCTCCATTACTTTTTCATTATTGTTCAAGCGACTCAGTTTTAATTGAAGCTGCTGGTTCTTATCTCTCATTCCCCCACATACAAGGAGGGAGGGAGAAGAAGGGCTGGTTAGAGTGAGCCTGGGCTGGTGGAGCAATGGGCACCTGCAGCAGGAAGATCAAGGCTTCGAGAGGTGGGGCATACCTGGGAGCTTTCTGGGGCATCCCAGCATGGCCAAATAAATCTGCAGTGGACAAAGAAGTGCTGCAAAAAAGGAAAGCTGTGATCATGACATTAACCAAGTACGAGACACTGTTGGAGCCAAGATACATTTAATCAGCACAATCCTATCAGGTACGTATTATCATTGTCCCCATTTCACAGATGCAAAAACTGAGGTCCAGAGAAGTTTAAGGAATTTGTTTTGAGTCATAATCCTGAGAAGTAGCAGAGCTGGGAGGCAATTCAGCCCTCTGGCTCTTGAGTTTGGGTGCTTGACCCCAGGCTACACTCATTCTCTCACTGGATTGTATCCACTGGCCCCTCCTCGTACTAGTCCAGCTCCCTGACACTCCCCTCTCCCTCCCAAACTCTGAGGCCCTGACTCAGTTCTTTCGACATTGGCTTTCCATCTGTCTCTAATTCCTCTCCAGCCTTCCGGGCCTGGCCTCCTTGCCTTTTCCAGGAAGTCTTCCCTCGTTGCCCTTGCCCTCATGTACTCCTACAGTCCTAAGCTGCATCCACCCACCCGTGTTACTAGCTTCCGGGGGGCTGGGGTGGGAGAAGGGAATGGGGTGGGGGGTCGGAAAGGCAACGATTTGGAGTTGGACAGACGTGAACTAAGTCACCAACAAGCTGTGAGATTTGGGCAAATCACTTAAGCTCAGTGAGTCTCCATTTTCTTGTCTGTAAACTAGGTATTAATAACACCTACCTCCTGGGTGAGTTTTCTGAGGATTAAATTAAATGAGATGAAGTATTTAAAGTACCCGCAAGGGGTAAGGGACTTAAGCAGCATAAGGGGTTTTCTCAGCCCACCCTTATGTTGACCCCAAGACACAGACACAAAAGGGCCAATCTCCCCACTACACAGATCAGACAGATGAGCTCCAGAGATGTGCTCACATCCTGTGGGGAGGTAGAGCAGAGACTGGCCTGGGACCCAGCTCTTAACCTCGAATGTCATCAACCCTGTGGCAGAGGAGACAGGGGAGGAGGGATGTAAATGGCTGTGAACTTTCTGAGCCCATGGGGGTGAGAGGCCTGGGATATTACTTTTCCACCACCTTCCTTGTCCTGCCTGGGAGCTCAGTGGAGTCTGAGAGGGGCCAGGCAACCTGTGACTCTGAGGGTGGATGAGCAACAGAGCTAAGAGTAGGCAAGCCGCTTGTCATGCAGTGGTAGTGTGTACATGGTTTTCTTGGCTCAGAGATGCCTCTGCTAGAAGTGATAAGATATTAGACCAAAAATGGCTTTAAATGGTTTTTCTCAAGTAGCAAAAAGTCTGGATGTGGGTGGTTCCTGAGTTGGTCAATGACTCGGGCTCTTCACTGATCACTCTGCTCTGCAAGCTTCAGGGTGTGCCTAGTGTCCACCTATGGCCACAAGATGGCTGCCAGGGCACTATATCACAGCCTTACAAGACAACATCATGAGCTGCAAGGAAGGAGAGAGAAGAAGAGAGCCCTCCTCGTGCCCTCTCTCCTTTCATTAGGGAGAAAAGTCTTTCCCAGAGACTGTCCAGCAGACGTCTGTTTCTCATTGGCCAGAACCGAGTCATACAGTTACCCCTAGCTGCAAAGGTGTTCAGGAAAGCCAGTCTCTGACACCCTTACCTTAAGGGTACACCCTTTGGGGTGCCAGTTCAATGTGCGGAGGGTCTCCTGGAACAGCCCCCACTTCAGGCCTTGGTGGACCTTGACTTCTGGCCCTCTCATCTCGAGCCTCCCCCGAACCAAAGCCCAAGTGAGCAGTGTCTGCAAATAACCTCAAGATAAACAGCTTTGGTGCTTACATCTTTAGTTACAAGCTTTCGTCCCCAAATTAGCTTGGTATTCCCTGCTGCTTTTCTTATCTTTTTGGAGCTTTTAAGTTTATTTCTCAAAATATATTTTATCAAGCACTTTTTGTTGTTTTTAGAAGGAGGGTGATCTGAAAGAGCTGGCACATTGTTACCAGGGCCTGAACTCCAGTATCTGGCAAAGAGGCTGAGTGCACTGCTGAACCCCAACAAAATCGAGGTCCTCTCAGAGAAGGAGGAGGGGAATGGCTGCCATGTCAACAATCAACAGCCATCGTCACCCTGATAATAGTGATTGCCCAAACCACTTGGGCAGGGCCACAGCAGATGACTGAGGAGCCTTGCCTGGGAAATGTGCTTTTTTGCCTGTACTTTGAGATTTATTGATATTTTCCTCCAACAAGCAACTTATTTTTTTATTTCAAGATAACAAACTCACAGAAGAGTTGTAAGTGTGCTACAAAGAACTTTTATTTTCTGAATCATTTGAAATAAGTTGCAGACCTGATGCCCTATGACCTCCAGATACTTCAGTGTGTCTTTCCTGTACACAAGGGCATTCTCCTGCATTACTGCCATCTGATCCTCAGACCTCATTCACGTTTTGAAAATCGTTCCTCTAATGTCTTTTATAGCAAAAAGATCAGTCCAGAATCACATGTTGCATTTAGTTGTCATGTCTTTTTAGCTTCTTTCACTCAGAAACAGTTCTTTGATCTTTCCTTGACTTTGATAACTTCAACACATTTAAAGATTACAAGCCAGTTATTTTGTAGAATGTCCCTCAATTCAGACTGTCTAATGTTTCCTCATGACCAGATTCAAGTTATGCATCTTTGGCAAGAATATTACAGAAGTGATGCTATGTTCTTATTGCATCTCAGGTTTCAATTTGTCCCATTTCTGATGATGTTCACTTCCAACAAACATGTTTTTAAACACACGTCTATAAGTCATGGCCTTTGACTTCTCAGAGTATCTTGCAGCTGCTGTCCAGACCTGCACACATGAAACAAACTGAGGCTGAGGCAACTCTGTGCTAAATTGCGCCTTTCAGGCAATTCCATGGTTTATTCATTCTGGGATGAGAGCAATCAGGTAGGACTTCAAAGAAAAGACTGAGACAGAGTGTGGCCTCCAAGAATGTGGAGGATTTGGCGGAAACCGAAGGGCAGCATTCTAAGGTAGGAGGAAGAGTATACGCAAAGGCTCAGAGCTGAGAGTAAGGCATGTGTGACAGAGAAATATTATGGACTCAACAAAGCTGTGTCATTTCTCTTGGGCACACAGAAAGACTACATTTCTCAGATTCCTTTGCAGTTCAGTTTGGCCATGTGACTGAGCTCTGGACAACAGGATACGGATGAAAGTAACGAACACTGCTTCTAAGCTTTCCATAAACCCTTCTGCCTGATCCCCCACACTCTATCTGCCCCTTCATGGTAATCTTGGGACCCACAATTTGAAGATGGTGGTATCACCAGATGGAGAGAGACTGAGCCCTGAATGACTGTGTGGGGCAGAACTCGGCCCCTCCCCCATTGCCAGCTACATTGGATTGTTACATGAGTGGGCAATTAAACTTGGTTGTGGTAAGCCACTGAGATTTGGGGGTTATTTGTTACAGCAGCCAGCATATCCTGACTAATATAGTATGTAATGGAAACGTAGGGAAACCAGCTTATTTAACAGAGTTTTGTGGAAACACGAGACAAGACAAATGCAGTTCATAGTGGGCCTTGAATGTCAGCCTAATGTATTTGGAATTATTTTCAGTAGGAAATAGGGACCCACTTAAGGATTGTGGGTTGGGGAAAAACATGAAAAAAGTAGTATTTAGAGAGGAGGTGGTTTCTAGGATAGATTAGGTTGCAATGAAAGAAGCAGAGAGGCCATTTGGAGGCTCTTGTGGTCATCCAGGCAAGGGGTGGTTGTAAATGGGATAAGCTCATATTGACCGAAAACCCCCAAATAGCAGTGGCTTAATCAAGATGAGCACTTATTTCTCTCACATAAATCAAGTCTAGGGGTATCAGTCCAGGGCAGATATCCAGACCCCTTCTGCCTTGTTGCTCTGCCATCCTCTGCAGATGGCTTCTGTGTCATGGCCCAAGATGGCTTCTTGAACTCCAGCAGTGAGTCGCATATACTTATCAGCCAGCAGGAAGAAGAAAGGATCAGGAAGGGAGTGCCCCCTCCCTTTAGGGACACTCCATAGAAGTTGCATGTACTGATTCTACTTATTAATACATCTTCATTACATATAGCTGCAAAGGGGGCTGGAAAATTTGGCCTTTATTCTAGATGGCTCCAGGTGCCAGCCAGCATTGGGAATATGAGGATAATGGATTTGGGGGAATAATTAACAGTCTCTGCTATGGGGGTGGTGGGGCCTAGGCCGCAGGGGTGGCACTGAGTTTGGAGAAACAAGGGGAGATCCAAGAATGGTGAACGACTAAAATGCACAGTCCTGAGTTTGGGTCCCATGTTACTATGTGATTTAGTCAAGTTCCTTAACTTCAGTTTTTTTGTTAAAGAGGAATGATACTACCTCTGCCAGTGGGGGATTAAATGAGATATTAAATGTTAAATATCTGGCACATAGAAGAGGCCCAATAAATGGTAACTAATTTAGTTCCTGAGGGTTAAGAAGGAAGGAGTGGAGGAAGAGGGGCCAAAGGCAAAGAATTAGATCTCATTCATTCATTCATTCATGCATCCACTCATCATCCCTTTATTGACACACCAGGCACGGTGCTGAACTCTGGAGAGACTCAGGAAACGAGGCTCAGGTCCCTTTGAAGAAATTCCCCAGCTATAGAGACAGACAAGCAAACAGGCGATTAAAACATGAATGGGTGGAAAGTCTTGGCCCACAGACTCAGCCAGATTTATAGCTCCCTCCTCCTGCCTCCTCCCCAGGACAGTGGCAGGAGCTCTCCATGGTTCTGAGTTGGGCTCACCCTTCCTGCTGCGCTGGCCCTATCAGTAGGGTCATGGGGGGGGAGTTCTCCCCTTTTGTCTCAAGGCTGGGCGAACTTCCCCTGTGAATACAAAAGAGGATGAGGAAGGGGCTGGGTCGGGGAAGGGAGAGAACTGGGTTTGCATCAGCGTGTTTGTGACAGCTTGTGCCTTGGAGTGGTTGGATGAGTTTATAGGCAAGGTGGTCCTCATAAGCAGGCTGGCAAGATGGCTGTCATTGTAATGGGGATCCCTAGTGGTGAAATTTCAGACGTCAACAGAAGGAGTTGGATTTTTCCTCTTTTATGAGGATTTGGGTTCTGGTTCTCAGGAGATGGAATAACCCCCACCCTGTCTCTCCCACTGCATGAAACTATAAATCCTGAATTCATGGAGCCGATGTCAGAGGATTCTGAAAAGTAAATGGTGGCAGGTGGATTAAGGAAGAATTAGAAGTTTCACCCCTCTGGTATTACCCATCCTGGACTCAAGGCAGCCTGAAGCTCAGTAGTGCACGGAAAGAGCTCCATGAGAAGCTCTCTATTTCTGGGCCAAGGAATGGGATAGGGGGCTCCTACAGGTCAGTAGAAGTAGGGGAAATCCCCTGTTGTTTTCTCTTTTATTCCTTTTTTCTGGCCCCAGTTCCCAAACTATACTGCAGTAGCAGTGGTGATGGTTGTGCCGCAATGGCAGATACAGGCAGCTGGGGCATATAGCTCTCCTAAACCTCTGAGAGAGGGAAGTTCTTATTGCTAATCAGAAGAGCTGCGATCCCAAAAGCACAGAGTGAATTCCACCTGGTTTTGTTTTTTAAATTTTATCTTTGTCTTCCCACTGCTTGGCCCCAGACATAGAGGCAGTAGTGAAGAGAATGCAGCAGAGTGGGGAAACTAAAACCTCAAGTTCTGGCTAGAGGTCTGGCAGGGAGGCTCCAGGGATCTGGAAAGTGTTGGTTAGATCATGAAGAGGGAGCTCAAGAGAGTAATCCAATAAAGTTTTGTGTGAATTCTGGGCCTCTCTTCTGAGCTGTGTGCCTGAATCTTATTTTAAACAGCTTATTACAGGATTTAAGAACTAAGCTTTGAGTTGTATTGGCAGAAGTGAGTCTTAAAGAAAAAAAAAAAAAAAAAAGAACTAAGCCACAGTGCAAATCACCACCCAGATCCAGACTGTCCACTGAGTGGCACACACATGGGTCTGACCATCAAAGCACTGCAAATACTTTGATAACTAAACTCACATTGTAACCGCAGCCAACAGAAGGCAGGTCAGAGCTTGCAGTCTAAAACTAATTTGGTTGAATGCCTGCTAACAACAGCAACAACAAAAAAAGCCAAATACACTTCTTAGGATTTAAACAAGACCCAGAATCACATAACATAATATTGAAAATGTCCAGAATAAATACCAAAATTGCTTAGGCATGTGAAGAATCAGGAAAATCTTAACTCACAAAGGAAAAGAAAATCAACAGATGCCAACCCCAAGATGACACATATGTTGGATTCAGGACAAAAATTTTAAAGCATCTATTATAACCTGCTTCAAGAAGTTAGGGTGAACACTCTTGAAATGAATGAGAAGATAGAAAATCTCAGCAAAGAAATAGAAGATATAAAGAAGAACCAAACAGGAATTTAGAGCTGAATAATACAATAACTGAAATAAAAATTCACTGGATGGGCTAAATAACAAAGTGGAAATGACAGAGGAAAGAGTCAATGAAATTGGGTAATCGATAGTTATTTAATTTGAACAACAAACAGAAAAAAGATTTTAAAAGGCAGATGAACAGAGATTCAGGGTCCATAGGACAATATCAAAATTTGAAAATTTGTGTTAACAAATTTAAAAGAATTGAAATTCAAAGTATGTTTTCTGACTATAGTGAATTAAGCTAGAAATCAATGACAGAAAGATAACTGAAAAATCTCCAAATGCATGGAAGTTAAACAATAAAATCTTAAGTAATCTGTGGGTCAAACAGAAAAATCTTAAAGAGAAAATATTTTGAACTCAATGAAAATGAAAACAAAACATACCAAAATTTGTGGTATGCAGTTCAAGTAGTGCTTAGAGGGAAATTTATAATATTAAAGACATGTTTAAAAAGAAGAAAAGTCTCAAATCAATAATCTAAGCTTCTTCCTTAAGAAACTAGAAAAAAGTACAAAATAAACTCAAAGCAAACAGAAGGAATAAATAGTAAATATCAGAGAAGAAATCAATGAAATTGGAATCAAAAAAACAATAGAGAAGAATCAATTAAGCTAAAATCTGGTTCTTTGATATGATCAATAAGATTGATAAACCTATAGCTAGATTAATAAAGAAAAAAAGAGAAGGCACAAATTACCAATATCAGGAATGAAAGAGGCAATATTGCAAACAACTTTATGTCCATAAATTTGACAACTGAGATCTAGGTTCAGCAAATTATGGCCTATGGACCAAATCTGGCCCACTACCTTTTTATTAAAATAAAGTTTTATCAGAACACAAATGTACTGGGTTGAATTGCATTTCCCCCAAATTCATGTCCATTTAGAACATCAGAATGTGACCTAGTTTGGCAATAGGGATTTTGCAAATGTAATTAGTTAAGATAAGGTAATATTCAATTAGGGTGGGCCCTAAATCAAATATGACTGGTGTCCTTATACTATATAAGAGGAGAGGAAGATTTGGATACATGCACACAGAGAGACACAAAGGGAGAAAAATCATGTGAAGACTAAAGTAGAATTTATGCTGCCACCAGCCAAGGAATGCCTGGGGCTGGAAGAGGCAAGGAAGCTTTCTTTTCTAGAGGCTTCTGAGAGAGCATGGCTCTAATGACCCCTTGATTTCAGACTTGTAGCCTCCTAAACTATAAGAGAATATATTTCTGTTGTTTTAAGCCACCTAGTTTGTGGTAATTTGTTATGGCAGCTCCAGGAAACTAATACAACAGCTGTGCTCATTCATTCATGTATTGTTTATGGAGGCTTTTACACTACAACGGCAGAGCTGAATAGTTGCAACACAGCCTGTATGGCCCAAAAAACCTGCACTATTTTCTATCAGTCTTTTTACAGAAAAAGTTTGATGACCCTTGACTTAGATGAAATAGACCAAGTCCTTAAAAGCCTCAAACTACCAAAATGCACCCAAGAAGAAATAAAAAATTAGAATAATCTTCTATTAAAGAAATTAAATTTGTCATTTAAAACCTTCCAAAAAAGAAAACTCCTCACCTGGATGGTTTCTCTGGTGAATTCTACCAAACATTTAAAGAAGAAATGACACCAATTCTATGTCCAGAAAACAGAAGAAGAGAAGGGGACACTTACCAATTCATTTTATGAGGTTGGCATTACCCTAATACCCAAACCAGATAAATACAGTAGAAAAGAAAACTACAAACAAATAGCTCTCACGAACATAGAAACAAAAATCTTAAACAAAAGACTAGAACATCAAATACAGCAATGTATAAAAAGAATAATATACCGTGGCCAAGTGCAGTTTATCCCAGGAATGTCCGACTGGTTCAATATTCAAAAATCAATCAATGTAATTCATCATATTAACAGACCTAAGAAGAAAATCCACATTGTCATATCAAACGGAGATAATAAATGTGTGTTGTTTTAAGCTGCTGAGTTGTATGATAGTCTGATACTCAGATTGGATAATTAAGTCAGCAATGGGTAGTTAACATGACACAGTTGGTGCCCCTCTCTTCCTCCCCTGTTCCTTCCCACCCATCTCACCCTCCCCAGGTAAGCCTGGCCTGAATGTGGTGTTCATCTTTCCCTTATATTTCTTTATACTTTTACTCTATGTGCATATACATAAGCCTCACCCATACATGGTGCAGTTTACATGTTTTAAAAGTTTATATAAATGATATCACATTGTATGCAGTTCTTTTGCTCACTTTTCTCTTAATATTGTATTGTGAGATTTATCCATGTTTTGTGTGTAGATCTTGTTCATTCGTCCCTATTGCTATATAGCATTCCACTGTAGGATTATGCTACAATGTATTTATTCATTCTTCTTTTGATGAACATTTCGCTTATTGCCAGTTTTGTTGCTTTTACAGTGTTACTATGAACCTTCTTGTACACACTTCTACGTGTAAATGTGTGGGAATTTCTCTAGACAGGGAGAAAGCTCCGTGTAATCCTTTGGGTGTTAACATTTCTTCAGAGTCTGTATGAAGTGATCACAATCCCAGTTGTGGGGGGTGTGTGTGTGTTTATGAGGGTTGGGGAAGAAGAGTAGCGACTCATGGTTAATGACGATAACCATGAGTCACTGAGCCCCGTCTTAATGTATCTGAACTGAGCACTTGAAGCACTTAGCTCACTGCACAATGTCTCCACTGGAAGAAGATATAGATCTGTTTGTTACACATCCCACCCACCTTGGGAATCTCCATCTCCCTCTCAACTCCTGCCTTGCTCATGTGGCTTCTTTCTTTTTTTATTTTTTATTTTTAATTATTATGAGTACATAATAGTTGTGTATCTTTATAGGGTACATGTAATGTTTTGATATAGGCATACAATGGGAATTAATCAAATCAGGGTGATTGGGGTGTCCATCACCTCAGGCATTGATCATTTCTTTGTGTTAGGAACATTCCAGTTCTACTCTTTCAGTTATGTTAAGTATGCCCTAACTCGTTGTTGATTATAGGCACTCATGTGGCTTCTTTCTCACTCACTTGTCCCACCCAATTCCTGCAACTTTTGTCAAGGACTCAAGAGAAGGCATCAGGGAGCAGGGGGAGAGAGGAGAGAGAACCCCCACTACGTGCCTCTGCCAGGAGTGAAGGGCTGGGGGCTGCAAATGAGCAGGGCTGAGAAAGGGTTCAAGGCCACCAGCAGGGCAAAGAAGAGGCAGAAATAGAGGACAAGGGCCACTCAGGTGGGGAAAATTGTCGTCTTTCTCCATAGAGCTCAGGAGCATTTCTACCTGGACCAACATGACCCGAAGTGTATGTGAGCATCACAGGTTCCTCGAGATGCCACAACGCATGTTCACACACACACACACACACACACACACACACATTTAAGCAAGCACACACACCATATGCACAGACACACATGGATAGAAGCACACACATACAACACATGCACCCATCCTACGTGTGCACATGCACCCACACTGCTCATGCTCTTTCTTGGTCATATTACAGTGGAAAATGTCTTATCCCCTAATTCTCCCTTGTAAGTTCCGGTATACATCAGAATATCAGAAGCTTCGAGAAGTTCAGCATTAAAGAAACTTGTTTCCTTCTGTTTAATATTTTGCACTTGTTTCATACCATTTACATCCTAATTGTGTTCTTTGTGTTGTTATTTGTTTTCCAACATAGAAATAGTTTGTATTGTTCTTTTAATTAGAAAAATAATCCATTGCACAAAAAATTAGATAATGCATAAGAGTACAAAAAAGTAAAAATCACAGAGGGAATACTACTGCTAGTATCTGGATGTATATTCTTCCAGTATTTTTTTCTCATAAACATGCACATGCATTTCTCTTTTCCATAAGTGTTTTGTAACTTGTTTTTTGTATTTGATAATATACATTAAAAATCTCTTAATGATTGCATGTTGTTCCATGTCACGGATTGTGGCAGATTATATTTTCCAAAGATGGCTGCAGCAGTATCTCCCATCTCACAGGGGCCAAGGGAGGCAAATGGCTGGGCTTGAGGCCACATGGAGGATGAGAACGTGGGCGCTGCTCTGATCCACTCTGCACAGCCCTGGATGGGATGGGCACCACATTCCTCCTCAGCGGCTGCCCACATGAAGGAAAAAAAGCTGGGAGCCCCTGCTGGATGCCCAAGCTGAGACTGCAGGCAGGCACTTGCTGCCAGGGCTGGGGCAGACCCAGTGGTGGGAGACCCAGGGGGCTGCGGAGCCCTCCTTCACCTTCAGAACAGGAGAGGCAGCTCTCTCTGCATGTATGATGCCACATCTGGGGCACCTGGCCTGGAGCAGGGAGGGGATGAAGTGACCTAGAGATGGCCTCTCAGCTCCCACAGCCCTGTCCCATCCCGGTCTCAGCCTACCTGCTATAGGCAAGAGGGAGGGTACACACACACACAGCCCTGCATAGTTAAATCACTTGGCAGCTCCCTTGTTGATGAGGGGCAATCTGCCCCCACTCACCCTTGGCCCACCTGCCCCGACACAGTGTAAATGCTCAAATAGGAAGAAAACTCAAGGAGTCCAGCCCCAGGGTCGAAGGACGACTTGAAACAGTTTTCTGCTCCAAGTGCATTCAGGTCTACCCAGCCCCTGTGGACTGGACGGAGGAGAGAAAGGGGGAAGCCCCCAGTCTGAGGGGGGATGCACTACCCCTGCTCTCAGGGAGTCATGGATTTAAGGGGCAAGGCAGAGCCCCTACTCTCAGGGACTCACCAGTCTGAGGGAAGAGGCACAGCTCCTGCTCTCAGGCCACTCCTAGTCTGAGGGGAGCTCCCGGTTTGGCTGGTTGTCAATTCTGCACAAAGTGGGGACTGAAGAGGTTAGGAGGGGAGAGCTCTCTGATTCCAGACCAGAGTCTATGGAGATTATTGTGGCATGTGAGAAACTTTGATTTTTGCGTTTGCTGGGAATGGACTGGAATTACAGGAGAACTGGAGGCAGACAGCAAGAAGGACTTCCTACCCATGAGAAATGAAGGCGCCAGGATGAGTAGGATCTGTCTGAGTGCAGGGAAGGATCTGTCTGAGTGGCGCTATCTCTCCCTCAGTTTTGGCACATATCCCTTGAGGCTCAGGTGCCATCCAGCGTAGAGGCGGGGGCAGCGGGGAGCTGCCTTTGAAAGTTTCTTTACTCTGAGGAAGCGCAGTCCTCGAAAACAAACAGACAGGACCTAGCAAGAACTCCTGCCCAGGTAGTCAGGAAAAGTAGAACCTCCCCTACTCCCCTGAACACTAAGCCCACAGCAACAGCACCCTACCTGAGAAGTCCCTTCCCCATTCCACCACCAGCAGCACAATGGCCAGAACTCTAGGCTGCCACCAGGTTCACTTTCTAGCTGTGCTTCTGATTTGCTGTGTGACCCCAGGCAAGTCCTGAGCCTCTCTGAGGCTCATGTGCCTCATCCATCACAGGGAGAAGAGAACCCACCACCTGGGATTGTTGTGGGGTTAACTCGATGCAGTTGGTGAAAGCAGCTGGTAGGCCGTAAATCATGCCTTAAGTGCAGTGGGCTATTACAACAGTTTAATTGTTATCATGTACCTTACTGTGGTGACAGCATCCAGGGTCCCCTGTCAAGGTAACATGACATGGCCTGCCTTCTGGGATCACAGAGTCCAAGGCAGGATCACAGGCCTTAACATATGGGTTCCTTTTAATAGCCACGGCCCATCCCCAGGAAGCAAGTTAGGACCTGCTGGGCCCTGTACCCACAAAGTTCAAAATCAGCCCTGCCTGGGGCTTGTAGAAGCTGTGTCGATCCGCCTGTTCAGCAACCCCTGCCTCCCGCCAGGCCCCAGAAGCTGACAACCCAGAACACTAAGCATTAACTAGTCACTATTCTTCTTTCTGAAAAACACAACTTTATTAAAATAACAGCATGATTTAGTTAATTATTCTCCATGGTAAGTGAGTGACTGTAGGAATACAATTCATTCGGCTCCCTGCTGCCTGATTAAGTTTCCGAAAATCCCACTTTGACTTGTCATTGCACCCCCTCCCCCAAAGCTTTCAATGTCTCCCAAGATTGCCTAGGATAAAGCCCAAAACCCTAGGTCTGAGATTCAGGACCTCCACCATCTGGGCCCTCCCTACTTCCCAGCTTCACCTTGATGACAGAACTGGACACTCTGGACAAACTGGACTGTCTGTTCCATGTCCTTGTCTCTGCCTCTTTCAACTGAGCTCCTTTAAGACTCTCATCAAATCCAGCTTCCTCCATGAAGACTTCTTTGATTGCCACAGCACAGAGTTTGCACCATTGGCATCATAATCACATGAAATGCATGGGGGAGGAGGGTTTAAAATGCCAATTCATGATCCTCGCCCCTGACCTATTGGGTCAGACTCCCAGGAGTAGGCCTGGGAATTTGCTCATTTAACAACCCCACCCCACCCCATCATGCCCGACTGACCCAGCCCTTGGCCACTAACTGTCCTGCTGTGAACCCCTGCAGTACTTGGACCTGGACGTCATGCCTAGATACATCACATGATAGAATATAATGGACTAGACACTCCAAAGACTCTTTCTCCATAAAACACCCAAATCCTTCATAAACCATATTGAATGACACGGGACTTGGGAGAAGTCAGGGAAATCTTCATTACTGCTCTGAGGGAAAATGCTGATATCAGCTCTACATTAGGGATAACTATAGGGAAGGCAGGAAAACTGACTGAAACTACTGTTTTAAAGCAGGAACTCAAGTGCCTGGTGTCCTCTGGCTTCTAGAAAAAGCTTTTGCAAATCCTCTTGGAAGGACAACATTCCAATTTAGTCCCCCAGGATTCTGACAAATCAGGGTTAAGCAAAACAAACTCACGATCAAAGTTCACTAAACTTAGGAAAATGAGCCACTGTGAGTGAGAGCCAGCAGAAACCATAAACAACAGATTTGAATTCCCAAAGAGTTCCAATACTAGGGTGATCCAACACTGATCACAAGACAGTTATGCATAAACTATTAACATTTAAAAAAATAAAAGATGGAATGGCAAAGATGATCACACAATAAAAGACTCTCAAAAATGACAAGGCAGATTTTTCAAAGATCTGAACGGACCTTATAATAAAAATGAACTCAGTGGATGGGTCAAACAGGAGATTTGGCATATCTGAAGAATTAGTGAGGTGGGGATTAGAGCTGAGGACCACACTTTGATTGCAGCACAGCAAGTCAAGGAAATGAAATATGAAAGAAGCGTGGAAGACTAGAGTCTCAGAAGAAGAGAGGGAAATGGAGAAAAGGAAATATTTGAAACAGAAATGGCTGGAAACTTTCCAATTCTGATTAAAAATCTAGATTCACAGAGACATAAAGCACATTGAAAAGCAGGATAAATGATAAATAAAAAAGGCCTTGCCTAGACCACCTGGCGATGCTGTCTGAATTTTATGGGCTCAGGGCCCAGTGGGTCCTAACTGGCTTCCCGAAGATGGGCATTGGCTATTAAGAGAACGTCAAACAAAAAGAGAAACTCCTAAAAGCAGCCAGAGAGAAAAGACAGATCTCATGTCATGCCTCCTTATAACGCCAGTTTCCTGCATGTGAGCACGCCCAGTCTCTCCAGCCACACCAAAGTCCCTTAATGCCCAGGGCCTCCGTGTGCCCTCGGTGCATTATTAAACCTCTGAGTCTCGGGTTTCTTGTTGGCAAAAAGGTTGGGGGGCACGTGGGGATATGGTGGGAAAGAGCCTTGGCTTTGGAGTGGGGCAGACCTGGGATAGACTCTGGCTCCACTACTCACCAGCCGGCTCATCTTTGATTTCCTGGTCCTGATGCTCCCCCATAGGTCATGGGGGTGTGTGTTTCTGTTGAAGTTAAAAAGAATGAAGAGCAAGATAACAAAACACCCACCTAAGGATTCTGATTTTTAAAATATTCACTTAAGTACCCACTCAGACATTCCTTTTACATCCTCTCGTGGAGTTCTTGCAACATCCCTGTAAAGTGGCCATCATTTGGGGAGGGGACCTCATGGGTCAAGGCATGAGAACATCTCCCCTCTCAGCTCACGCTGTACTTTCAAGGGTCTGTGCAAAGGTCTTTCTATCTTAATTTTCTTTCCCTTTCTTCATCCCTGACCCCCATTCTCACTCCCCATATGTCTATCCTTGTAAAACAGGTAGTGTTGGTTTGCTTGAGAATGTGTTTCTAATTTCCATAAATGATATTGTGCTATGGACCGTAATTCTGTTTCTTTTTTTCCTACTCAATACTATATTTTTAATATCTATCCCTATATCTGTCGGTACATCTAAGCACGTTGCTTTTCATTGCTGTTTGGCATTCCATGGTGTGCACAGTATCCCCACTTGACAGGCAAAGTAACTGAGGCTCAGAGAGACTAGACACCCTTGCTTAAGGTCACACAGCCGGTAAGGGGCTGGCCTTGGTCAGAGCCTTCCCAGCAGACTTCTCTTCCTTCACAGATTCAAAGAGAGCTGCTCATTGCCTCTTCTCCCTGGGCCCCCCAGCCTACCTAGCCGTTCCTGCAAGAGGAAGATCTCCAGTGGGTCTCCACCAGCCTCCAAAATACCCCACTCACCCTGGTGCCTGGGTTCTTAAAGTCCCCACCCCCTTCTTTTAAACCTCTTAGGTGGATTTCCTTTACAGTATTTAACTGAGCATATTTAATTAGGCAATATACTTTAATTTATTTAACTAGGTAATACAATTGCATGTTTCCATATTCAGAAGATATGAAAGGGTATATACAGTGAAGTATCTCTCTCTGCTGACCCCCAACCACCCAGTTCCCCAACCGGAAAACAGCCACTGTTACCAGTATTTTTAAAAACTTTTTTTAAGAGACAGGGTCTTCCTCTCACTGCAACCTCGAAGTCCTGGGCTCAAGCAATCCTCCCACCTCAGCCTCCCAAGTAGTATTACCAGTATTTTATGAAACCTACCAGATATATTTTATCCATACACAAAAATATGTTTACATGATGTTCTAACTCCCCATTTTTATGTAAATGCTGGCACACTCTTTATACTTTCTACATCTTACTTTTGTCCCGTCTGACTGTGTCTTAGGGATTGTTCCCCGTCAGTACTCTAACAACTTCTGCTTTCTTTATGGCTGCATAAAATTCCACCATACGGATGTACTATCATTTTTTCAACTAGGTCCCTACTGATGGACTTTAGATTGTCCAACCTTTTCCTTTAAAAAAAATGCTACAATGAACATCCTTATGCGTATGTCCTTTCTCTTGGAGGCAAGCGGAGTGGATATTATCATGCACCGCTCAGACCCCCTTAAGGATTGGGACACTCATCCCCCCAATTCCCAGGAGCAGAGCATTGCTCACAGCTGCAAACCTCTTCAGAAACTGCACTTCATGACTCTCAGTCAGGGCTATGTCCTTCCCCGGGGCATAAACAGCCACTGAGTGGTCTATGGGGGCCCCTTGCCTGAGTTTGGGACGTCCTTGCAGGGCCATGCCAGCCCTGAGCTCCCGTGGGATCCGCATTGCAGTTTAACTTCTCCCTCTGCTCATCCTGCCTCCCTCACTCCCCTACAGGTGTTGTTCCCAAGAACATTCCCCAATAATCCTACTGTATGCTAATCTCTGCTTCAGAGATTGTTTCCAGGGAACCCAATCAAAGACAGAAAGTCTGCTTGTAGGGCAAATTCTTAGTTAGGGAATCAAAGGACCAATATTTATATGTGCTTATAATTCGGGTAGATTACAACGCATTTTCAAAGAACAGCACAAAAGGATATGCACGCAGCAGGTGTGCAATTACTGTGCCAAATGGATCCCTTCCACCTGACCCAGGTTAGAAGGCTCTTTTGCGCAGATGGTCATATAAGATTTTCCAGCACCTCTGTGTGACAGTGGCAGGACAGATAATCCTACCATTTCACAGGCTGGGGAGATGGGCTGGGAGGGGGATGCTTGCCCAGCATGGCACAGCTGATGTGGGAGAGGCAAGGCCATCTGGTTTACACCAGACATGAAGGTTGGGGCCAGTGGGTGCTGAGATGTTCGCCTTACCCAGTGGTGCCAGAGGAAGGGAGGACACTTTAGGAAAAATATACATAATAGAGGGTGCAGCTGGGGGATTCCATGCCTTGTGAACCCGGACCACGTGGGGAGGGCCCTAAAAATGGCCACAATGTTGTCTCCTTTCTGTGCTCTTGGGACCTCTGTGGCTTTCCACTGGAGCTGGAAGGTGGTCCCTTGGGAGATGAAGTTGCTAAAGGAGACGAGTCCTAAGTCGGGTGCGGGCGGGGATGGGAAACTTTTCTTCCCTCCTTCCTCTCAAAGGGATTCTTTTTCAGCTCTGCGCAGACTACCTATGCCCAGCAATAGAGGGGAAGGAGGAAAGAGGAGAAAAGACATTTCCCTCCGTTGCATCCCTGTGCACCCCCCAGCCTTCCTCCTCCGAAGCGCCTCCCCCAAAGGGCTGCCCCATTGTGCAGCTGTGCAAACGGACGTCTGAGACATTAAGTGACCTATCCAATGTTACCAACACCTTAGCCTCAGAGACACAGCTCCACCCAAGTCTCCTGACCTCCACCTTGAACCCAAGTTCCACGCCCTAATATGGGATGGAGACAGCATGGTGGGCAGAGGGCAGGCTGGGAGCCTTTCCCAGGGCTGCCCAGGCTTCCCTTCCCAGCCGCCGAAGGCCGAACTCTAGGGTCCAGCTCACTGCCACTCAGGAAGAAGGGCAAACGGATCCCTCAGCCTCTTCCATCTCAATACCGCCTGTTGCCCCACCCACTGATAGCCCTTCTCCGCTACAGCCAACTGTCACACCAGGCCACTGACCAAGCACTTTCCAACTGTGGAGGCTGCAGCAGAGTGCGAGGCAGAGTTGGCAGGACCCCCTAGCCAGAGTCCTGCCCAGTCTGTCCCCTCCCTCTTCTCACCCGACCTTCCCCTCCCCTCAAACTCTCAAGGCCAGCTTAAGCTGTTAGACGCCGAGAGAAATGAATTCAGACTAACTAAGAGCCATGTGCAACCTCTGCACAAGCTTCTCAAATGTCCATCTGATTTTCAGACCTCCCCAAAATAACTTTTGCACTAAAATGAACTTTATGACTATTTATAACAGCCTCAACTTACTCCTGGCCCTGACAGCTAGATTTTGACAGGGCTCCACTCCACACACCCTCAGCCTGGATGGCCTCCGCCTCCCCGCTCCTCCACCTTGCAGACTGTCCTGCACGTCCTCCAACCCTCACCCAAGCACCCCCTCTTCAGGCTGCCTCCCCCATCCTTCTGGGGAGGTGGCTCCCTCTCCTGCAGACCTCAATAACCACTGCTGTCACTCAGTGCTATGGGTCCAATTGTGGCCCCCCCACCAAATTTCTATGCTGACTTCTTCGCTCCCAGTATCTCACAATGTCCCTTATTTGGAAATAGGGTCATTGTAGATGTAGCTAGTTAAGATGAAGTCACTCTGGAGTAGGGGGGACCCCTAATCCAATATGACTGGTGTCCTTATAAAAAGATGGCCACATGAAGAGAAAGAGACACACACAGAGGGAAGATGATATGAAAACACCATCTACGAGGAATGCCAAAGATTGCCACCAAACTACCAGAAGCTAGGGGAGAGGCCTGGAACAGATTCTCCCTCACAGCCCTCAAAAGGAACCAACTTTGCCGACACCTTGATCTTAGACTTCAAGCCTCCAGAACTGTGAGAAAATACATTTCTGCTGTTTAGGTCACCTAGGCTGTGGTACTTCGTCACAACAGCTCTAGTGGGCTAGTGCACTCAATGAGCATTCGGTGTGCACAGGCTAACACTGGACTCCGCACGGACACACTAATGCGTTCCTGGGGTGCCGTGAGCCAGGCGCCCATCACCCTCTTTTGTACTTTGGGAAATCCAAACTCAGAGCTGGTTAAATGGTAGAGACAAGACATGGATTCAGGCTGTCCCACTCCAAAGCCCGTGTTCTTAACCACTAGCCTGTATGTTCTTGTATCATCACCATCATCATTATTATCATTATTATTATTACTATTGGAGGGAGATGTACAGAATTTAGCGCTTGATGATTCCTGCTGTGGAGGAGGAAGAAATTTTCCAACAGCCTCAGGGGCTTGCCCAGGCTCCTAGCCATTAAGAGGCAGGGCCAGGATTTGATACAGGACCTCTGTCTCCTTTAGATAGACACTCCACTGCAGTCCTGTTGCAGGTGCCCACATCTGCTTCCCAGCCCAACTGTGTATGACAGAACAGGAGCCCATCACCCAGGTCTCAGTGCCCTGGGGCCTCAGGGTGCCACACACAGCAGGGGTTCTATAAATTCAGGGAAGAGAGAACCCACGTGTGCTTCTAACACTACACTGCAGCCTCCTTGGCTCTCATAACAACATTTCATACACAGATCCAAGTATCGACAGAATTCTCGTCTCAGCCTGCTAAATGCCTGCCTAATTTTCCACTCTATTGACAGACTCCATTTTATTTAACTGGCCCCCATTGTGTAGCAATTGGATGGTTCTTCGTCCTCTCCTAAACTAAGGGGAGGTGCCAGGGACGCCCGTGCTGTGGTGTTGCTACGTTCCAAAGGAGCCTGCTTTGAAAGAAGGTTTCTGTGCCACCAGCAGCAGGAGGCCGGCTGGAAAGAGGCTTGGGGACATGCCTGGGCTGTCTTGGGGCTCAGTAGGTGTCACCCTGTTCCCAGCCATCCTCTAGTACTGTCCTTAGTCCCTGTCCACCCTTGCTGACCCCTTTGAAGGAACAAAGGGCAGAGCTTCCACATGGCCTTCCCCTCCTCCCGACCTGTCCTGCTCCGACTCCCCACTCTCTTGCTGCTCCGTGTCTTACTTCTTTCAGTCCTTCTCTGAAACAGAATTTTAGGAGCACCTATTTGGTACCCAGCACTGAGCCCGGTGATGGAGATTCAGTCGTGCCCAAAAGAGATACCATCCCTGCTCATGGAGCTGACATTCCAGAGCAGAGAGATGGGCAATAATCAGAGAAGTGACATGGTGGGTGGTGATAAGTGCTGTGGTAGGTAGAGCAGGGGGGCTGGTGACCTAAAAGGGTTGGTCCAGGAAGGCTCTCTGGGGAGGTGAGCAGAGACCTGAACAAAGAGGAGTGAGCCATGTGGACATGTGGGGGAACTTTCTAGGCTAAGAGAACAGCAAGTGCAAAGGTTCTGAGGTGCAAGCGGCTGGCCTGCTCCAGAAACAGCAAAGAAGTCATGTGGCTGGAGTGTGTGGGGCCGCAGCAGCCGCACGGTGCAGGGCTTCAGACCTACCTTGCAGCTTTGGCTTTTACACCTGCCAGGTGAGATGAAAGGGTTTGCACAGACATGGGGCCTAACTGCCTTGTTTTAAAAGATTACTCTGGATGCTATGAGAAAAGACTATAGGGGGCCATGGACAGAAGCAGATGCAATAATCCAGGCAAGAGACCATGGTGGCCTGGGCCAGGTGGTGCTTGTGTGCACGCACACAAACACACACACACACACTCTCTTAATGATTCTGGATGTATTTTGAAGTTAGGACTGACAGCATTATCAGATCTAGAAAGAGAAATAATTTCCCATTTTATAGATGACAAAACTGAGGCCCACAGAGGGGAAGGGACCCATCTGGGCCACACACATGGTTGGGAACATGGACCTGGAAGCTGGTCTCAGCGCCTGCGCTACTACGCTCTTGCCCCAACATCTCTCTCTGCCTCTTAAGTTTTTTCATTATGTGTCTCTTCCCCCTTTGTCCTGCTCTGTTTCCAGTTTCTGTCTCTCTATCTCTGTGGATGCCTCCTCCTTTATTTCTCCTCCTGTCAGGCCCAATTTGGAACATTAATTAGTGATGAATTAGCAAGTAAATCCCAGCAGTGTTGTCCCACGGGCTCTTGGAAGGGACCTTGCAAATCTGATCTTAATACCTCTCGCTTCCTCTCCTAGGGCAATTACTTCTCACATCATTTGTCTGCTGAGGCTGTGCCCAACCCCCACCTCCCAGCCTGGTTGAGGACAAGAAGTTCATCTTTGTCAATTAATTATTGAACGGTTTATTTCGCACTGGGAGGTGATAAGAAAAGGGAAAGCCTCATGTTGTGAAATCATCACCGTAATTATACAGACGCTACCGCATCTCCCAGCATCTCAATGCCACAGGTACCAGTGAGGGTGGGGAGAGAAATAAGGAACAGAGGCTGGAGTGGCAGTAGGCCTGACTGTGTGGCCTTAGGACAGCACTTGGGCCTCTCTGGATTGTGGTCAACAGACACACTCATGCTGACCTCGCAGAGTGCAATTCCATATGGGGAGGGCAACACGGAGAATTAAGGCCGTAGGTAACAAAGGTGCAGGCCCCTGATTCTTCATCTAAGGTGATCACACTGTGGGAAGGCTGAGGATGTCCTTATAGTTCTTCCCACCTGAGCTTCCCATTGCAAGCACAAAATATGGTTGTGGGGTAGAGGGTTTTTTTTTTTTGAGACAGAGTCTCTTCGCCCTGGGTAGAGTGCAGTGGTGTCATCGTAGCTCACTGCAACCTCAAACTCCTGGGCTCAAACGATCCTCCTGCCTCAGCCTCCCCAGTAGCTGGGACTACAGGCATGTACCACAACACTGGCTAATTTTTCTATTTTTAGTAGAGACGGGGTCTCACTCTTGCTCAGGCTGGTCTTGAACGCCTAAATTCAAGCGATCCTCCCGCCTCGGCCTCCCAGAGTGCTAGGATTACAGGCATGAACCACCGTGCCCAGTCCGGCCGGTAAAGGGTTTTTGATACTCTAGCAAAAAGCCCTTACAAAGGCCCACAAAGCCCAGAGCATCTGCTCTGCTCCCTGAGGGCCCCAATACCTCTCATCTCATCTCTAAGAGCTCCCCCTTTTGCTTATTGCACTCCAGTCACACTGGTCTCCTTGCTACTCCTTGTGCATGCCAGGCACACTGTCACCCCAGAGCCTTTGCATGTGCTATTCCCTCTGCCTGGAGTGCTCTTTCCTCAGAAATCTGCATGGCTCACTCTGTCACCTCCTGCAGGTCCTTATCAAACATCACCTTTCAGTGAGACCCTCCCTGAGCACCTCGTTTAAAATTGTAACCCCCATCCCAACATATTCTCTCTCTTCCTGCTTTATTTTTCTCCAGAACATTTCATCACATTTGACATATGATGTAGTTTACATATTTATTTGTTTATTCTCTGTCTCTTTCTCCAGAGTATAAGCTTCACAAGGGCTGGGATTTTTGTCTGTCTCACCCTCCACCCCCAACCCCCTACATTCTGCTGGTGTCTCCAGTACTTAGAACTGTGCCTGGCTCAAAATAAGAGCAGAGTTAATCATTGCTGAATGAATGAATGAATGAATTTGTGTGGGACAGGGCCTGAATGTGGAAAGAATAGGGGTGAGTTCTTTTTCCTGGAGCAGGCCAACAAGAGCCACTGCAGTACCAGGAATTTAGGAAGATTCTTGGCAGAGATGGGGGACCCCGGCTGGGAATGAAAACTGCTGGAAAAGTCATTTTAAAGCCAAGTGTTTCAGCTGATTTCATGTCTGTGCACGCCTTGAGGCTGGCATGTTTGATACTGTCCCTCCATCAGTCACAGGCAGATTGGTCCCCACCCCCTCTCGACTCTCCCCAGGGAGGGGACAGGAACATGAGAAGTTGCGGACACTTTGATTAACTCCCCAGCAAGAGTCCCCACGCCTGTGTCTCCTCCTGTCCCCACGGCTGTCATGGGGGGCAGTGAGCTGAGGGCTGGGGGATGGGTGGAGCAGAAGCTGAGGCCCGCAGGCTGGCAGGGGGCAGGGGGCTGGGGGCTGAGGAGCGAGTAGGAGGAGGGAAAGGGCTTCTGCCCCTACCATGAGGACATGGGGAGGATGGGCGGGCAAACAACGGGGTTGGCAGCGTGGCAGGGAGGGAGGCAGGCCCCTCTCTGGGGCGGAGGAGCGGGAGAAAGAGCGTCCTCCAGGGCGCGGGGGACTGATGGGGGGGGCACGGGCGGCAGGGGCTGCCGCACAGGACCCTCTGCGCGGAGCTGTGCTGTCTCTGCCCCCAGAAACGAAGATGGTGATTTTCTAGAGCCAGTTTTCCCCCAAATCTCTGGAGATGCCGGAGCTGCCGTTTCCATGGAAACCTTCCCCGCCGCCAACCTCGGGGAAGGAGGAGCTGGGCAGCCGCCCCCGCCCCCACCGCCCCCATACCACCCCGGCTCCAGCCTGCAGGGGGCCCCAAGTTGAAAATAATCCCCTCCCCCAGATTTTCCCAGCAGGGGCGCCGCTTCGCATAGGGAAGGCGGCTGGTTTTGTCCTTGGTGCTCAGGCCTAGATGTGGGATCCCCAGGGCCCGGCAAGAGGGAAATGGGGCTGCCGCCGGGCGAGCTCTGTCTTTGGTCAGCACCCCCACCCCCACCCCCACCTCTCAAAGGGCTGGCCAAGGGGCTGGTTTCCAGGGAAGGGCCCCGGGGCAGGGTCTCTCCTTCCTAGGAAATCCCAAAAGGTCCCCCATTGATCTCTGGCCCTGTTCATCTCTGGGGAATTCTCATCCCCAGCCTTGAGTGCCCCCTGAATTCATCAGGGATGATGGCTTCAAACGGTAACAAACAAACAAGAAACCCTCTGTCTGACTGGATTAAGAAGGAAATTTGTCGGGAGGACAGGTATCAGGCAGCTCCTCAAGTTGATAGGAAGGTTGAAGAAGCAGGCTTGGAAAACTGGTCAGAAGCAAGAAAGGCTGGTGGAAGGGGAGGCAGATAGTTATGCCCAGAGACAGCCCAGCTAGGGCAAGGGGCACTGCCACCTCTGGACAGCAGCCCATCTGGACACTGGCACATTGCAAACAGCTTGTGGCAGTCCCCGCTCTTCCACATCATCATCATCCCTCCAGGTCAAGATCCTGGGCAGAGGGGTCGTATGACGGAGTTTTTGGGAAGTGTTCAGTATCCTGATTGTGGTGGTGACATCATTCTACCCATGTGTGAAAATTCATAAAACTGTTCACCAACAGTAAAATTACATCAGTTTTACTATAAATTAAAAAATAAAGTAAAATCCTGGGCATAAACACCCTACTGGCCATGATGGCTTGTGTGCCCACAGCCCAGCTGCCAGGTCAGAGAAGGGGGCCTGTATGCACCCCTTTGGCTTCCGGAAGTTGGAGCTCTGCCTTCCATCTGGATTCATACCCTAGAGGTTTCTGCTAAGGGAAGGTGTTTGGATGTGGGGCAGCCAGCAAATAGGCAGATGTCTACGTCCTGGAGGCATATTTGGGTGCTTGGGAGCCTCTGAGGAGGCGCCGTCCCACCACTTCAGTCAGACCAGCAGCTCCTAAAGGAGAAAGAGAGCAGGTTTCAGGCCCAATGGACACAGGGGAACCCAATCACACACTCGAACACGCACGCACAGACTTGTGTGCAAATGCCAGAGCAGGTGTACACACTCAGCCCCACCACATGTTTATAAAGCCCCCAGTCATAGGTTTGATCATCAGGAGACCTGAGGGTTAGTCTGGACTTTGGCCCTAATTTACTGTGTGAATCTTGAGTAAATCCTTCTCCCTCTGGGCCAGGTTGTCTCCTCTGTGGAATGGGGGGCTTCTCGACAGTGCTGTCTAGCTCTGGCACACGGAGTAAGGAGGTGCCACAATGAATGGAACTAGTACTTAGGAAGCCTGGGTTTCTGCTCTGAGCCTGTGTAAGTACCTACCACCATCCTGGACTATAGTGGGGTGGAGTGAATGACCAAATGTCGCTGGGAAACCTCCTGAGGTCCCCCGATGAGGAGCACTCTTATGCCAAAGGAGGAGGCTCTGGCCAAAGGGAGGACATCCTCCTCCAACCAATAGGTATGCAGCCTGGGCAATGCCTCTTCTATTAGTCAATGCTCTGGTGGTTCTCTAGGAGCTTGGGGTGGGGAGATGGTGCAGTGGCTTTCCCAGACCTGGGCCCAGGGGGGCTGTGTCCCCTGAGACCCCACCCTCAAGGGCAATAGAAGGCCTTTAATAAAGGTATTTGGGTAACCCAGCTCTGGGCTTCACACACCCCAACTCTCTATCCCAGGGAACCAGGGAGGGGAGCCCCACACGTGTCCCCTACAGTACTCCCCTGGCCCACACTAACCCCCACCAAATCTACCTGTGTCTGGGTTGGGAGCCCTCTGTGGCTTCCAATCAGGAGTTTCACAAAGGATGCCCTTGTGGAGGATGCCCTCCCTGGAAAATGCAATTCCTGACTTCTTGAGCTTGTGCATGGAGCAGCAGGGAAGGAGAGCATCGCAGGCCTGGACATGCGCGGGTGTACATCTCAGCTTCTCTCCTGGCCTCTGAGCCCCTGTCATCCTGACCCCCCCACCTCTTTAAGCACTTCCCCAGCCTCTGGCCCTCTGAGGGGCTTGCGCTCCCTTCTGGCATCACATGGGTGGGTGGCAGGGGCCCACACCCCAAGGGCTCTGGGGAGGTTGAAGGCAAGGGGAAGAGCTACAGAGTGGCTTCCTGCACAGCCTAGGAGACTTCAGCCAGATGACTCAGAATCCTAACCGAGCAGGCTGGAGTTGGGGGTGTGGCTGGGGACACATCACCCACCTGGTGCCCTCTGTTCTACTGTCACATGGCTCTGGGCCCTGCCCTCTCCCTGCTGCCCTGCCCACCTGGAAGCCTGCTGCCTGGGCCAGGACCCCAGAGAGGGAGATGTGGGGGGCAGGGCAACAGGAGCTCTCCTAGGGGGCCTGTGCTGTGGCAGGAGGGGGCCAGGGAAGGGAGGGGAATGTGCCTTAGGGCAGCATAAGGCTTCCCTGAACACAGTCACCAAAAACAAGCTGAGCCTTTTCCACAATTTTAAAGGTACCATGTTGACTTATGTTGTTATGACTGTGTGAGAAAGCCGTGTGCAAATGAGACCTAGAGACGAAGCAAGCGTGAAAGAAGGCGAGGGCATCTTTTCTGGTTTGCTCTCCCAGCAACGCCAGGGTATGTCCTATCCCCACCTTAGCCTGCGGCCACCTGGCTCCAGCAGCTTGGGGAGGGTGGGGAGTCTGACACTGTGGACTCTAGGAGCAGGGAGAATGGAGAAGGGTGAGGAGCCAACATTGCCCAGGGCCCTCTGTGCAGGCTCTGGCAGTAGAGGTAGAAGTTGCACCCCAGTTCCTCCGATGCTCCCTGCTCGGGGAGAGGGGCACAAGTAAGCAATCACAGTCCAGCAAATGCAGCTAGAGAGGGTATGCACAGGTAATGGGAGCATCCAGGAGGGAGACAGCAGTGAGCCCGGAGGGAGATGGAGGGGCAGGAAGGGACCACGAGGGGCACCTGGAGGCGAGGAGGGGCATTAGGGCGGCCCGGTCACACCTGCTCAATCTGAAGCCGCTGGCATTCCTTAGGCAGTGCTTGCACCTGCTTCATATTACTTGATTCTTGACACAGGATGATGGAAATATTCCCTATCCGTACTGTTCAGTCTGGTAGCCACGAGCCCACGTGTGGCTTCTCAGCCCTGGAAATGTGGCAAGGATGACTGAGGAGCTGAGCTTCAAATTTTATTGAATTTTAATTAGCACAAATGTAAATTTAAATAGCCACCAGTGTGTCATGGCTAGTGTATGGACAGTGCAGTATGGACACACTGGGATACAGTGGTGACGTTATAATCCAGTTGGGGAGACAGACATTAAACCAATACCTCGTGGTCTAGTGTCAGGCTGTGCTAAATGCTGTGGAGAAAAGTCAAGTTACAGAGGGATTTGGGAGGCTGCTATTCTAGAAGCAGTGGTCAGGGAAGGCTCCTGCAAGAAGGTGACCTGCACAGAGAGACCTGTGTGAAATGAGGGGCATGCTTGGGGCATTTGAGGAGGACACAGTGCTGTGGCAGGGAGAAATGAAGTTCACGTGGACCCAGGGACCAAAGCAAGTAAGGCTTTTCAGGCCACAGAAAGGAGTATGGGTTTGATGCTGTGAGGTGAAGCCCTTGGCCATTGCCATAGCTGATAGGACTGGGAACGAGCACCTGAACCACCCCCCACCCCCGGTAAGCACAGCTACCCACTTACCTTCTTGCACCCAAGAGGCTGCACACCACTGGAGCAGTTTGGGAAAAACCATGCAGCTGTTTTTGTTGTGGACAGAGGAAACAGACATGGCCGCTGTGTGTCTGGCTGTTTCCTCTTTCTTCTTTCCCTTGCCCATCTCTGACTCTGACTCTCCTTCGACTGTTCCCATACCGCATTCTCTGTCTCTGCCTGCCTCTCTCTGGGCTGGTCTCTCTGGGACTCTGTTCCCCTGGTTGGCACACCTCCCCCTCCCCTGGTGGTGCAGCAGAGACAATGGGGGCCTGGCTCATGGGCTTGGGGTAATGCACCAGACCTGGGGAGTGATGGGGGCCCAGCCTGGGTGCAGGAGTAAGGGGCGTCAAGGCCTTCAAGACCCCTCATCCATGCCCAGGAGAAAGGCTGCTCCAGTTGACAGGAGAGGGTGGTGGAGAAGGCTATGGGCAGGGAGTCCTGTTCTAGAGACAGAGCCAGGATTTGCCAGGACCCCAGGAACAGGGTAGGCAATGCAATGCCCACCATATGCCAAGGTAACTGGGATGGGACAACTCTTCCCAGCCCTTTCCCTGCTCTTCTCAGTCTCCATCTCAAGGAGATGGAGGCGGGAGAGGCTGGGACAAAGGGGTATGCAGGAGTTTCTGTCTACCCAGTGGGTCTCTGAAGAGAGAAACGGAAGGGTGAAGTGTATTAGTTTCCTTGTTGCAGCTATAACAAATTATCACAACCTTAGTGGCTTAAAACAACACACATTTATTCTGTTATAATTCTGGAGGTCAAGAGTCCAGATCTTATGTTTTATGAGGCTAAAATCAAGGTGTTGGCCGGGCTGCATTCCTTTTGGAGGCTCCATGGGAGAATCTGTTCTTGGCCTCTTCCAGCTTCTAGAGGCTGCCAGCATGCCTTGATTTGCGGCCACATCACTCCAATCTGCTTCCACCACCACATCTCTGACCCTCCTGTCTCTCTCTTCCATTTATGAGTATCTTGTAATTACATTGGGCTTACCCCAATAATCTAGGATAATCTCCCCATCTCAAGATTTTTTTTTTTTTTTTTTAAAGACAAGGTCTCACTCTATCACCGTGGCTAGAGTGCAGTGGCATCATCATAACTCACTGCAACCTCAAACTTCTGGGCTCAAGCGATCCTCCTGACTTGGCCTCCTGAGTAGTTGGGACTGCAGGCACCTGCCCCCAAACCCGGCTAATTTTTTCCATTTTTGGTAGAGAATGGGTCTCGCTCTTGCTCAGGCTGGTCTTGAACTCCTGAGCTCAAGCAATCTTCCAGCCTCAGTGTCCCAGAATGCTAGGATTACAGGTGTGAGCCACTGTGCCCAGCCCAAGATTCTTAATTTAATCACATCTGGAAAGTTCCTTTTGCCAAATAAGGTAACATTCACAGGTTCTAGGGATTAGGGTGTGGACATCTTTAGGGGGGGAGGCTGATTCAGCCTACCACAGGGGCTCCACAGAGGGTAGAATGCTGCAGGCCTTCAGAACCCTGTCTCTTCTCTCTGCTGTTCCTACCTTCCAGGGCTTGTGTGGGATCACAGGATCACATGGGCTCTGTAGCCACCTGGATTCATTCCTGGCTCTGCCCCTTCCTAGTGGGGATCCTGGGCAAGTCACTTAACCCATCTGTGCCTCAGTTTCTTTCTCTGTAAAATGGGAATAATAGCAGTACTGACCTCAAGGGTTTTTTGTGAGGATTCAATGAGTTAATCCATGTAAGGTGCAGAGAGCTGTGCCTGGCACGTTCACAAGGGCTCTGGATAGAATGTGCAGTCTAGCACTTGGTGAACTTGTCACTTACCATCATTATGATTGTAGTTCCTATTCTCGTGCTTCCCATGGGCCCAGCCCTGTGACAGGCACGTGGCAACTCCCAAGGAAGGAAGGAACGCTGCTTGTCTTCAAGGAATTCACAATTGCATTGGGTATACAAAGCCCTGTTGAAACAGAACATTTTTTTCCCTAGAAGGATGACTTCTAAAAATTATTTCACAAATATTTATGCTTTTTAATTTTTTTAAATTATGTATCTGTGATAGTCAGTACAATTCACCCAAGTCTTTCCAGCTTGCCGTCCTTTGGACACGTGGTAGAATTGTACTTGCCCAACTCCCCTCGAGGTGGGTGGGTGAGATCGTGGGACTGGTTCTGGCCAAGGAGTTGTGAGCACAGTGAAAGTGTCACTTCCAGGCCAGAGAACTTAATTCCTGGTGCCAGCGAGACCCTCCAGAGTTCTTTCCCTTTGCACAATATCTCTGTCACCTGATGCCCCAAGTGACTGCAATGAGCAGAGCCTCCTGCAGGCCCACAGTGAGCACGAAGAGTGAGCAAGAATTAAACTGGGTTGTTTTAAGTCCCTGAAATTTAGGAGTTATTTATCACCTCAGCACAACCTAGACCCTCCTGACTGATTCCACAACTCAACTGATTTACGGATGAAAAAATCCAGTCAACACCATCAACTCGTTGGTGATCCCCACTCAGTCACAGGCTTTGCACCAATACACAGCTTATGTGGTCGTGCTCTATGAGGAACATCCACTTTATGGCCACTTTCCCACGTAACATTTTCTCCCTGTGTGTTTGTATCAATTAGAATTCGGTTTGGCTATTAATGGCAGAAAATCCAAATAAATGGGGACTTAAACACCTGAGCTTACGTCAGTCTCTCAAGTGAGAAGTTCAGAAGTAGGTGGCTTGGGGCTGACACAGGGATCCCATGGCAACGAGGAGTCCAGGCTGCTGCTGTTGTGTTACTCTGCTGTGCTCAACAGGTGGCTTCCTCCATGTGGCTCAAGGGGGCTGCTGAAACGCACACTATCACATCTGCCCTCCAGCCAGTGGGAATGAGGAAGGCACCAGGAGGGTCATGCTCCCCCTCTGTAGTGATACAAGTCACATGTGACTGTTCTGTTTATATCACATTGGCCAGAACTTGGTCACAAAGCCACACCTAGTTGCAAGGAATGTCAGGGGATGGAATGTATCTGTCTTGGGGAGTCATGTACCCTGCGAATGTTTTTTCTAAGGTAGGAAGAGAGATGGATCCAGGGAGGCAACTAGCAGTTGCTGCCACAGTGTAGGATGTTATTCCGTCATGTGTAAGTTCCATGGCTTAATGACCAGTTCGGGCCTCTTCTAATTTTTTTCATATTCCAGATAAATCCTATCGGTGCAAATTGCTTTTCTCCGCTGTGTTTTTTCATCAAGATTTAGTTCCAAATGTGCGATAACCTGCCAGCCTGAAAGGTGTGATGCGTTCTCTCAGGCAGGAGCTGCTGTTCCGTTTGGCTGGGCTGGACTTGACTCCCAAACACTTGCCCAAACGATAGCGCCGTGAAGAATCTGCGAGCCAGTGCTCCTGTTTCCTCCCAGCCAGGCCATCGTGGCTTGTGCTATTTTGATTTCTTTGTATTGGTTTAGTAGGTGTGTCGCTTAGGAATGTTCTAGTTTTCATGTCATTCTTCAGCAGCCAGCTGAGATTTGGGCCTGGGTTGGTTTATAGTCTATGTTTTCTCAAATAATAACTGGGTTTTTTTTATACCTGGAGGAAAAATTTTAAAGCCCATTTTAGAGCTGAGAAAACTGAGGCCCTGAGGATGAAGTCACATGCCAGTTATGGCAGATCCAGTCCTGGACCCCAGCTCTGACTCCTAGCCCAGTGCTCCTATAAACAGGGCCTGTTTAAATAATAAAGCAGGAACGTGACAGAGGCTGTGGTGCAGTGAGAAAACCACTAGATGGGAAATTGTGGGCCTCCCTAGGTGAGGTTTGGTCTAATTAACCCACATGGCTTTGTGCAAGCTGCTTCCTTTCTCTGGGCCTCAGTTTCCCCACATGCAGAGTAGGAGAGGTGGAGCACACCCCCTCTAAGACCCCTTCCAGCCCTTGATGGAAAGTATAATAATAAACACTGGGGCTGCATAGGGGGATGGGGGCGGGGGGTGGGGAGGAGAGGGGAGACTCCTGGGGGTATGGGGGTGACTGGGGGTCTGGGAGAGGGGTGAGCTGGAGCAAGGGTCTTGGTTGCCTGTCTGTGTGTACACTTCACGGCCACCGTGTTTGTCTTGAATCCAGGCTGAGAGCAGACTTGCCCGAGTCTGTTTTGAACGTGCTGGTAAGGACTGAGTATCAGGACCAGATCAAACATCTCTGGACTTGCAGTCCAGTACTCCTTATGCCCTCCAGGTTTGGTAAAGCTGAGCATGGCAGACACCGGTGGGGCCTCACCAAGATCCTCTGTGATCCCCTTAACTGATCTGTGAGTTCATCCCTAGCTTTGGGGTGCTTTGCCCTTAACATCTGGCACCATGAACTTTTCCAGCAGTTTCCCTTGGCATAGTCACTCTTACCTCGCCCAGGGAGGTAGAGTGGGGCTGGAGGTGCTTCTCCTGGAGGGATGGGGAGAGTGGTGGAGTCTGGGGCCAGGGAAGGGAGTCCCCCAGAGGCCAGTTACTAGAGGGTCTGGTGAGCTGAAGGCCTGGACCCTGGCCTCTTGCCCACTCCTCACAGGAGAAAGTGTTTCCCTACTGCTCCTGTGGTCTACTCTCAACAGTGGCTACCGAGATTCTTTAAAAACGTAAGTTAGGTAATGTTGCTCCTCTGCTCAAGGGGCTGCTCATTCACCCTGAGTAAAGTGCAAGTCCTCACGTGGGCTACAAGCTCTGTGCAATCTGGCCCCTCACTACCTCTCTGACGTTACATCCTGCCACTCTCCCACTGGCTCCCTCCTCTCCAGCTGCCCTGGCCTCCCTGACAGTTCCTCAAACACCTGGCACTCTCCTACCACAGGGCTTTTGCACTGGCGGTTCCTTGTCTGGAAAGCTCTTCCCCTGGGTATCTGCAGAGCTTGCTCACTTGCCTCCCTCAGGTCTGTGCTCCAATGTCACCATCGAGGGCTCTGTTTAAAATTGTAACACCATCCAGTGTAACTTCTGTACCCTGCTTTACTGTTTATAGCATTTATGATCCTTAGTCTATTGTATAACTTAATTTCTTTTGTCCCTATCAGCTTTTCTTGGCTAAAATGTGAGCTCTATGGGGCAGAGATATTTGTCTATTTTGTTCCCTGATGTTCCCCAGCACCTGGGCTGATCCTGGCACACAGTGAGTGCTCAGGGCATATTCGTTGAATGAATGAAAGACTCCAGTCCAGCATCTCATTTCACAGAGGGAGGCAGTGACCTGAGTCGCAACACAGAGAGAATCAGCAGCCGGACCCAGGACCAGACCAAACATCTCTGGACTTGCAGTCCAGTACTCCATATGCCCCTCCAGGTTTGGTAAAGGTGAGCATGGCAGACACCGGTGGGGCCCCACCAAGATCTTCTATGATCCTCTCAACTGGTATGTGTGTTCATCCCCAGCTTTGCCCTTAACATCTGGCACCATGACCTTTCCTAGCAGTTTCCCTTGGGCTACTGGAGCCACCTCACCTGTCAGGACAGCTGGAAGTGTCTGAGAATTTGCAGTGCTCCCGCTCTACACACATCTGGGCAACCTGTAGCTGGTGACTGGTGGGAGAGTAAAAAGACCAGCAGCAACCTTGGCGTGAAGCAGGACCAATCCTCAGGTGTTAGCTACATTCTAGACTTCCCTGCAGGATCAGGCTGAGGTTAGGACCTTGCCTGAAATCTCCCCCTGGTTGGCTTTTGGCTTCCTCCTCTTTCCTAGTCTGCTTCACCCCCTCCCTCACCAGATTTTCAAGTGAGCAGCTCCTTAATATATCACCCTCATAGCATGGTCAGCTTCTGAAAGAACCAACTTAAGTGCTTCTGTGCTAATCTGGGGTAGACTTGTGACCTAGTGAGGCGTAGGAGAAAGACCACAAGCCTTAGAGACCCACTTTCACATGCGTGCTCAGCCCTGATCTGGTGCGAGACCTTGAGAAAAATCTTCAGCTCTCTGAGCCCAATTTCCCCTCCTGGAGAAATGATGTGACTTGTATCTTTCTACAAAGTTGCTGTGAGGACTGAATGAGATAAAATATGGAAGCAACTTGTGCAGTGGCCAGCACATAGTAGTTGTGCAATAAACATTAGTGCCTTCTCAGTCTCCCAGCTGTGGTCTGTTTGTGACCTCACTTGCCTGTCTGGATGCAGTCTGGGCCCCAAGATTCCTCCCCTGCAGCTGAGCAGACACTGCACAGCTTTGAGTGTGATGAATCAGAAATTTGTCACTTCTTTAGGGAGTACTGAGGACATAAAGGAGGGGTGTCCTAAGGCCACTGGGGCATCTCCTAAGGGGCAATAGGGTGAGGTTTCAGGTGAATAAGACTGGGAAGAACCAAAACATACACACACGAACTCCCCACGGGGTCCCACACTTTACCAGCATCTGAATGGCACCACCAAGCAAGGAAACACTGACAACAAATTCCAGATTGCAGAAGCTGGTCCTCAGCTGGGCGGGCAGCCTACGTGTGCCTGGCAGAGTCAGAGGGCTAGAAGTTGTGGATATAGCCTTTGTGTAGCCCCTCTCCAGCCTCAGCCCAGCTCTGCTCAGCACCCCTCCTGGACTGATCCCCACACGTGCTCCTCCTTTGCAGAGCTGAGACCCAGAAAACAGAGAAAATGGACAAAGGGGAAGGATGTGGTCACAGTCCCCAACAGGCCCAAGTCCAGGCCCCTTCCTTCACCCACATTATGCCTGTGTGTGGAGTATTCCTTCCTATTCTCACCTTCTGAGGCTCTGAATGACACAATGGCAGCCACAGGGACAGTGGAGAGACCCAGGAGCCCTAGAGCCAGGCTGTGGTCATTCCACCCCCTCTCTGGCCTTGTATCTACAGCCCTGTCCCCACAACCCACTGCTGCCCCATATCTGTGTCCAGGCTTTCTTATAAGCCCAGTCACTCCCCGGAAGCAAGGGTCAAGTTTATCTTTATTTATTTTGCAGTATAAGTACAGTGGAGTCTGTTTTAGAGCTAAAATTGTATTACTCATTAGATCCAACCCTCCCCTAATATTTTGTAAATATGACAACAGAAGCACAAAGGGGGAAAGTGGCTTTCTCAGGGTTCCCGGTGAGTTAGTGGCAGAGCCAGAACAGAGTCCTGACTGCCATTCTACTTTATTTGCCACCACAGGGACATCTGTTATAAGATGGGCAGATGAGGGCATTGCTGGAGACACAGCTGTCCTGTCTATGGCAAGGCCTCGGCATGGCTTTCCCCACGTCCCATCCACTGAGAGGCAGCAAAGTGGGCAGTGGTGTGGGCCAGGTGGAGCGGTCCTCTGTCCTGCTTGCTATGCTTATCAGTGGCTGGAGGAAACCTTAGGGAAGAAAAGAGATTATTATAAAGTGCCTGCCATGTGTTGGCACTTCACACCTACCAAGATGTTAAAACTGAGGTTTCAAAGTCACCAACATACAACAGAGGTGAAATTCCAAATTCAGATCTTATATACAGAATTTACCAAGGAAATGTTCAAGAGCCAGTTTCATAACTCGTAGCACCCTCAGCCAAGCCAAGGATATATAAAGAGGACACAGAGTGGGAAAAAGAGTATTTGGTGAGAAAGTTCCTCTGAAGAGAGCCCTTGTTATGCTGTAGACCCCCTCCCACACCCACTAGCATGGCTATTATCAAAAAGACAGATCATAACAAGTGTTGATGAGGATGTGGAGAAATCGGAGCCCTTGTACACTGCAGATGCAAATGTAAAATGGTGCAGCTGCTTTGGAAAACAATCTGGCAGCTCCCCAAAAAGTTACAGTGACCATTTGACCCAGGAATTCTACTCCTAAGTATATGCCCAAGAGAAATAAAAACGTGTCCACACAAAAACCTGGACACAAGTGTCTGTAGCAGCATTATTCATAATATCCCCAAAATGGAAACAACCCAAATGTCCATCACTGATGAGTAGATAAACAAAATGTGGTATATCTATACAATTTGGTTATAAAAAGGGAGGAAATACTGATACATGCTACAACATGGGTAAACCTTAAAAACACGATGCAACATTAATTAGACATTAAGTGAAAGAAGCCAGCCACAAAAGTCAACATATTGTATGATTCCATTTATATAAAGTGTCCAGAGTAGGCAAATCTACAGAGATAGTAGATGAATGGTTGCCTAGGGCTGTGGAGGGGGTGGGGGGTGGGGAGTGGGGAGTGACTGCTAATGGGTGCAGGGTTTCTTTTCAGGGTGATGAAATGTTCTAAAATTGATTGCGGTAATCGTTGCACAACTCTTTGAATATACTGGATAACCACTGAATTGTGCACTTCGAAATGGCAAATTTTATGGTATGTGAATTATATCTCAATAAAGCTGTTATTAAAAAAAAGAAGTGACTGCAGAACCTTGGCTCACCCGGGAGAGTAGAGAAGCCACGGGCCTACTGGTGTTTTCATTTGGGTTGGGGGAGATAACCCCTGCTGAATGAATTTGAAACAGACTGTGGGACACATTTTTTTTTTTTAAATTGCTGGGTTGGTTCCTCACTCCGCTTGGATACACAGTATCTGTTTAAGGGTACTTGTCTAACCAGTGCTGAGAGCTGGCAGAATTCAGTTTTGGAAAGATCTGGACAGGCTGAAGTATAAGAAGATGAAAAAGATTGGGAAAAAAGTAATCTTGTGTTTAATATATGCATAAATGCAGAAGAGGGTGGGGGAGTGAGGGTCAACAGAAGTTTGTATGAAAAAGACCTGGTTTTCATTGACCATAAGTTTGACGTTGCTAACTGTTTGCTATGATAGCCATAAAAGCTGGCTCCATCTTAGTTTATATTAAAAGAAATAAAACCACCAGATCAAAGGAGGTGATAGTCCCCATGTGGCGACAACCCAGCTCACCTATTGTGTTCTGTTCTGGGCATTGTATGAGAAATACACAGGCGGCCCCTTTTGTTACGACAGGGGGTCCATTCGTCGTTCCCTGGCGAACGTATCTTGCTCTTACTCTGTAAACCTATCTTGTCCTTCCTCAATAAACTTCGTTTCATGCTTGCAAAAAAAAGAAAAGGAAAGAAATACACTGGCAAACATTAACCAGTCCAGAAGGAACGTTAAGAGCCTGGAAACCATGTCAGGTGAGAATAACAAAAATATCCGAAGGTATTTAGCCTAAACCTATAAGATATAGCCAGGAGCCATTACAACTGTCACAAGGAAGGCTGAGTAGACTTGTGTTCCACCGTTCTTCAGGGACGAGCAAGGCCCATGCATATAGAAAGGGACGTTTGGCTTTAAAATAAGAAAGTAAACTACAGCTGACTGTTATCAAAATAGACTGCCTTAAAAGAAATATACTAGCTATGGTTTATTTAAAAATAAATGAAAGGCACTTATTTTTATTTGCTTATTTTGAATAGGTAATGCATTCACATGGCTCAAAAAGCAAAACAGTATGGAAAGGTTTAGGGTGAAAAGTCTTGTTCCCATCCCAAGTTATCCTCTCCATGTCCTATCCTCACGCGTACAGGAACCACTTTTTATCATTCCAAAGCTTCTATAGGCAAATATATATATATATATATTCCGTATCCCTCCCTTTTACACAAAAGGTGACATATGCTACACGTGGCCATGTCTTTACCTCAGTCCAGATAGTTTCTATTGACTTGTCACAATCCTCTCTTCTGTTGTGTCTAATCTGCTCTTAAACCCACATATTGAATTCTCAATTCAGTTCTACAATATCCATTTGATTCTTTTTTATAGATTCTAATTCTCTGATGAAATATTACTTTTAAGTGTTTTCTCATCTTCTGGTTTCTTGAATATATTAATCACAGCTACTTTAAAGTCCTTAATATCTGGATCACTTGTAGGTCTGTTTCTATTGCCTATTTTTTTCTCTTGACATATGGCCCTGTCTTTTGGCATGCCCAGTAATTTTTTGCTAACTGACAGACATTGTGATTTTAAAACTCCATAGTATATCCTAAAGATCTGCCCATTGATATATTGAAATAGAGATGGATATATAACATTTTTTCTCTTTTTTTGCTAGATAATAGGTATTTTATAAACAGTACAGTATTTCCAAACTGTACAGCAATTCTGCAAGGTGTGTATTTTGTGCCTATGAATCAATGATGAATACGGGGTCCAGAGAGGATAAATGACTTGCCCAGAGAGAGTCTCCTAACTAAAACCAGCAAAGATGGGATTCATGTCCAAGTCTGTCTAGCTGCAAACTGGGTGCTCCCCCCACAACCCCTGTGAACATCTATTCTAGGAGGGTCTGAGGTGGACCCTGGAGGGCCAGCTATTGTAGAGACGGTTCCAGTCAGGCACTGCTGGTTATGAGACCTATTTAAATTAGCTCAAGAATAAAGGCCCATATCTGTTAAGAATTCTTGTGGCGGCAAGAACAGTGTGTTAGTCAAGATCTCAACAGCAAGTAGGTAGCACGCTCAAGTCAGGATAATTTGAGGAGAGCTTATTTACAAAGGGATTAATTATAAAGGTATGGGTGGGATTTAGGGAGACCACAGGGAGAGCAAAGAAACCCAGGGTTAGCAGCAATGGAGCTGTCACCATCCCTAAGCTCAAAAGGATGAGGGAGGGAGAGGCTATTAGAACCAAGAGAAGAGAGAGTCACATAGAACAGGCCACCCTGAGAGAAGCAGTGACCTTCAGGCAGCCCAAAGTGACCCTGCAGGGAGAGAGCCAGGATAATGAATACCACCAGTGTCATCACCCTCCTTCTTTCTAGTCTGTTGCCAGGGCTCCCTATTGGCCAAATACAACCAGAAGTCTCCTGAGGCAAAGAGGAGGATGGAGAAGTGACCTAGAGTGATTTAGACAGGTAGGAAAATATGTGGCACAGACCACACACACACACACACACACACACCCACTCAGCAGAGGCCAAAGCAATAAAGACATGTAATTGTGTCACATATGAGAAGTTTGTTGGTAGGCAGTCTCAGTGTCATTCAGTGGCTCCGTAACATGGCTCAGTGATCTCATGGAGGACCCGGGCTCTCTCCATCTTTTCACCTCACCAGCCTCAGGATGATTGGCTTAAATCCTTAGGCTTATTGCCTCATGGTCACAAGATGGCTTCCACAGCTCCAGGCATTACACCCTTACTCAACTGCATTCAAGACAGACAGGGAGAAGGGGCAGGCTTCCTTACCTGTCTCTTTTGATCAGGGAGTAGAATCATTCACAGAAGGCTCCCTGTTCAGAGCATCTGCCCCCTGCATCTCATTGGCCAGAACTGGTCACACACCCACCCTTGAACCAATCACTAGTAAATGTGTACAGGATGACCTTGGTTTGCTCAAATCAATCATACTTCATCTCCTGGAACCAGAGATTGGGTCTACTTCCTTGAGCATATTCCCCCCACCCTCCCAAAATTAGAGTTTATAGCCTAAGGGAGAAGGAGGGACAGTGTTAGGTAGGTGACCAGCTATATCAGCCATAGGTTTTGTTACTTTCCCCCAGGAAGCTCCAGGCATCTCACAGGAACCAAGAGATGTGTCACAGCTGTGCTCCAGACACTAGAACCAGCTGAGACTCTGGACAACCTCACTCCTCACGGGCAACCCCCACTCCCCACCACAGCCAGCCTCTCTGGACCACATGGCCTCCTCTCTCAGGCAGGCATTGCCTCTCTGCTCCACCCTCCTCTCTGACAGAGTCCTCTGCCTACTCATGGCTTCTCCTCCCAAAAGCTTCAGCTTTTCCAACCCTTCTCAGCCTGTTTCAGGGCAAAGCCTCCCATCAGCAGCAACTTTCCTCTGGAACTCTTAATTCAAACTTTCAAAAGAGGAAATTCAATTCGCCGGTCTCTCTGTTCAGGTCACAGGTCTGAATCTGCTGCCCTGGGGCCAGGGGGCCAGGGGCCATCCTTCCTCCAGTAGCTGAGGCTGGGAGGTGGGATGATGGGTACAGATGATACAAGGACAGCAGGGTCTGCATGGGGAAGGGGGATGTCCCTTATGAGGGCCAGTGCACAGGTCAGGGGAGGGAAGGGAAGCCAGGCAACATAATGGGACAGAATTTACCCAGACGTGAATAAAGACATCATGAAACCAGGGTAATGTGTTCTCAATGTTTGTGTACCACCAAAATTCATATGTTGAAACATAATCCCCAATGTGATAGTATTAGAAGATGGGGACTTTATGGGGTGACTAGGTCATGAGGGCAGAGCCTCATGAATGGGATTAGTGCCCAGAGAGCTAGCTAGCCCCTTCTACCATGTGAGGACATGGCCAGAAGGTGCCATCTATGTGGAAGAGGGCCCTCATCAGACACCAAATTTTGTTGGGGCCTTGATCTTGAACTTCCCAGCTTCTAGAACTATGAGAAATAAATTTCTGTTGCTTATAAGCTACCCAGTTTATGGGATTTTTGTTATAGCAACCTGAACAGACTAAGACACAGTGTGTGTTCAAGCATTTGACAGATGATAATTCACCTCAAAATTGAGATGGAAACTCTCCTGACTGACACTTTTGTACCCCCACAGGCTGGCACTAAAGACAAGTGTCCCTTCTGTCCTCCCTTCTCCACACACCCAGGACAGGCTCAGGAACCATGACTAGTATGAAGGGCATTCTGGGGGATAGGGGTTGTAGTGGATGCTGCTAGGGCCCACCCATACCCACTTTATCAGGATGCTCCATCCAGCCCCAGCTGCTAACAGCCCACAGTGGCCCCCTTTTCCAGAGAATTGCTCTAGCCACCTTGCCCTGATGTCTGGGAGGTCCCACTCTCTTCCCACCCCGGGCTTTCCGCAGTCCATGACTGCCTGATGGGGGTTATAAAGAGCCGCCCCATTTCCCCCAGGGGCTGGCTCCGTGATGCTGCTCATGCTCCAGAGCCTCCGTGAGCTCAGGCCACATCCCGGCCCAGCTCTTCCCCTGACCCATCCTGACCCCTCCTCCCTTACACAGTAAGAGACGCAGTAAAAGACAATAAGTCTCTTGCAAAGAATTCCCATGTCAGGAGATTCCTAAAAGGGCTAAAAGTACACCTACCATTCGAGCCAGCAATCCCACTAATGGGTATCTGCTCAAAGGAAAAGAAATTTTATCAAAAAGACACCTGTACTTGAATGTTTATTGAAGCACAATTCACAATTGCAAAGATGTGGAATCAACCTAAGTGCCCATCAATTCACGAGTGGATGAAGAACATGTGGTGTACATACATCATGGAGGACTACTCAGCCATAAAAAGAAATGAAATAATGTCATTTGCAGTAACTTGGATGGGACTGGAGACCACCATCCTGAGTGAGGAATCTCAGGAATGGACAACCAAACACATGTTCTCACTAACAAGTGGGAGCTAACAGAGGGGTACGCATGGGCACAGAGAGGCGTAAAGGGCGAGAGAAACAAGAAGTGGGGAAGGGGGGGTGAAGGTTAAAAACTTACCTGTTGGTACAGTGAACACCGTCCTGGTGGCGGACACACTGAAAGCCCTAACTTCACTATTATACAGTGTATCCATGTAACAAAAACATTTGTACCTAGTTAATATTTTGAAATTAAAAAAGAAAGGATTCCCAGGTCAGGCTTTGCTCACAGGGAGTAGTTAGAGGAGATGACACCTGAGGCCCGTCCATTCCGAGATCAGGGGCCTGAGATTCTCCTCCATCTCACCAGAGCTCCCCAGGGGCGGGAACAGTGAGTGAGGAGCGGTCCTCCATCCTCCTGGTCTCCCAGCCATCGTGCAGACATTCTTACAGCGCTCTCTGTGCTGGGCTCAGTAAAGGGTTGAGAGGCACAAGACACAGTCTATAATTTCAGGGGTTTAAATCTAATTAGTGAGGCAGGATGTGCCTGTAAAAAGGGAAACACTCCCAGCCAGCAGCATATGCCAAGACCCATTTTTGGCCCTGCAGACAGGAGACAGGGCAGGGTCAGGAAGGGCTGCCTGGAGGAGGCGGCAGTGGAGCCTCTGGGACCTCAGAGGAGGATTAAAACTTCCATAAGCAGGAAGGAGAAAAGAGCAATGAGCAGGGCTCAGGTGGCCCAATGCATAGGCCTCTGGCCAAAGTGGAACTCTCTGCAGAGAAGCAAGGGAGATAAGGTGGGGCAGGCAGGTTGCTGCTGGGTGTGGCAGGAGGGACAGGAGTGGAGGATGAGACCAAAGTTCAGAGCCAGAGTGATTGGGAGAACGAGGCTCAAAATGGGGAAGCCCACTTGTCTTGGCCATTTGTCTTCCCCACTTCCTCCCCCAGAAAGCCTAGCACAGTGCTGGGCACATAGCAGGTGTTTTGTAACAGGGGTCTTACCTGCGGGGTCCCTTCCTCCTCACCCTCTTCCCTGGATCCAGGCTGCCCTGAGCAGGAGAGCAGGCTCGAGGGCTGTGGAGTGGGAATGGGGATAGTGGGTGGAGCTTTCCCCCAGCGAGACCTGGTCCCTGGAGGACCAGAGGATCAGGAAAAGGAAGGCCCTCCCTTTCCATCCCAGCGGGGATTTAATTAGGGGAGCTAATTAGTAGACCCAGAGTGAGAGATGGAGGCACTGGCGCCTGTGTGCGTGCAGGAGCGTGCGGGCTGAGGATAATTTCAGGCTTGTCTTCCGCAGGGAATGAAGCTGCAGGGAGGGGGCTGCTGGGAGTAGGACAGCCAGGGCTGCAGACTGCGCTCCCAGGGGCACACAAACACTCACATGCACATCACATGCCATGCACTTACCCAATTCATACACTTCCAGGCTCAAACACTACATGTATTCACACACTCGCATAGACACTTGCACACAACCACATTACACACCTATACACTCGTACACATTCTCACAGCCATATACACACCCATGCACACACTCATACACCCGCATTCATGCACTCTCACAATAACTCACACACACATTCACACACTTACACTCTAATACACATGTTCACACTCATGTAATCACACACTTGCTACATGCACACACATTTACTCATACACCCCCACACATGCATGCACTGACATGCACACACGTGTGCAGGAGGGGCAGCTTTGACCTCCACAGGTCCACACCCAACCCCGATCCCTCTTACCTGTGCTAGAATGTTCTTCTCAGCTCTCCCTCCAGGCCATTAGCAGAGCCTGGACCCCTGCACCATGCAAACCCCAGCCCTCGGTCCTCATACCCAGTCTCTCAGCAATGTCCTTTCCCACCTCTTGGCTTTTTCAAAAGGAAAAGAAACTTCTCAAAGAGATGCCACAGTTTCCCTTGCTCCCACAGCGAGCACATCCCAGTGTAAGGAATTTCTTCCTCCCAGCTACCGTCAGTCCTCTGCAGAATTAGGCCAGTCCTGTTCTCAAGGACAGAGAATGCTCTCACCTGACAGCCCAGCGCAGGCCCCAGGAGAGCCTCGCGGCCACATGCCAGGACTGTATTACATGATAAGAGCAGGGGCTTTGGATCTAGGCTCTGAGGATTCTGACTGAGCTCCGAGTGACCAAATCTCTCTAAGCCTCAGTCTCCTTGTCTGTAACATAAGGAGAACTATGGTTCCAGGCTGCGTCAAAATAAGTGAAATTATACATGCACAGTGCTTAGCATGGAGTCTGGCATGCAGGTTGTGCTCAAAATTTCAACCCTTAAACCCAGCGCTCCCCGCTCCCACTGCCCAACCAGGGTTTAGTTTTGCCCTCCAGGCCTGATTCCCTCTTGCCTGCCTTCCCTGTCTCAGAATAAGAAGACAGGTTATTAGTACAAATTTGATCAAAATGACACATGGATTAGCATGTACGCTGCAAAGTCTAATTCTGTTTACTGTTCTAGGGGAGCATGCAATTATTACCGGAGCTGGGACAGAGTGTTTTTAATAACATTTCTTGTTAAGATTTAATTACAGGAAATTGTATTTTCTTAATCACTGAAAACTCAACTGGCTAGGAAAAGAATTGTGATAATTTTGTTTGCAGTTTATTAAATCCTTAGGATATTCTTTCTCTTACATTTGCTTTTGTTATGTGCCACTGCTAAGTGCTTTTTAACCCTTGTAGCTACGAGGAGGAAGGCCTGCACATGGCTATCCCCTTTCTTTCCTGCCCCAGGCCCTCCACTCCTGGCAAACTTGGATACCAATAACCTCATAAACCAAACCAACTTAGGAAGCTGAGTTGTTTGGTTTCCTGCCCAGCAAAAAAGAACAGGTATGTTCTTCCCTTCGTCTGAAGTTGGTGGGCTGAGAAACCACCCTCAGAATACCTGGTGCTCATATCAGCCTCCCCTGGAAATCCAGCCCTGGGGCATCTCCCTGCCAAGAACCCCCTGAGGAAGATTACAAAAGTGACAGTGTCACTCATAGGCCCAGCTCAGGAGTCCAGAGCCTAGGGCAGTGCCCTGGGGGTAAGGCAGCACTGCCTGAGCTATCTGACCCCTGCCCAGTCTCTTTTGGACAAGGCAGAACTGACAGTGATATTTCCTCCCTATAACTGGCCTTGTATGAGGCTTCTTTCCTGTCAGCAGTTGGGCTAAGAACTGTGGATACAGAAATGGATATGACAGAGCCCTGCCTAGGGTGTCCCCAGGGCCCTCCTGCTTCCCTTTCTCCAGCCTCTGTGCGCATGAGGCGGGCGTGGGGAGGCAAGGGGGCAGCGGAAAGAGGTTTACACCGAGGAAACAGGGTGTGGGAAAAGCAGAGGTACAAAGGAGTCGCAGTCTACCGGTTCCTCCAGGAAACCAGGCTCGGGGGGGAAAGATGCAATATTATCAACAACGAGAGGAATGATGCTTATAAAAGCAACTCGAGACACCGGCCCCACAAGGGATTTGTGCTGCTGTGGTTAAGTGAGAATCCCTCAGCCAAAGGAAAGCATCTCTGACTGTGAATTCCTGTGATCCCAGAAGTGTGTGTGCGTGCGTGTGTGTGTGTTGGTGGGGGCCTCTTCGCCTCAGTCACAGGTCCATCTCCATCTCTACCCGGCCCCATGTCGCTAAGCCTGGCCCCTCCCCATACAGACACTGCGGCCACAGGCAGCCTCTCCTCCAGAGAGCACCACCCTTGCCACCAACAGGTTCCACTTGTGTCTAGCTGAGGGCTGTCCTTCAGTAAGTCAACCCAGGTCCTCTGATGTCCTGGGTGGAGAAGAGGAACAGTGAGATAAGGGGTGGACTTCCCAGCAGAGCAGCCTCACGGGACACATCTCTGGGTCTTTCCACTCTCCGCTAAGCCCTGGGCCCACAGCTCTCTCAACCACCCCTCATGGCCTCTCTGTTCCCTCCACGTCCCTTTGCTCTCTTTGTTCTCTGGGGCTGGGGAAAGCAGGCCTGACAGCCTTAACCGCCCATGGCAGAGTGCAAGACATCAAAGAGGCTGCAAGAGAGGTGATGGATAATGGATGCCGGGAGCATGAATGATACATATGCAGATAAATGATGGATAATGGGGCCGCATGATATATAGGCGGCAGCCCAAGTAATAGATGTGTAGATACACGTAGATTGATGGGGGGAGACAGATTCAGAGACAACAGACACAGGGGCAGCTGGAAGGACTGATTCAGGATCCTTGACAGATGCATTGATACTAGCAAGGCAGAAAGATAAGAGGCAGGACAGGTACCTAGGTGACAAGACAGAGGGATATACACAGGGGTTCCTGGGCACAGGGGACTAGAGGAGAGGCAACAATCAATGCATGGACACCCAGAGCCTTCCACTGACCACTGACAGCTGCCACCGCCACCCAGGCGTCCATAGTAGGTGGCAGGGTGGAGGGGTGAGCTGAGGAGTTCCGACGCACGGTCGGGTGATGGATGTGCGGAGAGATGAGGGATGGCTGGGCGGGCCGGTCCGACTGATCAGGACGCTCCTGGCTTCTCCCCTGGCCTCCTCCCGCCCCGGCTGGGCTCCCAGGCCCCTGGGGGCAGCCCGGGCGGCGGCGCGCTGCTCCGCTGGTGGCCGCGCGGGGGCGCGCACGGCCGGGGTAGGCGCAGAGGGGCGGGGAGGGGGTGCGGGCTGCGGCCGTCCAGCGCCGAGCGTTTGTTTCCATGACGGCCGGGCCCACGTGACTCCTCCCCACTCCCCCTCCTTCACTTCATAAATAATGTCCCTGGTTGAAAACTGCTCCCCAAGGAAGGGCAGGAGAAAGGCTTCTTGCTGGGCTGCTTCGCCCAGTGTCCGACAAGTCTTTGAAGCCCGCCTGCCTTCCAGAGCTGTCAGAATCAGTGTGCCCCTTTTCCCTGTCGCTCCCTCTGCTCGTCCCTTTTGCCCTGTTTTAAATCTTTTCCTTCTCACCACCTCCCTCCCCTTCCCCCACAATCCTCAGGGTCTTACCGACCCCAGCTCCTCTCCAGAGCCAGCTGGTATGGAGTGGAGAGACAGTCAGGGAAGCTATTGTTCTGGAAAGGGCAAGGCAAACTCCTGGGAGAAGGGGGGCTGGGGGTGGCTGGAGCAGATGAGACCCTCTGTGAACCTGCTCCCACCAGTTCTCCCAGGGACCTGCCCAGCCCAGCTGGGGTGAGTGCCTGTCACAGCCTGAGTCCAGCTGGGCAGCCCCTCCCCAGCGCCCCCACACACAGATGTATGCAGGAGGGACAGCCTCAGGTGACCCTCCCTCAGCTCCAGCTCAGATCCACCTCCAGCTCTGGTGGTAAAAGTGCAGAGGAGGAGACAGGAGGAGCCCCAGTAGCCCTGGCCTCAGGGAGGGTTGGGGTTCTGGAGGTGGAGCTGTCACTATTAGAACAAAAGACCCGGAGCCCAAGGTTTCATTGTGTCCACTGGAAGTCAGAAGCACAGACTCAGGCCCTCCAGAGGAGACAGACTGCTGCCTCAGAGGCATGCCTTCACAGTTCTTTTTAGTAACCTCTTATTACCCTACCTGAGGGCCCCTGGAAACAGATAACCTTGGAGAACCTTCTGCAGAGAGGCCAGCCAGGGAGGCACAGAGAGGTTAAGTGACTAGCTCAGCCTGGCAGCTGCAAGGTTGTAGCCACCATCAAACCCAGGAATTGTGGGTCCTGAAGAGTTAGGGAAAGTGGCAAGAAAGGAAGAGTGAGACACGCAGAGAGAGTAGCAGGGTACGTAGGGCACTTTTTAGGTACTGACTTCCCCTCCAAACAATGGCCAAGTCCCCTCTTCTGCTTTATCTACCCCTTTCCAGTTTATTCCACTCAAAATTAAAAATAAACAAAACAAAAAACAAAACCTGGCTAATGTGCCTCTGCCTGGAAGAAATGACACCAAAACAGTCTTTGAGTAGCAGTGAAGGTTGTCCAGGATTGGCCAGAGTTTGGGGGTGGCAGAGAGAGAATTCCAGGCAGAAGGGACAGCGTAGCAAAGGCAGAGAGGCCTGGGGTGTGAGGGGAGTGGAGATAGGTCTATATTCCGGGGGAACATTCAGGAGGAGTGGGAGGAGATTCCAGGCGCAAGAGGCAGGGCTCAGATCAGAGAGAGTCCAGTTTACAATAGGGAGCCATTGTAATCGGCTTTGAGCAGATTTGTGATGTGGAGGTGGATTGGAGTGGGTGTTGGGGGCTGGGAGGTCAGTTAGGAAGCTTCAGCATCAGCTGGGGACAGTGGGGGTGGAATGCTGGGAACAATGTCAGGGTAATAAGGATTGGGCTCGGGGAAACAGAGTCAAGAAATATTTTGGAGCTCCAAGCATGAGGACCAAAAGGATGAAGACAGTGTGCAGAATCGAAGTCAAGGCTGACTCCTGGGTCTGGCCTGGGTGTGGGTGAGAAGTTACATGGGAGGAAGAGCAAGCTTGCAGGGGGAAGTCCAGTTTGGAACACACTGAGTTTGAGGTACCCAAGCGTGCCCAGACCAACTTCCAGGGGGTAGTTGAACATTGTGGCCTGAGCCCCAGGGCAAAGGCTGGACTAGCAATACATGTGGTGGCTGAAATCCCAAGGTGGGTGTAGAGGCGGCTGCCCAGGGGAGAGAGAAAAGCAGGGGCCTCAGTCAGAAGGAGGCCAAGCAGGAGATGTCCCAGAGAAAAGGGAGTTGGTGGAATGCTGCACTGGGGGTGGTCAGATAGAGGGGCTTTTAGTGGGGAGGGAGTAGTGGAGCCAGGTCAATGCCTCAGGAAGCACCAGTGAGACAAGCACAGCAGGTGCCCTGTGGATTTGGTGCTGAACATCTTAGTAATAATCCAGGTCTGGCAGAAAACTCAGGGTGTATTCAAACTGAGTAATTCAAGGCGAGTTTAATGAAGGTGTGAGCAAGATGCAGAGGTGTGGGCAGGGTGCAGGGAAAACAACAGGGGATGCTGAAGCCCCAGGGCTAGGAACAGGGGAGCTAAGCCCAAAGGGAGTGGACAGAGCGCCATGGGGAGGGGCAGCTGGACAGGAGTTGTGGCCTTGTGCAGAAGGAGAGAGCCAGCCCCCTGCAGCTCTGCAGGGAGCAAGTCAGGAGAATAAATACCTTGACCTCACTCTCCTCCCTCCCTCTGATCTTCTTCGGGGGCTGGGCATTGGTGGGCCCAACCCAAAGCCAGAGGGCAGGGAGCCTGGGCCATGCAGGCCATGGAGGTCAGCCCTGGAGCACAGTGCTGGCAGAGGAGGATGTGGAGACGGAGAGATCCGCCTTGTCATTGGCAGTTTATCAAGAGCACATTCAGAGCTTGGAGCTCACAGAGGCTTTGCTGCTGACAACTCAGGAGAGAACAGAGAGGTGAGGATGTGAAGACTTGGATGCCTAGGACCCAGGGAGTGTATTTTAGAAAAGGAAATATTTGAGCAGGTTTAGACACAAGGAAAAGGAGTGTGGAGACTGAAGATATTAGGGGACGGGGAGATGGGAGCTGGAGACGGACCCAGGAGGAAGGGGATCGGGGTGGAAGGTTCTCTGGGAGGAGGGGCAGGTGAGACTTGTACAGGAGGATGCAGGCCTGTCCTCTGCCTCCCCCATAGAAGGCTGCAGAACAGCCTAAAGCCAGGGGGTGGGTCTTTTAGGGCCAGAAAAGGGAGTGTCTCTCTGCCATAGACCAGGGCAAGGGTCCCACATACATTTTCAGAACAGAGAGAGAGAGACCCAGCCCGACCCAGGCCTGAGTGCAGCTGAGGGGTGGGGGATGAAGAAAAACCCCATACTCAGAGGGAAAATTCAGAAGCAGTTTCTGAAATGGACTGGGATCCCCATCAATGGGGCAGCCCAAATCTCTCTCAGCCAAAGTTTGAAGGACCAAGTACTAGAAGAGTCTCTTACCAGAATGATTTTGCAGCCATAACAACACCCAAGGAGAACTTAAGTATATGTCAGTGACCAGAGTTTTATAGAGATTAATTTAAGTCTTACAATAATCTCATGGAACAGATATTCTTATTATTAGTCCCATTTTATGGATTAGAAAACTGAGGTTCTTCAAGCTTGTACATTTACATGGGGTCTCACAGCTGGTCAGTAGAGGAGATAGGATTCCAACCCAGGACTGCCTGACCCTCAACACCCTCCAAGAACCACCCCAGGATGGGAGGGGAAGGGGGCAGCTGGCCTGGGCCATTCTCACCTAACAGAAGGCCCAGAAAGCCCCAATCAGGGCTTCTGCAGTTGTTTCTGCCTGAGTGGTACTCCCATTATGTTGTTTTGCTGCCCTCTGTAGTAGTTATCATTGAATAATAAAACACTTGGTGAAAATCTAAAGGGAATTTCTGCTCCTATTTCTGAACCAGGAAAAAAAAGGAAAGTAGTGAAACCAGACCCTTCTCAGCTGTATCAGCCTGGGAAGAGAGAATTATATTAACAACCAGGACCATTTTAGTCACCAGTAACAAAAGCCCAACTCACACTAGTTTAGGAAATAATAATAGCTAATGTCAGCTGCTCACTCCACACCAGGCACTGTTCTGAGCACTAACGTGAATCCACTCATTTAATTCTCACAATGGTGCTATGAAATTGACACTATTATTATCACAGAGGAAACAGAGGCACAGAGATTAAATAATGTGCTCACATCACTTAGCTAGGAAGTGGCCCGGACAAGATTCCAGCCCAGGCAGCTGGGCTCCAGAGTCCGCATGCTAACCATCAGGTGGCACAGCCTTGGTGAGTAAGCAAACACACTGACCCATGTTATTAGTAAGACTGGGGCAACACTGGATCCAGGACCCTCTTGTTCCTTTCTCTCAGCTCTGCTTCTTTCTGCCTGATCACTCTTCCCTCCATGGCAGGGACAGCCCCACATCTAACCCCTTCCTGTGTCCATCACTCCAAAGGGAAGAGGCACTACACTTCCCTGCTCACTCCAGCAGCCAAATCCCAGGGTGGTCTGGCCCAAGTCCCATGCGCATCCTAGAACCAGTCACCCTGCCTGGGGTGGAGGGAGAGGGGAATTGCCCTGGGCAGCCAAAAGCAATAGCCACCCCAGGAATGTTCAGGGAAGAGGGTAGCAGCTGCTGGGAAAAGAAGACTTAGATTAAAGCTGGGTATGTGACTAGGAGACAGGTGGGGACCAAAATAGGGCTCTTTGTGTTTTTACCTGAAAAAGTAGGTGAGAAGGCAGCAGAGGGAAACTTCCTTCTTTGCCTAATGCTGAGTATGTGCCAAAAATACAGACACTGGTAGTCACACACACCCCTAAACATACATGCTTGTAAATATATAAATATAAATATATCTCAGCATATACACATGCTTAAACAAACATACCTGCTCACTTTACACTCACACACAGACATCTGCACAGTCACAGGCATATATACTTTATCAGTCAGGATAGGCAAGGTTATGCTTCATTAACAAACAACTCCAAAATCTCTACAGCTTAAAACCACAAGGGCTTAATTCTTGCTCACACCACAGGCCCATCACAGCCTCTGCTCATCATAGTCACTCTAAGACCCAGGCTGATGGAGAAGCCATCAGCTCAAACCTTGCTGGTCACAGTGCCAGAAGGAAAGAAAGATCTCTGGGAGATCCTGCTTTGGCAATTAAATTCTTCTTATTTAATTGAATTTAGAAAACGAAATGACACTTTCTTCTCTGCTCCTTGGCCAGAACTGGTCATATGGCCACATCCAACCACAAGGGCGTCAGGAAGTGCAACCTAGAAACTGGGAGACCCAGAACTATTTAACAAATAGCACTAATGACTAAACACAAACACACACACGCACACACACACTTACTGCTCTTCCCATGGTTTCCTTATTTTATCCTTTTATGTCTTATCAATTCCTGTCCCCAGCAATGAGGATCAAAATTCCCCTGCTAGGAGCTGGAGGTCATGGAAACTTGCATCCGCTTTCATTTCAGCCCTGTCTGCTGTCCCCAACTCTCCCTGGCTCATCTGGGCCCCACCATCCATCTCCTGCACGCCTATTCTTCTGAGCCTGCTGGTCCCTGCTCCTTGCCTCCTGCCAAGAAGAGATAAAAGGGACAGCTGTGAATTTATTCAGCGCTACTTCATGCTTCTGCCCCACCACTTGCTTCCAGTTCCCCTGCTAGCGTGCTCCTGCCTTTCTCCTTTCTAGACCTAAGTGTGAGCTAGTGGCACAGGAGAGGCAGGCTGTGATGGTGAGGTGACACAGTGAGGTGAGGCCCAGAGGGCCCTGGGGGTGAGCCAGGAGCAGGCAGACACAAACTAAGACTCCTCAGACACACAGTAACAGGCACAAATGGACAGAGACAGGAAAGAGACGTAAAATGTGGCAGAGAGAAGCAGAGACACAGCGAGTGACAGAGGCAGATGGAAAGAGACACAGATTGACAGAAAAGAGAGTGACAGAAATAAGTGGAAAGAGAGACACAGAGACTGGGCGAGAGGGACAAACGCAGAAAGGAGCAAGAGGAAAGATGGAAGGTGGAAGTAGGGATGTGTCTTGGGAAGGGGTGTTACTCCACAGCCCTGGTTTTTTAGCCGTGCTATCTTCCATTGACACGGACTCATGAAAGCAGGCGCTGCCATATCTTTAAAGACAGGGAGAAGATGTGGCCCTTTTCAAGTCAGTTGTGTGGGTCTGAAGCCAGGCCGTAAGCTCAGGGCACTGGCAGGGTCTCCTTGGAGATTTCTAGTGCCCAGTGGCCAGCTCCATGGCATCATGGGCTCTGTCGGCTGGAGGAGCCTGCGGGACCGAGCTAAGCTGTGACAGTCTCCCCTGCTGCCTCGGCCCCCTCTGTTGCTGCTCCAGATCTGGCTGGGGCACGATGACTCTGGGGGAGAAGGGAGAGGGTGGAAGAAGCTCCTGCTCTGTGCAGGGGATGAAGGCGTTCTAGGCCAAAAAGAGAGGCAGATTTCTGCCTTCGGGGAGCCCTGGGTCTGAGCAGAGATCTAAGCCCCCTTCATTCCTTCAACACGTGGTCATGGCACCCTGCACTGTGCCAGGCCCTGAGACATGGTGGAAGACAGAAGCCATGTGCCCAGTAGGTTTTAGCCTAGTGGAGCAGACAGACTATAAGCAAACTATAATTCTATAATGACAAATCACATTCAATGCTACAAAGGAAAACAGTATAATACTCGAGAGAATATTGGCGGTGGGGGCTTCTTTAGGGAGCTCAGGAAAGTCACTCCAAGTGGGTGGTATTGTGGCCGAGACCTTCCTGATGAGAAGGAACCAACGGAGAGGAAGTGGGGGTGGCATGGCGTGGGGAGTGGGGACACAGCCCGTGTGGAGGAAACAGCCCAAACAAATCCGTGAAACAACACCCAGCTTGGGTGCTATTCCAAGACCTAAGAAGGGCCGGTAGGGCAGGAGCTGTGAGCAGTGACGTGGGCCGTGAGTTCGGCCAGCTGGGCGGGAGGCTGCAGGGCAAGTGGCCATGGAGCGTGGGTTTGAGTCTGGGGACAGTGGTGAGAGGCACGAGCGCCATCCACCCACTCATGTGCTAGGCACTTATGGCACGCCAGGCCCTGCGCTAGGGGTTGGACCCAGCTCAGATGTTGGGATAGAAGTAAGAGGACTGTGGCACAGAGGAAACCAACGCAGCTGATCAGGTCATTCCTTGGCTTAACCCCCTCGGGGTCTCCCACCACCCTTGGGATAAAGGCCAGGCTCCTTCGCAGGGGTGGCAAGGCCCTCCCCACCCTGTCCCGCTTCCTCCCCATATCCACCCCCCTGCCACCCTTCAGCCTCAGACTCAGGGCTGGCTCCAGGCCTCTGCCCACACTGTGCCCTCTGTCTGAAACACCCTGCCCACTGCTCTCTCCTGCACCTGCCTGCCTCCTGGCCGTCCTCTGAGACTCAGTTCCAGTGTCCCTCCTCTTGGTGAAGCTTCTGCTGAGCCCGTCCTCTCCCCAGTGAAACTGACCACCCCCTTCAGGCCTCACAATACCACAGGCCCCAGAACACTTCACTGCCCTGTCTGTCTGTCTGTCTCCTGGATGGAGTCCCTCAGAGCCGGGGCTGTACCGTTGGCTTAGAATCCCCAGGTGAATCACTCACCGGTGCTCAGGGAGCTGATTAGAGGCAGATGGGTCATTCTCCTTTCCACTGCCCCAACACCACCTCAGGATAATTGGAGCTGAGCCCTCAGCTTGCAGGGAGAAGAGACCAGGGAGCAGAGCCTGAAAGATGAGTCTAAGAAATGTTTCTAGGCAATGAGTGCCAGTCAGAGTTCAGAAGGAAGGGCAGGATCATGGTTTGGTAGCAGGGGCTCCAGGCTACGAGCTAGAAGAGGGGGTGGGCCAAGGGGCGGCGGTGTGCCAAGGACTTTGGGTAACTGAGGCAGGGACCTGGAGAGAAGACAGGGGGAGGAAAGATGCTGCCCACTGTGCCATCAGGTGTGAATGTCCATCTGGGGAGGGCCAGCGTGAAAGTCGGCCTCATCCCAGGAAAGAGAATCTGCCACGGAGAGATTTTTATCCAATTTGCCATGGTCTCCCTCCAGGGACCTCAGGCTCTGCCAAACAGAGGCAAAGAGAAAGCTCTCCCCGAGAGAAGACCTCTCTGAGGCTGTGGCTGTGTTTCTACCCAAGGAGGACATAGGCATCTGCACCACGGCATCCCCTTGGGAGGACCTGGGAGTGGGCGGCAGGGGACGGCTGGAAAGTCAGGGAAAGGTGGGAAGAGGTCAGGAGAAGTGAGGCAGGGGCCGAGGGGAGCCTGGGGAAAAGGAAGTATAAAAAATGTGGAATTGCAGGAGGCCCCCACCACTGAGAGGCAGCATAACGAGGGCCCATAGAACCCCTGAAAGACAGAAGCGGGGGAGAGAAGAGGATTTGAGGCCAAGACTAACTGCTCAATGGATGTTGGCTCCTCTCTTCCTGGGCCTTCCTGGGGGGTAGGGGGATTCCTGAAGTCCAGAGTGGTTTGGGTCCCCATAAACTAGTCCCCAGAGGACTGTACAACTAAGCAAGATCTCCAGACCACCAGACAGTCCTGTCAGCATCTGCTGAGGCTGGAGCTGTGCTCGGCACCTGGAGAGAAGGCAGTCTGCCCTGAGCCTGGTGGCCAAGATGGCCGCATCTGGCCCACAGTGGACACCAGGGCAGCTGGGCCTGAGCAGGAGGGCAAGGCCCTGGGTCAGAGGGACCTAGCAGGAACAAGGGATGGAACACACCCACTCCAGACCACAAGAGAGATGGGTAGGGAGCAAGACAGGTGCCAGGGAGGGGTGGATAAAAGAAGAAATACTATTGCTATAATGGGCAAACCCCTACATCTCAGTGGCTTAGCCTGTGAAAGTCCATGTCTTGCTCAGTCGCAGTCTGACACAAATGTTGCTATTAGGGCAGCCTTCCATGTGCCTGTTAGGGCCCAGGCTCCCTCCCTCTTGTGGCTCTGCCCCCCTTTAAGAACTCTGACTCCTCCTTGTGCAGCCATGAGATAGGGAAAGACACCAATTCTTGATCTTTTCTGCCTGGAAGTGGCATACAACGCCCTGCACACACTCCATCCATGAGAACTGGAAATGAGGCCACACCTGGACACAAAAAATGGGGTCTGAAAAATGGCATTCCTGGCTGAACAGCTGCTTCTCAGCCAAAAACTCCACACCATGGAAAGGGGACCAGTGACCAGCTCTGCCTCTGTCACTAGCATCATTGAATGCCTATCCTGGGCCAGGCCTTTTCTAAAGTGTGATTTATCTTAGTCTTCACAACAACCACTGAAAACTAAAGATGGTTTGACCCATTTTGTACATGAGAAACGGAAGCTCAGAGATGTCAAGAGGCTCAGCTCGACGTGGTGGAGCCTGGGCTTGACGTCAGGCGCTCACATGCCAAGGCCCGTGGCATTTCCTCCTCCCAGCTCTCCAGGTGGCTCCTCTAGGAAATGACTGAGATGGAGACAGACAGGAGGATGGGGTAGGGGGGGTAAGGGATAAAAGACAGCAAGGGAGAGAGGACAGCCAGAGAGGGGCACAGGTAGAGAAAATCTGAGAACCCCACCGAGGGCAAGCACATAGTGGAGCTTGAGATGAGAAAGAGCCAGAACCCAGGGACTCGCTGACCCCAATGGGGAGGTCACGCCCCAGGCTCTCCCACCTCCTCCTGCAAAAATGAGCTTTCTCACAGAGAAGGCCGCTGGACCTCCCCGCTCTTCACACCTCTGCCGGCTGCAGGGCCAACCCTAGGACACCTCCTCTGAGCCTTCCCTCCTTGGCCTCACCTCTATGTGGGAAGGATCTGGCTTCATGTGTCCCCTACAGACCCGAGTTCGAATCCTGCCCCTGCACCTACCAGCAATAGACCTTGACTGGTTGAGGGGCTTGGTGAAGACGCGGTGGGTGGATGAAAGCACTTTTTAAATGCCAGTGCAAGATGGTTCTGGGGTGCCTGTTCCGAGGGGCAAGACGAGGAGCAGCAGCTTGGGACGGGGACAGCAGCATGAAGCCCTGCTGGCTCCCTGCCCTCCATGGTGCCAGGAGGGAGGGACAGAAGGATATAAATAAGACATTTAAAGGCCTCAGTGTTTCCCAGCTGCCCTAAGTCAGGAGCAGCTTTCCTGACACAGAAGGTGGCTTGAGAAATGAAAAGTGAATGGGTTGCTAAAATGTTTTACTTCTCCTGGTGTTGCAGGCGGGGCTTTAATGAGGGGCCATGCATCACTTGGCCCCCCCATCCCACCAGATGATAAAAGGCCACCGCTCCCCCTGTAGGCCCCAGAATAACCCACCACTGCACGGCTTTAAATTGTTATGGCCCAATGAAGAGCACGCCCTTAAATGTCACTCACCCAGTTAAGGTGAAGCAGGCACAGGGACTTGTCACTAGCACGGCCGGAGGTGGAGGCTGAAAGGGGTGCGCCCCACAGGACGGGTGAGGGTCAGACTCGTCAGTGGGGTTCTGGGTCTGGGGTTAATGAAAAGTGCTCCCTGTCCCCCAAGGGATCATTATCTCCAATAATGATCCCTGCTCCTGGGGGAGGGGAGGGGCATACTAAAGAACTGTCATTAGGATGGACTGGCTACAGAATCCAGACCTGCCCGCTGGCCCAGGGTCCTCATTCATTCTCTGTCTCTCTCCCCACCAACCACCCCCGACACCATCTGTCTGCCTCCCTCTCTCGTCTTTCTCCCCCCCGCTCCCTTCTGATCTCTCTCATCCCAGATGTCTGCATGGTTTCTCTTTGCCCTGTGGACCCCAAGGGCAGAACTGAGAAGGAATTTTAATGAGCCTGACTCAGGTCAGAGGACCTGGTCAGGCCACCAAGCTTTGGGGGGCATGGAGAGGTCAGCTTCTGACTCTTCCTGGAGGCCCTTCTCCAGAAAAAGGTAGAACTTCGGGTTCCTTCCAGGAAGAAGGTAAGCTTCAGGTTCCTCCCCAGCGTGACCCTTCCTGCCTCCTCTCCCTCCATAACCTTTTTTTGTGAAATAAATCTCACTTCCAGAAAAGGCCATGAAATAAATGTTCCACTACCAAATTATTTTAAAGCAAACTCCAGGGTAGCCACCACCTCAGCTAAGGACCAGAAATTGCCTGCACCCAGCAGTCCGTGGCTCCCTTCCCAGGTGACCTCTTCTCCCCTGGAGTTCCCAGGCGATCACCTCCCACCTCTCCTTTGTGTGCTCCCTCAACAGTATGGTTTAGTTTTGCCTAATTCTGAATTTTATATAAATAGAATCACATGTTATGTCTGCTTTCACATCTGGCTTCTTTCAGCCGCCCTGGTGGTGTTTGTGTGAGCTGTCGGTGTGGTTGGTGTTGTCACTGTTCATTCATTCTCATTGTTCTAGACAGCTTGCCACTGTCTGCATGTTGCACCTGTTCACCCATCTCCCCAGCCCACGTAGTACCAGTCGCAGCACCTTAGAGTGTCGGGCTCCCTGCACAGTAGGGAGGTGGCTAATCCTTCCTGCCAGGCAGGTCCCCTTACGTCTAACCTCCTTCCCATTTAGCCCCGCTTTGCTGGTTTGCTGTCTCTGACAAAGTTGGGGGAGAGGGAATGTACAGCAAAGATGACACATCAACTGCATTTGCAAAGCATTTTTCAACATACAAAGCACTTCCTAATATGCTAACTGGGTGAGGTGGTTGCTCTCATCCAGTTCTAAACATTTTACATTTTTCACGCTCAGAACCACCTCTGAAGCAGGTACTATTATTATCCCCATTTTATAGACATGGGAACTGAGAAGTTAAAGAATTTGTCCAAGGTAGGGTTGCCAGATAAAATACAGAATGAGCAGTTACATTTGAATTTCATATAAGCAAAGAATTTTTTAAGGCATAAATATAGCCCAAATGTTGCATATTAAATTCAAATGGGCATCCTGTATTTTTGATTTCCTAAATCTGGCAACCCTAGTCCAAGGCCACACAGCAAGTAATGGTAGAGACAGAACTCTCAGATCCTGGCTCCTGCTCCACAGCCCTGTGCCTTTAGCCACTGCCCTCCTGTTACAATGGGACCCCACTGAGGTCCTGGCAGCCAGGGAGAAAAGCAAGAGGATTTGAAATTGTTTAGTAAATCATATCAACAAGGCTAGGAAACAGATTTGATATGGAGGCTAAAAGAGAGGGAGGAATTTAAGAAAGACTCAGTTTCTGGCTCCTGTAGGTAAGATTCGGAGAGGAGACTTCTTGTTAGGCATGCTCTGGGCTCAGAGGAGGCAGAGCATCTGGAGGCCATGGCCAGGTTACCTGGGGGCCATGGCCAACCCCTCCAATCCCCGTTCTGTACCTGGTCATCAAGGGGTTCAGCCCAGCCCTGCCTGGCCTGGGCACCTCAGTTCTTCCACCTCTCCCAGGGCCCCAGTTTCCAGCTTCAAAACCCGTAAACAAACCACCTCATCCAACTGCCAGGATCTCACCAGGGATTGCCCTCTGCCCTCCATTGGCCTTCCACCAGGGCAAATGGCCTTCTTTGGATGGGGTGCAGCCACAAAGCTTCCCAACTGTAAAAATTGCAAAAATGAATGGGATAGTATCAGAGGCTGCAAATGTGGATACATGCTTTTATTTTGCATAGAATAATGCATTTAATTACTTCTTCGAGGGGAAGCCTGTTTGGATGATAGTGAAGGCAATGCTAATAATAGCACTTTGCACCAAGGGCCTCAAACGCAGAGGAAGAGCCATGAAAGCATCTCATTTCTGTTCCCCGACAACTTGAAAGCTCCTGCGAACACTCTCGCCTTCTTCCTCAAGAGGCAGAGGGAATTGTGAAGAAAATGCTGTGGGTTTTCACTTTTAACTCGCTGGTTTGATCCTCTGCAGCCGTTAGGATGTAGGATCCCCAGAGAGACTGGTGTGGGGGGTGTCATTGTCTGGTAGAAAGAGAGTTTGGAGGTGGGGGGCACACCTCTTCTTCCTCTTCCTACCCGTCCTCAAAGGGCAGGGCCAGAGGGAGCCCCGCAAATAACACCAGCCTAGGCTGAGTCTCAGTTCCATGCAAAGAGTGCTAAACAGTAAATCAGGAGAATCAGTTTTGCCAATTTCAGTAAATTATGCTCTATCTCTGGCCTTAGTCCTGCTGTGGGATGTTGGGCAAGTTACTTAACTGCCCTGAGCCTCATGTCACCTCATCTGTAAAATGGGATTGTAATGATACTTGCAGGTAAATGAGTCAGTTTATACAAATGAGCTTAGAACAGTGTCTGACACATGCGAAGAACTCAATAAATTTATCCATAACAACAATAACAATTATTATTATTTTCTGAACAATGAGGGGTTTGGACCAGATCAGGGACCAAGGAGATAATAGGGAGGGGAGCAGCCTGTGGCAAACTGGAGACAGCAGCCTATGTAAACAGATTCAAATATAAATTTTATAAAACACTCTGCAGGCCAAACAAAATGGATTCATGAGTCACACACAGCTCTGGGATCACCAGTTTCAACTGACTGAGGTTTCTGGTCCCTTCTACCATTAAATTTCTCTGTGATTTAAATCCAGGTTCTACCACTCAAATATAGAACCAGAGATGCTTTAGAGCCCTTCAAGTCCAACCAACCCCTTCACCCATTTTATAGATGAGGAAACTGAGACCCAAACAGGGGAAGTGCCTTGCAAGTTGCTTCTGTGCTGAGACCCCAACCCCAGCTGTCTATCTCCCATGCAGGGCACTGTCCCACACATCCTCCTGGCTTGCTGCTATGTGCTCTTGGGGAAGTTGCTGTACCTCTCCAGGCTCGGTTTTGCCTTCTCCGTAGAACGAAGGGCTTGGATTGGACGCCCACACAGCATGGGGGAATGAGTTTAGGAGACAGAGAGGCCTGGATTTAAATCCCAGCTGTGTGACCTAGGTGGGTAACTCTGGCCCCCCGGAGCCTTACCCATGGTTGCCCTCACCGCCACTGTTGTTGAGGTAATCCTGTACAGGGCTTGCTCTGTGGAGATGCCATTTATTCTAAGTTGTGTTACTTGGACAAAGTCATTTATTCCTGACAACAACCCTGGGAGGTGAGTCCTACTGTTATTCCCAATTCAAGTAACTTGCTCAAGGTCATGCGCCTTGTGGGATTGTCTCTGCGAAGGATTCGGTGTCCACTGTGTAGCCCAGCGCCCAGCACAGAGTAAGCGTCAGTCCCCACCTCCACTCCGAACCAGTCAGTACCTCCTAGGATTGTGTCATCACAGCCAACACTCCCAGGAGCCAGGAGACCTTTTACACACCATATGGCTGTGGAATTAATAAACGGTTGTAACTAAAGATTGGAAAAGAGATTAGGGGACTTGGCTCCTAGAGTGGAATTATTAAGAAAAGAAAGAAGGCGCTCAGCTCCTCCGTGGAGGAGTCAGAATAGGACCCAGGCCTCCTTTTAGACGCTGGGCAAACGCCAGCCAAGGGAGCATCCCTAACCAGCTCAATGTGCTGCCGTCGGCCATAACGATGAGGCTTATTGGCGCTGAGGTGACAGGAGAACCAAAGAGTAACAAAACGACCTCTTTGGAGGGGGGATAAGGAGGCAGGTTTATTACCTCAGCAAAGAGGGACACTCAGGGCTGGAACCAGCCTCTCCTGATGAGAGGAGACACAGCCCACCTCACCGGGCCTCAGGGGCTGCCACCCCCCACCGACCTCTGGTCACAGGTGGGGCTCAGCAGGGCCTTTGCCCCTCATCCACCTCCCTGCTCCCCCCTACCCCGGCAGAGGCCATAGCCAGCTTCCTGAACTTTGGTGTCCTCTATCCTCGTGCCCACCATCCTCTGTCTCCCCTGAGGCCCGGGCTCACTGCCTGCATTCACATGACTGGCTGTGTGATCTTGGGCAAGTCACTTCACCATTCTGGGCCTCAGTGTCATCATCTGTAAAACAGGGATAATAATAAAAGCCACCACATGGGCTTGGTGTGGGGACCAAATGAGAGCTTGTGAAGTACTTAGCCCAGTGTGATGACACTGAGTAACGCCTCAGTAAAAGTTGTTTATTTTTATTATAACCAGTTTGGCCCTTGCCACATTATATTATAATTTGATGATTTGATCTCCCCAACTAGACCATGGGCTCTGAACTTCTCATGTCCTCATAACAACCCCATGACATAGTTATTATTGTCCCCGTTTTAAAGCTGAAGCTCAGGGCGATTAACCAACTGTCTGCCCTGAAGTCACACAGCTTGTACCAGACAGGAGGCAGGTCTCCAATATGGACGCTGTGGCCCTTCCACTCTGCTCCTGGGGACTCAGCTCCCCCCGGGAAGCTCGGGGGCTCCCAGTTCTGCTGCCTCAGCCTGTGGGTCTATGCTAGCCCGTTGGGCAGTAAAGAGTTAAAGCTGCTGCTCCAGGCCTCAGGCAGGAAATAGTTAAGGAAAAGCAGCCTCAGCTCCAGAAGGCACAGAAGCCAGGTCTGCAGGCCCCTGGGATGAAGGGTGCCAGGAGGTTGAGGGGGCTCTGAACTGTGGAAGAGACCTGCTGGCACTCAGAGAGGAGACACCAGCCTGAGCTGCTTCATCGCCAGACACTGCTGCTGAAAGGGTGTGCACACAGGTGCAGAGCCACACACAGACAGGCAGAAACGCAGAGATGCACACATACAGTGGTATGCACGCAGACACACACACTCTCCCATGTGCCTGCCTACTCACTCTCCTGCAAAGCTGTGTTAGAAGGAACCATTGCGCCTGCTTCTTAAGGAGAGAGACTGGGTCCTGTGACTGGGATGCCTGGAGACTCCTTGTCGTATAGGAGGGATTTGCGTGAGCTTGGAAAGATCAACTCACAGGACAGCAGAGCAGTGGGGAGGGGGGCTCCCAGGGTTTTCCTCAATAGGAGTTCAGTGTCCTGTTGAGGACACTGAGGTTGAGAGGTCAGAGAATCTTAGGTTAGTAGATCTGCTCTCCCCTGACCAGCATCCAGACAACTCTATGACCCTCCCCACCTAGAGGTTTCAGACTTTTATGGATGTCAGATCCACCTGGGGTGCTGATTAAAAAATTCAGACTCCTGGGCCACTCTACCAGAGCTTATCATCCCCATCTGGCAGGAGTAGAAACTGAGACCCAGAGAGACTAGGTGACTTGTCCAGGACCACACAGCAGAGCTGCTAGCACCTACAGACCCAGGTGTTCCCTGAGGGGAGCAGGGTGGGGAGCAGGGGGCAGAGCTGGACAAAAATGGTCAGGATTCCAATCTCAGATCTATTTCCACTGGGGGCTGGACGCTCAGAGAAAAACCTGGGGTACTGTCCCAGCTGCGGGGACTGGCTCGACAAGGCTGCAAGAGGCAGGGGGAAGTGTCCAGTGGTCAAGGACACTGGTTCTGGAGTTAGCTGGAGCTCCTGGCCCACCTTGGACCAGTTTGAAGCCAGTATGCCTCACCTTCCCCCCCAAGAAGTGGGGTAGAAGGGAGGCCAACCCTGGCTCCAGGTGTACCTGGGCCGGGGCTGTTAATAGAGTTTTCTGCCCCTGCCCAGGGCTGCCGTCTGTGCAGGGCTGGATGGAAATGCCAGTCTTAGAGGACAGTTAATTTACAACCTGTGTGGCTCCTCGTCCACACTGGGCTACAGCAGCCTCAACTCCCAATCCCTCAGCCTCTCAGCAGGAGCAGGAAAAGGGAGCACAGCTGGAAACGAGTTCCAGCTTGAATTCCTTCCTTCCCAGGGACCCTGAGCCAAGTGGGCACAGACGCGAGGCCTGCTGTTCACTCCATCTCTCCAAGCCTTGGCCTCACCTCTGCCCTCATTGATCTGGCTCACTTTCATGGAGAGGCAGAGTGGTCAGCGAGCAGGAGCAAGGGCTCGGCCACCTAACTGCCTGGCTTTGACCTCTGGTGCTTATAAGCTCTGCAACCTTGGGCAAGTTGCTTAACCTCTCTGTGCCTCTGTTTCCTCGTCTATAAAATGGAGATAATAATAGAAGCCACCTCCCAGTGCTGCTGTTAAGATTAAATCATCATACAGATAAAGATTTCAAATGACCCCAGGCACATGTAAACCCTTGATTGTCATTATCAGATCTAGACCACCTGGCATCAGGGGGCGCTGGGGGAGGGGTCTGGGTATGCAAGGTGGGAGAGCCAGGCTCCAGGCCTCACTGCGGGAGGAAAAGGGCCTGTGGGTGGGGAGGGGCAGGGCGGAGGGTGCCCAGAGGAGCAGCGGCAGTCAGGGGAGGCCTCCAGGAGGGGAAATGAAAGTTGGGGCTGAGGCTGTCCTGTCTGGCACCCTCCTTCCCTTCTTTCCTTCTTCACTTCCTTCCCTCTCTGCTCCACTCCTCAGGGAGGCAGACATGGAGAAAACTCACCTGTTGTCAGGCTCCTCCTGGCTCACTGGTCTGGTCTGAGACCACCAACGCTTCCTTTAGACTTCTCGCCCCTGGATAGGATGGGCTGGCCCAGGACTAGGTCGACGCAGTGCAGTCACTACTGTACAGGACAAAGCCGTGTCTCCCCTCAGACTGGGGCCCCCCGAGGACAGGGCTGTGTCTCCCCCTCAGATGGGTTCCTTGAGAGTGGGACTGAGTCACCTTCCTGGGTGTCACCTCACTTATCTCCTGGGACAAGACTTTTACCTCTTGGGGAGGGAATAATGATGTTCCATTTACACAGAATTTCCTCTCATGCTGCTGGTAGGTGGCAGTGGGAGCGAGCACTAAAGGTCCTGGCAGAAAGTGGGAAGCTTTGGCGAGGGCTGTGGAGTCCATGTGTGGTCGGGGGGGCTATGGAGCTTATGTTGGGGACATACCCTCTGCCCTGGTCCTGCTCCCCGCCCCAGCCAGCAGCTTTCCCAAGCCTGTCCCCGGCTTCAGGGGCAGGAAGGAGTGTGGATGGCTTCCCAATGCCCAGCCCTCTCAGGAGCTGCAGAGGGAAGCTCCGCTGCTTGTGGGAGCCAGAAAGACCATCTCCACCCTTAAATCACAGGGACTGCTGAGCTTGAGGAGCTGCCCAGCTTGTGTTTGTTGATGAATAATTGCAAATTCACAGGCCAATTACTACCCCCAGCCTAGGCCACTCACCTCTGCCAGCCTCGGTCTCCCCACATCCTCTAGCACCAGCCCATGGTCCCCAGTCAGCCCTGCCACACACTCTCTCAGCCTTCTCTGACCCTCTGCTGCCCTCAAGCTGGGCCGCAACTCCAGCCCTCAACCTCGGCACTCACTAGACTCACCAAGGGAGTTTCCTAAAGCACAAATGCCCAGGCCCCACCACCACAGATTCTGGTTTAGTTGGCTGGGGATACCAGCAGGGCATTGAATCTTTTTAATTCCCCAGGTGGGGTTAACATGCAGCCAAGGTTGAGAGCCAAGGGACCAGGCGGTGGTCTCCTCCAGGGGAAGGGGAACTACTTTTATCTCAAAATTCCAGTGCCTAGCACTGTGCCTAGCTCATAGCAAGTGCTCAATAAATGTTTGTTAATCCATGATTGCCTAACAGATGGGCCTGTCCCCTTCCTGGAGGTGCCTGAAGGTAAACAGGACTGGAGTAGTTCTTCCTCTCCAGCAGGTGAGGCAGTGATTAAGAGCTTATCTCTGTTGACTGACAGACTGGGTTCAAATTCTGCTATTTTCTTGGCCTTGGGCAAGTTGAATCTCAGTTTCCTTATCTGTAAATGGGGCTAATAACAGCCCCTACCTCACAGGGCTGTTTTGAAGATGGAGAGCACTTCTGTAAAGACTTAGCTCAGGCTGTTTGTGTTAACCTGGGTCCTGGTAGGAAACAGATGGTTCATCCAAACCACTGAGGAGTTTACCAAAGGGACTGTTTGCACAGATGTGTGCAGGGTTGAGGAAAGCAACAGGGGATGGTGCAGAACCCCGGCACTGGCCACACTGGGGAGCTGGCCACCCCTAGGCCTAGAAAGGCAAGGGGAAGGAACAGTCAGTCACAGGAACCCAGAGACAGAGCTATGCTGTAGGAGAGGGGCCGTGACAAGCACCAGGAGCATTGAGGAAGCAGCACAGCCATCCTGAAATACCTACAAACCTCACTCACCTCCCGCCCTCCTGTCTCCTACTGGTGCCTCCCAATGGGCAGCACCACCCAGAGGACAGCCGGGAGCCTGGGGGGTGCAATTCACAGAGGTCAGCCTCCCTGGGCACAGTGTAGGGTAGAAGAGGACAGAGAGTGGATTTGGATTTGGAGGAGGAAACAAAAGATTTCCAGCACCCCGACATATGGTCAATGCTGATTGAATATTAATACTATTATTACTGTTCATTTGGCTGGTATTTAACTGTATTTTATGCATACATCGGTCTCCCTGGCATATGAGGGACAGGGCCAGGTCTTCAGCAGCCCTGTTCACACATAGAAGGTGCAGCAGGTGCCCTGTGAACACCAGAGGAAGAAAGGGTCGTGCCTTTGCACGACAGCACACTTCCATGTTCAGCCATGGGCGTTGATGCTTTTGGCAAGCCATTGAAACGGCTTTGCTATAGCAAGCTTCATTAAAATGGAAGCACGTTGCTGTAGTATGCAGATGGGCCCACTTTATTACTTTTTAATTTGTTTACAGAAAGCCCATGTTTGGTGTATACCATTTTTGCAAATAGTAACAAATGGGCATGTTTCCTGCCTCCAAAGCTGTGGTGTCCCTGGATAAATAAGCCGAAGCCGTGTTTGAGCACTGCGCTTGGTTACTCTTAATAGAATGTGACACGCTCTTCAAAATGTGCGCAAGGCTAGAGGGAGGGGAACCAGAGTGTGTGTGGTGTGCGGCTTTGGGCGACTCTCACCTCTCTCTGGACTCAAGTTTTCAATCTCCACAGTATGTGACCTAGGCTGAATGGTCTCCATGGCCTTTGCAGCTCTCCTATTCCATGACACAGAAATTTCTCTACCTTTACCACCCTGGAAGCTACCAAATTCCCTGAACCGCCCGCTTCCCAACTCCCAAAGGAAGCCTTCTTCACTAAAATGAAATAAAACTTATAAATTACCAAATGAATTTTGAAAGTGGGTCAGATTGAATGAAGAATACTTAATGGAACATAACTATTCAAGTGGCAGTTCAAACACTTATACCATGGCCCCCAAAGCAACAATATTCACAAATTAGTCAGGGACCTCAAATCTCAGTTTCCTTCCTTATTAGCTGTGCAATGTTACTTACCCTCTCTGTGCCTCAGTTTCCTTATCTGTAAAGTGGGGATAATAATGATATCCTCCCTCTTGGGGTTGTTGAGGGGATTAGATTCTTTTAACCATTCAGAACAGGGTGTGGCACCAGCAAGTGCTCAGTAATTGTCAGCTACTGTCATTATGTGTGGTGACAGTAGTAGTATTGCTATTAAAGGAAAGAGACTTAGGATAATCTCTGTTGCATAAAGTTGCCCATTCAGCAGAATTTGTCCTGGCCTGACCACACCCAAGGAAGTACTCTTGCCTCCCAATTACTTTCTATCATATCCCCTGGTTTATTTTTCTCAAAACACTCATCATAGTCTGAAATCCCTCTTTTATTTATCTTCCTATTTACTGTCAGTCTCCCACCACCTCACTGTGGGCTCCACGGGGGCAGGGACCTTGTCAGTCTTATTCGTGGCTGTCTTCCCAGTGCCTAGAACAGTATCTGGCTGTTTCTCCATAAACACTTGTCAAATGAATGAGCGACTACACCCGCAAGCATTGGGGTGTTGACCGAATGTAGGATGAACTCTGTGAACTGAGATGATTGTTGTCACAATGGCACTGGTTAAGGTCGCCCATGTAGAGGCCATGTACAGGTACTTCATGTTTTGTACATGCACATCCAACCCCTGAAGTCTGAATTCATCGGACTATCCATTAACTGAATTTCTGTGTTAACTGTTAGGATAAAACAAGATCAGAAGAGAACACAAAGAAGGAAAAAAATGACATGCTAATCCTTGGGGTGAAGTCCCAGACTCACCACCATCAGGCTGTCTCCTGGGCCTCCTCTCCAGGGCCTTAGATTAGGTGACTTTTTGTGAAAATGGGCTCCAGGGAGCAGAGTCTCCAGATGAGGATGATGTGCCCTTTTGGGTGTCTGGCACTTTACAGTTTACAAAGTTCTCTTGGAGCCATCATTCCACCTGATATCTCCATGTGAGGGGGGAAAGCTCCCGCTCCCTGTAAGTATTACTGCCCACATTTTATAAATGCAGAAGCCAGGGGAAGAGGTAGGACAGACTTGCCAGCCTTCTGACAGCCTACCCAGGGCTCTTGCTGATAACACCTCTCTGCCTCCTCAGAAAGGAATATTAATAACCCTGCTGACTAAAGCAAGGAGCAGGATTTGTGCATTTCAAATAAATGTTCAACTATAAGGAGAATGATATTAAAAGGAATGGGCTCCTCTCAGTTAACCAGAATATCCTATTAACCCCCGGCCCCCAACACACACACACCATTCCCAACACTCCAGCTGGAAGTACCTTACAGATCAATCTGTTAGGGGCTCCTCAAGATTTCAGAAATTATATATCTCTAGTTGATCACTCTAGCAAAGATTCAGGACCCAACATGATAAAAACAAAGAGGCCACTTTCCCCGAGAAGGGTTCAAAGGCATGCTGCTGTTACAGTCATTGTCAACAGTAATAATACTCAACACGTAGCAAGTTCGCACTTCCTCTGCACCAGGCACTGTTTTAAGCCCCTCAGATCACAACCACCTCGTGGTGTATTATTTTCCCCACTTTCTATGGGAAACTGAGGCACAGAGAGGCAAAGAAACATGCTCAAGATCATACAACTGGTAAGTGGCAGAGCCAGGATTCAAATCTAGGTGGTCAGGCTCCTGAGCACACACCCTTCACTATTACATCCTGCTGTCTCTCTCAGGGAAAAATCTTAGGAAAGTTTAAAGAAGTAAGAAGATATAGTAATATTGGTAGGAATCCATTTTATTGCAAAGGTTTTAAATCACAAAGATAAATATTAGTAGTGAAAGATCATGACTAAGCCATTGGGTGTAAAACCTTCCTTGTAATAGCACTATCAGTGAGTGAGCCCGGCAGAACATAGCACATCCTTTTGGCTGGTGGACATGACAGAAAGTGCACTTGGGTTATGGTTATAAAACACTGTGTCCCAGCATGATTACTCCTGGGTCCCAGAAATGGCACACTCATCTCACCTCTGTCTCCTTTTACATATAAAACACCTGAAGCCCAGAGAGGTTAGGTGACTTGCCAGAGGTCACACAGCAAGTTATAGGGAAACCTAACCTACTCAATTCAATGAAAGTTTAATATAACACCCTCCACATGACTGAGTAACGTTTTTTGCACTAGAAGCTAGAGAGGAAGCCCAAGGCCAGATCACGTTAGCCAGATAAAGGCTAGAACCAGCTCCTTCCACTGCCCCAGTCACACCTTAGGGCTATTTTCCGCCTAAGTGCAGCTGCTGCTGTGGGGCAGTCACTTAAGGATTTTAGCCCTTGGCTCTCCCCAGGAGAGGAAAAAGGAAAGGCCAGATGCCTACTGATCCTTTTATCTGATGGCCAATGAAACCCCTTCACCTCTCAGAAACTTCCAAATAACCCTCTCCCTTCCAGTAATTCTGCTGAGAATGAAAATCGGCTCCCACCTGCCTCTCCTACCACCATTCAAGCTAATGGCTCAGGGAGAGGGCCAGGGGCCTAGTCTTTGTGTGCCTGCAGCCTCCCCCTCCTCCTCCTCACAGGCCCAGGATAGCAATAATCCCCACAGTGATGTCACAGGACTGGGTGGGAAGGAGGCCGCTGTCCTGCAAGGGGACCTGAAGACAGAGGTCTCCAGCCAGGTAGTGGGGAGAGCAGAGCAAAGGGGCTGGGAGCCCCCCTGCAGGGTCTCCATTGGAGGCTTTCCAGTGAGGGGACAGCGGCTTATTACAGCTAATTTCCTTCCCCTTGCTAGAACCGAAAATCCACAGGGTTTTCACAGCATATTTGTGTGTCTGGCGCTCTCAGTTCGCCTCCCCTTGGGGACCATAAGAGATGCTGAGGAAAGAAACAACATGGTCTTCCATAATTTCAAAGTCAGTTGCAGAGTCAATAATAAATTAAGAGCTGGGAGTGGCATGGATGTGGAGGGCCCTCTCTGTGCCGGCATAGACCAGCCCCTCCGGGAACATCTGCTGGAAGTCGGGAGAAAGAATGGGAGCGCTGGGGACTGAGGACTCGCAGTGGCTGCCCCAAGGTGGACCCCAGATCCTTGTGGTACCAAAGCCTGCAGATGCCCACCCCACGGAAGGCCAGGGATGGGCCCGGGCAGAACTGAAGAGCATCCTCCCCCACTCCTCGCTTTCTCCATCTCAGTGGAAGAAGGGGCACAGAGCAGGCCCTAGCCCCCATCAGAGCGCCCAGTAATCCCATACGCTCTGAGGAAGGGCAGGACAGCTGTTTCAGAGAGAACAGGAAGATTCCTCTCCCTGGAGGACTTGACTAAACCCACTCACCTCTGAGGAGGTTTCCAGACCAGCAGCCACACCAGTTGGAAATCCAACAGTCCCAAATGCCTGTGTAATTTTGTTATTCATTTTTCTGGTCCTAGGAAGACTGTCTCCCAAACTGGGAGCTCCCTGAAGACCAGGGTCTCTGCCATCACACTGAAAGCTCCATCAGCTCCTGTTAGAGCTAAGATCAAGAGGGAACTTGAAAGCAACAGAGGACACAGGACAGCTTTAGCCCGGAGAAGGTGGAGTAGGGTACAGACAAGATGGCTATCCTGAAATATCTGCAGGGCTGTCCTGTGGGCGTGGAGGTCACTCCTTCTGTGTGCTGCTCCCAAGAAGAAGAGCTAGGATTAATGAGAGATGACACAGGGGACTTGACTTTGGATCCAGGAAATAACGAACTTTCTAAGACAGTAGGTCAGTGAGAGGCAGCGAGCCTCCTACTGCTAGTGGAGCTTCTGGGGAAGGGCCTGAAGTGAGATGACTGCTGGACCCCAGGGCCATAAAGATTCTTCCCAAGCCCAAGAGCCAGTCATGGGTGGATGGATGTTCCAGTTTCACCCACCCCCACACCTAGAGCTGCCCTTTCTGATGACAGCAGAGAGGGACCAAAGGCAAATGTACTAGAGCACAAGGGACTCAGTCTTGGCCAGGGAGGCCACTAGACAAATTAATGAGGCAAACAGCTGCAGGCAGAGGATGAACACAGCAGTGGCTGCTGTGGAGCTCTGTCCCACCTTCCCTGCCCCATGGCCTGGAAGACAATCCCACTGCCTGCCAGCTGAACAGACAAATAAATAGGAAAACAAATCTTCCTTGCTGACCAGTGTAGCATTCTGTCCTCACCACCTCCAGGAAGCAAGGCCTCAACTCACTCTGCACACTACAGGGGACCCACACATTCTTCATGAGGGAAGCTGGGGCAGAACAGAGCAAGGGAGTCACTTGCCCACAGTCACACGGCCAGTAAGGGGAGGGGGCAGGGCAGAGACTCCGGACTCCTAACTTGCAAGCCAGTGTTCTTTCTCCTGCCCTTGGCTGTCCCCATGGCACCATCTGCTCCTGTAGCAACTGGGATTCCTTTTAAAAAATATGTTCATCTCAGGCAAGTCCCAAAGTAGATGGAAAAATAATATATATTTCATTCTGGCCCAGGAAGAGCAGGCAGAATGAGCTCCTGGAATTTCTGGGATACCAAGAAACGTGTTACTCTCAGGTCTCCATGTTTCCTCCGCACCGCCACATTCTCTCCCAAGCCATAGGGAAGCACTTTGTCATCCTTCACCTTCTTGTGCCCATTTGCTTCCTTGAAGGAGCCCCATCCATACCTTGAACTCCAGGCACCTAGTTACTCCTGATGGGCTGATAGACTCCTCCACTAGAAGATATTGGGGATTCATTCAAAGTGTTGCCACTCCCAGAAGAATTTACATTTTAAACCAGTCTCTGTTAGAGAGTGAGACTTAACCTAGAATCCAGATCCTCTACATTGAGGACTTTCAGGGTGATAGGGAGATGGGGGGAGGTCAGAGATGCCTTCCCAGGGTTCCTGCTCCCTAGTGGGAAGGGAAGGCTGGGGGTGGCGTGGGGAAACTATCCAGGAGGGGAGGCAGAAAACAAGGAACTTGGAGGAGGGACCCCTATACATACTGCTGAGGTGTTCAGAACTGTTTAAGCTGAACCCAGCCAGCCATGTTCTGCAGGGACCAATTACCTCTCCCTGTTTTTTAGTAAATCCTGGAGAACAGGAACTAGTTCTGGAACTAATGTGGTCTAATGTGGTAGACCAATCCAGAACACTGCAGACACCCTCCTTCACCCACCAAAACAGACAGCCCCATCTCTCCAACTTGGCTGTCTCCCTGCTTATTAACCACACATTGTCTGGAGGCTAGAGACTGGATGCAGTGACCTCTGGGGGTCCCTGGCCAGAGGTTTCTGGCTCCATCAATCCTGGGGAGCTAGACAGGCAGAGTGGATTCACTGTCCTGGACTCCTACGGATACCAATGGGAGCATGTGGCATGTTCAAAGGCTCTAGAGAGAGCCTGGGGCTCCTGTCCCCTCCCCCACACACCCCTCCTCCCAGACCCAGGGCAATTTCCCTAGAAGTGTGCTCTAGCTAGGCGCCCCTGAGCCACAGCACCAATTGACTGGATTTCAATCAGAAATCCATCTCCCTTAAGGACCACTTTGGATAAAAGCAGAAGTAACCTGCAATCTAGATGCTGATGCTGGGCCGTAATGGGAGAGCAGAGAGAGGCCGGCTACCCAACTCCGGCCCCAGCCCCCAGCCAGGGCAAAACCAGGCCTCAGCTGAGGCAGACTCAGCTTCCAGGGCCCAAGAAAGGGAGCAGCCCGAGCTCCATCTCTGCCACCAGCGCCTCAGGCCAAATCCCTGAAGCTGGCTGCGGGGTTAACAGGCGGCTAGTAGTTGGCCAGGGTCAGGGAGCCAGCCATGCACCCCCGGGCGCGCCCTCCATGCCGTTCCAAGGGTGCGCGCGACAAGGGCTCTTTTAGGCCAGCTAAGGAGGGTCAGGGGTGTACTTAAGAGCCAGGAGGAGCTGCAGGTTCAGCACTTCTTCCCACCCACCAACCCCCAGCCTCATCGCCAGCTGCCACTTCCGCCACTCGTTCCTCTCCTGCCCTATATTGCGGTCAGGAAAGAGTCCCTCCGAGGTGGGGGTTGGGGGCTGCTCCAATACCCCCCTTCCCCAGACCCTGTACCGCGGGCGGAGGCGGGGCTGCAGACCGGAGGGACCCCGCGGAGCGCTGGCAGCTGTGGTGCGCAGCGCGGGCAGCCTAGCTGGTAAATAATGCACGCCTCCCGGGCCAGGCTGCAGCAGGTAGTGTATCAAAGTAATATCGCGCCGCGAATTGCAGTGTAATCGCCGTAATTTAGGGCCCCGTGGGTGATCCAGTTTCGGAAAAGCTGCGCGCCCGGATGGGCAAGGTGACTGGAGCGTCTGCGCCGGCTTTGACCTCTGGATTTCCTCCAAGCTAAGTGAGCCCATAAAAAATTGAGAAGCCCAGGCTGTCTCCCAGCAAATGGGGTGTGGGCAGAGAGATTGTATTATCTATCTAGACCCAGCAAGATGGATGCACCTGGCCGGAGAAAAGCGATGTCGCTGTACGCGCACAGCCCGGCAGGTTAGGTGTCGGTGTCCTGCGCCCATCCTCTCCCAGGCGGCCAAGAAGCCCAGGCGGTGTGTTGGGGGCGCCCTGTCAGGAGCGAGAAGATGTTTTCATTAGGACTGGGGCGGCCCCTGCCTCGAGCCAGCGGATCCGTGCCTCCCACCGGCTGGGCTGCTCACAGCCATCTTCCAGGCCCTCCCAGGACCAGGCCGGGCTGTGGCCTCTCCTCCACCCTGCGCTGGCAAGTCGGAATATTAATATTCCTGCCCAGGTCCTCCTGAGGGGCCTGCTGCCCGTCTCCTCTCTCCCAGCCCCGCCAGGGAGAGTGATTCTGGGGTGGAGAGATGATAAAAGGAAATGTATTTGCAGGCTCCCTTCTAACTTCCTGATGGGAGCCAGCTGGAAGCGCAAAAGCTGTGTTGTTCCTCTGCGCTCTGCTCTTGGTGACCCAGAAGGTGATAATCATGAGCTTCTCTCAGGAAAGACAAAGAAATGGAAAAACTTATTAGACACTGCAGACCTGTCACACTGCATTAGAAGAGAGCTTTGTGTCTGTGGCTCCACCTTGGCACCAGGGAAGATGTTTTGTGTATCTTTAGAAGCTCCCTGTGCCCCCCATGCCTAATTATCACGACTCAGGAGTTCCTGTTTTCTCCTCACCCATGTCCACATCGTCTCACATATGTCAGTGAAGAGATGCCACAGACACCCAGCTTTCCCGGATTGACAATCTGCTGATATTCCCCAGCCCTGTTCCACTCCTTGCCCTCCAGTTGTTTCGCTTTTGCCTGGGCAGTGGGCTTGGAGCTAGTAGGGACCTCAGAAGCCAGCAGTTCTGGTTAAACAAGCCATCCTTACAGCAGAACATTCTGCAGCAACAAGAATGAGGGAGATTAATGTGTGTGTGGACGTGAAAAGATGTCCAGGATATATTGTTAAACAGAAAAAGCAAGTTGCAGAATAGTATGTAAAGTACAATCTCATTTGTGTTACATTTTAAATAAAGGCTATATATACTCACACGCTTGCATATGCATAGAAAATGTCTGCAAAGATAAACAGGAGACTGTTAGCAAGGGTTGTTCCACGGGATGCAGAGAGGGAGAAAGAGACTTTAACCTCTCTTAAGTTTTTGTCCTGTTAAATTTTTTTCAACAATTACATTACTTTCATAATTTAAACATAAATCTTTAAAAAAATAGAAATTTCCCAGTCCAACTCCTTCATATGAAACTGAAGCCCAGAGAGGGAAAGGGACTTTCCTAAGTTGCACAGCACTCATAGCCTGGCTCCTGTGCTGCCCTGTCCCCTCTCCAGGTAAACAGTCCTGCCAGCCAGACCCAGCAGACCCATGAGGAAATCATGGATGCCCCTTCCCAGAGCAGAAAGAGCCCCTGACAGGGTGGTGATCTGATTTGAGGGAGCAGTCAGATAAAGGCAGGGGATCCAAAGATAAGGGTTGGAGACAGATTTGGAAACCTGGCCGGATAGCCTGCTCTCGCCCATAATCCTGACCTCATCCAGCTCACACCAGCCCAGTCTTCCAATACAGCTGGCTTCTCTTGGTCCAAGCTTAACCAGGGTGAGGACTGAAGGGTCATGCCTCGGGTGGCTAACCGTCTTGATTTGTCCAGGACCAAGAAGCTTCTCAGGGCATGGGACTTTCAGTGCTAAAACTGGGACAGTTCCAGGCAAACCGGGACAATCTGGTCACTCTTATCTTGCCTGACCTGTCTGCAGTAATCTGCTTAGAGTTGGGCAAGAACACCTCTTGGCAACTCAAGGGTGAAAATTCTAGAAGGTTGTCTCCAGGCAAAGACAGCCGGCTCCTGCTTTGGCTTTTCTGAGAAGTATGAAGCTGCAAGAGTTAATTTATATCTTGTCAGTTGTGCTTTCCTCTTTCCAAGTACACACGCATGCATACACACACGCACATACATCCCTCCTAACCTCCCTTAGTCTACTGACAGGCATGTCAGCCAGGGCCCAGCTATCCCACCCAGAGCCCGTTGAGTCTCTTTGAGCAACATAATCTTCAAGAAATTCTAGAGCCTTTAATTACACATGGGGTGCAGTGCAATTTCTCATCTCTCCCTCCCCACCCCAGGAGACAAAAAGGAAATTTCACACCCTAGTGAGCCCAGCTCGTCTTTTCCTCTTTGATGCCAGCCCGGGGTTAAAAAGCAGGGATGGGTGACACACGCCTCCTATGGGTCCTGATTCCTTTGCTGATTTTGAGATTCAAAGCATGCATCTTAAAGATCATAATCTGATTGTGCTATGCCAGCCTTCCCGGCCGATTAATGGCCTCTTGCGTTCCGCACTGCAGCACCCAGAGCTCTGCAGAAAGCCACCTCTGACGCCCCAGCCCTACCCGAGACTGGTAACCCAGAGGAGAAAAGGCTAAGGCTGAGCAGGGGGGTGTCAGAGAAGGAATAGGATATCCAAGTTCAAGTCCTGGTCCTGTCACTAGCTAGCTGTGTGACTTCAGATAAATTGTCTCTCCTCTCTGATCTTCAATTTCCTTATCCATAAAATGAAGGAGTTGACCTAGGTAGTCTCTAAGGCCCTTCAGACCCACTAAACCAGACTTTCTCTGTTAAAATCCTGGCTCCTCCTTCTAGCTTGGGCAAGTTATGTAACATTTATGTGCCTCAGTGTCTTCATCTACTCATTGTGTTGTAGTAAAGATTAAGCTAGTTAATATTTGGAAGGTGCTTAAAACAGTGCCTGGCACGTGCTAAAGCACTTGTGATAGAGATATTGGTGCTCCCTCCATATATATACCCTTGGTACTTGCTAGTCCCATATGTGGCTCTTGGAATCCAGGCACCTGTGGATCTCTGCCTGATGGGTTTGTTTGATTCCCCCCATCAGTTTAGCCTGTGCCCTGAGCTCCAGGCAGGCCGGAAGTGCCAGGAGTTTAAGCCGCTTTAGGGAGTTGGCGTATAAATACCCCAGCTATCTCTCTGTTGAGATAACTCTGAGGCTTGTTCTGCAGTCTCCCAGAGGTCCAGCAGGATTGAGCCCTATACCCAGGATGCTAACTGCTCATAGACACACCCTTTAATGGCTTCCCTCCTGTCCCTGTCTCCCTGTCCCAGCACTTCCCAGGATCATTCTCCAAATAAACTACTTGCACCCAAATCCTTCCCTCAGTTACTAGTCTGTGAATTTGCTAATGTAGTTTACAAATGTTACCTTAACTCTTCACAATGATCTGAGAAGTGGGTGTGATTGCTCTCATGTCATAGATGTGGAAACTGAGGTCTACAGGGGTTAAAGGCCTTGATCAAGACCACACAGAAGGTAGGTGGCCCAGCTGGAATTTGAACCCAAGTGTGTCTGACTCCACAGGCTATATATCTCCATGCACCTCCCTCTGTTCCATCTGAGGGGCTGAATCCTGCTTCTGGGACAGATGCCTCATTCCTTCAGAACTACAGCAGCAGCTCCTTTGCTCCAGGCGGGGAGAAGAGACACAGGGCTAGGGCCATCTGTGAAATTTCCTCCTTTTCCAGTCACACTCATAGAACCCTTGGGTGGCACATCCCAGGCAGAGCAATCAGGCACTTGGTACCACAGCCCCAGTTTGAGTGCAAACATGTGGAGACTCTTGGGGGAAAGTGGCCTCCCACGGTGCCAGGGATGGACTGAGCCACTGCCTACCCCAGGAGGGTGCAGCACCTCCTGGCCCCCAGATGAGCCCCCTCGCGGTCCCTGGAAGTGTGTGCTGATGGCAAGAGCAATAGGCCATACTCCCGAGACAGGGGGAGCTGAGCCTCACATCATCCCCCCAGCATAGAGACCTCACTTCAGATCTGGGTTTATTACAGTTCCTGGCGTTTTACAGTGGATTTTATACTTACCCATAGCTTTTATATGCACATAGCTCCAAATTCACAAAAGCCTTCCTCTCTTCCCTGTGCCCCAGTTTCCCTCCCTGAAGACAACAGCCACAGTTGCTGATTCACTATGAATCCTTCCAGAGACAGTCTATACAAATGTAGCCATTCCAGACACACTCTTCTTTTTTTTCTGGAACAATATGTCTTGGAGATCTTTCTATGTGAGTACATTAAAAACTTCCTTAGTCCTTTTTACAGCTATATAGTATTCCACTGTGTCTATGTACCATAATTGATTTAACTAGTTCCCAGTGGATGGATAATTTGAGTTATTACTGATCTTTTGCTAATACAAATCTTATACATAAGTTATTTGCACACTTGAAAATACATCTATAGGAAAAATAGCTAGAGACAGAACTGCTGGGACAAGAGTTATGCACTTTTGTGATTTTGAAAGATGCCAAACTGGCCTCTAAAGGCAGTGAATCATTTACACGCCCACCAGCCATGAGGGCCAACTATATGCCAGGCACAGATGTGCCTTGTTGACTTTGGTCTCACAACATCCCTGAGGGGGTCACACTATTATCCTTATTTGATGAGAAAATTGAGAGAGATTCACTTTTGCCCAAGATGACCTGATAAACCTCTTATTGAACATTTAATTACATGTGATGTTGTGTGCTAAGTGCTTTATATTTATTATCTTATTTAACCTTCATAATAACACTATGAAGTGGGTAATCTTACCATCATGGCTCATTTTACAGCTGAACCTAGTGTTGCAGCTCAGAGAGGTTAAGTAACTTCCCCAGCATCACACAGCTGGTGTAAGTGGCAGAGCCAGATGTAAGCCTGGGCTACACCTGCTCCCAGGTGTCTGTCACTGACTTCCTGTTTCCTGCACTATGTGTGCCCTCCTCTGGGCACTATGGGGAGGGGTGTACAAAGCAGAGTGTCCTCGAGGCATTAGGCATGTAATTAATTGAGGAGTCAGAGCCTGGAAGAAGGTCAGAGCTGGTAAAGATCGTGAAAATGCTTTTCAAAGGGAGTCCCTATCCTGGGGCAGGGAGGAAGGGCTGGGAAATTCGAGGGGGTGGTTCTGGTTGCAGATGCCTGGGGAAGGCGGGACTCTCCCACCCTGCATGGGTTGGTCTCACAACACAACAAATTGTTCCCCCAAAATGCCCACAGTGCCCCCTACTGAGAAACTCTGGGACCATTTCATTTTTCAGATGAGGAAATAAAGGAGGATCCCCCTGGGGAAAGTACAGGAGTATGGCCCATAGGAGGCAAACCCAGGCCTCGAAATCGCTCTGCTGACTCTCGGAACAATGCTCTGAACTCTGGATGGCGCTGCCTCCTGCACACACTTGAAACAAAGAGAATCAGACCAAGCAGCTTAGTGTATGTTGGCAGGGGAGGAGGGGCTCCTTTATTAAGCACCTGCTGCATACACATAATCATCAGGTTAAGTTACATGATAACCCTGTCATTGTACAGAAGGAGACAGGCTCTAAGCACCCAGCTGAGTTGGACAGCACAGGGTAAGTGGAGGCAGATTTGGGGAGAAATCTAAAATGCAAGCAGAGGGCTTTATATCAATTACAATATCGAGTAGAGTGAGCTAACAAGGTTGATTACAGGTTCTTGAACGAGGATATGACTTACATGATCAAATTCGTGTTTTAGGGCGATAACTGGTGGCAATGCTTTGCACATGCTGTTCCACCTACCTGGAATGCCTTTCCCGGGCTTGTATACCCCGAGAACTGCAGCTCAAAGCTCGCTGTGACACTTTCCCTGACCCCTGGGAGTTTGACCAGGTGCATCCACACCCCTCTATTAGACAGGGACCCCCCAAAGGCAGGGGCTGAGTCTTATCTTGCATCCCCAAGCTCTGGTCCAGTGTCAGGCCCATGGTGGCAGCTCAATAAATGTTTGTGGAATTAATTAATTAATTAATTAATGAAGTGATGAGAGCCTGACCAAGAAAGTAACAGCAGGAAGAAAAAGGAGACATGAAGGCAAGTTGAAAGAAGATGGACAGGGCCTCTTGACTGGTTAGGTGTGATAATAACAGCCTACACTTATACAACACTTACTGTATACCAGTCCCCATAAGGGAGGTTCTATTATTATCCCCATTTGACAGATGGGAAAACTGAGGCTCAGAGTGATTACACAGCTAGTAAGTGAGCGGTAGAACCAAGCTTTCAACCCAGACAGTCTAGCCCAGGATCCATGCTCTTAACCTCTAATCTGTTTTGTACAACTTACAAGACTGAAACAGGGGAGTAAAATAAAAACCATCCCTCCTGGAAAGCTGGAATAATGATACTCCGAGATCCAGGTGTTCTGACCTCTAGTCTGTTGCAATGTCGCTGCCAGTTCACCTCCCTCCCATTCATCACCTCCTTAAGGCTCAGCCCAACATCCTGTCGGGACCCAAGCTCAGTCTCCACGAAATGTAGTTTGGACAGAGACCCAGTGCACAGACGTGGGGCTGGAATCCGAGCCCCACCCCTCTGACTTTTGGCCTGCTCCCGTGGGCTCTGGCGGGAAGTCAGTCCAGCCTGCGGTGCCCTCTCTCTGCAGCGCCTCCTCCCTCACCCAAGTCACACTCTACACGCTCAGGTTCCTTTGTGGCGGGTGTTTTGATTAATTTTATTCTAATTAATTCAGTAATCTCAAGCTGTTTGCAAAATCTGCACCGAGCGCTGCTCCGTGATGGATCCACAGAAGGGGTTGCAGACAAACACGCAATTCGTTTCTCCGTTGGCACTATATATATCTTACGGCTCGGAGAGAGTGGGCTGGGGGAGAGGAGTGGAACACTGCCTGCCTGCTGGGTTTTCACTGCCATTTCCCAAATGCCCTCTGCTTGCCTGGGGCTGGGGCTCGGTGACTTTGTTTGGAGGACAGGGACCCCAAAGGCTTTCCTGTAGGCAGCAGTCAGGCTTGGTGGCAGGGTTTTGAGCCCTACTCTGCCTCTTCCTCTTTGTGGAGACTTGGGTGGTTTGCTGAACCAACTCTACCACCCTACCTAGAAAACAGAGATGAAACACCTACCCTGGCCACGTCATGGGCACTCAGAACCAGTTGGAGTACGGGGACAGGCTTGGGAAACTGTAAAGACCTACAGAAACTTAGGGTACTGCTGGCATCATTATTGGAGAAACAGTAGAGTGTGATGGTTAAAACTCAAACCATTTCTTGGATTTGAATCCTGCCTCCACCTCGTACTAGCTGGGAACCTTGGAGAGGTTACTTCACCTCTTTGCACCTCAGGTGCCACATCTGTAAAATGGGGTGATGATAGCACCCACCTCATAGGGTTCCTATAAGGATTAAATGAATATGAGCAAAGCTTTTAGAATAGTGCTTGGCATAGAGTCAAGCACTGTAGAGAATAACTATTATTATGGATATCTTAGTCACCTTTGTCCCTTTAAAATCATCCCAGTGCAACATCAATGCTTTTTCTGATTAACCAGAATGCACCTTGCACCCCAGTCCCAAATCACCCATCCTTCCCTCATTTCTCTGAATGTTTTAGTCTTGGTCCACAATCGGGTTTCCTCCCTGGGTAGCCGATTTTTCTTCTTGCTCAATGGAATACCCCAGATTACAGAGCCCATCTTGCCCTAAGTCTATGACTCCCATCATGGTGGGATTAAAGGGGCTTGGCCCATGGCTATTCCAGAAGTCCCACCCAAAGAGACTCAGAGGCAACAAAATGGTTAGAAGAAAACTCATCTTAAAGCCAGGTTTGCTAAGTATGCACAATGATTTTACTTAAAATCTAAAAAAAAAGAAGAATATTTTTAAAAATTGAGGCACTGTCAATTGTTTATATGAAGGGTTATTTTTCTTTTATATGGAGGGACATTGGGAGAGACATATGGAAATGGAGAGCGTCCCTTCCAACACACCCTTGGAACCTGTGCTAGTGCCACGAAGAGGAAAATGACCAACCTAACCAATAAGGTAATAGGATGGCGTGGGAGGTGATGCTTTAGATGGGTAGCCAGGGAAGGCCTCTCTGAGGAGGTGTCAAGCCCTGAGAAATGGGAGGAAGCCCATTGTATGACCATCTGGGTAAAGAGCATTCAAGAAAGAGGGCACAGTGTGCAAAAAGGTTTGAGGCAGGAATGTATTTGGAAGAGAAAGAACAGCAGATGAGGGGGACAGCAGGATAAATCAGAGTAGCAAGGCCACCAGGTCCAGCCAAAGGGCCCTGTAGGCCATGGTAAGGGGCTGGATCTCATTCTAAATATGCTGGAAGCCTTTGGAGGGCTTTAAGCAAGAAAGTGGCCCAATCTCATTTATGTTTCTAAAAGACCACTTTGGCTTCCTCTCTAGCATTCATTCATCCATCCTTCCACCCACTCATCGATAAGATCTACCACATACCTGCTGTGTGCCAGAGTCTGTGCCAGGCACTGGGGGTTCAATGTAGAGTAGGACATGGCCCTCCCTCGTGGAGCTCAGTGCTGATGAGAAAATGAACTTCTAGTGCTTTCAGAGGTAGAGGGTGAGTGCCTGGTGGAGCTGGGTAGAGGGTGTGTGCTGTGGAGGAAAGGACTGGGGCCTGGAATTGGGGGCAGGAAAAGATACTGAGGGCAGTGGTTCTCCAAATTGAGTGGCATCAAGACCCCCTAGGGGCTTGTTTAAAACAGATTCCTGCTCACACACCCTTCCGCCATGCCTCCTGATTCAGTAAATCTGAGGTGGAACCCGAGAATTTGCATTTTTAGCAAGTCTTCAGGTGGTGCTGACGCTGCTGGTCCAGGGACTGCACTTTGAGAGCCACTGGGTAGGGGGCTCTCGACCTCTGTGGACCAGAAAGTGCTATTTCCAGGAATCCATCTCAGCACCCGGGGCCCAGACAGCTCCCCACATCTCCCTTCAGTGTTTGTCTACCACCCAGGCCTGAGACAGGGAGCTGCTGAGGCAGCATTTCCCCACCACGTCCCTCCACCTGCCATCCCTTAAATTCCACCGAGACCCCCGCCTCTCACGCTCCCTCCCTGGGAGGCACATCCCAAACTCTCACCCACCTTCGTTGATCCCTCTCAGATGCAGGAGCCCTCAGTTACCACCACACCTGGTTCCCGGCCAGCTGACCGCCCCATCTGTCTGTTTCCCAAAACTATGCCCTGGGCTGGGCGGGGAACCTGGAATCCCCCAGCTCTGTCATCTACACGCCACAGGCCTAGCTCATTTCACATGCAAGTGGTCAGACATCTCCCCATCCCCTTATCTACCTGCCTCCTGCCTTTCTCTGAGCCCTGAGTGTCCCCTTCTCTCCCTGTCATATTCCCCCAGCCCCCTCCTTTCCTCACCCCTTGCCCGTCCCACCTGTGCTAAATTTGGCAAGTTCTCCCATGAAAACCTAAATTACCAGGGTTCCTGGTAACCTGGCCCTTAGTCCCTCAAAGAGACAGGACTGAAATTCCCAACATCCATCAGAACCTGAATTTTAAAATTTATAAAAATTTCCTAATTTGAGGTTTTTTCCCAACTATCCTTCAAGACAAGAACTCTCCTTGGATTTTTCAGTGGGTAGTTAAGCTTGAACCCCCTTTCCCCCACCCGCCAGATTATAAACTGCCTGAGAACAAGGAGCTCAGCTGCTCAACTCCGAAAGACTCTGCTTAGCGCAACACCCCACTCCTAGGAAGTGCCTGGCGATGGCCACTTCATTATTAACATCATGATTGCATTGTTGCTGTTGTTATTGTCATCTCCCCTCCTTATGCCTGGCCCAATGCCTGGCACACAGTAGGGTCTCAGCAAAGTCTTCCAGGGGCGCAGATGACAGAATGCATAGTTGTCATTCCCACCTCGCTGGTCTCGCCTTCTAATGCCTTATTCGCCTGTAACAGCTTCTCCTTCATTTGCCTTTTTTCTCTTAACTGCTGCTATATTCTGAGCCAGAGCATTGGAACGATTTTTGTGCAATAACTGCCCACCCCCACCCCCAGATCTTGGAGGCCTAGGAGATTAGTGTCAGGAGATTTGGTGGGTAATGGGTTCTGGGCAGTAGAAAACAGCCCCCTTCACAGAGATACAATTATGCAGGTTACACTTCCCTGAGTTCAGACACAGCCACAGACCTTGGGGAACCTGGTGTCAGCACGAAAGGTGCATGAGGCCACATTATATGGAAAATTCTCCACTTGCTGTAAAGCTGTTGACAAATATATACGAAATGAGGTGGTTTTCTTTTCCTTTTTTTTTCTTTTCTTTTCGTTAGCCAAACACTGCAGGCCCTCGTGAGTCACAAAAGTTTTGAGATATTACTCAGAAATACAGAAGGAAAACTCCATATTTCCCCCTGTCAAAGGTTTGGTTTTCTTATTTATTTACTAGTGTGCCACTGGGTAAATTGAACCCTGAACAACATTAAAAGGAAATAAACACATCTCTCAGCCGCTCATGGATCCAGCACTCCCCAGGGAGCTAGGTTATCAACAAGCCTCCCCAGCCGGGGACAAAGTTGCAGCCCGGAGGTGGGGTGGGGGCCCAGGGGCCTGAAAAGTGGGGGTCCTGCAGCTCCCCACTCCAGGCACGTCTGAGCTCCCTCTCTGCTCACCAGCCTCCACGAAACTGACAAACACGTCCTCTCCGTGTCCATGGCAGCTCCTGGAAGGCGGAATGACTCCCTTTTAATCCCCGCCTTTCTAGTATCTGTGCCTCTCACCAACCCATCCCGACACACACGCACACCCCCCCCAGCAATGACTAACAAGACCAAAGCACAGGAGGAATGTCTTTTCAGAGTCATACCTGCATGGTTGAAATCAGAGGATGGGATGCCTGAGAGCATTCTTATGGTCTGTTTACAGTCACTGAGAATCGATACTTACTTCGGGGAAAGAAAAAAAATATTAAAAATTATATATATATACACATACTCACATGTATATCTGTGGTGGATAGATGCATCCCTCTCACCCTGAAAAGCATGACAGATGAGTTTTGTTTGGACCTCTATGCATTTTAAAGGTGCATTTAAACTCACAAAATTAGAATCTGGATCGGGGGCAGCACCCACCCAGCCCTGGCCTCCTCTTGCCCTCAGTAGGAGGGCAGCCAACCAGGTCTTCGTTCAGAATTCAATCTTGCCTGAGTGGCGTGACCACTTCTCTCTCTCTCTGCCAAGTTTCTGTGATGAGAAAGTTGGGCCCTCTCCCTGGGGGGCAGGCCTGGGCTAGATAGGTTTACAGGGTGAACATAGAGGCCCCACTGCCCTATGGTCTTCGGAGGGCCCATCCCCCACCACAGCTGTGTCTCAAGGCTGATGGGATCATGGCAAGCAGTTTGCCCAGGCTCCAGGAATACAAAACCCATTCTGATACTCATTCTCCTGCTCAAGAACCTGCAGTGGCTCCCAATTACCCACAGCCACTAAGTTTCTCCTCAATTGCAAACCATAGGAAGGGGCTGCCTGGAGCTCTGGGTTAAGAAGATCTCTGAGGCCTCATATGGGTTCAGCAGGGAGAGTGCTGTGATCAGTTAGCCATGTCTGCCACGGAGGAAGGAGGGGAGATTGGAGGCACCCATGCTGAATGTCAGTCTTCCCTGGATTATAAAACTAAGTCTGAATATCTCTGCTGCTCTGCCAAACCCCTCCACTGTCTGACCCCTCATTTCCTCTCCAGTGTCATCACCTACTTCTCTCCAACAAGCCCACCCCAGTCACGCCAAGCTCCACCTTGTACCTGGCACGTGCCACCCCAGACCAACCTCTGTGCCTTTACTCATGCTGATATCCTGACCCTCCTGCCCTACCTCCATCCTTCAGGTATGGGCTTAATTCCTACCACTTCTTAAGGTCCAGCTCAAATCCTCCTCTTCCACGGGGCTTTCTTAACTGCTGCAATCCATCCCAGCTCTCAAGGCACGTGAGGGCATTGCCACATACTGAAATATTGAAATATTGGAAGTGTTGCCTGTTTCCAAGTGCTTGTCTCACCAGCCCAACTGGAACCTCACCATCACCACCACCAGATCAGAGTTACATCTTACTTTCTTTTTTATCCCCCACAGCACTTCACACAATGCTGGCCATGAATCAGCCTGGCCATAAGATTTTGAGGCCTTCCACAAGTTTAACCAGGTACTTTGAGATCCCTGGGGTCCTAGAAAAAACCATGGGGCCAAAGATGGAATCAGAAGGGCCCACCCTGGACTGAGAATCTCCCAAACCCAAGTCCCATTCCTGACTCACTGTGCAACCTGTGCCTTGTGGGCAGGAGTTACTTAACTAAATTTCTGGGCCTTGATGTGCCCATCTGCAAAATGGGCAGCCACTTTCTGCCCCCTCCCTCCCTGCCCACCACTCCAGTGGCAGAATTTCAATCTCTACCCTGCCACTGACTAGCTAGTGGACCCAGGAACGAGCCCGTCTCAAGCCCCAGTATCCTTCCCGTGTGCAATGTAATGCTCTCAATAGGGAATAGGTATTCAGGAAGGGTTTGTTCCCTTCTCTTTGGTCCTGCTACCCTGAAGCCCAGTAGAGGGCAGTTGGGGAAGAGGTGGGGAAGAGGTGGGGAAGGGGGGAGACGGCAGAGATGAGCCCCAGCCTCTCATGTTTGGTACTACTTTCCTTCACCTGAGCTCTCCTACTTTCTTCTCCCTTCCCCTGGGGCTAGGGAAGGGTTTGGGAAGACAGGTGTGCTCAACAGGGTGTGGGCCAGGGGGACCCTCAGGCCTCCCCTGGCTGAGGTGGGAAGATCAAGGCCCTGCAGCCTCCCTCTGGACTGGGTCAACTGGAGAGGGCCTGAGAAGACAGACTCCTTAGAGAACCAAAGAGCAGCAGAGAGAAAATGTCAGCCTGGCCAGCAGGTTCCTGGGCCCACGAACCACAGGCCCCTCCCCACCAAATGCAGACAAATCCTTCCTGACCCCATACAGGGACTACAACCCCCTCCTTTCCCCCCCACATGCAGTAGACCACAGCTGCTGTGCCCCCCTCCACCATGTAGCCACCAAAAATGATGATTACAAAAAATGTCTGTGGCACAGTTGAGTGAAGAAAGCAGGACACAGCACAGTGTGTGCAGTTATAGTGCCAGGGTGTAAAACATTGAGAAAGGACGATGGCAGAGGCTAGGAGCACAGGCTCTCCAGCCAGCCCACCTAGGTCCAAACCCAGCTCTGCCTCAAGTAAGCTGCATGACCTTGGTGAGTCACTCGACCTTCCTGCACCTCAGTTTCCTCCTCTGTGAGACAGAGATGACTAATGTGAGCACCCAGATCGAGTGAGTTAGTCCTCAGAAAGCACTTAGAACAGGGCCTCCACGATAGAAGCCACTGGGACGTGAGCCCCAGAAGGGTACGGACTTTTACCTCTTTATTCATAACTTTATCCCTGCACCTAGAACAACATCTAGCACATAAGAGGTACACATATTTGTTGAATGAGTGAATTGGGGAGGGGGGAACACATGAATCAATCAGAGGCTGCCACACACCCACTCTGGTCAGGGAAGCAAACACACACACTGTAACTGTCAGTACAAGTCTTTCTTTCTGCAAACATTGAGCACTTGCTATGCACCAGGCAATGTGCTATGGGGTGGCTGGGGCACAACACGGGGATGAATGAGTCAAGGGCTCTGTGGCAGAGACTGCTGGTTGTTCCCATTCCACTCTCTCCTTCTTCCCTAGTCATGGAATTTTGGGCCAGGCATATAGCCATACAGAATAAGGGCTAGATATCCCAGCATCCCTTGCAGCTGGCTATAGCCCTGTGACTAAATTCTGACCAATAAGGTGTAAAATGTCAAATGATAGCTTCTGAAACTCTCTTTAGGAGAGGCTGGCACTCACTATTCCCACTCACGACTGGAAAGTGGATGAAATGGCTAGAATTGAAGCAGCCATGTTGGACTATGAGGGACCCATCACAGAGCAACAAGGTAGCAGGAGCCTGGGTCTTAGAGGATAATGTGGACCATATGGTCTCAGCCACCAATCAGCCCCAAACTGCAGACTTTCAAGGAGGAAAGAAATAAAACTTCTAAATTGTATAAGCCAATATTTGGGATTTTACTATTTATTACCTGCAGCCCATGCCAATCCTGATACTGACTCATCACTAGATGCTCACAGTCACCTGGTGGGGGGACATACAAGGAAACAAACCAAGCCATCCGAGTATGGTGATAATGGGAAGGCACAGAGTATTGTGGGAGGAAGCAAGGTTTGAGGGAGACCATAACCTACCCAGGAGGGGTGGGAGGGGATCTGAGAAGGCTTCCTGGAGGAAGTGACACCTACATCAAGTCCCAAAGAATGGGGAGGCATTTGGTGGGACATGGAAGGAGAAGGGTGAATGTGCTACAACTGAGACAGATATATGCTGAGAGTTTGGGGATCTCAGGGGAGAGGGGGACAGACAGAGAGGTAGGTAAATTTTATCCCAAGGGACTAAGAAAGATTTTTCCAAAGTGGGTAGAGCCAGGCTCTGAATGACAAGAAAGACTTTGACAGGCCAAGATTGGGAGGAAGAACATGCCTGGCTAAGGAATAGCCAAGTGCAAAGGGAAAGAGGCCACGACCAGATGGCAGGGATAACCTGGCGTGGTTGAGTGCAGTGTGCTCAGGGACGGGTTAGGAATAATGGAAGATGTAGGGGAAGTCATGGAACCTGTGTACCAGGTGCTTCATATTTTAAGTACGTAAGATGTATTAACTTGTTTAACCTCACGATGGCCTACCAGCTAAACACAGTACTATTATAATCTTTAGCAGATGCAGAAACCAGGCATGGGGAGAACAAGCCACTTGTTCAAGGCTGCACAGCAGTGCATGGCAGGGCTGGGATTGAAGCCTGGGCAGCAGGGCCCCTCAGCCTGCGTGCTCCCCCACTACTTTGTCCACTCTCATAAGGCAGCAGGATTCGGGGGGGTGGGAGGAACCTGCAGCCCTTTCTCTCTACCCAGCCTGACCACCCGTGTCCATACCCAGCGTCCTCTGAGGATGCATATTACTGTTACATTGGCTTATGGCAATACTGAGAGATTTTGATCTTGAACCTGAAGGGAAGGGGAAGCAAAAGAGCTCCAGGGAGGCCCAGGGAAGTCCTGAACAGCCAAAGAGAAAGGCAAATCTGAAAAGGGACCCCCTGGATTTATTCAGACAGGGTCTCCTTTCATTTCAGGGGTGAAATTTCCATCAGGAAATATCACATCTCTAATCTTATATGTATAATAAGGAGATAATAATCACTTATATATTAGTGCATTTCTTATGTTATCTCATTTATAATCCTGATGTCAATACCATGAGGTCAACATGCCCACTCTCATTTTACAGATGAGATGAGGCACAGAGAGGGTGAGTAACTTGCCTGAGGATGCCCAGCTCATAAATTATGGAGCTGGGAATCGCCCCAGCTCTGCCTGACCCCAAGCCCACACTCACAACTGCCTCACTTGTACAAGTCCTCTGGCATCCATGACAGAATTCTGTTCAGACGCTTCTGTCTCCTCCCCTCTCCCCCTTCCTCCTCTCCCATCCTGCTGCCACAATCTGTAGTCAGCATATGCCTCAAAAAGGTGACAAAGCCACAGACATCCTCAGAGGTTTAAAAACATGTAGTATTATTATGCAAGAGCTAAGAGAACCGTTGCTAGAAACACCACTTGCCTTACTTAATCCTGGCACATTGGAAAACCTGTCCTAAGATGTGAATCTGAGCCCCTGGGGCACCAAAGACCTTGGACTGGTTTTCTCCTCCATCCCTTGCCTCTGGGAAGGAGGCCTCTTAAATGCAGCTGAGACAGAGAAGGGCCTCTCCTGAGAAGGAGGTGTGGGTTCCCTTCACTCTACACCCAAACCAGGAGTGCCAAGACAGTTGCACAACTCCAGGGGGTGCCACTCCCACAGGGCAGCGTGCCTGTGTCAGTGGAGCGGCTGCAGGCAGCCTACCTCCTCACCGACGGCCCGGGTCCTCCAATGCCCCATTGCCCAGCTCGCTCTTCCTTTAGGAGCTTTGCACCGGCTCAAGTCTGCCCGCTCCAGGCCTTGTGGCATCTGAAGCCAAACTTGAGTCTGACTGATAGCTGCATGCTGAGTGGCGCGCGTCTGGAGTCCTTCCCGGGAGAAGCCCCAAGTACAGCCCAGTAAATCAATAAACAAATTAATAAGCAAATACTGCTGTCTGCTGAACCGAATTGGGACTCCCGGGCAAACAGATTTAAAATCAACAACAGACGGTCATGGGGCATGCCGGGAACCAGGGCACCATACCTGGGTGGAATTTTCAAAGCCTCCACCCCCCAACCCCATCCCTCCCAAGATTAGAAACACGGTTGGTGGTGGGGCCAGCAGGAAGCAGCCAGGCAGAGGCTGTTGTCTGCCAGAGCTCCCTCCTGAGCTTGCTCTAGACTGATGCTTCCTGTCAAGAGGGGGACTTGGAGCACAGCTGGCAGGACCTTTGATCTGGGCACTACAGATGAGGAGGGATGATGTGGGTGACTAAGGAGCGCATGAGGCACCAATTAAGGGAGCTGGCCCTTCACTGCTGACTACCAGCCACACTGCAGCAGCTTCTGTTCACTTCTAGCAGGCTACAAATGCAGGTAAAGGGAGGCCAGGCGGATGCAGGTGCTGGCTGTATGGGACTGCCCCCTGTGGGTGCCACCCTGCCACCCTGCCACCCTGTTTGTGAGAGAGCAGGTTCTGGGAGACCACAGCACCAGGTCCTCCAGGCAGGGGGGCCCTGGCAGAAGCCTCCAAGCCACTCCTGCCCCTGCCCCAGGCATGCAGAGGTCCACCCCCTGCGGTGCCCAGGAGGCCAGCGGCAGGGTGCAAACAGAAATGCCTGGACTGCTGAAAATAGACTCAAACCAATCTCAGGAGGATCTCCAGCCAGGCGGCCTGCAGCGCCCTTTTCTGAAAGGGCCTCCTGAATGCCCGAGTCTTCTCTTTTGTGCTCACAAATGCCACCCAATCACAGTGAGCCCGCTAAAGCTGAATAATAAGGCAGAGAGAGTGTCTGCCTGGGGCGCTGGCCTCCGGGCTGTCTGCCAGGGCTGTCAGGCCGCCCAGACTTCAATACCAACAGAGTTAAGGGACAAGAAAACAGCTCCGGTAAAGGCTTAGAAGCTCAGGAGGGAAGTGACCTGTCTTGTGAAGCGACAGAGTTCAGTCTGCCCAGGGCCTTCTGACACGAGGCTGTCGTGAGGCCCCATGCCCGTAGGCTGTCCCCTGCTGGGTGGACACTAATGGTGCCTGGCAGCCAGCGAGGCAGGCCTTGTAAGCACTGCCCTGTCTGTCTGCCCATGCCCCACGCTGCCATGAGCCTGGGCCCCCCTTTCTTTTGCAGCCAGTGGGGAGGGGTCCTGTCAGGCTACTATAGCTCTCAGCAAATGCTCTGCCTGCCCCAACACTCCAGGACACTTGGAGAATTCTGATCATGAAACACACTTGCTGGAAAACCTCTGGTGACCCCTCTTGGCCCACAGACAATGTCAAAACCTTTGTGAACATCCCAACATTCCTTCGCTGATTCTAACAGTCATGGGTACCCGCTGTGTCCCAGAGCACTGTGGAGGAAGATGTCCAGGTGGCGACAGTGAGGAAGACAGATGTGGCTCCTGCTTCCCTGAGTTGCAGTGAGGAGGGGAAGCCAGGCTCTCAGACTCAGAAGGTGGCCTAGGGCAGGAGTCCACTGTGGGCAGCAGGGAGGAGGGTGACAAAGGGCAGAGGTCAGGAGTAGCCAGTCAGCCAGGGAGGGAGAGGAGGAAGCCAGCCTGCAGGAGGGTGTCTGGGCAGACCTAAACCTCTCCCTCTTCCAGGCTGGCATGTGAGGACAAAAGGCTCAGCCCCAGGCCCTGCCTCCTGCCTCCTGCCTCCCGGGCCACCTTCCCTAGAGAACTGCTCACTAGTCACCACAACGCCACCAAGCTTGCCTGGTCCTGGACTCGGGTCCCATACCAATCACCACATGAGAGGCAGAATTTAGAGAAAATGAGAGAGAAAAAAGAGATCAGCTTTGAGGGAACAGGGCTCGAGTGCAGCTTCCTTCCTGGCCCCAGGGAAGACAAGAGAAAGTGCTTAGCTGTGGGTCAGAGCACAGCCCCTGGGGCTGAATGCTGGCTTTACCCTCTACGAGCTGTGTAGCCTTGGGTGAGTCACTTCCCCTCTCTGTGCCTCAGTTTCCTCATTTGTAAAATGGAAGTAAAAATAGTGCCATCATTCATGGGGTTCTTGTGGGAGGAAATGAGCTGATGCCTATTTAGTGCTTAGAGCTGCTCCCAGCACACAGTAGGAGCTATGTGAGTGTGACTCCTTCTTACTCTGAGAGAACAAGGTGGCTGGGCCTCCCCCGGGGAAGGTAGCCAGGGCCAGGCCACTTCAGCAGGGTGGAGGTGGGACGAGAAGGGTGAAAAGGAAGTGAGAGAGGCAGGCGGGAGAGGCTGAACAGAACTTCCGCTCCTATCTGTTTCATCTCATGTTCTCTAGTTCCGCTTTTTCTGCATACTTGATAATGTACATAATACATTAGCACAGTTGTACATGTTTAGAGTTTATTAATAAGCAAACATACATTTACTAGGGATACATGCTGGGGATCTCCTGCTTGCCCCTGGAGACCCTCCACCTGCTCAAGGCTGCCCTGCATGGACTCCAAGGCCCAGGGCCCCTGCCCTCAGGTGTCAGGTAGGATTGGGCTCCTGGGAGGCACTGGGAGGAGATCAGAGGACAGGGGAATGTGCAGGCAGGGAACTGATTGTGCTGGCTCCATCCCTGCAGGGCCACCTCAGGCTTCCCTTTCCTGAGGAGCTCCTCACAAGTTGACTCTCCTTCCAAATTTTGCTAAGCACTCCCTCCCTCCCTGTGGACCCGGTGGTGGTCACAGCCCTGCTGCGGCTAGCCTCTGCTCACTGTACAGTCCCTCCTGGTTCCCTTACACCCGCACCTTCATAAAGAGTCCTTTGTAAATAAATCTTCTTACATTACCCAAATTTAAATGTGGCATCTATTTCCTGCTGGGACTCTGACCCATAGCACATCCTCAAAAATGTTCTACCCACAGAGGTGTATGATCAAAATATTTGGAGATGACTGTTAATGCACAGTATGGTACCCATTGGTGGTGCAGTTGGTGCCCTGGAATCCTGACCCACCAGGGCAATCTTCCTCTCTTCCTCTTCCCAGGGGAGGAGGGAAGGGAGCAGTTGTCAGTGTTTGCTCTCCCCTCCATGCTTAGAAGCAGCAAGCATTTAGATAGTCAGTGGAGTTCATCACTTGTGCTTGTGCTCACCAAAGGGTTTCTCCATGCCCGGAGCCTCATGGCTAGGAGTGGCAGGGGTGCCCTCCTGGTCACCAAGGCCTGCTGTCTCAGTCCCTGCTTCCTGTCTGGAGACTCGGCTATTGCTCAAGTGGCCAGCACTTGATGCATGCCGGGTCCTGGTAGCAGTGATACGGCAGCCTCTCCCTGGATAACGTGAGGAGACTTTAACAAAGTGTTTTTATGAAGGTGGAAGCTGGTTTAGTGAAACCAACATGGGTGCTGCACCACCCCAGGACTAGCAAGAGTGATGAACCCCCCCACACACAAAATTAACTGCTTGATAGCAGCTGCAAGCATGACCAGAGGGACACAGTCTCCCTGTGGTGACCTTGCAGGGAGGGAGCTGGGCAATAAATTCCCATCCTCCCTTTCCTCCCTTCCTCCAAACCCAGCTGGAAGCCAGAGGGCCAGGGAGGCCTGGGATGCAGAGAAGGCAGTAGTCCAGGCCAGGGGCCAGGCGGGAGCAGGGTGCTGAAAGGGGAGTGTGGATCAGGGGGAAAAGAGGTTTCCCCCCTGCACAGCCCTGCAAATGACCTCTGTTCCAGAGAGGCCTGGCCCCTACCCACAGAGCCACTCCTTGCCCCTGAGGCCCAGGCGATAACCATACCCACCTCCACACAACCCCTCCACGGGAATCAGAGCAGGGGGTGCTGGGTGGTGAGAAATGGCTGAGGCTTCGGGAGTGAGCTGGGCGGATCAAGGTGTGCCTGGAATGCCAGACGCAGAAGTCTGAACTTCCCCGCAGGCAAAGCAGCGCAAGGCAGTGACCCACTGGAGCCTGGCCTGAGTTGGCCCTCCTGGAGGGGAATACAGGCAAGAGGTGGAAGGGGAGATCTCTCTGTGATTCCTTACCAAGCTCAAAGAGAGGAGGGAGACAGGAGGCCGAAGATAAAAACGCTGGTGCCTCCAGCAAGACATTTAGGAAGAGCCCCCTGAGCTGTTGTTCACAAATATACGGCTCAGGCTCTGGGGTTCCCTCCAGAGCAGGAGGTTCTGGTGTTTAAGGCTCTGAACTAGTAGAGAATAGGCTGGCAGAGAAAGGAGAAGGGAGTTCTCTGCCCTTATCCCTGAGGAACTCAGAACTGGCTCCCACCGCTCTGCATCTGATGAACTATGCAGCCCTGGGCAGGTTCCTGTACTTCTCTGGGCTTCAGTGTCCTCATCTGGAAAGTGACACTAAGGCACCCACTTCCCAGGGTTCTTGGAGGAGCAAAGGCAGCAGCACGTGTGAAAGCATGTGTTCCTCACCAGAAGAAATGGAGGGTGGTGGGCAAGTGCCACTTTATGGGAAACCGAAAAGGAATGCCAGTCTCTCCACATGTCTGGTAGAAAGGACAGCACCTTTCCCTCACTCCATGAGGGTTTCCTGAGCATCTTCGTGGGCCCTCCACCCTGTGGGCTGCTTGGTGCATGGGAGGAGATGGGGACCGCTCTCACAGGCTGGCAGTCAGACTGCAGTCAAAACAAACACAGATACAACACAATATGAGAACTCCACAGGGCAGCATCCATCTTTCCCATGCCTCCATCCTTATACCCCTGGTCCTGGGCCTGGAACATCCTTCACCCACCTCTGTGCTCCTATAACTCATTTTACATTTTTTCTATTATAAAATATTTAGGACCTACATAAAAGGCATAAATAAAATACCCATGAAAGGCATGAAATAAATACCCATGTACTACCACCATCACCCAGTTTAAGAAAGAAAACATTACGAATACAGTAGAAGCCCCTTGGGCACCTGACCCAATCACATCCATCTCCCTAATTACTGAACGCCACTATCCTGCTTTTTATATTTACTGTTATAGCATATGTTTGAAAGTTACGCAATGCTGTGGTTTGAATGTTTTCCCTTCCAAAACTCATGTTGAAATTTAATTGCCATTGTAACAAATTAAGAGGTGAGACTTTAAGAGGTGATTAGGCCATGAAGGCTCCACCCTCAGGGTGGGATTAATGCCATTATAAAAGGGTGAGTTCAAGCTCCTCTTGCTCTCTTTTGCCCTTCTGCCCTCTACCATGTGAAGACAAAACATTCTTCCCCTCCAGAGGTCACGGCATTCAAGGCACCGTCTTGGAATCAGAATCACCAAACCTGCCAGCCCCTTGACATTGGACTTCCCAGCCTCCAGAACTCAGAGCCAATACATTTTTGTTTAAAAATTACCCAGGCAGTGGCATTCTTTTATAGCAGCACAAATGGACTAAGACAAGTAAAATATATATATATATATATATAGTATTGTTTTGAACCTCACTTGAGTGTCTTCAATTTGACATAAGTGGTATCATATATGGTTTAACTATCCGTTGCAAACTTGTCTTAATTTACAAGTAATACTGTAATTTGTGGATTATCCTGTTAATGTAGATCTAGTCAGAGGTTGGCAAACCTTCTGAAATGGGACAGATAGTAAATGTTAAGATTTGAGCCCATACAATAGTAGCTGTGCCCAACCTGTATTACGTGTAAGCAACATTGAAAATAATAAATATGGATGTTGGCCATGTTCCAATATAACCTTGTTTACAAAACAAGCAGCAAGCTGGATTTGGCCCATGGGCCATAGTTTGCTGATCTAGGCCATTCATTTTCATTACTGTATAATATTTCATTGTATGACTAAATCACAATGTATTGATCTATTGATAGTATGGTTGACTGAATTTTTGTTCCCACCTCTTTACTCCATGACTGCATAGAACTATACATTCACACCCTTTGATGTATAGAGTAGATGGAGAATATTTCCCCGGCCCATTGATGTTGGGTTTGACCTAATGGAATTTAACCAACTGAATGCTAAAGAATGTGATGCAAACAGAGGTTTTTAAATGTACTTATATGGTTTAGTTTGGCCTCTTGCAGTCCTGCCATTTGCCATGAGAATAGCATGCTCCCAGTGAGCTATTGTCTCTTTGGCCTGTGTCCCTGACTGAGAGCTACTTGAAGTTGATGAGAACCTGAGCAGAATTACCCCAGCTCACCTGCACTCTAATGAGCAAGAAATAAATGTTTGTTGTTGTAAGCCACTGATTTTTTTAGGGTTGTTTGTTACACAGCATTATTGTAGCTGACTAATACAGTGGACAACAAATTTAAGTTGTTTCCAATTCTTTGCTGTTATAACAAAGTACATACTTGTATATGTCAACTGGTGCACAAGTGCATCTTCAACTTTCCTAGTTAATTGCTTTCCAAAGTTTTGTACCAATTTACACTCCACCAGCAATGTCTCAGAGTTTTCATGGCTCTGCTTCCTTGTCAACACTTGGTTTTGTCAGATGTCTGCTAACTGATGGGTATAAAACTGCATTGCCTGTCTAACTCTTACTCATCTTTCCCTTCGTCTGGGCTGCCTTCCCTAATGCCCAGGTCTGAACTAGGTCCATATACTTAATGCATCCATTGCGCTTTATGCTTGCCTCTGTCATAGTGCTGGCATTGTATTTATCTATTAGCCTGTCACCATGCAGACTGCTCCTGTCCCCCAGCCCCAGTATAGTGCTCAGCACATATTAGGCACTTAGTAAATAATTGTTGAATGAAGGTTTGATGAGAAACTTCAATTGGGGTGGTCAGCTCCTGCCCTAGGGGAATGTATGAGCTGAGACAACTACCTCATCATACATGCCATACACACATCAAGGTCTCTAAATGGGCAGAGACGTTGCTTTTCAAGTGGTTATCACACTTGGGCTTTGAATGCAACTTGTTTTTATGCTAAAAAATGTGATCAGTCCAAGTTGGATCTCAGGGGAATTGCTAGAGTGATGTGAGTAAAACCTAAACCCTAAGGGTCTGGGAAGGTTTTGTGGGCAAATGCCATCTTTTAAAAAGTAGGTTACTCACATAGTAAATAGCTAGCATACACTTCATATATATATGAAGACTTACAACCACCATATGGGGTAAATATCAGAGGAGGAAACTGAGAAAAGTGACTTGCCCATGGTGCACAGCTGGTGAGTGAAGGATCTGGATTAATTTGAAGTTAGGCAGTCTGGCTTTAGGGCCTGCACTGTAGCCACCATCCTCTGCTGCTATTCTGGAAACCATCTCACAACCCCCCCAAGACAATTGCTTTAGACATCAAGGAACTTGGCACCTCCCAGAGACTCCCCATTCCCACTTTGGATGGCATGAGTTTGTTTGGTGCATCCAAGGTCACATCCAAAGGGCACAATTCTGAGAGATCCTTGGGTAGGCCATCTTTGTTGCCAGTCAGCGTGATGCAAAAACATGAGTCTTGGAGCCAGGAGACTTGGGGTTTAGTCCAAGCTTGGCCACAATCTTAATTTAGATTACTTTTGTTGAAAAAAAAAAAAACCAAAAACCAAACACTAATAACTATAACACTTCAAAACCCCCAAAATGAAGAAGAGAGATGTATTATAACGAATGGGTGGTGCTGGTGGGACACCCAAAGATTGGAACCAAGAATTGGACCATTGATAGAACCATGCTGTCATTCTGTCCCTTTCCTCTCTGGGCTAAAACCAACATCTCATTCCAGGGTCAAATTCCTAGGAGATAAAATCTGATTGGCCTGGCTTCAGTCAGGTGTTTTCTTCCGGTTCAATCAGCTGTGACCAGGAAGATGGGATCACATAAACCTCAGGAAGGGGGTGGGGGGACATTGTGAGCTAGGCAGATTTCTTTAGAAGGTGTCTCACAAAGTTACTAACTCACTGCAGACCTTAGGGAAGCCATCTTCCTTCCTGGGTCTTGCTGTTTTCATCTGTAAATGAGAGATTTGATCTGTGTCTGGTTCACCATTACATCTACTATCCCTGGCACATAATAGATATTTAATAAATATTTGTTGAATGGATGAGTGAACTAGGGTGAGCTCCATATTAGCTTCTGGTTCTGACAGTCTGTCTTTCAGAATTCTCCTATGTGAGATGTGTGGGTGCTGGAAGCTGGCAGTGAGGAGGGAGACAAGAATAGTGGACAGACGCTGGTTAGGGGTGCACAGGGACATCAGCTTCAGCAATCTTTTCTCTGGGCGTCTTTCCAGTGCCAACCCTCTGTCCTCACCAAGCAGCCTTCTGGCCAGACTTTGGCTTCTCTAATAAACTCTGTCCCTGGAGGGATAGTGCCCTTTATAAGCTATTAAATTGGCTTCCTGACAATAGCCAGCACGGTGTCACTGGGAAGTGCAGTCCAAAGGAGAGGACTCTGGATTTGACTGCAATATCCAGAATCCAGCCTCTTCCACTTATTATGTGACCTGGGTGGGTCACTTAGCCCCTCTGAACATCACAGTCTTCATTGGCCAAACAGATACGAGAATATGTGTTCTGCCTCGTTCATAGGACTGTTTAAGGGATACTGTGCATAAAATTATCCAAAATAATCGAACCATATTTGTGGTGTGCCAACTAGGTACGAGGCACAAAATTATGTGCTGAAATGGATTATTATGTAAAATCCTCACAAGATCCTTATGAGGTAGCTACTATTATTATCCCCATTTTATAGATGAGGAAACTGAGGCTCAGAGGTTAAATAACTTGTCCATGGTCATACAGTTGATGAGCAACAAAGTCAGATGCCACACTATGAACCACTAAGATCTTTGTTTGTGGTCCAGCTCTAAATAGACACATTATTATTATTAATTTCCATAGCCTAAACCCCCTGGATAAGCTGAATATTGAGGTTCCAGATCCGTGGAGCTGGGAGACCAAAACCCAGACTCCAAAGAAACATAACTTCTGGGTTTATTTCCACTGAAAAATGAAAAAAAAAAACCCCAAAAACTCATTCTAAAAACTACATGAATCAAGAAATCTGTGGCTATAAGTGAAAGTAACCCAGCTCAAATTAGGTTACTCAAAAAAGTGAATGCTTGAGGTGATGGATACCCCAATTATCCTGATTTTATTATTAATAGTACCCATTTTATGCCTGTATCAAAACATCACATGTACCCTATAAATATATACAACTATTATGTACCCATAATGATTAAAAGTAAAAAAAAATTTAAAAAGGGAATTTACTGGCCCCTATTCTGGAAGGACCAAAAGTGAGGCCCTGGCACCTGGAACCTGAGTTTTAAACATCCCCAGGGCATTCTCTCTCATCATCTCTCACAGCCGCTGCCCTGTGCATGCTGCCTGCCTTCTCTCATACACCATGAGCTTCTTGTCAGAAAAGGAACACAGTTGCCAGCAGTTCCAGAACCACATGTCAGCAACTCTGTAGCCAAAGCTGAGATGAGATTTCATTTCTGAGCTACAGATGAGAAAATCTCAGGAAAGGACACTTAATTGCTCAGCTCAGGTTATGTGCCCTCCCCTCTGAACTAATCACTATGGCCAGGAACATGTGGTTCTGATTGGCTGCCCAGCTTGGATCATATGCCACCCATGTAACAAGTGGGAATGGATCTGTTATCACAAAAAGGGTGGGGTATGGCAACACAGATGTGGACTCTGGGGGACTCTTTGGAACTTGGGTCACCCCAGTTGTATCCTCTCCAACTGGCAATACCAACCTTGGTTTCCTCCTGTATCTACTAATAAGAAGTTTGTGAAGTATCTCAAGATTGGCAAAACAAACACCACGTGTACTCATTATTAAATTGGAACTAATTGATGAACACACATGTGCACAGACAGAAGTAAAACTCAGCGGAAATCAAGCGGGGGGGTGGGGAGGGGGAGGGGCAAAAACCTACCTAACAGGTACCTACCTGATAGGTGATGGGCACACCTATAGCCATGACTCAAGCATTATAAAATGATCTACGTAACCAAAAACATTTGTACCCCTTTAATATTTTGAAATAAAAAAAAAAAGTCTATCCTCTTCTGTAAACTACTCCATTCGTAGATGTACCTCAACTTCCTTGTCTGCAAAATGGGGGCAAAAGAGCCTGCCCTACTTTCCTTATAGATGTATGTGAGGACCCACAGAGCTAACGGATACAAAAATTGCTTTAGGAAGAACAAAAGGCCATATTTACAAACACAGGATATATTTATTGATTTATTTATGTTCCTTTGTGTTCCAAAAAAGGATTTGAGGTAGCTTACCGAAATGTACACAATACAGTGGGATAAAAATAGATAAAATGATAGAGCAGAGGGAAAACAAGGGTAGAAAAATAAAATAAATCCAGGGAAAATGCTAGTACATGGAAACGTATGCTCAAAATCCCTGAACAAGTTCGGCTCTTAGCTTTCTCATGAACAAAGGAAAGTGGGAAACATGATCAGTTACAAAAGGTACAGTAGCCATAGGATAAAAGCAAAGCAGCATGCCAGAAAAGGCCACAGGGCTTATCTTGACACTAATATTTGACAGAAATTTCTTCTCATCAAAAGGATACTGTGGGATGGAGAGGTCTGCATATTCAATAATATTTAGATCTCTTACCTTTGGTTTTCATGATGTCACCTGACATCTACTTCAGTCTCATGTGGATTCATTGTCTATTTATGATTTGATTTAATTTAACTAAAAACTGGATACCAACCAAATAGCAAGCCAAAACATTCCTTTCATCTATTTTGCTTTCTTTTCTTTATATGGTAAAATGAACTTGGGTACCAGGAGTGGTACAGGAGTTTTCCTCAGTGAAGTATATGGGTAAAAAAGTTCGAGCATCTTGGCTTAGCTGAAACGTATAAAACTCACTAAGACATAAAACTGATCCAAGCAGGCTATAAAGACACCACTGCCTTTGCCTCAGAACTTGGGCTATAATCTGCTGTCCTGGAACAAAATTCAAACATAAATCAGCTTCCACTGTATTTTTAACCACCTACAAAATTCTTCACTTCCTGCCTGAAATGCTTCTGACAGTGAACGATGCCACTCTCCCTCAGCCCTGCCCTGAAAAGCTTCTCTCAGGGCAGTGGTGGGGACCCAAGCCTGGGCCCCGTAGCTCAGGCAAACCCAGAATGAGGCAAGGGATAGAAAAATGGTCTCCCGGGGTCTCCAGGGCAACTAAACCAGGGGTGTTGCTGGTGTGTACAGTGCTTTTGTACAAAGTTGAAAAGGGTGCCCCCTCCTGGCACAGGAAGCCCCTTGAGTTCGCACCTGGCATGCTTTCCCCCATCTCGGCCTAACCCATCTCATCCTTCCTCCAGGACCTGTAGCCTCCACAGAGCCTCCCTGGAATACCTGCACCATTCTCTTTTTTCTGAGCTCCCGATGCATCAACAGTAAGTACCAGACAGCTGGCACTTAATTATATGATGTCTGGCATTCACTATTTCACGTTGTCAGTCTGTCTCTCTAACTAGATGTAAGAGATCTGGAGGATAATGATTAGTTCTTATTTTATATCTCTACCTTAAGCTAATGAGGAAGACTTATGTCAGGGCCCCTTACAAATAACAAGGTTGTGAAAAACAGAATCTTAGGGTGTCAAAGCTGTCTAGTTCTCCCCACTGGGCCCATTTTGCAGATGAAGAAATTGAGACCCAAAGAGGAGGTTGACCTGCCCAAGGTCATGCAGTGAGAACCTGGCCTAGCCAGGAACGACCCCAGTTATCCTGGCTGCCATTGCAGTGCTCTACTTCCTTAAAAACTTAGTTCTAAAACCCCCAAATAGGTGGTTCAGAATGACAGCTCACTGGGGAACAAAGACAGACAGACAGACGGCCCACAGTACTCCATCTGCTCTTGGGCAGAATTCCCAGCACAGAGCCAGGCCAAGCTGCACTAAGGCTGGGCGAACAGTCCCCGTGGGAATCAAAGCGGGCTCTCTGTATGTGTCTGGGGGATGAAAGGACCTCAGTTACCTGGGGTGCTTGCATCCTCCCCAACACCATGGGGGTCACCATTGTCTGGAATGTCTGGGCACATGAAACTGTGATTGATGGTCTCAGCTGGAAGGACATGCCGAGATGTGGAAAGGGCATCTCCTCTCTACAGAGAGACTCTTGTGTTGGGGACTGCCTTTTGCAGTGAACTACACATCCTTGATAGCAGGAAACAACCCAAGTATTACCCCAAACTCGTAACAACGGATACTATACAATAGTGTCAAAGCTGATAAGAACCAGTATCAAAACAGTAACAAAAAATACCAGTGGCAACAATTGCTAAGCGAATCCATATAATGACAAGCTGGCAGCAGGCTCACCAGTCCTGCTGAGTCTCTCCTGGTCACTCACAAGTCACAGCACTGACCACTTAGTAATTCTCACAATGACCCTACAAGCCTGGCACGATGTGCTTGTTTTATAGATGTGGAAACTGAGGCTTAGTGAGATGAATGAAGCATCTTGCCCCACATCACACCGCTTCTAAGTGGCAGAGCTGAGACTGGAATCCAGATTAATCTCACTCTGAAAGTCTCCCCTTTCGTGACAGCCCATGTAGGCTCTCATTCCAGTCTCATTTCAAGTATTTTGTCCCATTATCAGACCTCTGGGACAAGGTTTGGTTGGGAAAATATGAGGCTTTTCAGGGAGAAAGATGAGAGTTTGCCCATCACTTTGCAGGGGAATGGGAGAAAGAAACAAGGGACCAACATGAGGCTCACCCAGATCTCTGTGGCTTTTTCTTGGTGCCAAACAAATGCAGAAGGAGCCACTTCTAAAAGAACACAGTGTTTTTCCTCCTCTTCTCACCTCTCCTGGGCTGGTGCCTGTGATAATTGGGATGCACAGAGTCTGGTTTTTCTGGGATTGAAACCAATGCTGTGAAGAGTGTTCTGACAATAAATGTCGTTGATTGACAGTTGATGGACAACGTTCTTGAGTAAGTTTTTCCTGTGCTGGGTGTTAAGCTGAGAACTGCACCAAACAACTGCTCAACAGCCTGCTTCCTATTCAGACAGAATTTGCTACATTTTCCCTCTGTGGGCCTCAGTCAGGCAGCCAGGCGAGATGATATCTCAGGTCCTTTCCAGCTCCATCACTCAATAACTCTATCAAGAAGAGAACACAGATCTGAAAACACTTTTCCCCCCAAACACTGAGTTGGGGTTATTATTCACACAGAAAAACACAGGCTCCAATGGAGAGATAACTGGTCAGGAAATAAGGAACTTCAATTCTAGTCTCACACTCTTTGACGCAGTAATTCCACTTCTGTGAATGTATCTTTTTTTTTTTCTTTTGGCTTATCCTGTCACTAAAAAGCAGATGTGTAAATTTATCTTAAAGAAAGAATCTAGGACAGAGCTACGTACACAAAGATGTTTGCTTTAGCACAGTTTGGAGGTACTGTCCAATAAAATAATGTCCAATGTGAGAATGGGATGTATTCACTTGGTGGCACATGCAGCCCATCACAGTGATTTCCAAGACATGGTAAAATGTCTGTGACAGTGTTTTACAAATTGCAGTTCACTCCCCACTAATAGGTCATGAAAAAAACTTAATAAGTCTCCTGCCACCAGCTTTTTAAAAAAATTAACTAGAATAGAAAATAACAGAGTGTATATCACAGGTGGTAAAGGTACTTATTGTGATCCTTTGGTTTCAGTTATATGGGTAACTGGGCCATGATATAAAATATATTTTTATCTTGGGGTCATAGTCAAAACATTTCAAAGGCCATGGACTGCGATGTACTGTACAATAGGATTACAAAGTATAAAATACTATGTGTCAGACCAAGCCTGGAAGGAATACACAGAAGCAAAGATAGGAACTGGCAAGGTTGGTAGGATAAAGGATGCTACTTCTCATTTATAAGTTCTCTGTGATGGTTGTAGGCTGTTCTTGCAACAAAACAAGAAAAATGAGTAAGAACAAAAGACAAAAAGGAGGAGTAACAATTATCAGACCCCAAAGGGCTGAAGGGCGCAAAGTGGGGCTTCCCGAAGGAGCAGTGCTCCAGGTTGGGCATTGAAAGATGGACAGAACTTGAATGGGGGACGGGGGTGGCCTAAAACAGGACGGGTGGTCGCTGAGGGATGAAGGGGATGAAGGGCACGGAAGTAGAAGCTGGGGTTAAAAAAAGGCTCTCAGTGATGAAAAAGCGGATTTGAAACAGGAAGGAAAGGGGCAGATCCAGCCACTGTTATTCCCAGCGCTAACTTTTCTCTCCCCACTCGCAGGCTGAGGCCCCAAACTAGAGGCTGCCCCTCATAATCATGGCCGCGCCAAGCTGGCCGGGCCCCTCAACAAGATGGCGACTGAGGTAGCCCCACCTCCCGCTGCCTCAGCAGCCAATGAGAGAGAAAAACACAAAGACTTGCGCATGCGTGGTGCGACTTGGTGCGCGCGTCCAGTAATGACTGGGGGGTTCCCGGCAAGTAACATGACTAAAAAGAAGCGGGAGAGTCTGGGCGTGGCGCTTGAGGTGAGGGGGGAAGTGGGGGTTGGGCCACATCATTAGCTGCCTTCTCCCGCGAGGTAATGGGTGAGCCGTGCTGTAGGTTGGAGGAGGAGCCAAGGGGAGGAGGTGAGGGCGACGCTGGTTTGGGAGAGGGACGCTAGGGGTGAGAAGGCCTGACAGGGTCCCCGGAGAAGGGAGACGGGAACGGCGGGGGAACCGAAGGGGAGGGAGCCCGAGGAGTTGCCAGATGGGGGAACCGGAGGTGAGGGGACCTCCAGAGGGGAAGAGACTTGGAGGTGAAGGGGAGCCCCGAAGATGGCAGGGCATGGAAGTGAAGGACCCAAAGGGGGGAGGGCATGGCAATAGGGAAGACCTGAGGGAGACATGTAAACGGAGAGTAACCAAAAGGGATGGTTACTCGGAGGTGAAGGGGATCCCAAGGAAGTAGGGACTTGTAGGTGAAGGGAACTCCCAAAAGTGCTAGGACCCAAAGGTGAGGGAGGTCATGCTGTTCAGTATGTTCCTAGTGGCTTCAGTATCCCCTGAGGTGGGAAATTTTTCCTCTAGGGTACTGGAGCTTGTTGCGGTAAAATTACTTTGGGAACCTTTGTAAAGAGAATCCATAAAGAGAATTCTGGAATTGGTGATGTTACCGAAGGGCTTAGAAATAATTTACTGCGTATGGAAGGGAAAGAAAACTGATGCATATTGAGCAACTACTATATGCTACTTTCGCTTCCATTCTCAGTTAATCCTCCCTGCAAGCCTGTGAGATTTGTACAGATGAGGAAACAGGTTTCAAGTAGAACCCAGGATGAAGTGGTGCAGGTGGTGGGGCTGAGAATCAAGCTCAGGTGGTCTTCCAGGAAGTACGTCTTGCTCCCCTGCTTCAGTTCCCTTTTAGGGCATCCTCCCAGAGGTTGCAAGAGAGGTACAAGGAATCTGCATTTTTCACTAGCCACACACACCCATGCTGGTGCAGGTGGTTTTATTAATAGTAGCACCCCTTGAGAAATGTTGGCCTACTCGGTAGGAAAAAAAGGTTAATGGAAATGTGAAACTTGAGGATAGTTTATGAACGGTGAAATGAGGTGGCACTATGTACTGGGAAGAGCATAGACTTTATAGCCTGTATTACCACAATAAGCTGCTATAACAGAGAAACCCCGAATCTCAGTGACTTCAAGAACAAGAAAGTTTGAGGTTTTTTTCTAACAGGCTAGAGCAGGGATCAGCAGATGTTGTCGGTTAAGGGTCAGTAAATATTTTAGGCTTTGCGGGCCATATGGCCTCTGTTGCAACTACAGTTGATCCTCCTTATTCATGGATTCCAGGATTATGAATTTGCCTACTGGCTAAAATGTATGTGTAACCCCAAAATCAGTACTCATGACGCTTTTGCAGTCATTCACTGGCAAATGCAAAGCAGCAGAAAAAGATTCCAGTCACCTGAGGTACATGTTCCCAGCTAAGGTTGAACAAGTGGTGCTCTGCCTTCTTGTTTCATCTGTCAAACTGTAAATAAGTATCCTTTTTGTGGTCTACTTAGTGCCCTGTTTTTTGCATTCTTGTGCTTTTTATTGGTGATTTTGCTTTTTAAAGTGGCCCCCAAGCATAGTGCCAAAGTGCTGTCTAGTGTTCCTAAGTGCAAGAAGGCTGTGATGTGCCTTACAGAGAAAATAGGTTCTTAGATAAACTTTGTTTAGGTTTGATATAACTCATGAGATAACTCAGCACTACACGTGCTGTTGGCCGTAAGTTCAATGTTAACGAATCAACAATATATATTAAATAAGGTCACTTTAGACAGAAACACACATAAAACAAGGTCTTATATGGGTCAGTTGCTGAAAATGTTGTGACCAGAGGGTTGCAAGAACATAACCTGGTTCAGTATTTGCTAATTCAATGTTGGCGGCAACTTTCTAGAACATAACTACGGGAGAACCAACTGTACTCAGATAGGCTGCCTTAACACAAAAGCAGCCTTAGGCAATACGAAAATGATGGGTGTGGCAGTGTTCCAATAAAACTATATTTACAAAAAACAGACAGTAGACTATTTGGCCCACAGGCCATAGTTTGCCAACCCCTGGTCTAGAGTACCAGGACTGTGGTGGTTCTGCCAGATTCCCTCCATCTGTGGCTCTGCTATCTCCCAGGGCCTCGTTATCACCTTCTCAGTGGAACCAGGATGCACCCTGTTGACGTGTCCACTGGCAGGGAAAGAGAGAATGGAGGAAGCACACCCACTATCTTAAGGATCCTGGGCCCAAACTGCCCACTTTCCATTGGCAAGAACAAAGATGTGCAGTCCCACCTAACTGCAAGGAAACTGCAGGGAAATGCATTCACCAGTCAGGAGGCCACATGCCCAGCTGTGGCTCAATTACTGTGGAAGAAAGGACTAGCGTGTTTTAGCGGATAGTCTGCAGTCTCCACGGCAGATTGCACCTTACCTCACTTCACAGTGTGGTTGTGAGGATTAAATGAGACAATATGTGTAAAATGCCTAGCACAGAATTGGTAATCAATAAATGGTAGCTCTTTCTTATTAGTAGCCTTTGTAGTTCTTTTGCATCCTTCTACATGGTTAAGTCAACCCCCTTGTTTGGGCTTTAGTTTCCTCATCTGTAACTGAAGGACTTAAACTTCACCAGGGCTTACACATTCACTGACTGTGGGCCAAATACAGATCACAGATGACTTTTGTTTTGCTGACACAGATTTTTAAAAAGTGTTTTGAATTTGGTGGGGCATGTGTTTTCTTAGTGCCTTATACCGTGGCAGATTCACCCATCTTTTTTTTACCCTCTTCATACCACTGTAGATATTTATATTTGCCATCTTGGTCTCTGAGGTTACTTTTTGCTTGGATGTTTAAAGATTTGAGATCTGTAACTGTGTGCCTTGGAAAAAGCCTGGCATCTGGCTGTCTCCCCACCTTGCTCTTCTGTGGCCCCCAGCAGATCTGAGTATTGAATGTGCAGTGATGCTCAGTAGCAGTAGATATTGTCCTCTTATTAAAAGTCGTGTGCTCAGAGCCAATGAAGTGGTGATTTAATCAAAAATGTTTGTGAATCTGACGAGTGCAATAAAACCCCCACAAGTGAGTGATCTTGGCACCTGCAAACAGTCTCCACTTGTAATGAAGCAATTACCAAGCAGTCGGCACTGGCTCAGGCCAGCTGTACCTCACAGTCACCTCTTAGGACCACCAAGGCACCTTCTAGCTTCCCCAGTTATGGTTCTTTTTGAGGTCTTTTTATCCAACTCATTTGCCACCATGTGAGATCTTAGAGTTGGAAAAAACTGGCTGTGAGTTTTAGCTTCTGAGAGTTTATTCTGAATAACAAGAGAAAATTATAGTTCAGATGAGAAATCACCAGCCCTGGTACTGATTTTAATGTTGTGTGGGAGGAAGGAAAGATTATATTTCAGTCTAAACTGATGGGAGGATTCTGGCTGAGGGAAAGGTTGCGTTTCAGTCTAAACTGATAGGGGGATTTTGGCTGATGTAGAACCTATTTATGTTTTTTGACCTCTGATAGTAGTGAGCTGTTACTTGGTCACTTTTCTTTCATAGCTGGACTGTTCAACCTGGTGTCTTTAGATGTTTCAACGAGTTGATCTTAACAGATGTCTGGTGTCTTAGCTGACATCTTAAAGGGGATGTCTTGTTCCTAGTACAAAAATCTATCAGTTTGGAAAGCTTTTAGGTACAAGTTAAAGAAAACTGACCTCAGTGACTTAAGCAAATAGGAATATACTATACTTCCCTCCCATAGAAATTTGTAGGCAGGTGGCTACTGGCATTGGTTCAAAAGCCCAGCTGTGTCAGGGCTGGTATTTCTGCATGCTCTTAGCCGTTTCCTCATAGTCACAAGATAGCTGCCACAGCTCCAGTCATCATATTCAAGTTTAAGTCAGGAAGAAGGAGAAAGGAACAATAACAGTTTGTCCCTTTTATCAGCAAAGCATAAGCTCTCCCAGGAGTCTCCCAGCTGACTTCTGGAATATCTCCGTGGCCAATCCTAGCTGCCTGCAGTGAGGCTAGGAAAGCATCTATTGGGATTTTCTAACATCTGTAGAGGAGATGGGCAAAGGAGGAGGGGTTGGGAGTCAGTGTTGGGTTGGCCAATTTCACAGTATCTGCTGTAAGGAATAAAAGTTAATGGGAGTCATTTAAAATTCACTGGAATCCTTACTTGAAAAAGAGGGCAGGATCATGTACAATTAAGGAGAGGTAGTAGGCTGAGGGTAGAAAATGGCCTAGGCCAGGATGAGCACCAGGAGGAAAGGAGCCTTGACACTTGTAATCATTTGTTTAATGCCAGCCACTGCGGTAAGCTCCATGAGGGCAGAGAGGGGCAGAACACTAAATGTGGATGAAGACAGTCTCAGCTCTGGAGCAGGCTGTGCACAGGGCTGAGGAGAACCTACCAATATTCTGAGACAAGGGCTAGAAGCAGCTTAGTGGGCTGTCAATAAATATTTGCTGAATTGCCTTGAGTGGCAGGAGGAGGTGCTTGAACCTTCCACCCTGACGTCTGGGCCCAGTTGAGTGGTTCAGTGGTCAGAGCTTAGGAGGCCACAGTAGAGCAGGCGGTGAGACACCACCTCACTGGGGTGCCACAGTCCAGGGGCTGGGAGAAAGACTTGCAGCATGAGGAGATCGTTCAGGGGCCGCTGACCATTAAATGAGCCTCACCTGCTGCCAGGCAAAAGCGACAGGTCGCCATTGGGCAGGTGATTTCTCTCGGCAGCCTGCGTCTGGCTCCGTGCCACTTGACGGGGGTCAGGAGACTAAAACCTCATTACCTAACGCGGCTGGATGTCAGCATGTGTGGAGTGGCTGTTTGCCAGCATCTTAATTAATGAATTCATAAGGCTCGGGGTGGATGCCAGTTCTTGAAAAGTGCTTTGAGCCTTTCAGCAATGAAGAAGCTTTTGCTAATTTATCAAAAAATAGATATTGGGGGAAAGATGAAAAAACAAACCCCACACAACATTCTGGCCCAGGGACAGCTGAAGGCTTCAGGCAAGGACTGATTCGAGGCTCTACTTCAAGAGCTGACGAGCCTCCATCTCAGCACACCAGGGGCTCTCGTGGGCTTCAGCAGGGCCCCTTGCTTTCCTGACCGGGGCAAGGGTGAGTGTCCTGAGAAATGACAAGCCCCTTGGCTCTCTCTATTCTTCCTGAAAATTGTTCATTGATTAAAAATGGGGAAGGTTTGCTGTCCTCATCTGCTCAACCTGGGAGAGAAGGTTCTTATGGGGCCTGTTGATTTGGGGAGCCATGAGCAGAGGTTTGTTCTCTGCCCCCACAGAGCCCTACGAGCATCCTCCCTAGAAAAACATCCCTTAAACGGTATCAGCGTAATGGGCCCTTTGGGGTTTGAGGCTGGCCACCTGGAAAATTGAGACCCTAGACCCCCATGTGACTTGGCTGTGTGGCCTGGAGGCCCCAGATGGAAAGCCCCAGCACTCTTGCCAGAGACCATCTGTACAGGCGCTCTGGCTTCTTTACCCATTATAATAAATGTCCTAGGGCCTCGACGTGTGAAAATGAGTGGATTTCCAGAAATCCTGTTCCCAGGCTGCTGGGGCTAGAGATGAAACAGCTGACACCACTCTCCAGGCTGTGAATTAGCAAATGAAAAGGAAGGCTTTGATACCCATGGGGAAAGAAGGGTTTATTAGGCCCAACTAGCCCACCTTTTTCCTTCTTGACACTGGATCTGCTTTGTGTGAATTTTGGAGAGTAGGGTGCTTTGACAGTTTAAGTGATTTGGAGGAGGGTGCCTGCGGATGTTCATGAAGCAAGAGTTGGCTCAGTGTGAGGGCAGACGCTGGGCTCCTGTCTCCTCTGTCTCAGAGCAAACAGATTTCAGTCAGGTCTTCCCTCACAGAGTGTCTATCCTGCGAACAGAGACTAAACAAAGCCCTGTACAAGATTATTCAGAGTAGAGAGTCTGTTGAAGCCAGATCAGCAAGCTTAGATGGGCTTCAGCTGGGATGTGGAATGACTTTGTTCCACAGAACTCTTCTTTGTCATGAATGTTTTCATGAGGGATTTTGGAGAAAGAGCTTGAAGTGGTGGAAAGAGTGTAAGCTCTGAAGCGGAAAACCCAGATTCAGACCCCAGTTCTGCTGCTTCCCAATTACACAACCTTGGGCAAGTTGCTGAAAATCTCTGTGTGGGAAGTTTGCTCCTTTGTAAGATGGGGATAGTCCCTTCCTCGAAGGGTAGATGCAAACTTTGGATAGCACACATGAAGCGGCCCACAACCTGCCTAGCCCAGGATTAAGGTGTGGAGGTTGTGCCCAGGAGCTAGAGTCACTGCGAGCTGGTGCTTCTCTGCTTTGTCCATGTGAGGTGGTGGTTAAGGGCCCTGCTCCCCATTTACGGCCTTTGTGACCCTGGACAAGTTACTTCATCCCCACAGGTCTGAGTTTCCTCGTCTGTAAAATGTGGATAGTAATAATACTACCCACCTCATAGGGCTATAATGAACATTATCTGAGTTAATAGGGATAAAGTGCTTAGAACAGTGCCTGGCACATAGTACTACTACACAAGTGTTGGCTGCTACTGTCATTGTTGTGATTTAGTTTTGCATGGACTTTTGGTTTTCAGAGGCTGCTTTGACTCATGCTATGTCACCAAACATGTGGGGCTCTGTGACTTGAGTTTGGCTCAAGTACCCTGGCACCATTGTTCCTTATTAGAAGGTCTCAGTGCCCAGCAAGGTACCTGGCCAGGTGGGTGCAGGACATGCCCCATGACCACTGTCTGACCCTGGAGGCAAACCTGTTCCCAGCAACCTGTCACTCACTGGCCAGAAGCTCCCAAGAGCAAGGCCAGAGAAACAAGAAACGACTTCCTGAACCAGAAAGCAGAGTTGCCTGCGTGGCCTAGAGTCAAGCCCGAGGGTGCCTTCTGCCCTTTCCCAGAAGGACTGGCCCTAGACAGTGGCTTGTTAGGGAGTGGGCAGAGAGCCACCTCCCAGGCTGTCTGAATGCTCTGTGGGAGCACCATTCAGTAGGAGAACAGAGTAAACAACAGCCTGTGGCTTGTAATGTCTTGTTCTTGTCGACAGAATAAAAGCTGCATGTGAGGACCCCCACAGCAGCCAGACCTGGAGCTGGCACCCCCTCAGGGCCTAACTTGGCCGGTATGCTCGGGCAGTTATCTGTACGTGAGCTGGTACAAGGTTTCCTGCCCTCAAAGAGGACTTATTTGGGGCTTTGATTCCGAGAGGCTCTGCACTCCTGAAAAGATGCCTCACGGGATTTCAGGCAAATTTTACAGTTTCTCTTAACACAGTTTTATGGCATATAGGACCCCAGGGAGATTTCCCTAAAGCTCTGGGAATAAGGTGATATTCCCAAGCCAGGTGGCAGAAGGGATCGTGCTTAGCTCGCTCTGGGCTACTGAACTGCCAGGCCTGAGCAGACAGCGCTCAGAGCTGCGTCTGAAGGAGGGTTCTCAGGGAAGGCCACAGAAAGAGTCCCTGCCCCTCATGGCTGGAAATGAAGAAACCCTCTCTTCCCTTGGCATCTGCCAGTAGGAGTGACGGCTTTACTTGCCTGGGGCCTTGTCCCTGGCACCCCTCAGGCTCACAATGCAGCCTCTGCCGACCTTGACCAGTAGGCTGACTTCCCATCTTCTTTCTTCCATAGCAAACATTCCCACTTCTATGCAGAATCCTTGGTCTCATAGTTCTCTTCACTGAGCCTCTCCTCCACCGACCAGGCTTTGATTCCTTAGTCCATACTCAAATAATGAAAAGCAGCAGTTCTCATACTAACTGTGTGGCAGTATCACTTGTGGGCCTTTTTGTTAAAAGTACAGACTTGCTGGATACCAGTCTCCAGGGCCACCTCCTGCAGGTGCCTGCTACCTGAGGGATGCTCCTTCCCCATGCCCTACCTTGTATGCCTCTTTTCTCCCTCCCTTTTCCCTCCTCCCTTCTTCCCTGCTGCTCTGCTTCTCCTCTGCCTAGGCAGACTCCACGGCAGTGCCCACAGGCAGGTTTTAGCCACTGCAGGTCTCTGGGTCAAGAATAGACATTCCATAAGGACACCATGCACACTCACCCACCTGTTTCTCAGTCCCCTGAACTGCTTGCATAGGGTTTTACACACATCAACCAAGGCCTCAATCTGTGTGAGGTGCCAAAACTTAAGGGAAATTCATAGTACCGCCTTTCTTACTTCCTAGGGTGCCCTGTGACCCCTGCAGCCCTGCTTCACCTGCTGACTCATATGCATGACTGAGACACAGTGCTCTTTTTCCCTGTGTAAAAATTGACCTTGGTTTTCTAAGTATAAATATAACGAACAGACACCTCTTAATGTTACTGTACACTGGGGCTACCTACTCTCTGTCCCCACACTGTGCCTGAGTGAGTGCCATCTAGGTCCCTGCCTTGGCTGTCTCCACTTTGTCCGTGACAGTCACAGCCAGTAATGCTGCCCCCTGTAGCTCCGGGCAAGTCCTAGCCCTTGAGCCAGTTGTGGGCCAGCTGGGGCTCTTCCTGACACTCACCTACCATCCAGCCTCTTGCACAAGAGTCCTGGGAGCCTCCATGGCCTTCAGAGTGTAACCTTCCCTTCCCACTTGGTCAGATCCCCTTGATTGGCCCTCTTTCTGCCTTAGTCCCTGGGCTTCACATGTCTGCTCCCAGCTTAGCTGGATGCCAGGCCCCCTAGAGCTATGGTGTGGGTGAACCCAGACTCTGGCTGCCGGGTTCTACCTGCCGTTCCACATTTCTTCAGATGCCCACTGGTGCCCAGACCTCACCTGAGTCTGTTCTGCCTTGGACACTGTTCTCTAGTCCTCTCATCCCTAGGTTCCACCAGGGCCCGCCTCTGCAACTTGGCCCTGACTCCAGAGCCCCACCCCAGGTAGGATCATGAGGTTCCCAGCATGCCATGTCCTGAGCCAGCTGGGCAGGCTGGCCTCTGGAGGCATTGCTGTTCTGATGGTCTACTCTGCAGGCCCCTCCCTGCTGACCCCTCCATGGACTCAGAGGAATGGACACATCCAGGCCAGAGGGATTCCCCGCCTCTGCTGCCAGCTAGCAACCAATGGAGATTCCTCTCGACCTCACACCCCCTTCTATCACCTTCCCTTCCTCTTGCCACAAAATAACTCAGTTTCTCATTATTCTCCAAAGATTAAGTGAAAACCATTCTCTGATAATGATAGCAAACACTTACTGAACTCTTACCATGCAATGTGCTGTTCTAAGCACCTTACCTGTATTGCTTCATAGCATCCTCACCCCAGCTCTTTGAGATATGAAACGTGGTTGTCTTTGTTTTACACAGGAGTCAACTGAGACACAGAACTAAGGAACTCACCCAATCACACTGCAAGTGACTGACAGAGCAGAGGTGCTGCTCATAACCTGTGCTCCTTACCACTACACTTAACATGGAACCACGATTTCAGGCTTCCATGCACTTGGGCTCCCAACTGCTTGCCCTGCCTTAAGCCTTACATTTCTAGACTCTTCTTGACATGTGTCTTCTGATCTGGTCCTAACCCCTATGTCTTCTGTTCTGGTCCTGGCTATCTTGTCCTCTGTTGCCTTCAGCCTGGTGGCAGGGAGAAAGCAAACTAAGGACTACAGATTTACACTGGGCAATCTGTGCACTGGGCAATCTGCAAAAGGCATAGTCCATTTATATTTAGTTGAGAGTTGACTGAAAATCCAACCAGAGACTTCCTTTAAGGCCCCTTTTCTGGGACCCATCTTGCTGGGTCAGCTTTGCTCTGTAGCCACCACTCCTGACCCCAGTCACAACTAAAAGAAGCATCCTGACCCTCCCTACCTCTGCAGCCAGGTCCCCCGGCATCTCTGCACCCATTATTACAGCTGCTCGAGAGCCGGCTTCTGCTTCAGCAAATGCTGATGTTCGATTGCCAGCTTCCTGGACTGGGCCCAGAGCTGGGGACCCAGCAGGGTCACCTTCTGAGGATGGGTTTGTGGCCTACTGAAGAGCCTCCTGACAGCCTCAGCCTCCGCTCACTCAGCCCACATCCAGCAGCTGGGTTATAAAGAAGGGGAGCTTGCTATTTAGAAGGGAATCAGAGAGAGCTGTCAGCAGGACATAAATATTCATAGAGGGAGGTTAGGACTTGAGTCCCTAAAACCTTGATTTGTGTGACCGTTTAAGCCTCATTAAAAAGTGGCAAATGAAAGTGGGGATATTCAGTGGAACTGCAGATAAATTGAACTTGTTCAGATAAAGGCCCCCGACTGCCAGCTCCGCAGGCCCTGCCCAGAACATGATGGCAGATTGGCTTGGCCACTTGTGGTTTGCCAATGTCAATTTTAAGATTTTGCTTAGCATGAGTTTCTGGCCTAGCTCTGGGGCAATTACCACTTGTTTGGGCACCTGGTAGCCTTCCAGAGATGTTTAGGGATGGAAATCCCCAAACTGCTCCCTCCCCAGAATGACATGCAAATCAGGGCCTGGCCCATAGGATGGCAGGGAGAAATCTAACCTAGGACTAAGACTTGCATTAGGTAATCTGCAGAGTGTGTACTGATGTGCATGTGTAGTTGCTTCTCCTTCCTCTAGTTTCTTCCAGCTTCTGTGGGCATGAGGGAGGGTTTCAGACTCCAGTTGCTACATGAGACCTAAACCCCTTGGTCCCACCCATGCCCAACCCCACTCATTCTGACTAAAAATACAAAGACTGCAGCAGGCCAGGCCTTGTGGTGGGCACAAAGAGGAGACAGATGGCACTGTGACAGGAGCTACAAACTCAGGCACCCTCAGGGACCAGGCAAGCCACATACACTAGTGGAATGGGCCAGTCTGTGGGCTAGACTTGATCTGTGGGCTGCCAGGTTAGACCATCTAGGGGCTCCCAGAATTGGGAATATGAGGTTTGGACACAAACAGGAGGGGCAACCTAGAATATGTTCAGCCTCATGAAAGAAGGACTGATTAATTGGCCAGGGGAAGGAGGGTAGAACCCCCCCAGCTAAGGGCAGCTGGGAAGGCCTCATGGAGAAGGTAGAGCATCAAGAATTAAACTTTATTTGGGACCCTAAGTGGAATTTGGTGCCCTGATTGTAGCTTCTACACCACTTAAGAAGGAAACAGCAAGTCTCAGTGTCCTGAGGGGCTGGGCTGTATGCACTGGGGAGTGTTGCTGTGAAGGGTGGACCACATGGTGGCCTGAAGCACTGGTATCAGGCTGTCACTTTCCCTGAGCCTGGCTTCCCAGTGTTCATTTCCCTGCAGTGCAGGTTCCAGGAAGGCCTTGGGCCTCCCCAGGGACAGCCCCATCTCCTGGCTGGGGCTATTTCCCAGGACAGCCCTCCCTTTGGGTGCCCATTAGCAAAGAAATGACACGATTAACCAGGCAATTAACTCAAAGCTCTCCAGTTGCTCCCTCCCACAGGGCCCTGTTTATGGAGCTGGAGTTGGCAGTGGCTGGGGCTGCAGGGAAGGGGGTAGATGGTGTGTCATTTGCCAGGCCTTAGGAAGAGGGAAAGTGGCTGGCCCAGAACGGGCTGAGATGGGTGTTGGCCAGGGAGACAGGGAGAAGGCCTAGAGACCTGGAATGCAACTCTCCTGACACCCAGCCCCAGAATGCCTGCCTAGGGCTCCCAAACTCTGCCCAGCCTTCCCGGGAAGCAGGGATTCTTACTTGCAATCATTGATTACCGTCCCTGCAGGGGTAGCTCCAGAAAAGAATGGAGCAGAGAACTAGCTGAGACCAAGAAGGAGAGGGCTTCCCCATTCTGACTCCTCAGAAAAGTCATTCCATGTGGGGGGAGGGTCTGTTCTCCCATTTGTGAAACAGAGGTCATATTTCCTATCCCTCCCAGGGATGTGGTGAGAATGAGTGAAGTCAGAGATGGAAAATCTAGCATCATGGGGCTCCAAGGCACTATTTGGTCAGCTGCTGAGAGGAACACAGAGCCCTCTGAACCCTCCCAGCCACTGAAATCTGGGCTCTGGCCCACAGGGCTGAGGTGGCAGCAGAGCAGGCCTGGGCCAGAGAGGTGGCCAGTTAGACTCCTGGAGACTAAGTCAGACAGACAGGGAGATGGACTTTCAATGCCAAATGCATGATACCAGGACCCAGGCGCAGACAACCCAGTCCAGTATTTTACAAAACACTTTCCCACAATTCAAATATTTCCACAAGAACACATCTCTGAAACTCTAATCAAAACAAATGGAAGAAAAGGTACCATAGCTGTTTTGCCACACAAATTACAGCTACCTTGATGGTAGACAACATTTTTGCACAAGGATCAAATCAGAAAGAAATAGAAGTGTTCTTCAATTGTGTTTTCACTAATTTTTATTGATTCTCATAGATAAATATATATATTCTTACAACTTAGACTCCATTATCATCATAAGACGAGGCATATCAGTGAGGAAGACACCTTTACTTTTTGGCCCCTGGATGCCCAGTCGCCCACCCCACGTGTGTGTGGTGTGCTTTGGAAGCCACTGAGCCTTCTCACAGCATCTCATTCCATTCTAGGATGCGCCTGTGGGGCAGGTGCGTGCCACATTCAGGGCTCTGGTGGTTCTGTTGTGGGCCCAACTGGGGCGTTGTGCTGGGGAGACAGAGCTGACTGCTAAGGCTGCTCCTCTCCACCCCCTACCCGTGCCTGGCTCAGAGGGTCAGGACAGCTGAGACCCTGGTAATACCCACTGCTCTGTTTCCAGGGACAGCATACTGGGTGCCCTGCCCAGCAAAAATTAATGTGGAGGGGGGTGGCTCTCCCCAACCCAGTGTTTTAAAAGCTAAAAGGCTCTGCAGGGCTGGGGGTAGCGTGGGGGGAGGTGAAATATACACCTCTGTCTGCTTATATTTCAGATCGATGGGCTGGAGGAGAAGCTGTCTCAGTGTCGGAGAGATCTGGAGGCTGTGAACTCCAGGCTCCACAGGGCAGAGCTGAGTCCAGAGACTAGGTAATGCTCCTGCCCAGCCACCCTACCCTTCCCTATCCCTGCCCCTGTCCCTCGTAGCTATCCAGGGTCCCCAAAGTGGGCTAGGCCCGAGACAGAGAGTTTGGATCTCTGGCCTCTGAGCTTCAATCCCCTGCCTACCAAGACCTGAGCTCTTGTCCCCTTTGTCCAACCTGGTGTGCTGGCTACCCCTCAGGTGGGAAAAAGGAAATGGGCTTGAACCATAAAACTCCTTATCCCCTCACAGGAGGTCTCTGGAGAAGGAGAAAAACAGCCTGATGAGCAAAGCCTCCAACTATGGTAAGAAAGCTCCCTTCAGTTACCAGCCCCAACCTGCAGTCCCTAAGGGTTGGGAGGGGTCAGACAGCCTGGGGAACCTGACAAGGTGGCAGGTAGCAAGGGAGTACTTCAGGAGGGCGCCAGCCTCCAAGAGGCTATAGAAACCCGCTGTAGGCCCAGCAGCCTGGGAGGAGAGCCAGGTTTGCTCCTTTGTTCCAAGGGAGGACAAGAGATGGCCTATGGGTCTGTCTTCTCTTTGGGATGAAGGGGTATGGCTGTAGCCAAGTCCAGAAGAGACACATGTCCACCCAGACTTTGGAGGTGTGTCCTCCCCCCCACCCTACCCCCAGCCCTTCACACCCTCCCAGGAAAACCCTGCAAGGAAGGTGGGGGGTAAAGGAGGATGGACCTCCCACTTGGGTGCAGGAAGGGCTCCTGTGGGTGGAGCGATGCTGCCACCTTCTGGGCACTGGGGGCAGAGCCAGGTGGAGGCCAGGTGCACACTCACCCCGCTACCTGGAACTAAACATGTCTGGGCTGAGGGTACCCTGGGCCCCTGGCTCAGTCTGGCCTGCCCAGAGCTGGTTTGCAGGTTCCTCCTTTCCCCTGCCTTGCACAGGTAGGGTTGGAACGTCAGTTTCCCCTCAAGTTTAGCAATTTTCACACAAAATCACATCACCACTCAGTGTAGCCCTCACAGAGTACTAACCACTTGCATGTCACATGGAGGGAATGAGATTACGTACAAGTGTGGCTATGGAACAGCAGGACTAACCTCCTCTAGAGTTGAGGCCAACTGCCTCCTGGGTACAAACTGCCTCCTCTTAGCACCCCTAGTTCCTGCTCAGCTGGGCACCTGGCAGAGGGCAAAGACTCAGGAAACACGTGTGGCCCTACCCAGCACTTACTCCATTGTCAGGCCCAAGGAGGTCCCAGCTGTCCTCAGAGTTTCTAGTTGGCTGGATGAAACGCCTGGAAGGATGAATACCACAGACCCAACCCCGTGACAGGCAAGAGGACTCACTGGCGATGTCACACTACCTCCTAGCTTGGCTTTCAGGTGTGGCCTTTTTGGTGACCCCTCACCCACCCCATCCTCAATCTCAACTGCATTTGAAGAGAAATGGTTGAGCAACACTGGGCATGACCTTAGTAGGCCGGGATCTGTAGCCAGAGGGTGTGAGAATCTGGGCAGGGACAGGGTCATTTTTATGGGTAAGGAAGTAGCTGCAAGGGGACACCTCTGCCCTCAGCGTGTATACCCGCTTGTTGGAGAGGGAGAGACAGAGGCAGACGAGAGAAACAGATGGGTCTAATCACCTGTTCCATCCCCACCCTCTTTTTTTCTCCCAGAGAAGGAGCTAAAGTTGCTTCGGCAAGAGAACCGGAAGAACATGTTGCTCTCTGTGGCCATCTTCATCCTCCTGACCCTTGTCTATGCCTACTGGACCACATGAGCCTGGGATTTCCCCACAGCCAGTGCAGGCTTCCCCTCAGCCCTTTTGTCAGGACCAAGCAGGCCTTTCAAGCCTCAAGAAGGTCAAGGTGCTAGGGGCATTTCCCCCTGCCTTGGTGTTCGAGCATGGCTTCCTGTTGGCCCAGCCCCTCTTGCCTCCCTGGCCTGTTCTGGGGCTTGGGTCTCCAGAAGGACATGGTGCTGGCGCCTCCCTAAGCCCAAGGGAGAGGCAATAAAGAACACCAGGCTGCTCCTGTCTGCTGAGTAAATGTCAGGATCTGACTGCAGTGGGGTGGGGGGAGGGTGGTGGCAGGGTTGGCACTCAGGAATCAAGAAAAGATGTTCAAAGGAAAGCTCTGGCTTAGAATTCAAAAGGGAGGGACAAGGGTGTGCTGTGAAGGCAAGCCCCCAGCTTAAGTGGGAAATAAAGAGATGGCAGGAAGCACTTTCCAAGCCCAAATAGTACTAGGAGCCACCTCCAGGGCTGGGGCATTGCTGGGGCTGAGAAGCAGATGTTGTGCCACCTGTCTATCCCCCCACCAAACACACTGTCTTGCCCTCTATTCAATGCCATCGCCTATAATTATGGCAGGAAAAAATGCAGCCTGTGCAGCGAAGGGCAACCTGGGGACTTGACGTGGTCATGTGGAGATCCCAGGGGAGCACGGAGTTAATCCATCTTCGAGAGGCAGGCAGAGCTGGTGAGGCCTGTGAGTGGGCAGCAAGAGCCATGGTAATGACCAGACTTATGATGACAGTGGCCAGCAAATATGGTGGGCTTTGCAGTGAGAAGTGGCAGGGGTGGGGCTGATTGGAGGGAGGCCCAGGCAGAAGCACCAAACACAGACATCACCCACTGCCCCTAAGCACACCCTGCAACTCTTAACTCCCAGCTTGGCAGCCAGGAGGTTGGGAAGCCGCAGCAAGGCAGAGTCGAGTAAGGAAGGGCTTGGATGGCTGAGATTAAATCAATTCAGTAAGTAAAAACAAGGCAAGGAGCCGCCTGGGGAGCTAAGGCTGTGAAACATCAAGGAGGGACCCTCAAGTCCAGGGTGAAGGAGCCCAGCAATGTGTAGTCAGGCCTTAGGAGAAAACCAGCACCGGTGTGAACTAGCTGGTGGAGAAACTCTAGCCAGGAGAATCTGTATGTCCCCACCCCCAAGTGCTGCCCTGTGCAGGCAGAACCAGCCCTACTCAGGGGAGGCTGGCCAGGGTCAACAAAACCGTCTCTCCCTCCCTCTTTTCCCTCTGTCTAGTGACACTAATTGGTCTGACGCTTCTGTTATTTTAGTCACACAGACTGATCCTGGCTTGTCAGTGCCACCTTGGAGTGAGCTGTGAGATTTATGTAAGGGGGGGCAGGTTCATTCATTCTCCAGTCCCTGCATCTACTGGAGCTGCATAATTTCCCTGACTCTTCTCTGGGTTCCCTCTTGAGCAGCACGCAGCAGCCCTGGGAGCCCTGCTGGGCCCGGACAGGCTGCGATTAAACAAACCCTCTTTTCTGCCTTTTTCTTTGAGCAGAGCTTCCTCCCCTTCACCTCCAGCCCAAGCTGTTTCATCCAAGCCAGTCCCAGACCACAAAGCACTGAGGACAAACAGCAGCAGCCCCAGCACAGAGCCACACAGGCATTAAAAATATGTTTATCTTTAATGATCCAAGATTCTGCAAGACACACTGATATACCCAGAATTGGGTGGAAACACAGCATCTCAGCAGTGCTGCTGCCAGCCTGGGGGGTGGGGGCTGGATGCTGGCTGAAGGACCCCCATGGTGGAGTCAATTCCAACCTCTCAGGAGTCTCAGTGCCCTATCTCCATGGAAACCAGTCTGGCACTGGGATGGGGCCCTAGGGAGCCTGCATGAACATCTCTGAGAGGTATTTCCCATTAAAAACAACCACAGATGCCCTCCCCAACCCCGAGCTACTGCCCAGCTTCCCCTCCTCCCTCTCTGCCTCTGCCAAGATAAAGGAAATGGAGTGACCACATAGGGACAAACAAAAGCAGACTGTAAGTCCTATTGGGGAAGAGAAAGGGTAGCAAAAAGCTACACCTCCTGCCCCAAACTCTGCCAAGACCCTTAGGGTGGCTACGGCAGACGGTGGTACATGACTGCCTGAGGGCCAGTGCTACCCAGATCCCCAGAGATACACTGTTACTGTGGGGCCACTGCTGCTGGGGGAGAATAAAAGGCAGGTCTTCAAGGCTGCATTCTGTCCTCTAGAGCTGCCCAACGTTGGGATCAAAAGGGGATGGGGCCCAGGTAGGCTCTCCAGCCCCAGGAGGCAGTCATACCCAGTACCAATGACAGTGCTCCCTGGATCCTAAGGTGGTGTCAAGAGACATGGGGCCCACACTCCTCCTTCCCAGCCTGCTGGGACTGTCAGAGCTCTGGGCTAGGAAGAACTCCAGGGACGGCCAGGATAGGGGGAGGAGACAAGAAAATCTCCAACTGGGCATCAAAACAGCAAGTTCAAAGAAACAAAACCTTGATTTGTACAGCAGCTACTCTTGGCCCGCTCATGACAGTGGGTCTCTACCCACTCAGGACTGGCCCAATAAAAAGATGGGCAAAGCAGAGGCATGGCCACCCTCAGGGGCAGTGCATGGAACTCAGAAAAGTGAGTCTACAGGATGCAGGAGAGAACAGCAGAGCTCAAAGCTCCTCCACTCTCTGACATGTCCACCAGCCCCATGTGCCCTGGGCACTGACCTCAAACCTGCCTCAGGAGCAGCTTCCTTCAGGCTGAGTCCTGGAAGGGGGAACAGTTCCCAGGCGGAAGGTGTCCCAGAAGGAACAGGTAAGTGTCCTCTGAAGGCCCCTGACTGAGCTCTTCAGAATATGGAGAGGAGGCCACCACCCCTCCTGGCCAGGCTGCAGTGCTTCCCAGTCCCTTTCCAAGAGTGGGGAGAAACCAGCACCACAGACCCCAGGTGCAGAGCACCCTGTCTCAGGGAATGACAACACATTCTGCAGGGGTGGGATGTCCCAAGGCGCTCAGGCGCTGTGTCTGGATGAAGGAGAGGACGTCCTCCTTCGACAGCTTGTCCGGGTCCTGGGGCTTCTGGGAGTCATGCACACGGATGCCATCCCCCCACTCCCAGAAGAGCCGGCCATAGTAGCAGATGCTGGGAAGGAGAGGGAGGGGAAAGAGGTCAGAGGACTGCACCCAGGTGGCACAGCACTAAATGTTCCTAAGAGTAGGGGAAGAGGGTGGCAGGGGTCTGTCAGTGACTCCAGTTGACGGTCTTCCCTCTGGCAGCCAAGAGGTACCTAGTAGTCCCCAGCTCCTCCTCCCTGCCTCCCAGAACCAACTTTTCCCAACAAACAGATGTTGCTGCTAATTGCATGCAACTGTATTCCTACAATTACTGATACTCTTGGTTTATCTGTCTGTGCTTCTCTAATAAAACAGTGTTAGTGTGGTGACAGAAACAAGTATCAGTGACTAATTATAGGCACATTAGGGCTTTTGTCTAAACCTATGGCCAACAACCTGGCAAATGTACACTGGGTTCTGATGAGGGACAGCTGGGGCCCGAGTCCCACGGAGCAGGGCTGTGGGCCCTCAGCATGTTCCCACCACCAGGCCAGTGTCAGAACATCATGCAAGCAGTGGCTGCTCTGTGGGGCAGATGCACTGCCCAGATAGGACCTTCACACCCAGGTCCCCAACCATCACAGCAGCACTGTGTTCTCGCTGAGCTTACTACCAGGCCCAGCCACACCTGCAGGGGCTGTGGTCCCCACCTCTGTGGGGAGGAAGGTTCTCAATAGGAACAGAACCTGGCTCAGAGGAGTGCATGCATGGGCAGCAATCAGTCTCAGGACCTAGGGTATGCCTCAGGAGGGCTGGATGGCATCCCAGCAGGAGTCCTTGGGGCTGCTGAGGAGGCTTGAGGAGGGCTACTTACTGAAATGGGGCAATGGAGTCTGCAGGGAGGTCAAAAGTAGAAGTCTTTGTTTTCTTGTTATGGAAGAACTTCCTTTTGAAACTTTTGCTGAATCCCATAGTCCACGGCTCTGACAGGAGGAAGAGGGGAAGAAGTCCAGAAAGGACACAAAACACCTGTGAGGGATAGGTCCAGCCAGCATAGGGACATGGCTTCCTCTATTACTGTTCATCCTGTTCCCGCCTCCCCACAAAGCAGGCAGGGAACAGTCCAGGAGGAAGCAGCCTTCATCACCAGCCCAAAGTCTCCGAGGATGACTAAGAAAATTACTTCTCAACAACCCCACCCTAGTCCTGCCAACCTGCATCAGGGCAACATCACCAAGACTCTGACAGAGGACACAGGACTCTGCTAGCCAGAGAGCACTGAAGACAAAGGGATACAAATGGACAGAACCTCAGCCTGACTTTCTGGATCTGCTGCTGTCTACAGAGAAGGCCCTCTTCCTGCCATGCACCACCATGTGTGTATATGCAAGCTGAGCTCCTCTCCCCCCACTCCAACCCAACTCCCAGCACCCCTAACATAGACCTCTGACAAATGTCAGTCTGGCTGCTGTCCACCTTTGTAGGGAGCCCTTAGCTCTGGCTCAGGGAGGGTTTGGGCCATCCCCCTGGCTGGGAGAGGGAAGGAGCAGGACAGGGAAGGGAGCGGTCACTCATCACCCACCATTCACTGTCCTGACGATATAGAGGCCCGTGGGCACAAAGTGCCGGTCATCACGCCCTGTGTAGCTGAGCTTCGGGATGCCACTGGAGCCCTTGATGATCTTCATTTCTAACCTGATTTCCCCAAGTAGGGGTGCAAACAGGGGTGTGCACGTGTGCGTGTCAGAGAGAAAAAGCCTGAACGTTAGTCTTGGCTAATATCAAAATCATACCAACCAGAGAATTTTATCCTGGTTTGACATAAGAAGAAGCTGAGGCACAGAGACAAGTGAGTTAGTGGCAGTGCTGGGTTTACAACTCAGGCTCAGAACTCCCTCCTAAGCCATGGAGGCAGGCGAGTAACAGATGACCCTGCTGTGTCACTGCTGTTTGAGAAGTTTCAGGGTGATACTAATAAGGGTGAGACCTGAAACCACAGGTGCCCATGGCAACACTGTGGCCTCTAAAGAGTTAACAGTAACTGCCTCCACGTAAGCACACCCAGGACTAGACTCAGATCTGTGACACCCTCAAGCTGCTAAGAATATGAGGGAGCGTTTATGCCCCCTCTACCCCTCCAGGCTCAATCTCTCTCAGCACTGGGAGCTGGGATTTATGGTGTTTCAAGCAGCTTGCTGCTCAGCCCCTCGCAGGGACAACCGTAACTATTACAGCATCAATGAGCCAGTATTTCTGCCTGACACACACCCGCCCTGCTTCCCTCCTGACAGGGTGCTGAATCAGCACTCAGCCGGGGGGGCTCTTGGCTGCAGTGGTGCCACACCAAGGCAAGTTGGGTAGTGGGGAGAGAGGCAGTCTCCAGAGCCAACTCACCACCCCAGCCCCAACCCATCTCTACGAAAGCATAGACAATGAATCCTGGACACGGCCATGCCCCCCACCCCTACTCCCCTCCAATCCTGAGCTGTGCTGGTTGAGTCACTTACCTGACAAAAATCTTCTCCATCTCCTCCAGCCTGTACACCTCCTTCACCCTGCGGGTAGGGGGATGGAGAAAGGACAGACAAAGGCTTCCTGGGGGTATTCTCATCTAGGAGGCAGCTGGTAGGCAGGGTCTGCACCTGGCCTTGCCCTCTGCCTTAGGCCCTCCCTGGAACCACCTAGCCCACCAAGACCGAGGATGCCTACCCTGTTGTGCTGCTGTCCTACACAGACAAGCCCTAGGTTTCAGAGCTGCCCCAAGGCAGCTGGGGAGTGCAACTGTGGTTGCTTGAAGACAGGACAGAGAAAGAGGAAGAAAAGTCTGGCAGACAAAGATGTCTGTGCCAGCATTCCTACCCTATCTTCACCATCGCCAGGGGCCAGAAAACCAAGGACAAACCTGGTCTGTCCACATGGATTTTAGGCCTTGCTATAGCAGAGTTACTTCTAAATCGTCCTAATGGTCCTATACCCACAGGGGGTGGGGACCCCTAACCAGGATGCAGGGCTTCTGTTTGATGCCCAGCCCTCCACCTCTGGATGCAGGGCTTCTGTTTGATGCCCAGCCCTCCACCTCTGGGGGACCCTGAACATGCCTTTGGAACTGCTACTCGGTAAAGTCCCCAGAGACTCAGCAAGCAACCAGACCACAGGCAATGCAGGCCAGGTCCCTGGGAACTGTCTTCCAGGACCTAGCAGACAGGACATTTTAAATTGCAGACAGAAATTCCTTTTAGACTTTCACATGACATCTATAAAGTGTATTCTCAATACTGGATTTAATTTTAACTAAGTAAATTTACATTAAAAATAACAAAAATGATTTTGATAAAGTGTAAATAGACACTTCAGCCATATGAAGCCCCAAGGAGCAGTGCCCTTTTGGTAATAACCTCAGACCTCGGCCTACCCTGGAAGAGTCTGTTCTCCATCTGTCTTCTCCCTGACTCTGTTCTCTTCCTCCCTTCCCTCTCAGGGGCCTGGAACTTTCACACTACCTAACATGACAATAAACCCTGCCCTGCCCTCTCCCCAGGCACTGAGGGTCCCACTCCCTCAAAACATCTTTCTCTTTTTCATCTTCAAAACTCCCATTCCCTCAGCACTTTTCATACCTGAAAAAAATGAAAGGCCAGGTGATATGCTAATGATACTTAAGTGTGAATGGGTGATTCCTGAGGTGTGTCAGCACTCTCAGAAGTATGTGCATCTTAAACGAGGATGCCTTAACCCCTAGGAATGAATCTCTACCTGTGGAGGTTCCCCCATGTGCCAGGCAGGAGGGTGAGATACTCTGGGGAGTAGTTACCCCCTAGCACCCCCAAACAAATCGCTCACCAAGGACAGTCTTCTCTCTAACACCAGCTTTGCCTGGTTCTCTCCACTCAGCCGTCCCATCCCTCGCTGGACAGGGGAAGCACAGGCATTGGCCGGACAGAAGCAACAGGGAAGGAGGATCTGGGAGGGGAGCGACCATATGCTCACCTGATGGGATTCATGTCAGGCCGACTAGGCTTGGAAACAGCTTTCACAAATTTCTCAGCAAGCTGAATTCTACAATCCAAACAGAGTCTCTCAGAGGCAAGCAAGGGTAGCTCCACCAGCACCCCTGTCCCCACGGCGTTTTCACAGCACCAGTGGGAGAACCTCATGAATCTGCAGCAAAACTGCTCCAAGAACACCCATGTCCTTCAGGAAGCCCACCCTGCCCTTCTCCACGGATGTCTTTATTCGTACCCTCCCCCTGCCTGCACTCTGACCTCTAGTTACACTATGTCAGTTGGTTTTCCTGAAGTGAGCCTTCAGCTTTGTTCAGTCACCTCCACTGGAACTTCAAGCATCACCCGTACTGTGTGTGTCTGCCCTGTCACCCCAAACCATAGATACCACAGTTACCCACTCAGATGAACCAACTGAAATGGGACCACTCAAACACAGGACATTTCTTTAGAGGAGTCCTCCCTCTTCCCACAAGGTCACTCTTGCTCAACCTTAACACAAATACCACCTCGATCTGAACAGCTGTGATAAAATGGAGTGTGCTGGTATCTATGACAACCAAGGCTCAAGCCCTAGCAAACTCTGAAGTACCAACACCAATTTCTCACCCTGCCCTTAGGACCAGCCAGTGGGTGGGAGAGGGAAACTCTCAAGATGGCCACAAGCAGAGAAGGCCTGGGCCAAGCCCGGGAGGCTGCTGCCCACAGAGCTGCCCTGACCTACCCCCACCCTCCCTACCCTGGGGCCCAGGGTCAGACCGCTGGTTAAAGTGCTGCTCCCGAACATCGCTGCCGTTGAGCACGAGGACATCGAGGATGTGGATGGCACTAATCTTCCGCTGGGCCTTCCCCTAGAAGGACAAGTACACTGCCCACTCTGCTAGGCAACAGCCTGTGGCCCACGCTGCCTACCACGGCATGCTGGCCTCCATTCCACCTATGGCTGGGGGAAAGGTAGGGCTCTAAACACAGGATATTTCTCTTGCCTCCCTCCCAGCTGATTCTTAACACCAGTCTGACCTAAGCTTCTGAGCAGGAGGAGATCCGCAGCTTTGGGTAATGAGCCCCATGAACCTCAAACCCATTGAGGCTGCTGCCATGGTGCTCCAGCCAGGGCCCAGCTTCCCACCGTTTGCCAACTATTCCCACTGTCTGTTCTGAATGTCACCCATTTAGCTATAATACTCAAAGCTCTTGGAAAGTAACAAGTCTCTTCATTCCCAAGGGATCCCTGGTCAAAAATTCAATCAGCTGCTAAAAAATACCCATCAGGCCCACCAGGGCCCTCAATGCACGGAGATGATCAAGGTCCCCTCCAACACATACAGAGACTGTGCTCCTTCTGACCTGAATCTACTGTGGCTTACAGCAACTGCTTGAGGAGAAGGAGTAATTACAAAACCCTTCCTCAACCCTGAGCCCTGTCAACACACACGGTGTAAGCAAGTTAACTCAGGGCTAAGGGCCAGGCTCAGTGGTAGCCCAGTCCCCTTGCTGCAGGGCCAACACCTAAGCAGAACCATCTCTGACCTCCCCTTTCAGCTCATGCACAATTTCCACAGAGAGTAGTGTGTCCCGGGGCAGCTCTGTCTTCAGGTCCAACTTGACCCAGCGGTCTGATTGGCGGCCATCCCATGTGTAGATCTGAGACTTCTGTAGGCAGAGAGAAAGGGCTGGGTGAGAAGATTGAGGGGTAAGAGGCTCAGTTCTCAAAAGGGCTTTTAGTTGGCAGCTACAAGCTCATGGGGTTAGGAAATGTCCTAAGAAAATGTCTAGGAGAGATTAAGTTTATTATGCTTCAGCTATCGTGACAGTGGTGTTTTCCACTGCCTCAGCAGGACAGAAGTAGAGATCTGGCTCAGTCCTCTTACAGGTAGGGAACAGGCCCAGGGCACCATTCAAAAGACCTAAGTCCATGATTAGTGGCCCTCAAGAAAGATCCACTTTGGTGTGTGTCTGAGGTGGGTTTGGTGAAGGGTCCAGAGAGCAGAGGAGGAGAGAGAAAGTAAAAGGAGAAAAAGACAAAGCGTGAGAGGACACAAAAGAAGTAATGAGGGAAGAAGAGATCAAATTATACAGAAAGACAAGTCAAGAGTTGAAAGAAAAAGCAATGACTTTCCCAATTAAGATACAGAGCTTGCCAAGGCTTTCCCTCACCCCATTTTAGACTGCAAGGGGCCCAGGGTAACGACAGAGGGCGTCTTTGCAATATGGGATGGCACAGGGTGGTGGTGGTGGTGTTGCAAAGGAACGGCTGCATGGGCTCAAGCCAGATTAGCCTGCTGACCATGCTGCTAGCCTGGGAAGCTCTGTACCATAAAAGCAGCGGTGTTCCCTTTAGCAATGCATGGAGTTAAAGAAACAAAAATCATGAATAAACGAAAGAATGAATGAATGACACTTGGCAAACTCAGAGGAAGGAAATGAAGTTTCAAGAAATACCTTCACTAGGGTCAAAGCCCCAGCTCCTTGGTGGTGAGAGAACATGCACTGAGCATGGCACGCAGCTGTCCAGATTCCCACAGAGGGCAATTCTGCCATCCCAAGCTGGGTAGGAAGCCAGCTACAGACTCACCCCCAGGCCAATGAGGAACTTCTGCTCGCTACCAGACACCATGCAGCGGTAGTCGAGCACAGGACGGATCTTCTCTAGGGTTTTAGAGGTGAGTAGTGTGGGCTTGTAGCTGAAGATGTCGATCTCAGTGCCCTACAGCCGCGGGTCAGAGAAAACACTGCTGGGCTGGGGCAAGGGATAGGCATACAGTATGGGTGCCTATATGGGGGGGGGCAGGCTGAGAGAGGCAAGGGACGGGAAGCACTTGCTCTCTGAAACATGCTCCCCTGCACTCCCTCCTCCACCTAACCATGCACTAAGTAAGATCTATCTCCCTCCGCTTGGAGTGTTCCTGTCGGACCTATTGGGAAGGATGGGAGAGGAAAGAACACTGAGTCCGCACGTATAGCCTGATTTATCAGAGCTATAAGAAAATGTCACAAGAATGTAAAAGCTGCCCCTTCAATATAAAATTGAAGGCAAGGATTCTCGAGCAGTTGGTTTGGGAGCAGTTAAGTGATCTCTCTATCCCATTCAGAAAAATGCACACATTACTCTTTTAAGACCATCTAAAACCTCAGTCTCCAGTCCCTGACCCCCACAAAACCAGTATAATGGTCCATAATCTAGGCCAGATTTAAATGAGGCCCAGGGAAAAGCTGGAGGTTGGGTGGTAGAAAAAAACAGAGCAACAGAACTCTGAGGACCAGCTCACCAGAAACAGGACAAGGAACCAGGGATTGGGCTAGCCCCACTACGGGCTACCCTGGCAGATCCCCTGGCCCTCTGCCTAGCTGCCCTGTCTACGATCATCCCACATTCCATGTCTCCTCTGCAGGCAAATCCCACAGGACCCTGAACTGGCCAGGGCATGACAGCCAGCACCAGGGTGGCAGGAATGCTGAGCATAAGCACATGTCAGAACAAGAATCTTTAGTTGGCCTGATGTGCTCTTGAAGAACTGACACCATATGCCGCAGGTTCCCAACTGCAGCGGCCTCAGCCCAGGCCCTCCGAGCCCAAGAGGGGCACCTGCACAAGCCCTCTGGAGGACATGCATCTGGGGGCCTCAATGATACTGTCTACATCTAGAGACAGGCCTCCAACTTTTTATTTTCACCACAGATACCAGACTTACCTGGATTAGCTCAAAGAACTTAGATTTGGGGTCTGAGGAAGAAGGAGCAACTCGAGCCTGGTCTGGGATCTGAAACGAGACAGCAATGAGTTTTGATTTTCAAATGCCCTTTTGACCAAGGCTAGGAGTGAGGGTATGCAGGTGAGGGGATAGGTTCAGACTGGGGCAGAGGAAATGGCACAAAACAAAGGAGGCTGGAATGAGGGGGATGGAGGTGAATAATTCAGTCACTGCTCCCTTTCAGGCCCTGTGGCAGCACACCCCAAAGCACAGAGAAAGGGAAGTAGCCAAAATGAAACCTGTCCACGCACAAAGCCTGTCCTTTCTGACCCAGCTGCAGGGCCAAACAGGCAGTGAAAGGGCCAAGGAGGTAACTAGCAGCAATGCCAAGACATCTAGCTCTGGGATGCTGTGAGGGTAGCAGACATTTTCAGGCGGGGGGAGACCTAAGGCAACAGAGTTGGGAGTCAATCCCATTTTTCTCTACAGCTTCCCTGCCCTGGAGCAACAATGGGCTGAAAGAGATGCTCACCCCCCAGAGTCGGAGGCACTCTTTCCGGATTTCTGCCTGCCGAGGCTCACTCAGGGTCCTGGGAAAATGAAGCCAGTAAGTGATTAAAACCTCCAAGAGACACAGGAGTGTGCCCCTGTGCACCCCTCAGAACCCCACAGAGAGGAGGCTAATGAGTGAACATGTGCGTGCACACACAGAGGCCATGCTGCTATTGGTCCAGGGTGCTTACAGCACTCTCATGGCCCTCCTCTTCGAGACAGGAGCTCAGGTGTACCCAAATTGAGATTACCTCCCCTTCCTACCACAACAGAAAAGGAACAGACTGCCCTCCTGACCACCTGGATGCCAGAGTCCCCACACACGCTCCTCCTCCAATCACGCATCAGCACATTCTGGCTCTCCCTCTGCTGACACAGGCTACATTAAGCCCATCCTGACGGATGTCACTCTGCCCCACAAAGCTGAATTCGCTTATGTTCACCCCCTACCAGAGGTTTTCCCCAACCAGTCTGACCTCTCCCCTCTTGATCACTCTTTATTCTGGGTCCCCTGAACATCATGTATTCTACTTGTGCTATGCAACTCTACACCCCCAGATGCACTGTTCATAACTTGTCCTATATCCTTTTCCTGGGTTACTCTTATCTGCCCAAAGACAATGTTAAATATTTGAGGACAAGTTTCATGCCATTTACTTCTCTGGTGTCCTGCAGAGATCACAGCAGAGTACAAGATAAAAGAGTAGGTGTTTTTACATGTTTGTTAAAATGACAAAAAAAAAAAAACAGTTTGGGGGAGGAGCAAAGCGAGATCTTTCCTTGAAATAGGTGAATTCTGAAAAGTGGGCAACACTCACGTGTCTTGAACAAAGGCGTGGATTTTGGCCAGAGCTTTGATCTGCAGACTACAGTGGCTAGAAGAAAAAAAATTATTTGATCTCAGGATTACCAAAAAAGACAGCCAAAGGACATCAAGTCAGAGAATTTTAACCAGAGCAGTAGCCACCTACATTTCAGGGAGGGCCTGGAGGGTTGAGAAAGAACCACCTCCCCAAGCCCCACTCCCAAGGTGCAGTTATATGGGGCTTAGTAGAGGGTAGAGCAGGAGAACTGAGTCAAACCCTCCAAACATGCAGATCCCAAGTCCTACTAAAAGGAAAGTATGATCCCACCTTTAAATAATTTGAAAGTAGTGGTGAACTGATTCTAAATAAAGCAACAACAAAGCCCAGACCCAGCTCAACTATTAACTTCACCGACTCAACTCATCTACACTGAACAGCCACCCTTTCTACTTTAGTCTCCACTGTTCTTTTACACATAATGCCTGGAGCTTAATAAAAAATTATGAGACGTGTGATGGAGCATGAAAATGTGACGCACTGACAAGAGGGAAAACAGTCCAATAGAACAAGACCCACAGTTGGCCCAAATGTTGGAATCCTCAGATAGGGCTGTTAAAATAACTGCGATAAACATGTTAAAAAATCTAGTGGAAAAGGTGGACAACACACATAAAAAGATGGAGAATTTCAGCAAAGATATAGAACCTATATTTTTAAAAGGCAAATAAAAATTTTAGAAATGAAAAATATTAGAGATGAATAATTATTTTGATGGGTTTAAAATACTGAACATGGTAGAGGAAAGAATCAGTGAACTTGAGGACAGACAGGTCAACAGAACTCAAACTGAAACATAAAGAGAAAAAAAGTGAAAAAAACATAACAGATCATCTGAGGTCTTTGGGACAATAAAAAACTGCTTAACATAAATATAAATGGAATCCCAGAAGCAGAGGAAAGAATAAAACAAAAAATATTGACAAGATAATGGCCAAGAAATTTCCCAAATTGGTGAATGAAATCAATGCACAGATCCAAGGTCAGTGAACCCCAACCAGAATAAATACAAAGAAAACCACATATAAATATATCAAGGTCAACCTGCTAAAAATAAAAGAGAAAGAGAAAATCTTGACAGCAGCCAGAGGAAAAAAGACACATGACATACAGTAAAACAATAAGAATAATGGTTGACTTCTCATCAGAAACAAAGGAGGTGGAGAACCATGGAATAATATCTTTAAAGTACTAAAAGAAAAAAAATGTCAACCTCAAATTCCACATCCAGTGAAAATACCCTTCAAAAATGAAAGGAAAATAAATACATTTTTAAATAGACAACTGCTAAAGGAATCAGTCTCCAGAAGACTCGAACTACAAAAATAGGCTAAAAGAAATTCTTTAGTCTGAAGGGAAATGATTCCAAATAGAAATCTGGTTCTATAGGAAGGAATGATGAACACCAGAAAGGGTAAATATGTCAGTAAATAACAGGGACTTTTAAAAAAATTAGATATATATGTGTATCTTTAAACCTCCTTAAAAGACTATAAACTGCTTAAAGTAAAAGTAACAATAATGAAAAGTTGGGTTACTATAAAAACAAAAACACAAAGCCACAAGGACAGTAACTGCATGTATATTGTTGTAAGGTTCTTACATTGTTCATGAAGCAGCAGAATATTTTTGGAAGGTAGACTATGATAAATTAAAGATGCAAATTGTAATCTCCAGAGCAACAACTAACATAACACAAAAGGCATTTTTTAAAAAACCCAAGGAGATAAAAGGAATACTAAAAAATACTGAATTAATCCCCACCTGTAAAAAGGATGGAAGAAAGGAATAGAGGAACAAAGAGCAGACAAAATAAAGAAAAATCAAACAACCAAGATAGGGGATCTAAACCTAAACATTAATAATTACACTCAACGTAAATGCACTAACCACTCCAATTAAAAGGGCTGAGATTTTTATCCAGACTGGACACAAAAAGATTTAACCACATGTGTCTACAAGAAACACATTTAATCATAAAGACAAAGACAGAAGGACAGAAAAAGACCATGCAAACACTAAACTAAAGAAAGCTCATGTGGCTATATTAAAATCAGACAAAATAGACTTTAAGACAAAGAGTATTACTAGAGATAAATAAGATATTTCATAATGATAAAAGGTCAATTCATCAAGAAGACAAAACAATCTTAAATGTGTACATGCCTAATAACAAAGATCTCAAATAGATGAAGTAAAAACTGACAGAACTAAAGAGAGAAACAGACTACTCAATGATCATAGTTGAAGACTTTAATAGCCCTGTTTGCAATTGATAGAATAAGTAATCAAAATATCAGTTAAGATACAGAAGATTTGAAAAACACTATGAACCAACTTGACCAAGTTAACATTTATTTATAGATCACTATACTCAACAATGACAGCGGGAATATTCACCAAGATAGAGCAGATGATGGGCCATAAAATAAACCTCAATAAATTTCAAAGGATAAAAATCATACAGAGTACACTCTATGAGAATGAAGGGACTAAATCTGATAAATATCTTGAAAATTCCAAATTATCTGGATATTAAATACCACACATATATATAATCCATGAATTAAAGAACAAACCACAAGGAAAAGTTTAAAAATATTTAAACTATATGATCATGAAAAGACACATATCAAAATATAGGAGATTCAGCTAAAGAAGTCCTTAAGGGAAATTTATAGCATTAAAAAAAATGTATATATACATACATAAGTGAAAAGAAGAAAGGTCTAAAATCAAAGAAGCTAAAAAAAAGAAGAGTAAATTAAGCCCAAAGTAGGTAGAATAAAGGAAATAAAAGTAAGTGTGGAAACTCATAAAAAGAAAACAGATAATAAAATCAACCAGGTAAGAAGCTGGTTCTTTAAAAGATTAATGAAAGTGATAACTCCTAGCAAAACTGGTTAAGAATAAAAGACAGAAAACATAACACCAATATGAAGAATGAAAGAAGGAATATTATTAGAGCTTCTACAGGCACTGAAGGAGGTGACATTATTAATAACTTTATGCCAAAAAATTCAACACCTTAGATGAAATGCACGATTAGTTGAAAAAAACAAATTCAGTGAAAACACACACAAAAAAAACCCCCAGAAAATCTGAAGAGCCCTGTATCTATCAAAAATTAAATTTTTAAAACTTTCCATAAAGCAAACTTTAGGCTCAAACAGCTCCACTGGTATATTGTATCAAAGATTTAAAAAATAAAAACTACCAATGTTACATAAATTATTTTAGAAAATTAAAGAAAAAGAAACACTTACCAAGCCATTTTATGAGACCAGCATAACACTGATACTAAAACCAGACAAGGACCTCAAAAGACTACACAACTAGAGACTAATATTCCTCATGAATACAGACACAAAAATCCTTAATAAAATATTAGTAAATCAAATATAGGAATATATAAAAGTGATAATATATCACAACCAACTGGAGTTTATCCCCAAAATGCAAGATTTGTTTACCATTGGAAAATCACTCAATATAATTCATTTATATATTACTGGAATAAAGAAGAAAAATCATTATAATTTCTATAGATACAGAAAAAGTATTTGACAAAATTAAACATCTGTTCATGATCAAAAACTCTTAGCAAACTAGGAATAGAAAAAAAATTTTGTCAAGCTGTTAAAGGACAACTACAAAAACCATATAGCTAACATCATACCTTTTTTTTTTTTTTTTTTATTGAAACAGGGTCTCACTCTGTCACCCAGGCTGGAGTAGAGGCATAATAGCTCACTGCAGCGTTGAACTCCTGGGCTCAAGCAATCCTCCTCCTCAGCCTCTTAAGTAGCTGGGAGTACAGGTGTGTGCCACCACACCCAGCTATATTTTTTATTTTTTGTAGAGACGGGGTCTCGCTATGTTGCTCAGGCTGGTCTGAAACGCCTGGCCTCAAGTGATCCTTCCGCCTCAGTCTCCCAAAGTGCTGGGCTTACAGGCATGAGCCATCGCGCCCAGCCAAAAAACATACAACTAACATCTTACTTAATGGTTAAACACTTTCTACTTAAAATGAGGAACAAGGCAAGGGTGTCTGTTCTCGTCACTTTAATTCAACATCGTACTAGAGAAACTAGTCAGCACAATAAGAAAAAGAAATAAATGGCATACCAATTGAAAAGAAAAGAGTAAAACTATCTTTATCTGCAAAAGACATGATTTTCTATGTAAAAAATCTTAAGGAACCTACCAAAATCTACTAACACTAAGTAAATTAAGCATTCTCACAGAATACAGTCAACATGCAAAAATCAATTGTATTTCCATATACCAGCAATCAGCAATTGAAAAATGAAATTTTAAAAATACCATTTACAATAGCACCCAAACCCATAAAATTCTTGGGGATAAATTTAACAAAAAACATGTAAGACCTCTACACTGAAAACATTGCTAAAAGACAGTAAAGACAATCTAAATAAATGAATAGATATTTCTTGTTAATGGATGGGAAGATTCAACATTGTTAAGATGTCCATTCTCCCAAAATTGACATATAAATTCAATGTAATCACTATCAAAACTCCAGCCGGCTTTTTGTAGAAATTGACAAGCTGATTCTAAAATTTGGAATTTTACATATGGAAATGCAAAACCTAGAAAATATTGAAAAAGAAGAATAAAGCTGAGGAACATACACTGCCTCACTTCAAACTTCTTTTGTCAAGGTATAGTCATCTAGACAGTATGGTACTGGCAAAAGGACAAACACATTAATAGAACAGAACAGAGAGCACTGAATTAGATTCACCCATGTTCAGTCAAATAGTTTTCAACAAGGATGCCAAGGAAATTAAATGGGAAAAGGAAAGTATTTTAAATAAGTGGGGTTGGAACAACTGGGTATCTGTACGAAAAAAAAAACCTTGACCCCTATGGCACGCAATAAACAAAAATTAATTTCAGGCATATCATAGACCTAAACATAAAAGCTAAAACTATAAACCTTCTATATAAAAACTGGATAATATTTTTTATGACTTTAGTTCAGGCAAAGATTTTTTAGAGAGAAAAGAAAAATCACTAACCAAAAGAAAAAAATTGATAAACTGGATTTCATCATCAAAATTTAAAACTTCTGTGTATCTAAACTGGAAAGAAATAAAATTGTCTCACTTCACAGATGGTATGATCTTATATGTAGAAAATCCTAAAGGTTCCACAAAAAAACTGTTATAACTAATAAATGAATTCATTTATTAGTTAATAAATGCTATTTACAGGATGCAATATCAAATACAAAAACCAGTCACACTTCTACACACTAACAGTGAATACTCCCAAAAGGAAATTAAGAAAACAATTCCATTTACGATAGCATAAATAAGAACAAAATACTTAGGAATAAATTTAAATAAGGATATGAAAGACTTGTGCACTGAAAACTACAAAACATTGTTGAAAGAAGTTAAAGACAACATAAATAAACAAAAACATCCCATCTTCATGGATTGGAAGACTTATCATTGTTAAGATAACAATAATACCCAAAGTAACCTACAGATTCAATGCAATCCTGATCAAAATCCCAATGACAGTTTTTGTAGAAATAGACAAGCCCATCCTAAAATTCATATGGAATCTCAAGGGACCCCTCATAGCCAAAACAATCTTGAAAATGATGAGCAAAGTTGGAGGACTCTCACTTCCTGATTTCAAAACTTACTACAAAGCTACAGTAATCAAAACCATGTGATACTGGCACAAAAACAGACACATAAACCAATGGAATAGAATAGATAGCCCAGAAATAAACTCTTACATATATGGCCAAATGATTTTTCACAAGGGTGCCAAGACCATTCAATGGGGAAAGGATAGTCTTTTCAACAAACAGTGCTAGGAAAACTGGATATCCACATGCCAAAAGAAGTTGAATCCTTACCTAACACTATATACAAAAAATAACTCAAAATGGATCAAACACCTCAACATAAGAACTAAAATCATAAAACTTTGAGAAGAAAACATAAGAGAAAGCTTTATGACATTAGCAATGATTTCCTGGATATGACACCAAAAGTATAGGTAATAAAAGAAAAATTAGGTAAGCTGGACTACATCAAAATTTAAAACTGTGCATCCAAGGACACAGTCAATAGAGTGAAAAACAACCTACAGAATGTGAAATATTTTCAAATCAAAAATCTGATAAGGGGTTAATATCCAGAATATATAAAGAACTCCTATAATTCAACAACCAAAAAACCCAATTAAAAAATGGACAAAGGACTTGAATGTCTTCTCCAAAGAAGACATTCAAAGGCTCATAAGCACATGAAAAGATGCTCAAACATCACTGGCCATTAGGCAAATGCAAATCAAAACCACAATGAGATACCATTTCACATACATTAGGATGGCTATTATTAAAAAAAATGGAAAAAACAAGTATTGGTGAGGATATGAAAACTGAAACTGTTGCACAATGCTGATGTAAAATGGTGTAAATGCAGTGAAAAACAGTATAGTGCTTCGTCTAAAAAATAAGCACCCTATGATCTAGCATTTCCACATCTAGGTATATCTCAAAAGAACTGAAAGCAAGGACTCAAACAGACACTTGCATGCCAGTGTTCATAGTACTATTATTCACAATAGCTAAAAGGTAGAAACAACTCGAACAGATGAATGGTTAAACAAAATATAGTACATACAGACAATGGAATAATATTCAGTCTTAAAAGGGAATGAAATTCTAACACACGCTACATGATGAACTTTGGAAACATCACAATAAGTAAAATAAGCTAGATATTAAAGGGTAATTACTATATGATTCTATTATGTAAGATACCTAGAATAGGCAAATTCACAGACACAAAAGTATAATAGAGGATACCAGGGGCTGAGGGAAGGTGGAGATGGAGAGTTACTGTTTAATGGGCATAGAGTTTCTATTTGAAAAAGATGAAAAAGTTCTATATAGTGCATAGTGATGATGGTTGCACAACAATGTGAATGTACTTAATGCCACTGAATGGTACATTTTAAAATGGTTAAAATGGCAAATTTTATGTTATGTATATTTTACCACAATAAACAAATAATAAGAACTCAAAAAAATTTTAAACATTTTATTATCAAAAGACACCATTCAGAAAATGAATAGACAAGTCACAGACTGGGGAAAAATATTCACGACACACATATTTGACACAGGCCTTTATCTAGAATATACAAATAATTCCTATAACTTAATAAAAAGACAAATCAATTTTTAAATGGTCAAATGACTTAAAGAGAATCTTCATAAAAGAAGATACACAAGTAGCAAATAAGCACATAAAAAAGGGTTCAACATCATTAGTCATCACAGAAATATAAATTAAAACCACAATGATATACCCAACTACATCCCACTAGAATGGCTAAAATGAAAAAACTGACAATATCAAATGTTGACAAAAATGTAGAGCAACAAGAACTTCATACTTGACTAGAGGAGTATAAAACAGTACAGCAATTTTAGAAAACTGTATGGCATTTTTAAATAGTTAAACATACATCCATCCTATGACCCAGAATTTCCCACTCTTAGGTATTTATTCAAGAGAAACAAAAACATTTGTCCACCAAAAGTAAGTATGTATGTATGTATTTATTTAGTGACAGGGTCTCACTTTGTCACCCAGGCTAGAGTACAGTGATGTGATCAAAGCTCACTGCAGCCTTAACTCCTGGTCTCAAGTGATTCTCCTGCCTCGGCCTCCTGAGTAGTTATGACTACAGGCATGTACCACCATGCCCAGCTAATTTTTTCTATTTTGTGTAGAGCTAGGGTATCACTATATTGCCCAGGCTGGTCTTGAACTCCTGGCCTTAAGCGATCCTCCCACCTTGGCCTCCCAAAATGCTGGGATTGTAGGTGTGAGCCACCATGCCCAGCCTACCAAAAGTTTTGTACAAGAATGTTTGTAGCAGCTTTATTTGTAATAGCCCCAACCTGGAAATATCTCAAGTGGCCATCAGTACAAGAATAGATAAATGATAGTATATCCATATAATGGAATACTACTCAGCAATAAAAAGAAACAAACTAACACAAAATGAATGAATCTCAAAAACATTATGGTCAGGAAAAAAGTCCAGACACAAAAGTGCGCACCATATGATTCCATTTATACAAGGTTCTAGAACAGGCAAAACTAACCTATGACCACAAAAATCAGAAGAGGGGTTACTTTGGAGTTGATTAAGTAGGGGCACAAAGAAGCTTACTGTGATGATGGAAATGTTTTTTATCTTAATAGGTATGTAGGCTTACATGGATATATGCATTTGTCAAAACTAAAGTACACTTAAGATGTACATTTCACTTATGAAATTATACCTCAATTTTTTAAAAAAAGAAAGAAGAGTGGTTGGTTATAGGGTGGCTTAAACACTCTATGCTGTTGGAAGCACTGAAAAGAAGTCCAGTTCTGGCATGTATCCATGCACACCCGTAGCAGATGGCAGCATGGTTCAGCAAAAAGAAGTGTTATGTAGCCCAGAAATGTTACAAAATCCTAGCTAGGCAGGGCCCTGGGCCTGTTTCCTCATCTATAACACGCTGAGGTTTAGTGTCTGCTCCACCTTGGTGCCTAGCAGTACTATCAAGATGAGAGAGTTAATACGGCAGTACAGTGGAAAGTTAAAATACTAGGTGATGCTGGAAAAATAAGAAAGAACAGGATAAAGACTTCTTCCCCTTCTATGATTCTCCAGGGCCACCTCTCCCTTCAAACTTTTCTGGGAGACTTGAGATTGGACCCTTAGGTATGGCCTTTCCAATACCTGCTTGGCCCCCAATGAGCACTTTCAATTGGTTCACTCCTACTATACAACCCTCCAACCTACCTCAAAAACCTTTTTTCTAAGGCCTACCCACTGAGAGAACTGAGCCAAATGTCACAACTTTAAATTATTACCATTAAATAGGGAGTGGGGAAAACAATTAAAAAAGGTAAAGAAAACAGCATTCAGATCACCATCTGGGGAACTCACGAACTGACAGTTTTGGCACTTTCAAAGCACGTTGCACACTTGCCTTCCATCCATCTCCTGCCTCCAAACAGGGGACTTCACAAGGCAACAACCATGATGGTCTTTTATACACAACAGTAATTAAAGGGCAATTACTCCTGCCTCCAGGGACACAGGCTGCTCTCTGCAAGGTTTCACTATCATACTCAGGCTCCTGTGGGCAGGCCTACACCGGCCAGGCACCCCTCTGCCACCCTTGGGACAGGGCATGGCAGCAGGACAGGGGTCCCCTAAATAACCAAAGTCCCAGGGAGCCCTGGAACCAGCAGACCAAACCCAGTTACCAATTTGTCAGGGTTGACAAAGTGATACCAAGAGCCAGTCATTTAGTCCTTCATTCTCTAGTCTTCCTTAATACCCTAGTGGTGCCAGCAAAAAACACCCAGTTGGCTTACCTCTCATTGGACCGTATCATGTAGTCAGTAAATTCATGGTCTCCCTTGATCACCTCTAAGGGGACCACCAGGTTGACATCAGAATCAGCGTTCCGCAGCTGGTTGAGTTTAATATTCACTGAGAAGAGGTAATCCCGAACATCATCGATGCCCACCTTCAGGCCCTTGCACACCACATATCTGGCAGGAAATACCCTGTCACTCCACTGAGCAAGGACTTTCTTCCCACACATTCCTTTCCTCCATCCCCTTGTGGAGTCCCAAAGCTAAACAGCTTCCCTGTTCAACCTTAAGTCTATGCACAAGGAATAGCCCAGACTCTTTGTGCGGCAGAAGTTCACCTCAAATCCTTTCCTTTTATGTTGGGTTGTATTTCTACTCTCTATGGTGGTGGTTCCCAACTGCCCTGTGCCAGACAGGCTGAGTCACCACCACTTGGGGAGCCTGTTAAATTACAGACCTAATGAATCAGACTCTCCAAGAACAAAGCCCAGAAATCTGTGTTTTTAACAAGCAACCTGGCAATTGTTGGTTGCATTTTCTCTCACCTGGTGTGTGGGCACTATGTCCCACCTGGGATGCCAGCAGTGCCTCTGGATAGTGGTCTCCTTGCCCCTTCCCAGCCCATGTCCCTCCAAGTGTCCCTATTATTGGTCACCTTCTCCTGGGCCAAGCCAAGAATACCCCACATAAGTGTGGAGAATAAGGTTTGTGGAGAAGAAGGCAAAGGCTGACCTGACACAACACAGAATCAATAAGATCCAAGAATCCTGACTCCTGTTGGCTCTAATCACTTCTTTAAAGTCAACGTTCTTAATGTAGCTTGAGAGGTCATGCCAGAGACACACACTGGGATTTGCTGTTCTGACATTTAGCCAACTAGTCTGGCTGAAACAGAGACAAAGGCCTTACCTCTCTGAGTTGGCAGGACGGCTAGTAATGGGCTTGAAGAGACATACTCGTTCAAAGCAGCAGTACAGTAGGTAGATAAGCCCCACACTGAACGGTGTGAACAAGTCAAAGGTTTTACAGATGAAGTGGCCTCCTGGATCAAAGAGAAAAAACCAAAGCAGTCAATGTGTCTATTCCCAGAGATGGGTAAGGTAGTCTTGGGGAGTAAATATGACAAAGTCAAGGAATCAGCACCTGGGTCCATTTAAAATCAGACACAATTTGGGAGGGAGAATCAGCTTTAGAGAAGACTTTGAGGATTCTATAGCCCTTTCTTCCTCCCTAAATTCCTCATTTAGCCACCTGTCACCTGACATAAGGAGATTTTTAAAAATTTCCCAGCCAACCCCGGTACATGCTTGTCCAATAGGGCCTCTAGTGGGTCCTGGGGTGAAGAGATGGCTAAGGAAGTGTCACCTGTCCGGACAATGGACAGCGCCATAAGGAACTGACACAGCAGTAGCTGCTTGCTGAGGATCTCCTGCAGGTTCTCCTGCCCCTCCACTGAGAAACCCTGAAACAAGAGCACAGGGATTAGGGTAGGAAAGAGAAATGATAAGGACTGAGAAGAACATCCCTACCTCATCTTCATCGAGAGTTCTTCAAGTGTCTTCATTGATCTCTACCATCTGACTGATAAAGATACAGCTCAGTGTTTGAGTTACTTTGGCAAGGTCACGTGGCTGATTACAGATGGAGTGAGCACTAGAATCCAGGTTCAACTACTGGACCAGTGTCACTTTCCTGCTCTATCACTGTCAGGGAATAGAACCAAGTCTGCTTTTCCAAGGAGATGGTCCAGAAAATTTTTAAACCCCTGAGGGAATCCAGGGAAGAGTAAGGCAGAACAGAGCCAAAATACTGGCTAGTCACAGGTCAACCACAAGATAGGAAACAGAGTGCTCTGGTGAGTCCCAACAAGACCAGGAAGTAAGTGTATCGGGAACACTCTGCTTGGGCTCACTAACCCACTGTGCTGACTACCAAATAGCCCCAATCTGATGACAGGAGAAAAGTTAACTCTGATAGTGACAGTAATATCTCTCTCTGTTGACCAATACCCTCTTTCCTGTCCATGGAGCCTCTTCCCTCAAAGAATATGTGCTGCTATTCCCACAGTGTGATATTCCTCCTTGAGAGATCCCAACAGGGAGCAAAGAGCCAAGCTTACATAAAAGTAAAGAGGTGGAAGGTTAAATGGGAATAGTTTCAGTTTTGCAAAATGAAAAAGTTCTGAAAATCTGTTCCACAATAGTGAATATACTTAACATTACTGGAAAGTACACACTTAAAAATTATTAAGATGATAAATTCTTTGTTACCTTTTTTTTTTTTTTTTAAACAACTTACAATTTTTGAAAAAAGGAGGCTGGCCTCTGTTAAACTGGCCCCAGCCAGGCCAGGTCTCCCTGACTCACTCCTACAAGTAACAACTAAAGTTCTCAGGATCAATAATGTTTAGCAATGTCTTCCAGACTTAGAGATGCTTCTTAAAATGCATGCCTGATTATAAAGTCAATTAAAAAAAAAAAAGCCCAGGTCACCCTTCTACATTGCTAGAGCACAAAGACAATCCTTAAGTTTGCAACTCTAGCTGCCACACTGCAATGGTTGCCTCACAAGCACTAACGCACTGTCAGACCCCCACATCTGCTCAGCCAAAGCAGCCCTTCCCTCACAGCCAGCCCCAAGCCTATCTATCTGTTGTTCCCTGCTGTGCATAGTGTTTTGGTGAGCCAGGGAATCTTCAGATGCCATGCTGACATCTTGCCTGTCATCCTTCACTTTGCACACAGCTAATGCTTGAGAGGCTACCCAAAGAGCTCCAGAGGCCTTTCTCAACTCCAGCTATCTGACCCTGAGAGGGTCAGCCTATGAGAGGCTTAGGAGCATATAGACAGCCCCCACCAGGAGCAAACCCAAGATGACAAATGATGGAAATGTTCTTCCCATTCAGTTTTGTCCAGTTGATTACAGTCATAGTCCTTGCCTGACCATGTCTCACAGCAAACCAAGGCCCTTTGACAAAGTGATCTAACAAGTTCTACCTTGCTCCAGGCAAAGGTATTCACAACATCACAGTCTTTACAAAATTATCATAGAAAATATGTACAAAAAGAATAAAAATGCACATTCCCTACTATCTGAATAGTGGACTACTATCTTTAGGGGACAGTGAAAGGACCAAACAAAATAAAAGCAATTCTCAAACCTCTAAAATAACAAATCCCTAATGCATCACTCTATGGAGAAAACGTCACCTACCCCATCAGCCATCAGAAAGTGGACACCCTTGCGATCTGTGTTATCCAGGACAAAATTCCGAAAAGCAGAGATGTTCTCCGGGCGGGTGATATCTCCATCTCCATCAATACCACCCTCACCTGGCAGGACACAAGATTCACAGTCAGCTCATCTGCCCTACATATGCTAGGAGCTGGGACATGAGCTCTCTGGGACAGTGAATACAGGCATCAGGTGAGTCTGGAGACCTGAGGCCCATCCTCCAAGGCTGCCTTAAAGTGATGGACCAGGAGGAAGAACAGTGCCCTGCTATAATAAACCAGAGTTCAAAAGGAGTTGGCCAGCCCAGAGTCATAAACTGAAACAGCACCTTTCTCTTCAAGACCCAAGTTGTGTTTAAAGCACTTATAGGAACCAATATCAATTTTTAAATAAAGACTGTTGTGAAAGGACTTAGGATTTGCTGACAAATCACAGCAATCAAGATAGAGCAGAGGGACTGCTGCAGGGCTGCTGAACTGTCTGATACCCAGCCCATTCCACATGTGGCACACAGGGCTGGAGATGTCTGTGGGGTTTATTTGTTAATAACCCTGCCAGCTCTCAGCCAGAGATCAGGCAGTTTCATTATCTCCTGCCACCACAAGAAAAGAGTACTCCTAAAAGGAGGAATTAATATGGCTTTGATGAAAGTCTGCCAAGCAGAGTGTCTGACCTGTATTCTGCAGGCCTGGGGTAAAAAAGGACAGTCCAGAGGGAACCAAGACCCTCACGACATGGGCTGTGAACCCCAGGCTAAGAGACCTAGGAAAGAAAACACAGCATGTGGATAACAGCTGCTTCCAACCTGAAGTCCCCACAGAGGGGATGTCCCTCATACCTCCTAGTACCCTCCTCAGTGTCCCTACCATAGTAGGGTTCGAAGAGTTCACTAGAGGCAGAATAGAAGTCCTCCAGCTTGAAGTCATTAGGGCCTTTCAGAGTCATTCCAAAGCCCTTTGCGTGCCACTTCTTCCTCCACAGCACATACTCTGAAAAGCCTCCTGGGCCTGCGCAGACGTCAGCAAAGTACAGAAGCTCAGCTTCCCGGTCCTTCACCAGCAGCTTCTGCAAAGGCAAATGGAGGACAAGGGAGGAAGAGAAACAAGATGGCTCAATGGGGAACAGGACGGAGAACACAGGAAGAGTAAAACAAGCCTTTCAGCAAGTATAATTCAGAGCCCCTGCCAGGGCCACAACAACACAGGAGGTGTACCTCCCGTGATTATCACCCAACCTACCCTTAGAATACCCAGAATACCTCTCACACAACTAGGCCTAGCTTAGACTCCTAATAAAAACATCTTTGTGGGAATCTGAATATGTATTTTTTATTTGCTCAGAGTCTTTTCCACACCATATCCTCTCTTTCAAGAGTCCTACTGAGCAGAATAGATGCTGTAAGCCCCATATTACAGATAGGGAAAAAGAGGCACCAACACACAAAGTCACAAAGTCACCTGTTCACAATCAGTCTGCAACAAAGCTAAATCACAATCCAGTCAGCCTGACCTCTAGACCCAGGTCTTCCTGTCCAGCCAAAGTCTGGGGGGCTCTAATGTCACCCCCCCCTGCAAACAACAAGGACCTGCCTTTCCAGGCCATGGGCTCTGCCTTCCTTTCTCCCCTTCCTCCTTGGCTCTCCTCCCCTTTTGCTTCCCAATTAACTTTTTATTTTGGAATAATTCTGGATTTACAGAAAAGTTGCCAAGATAGTAGAGAGTTCCTATACCCTTCACCCAGGTTCCAGTTTTGTTAACACCTTACATAACCATGGGACATTTATCAAAACTAAGAAACCAACATTGGCACAACACGATTAACTAAACCCCAGACTTCACTTAGATTTCACTAGCATCCTTTTTCTGTTCCAGAATCTAATCCAAGATACCATATTCACTTGGTCTCCCTCCTTTTCTGCACTCCCCTCCTTCTTCTCCTGCCTTTGCCCAGTGCCAGCCAGGGAGGCTGGGGCAGGGCACAGTTGGAAGTTGACAAGGCAGGGAGGGAAGGAAATACGGGTGTGCAGCAACAGCAGCTTCTAGGCAACCCTCAGAGCACCCACCCACCTCAGGACTGACTAAACAACAATAATCATTTGAATCTTGATGTGATTACATTTTTGGCCCCTTGAGTAGCTTTATCTCTTAACCTCAAGTTTACGCTGAACCCAGAACTGGTCCATATGCTAGAGATGTCTGAGCCCTGAGCCTAGACAGTGAATTCTGCTCACTCTCCATAGCAGTGAGGATGCACCGTCTGCACTGGTGACAGCAAAAGGTTGAGCTCTACAAGTAGGTGACTGCAGAGTACTATGGTTGGCAGGAGGGGGCTTGGGAGCCTCAGCCTTCCCTCTCTACAGGTTTGGCATGGCCAAGTGCTTGTTTAGAGTTCTGCGACTCCTAGATAAAGATCCGAAAGCTTTAGGGGAAACAGGTATAAGAAATAAATAAATATACTAATGTTCACAACCCAGTCACTTCTAGGTGACTAGGGCTTTGCCTCTGATGATAGTTATCTGGCTTCATCAAAATAGTGAAAAGTCTCTACAGAAAGTGACTTTAGCTAAAAATAAATGTCATCATCCTGTGACAAGCCCACCCCAGGCGTGCTGGGACATATCAGTTCTTTTCCCTCTTCCCCACTACTCTACCCTAGCATTCTTTGTTCCTGAGCCATCAATTACTCATATTTTCAGATTATATTCATTCGCACACAAAAAAAGACCCAATGGCATTTGCCAAGAACATTATGTAGCACCTTCAAGTCAGCACAGTGGTGACGAGGCAGGGGTCACGAGTGTAAACCCTGCACACACTGCAAAGAGGGAAAACACTGATCCCTACCATTGGCCATGGAGCCCCAGGCTCCAGCCTCTCTGGGTGAACCACTGGTCCAAAGGAAGACTGGGGGAAGGATGGGGAATGATCAATGAGAGCATCTCGCCTCCGAAAAGAGGGCACAAATATGATCTCGTTCTGTGATTTCAAGATGTGTGGCCCTCACGGGCCATGGCCAGGAGATCTCTTCATAGGAAGGACAGCTAGAGTTCTCAGCTCTGCCACTTCCTTCCTGGCTGTGCAGTCAAGGGCAAGCACACAATTTAGTCATTAAGCTTGAGATTTCCTCAACTGTAAATTTGGACTAATATAGGTATTTCTCAAGGCTGCTGTAGGATTAAAGATCTATATTCAGTTTTTGTCTTCTGTAATGTTTTGCAGACAATGTTTTCTTATTTCAACAACATTCCCAGGCACACAAATCCCTGACATAATGTAACAGTTTATAATGTGCTTCCCTATACCCTAAGGATCTAATTTCCCTTCCCTCCCTTGTCTTCCAATTCTTGTTCACAATTTCCTTCTTCCCCCCACCCCACCCTCATCCCTTTTCTCCCTTTACCACAACCTGCAGCACCAGAGACCTATTTAAAAACTTCAGAGTCTGCCCCGACCCCCAACTGCCCCCATCACTACCTCCCAGCCTCTCCACACTCCAAGCTTCAAGTTCTCCTGCTCTCAGTCTATAACATGCCTGATCCAAGAGCCACTAGCAAACCTGGTTGTGTGCCTGGGCCTTCAGCCACTCCCTCCTCTGCTGGGGACTGCTTTAGTGTCTCTGTTCACCTGAAAACCACACCAAGTCTGCTGGGCTTGGCTGTCATTCTGGTCCTCAGGGTAAAACAGAGATGAAAAGAGAGAAGAAAACACTAGGGGCTCAAGAGAAATCATTTTTTATAGTGGAGTGTAAAGAAACATCTCTGAAAGGGCAATTCTCCATGGCCACTAACAATCAATTCAGGTCAAGAAGCTGCCTGAAGCATTACAAACATGGATGCCTTTTCCTATGTAACTAACGTCTCCACCCTAGACCTGAATGGTACAACCCCAGTGTCTACTTCATTTTCATGACAGCAAAAAGCAATAACCAGATACCAGCTGCTGGAGGCATTTACATTCAAAAGCCCAAAAAGATGCTGTGACTTCCCATCAGCTTGACAGAGCTCCTCTGCCAGGCAGGGGTTTAAGGGAAATCATTTGGAGCTCAGAAAATTAAATCAACATTATATCAACCTAATTTTCTCAAGATGCTAATTCCAAAAGCCCTTTTGTGCTGCCTGCTGGTAGTGGGAAATGGGGAGGGAGACCTGGGAGAGAAAAATGAGTAGAGGCTGGAGGGGTCTACATGCCAGCTTTGCCAGCATGGAGGAAGCAGTTAGGCAGGTAGAGCTGAAACATTAAAGAACTTGGAAAATAAGTTTCTTTAGCCGGTGGATAATCAGGGGGTCTAGTGGAATGAGGGTGAGTGAAGCAGAAACAGGTTTGGGGATAGCTGGCTCCTGGTTCTGTCATTGTCAAAGAAAACTAACTTACTAGAACTGGGTAAAAATGCTTTGAAACCCTGAGGGGAATTCTAGAATGGAATTTCCTTTTTTCTTTCTCTATCACTATAGAGGGTCTATGTTCAGAGAAATGAGAAGCAGCAGAGTAGAAAATCATTTTGCTCTACCACTTTCTGAGAAGGGCCAAAGCCTCATAATTATGATCCCACACAAAGCTTGTCCAAATAGGCAGGAAGGGAAAGTGGCCAGTCTGAAGTCACAAATCTTAGAGCTGGAATAGATCTTAAGAACCTTTTGGTTCTACCCCAGCCCTCTGGCAGGTTAGTAAGACTTATTTCAGAATGAGCCAGCTGAGGCTGGAAAAAGGTATGAATTTAAGTGATACTTCCTGCTTCATGAGTGCTGCACCTCTCTCTACCTCACCCCAACAATACAGACTAGATTTTCAGACACGATACTGATTTTAAATAGACCAGTGAAAATGCCCACATTTCATTCAACAGACCACATTTCCCAGCATACTCCCCTCTCATATCAGAAAATGCATCCAAATCAGATGATGTCACAGGTTTCAATTTGGAAAATAAGCTTGCTTTAAGAACTGTATTCACACTTCCAGTGTACCTCCACAGTAGGAAGGAGGAAGGCTAAAGCTCCCTGGTGGTAACTGGCCTCCAAATTTCAATGAGTAAGAGAGGCTTTACAAACATCCCAAACCTGTACCTTACCAGCTCTCAAATCCACCAGAATGTCCAGATGTAAGTACCATGGGAACAGGGGTCACATCTATCTCACTGAAAATGATATATCCAGTGCCTGGCAAAAAGTGGGGCTGGATACATATATGTTTGATAAATATAGGAGGGTGGCACAGGCCCTAACTCATGGCCTCACCTCCCTACTTCCTAGGCCTATAGATGCTACAGATGTGGATTTTGCCCAGGAATGTCTCTTCTCCACTGCTGCAAGCCCTGCCTACCTCCACTGGGAGTGAACAACAGGATCTGCAGAGTTTGGAGGCCGGAACTCTGGGACTGAAGCAGTTGCCCTGGAGACAACTGCTTACTGGGGCACTCCTGGGACCACAGGAGCACTGTGGGACTCTATCTGAGGATCTCAAAGCAAAATACCTCTATCACATAGCAGGAATACTCTCCTAGCATTGAAGAAATGGCAATTTCCAAGCCACTGAAGCTTAAGCCCACTTAGCACCATGAATTCAGAAGCAGAATCTTGTTCTCACCCCACAAGAATCCCGTGGATTTGTGAACATGCGATCAAACACAAAATCCATGTTAGCCATCTTCATTGCTGCCCTGCAACAAAGCAAGATAGAAAAGTGCAACTCAGGGGGAGCTCACAAGTGAAAAAAGAAATAAAAATTAAAAAAAATTTTTAAAAGTACACCTCACTACCAATAAATATGGAAAGCTGAGGCTCAAATGAAAAGGGGGAGCAGTTGTGCCAAGGGAGGGGAGTGAAACGTCAGCAAACCTGTTTAGGAAGAAGACTCCTCGGATCATCTCGTAGGGATTGGCCCGAGTCCGAGCTCGCCGCATCTCCTCCCCATCCAGGACATCAAACACACTCTGTCCAGAGAGAATCAGAACCTCAAGGTGAGCATCATCTCAGCCCCTCCAGGATGCGTCGGGGTCTTAAGAGCTGCAGAGCCCAACTCAGCCCTCCAAGGAGCTAGGCTCCCACTGCGTCTCAGCTCTGAAATGACTAGTTGTGTGACCCTAGACAGTTGCTCAATCACTCTGACCCTCAACTACTTCGCCTGTAAAATGGTAAAAAACAAAATGTAAGCAGGTGCCTGGCACATGTCAAGTGGTTAAAAATAGCACCTTGTTGCAACATACAGAGCCACCTCTGAGCATTGCTAATCCTCACAGCAAATCTGTTTCCCCACTCTGCACCAGGAGCAACTTTCCAAGGGACCAAAGTTCTGATCTCAAGCCTTACTTGACTGGGGCTCACTTAGAGAGAGGGGAAATAAACCAAGACCAGGGTTTTCTGAAGGCACCTACCACACAGTAGAGACCCCTTCTCCCCTCAAACTCCCCTCACCACCTTCCTCTCTGGAAAAAAAAAAGCCTCACATTACCTGAGTTCCAGCCACCTTATAGATATTCCCAACCCTATGGCTGCCAAATAATAAAATCTGTGAGGCTGCTCCGAGGCCTTCCTTCTTCTCCAACTCATTTCCTCCTCAGAGTTTCCCTGGCTCATTCTGCCCCAGACAATGTGCCCCCTGACCCACAATCAGGCCAAAAATTATCAAGGGGAGGTTAACATCCACCCAGGTACTTGACACCCACTATTTCACTTAACTCTGATAACAACCCTGAAAAGTATTTTCTCTCCATTTTGCAAATGAGGACATTCAAAACTCAGAGAAGCTAAAGCAATTGGCCCAAGGTCACACAGCAAAAGAGCTATAGAACTAGGATTTGACTCCAGGTCTGTTCAATGCTGAAGAATGATTCCAAACCTTTCGCTATACCAGGCCCCCTCAAGATTACAACGAACCAACCCCTCAAGTGGATCCATAAGTGGATCCACTTAACCTTAAGGACCACAGGGACAGCACAATACTACAAGGCAGGACAGTCACCAGGAAAAAGGACAACTCAGAGGTATGACCCAAGCTACATATCTCATCTCCAGGAAAAATCACAACCAACTCAAAAGGAGAAATGGAAATGCCCAGCAAGTCACCTCACACAAGGTTTGCAAGTCTGGCTCCAGCCACAAGGCCTTACCTTACATTGCAACACACTGTGAAGCAGCTCTTCCCCACAAAACTCTGTTTCATCTTCAATAATCATCTTTCTCTACAGAGAGAAGAAAACAATAAATGACCACGTGTGACTGCATTTGGGGGAATGGAGAAATTAGGGTTCCAAGTGAGTAGAGCAAAAAGGGGCTTGAGTCCCCACCAAGAAACATCAATCCCTGAAGGGTGGGAAAGAGAAAATCCTAAATCCCTCTGGCTATACTACAAGTGGCTGTGAGATGAAGTAGACCCCTGGGAGCTCTGAGTAGAGCACCATATGGACACAAGACTCATGAATGCTGAGACTGGGAAAAGCAAACAGGAAAGAGACATTCAAGCTGTCTGTGCTTGGAGTACAGAGGCAGAAGGATGGGGAGTGCCTCCAATGACATAAGCTTGTCCTTCCACCAGAAGTCTCTCGCTCTGTGATGAGTACAAATGCATGATACCAGGCACTGACCTGGTAGTGTTACAGAAAACAAAGATTCAAAGGGGTCTCAAGGGGATGTCAAGTCCAACCCCAGGTATGAGTGAAGCTACCTCTAAACCAATGACAGACAAACTTTGTGGTCTCAGGTTTTACGCTCTTAAAAACCATTAAGGATCCCTAGAGAATGGATTCTCTGCAAAAAAAAAAAAAAAAAAATCATTAAGGATCCCAAAGAGTTTTTGTTATATGGGATAGATTATAGATACATCATCTATTATCTAGAATTCTAATAATTCTATTATTAGAAATTGAGAAAAATTTTTAATATTTCTTAATTCAGTTTAAAAGAATGTTATATTAACATAAATAGCATATTTTAATGAAAAATAACCATATTTCCAAAAAAAATTTAGTGAGGAGAGTGGTGCTGTTTTCCATTTTAAACTGCAAATACATGTACATACCAGACTCAAGGAAAAGTCAGGTGAGTGCCAAAACTCAGAACATATTTTCCTGAAATCCTACCTTTCCTACAACCATCCAATCGCTCATTTCCTGAGTATCAGGAATTTCAGTGGTACATTCTGGAAACCATGACACCTGCTCACACGCACTGGGCTACAAACAAAAGAGAGCCAAGTAAGTCAGGTAAGACAGACCCTTGGGGCTATGCCTCAAATCATCAGGACTTCCCCAAAACAATCAAGAGGGACTGAGTGAGACTAAGAAGGGTCCAGGTTGCTGAGGCCAAATGCAGTGGTCAGACATGAGAAGTGAGAGCCAGAATTCTAAAGTTTAACTTCTGAAGGCCAACTCCAATTCTGGTTTGAATCCTTAGAAAACTTCCCAAACCTTCAAGGTTTCTTTCACTTGTTCCAATATTACTTGATGAATACTTACAACATGCTAAGTGTTTAGAATGCAGAGTTAAATAAGATACGGTCCTTGACCCAAGGGGTTTATAATAAGAGCAGTGGGAACACAGAGAAGCAAACAGGTGGTTATCACATACAATGTAAGTCTATGATAAGATAATTACATCAGGAAGACATAATGGCAATGAGTCTCACCTCCTGATGTCTTTCAAAGTGCTACTCATGAAATAACCCAGAAACTGGTAAACAGGATTCCTAGCCCATTCATTCTAAGACAGAGGAGAAACTGGCTGCTCTAATGGCTGCTTCCTTTTATTTTTTCAATTACTTTCTCTATCAGGCTAAAACAGTGGTTCCCACCCTGGCTATACATTAGGATCATATGCAGTGCTTTTAAAAAGTACTGGTGGCTGGGTATAGTGGCTCACGCTTGTAATCCTAGTGCTCCAAGAGGCCAAGGCAGGAGGATCACTTGAGGCCAGGAGTTCAAGACCAGCCTGGGCAACATAGTAAGACCCCATCTCAAAAAAAAAAAACCAAACAAGTACAAGAGCCTGAGTCCCACCTCCAGAGTATATGGTTCTGCTGGTCTGAGGAGGGGAGGGAACTGCATATAAGTTTTTAAAAGTCCCCAGATGATTCTATTGTGCAGGCAGGGCTATGTACCACCGGGCTAGAGAAATGTGGATTATAAAACCTAAACAGGTGGCTAACCTGCATGGCAGCTTCACATATTGCCTCTCAGGCAACTGTGGAGAAGAGATTCACCATTGCAAATCAAAGCAATGTGATTAAAGGTAATATTACATGCTCTGAAAGGCATAAAATGATATCACAATGCAAAGTCTTGAGGGCAAGCCAATCACCATCAACAGAGAAAAAGTTGAAAAGAAAAATTACTGAAGCCTTTTGTCCATGAATCTGGCAGTGAATCATGGCTTCTCCTTCTGCTCAAATCCATTACCTTTAAGCATAAATGGTTGTAAATTATAAACTCCAGGGGGAAAAAAGCTCTTATACACTTGCTATGATCCTTTGGAGAGAAAAAGCAGACTCAATCTCCCCACGGAAGTCTGAATATTAAGACTACCTACAGAGTGGACTTTGAAGGGTCAAACCTTGTACTCCACATTCCTGGGCTGCAGTATCCACTGAGTACTTTCCCTGCAGTAACCTCAGGATTGGATATTCACCTCAGGCCACTCAGACTCATCTGCCTTAAAGAAGTGGCTACCAACTGATAGTTGAATCAAATTCTTACTTACAAACTCTTACTTACAGGGCATCTTTTGTAAGAGAAAAACTGAATGATGGTAAACGGTAACTGGGACAGCCTCACCCCAAAAAGGAATTTCAGTAGCCTGTCCCCATTAAAAACAGAGGTTTTATGGCCAAATATCATATTTCAAATTTAGCATAGTTCAAATTCTGCCCCACTGAAAGGATGGGGACTCTTACTTTCACACAAATGAGGACATGGAAAGCACCAGGTATTTCTGAGGCAAAAGCCTACACCTACAAACCAATTACAAGTATTTACCCTATTCTGCATTGCTGTTCTGCTGGTGTCATGTCCTCACAACTACAAGGCAACAGCAAGATCACCCCCAGAACCCATTAGCTCCTGGCTTGTCAGAATCTCACTCTAAAGCCACATTAGGCTTTTATCATGTGCAGGTTCACAGGAGTTCTTTCCCAAACTACAACATCAGGGAGACAAATAAAATACCAATTTTCCAGAGTTCAGAGCCACATCTGAAGCTCAACTACAGCAACTATGTGGAAGCCTAGACATCTGTGTTCTATTTTCTCTAGTTTCAAGTCTGTTATGGTAGTATCTCACCATAGTTTTTAGGTGCTTTTATTATACCTACTTCAAATCCTTTGTGGAATAAGGCAAGACATAAGTCAATGAATAAAAATAAAATCTCAACATTATCTGTGCCATGAAAAGGGATAAGAATTTCTTTTTGTTTTCAGGGTTAAAACAAACCCATACCAAAGTAGATAAACAGACTAAACCCATAGTAAAAAAGCTATATGGCATAAACAAGCACCAATTTAGAACCTGGATGGCATAAAACCTGTGGAAATGTAAGGACCTTCTTAGAAGGCATCTAATCCAGTCACTCACACAATGGGAGAGTGGGTGCTCATTTGGCCTGCTTGAATCCTTTCAGCAGAGGGAGCCCACTACCTCATGAGGTATCTTAGTCCACTAGTGGAGAGCTGAATCTATTTATTAAAGTTTTTTGTGGAGCCAAACTCTGTATTCCAGCATATTCTACCCACTGGTTTTAGATAGTCCTATAATGCAACAGGAAATCCACATTCTGTCATATCTCCCCCAGTCTTCTGCTTTCCATTCTGGATATCCCTTCTACTTCCATGTAAGAAACAAGTTCCAACCCCCACTAATCACCTTGCTCATACTGCCTCTGGAGATTTCTAGTTTGTTAATATGACTTCTTAAAGCCATGCATCCAAAACACAAGTGGCTTTCTTGTCTCTTCCTCCCCACACCAATTACCTCTGGCTCATCTCGCCAGTCCACGTTCAGCTCCTGATCAAAGCCCCGCAGTGTCAGACCCAAGCCTCTTCGACCTTTCTGATTAGAAGCCTCAACGATGTCCTTTCGACCCTGGTTGTATTTACCCAATCCTTCACCTTCCCTGAAGCCCATCTTGGCCTGAAAAAGAGAAGTAATGGAGCACAATTAATTCAGTCCAATAGACATTTATTTTGCCCCTATCACATGCCAGACAGTGTGCTAAATCCTGAGAAATATAGATGAGTAAGGTCTAAAGTTTGCCTCCTAGCCTAACGAAGAAAAGAAGCATAAATAAATAACTGCAGTATAACTGTGGGCCCAGTGGCTGTCTATTCTGGAGGTGAAAGTCTAGGGCAACCAGAAGTTGAATAAATGAGAAGGGACCCGATAGCTGTAATTAAAAGCACCAAGAGTATTTAATGAATCTCAATGGACATGTGCACAACTTACTCTTCCAGCTAATTTGTCTGATTAAGTGAGAACTATATCTAGTGTAGAGTTGATAAAGGGAACATAATTTAAAATGGAACCACTCCAAGCAGAAACTTCTACATTACCCATATCCAGTCAAACGTCTTACTAGGCAAGGACAATGAGGGCTTGCAGGAGCCCACTTAATCAAGAGATTAACTGAAAACTCGCTTCATGTGAAACTGAGGTACTACATACGGAAGGTACTATTAAGATCCCGGGACAGGAACACTTTTTAAAATGTCACAACTGTCTATAAGCTCACACTAAACTCTACTGGGCCCAGGCACAAACCCCAAAGATCAGAGACTTGAATCCCAAACCCCACAGATTCTTGACTAATGAAAGAGCTCCAATCCTAAGAAGATCTAATTCCCCCTGGAGGGTCTACATTCCCTTTGAAAGGGGCATTATCAGCTCAAGACCTGGATGGAATTCCTATGGTAGTCACAAATCCTTCTCCCAGGTCAAAGAGGCTGACTGAGCCGCAAGCCTTCCTACCTTCCACTTCCCCAAAGCTTGTGGCCCCAAAACTAGAATCCTGACCTATCACTTTAGCAGTGGCAGTTCTCATTCTTAAATGAAACCAACAGAAAATGGAGATGTCGAATATGATATTCCCGAAGCTAGAAAGAAAGCAAACTTGGATTTCCCTAACCTTTGCATATATACTAAAGTTGGATAAGGAAAGCGATCAGGTCTTCCTATTCACCTTCCTTCTTGTGATGTATCAGTGGGGTATGAAAGCTGGAAAAGAGAATCAGACTTTCTTTTGTAAAGAGAATAAATGGGATATTTCCATTTATTTTAGGTACCTGGGAGTGAACAGGATTTTAGTCATTCCTTTTGTGATCACTTCCTAGAGCAAAAACTCACAGCATGAAGCCTTGTTATACAATGATACACATTCATGTTTAGGGAAGTATATTTACACGTGCTTATAATAAGAATTCATTACTAAGGATACCAAAAGGCAATCCAGTTCTGGACAGGAGAAACTGGCCTAAGCAGACACTTTCCATAGATGATTCAAATGTGATAGATACTTCTATCGAGAAGGGGGCCACACTCTCTCTACTAAATTTCAGTAGCTGAAAAGCAGAGGAAAAACCCATGCCCTACTTTCCATTTCATACTAATACAAATTGCCATTCTCTCTGCTGGTGGAGCTTTAGAAACACAACCCAAGCACTGACATACCATAAGCTTCCGGGAAACGCTATTATACATGGAGTAGCGAGAAGAAGTTCCCTCCACAAGGGAGTCTGCTTTGAATGCATCATCGAAAGAGTCAGAGCTGTGTTGCTTCCCCTCAGTCTCACTGTCAGACCCACTTAGGCTTGTGGTAGATGCTGGAAAAGAAAAAGGAAAATGTTTAGGTAAGTTTATGGCATAAATTAGCCTGTAGAAGTCAAGTTTCATTTATTCAACCGGTGTTTAGTATATGCACTCCACATACAAAGGTTGTTAAATGACCCAGGGTCAAATCTCTTCTCTACCTCTTACTAGCTATGTAATCTGGGGCAAGTCACTGAAAGTTCCTAATGGACTTGACACAGTGGGAGCTCAAAAATAACAGTTTTTGGTGGGGGTGGGGGACAGGGGTAAAAACTTATATCTGGTACAATGAACACTATTCAGGCAATAGGCACACTAAAAGCCCCCACTTAAGCATTATAAGAGCTTTCCATGTAACAAAAACATTTGTACTCCCTTAATATTTTGAAATAAAAAAGTACATATTATTTTCAAAAAATATATATTTTCAAAATATTTTCAAAAGTAACAGTTTTCTTTCTCCACCCTTTCAATTTCCTCCACTACAAAACTGAGATGGTAATACCTACCTCACAGGATGGTTTAAAGATTAAATGAAATAATGTATTTGAAAGTACATTGTCAAATGTAGTGTATTTACTGAAGATATGGTTATTTCTGCTCTGCTGTTTATTATCTGAACATCAATTTACTAACACTGATGCATAGTTCCATTTTCAACAATTCCATCACCAGACTAACAGTTTCTGATTGTTTAATCTCCTAGTTCTCTTTGCTTTCACAGTCCTTCAAACTTACAAGTAAGAGGGTCGGTCCACAACGCAGCCTAGAGAAGAGCTGGCTCAGAGAGAGAGAACTGAGGGAAGAACTAGGGGGAAGAGGACAGGGGAAGGGAAGGGAAGAGAGGAAGGAAAAGGAGGAAAGAAAAGAAAGACAGGGAAGGGGGTAGAAGCTCAGGAAGCACCACCAACTGAGGCAGAGCATAAAAGAGATGCAGCTAAATGCTCCAGGAGGGAGCTGACAGCCTGGGTCAGCTAAGCCATCAGCTTCACTGTCAACAACCTCATTGTCAAAGAACTTCAAAAAAGCCCCACCTAAGCAGCTGCCAGAGTGGTGGACTACCTGACCCCTACCCAAAGTGGGATGATCCTCAGTCTGGATATTCACTGTGACTGGCTCTTTCCCTCTTTTATGCAGATACAGGAATCTATTAACTTGAAAACTACTTCAACCCAGTGTAATTTTTATTCAGGGATTTTCTCAGGCAAACTCACCCAAATCTGGAAATAGACTATATCTCAAAAATTTGGTTAACAATTTCCATATATTCCCATTGAAAATTGTATAAATTGCAAATCAGGAGGAACGCAGAACAGGCAACGAGGGTGGTGGTGTCCAATCTTATTCCAAGGCTTGAGAAGTTGTACATTGCTCAACAGTGCACACATCTCACGAATAAGTAACTGTGGTCATTTAAGAATAAAATGAAAAAAAAAATTTTTCAATTTATGTGTATTATTCTTTCAAATGTTTATTAGTTGTCAGGATATAAATGCTTGTTATTTAGACCTAAATACTTAATGAACTGTTAGGTACTTCTGTTGGCCTAGAGACAGGGTAAAAAAAGTTAGGGCAACACTAAGGGTGCCAGGAACCAAGAAAGCCTGAGAACCTCTACTCTATATATTGAAACTGATAGATCACCAAGACACACTGTCAAAAGAATAGAAGGGCAAAAGAGCAAGACCATATGTGTGCACATGGCATCCTAACTCTTGTGTACTAAAAAGGGAAAATATGATTATATATTTTTATTTCTTATAATTGCGTACAGAGCTTTTGGAAGGAAAGATATACAAGAAGACCAATAAAAGTGATTATCCACACATGCAGGGGTTGGAGCATGGAGACAGAATACCAAAATGATTACCTGGAACAAGTAAAAGTGAAACTTGGTTTACATTTTTTATCACAAGAGTTTACACTGACTATCTTTTTATATTTATGAACCATGTGAATATATTATCTATTAAAATTTAAAATAACTATGAAATAACTGACTTAGCAATGTGACACAATTCCTTTGAGGAAGAAAGGAAGTCAATGAAAAAAGATGTAGATTCAAAGCTTGGCTTCTTGTGGGAGGTACTGAAGAAAGGCACAGAAGGCAGCCATGTAAAACAATTCTTTATAGACCCGAGGTGGTCACTATTCAGGTATTTATAACCTGAAGATTACACTGTAATTCTAAAGCCTACCTGCTCTGACCCATCCATTTCCCTCCTAGAACACAAACTTGCAAAGGGATGACATACGAGAAGAACAATGCCTTCCCCAGCACCTCGGCCTGACTGACTCTCCTCTCCACTGTGCTCCAGTAGGACCAGTGTTCATACCATCAGCACAGCACTCATCACACTGCCTTACAGCCAGTCATCGTTTGCCACACACTGTCCCCACTGGACAGGGTCACTCCTGGAGAGCAGGAACTGTGTTCACAGCCAACTTTGTATCCCCAACGCCTGGACTGAGGCTTTCCATTTAATAGAAATTAATTAAATGCTTACTGTAGTAAATTTAAAGATCTGTCAGCCAGGTGTCACTTTCCTAAGGACCTAATGAGTATATGACTTCTTAAGATATTTCCTCTTATAACACCTCTGACAAGTAGTGCAAGATGTTCAGGCCTCAAAAGTTTAAGGATGAGGATGGAATACCTCTATCTAACAGAGAAATGGGCCCTCCTTGGGCTATGATTTAGCCTCCCCATCCCACCTCAGTCGGCTTAAATAGGACAGAGTTCAGACTGCTGATATTGTTTAATAGATCAGAGTACTACTCTGGTTCAGAACTGTTGTATAAAAGGTCCATGCTATATACAATGGGATGCTATGCAAAACCAACAACTCTCAGAGAGCTTAAAAATCTAATAGATAAAATAAATGTGCATTTTTAAGGATATAATATTTTATACAAGAAAGGACAGTTGAACATGTATGAAAAAAGTAGAATAAACTTAAAATCAAAATTCTGGCTCCTAACCAGTTAGCAAGAAGGAACTTTGGTGCCCCTTATGAGAGGTACAAAATCTGCCCCTTCCCCTTAGAAGCTGTCCATTCTCCTAATAAGGAGCTGACTTGCTTACATGAACCAATGCAGCACAGATCACAGAGTGCCAGGAGTGCCACTCAGAAGGAAAGACCCAGAACATTAACAATGAGTAACCATGGAAACTGAGAGGTGAGGTGATATTTATTTTCTGTTTTGTACCTTCCTGTATTTTCTGCATTTGTGAGAAACAAGAATATATTCGTTTGAAAATTAGGGTAAAAAATAAAGCTATAAATATTAATAAATAGATTACCATTCCAAGCCTGGGGAAGAGGTTGGTTCCTTTCCAGAGAAATCTTCAAACAGCAGCATATCTGAGGTGAAAGGCCTCTGGAGTGGCTCCCACTATCCCTGGGCCTCCCATTTATTACCTCCCTTGCAGGGGAGAGAAATGCGTGCTGCAACAGAGTGCCCCCATGCTAAAGAATCGCACTTCCAAAGATGTAGATTCTCTTCACTTAGTTGCTTCCATGCCTTCAACCTGAACTGCTCAGTAGAGAAAGAGGTGGTACCAGGAATGTGGGCAGCTCCCTGAGCACAGCCCTGAAGTTTCTCTTGGGCAGCCCAGGGAACCAGGGTCCTGGCTAATCAGAAGCTACAATGTTGTATTAGTTATTATTATTCCTTTCACCAGCTATCGGGACATTCACAGGTATACCTATAGAAAGGTTTAAAAACCCAGTATCCTTCTCAAAGGAGAGTGTGCCCTTACTCCAGCTCTAGGTAGTTGCCAGGCTGTTAGATTTGCTTGAGGACCCAACAGTGAGCACTGGAATGGTATGAACACCATTCCTGGGAACGCAGGGTTCCTGCCACCCTTGGATCTCAGAGACAGATCTTTCGTTTCCTTATGTCTTCATTACATCTTTGGGCAAAAATGACAAGGAGAACCAAATTTGGGTGGAAGGCTCCCTAGGCAAATCAGTGGTGACTCAGGTACAAAATTCCAGCACCAGGCTTTGGTGCAAAGATCTTTCTACTCTATCCTCCTCCCAAGGTGTTACCTACTATACACTGTCCAGGTTCTGAGAGTGAGGTTGACAGGAGCTAAAATACCACCCTACTATTTCTTGTGAGATCAAGAAGTGTACTGGATAAGTAAATAAGTCTTATTTCTCTCTTGTATTCATGTGGTATACATAGCCAATCCTTAGCTTGACATGATTTAGCACAAAGTTCCCTAGATTCGTCCTGATGTCCACAGACTGCCACAGCCACTACTTATTCTTACCCCTGGGCCTTTGGGGCCACTCTTTTCAAATGAAAAGGAGAAAATTGTCATGGCTGCAGTAGGAACTAAAGAGGAAGTTTAGCTTCCCAAGACTGATAAGAATTTAGCAAACATTGAGCAGACAATTTTGTAATGATAATATAAATTGCAAGGAGTAATAACGTCAGCCTATTAAAATCATTAGTTTCATTAAGAACTTGCCAAGGCTGGATGGCATTACCATTTAGCTTCCAGGTCTCCTTCTAAAACCTACCAGAGAGCCCAAAACATTATTTAGGGTTTTCATTTAAGATTTATTCTCTACCTGATAGAAATCATTATTAAATCACCGTAAAGAAGAAAGGTCACTTTACAGAAGAACCAGAGGCTTCCCAGCTGTCAGCAAAATTTTTCACATGGCAATAGAGCAGTAGGACAAACATTCCAAGATTAAAAATGACAGTGACAAGGTGGGCATGGTGGCATGTACCTGTAGTCCCAGCTACTCAGGAGGCTGAGGTGGGAAGATTGCTTGAGCCCAGAAGTTCAAGGCCAGCTTGGGCAACATAGTGAAACCCTATCTCTAAAAAAAAAAAAAAAATTTCTTTTTAAGGAAAAAAATATCTATATACTGTTAAAAAAAAAAAAAAGTGAAACACACAAGGAGGGGCAGCTCCAACCATTAATGGCCAAGGTGAGCAGCACACAGATACAGAAAAATAAATTATTAATTTTAATAAACATCACATCCTGCCTACCAATTGCTGTGGAACACACTCAATCCTGTTTAAAGACTCAATTTCTCCTTCATGCCAGACAAATGGTAACTCGTTAGAGCAATTTAAACAGATACCGATAAAGGAAGCTTTTGATTAAGGTCATGAATCTGGGCTGACAGGAAAGCAATGGTGTTTCAGGGCAAATAGCCTATTTAGGAAAGAATTAAATTTGGTGGAGGGAAGGCGCTTTTAATGTGGTATCAGTGAAGGAAACTGGCAACTTCCAAAGCAACTGGCTGCAAGAGACCCAGGAGCCCACACCAGATGCACAACTAGGGAGAGAAGGATATTTTCTTGGGGTCTAGACCTAGGTTTCCCTGTGACAAACACCCCAAAAGAACAAAATGGCCTCATGTGCCTCTCCTTACTTCAAAAGGCTGTTATTTGACAGCAAATTTCCAAGAGTTTATTTACACTTGAAAACGCCTTCAAACTCCTTTTAAAGTACTCAAAAGAACACATGATGCAACAGTGGCCATGACAACAACATCCCCTTTCTTCTTTACTCTGGCCAGATCTTAGTCTTTGACCCAGCAATGCAGCTACCTTGTGAATGATATAAAATAAACAAACTGATTAATTAAATATATCTATTCATGAAGTCATCATATTGATCTAACAGAGGAAGAAGAAACAAGGTCCAGACAGACAAAAAGAGTAAGTGCTTCTTGTTTTTCTAATTGTCCTCCCTAAAGAGCATCTTTCAGTCACCTACCTGAACAGTATGTTCATGTAGAAATGGTTGGAGCAAACTGAAACACCCCTGCCCTAATGCAATGACTTGAATAGGAAAGCAGCATATACATCTCAGGGGACATGTAGACAACAAACTACCAGGGCACAATGTCCAAGGGACACCTAAGAGGAGCCGGTATAAAACATAGATGATATCAATGCTAAGTACTTAATGAAATGATCTGCAGACTGGAGGAGAGATAGGCAACATAAAAGATGTAAAGTATTTTAAGCTTCTTGGAAAAGATACTATTATTGCCTTTTATCAATTTTATTCAGTAAATGTTTACTGAGCATTTACTCCACGGGAGGTGGAGGACAGAGAGCAGTCTTGCTAATGAAAATACCACACACTAGCCCTCAGTTTGTGTGCCACTGTGCAGCTGCCCCTTCTTAAAATACATTAACCTGGGGAAATCTAGAAATGTCGGTCTCCCTCTGCCTCCTGCCTCATTTTCTGCAAATGAAAGGGACTAAGTGGCCTATTGCCAGACACATACAAAGGACTGGCCACCTCTGGATTTCCATTCTATACACACAACAACAACAATCATTCCTGACTGAGTCATATAGTGCTATTTCCAGAAAAGGTTAAGGCTATTTGGTAAAATTAAAGGGAATATGTGTGTATGTATATGGGGGGAGGGGGTAATCTCAATTCACAGTCACATTTTTTTTTTATTCTTTTATTTGTTTTTTGTATAGACAAGGTCTCACTGTGTTGTCCAAGCTGGTCTTGAACTCCTGGCCTCAAGTGATCCTTCCGCCTCAGCCTCCCAAAGTGCTTGGATTACAGGTGTGAGCCACCATGCCCAGAGGCACAGTCACATTTTTAAAAGCTTGAAATGTAAATTAGACTGGTTTCCTTGAAGGACCCTTAACCTTATACACTTAACTTCTTTTACCTAGGTATTGTCCTCTCCTTACTTCAAAGAGATGTTACTTGAGGACAAATATTCCCCAAGATCTACTCAGAACCAGATATCTCTGCCACCTGAGTAACATTTATTCTCCAGACATGCTCTCCCTTTTCCCCTTGCAGACCATCTCTCCCCATACCCCTACCCAAGGAGACTCTATCTTCACCAAGCTGCTCAAATCCCAGGAGAGAAGCAAAATTCCCTTTCCTCAACTGTCTCTAGAACCAATGTACCCAATATGTTTTTGCCATCCCACTTAGAAACCTCAATTACATATAGCCTTTCTCACCTACCCTGGAATCCACCATGATTTTAAGGCATGCACACCTCCACACACAAAGTTATAAGAGAGTCTCTTATCCAGCCTGGACCACAGCCACACCAAATGCTCCATTAACTGTACCACCTGTCAGGCTTCTCTCTGGACCAGCTTCTTCGTAGCAGCTGATGAGTAACTGCCCTTCAATTAGCCTACCACTTGTGAATAAACTGTGTTTCCTATCACCCTCAAAGGATGCTTCACACCCTTTCAGTCACCAATCTGTTACCAAATTTCATTCCAGTTTACCAGTGATCCAACAGAGGATCCAAAATGCAAGCCTGCTGGTGTACTGAGTTGAATATAGTGTTCCCCCCAAAAATCATGTCCACCCAGAGCCTGTGAATGTGATCTTATTTGGTAATAGGGTCTCTGCAGATGTAATCAAATTAAGATGAGGTAATACTAGATTGGGGTGGGCTTTAATCCAACGACTGATGTCCTTGTAAGAAGATGGTAATTTGGACAAAGACATACACAGAGAAAAGGTGGAGGGAGAGCATGGAGTTAATGCTGCCACAAGCCAAGGAACACCAAGGATTGCCAGCAACCACCAGAAGCTAGAAGAGATAAGGAAGCCAAGAGCTGTCAAAGGGAGCATGGCCCTGCTGACGCTTCGATTTTGTACTTCTAGCCTCCAGAACTTGGAGAGAATAAATTTCTGTTGTTTTGAGCCACCCAGTTTGTGGTAATTTGTTACAGTAGCCCTAGGAAACTAATACAGCTGGCAAGTCAAGGTAAATGCAAATGGAGCCACTTCTAATTGCTTGGTACTTGATGCAAGCTCCTGGACACTTTACAGAAAGCATCTGTGGAAACTGAATAACCCTAAAAAACAGGCAAAGAAAAATGCTAGTTTCAACTAAAACAGTGAAATCCTTTGAGCTTAATGTAAACAGTGAACACAACAATGAGCCAGTACAGTTGGGTGTTTCTGAAAGAAGGTATTGAGAAAACAGCATTCAAAATCCTGAGCAGAATTAGGCCTGATTGCTGTAGCAAAGAGCCCCTCCCTTACAAAACAGCCCCCGTATCATTAATAAGCATTCGGAGCCCAGAGCACTCAATGCTCACCACTACTCCTAACTGGTTTAAGGCAGCAAAAGAGTGCCACCTACTGAAGGACCACCAACAGAACGCACTTCTGGAAAAATTCCAATTTTTTTATTTAAAACAAGTTTCTACCCTCTTAGTAGGATTATGGCAGAAGAGAAGAGATTCTATGGCCAATATCTCCCTGTAGAATATGCCCAGTTTTCCCCAAGCAGAAGTGGACTGTGTTCTGCTCAATCCAGGCACCAGGGATTCAAATAACCAGATGGCCAGTGGCCTCAGACCACACAGGTAAGCATACCTTTTGCTCCATGATTGACAGAGGAGGGAGGTTCATCATCAGACGTGGAGCTGAGGTTCAGGGCAAGTTCTGCAACTCTTTTTTTCTGTTTCTTGATGGGGGCAGTGCATTCTGGGTCTGTTCTCCTCCTCATTGTTAACTGTAACCATAAATCCAGACAGTCAGCTGCCCTTGGGTCAGAGCCTCTGGGATCAGAGCAGGAATTCCAAAGTATAAATCATCAAGAGGATGAGATTTGGCAACTCCACACATCTTTCAGTGCCAACACTTGAATAGCCTCTTCCTCAGAATGAGGTCTAGGAAGGATGCTAGCCAAGCTCTGGTTTTCAATAATAGCTGTTAGTTTTACTGGAAAATATGGTGCTCACAGACACAGAGGCCCCTGGGCCACTGGTGACAGATACCAAAAAGTCACAGGTCAACTCCACAAACCACAGGGAAAAAAGGCCTTGGGTACTTGTTATTCTATACTCTTGATGCAACACTGGCCATGCATGACAATTCACACTGGAAATGAATTTTAAAACGTAATAAATATCAACCAATAGGTGAAGGGACCATCCCAGAATGACTGTTCCATCACCATTATTATTTTACCAGAACAATTAAGAGATTACATAATATGATAAATACTGGTTTTTGGTTTACTTCATGATGGTTGAAAATATGAAAGAATTGGGAAAGTTTTTAAGCAGAGTAAGGAAGGGAAACAGTGATTGGCTTAGGACTGAGGAAAAAGAAGAGTGGGAAAGTTGTTGGGACTGGAGGTAGCTATATCACAGGACTGAGGTACAAAAACAATACTTTTAAGAACAGGAACCCACCTCCACAAAAAAGAATGGAAACAGGCACCATGCCACCATCGTCCATGCCCATGGGTAGGCACATGAGAGGTAAGCATGAGAAAAAAATTAGATGGAGTGAAGTGATTATGAGACCCTGAAGTCTTAAGGAATGATCAAGTTAAAGAGCAAGAAAGAGTAGTGAATACACTGTGGTTTACACACAACTGATTGGCTATAGAGAACTCAGAAAAAAGAAAGGACTCAAAACAGGATGGGTGACCAGCTGGGCTGCAATCCTGGAGGAAGCGGAGGTTCAAGGGTACAAGAGTGGACTTATAGCATGGGTCACAGCAGCCACAGCAGGAAAGCAATGAAATCCAAAGGTGCCACCATCCCCCTAACCTCACAAAACCCTGGATCACATGTTTCAGTACTCTCCAGCTCAAGGGTGACCCAGTCAACACAATGCACAATTGCATCCTTCCTAAGGAGGCAGCTTCTTACTAGGCAGTGAGGAGCTAACCTGGGGAAGTAGGAAGAACAGGAGACATTTAGAAAACAGCAAGATCAGGCTGAGCCACATTTCACTTTAAACCGTAGTCTTAAATTTCCCCCAAAAGGTGAGCCTATCACAGAGCCTGCTTATAGCCAAAGCAAACGAAAAAAGGTTCTTGTGATTCTTAAGCGACTCTGGGGGAGATTGGAAGTACATGAAACTCAATGTGGACTGTGTTGGGTTGGGATGGGTTGAAGAAAACGAAAGGAAATAGTTGTATAAAAGGCAGGAGATGCTGATGCTCCTCTCCAAACCACATCACCTTAGATTTGGGCCTTCCAAATCATCTAATACAACCCTCCCATTTTCTGCTGGAAAAGGTTGAGGCCTGGGAGGAAAAGGCAGCACAGCTAACAGTGCCCAGCTCAAGTGACCTACACATGCCAGAAGAACGTGCTCTGGCAGGGAACTTCTAAGTGGAAGGCAGGAGGCCTTGTTCTACCTGCTGCTTCCCCACAGAAGGGATTCAAATCCCCACTGCAGTCTTCTCTCCCTGGGCCTCGGTTTCGCACTGCCACCTATATTCACAGGGGAAGAGATGAGCTCCTATCTCCCCAGGCAGTCTCTTCATTTGAAGATAACCTGAGTGTGTGAATGTGCGAGCAGAGACGCATGTCAGCGGCAGCTCTGGCTCCGGGGAGCTGGCGTGGGGGTGGCGAGACAGAAGGGGAGGCAGAAGGGACCAGGAGGCGGGAGAGTCACGACCGCGGGTGGAGGGCCGAGGCGGCGGTAGAAGGGAGAGGGATGCTGAGCCCGCGCGCCCGCCCGCTCGCTCCCCCCGAGCCGCGCGTCGGCACTCACGCTGAGGGGAGAGGGCGAGCTGCCAGGGAGCGGAGAGCGGGGGTCAGGCCGACGCTGTCGCCGCCGCCGCCGGGCCTGGCCCTGCCGCTGCCAGAGCCGCCGCCTCCTAACCTCAGTTTCGTTTTCCCACAAGCAAGTCCGGGTCCGCCGGCCGCGCGGTCGCGCTCGGGTCCGCCCTGCGGGCTGCGCGGTCTGATGACGTCACTGGGCAACGCCCCCACCCCATTCCCCTCCCGCTCCTGGCCCTGGGAAAGGCCGCTGGGGTCCCGGCCTGCCCGCCCCCGCCTCAGCCCGGGGCCAGGGCGCCTGCGCGGAAGATCCGCCCGGGAAAGGCTGCAAAAGCAAAAGTAACCAAGTATCTCCTCTTCCGGCTGTGCGGAACAGAAACCGGTACAATAAAGTGCTAGATGCCCTCACGCTGCTTCGTTTTACTTAATCTCATCATAATCTTCATTTTACTGATGAAGAACAAGTCCAGACAGGGGGACTGTTGAGGTCAACTGGTTGAAGGCAGGAGCCCAGTGTTCTTGTTCACTGCTGTATCCCCAACATCCAGCCTATGGAAGCCCCTCAACAGATGTTGAAGGAAGGATGGAGGAAAGAAGGAATGCCTCCTGTATAGCATCTTACTATATGGACACAGATGGCCCTCCACCCAAACCCCACTTCCGATTTTCAGATCAATATGGACAAAAGTCTGTTGGACGTCCTCACTCTGTCACCTCAAAACCCATAAATTCAAATTTTACCTTATGTTCTTCTCCCATAAGCCTGCTTTTTTCCCCAGTGAATGGCACTGCCATACATCATGTTCCAACTAGAAATCTGAAGAGTCTCCGTCTTCTTATTCCCCAAATCCTCTAATACACTTAATTGAGTTTACCTCCTAATTGTCTCTCAAATCTCTCCATTAACCTCCATCTCCATTGCCACAACTCATGCATTCACCCTCTCTCAGCAGGATTCCTCCAGTATCTCCAAATCATCTTGCCTGTCTCCAGTTGTGATCACTCTAATGCATTCTTCACAAAACCAAAGTGATTTGTTTTTCAAAATTAAATCTGATCCTGTCACAACCTATCAATGACTAAAACCCATCAATGACTTCCCACTGTTCTTAGGATAAAGCTAATATCCTTAAGGTGGCCTACAAATCCCTCCAGTGTGACTCCTTCAGTTGTGCTTTGTACTGCTAGTCCCTTAGTTCTCCCCATCCTGGTCTTAGGATGTTAATAAACATCTCTTAAGGATTCATCCCCCGCCTGGATCATGTTTCTCCCTGTCTTTGGCTAATGTCCACTTATCCCTCCGGTCTCAGTTTAGTGTCCTTATCTCTGGAAATCTTTCCTGACCCCACAAGTCTAAGATGGTGACCCCCTCTTAGCTCCAATAACACTCTGTCCTTCCACTATCAAAGCACTTACCACACTGTTGTGTAATGGCCTGTTGACTCACCTGCCTTCCCGACTCAGTTGTAAACTCTGTACAGGAAAGGTTACGTCTGTCTGTCTGCACTAAATTCACAAGATTTTACACACTGGCTGGTGGTAGGTGCTCAATAGACTGTGGGAGTATGGAAGATGAATGAAGGTTGAATGATGTGCTCAAGGTCACAGAGCTAGGGAGCAGAAAACAGGCATTTAACCCAGTTCTCTATGGTTCTAAAGTTGAGTGTCTTTCCACTTCACCAAGGCTTCTTAACATGTGTTGTCACATGGGCACCTTTGGTAATCTTGTGAAGCTTATGGACCCATTCTTAAAATAATAATTTGAAAGGCATAAAATTAAAGGTATACAATTACAAAAGAAATGAATTATTTTGAGAATGTTAATGTATTTAGGAAATTTAGTGATTTGTTTTAACTTTGATGTAAAGCATTAAATAATGAGAGGATGCATTCAATATACAGGCAAGTTGAAGTTAAATTTATTTTTCAATAAATATGAATGTATCCAATGAATAGTGCTGGAAAAACCAGATAAGTATATAGGGGAAACATGAACCTTGATTCTTACATTATCCTACATGCAAAATTAAAAATCTAAAATGATAAAGCATATAAAAGGAAACCTAGTCTGTGCTCTGATCACTGATTGCTACTTCTGATCACAGAGGTGCAAACAAAGGGGTCCTCTGTGATCAGAAAATTTGCTTGCACCAGCCATTATTGTGTGCCTCCCCCCATTTGTTGCAGCCTGTCCTTCTCCTTCCAGAGGGGATTTAAAGGGATGATACACTTTTCACTTTTCCCCTTTTTTTTTTTTTTTGCTTTTTCCCCTTTTGGGACCTAGACTTTAAAGACTGGGACATTCTAAAACAACCACATATAAGAAGAAAATTAGAAAATAACCATGCATGCCCAGGGAGAGGCTCAGAGAAAACCTTCTGACTTTAACTTTATACATGAGGCTGATCTTTGGCACAGAAATAGCCTATAATAATAAGAATAATAATAATGAAACAAGTACAAAAACCCTGGGGAAGGGGGAGAATATGCTTTCTAGAGTTACCACCTTATCAGATTCAAATGTCTAATTTTCAACAAAAATTCAAAAGGCATACAAAGAAACAGAAAAGTATAGCACATTCAAAGGGAAAAAAATAAATCAACAGAAACTGTCCCTGCAAAAAAAAAGACCTGATGGCAGATCTACTAGACAAAGACTTTAAGAACAATTATGCTCGAAGAACTAAAGAAAGATGTGGAAAAAGTCAAGAAAACAATGTATGAACAAAATGGAAATATCAATAAACAGATGGAAAACCTAAAAAGAAACCAAAAAGAATTTCTTGAGCTGAAAATACAATAATTGAAATAAAAAATTCACTAGAGGGATTCAAAGGCAGATTTGAGCAGGCAGAAGAAAGAATCATCAAATTTGAAGGTAAGACAGCGGAAATGATTGAGCCTAAGAAACAGAAAGAAAAAAAAAAAGACTGAAGAAACATGAATAGAGCCTAAGGGGCCCGTGGGACACATCCTAAGGGGCCTCTGTTGGTATGGGCAGACCATTGTGAGAGTGTCAGAAGGACAAAAAAACTATTTGAAGAAATAATGACTGAAAGCTTCCCAAATCTGATGAATATAAACATATAAGAAGCTTAACAAACTCCAAGAAAGATGGACTTAAAGAGACTGACACTGAGACACATTATAATCAAATTTTCAAAAGACAACAGAATATCTTGAAAGCAGCAAGAGAAATGCAACTCTTTACATATAAAGGATCCCTAATAAGATTAACAGAACATTTCTCACTAGAAACTTTGGAGGCCAGAAAGCAGTGGATGTATTCAATGTGCTAAAAAAAAAAAAAAAAAAAACCTGTCAACCAAGAATTCTACATTCAACAAAACTATTCCTCAAAAGTGAGGGAGAAATTAAGACATTCCCAGAGAAATTAAGACATTCCCAGATAAACAAAAGCTGAGGGAGTTTGTTATCACTATATCTGCCCTTCAAGAAATGATAAAGGGGCCAGGCATGGTGGCTTACACTTGTAATCCTAGCACTTTGGGAGGTTGAGGTGGGAGAATTGCTTGAGGCCAGGAGTTTGAGACCAGCCTTAGCAGCAGCGAGACCCTGTCTCTACAAAAAATAGAAAAATTAGCAGAGTGTGGTGGCATGCACTTGTAGTCCCAGCTACTCGGGGGGCTAAGTCAGGAGAATTGCTTAAGCCTAGGAGTTCGGGGTTTCTATGATGAGGCCACTGCACTCCAACCTGGGTGACAGAGTGAGACCCCATCTAAAAAAAAAAGATGCTAAAGGAAATCCTGCAGGGTGAAATGAAAGGACACTAGACAGTAACCTGAAGCCATATGAAGAAGTAAAGATCACAATAAAGGTAAATACATGGACAATTATAAAAGCTAATATTATTGTAACAAAGGTTTGTAACTACGCTTTTTATTTTCTACACAATCTAAGAGAAGAATACATTAATAAACAATTATTAGTCTAAAAGATAGTATTATTTTAAATTTGGTTTGTAACTCCACATTTTGTTTTCCATATAATTTAAGAGACTAATGCATTTTAAAAATAGTTTATGTTTGGGGGCACACAATGTATAAACATATAATTTTATGGCATCAACAACCAAAAGGGTTGGGAATGAAGTTTTCATGGAGCAGAGTTTTTTGTATGTTATTGAAGTTAATCTGGTATAAATTGAAATTAGAGTATTATCACTTTAGGATGTTACATGTAATACTTATGGTAACCACAAAGAAAATAACTATATAATACACACAAAAATAAATGAGAAAGGAATTTAAACATTTCACTACAAAAAAAATCTACAAAACATAAAAGAGGACAGTAATGCAGGAAATGAGGGACAAAAAAGCTATAAGGCATATAGAAAACATATAGCAAAATGACAGAAGTAAGTGCCCCCGTGTCAGTAATTACTTTAAATGTAAACAAATTAAACTCTCCAATCAAAAGACAAAGATTGGAAGAATGAGTAAAAACACATGATCCAACTATATGCTGTCTACAAGAGACCCATTTTAGATCCAAAGACACAAATAGGTTGAAAGTAAAAAGATGGAAGAAGATATTTCACAAAAATAGTAACCAAAAGAGAACAGGTGTAGCTATACTGATATCAGACAAAGTAGATTTTAAATCAAAAAAGGTTATAAGAGACAAGGAAGGACATTATGTATTAAAGGTTCACTATAGCAAGAAGATATAACAATAACAAAAATTTTCTACCTAATGACAAGTCATCAAAATATATGATGCAAAAACTGAGAGAATTGAAGGAAAAATAGACAGTCCTACAATAATAGTTGGAGGCTTCAATACGCCACTCTCAGTAATGGTTAGAACAACCAGACAAAAGATAATTAAGGACTTAAATAGGATAATTAAGGATAATACAGGACTTAAATAGCACAATAAATCAATTAGATATAACAGATCTAACACAGAACACTCTACCCAACAACAACAGCATACACAATCTTCTCAAGTGCACATGGAACATTTTCCAGGATAGCCCGTATGTTAGGCCACAAATAACATCTCAATAGATTTTAAAATATAGAGATCACACAAAGTATCTTGTCCAACCACAATAAGATGGAGTTAGAAATCAATAACAGAAGTAAAACTGGATATTTCAAAAATTTGTGGAAATTAAGCAACACACAACCAATAGATCAAAGAAGAAATAAGGAAGTTAGAAAATACTTAGAGATGAATGAAAATAAAAACACAACACACCAAGACTTATGAGACACAGTAAAAGCAGTGCTAAGGGGGAAATTTATAGCTAGAAATGTTTATGTTAAAAAACAAGAAAGATCTAAAATCAGCAACCTAACTTTACAACTTAAGAAACTAGAAAAAAAGAACAAATGAAACCCAAACTAAACCAAAAGCTGGCAAAAAGAAGGAAATAATAAAGATAGAGCAGAGATAAACAAAATAGAGAATAGAAAAACAGCAGAGAAAATTAATGAAATCAAAAGTACCAATTCTAGAAAAATAAAAAGGATTATAAGAGAGTGTTATGAATAATTGTATGCCAAAAATTGGATAACCTAGATAAAATGAATAAATTCATAGAAACACAAAACCTACCAAGACTAAATCACGAAGAAACAAAAAATGTGAGTAGACTTATAACTAGTAAGGAGACTGAATCAGTAATCAAAAAATCTCCTGAAAAAGAAAAGCCCTAGATCTGATGGCTTCACAGGTGAATTCCACCAAATGTTTTTAAAAAAACTAATTCTGCCATGTGTGGTGGCTCACGCCTTTAATCCCAGCACTGTGGGAGGCCAAAATGGGAGGCTCATTTGAGGCCAGGAATTCAAGAACAGCCTGGGCAACATAAGGAGAACCTGTCTCTATAAAAAATTTAAAAATTAACGAGGCATGGTGGCATGTGCCTGCAGTCCCAGCTACTCGGGAGGGTGAGGCAGGAGAGTCCCTTGAGCTCAGGAGTTTGAGGTTGCAGTGAGCTATGATGATGCCACTGCACTCTAGCCCAGGTGACAGAATGAGACACTGTCCCAAAATAAAAAAAAAAAAGAAAGAAAAGAAAAGAAAGAAAGAAATGAAAAGAAAAGAAACAAGAAGAGCTAATTCTAATCTTTAAATTTTTTCAAAAAATTGACCAGGCCCAGCACGGTGGCTCACGCCTGTAATCCCAGCACTTTGGAAAGCCAAGGCCAGAGGATTGCTTGTGCTCAGGCGTTCCAGACCAGCCTGAGCAAGAGTGAGACCCCGTCTCTACTAAAAAGAGAAAAATTAGCTGGGTGTTGTGGCATACACCTGTAGTTCCAGCTACTTGGGAAGCTGAGGCAGGAGGATCACTTGAGTCCAGGAGTTTGAGGTTGCAGTGAGCTGCGATGAGGCCAATGTACTTCACCCGGGATGACAGAGCAAGACTCTGTCTCAAAAAAAAAAAAAAAAGGACCTTTATGTAACACCATATACAAAAATTAACTTAAAATGGATCAAAGACCTAAACACAAGAGCTAAAACTATAAAACTCCTAAAAGAAAAAATAGGGCAAAATCTTCACATTAGATTTGGCAATGATTTCTTGGATATGATGCCAAAGGCACAGGCAACAACAACAAAAATAGACAAATTGGACTTTGTGAAAATTATAAAATTTTGTGCATCAAAAGACAATATAAACAGAGTGAAAAAACAACCCACAGAATGGGAGAAAATATCTTCAAATCATAAATCTGACAAGAGATTAATATCCCGAATGCATAGATAATTCCTAAAACTCAACAACAAAAAGACAAAAGACCTGATTAACAAATGGGCAAAAGACTTAGACATTTCTTCCAAGTGATATGCAAATAGCTAATAAGCACACGAAAAGATGCCCAACATCACCAATCATTAGAGAAATGTAAATCAAAACTACAATGAGGTATTACCTTACACCCATTAGGATGACTACTATTGAAAAAAAAAAGAAAAGAAAAAGTTTTAGCAAGGATTTGGAGAAATTGGAGCATTGTGTACTGTTGGTGGTAATATAAAATGGTATAGCTGCTGTGGAAGACAGTATGGCAGTTCCTCAAAAAATTAAACAGAATTATCATATGATCTAGCAATTTCACTTCTGGGTATATACCCCCCCAAATTGAAAGCAGGATTTTGAAGAGATATTTGTATACCCATGTTCATAGCAGTATTGTTCAAATAGCTAAAATGTGGATGCAACTGAGGTGTCTATTGACAGATAAATGAATAAACAAAATGTGGTATATACATACAATATATATAAATATTATCCAGCCTTAAAAAGGAAGGAAATTCTGCTGGGTGTGGTGGCTCACATCTGTAATCCCAGCACTTTGGGAGGCTGAAGCAGGAGGATTGTGTGAGGCCAGTAGTTTGAGACCAGCATGGGCAACATAGCAAGACCCAGCCTCCACAAAAAACAATTTTTTAAAAAATTAGCTGGACAGAGTGGCATGCACCTGTAGTCCCAGCTACTCAGGAGGCTGAGGTAGGAGAATTTCTTGAGCCCAGGAGTTCAAGGCTGCAGTGAGCTATGATTATATCACTGCACTCCAGCCTGGGTGACAGAGAAAGACCCTGTCTCAAAAAAAAAAAAAGGAAGGAAATTCTGCAATATGCTACAACATCAATGAAACTTGAGGACATTATGCCAAGTGAAATAAGCCAATCTCAAAAAGATAGATAGTGCATGATTCCACTTACACGAGATATTTAGAGACAGAAAGTAGAATGGTAGCTGCCAGAGGCTGGGGGAAGGGAGAGTTAATTTTTAATGGGTATAGAGTTTCAGTTTTACAAGATGAAAAGAGATATGGAGATGGGTGGTGGTGATGGCTGCACATTATGAATGTATTTAATAACACTGAACTGTACACTTAAAAATGGTAAGACGAAAATTTTGTGTTATGCGTATTTTATGGCAATAAAAAAATTGAAAACAAACGTAGCCTAGTCCCAAGCAATAATATCTGTGGGGGAAAAAAAACAGTCAAAATAAACTTTTTCAGAACTCTGGAAAATAACTGAAGGCTTAAAACAATTCAAAGAGTGTTTATTCAACAAAAATGGCTGGATCTCAGTAAGAATAGAGGGCTTTGTGGTATTTTAACTTATGCTAATTCCACCCCCTTTTTGCCAGCTCCATGATAACGATGAAATCCAACAGCCCTATAACTATGGTAGCTGTGAAGACCAGGAATGTAACTGCCACTGGAGGGGACAAAAACAGGCTTTAGCTCCCCAAAAGCCCCACCCCGAGAAAATTTGTCAGTATTTGACCTGTCTGGCAGCTCTCTGAGAAGCTCCATTCTTAGGGCTTTTACCTACCTTGGGGCTCACTCTGTGCAAACACTCCTATCTGCATTGTCAAAAATACTCAGTGGCAATTGTTTAACATTGCAGCTACCTGGAGTAGCACTACCTACCAGTTGGTGCTAACAAAAATCTTAACAAGAAAACCTTGGGGATGACATGCCCATAGGTGCCTCAAAAAAGCCCCAGAACATTCCTAGGTATCTAGAAGGCCACATGCATGTGCAGGGCTATGCACATGCCCAGGAAAGACTTGAGAAAGCCCCAATCTCTCACTTTTGGCTGATTTTGAGGCTCTCTACAAGCAGGAAATGAGGGCTAAGCCACAGTTGTAAACTGCCTGCCAGAGCACTGAAGCCATAACCCAACATGCACACAGAGGCCCTCAAAAAAGGCTGGGAGATTTATTGTTTCAAGGCATTTAAGGAAATATATCCAGTCATTAGGCAAATACTAGGCTTACCAAGCAGAGATTCAGTAGCCATGCATGACAAAGAATACAGACTACTGAATTAGTCCCGGACAGTAACTAATGAAATAGCAATAAAAACAAATCTATGGGAGTCTGATTTCCATAGTTGCCACATTATTTTACATGTTTGGTTTTCAACAAAAAAATTAAGAGACATGCAAAGAAATGGTAAAGGATGACCTATACACAGGAGGAAAAAAGCAATCAATAGAAACTATACCTGAGGAAGCCCAGATGTCGAACATATTAGACAAAGACTTTAAATCAGTTGTTATAATATGTCCAAAGAATTGAAGGAAACTATGTCTATAAAATTAAAAGAGAGTATGAGGACAATGTCCCATCAAATAGAGACTATTAATAAAGAGATAAAAATTATTTTTAAAAAACCAGATAGAACTCAGTTGTGTTCCCCAAAATTCATATGTTGAAGCCCCAACCCCCAACATGACTGTAGTTGGACACAGTGCTTTTAGGAGGTAATTAAAGTTAAATAAGGTCATAAGGATGGGGTCCTAATCTGATAGAACTGGTGTCCTTATAAAAAGAGGGAGAGATCGCTTTCTCTCTCTTTCTCTCCTCCCCCTATGCATGCACATTGCACACACTGAAGAAAGGCTATGTGAACACACACAGAGAAGGTGGCCATTTGCAAGCCAGGAAGAAAACCCTCACCAGAACCTAATCATACTGCCTCTAGAACTTTGAGAAAATAAATTTCTGTTGTTTAAGCCACCCAATCTATAGTATCTTGTTATGGCAGCCCCAGCTGACTAATATAGGGATTAACAGCAGATTTGAATTGCCAAAAGAAAGAATCATAAAACTTGAAGTCAAATGAGATTATCCAGGTTAAGGAACAGAAAGAAATAATGAAGAAAAATGAACAAAGCCTAGACACCTATGAGACACCATGAAGTGTACCAACATACACATAATGGGAGCCTCATACAGAGAGGATAGAGAAAAGAGCAGAAATAATATTTGAAGAAATATTAATAATTGCCAAAAACTTCCCAAATTTGCTGAGAAGCATTAATCTACGCATACAAGAAGCTCAGTGACCTCCAAGTAGGATAAACTCAGAGATACACACTCAGACAAATCAGAGTATGAGTGTCAAAAGACAAAGAGAGAATCTTGAAAGCAACAAGAGAGAAGCAACTCATCACATTTAAAGGATCCTCAATAAGATTAACAGCTGACTTCTCATTGCAAACCATGGAGGCCAGAAGGTGGTGGGATGACATACTCAAAATGATGAAAGAAAAAGACTCTTAACCAAGAATTGTATCTCCAGAAAAACTATCTTGCAAAAATGAAGAAGAAATAAAGACATTGCCAGATAGGCAAAAACTGAGAGAGTTTGTCATTAGCAGATCTGTCTTACAAAAAACACTGAAAAGAGTCCTTTGGGCTAAAATAAAAAAAACACTAGACAGTAAATTGAAACCACATCCAGGCAACAGAGCAAGACTCTGTCTCAAAAAAAAACCAAAAATCAGGAATGAAGCAATTATGAACATCCCTCACCACTCCCATTCAAATCCTACTGCAAGTCTGAGACTGTGCAATAGGCAGGGGGAAAAGGAATACAATTGGAAAGAAAAGAAAAGTGTCCTGTTCACACATGGCATGATATCTACATAGAAAATTGCAAAGAATCTACCAAAAAAGCTCCTAGAATTAATAAGTGAGTTTTAAAAGATTGCAGAATTCAAAGTTAACAGACAAAAATTGATATTTCTATATACTAGCAATTAACAATTAGAAATTGAAAACTTTTAAAAATACAATTTACAAAATCTTCAAGAGAATGAAATATTCTAACATAATTTGCACAGGATGTATCTGCTAAAAATCACTACAAAATGTTGATGAAATAAATCAAAGAAGACCTATATAGAGAGACATAACACATTCATGAAATGAAAGATTAAACAATTAAGATGTCAATTATCTCTAAATGATCTATTGATTTAGTGCAATTCCAGTAAAAATCCTAGCAGGAATTTTTGTAGATATAGACATGTTGATTCTATTAATATATGTGGAAAGGCAAAGGAACTTGGATAGCCAGAAATAATCGTGAAAAGAATAAAGCTTGAGGATTCATATTCCCTCAAGCTCACGCCTATAATCCTAGCACTCTGGGAGGCTGAGGCAGGCAGATTGCTTGAGCTCAGGAGTTCGAGACCAGCCTGAGTAAGAGCGAGACTGTGTCTCTATTAAAAATAGAAAAATTAGCTGGGCATTGTGGCACATGCCTGTAGTTCCAGCTACTTGGGAGGCTGAGGCAGGAGGATCACTTGAGCCCAGAAGTTTGAGGTTGTAGTAAGCTAAGATGACACCACTGCACTCTACCCGGGGAGACAAGAAAAAATAAAAAAAGAGACTTACTATAAAGCTACCATAATCAAGGTGGTGCAGTGCTGGTAAAGAAATAGACATATAATGGAACAGAGTATAGAGTCCAGAAATAGACCACACAAACATGGCCAATTGCTTTTGAACAAAAGTGCAAAGGCATCTCAGTGGAGAAAGGGTTGTCTTTTTTAGCAAATGGTCTTGGAACACCAATATCCATATACCAAAAAAAAAAAAAAAAGAACCTTGAACTAAACTGAAACCTTATTTAAAAAATTAAACCAAATTGGATTACAGATCTACACATAAATTGTAAAACTAAAAATCTTTTAGAAGAAAGCAGGAGAAAATCTTGATGACCTTGGGTTAGGCAAAGATTACTTAAATATGACACCAAAATCATGATCCATAAAAGAAAACATTGACAAATTGGACTGTATCAACATTGAAAACTATTGTTCCGTAAAAGACACGGTTAAGAAAATGAAAAGAGAAGGTAAAGACTGGGAGAAAATATCTGCAAGTCATTTATCCCACAATAGACTTGTATCCAGAATACATAAAGATCTCTCAATATTCAACTGTAAGAAAACAACCCAATTTTTAAAATGAGTAAAAGATTTGAACAGATCGTTCACCAAAGAAAATATAAGCACTTGAAAATATGCTCAATATCATTAGCCATTATGGAAACGCAAATTAAAACTGTGGTAAGATACACACCTATTAGAATGGCCACAATTTTTTTAAAAACCTGACAATACCAAGTGCTGGAGAAGATGTAAAGCAACTAGAACTCTTGTACATGCTGGAGGGAGTACAAAATGGTACAGGCACTCTGGAAAAGAGTTTGGCAGTTTTTTATAATAAAACTTAAACATACACTTAACTTATGACCCAGCAGTCCCACTTAGCTATTTATCTTAGATAAATGAATCTTATTCTCACAGGAAAACCATACATAAATGTTTATACTAGCTCTATTCATAATTGTCAAAATCTGGAAACAACCCAAATGTGCTTCAACAGGAGAATGACTAAACAAACTGTATATAACTATATAATGGAATATTATACAAGCAACAAAAATGAACAAACTATTGACATATGCAATGACATGAAAAAATTTCAAATGCCAAGTGGAAGAAGCCAGGCTCCAATGGTTACATACTTTATGATCCTGTCTGTGTGACCTTCTGGAAAAGACAAAACTCCTGGGACAAAGAATAGATCAGTGGTTGCTAGGGGTTAGGGATAGGGGGAGGGTTTGACCACAAAACAAAGGGGAACCTATTTAATATGAGGGATTGTTTAGGGTGATGGAACTGTTTTGCATCTTGATTGTGGTGATGGTTACATAGATCTATACATGTGTTAAAACCTATAGAATTGTATATCAGAAAGTCAATTTAACTGTATGCTATTAGTTAGCAAGACAATGCAAATTAAAACCACCACAATGAAATACCACTTCACATCCACTAGAATGGCTAAAATTAAATATACAGACAAAACCAAATGCTGACAGGGTATGGAGCAACCATAATTCCCACACATTGCTGTGGGAGTGTAAAACGGTACAACTGTTTTGGAAATCAGTGTGGCAGCTTCTCATAAAGTTAAATATACACCTACTATACTACCCAGGAATTTTACCTCTAGGTATTTACAAGAGAATAAAAACATATGCACACAAAAAGGCTTGTACATGAATGTTCATAGCAGCTTTATTCATAACCACCTCAAAAATAAAATGCTGTACCAAAAAAGCTAGGCACAGAAAAGTCTATATTCTATGATTCCATTTATACAAAGTTCAAGAACAGTCAAAACTAATCTGTGGTGATATCAGAACAATGATTGGCTCTGGAACAGAGGAACTGACCAAAAAGAAGTAGGAGGGAAATTTCTGGGGTGCTGGAAATATTTTATATCTTGATTGAATTGATGGTTACACAGGTACACACATTGTTAAGACCCATGGAACTGTTTGTTCACTGAAGATCTGTGATTTCACTGTAGGTACAATTTAGCTCAATAAAAAAATTTAACATATATATGGGGTGTGTGGGTGTGTCTGTGTGTGTGAAGGCTGTTACTTAGCTTAAATAAGAAAATTAAGTTGTGAGATGGTCATTGACATGCATGTTTTGTTGGACAATCAATTTTTAATTTTTGTTTCAATGGACATAAGTGTCGAAAATCCCCTTTCATAGATTCAAAACCTATTGTTGCAAATAGAATTAAAGCTTCCCGAGTATTTATTTAATCAAGGCAAGAATAATCCTTTTTCAAGGAATTCAATAAATCTCCAAGGATTTTTTAGTTAAACTCCAACTGTATTTTTTTTTTTTTTGGTCCTAAGATCAATGAATTCACCTTCAGTTAGGTCAACATCTTAACATCTTTGATGCAGTTTATATAAGAAAGAAATGGATTGCATATCTCTGGTTCAACTTAGAAATCATCAAGATAAATAGCTTTTGGAAGACTTCTGAAGTGTTCCAGAAATTTACAGCTTTCTCTTTTCAAGGAAAATGACAGAGAATTTTGTACTACAACTCCATCTTAGAGAAGCGTGTCCTCCAGTTTCTTCCTTATCGACCACTTAGCCAAGAATGTTTTTAATTTTTTCAGTGATGTGATCCATAATGTTGACTTCGTAACATTGAATTGAAAGGTTCAACTCATTCACATGGTTAAAAGTATCTGCCACGTAAGCCAACGCATCGATAAAATTTTTTTTCTCATAATATCCCAAGAGAGGATTTTCTTTTCTTTCGTTCTTGTTTTATTTCAGTTAAAGTAAAACTTCTGCCCATAGTTTGAAAAGGCGCTTCAAGGCATATTCTCATGAAGGTCAACAAAATTCTGTGTGGTAGAGAAGCAATTCACATTTGGCCTTCACATCTTGATGAAACAGAGACCTGCCTCTGATAAAGTTGATGACGTGATGGCTGTTGACAAAACTTCTTCTTCAGTGTTGTTTGAAGAATCTTTGTTGTCAGTGCATGTCTGTGTAAAAAAACAATAATGATTCCAATGTGAAGAGTTTGGTTTCTTATTAAAGTAGCAAAACTAGATGCATTACCAAGCATCTCAGAAGCTCCATCTGTGCAGAGTATGAAGGTTTTCTTTCCGAAGTTTTATTTGGCATAAAATCCTTTTACCATTTCCAAAATGTTCACAGCTTTTGTAGTGTGGACTCACAAAATAAGAATTCTTCTTCGATGGCATCAGCATGCGTACAGGAAACAAAAAGAGGGAGCTGGCTTCATTGAGAGATGTCTGTTGGGAGACAAATCTTATTTAGATGCCCTTTCAGACTGGGCAGATGTGAGGATGTGAGATCCTCTTCAATTTTGCTGACATCATACTTTGATTCACATTAATTTTTACGCACACATATGCACATACCCCACTCTGCTCTTTGTGCCCCTTAACATTCAATGATGGAAGTGAAACAGTACCATAAACGATTTTCATCAGTCGTCCTTTTGTTTGACATTTCATTTTAAGTTGGGCTTGTAAAAAACATACAAAATCAAGCTAAAATAAAAACTTTGATTCAATTTACTTGTTTTAACTTTTTTATTTTGAAATAATCTCAGACTTATAGAAAAGTTGCAAGAATAATACAAAGAATTTCCATATATCCGTGACCTAGATTCCCTAATTGCTAACATTTTACCATATTTACTCTATCATTTTCTCTCTACACATACCCATATACGTCTCTTTATATATACATAGTTTTCTCCATTATTATTTTATACACACATATTTATCTTTCTATATAAATACACATTGTTTTTATGAACCATTTGAAAGTAATTATGGGCATGATGCGTCTTTATCCTTAAATATTAAAGTTTGTGTCATAAAAACAAGGATAGTCTCTTAACCACAGTATAATTATCAAAATGAGGAAGTTAACATTGATATGATACTCTAATCTTGTTTTGTGAAAGGGTTGTATATGCAAAGCAACCCCCAAATGCAGAAGGAACTGAGAAACCAAAGAATGAGGCAGACGAATCGAGTTTGCCAGTAAAAGGCAGTATCTTGGGGAATTATGGACAGAAGTGTGGTCTTGGGCAGCCACAAGACAGGTAGGTCTCCGTGCTGTTACTCCCCAGACCCAGGGCTTATATACTATAGGAAATGGGTATATGTGCTCTATAGGGAATGTGTAGGACAATTAAAATCAACCTTCTAGGAGAAGACAAGAATGCTATATATGTCATAGCCTGTAATTTGTGAGATAACATTGGTATTAATAGAATCAATTTTTATTGTGATAGCTGCTAAATGGTGACTTTCTAACACCATGATTCCTTCTTCTTTTATTAGTTGTCATTCTATTGTAAGTAGAAATGTTTCCTTCTTCTTAATGTTTGCATGTATACGTGTATGCATGTATACATGTGTTTACAATAGTCTTAGGCTATTATCCATTACTACTGTTATTTATTTTAATACTTCAAGTGACATTTTGAAACTTGGCTTTTGTGTGGTTTTTTTAGTAAATTGTTTTCATAAACTTAATGAGAAATAGGTAATTTGTATATTAAGTAAAATGATATTCAAGAAATAAATATAACAACTTATAAAACAAGGCAAGATTTACACTTTACCTGAGGTTTTATCACCTCTAATGACTTTCAATCCTCAGGTAGACATGTGGCCATAAGAATTGTGTGGCAGTAATAGCTCAAGAATTGTATCCTTCCAAGAATCTGACTACTGTTGTACATGATGATGAACTGCTTTCTGTGCCTTCCTAGAACACAATGGTTCTTGTTTTTTATATCATTCACGGTTTTTTCACAAAGTTTTTATTGTCATATATATTATACCACACAATAATACAGTGCTATAATTATTGATTTATACCATCTTATGTTTTTAAGGTAGTTAAGAAAATAAATGATAAAAGTATAGAAAAAATACAGAATCTTTGATATTAACCCATATATTTACCATTTCTGGTGCTCCTCGTTTCTTCCTGTGGATTTGAGTGATTTTTTGGTGTCATTTACTTTCAGTCTAAATGACTTTTTTGAGTATATCTTGTAAGGCAGCTCTGTAACCAACAAATTTTCTCAGTCTTTATCAAGAATGTTTTTATTTTATCTTCATTTTTGAAGGGTAGTTTTGCTGGATATAGAATTTTTCCTTCAGCATATTAAATATGTTATTCCACTGACCTCTGGCCTCCATTGTTTCTGATGTGATGTCAGCCATTGGTCATATTGGTGCTCACTGTATGTGATGAGTCCTTTTTCTCTTGCTGCTTTCAAGATTTTTTCTTTATCTTTTAACAGTTAGACTATGATGTGTCTAGGTGTAGATCTCTTGGTATTAATTCTACTTGAGGTTTTTTGCATACTTGGATATATAGGTTCATGTTTTCTTCAAATTTGGGAGGTTTTTGACCATTATTTCCTTTTAAAAATGTCTTCCCTCTTCTCTCTTTCTGTTGGGCACTCCCATCAGACATAAGTTGACACACTTGATGTTGTCCTACAGGTCTCTGAGCACTGTTTATTTTTTATTCATTTTTTTCTTTATGTTCTTCAGATTAGGTAATTTCTATTGATCTATATTCAAATTCACTGATTCTTTCTTCTGCTGTCTAGAATCTGCTGCTAAGCCCCTCTAATGAATTTTTCACATGGTTGTAGTACTTTTTGTGGTAAAACATACATAACATAAAATTTATCATTTTAACCATCTTTAAATATACAGTTCAGTGGCATTATGAGCATTCACATTGTCACACAAGCATCATCACCATCTATCTTCAAAACTTTTTCCGTCTTCCCAAACTGAAACTGTACCCATTAACAATAACTTCCCATTCCCCTCTCCCTTCCATTCCTGGTAACCACCATTCTACTTTTTGTCTCTGTGAATTTGCCTATTCCAGGTAACTTGTATAAGTGGAATCATACTGGGATTTTGAATCTGTAGATCACCTTAGGTATTTATTGTACCATTCAACTCTAGAATATTCTTTGGTTTCTTTTAAATTGTTTCTATCTCCTTATTGAGAATCTCTATTTGTTGATTCATTGTTGTCATACTTTTCTTTAATTCTATAATCATGAAATTCCTTTAGTTCTTTGACCAAAATTATAATAGCCTCTTTGAAGTCTTTGTCTGCTAAATTCAACATTTGGGAACACTCAATTTCTATTAACTGCTTTTTTCTCCTTGAGTGGGGGTCACATTTTCCCATTTAATTTTTTTGTTGTGTGTGTGTCTTTTAATTTTTTTGTTGAAAATTGGACATTTCAGATACTGTCTTATAGCAACACTGGATTCTAATTTTTTCCCTGCAGTTTGCTGGTTTTGCTATTTTTTTGTTTGTTTGTTGTTTTTCTGCTTAGTAACTTGTCTGGGCTAAAGCTATGAAATTTGTCTCTCCTGCAGTATGTAGCTGCTGCTGTCTCTGATCTATTTTGTTATTTTTAATTCTTATTTTTATTTCTGACTTCCTAAGGGTTGCCCCGTCTTTGTGTAGCTTAGTGATCAGCCACTAATTGGACAGAAGTTGTGCTCTACCACCTCAAGCCACTAAGTCTTCTGTCATCTACTGATATAACTGTGTATGAATAGGGGAGTGCATTCAAAGTTTAGGCCATTTTCAACTCTTATCCAGCTTTTACTTTCTGTTGGGACTTTTTGTATCTCCTCTACACATGCACGTAACCTCAGGGTTGGTCAGGAGTATGCAGCCGACTTGGGTGGGCCCTCTCTGTGCATAGGTGCAGCCTTAGCCTGAATATGCTAGCCCCACCAAGACTACAACATCAAGCTAGTAGAGCCATTGGCCCTCCTCACTTGCCAGTGTCTGAGACTGTCACTTTCACCAACAATGCTGCTAGGTATGGACATTGTCCACTGCCCAAAACTGAGTGAGCCCCCATTGACTACAGCAAAGAAGTTGCTGGTCCTGATAACCTGCAACACTCTAGCAGAACTTCTCTGTCAAATAAGAGGAGGAGGAGCAGCCCCAGGCCAAAACACCATGGATTCCCATTATTCTTAACTGAAGTTCAGCAGCTTTTCAAGCATAAATGCTTCTCAGAGTGTTGTATGACTCTGGTTGATTCCTAGAGCACTGAAATGGTTGCTTTTATCAATTTTGGTTTTTGCCAACTATTGTTTTTGTCAATACTTTCTTTTGGGGAAAAAGGATATGCTGATCTCCTCACTTGGCTACACCCAGCAGTCTTGCCCCTAGGTTTCTTTTTTTAAGTGTTCAGTATTTTTCGAGGAAAAATAATATATAAATACCACTAGTATGACACACTATCTGTTCATGCCTTTACTTCAAAACACAGTGGACAAAAAGGGAGTAAAAGGGAAAAGTAAAAGAAGGAACCTCTGCTATTTGCAGAACATAACTGTACATATGACCTATATCATGTGCTAACAATAACAAGTTATCTTAATACCTTATAATAGTTACTTCTACCATTAGACATGTTTGAAATTGTCTTGTCCACATTTATAGACTGTACACATGTTCGTGTTTCAAAAGGTCAAATCGCCTTATGGAGAGTTATGAATTCTCATTTGAAGCCAGGCATGGTTGTGCACACCTGTAGTCCCAGCCACTCGGGAGGCTGAGGCAAGATTGCTTGAGCCCAGGAGTTCAAGGCTGCCATGAGCTATGATCATGCCTGTGAATAGCCACTGCACTCCAGCCTGGGCAACACAGTGAGACCCCATCTCTAAAACAAAAAAGTTCTCATTTGAACTGTCTGGTTTGCAAAACTTGAACCAGCAATGGAAACAACTCACCTCATTTGTTTGTTTATTTGATCAACAAGCAATTTTGATAGAAATTCCTGAAAATCAACAAAGATATCTTGATTATCAATGTGATAAACACGTCTTCACCATTTGGTGGCTAAATGATTACCAGATTCAGAGATGTACAATGGCTGCTTCACACAAACATAGGTAGATGGAAGATTATAATCAGGTATTATCAGGTGTAATCAGGTATTATCTAGGTTTAGATCTAATAATACTATAATTCTGAAGTAACAATGACTAGAAATGATATGTTGAAATATCCACAACTTTAATATGATATGAAAATAGCTACTATTTCTATTGGTGATAGAGTTACAGGTACTACTATTATTGGTGTTTGTTGCCTACTGCATTAGTTATCTATTGCTGCAGAACAAATTGTCCCAAAATGTATCAGCTTAAAACAACATGTATTGTCTCACACAGTTTCTGAGGGTCAGGAATATGGAGCAGCTGGAGCAGCTGGAGCAGCTGAGCTCTGTGGTGCTGGCTTGGGGGCTCTCATGAGGTTGCAGACAAGCTATTGGCCAGGACTACAGCCATCTAAAGGCTTGACTGGGCTGGGGGATCCACTTCCAAGCTCACTCATGTGTCTCAGTCATAGGCAAATGCCCCTGACTCAATAGAAGCCTCTATTCCTTGCTGAATCCTATGTCATTCTGGGTGGCAATTTGTCTAGCTTAAAAGCCACAATCCCAGCCTCCCTTGCAGCTAGGAGTAACTATATTACTATGTTCCAGCCAATGAGATGTAAATAGGAGTTGTTGGATGGAACTTCTGGGAAGTCTTCCTAAAAGAAAGACAACTCTTAGGCTACGAGGCAACCACTAAGGATGATGAAAGAGAAAGACAGAAAGAGATTGAGTCTTTAATAACAATAGAGCCTCCCTTCAGCTTCTTTTATGTGGGGAGAAAATGAATTGTTTAAGACTCTGGATTAGCCTAACCTAATTCTGATATGCATACATTATCTCATTTCAACCTCACAAAAACCCTGGGAGGAAAGGTTTTATTATCCTCATTTTATAGTTAAGGAAGTCAGCAGATAGATTAGCTGACTTTTCCATACTCATATGAATAGTAAAGGTGGAGCAGAAGTTCAAATCCAGGTGTGTCTGACTCCGCGGCCTGTGCTGATGGCCACTAGACTTCATGCTTGCCTTTCAGCATGGGCAACCTAAGTTTCCTGCAGTAGCAATAATGGTAATAATAGCAGTAATAATAACAATAGCTAACACTCAATGAGCTCTTGTAATGTACCCAGCACTATGCTACTGGTTATATTCTTATAATTTCATTTAATCTTCACAACCAGGGGTTATTATCCCCATTTAACAGATGAGGAAACTGAGGCATAGAAAATTTAAGTCATTTGCCCATGGACTCAAGCAGAGACATAGGTGGCCAAGACAGAGCTCATGTATACTTTAGAAGTGACCTCTAGATAAGGTGTGGAAAATGGACTGGAGAGGGAAAGAGCAAAGACCACGGCTTAGTCAGAGGGCTGTTGAAAGATTTTGAGAAGAGGGGAGGAAGACCCAAGCACTTGCTCAGTCTGTCCCAGGAGCCGACTTCAGGATGTGTGATCTGTGTGCTCTGAGGAAGCTCCCTATAAGACAGGTCCTCTGCGAGAGGGGGAGGAGGTTGAGGATGTGTTTGTCTCTCTCCTCCCTGAGCTTTTAGGGCACCCTCTTCATCCCCTCTTGTCTCTCATCTCCTTAGCCTCTGGGATGTCCACTGTCCTAGTCTCACCAGAGTTTGTGAAGGGAAGAGGATGGGTGGAAGAGAAGAGCTGATAAACCCATTTGCTTTAGAATGTCATGAACTTAAAAGAGAATCCTCAGTGGGGTGGGGGATGGTGCGAGTAGACAGGAGAGGGGGGTAAGGGGCAGTACCATCAATCAGCGGCTCAGCCTCATTACTCAGCACAGACTTTTGAGGGGTCACCCAAATTCTATAACCAGAGAGGGTGAGAGTGGGACGTGCCCTGTTCTCTGTTACAGGAGGTAACTGAGGCCCACAGAGGTTGGGTAACTGGCTGGAGGTCACAGAGTGAATAAAAGGCAGACTTAAAGTTCATGCTGTTTTCACCACATTTGCCACCTACACAAGCAATGGAACCTGGATGCTACTAACTCAAACCAAAAGAAAATGTTTCGGAAGGATATAGGCTAGCTCACAGAATCAAGGCAAGGCTAGAACCAGGCTGAGTCAGTAACAGAAATGGATTCCAAGTACATTAATTAGGAAAGAAATATATTGAAAGGATTAAAAGGATATATCTTTGAGAGAGTCAAAGAAAGAGGCTTGGCAGCTGTGTGGCCAGAATTAATGCCCCAAATCATACATAGAACCAGTCTGGTGAGGTCATGGCCCTGGCACCTGGGCACACACACCAAAGCTTGCAAATACCCTTGACCTTGGACAATGCCGCTAGTACCACTGCCGTGACTGCCTCTGGAAACTGGACTTATCAGCCACCATCCTCACAGAACCATGATTCTGCTGTTCCTAGCTTCTTTGCATCACAAGTTTCCAATTCACAGCTTAAGTGTGTCTCATTAGTGAGTCCTGGTCAGGTAGACAGCTCTAGCTGCAAGGGATGCTAGGAAAGCAAATATCTGGTTTCTGGGGAGGGAAGAGGCTTTGCTTCATAAGGAAAGGGACTAGCTGAACATAACAAAGTAGGTTAGAAGCTGATGGCCAAAAAGAAGGACAAATGTAGGTGGGAGAGTTTCAGGAAAGGTCAGGAACCAAAGAAGATTTTTGTAACAGCATTTTATGAGAATGCTTAATTTGTTCCTGCTGCTGAAGCTGAATATTAAGGGAAAGAGAGAGTGGAAGATTAAGGGATATCATAAGAATATATTCTTGAAAATGAGGAGTTCCTGTGAATGTATTCTTTAACAACATATTCTTATTTTTAATACCTTAAGAAGAATATAGGCACAAGAGCAGTGTCTTTGTGTGTGTGTGTGTGTGTGTGTGTGTGTGTATGTACAGATACAGTTGGCCTCCTGTATCCGTGGGTTCCACACCCATGGATTCAACCAATTGTGGGTCAAAATATTATTTAAATATGAATGGTTGTGTCTGCATTGAACATGTACTGACTTTTTCCCCTCATATTCTGTAAATAATATAGTATAACAAATATTTACATCACATATTGTATTAGGTATTATAAATAATCTAGAGATGATTTAAGGTATATTGGAGGATGTGCATAGGTTATATACAAATACTATACCATTTTATACGAGACTTGAGTACATGTGGATTTTAGTATCCATGAGGGGTCCTGGAACCGATCCCCTACAGACACTGAGGGATGACTGTGTGTGTATATATACACACACACGTACCATTGTATATATATATATGGATAACTATTTATATATATATAGAGAGAGAGGTGGAGATGGAGATACACATATGTTTTTTGACCCCACAGTTACCAGGTACTCCTCCAGGCCCTGGACCTCTCTACTTTCTACTTATCGGCTCCCTCTTATCTTCATTTCCCACCTTATCCAGCCTTGAATCCTAGTTCCATCACTTCAACCCCTCTACACCCCTATGGCACTCCCTTACCAAAATCCCAGTCCTGGATCCAACCAGCTCCATTTTCTCCTGACATAGAGGCTGAGCCCTGCCGGGGAAAACCACACAACAGTGCCTACTGGGGACACAAGACACCCCGGGCTCACTGTGCCCCCACACAGCCCAGCCTCTGTTTCCCTGGTGAGCTCTCCCCTGTGCTCTGCAGTAGCTATTTCAGACTTCTCCACCTTCTTCCAACCTCCAATCCTGACACTTCTCTCTCCCTTCATTCTCATCAGAAGATCCCTTTCCAGCTTCACAGAATAAATAGAAACCATCAGCAGAAATACTCTGCAACTTCCTCTACCATATTTTCAGAATTTTCTCTCCATCTCTATTCCATTTCTTTTCGTTCTCCCCTCCAGAAATATAACAAGTGCTTATTGCTCACTCACTCCCTAATGCAGGGCAACTTGTTGTTTTGCCTACACTATGCCACTAAAACTGCTCTTCCAATTGCCTCCTGGTTACTAAATCCATTGATATTTTTAGGTCTTATCTTACTTGACCAAACTGCAACCTTTGGCCCATTCAAACACTCCCTACTTCTTGAAACACTGCCTTGCTGTATTAGTCAGCATTCTCTAGGAAACAGGACCAATGGGGGTGTGTATATATATAAAAATATATATATTTATATATTTTATATATATAAACATATATATAAATAAATATATATATAAATAAAGATTTATTATAAGGAATTAGCCCACACAATTATGGAGGCTGACAAATCCCAAGATCTGCAGTCGGCAAGCTGGAGACCCAGGAGAGCTGATGGTATAGTTCTAGTCCAAAGGCCTAGGCTTGAGACCTAGGAAGATCCCGTGTTTCAGTTTGAGCCCGAAGGCAGGAAAACACCAATGTCCCAGCTCAAGGCAGTCAGGCAAGAGAAAATTCCCTCCTACTTGCCATTTTGTTCTGTTCAGGTCTTCAACTGATTGGATGGGGCCCATCCACATTAGGGAGGACAATCTGCTTTATTCTACCAATTCAAATGTTAATCTCACCCAGAAACACCCTCACAGACGCAGAATAATGTTTGACCAAATGTCTGGGCACCCTGTGGCCCAGTCACGTCAACACGGAAAATTAACTATTAATATTTCACTTGCCCTCTCAGATATACCACCACTTACATCTCCTACCTCTTGCCTCCCACCCTTTATTAGTCTCTGCAAGCTGCTCCCCTTTAATGTCGGTTATCCTCAGGGTCTGCCTTGGGTAGTTTTTCCCTCTGCCCACTCTCCTTGGGGGACTTTAGCCCCTTTCATGACCCCAATGACTGTCTACACATCCATGGGTCCCACATTTGTATCATCAGCCCAGCTCTTACCTCTGAACTCTCAATTCTGTGTTGAGAAGCCACAAAATCCTTGTGACTGATACCATGTCCTCCATCCAAGGGCAATAGCTGTTTCATGTCCTGACTTCATAAGGTTATGTAATGGGGCATTTCCTTTTGTTAAAAATGTCAACCACAATGCTTACTTGAGTATATGGCACATGTGAATATTCACACGACTGCATGAGAAAGGTCTTGAAGCAACAGCTCTCCTGCCCCAGCACTTACATGCTCTCCCAGTTAGGGTATATTTATCTTGGCAACCAGTTCAGTGGATGCTGGAATGGATGCGGGTCTGGTATCATGTGGCACACTTAATAACATGTGACATTCGCCTTTTGGGCATTGTGGCAGAGTAAATTCTCAACTCCACCTAATCTAGGATGACTTTTGACTTCCACCCATTGCTATGGAAGATGATGCCCAGAAGACCATTAGAAAAACTAAATGTGTGTGGATAATGGAGGGGAACATATGAATTAGCATGCAGGGGGACTTTGTAGCTGCTCCATGCAATTTTCTTTTTGGCATCTTCAAAGTCAACAATCCCCAAAGAGAACTCATGTTTGCCCACCATCTTCCCCCAGACGTTTTCCTCTTCCTGAGTTATTAATATTTCAGTGAACACTATTGCTGAGATTGTTGTCCAGGGCAGAAATCCATGGTCACCCTTAACTCCAGGTTCTCCCCCTCCCCCACATCTAACCAATTACAAATCTCACTCAATACACCTGCTAAACACCTGTGAAATCCTCCAGGTCTCTCCACCCCCACTGCCAGTGCCTTAATTCAAGCCATCCAGTCTCTTGCCTGGGTTCCTGAAATTGCCTAACTGGTCTCTCTAGATCCTCTTGTCCTGCCCCTCAACCCACTCTTCACACAGCACCCAGAGCAATCACCGGAAAATGTCACCCCACCTTATGACCTTCAATGGCTTTCAACTATTCTTAGGATAAAGCCCTAACTCCTTAATAGGGCCTGATCACTTCTTCAGCTTTTTTCTCCACTTCTACCAGTTTGTGTGGCCTTGGGCAAGTTACTTAAGCTCTCATTGCCTCCCTTTTCTCATCTATAAAATGGAGTTAATAATAGGGCTGTTACGAGGGTTCATTCATCTAAAGTGCTGGTAACAATGCTCCACGAAATTTATTGCTCTATTATTAACATTGTCATTTCTCTCCCGGAACTCTACAATCCAACCACACAGAATGCCTTTCACTTCGTCAGAGGCCGTGGGCTCTCTCACCTCCACACCCTCTCACTTCCTGTCCCCTCCCAGCCCTACCCTGTTCCCATTCTTACTCTGCTGACGCTAGTCATCCTTTGGGTCTTAGCTTAGATGTCACGTGCCCCAGGAAGTCTTCTATGCTGCTCAGTCTCGGTTAGGGCCCCCCTCTTCATGCTTTCTTGGCCCCAGGACTGTCCTTACTTAAACACTAGTTTTACTCTACTCTGTGTTCTGCACAGGACAAGCTCCATAAGGTCAGGGACTGTGCCTGTCTTTTTCAGAGTTATAACCCTAGGACCTAGCACAGTGCCTGGCACATAGTAGGTATTCAGTAAGTATTTATGGGACAAATCAATGAATGCTGAGAACTCCATCTCCAGGAGTTCAGAAGCTAAGTTCTCCTTGGAAGGGGTTGGATAACTCCAGAAGGGCAGGGGACGGTGAGCAGTCCTGCCCCTCACATTCAGGCATCTGAAGGGGTTCCCATTACCTGAATTTCAGGACCTGTGGCAGAAGGGTAAGGAGGTTTTTCAAATGGGAGTAGGAGGATAGCCACTGCTGCTCTGTGAGGGTTGCACACTTGGAAACAAATCACATGACTAGAGACAATCACTGGGAGATTGGACTGCTTGCAATGTTGGCCCTCAAGCCCCATACTATGATCTTTGAGTCAAGGTCAGCTGCCAGCTTACAGGTCTCAGCATGCTTGGGAGGGATTTTCCCCAAAATCAGGAAGGATATTACTCAGGACAACCTGTGCCCTTGTTGGAAGAAGCCAGAGCTGGCTTGCATTGTGGGAACCTCCTGGGCAGGGAGGGAGGGCTAATACCCAGATTCATGTAGATCAGGGGGAAGTATAGTTCATACCATCCAGCACTAAGGCTCCAGCCCTGGAGAAATGCCCAATGCCCCAGGCACAAAGCCTGTTCCCACTCTCCACTGAAAAATTCTTCTGGCAAGACGGCTTGAGGAAGTATAATGGGGCTAATGGGGCACACTGACTGGCCAGCCGTGCTGAGGGTTGACGCTCTGCTGGTGTCAATTACATCCCTTTCCTCCACCCCCTCTATCAAGCGTCTATCTTACCCACATTGGTGGCTACATTAGTGTCTATGAGGGCTCAGGTAACTGAGGAAGAAAATGGGATGGAGGGTCCAGGGGATGGCTTGGCAACTACCTTCTCCCTGGCCTCTGGGATTAGGTCTGGGCCCAAGGGGTGCTGATGGTCAGCAGCAATTCTGTTGAGAAACTGGGGATGCTGAAGGTGTTTGTGATTCCAAAAGTGCCAAAGTGTGGCCTAGACTTGTGGGAAGGGCTGTTCTCCACGCCAGTTGTGACACTGCTACCATCCTGGGGCAATTCCAGAGCACTGGGAAGGAGATAGCATCCTTAGCCTGAGCAGTGATTTTCTCACAAGAACTGGGAAGACCTGGGGTGAGAAGGCTTCAGGAATCAACTGTGTGGGGAGATGCCAGTGATGTTCTAGTAAATGTTTAACTGGCTATTCAGGGGCGGGAAAAGCTCTGACTCAGTATTTGCCAATTTCCATGTTAATTACTCCCACCATGGCTGATTTCAAACTACCAACATGACCTCCTGGAACGAAGGATTGAGAAGAGATGCACACTGACTCTCGAGAGCCAGCGCACCATTGGGAGGGGCCCAGGTGGGCCATGAGGTCCGGGAAGCACCCTCAAGCCAGGCATAAACTCACGAAAGCTTATGATCTGGAAAACCTGTCCAGCCCCCTCCACCACCAGGTTAAGTTTGGTGTCAATATTTACTTCAGAAACATTCAGCCCTGCGTACCTTGGCTGTAGTGTCACCTGAGGCTTCCTCAGAGGTCTCCTGGGTGCCTGCTTGTACAGGACTGTAGTGTGTAGTGCTTCAGGGCCTATTCTCCATGCTGAAGGCCCAAATTTGCCTCAGAGATGCCCTTGAAGGCTCCTGGCTAGAGCTAGGTAGAGGCCCAAGAGGGCTTGATCTCTAAGGAGCTGGTCCCTACACCCTGAGGCAGGGTAAAAGTGGCAGACTCAGAAGGCTAGGGCTGCCCCGGCCCTAGAGGTGTGAAATGCCAGCTTTGGATCTTGGAGTGGGCCCAGTGTACCCTGCAGGCTCTCCTGCCTGGAGTTTGAGGAATGTGAAGAAACACCCAGTATGCTAGCTCAGTAGGCAGCACTGTGTAAACTCCTCCCACAGCACCTGATAAAACCTCTGTGAGACACCTTGGCATTTTGACCCCTTACTAGAATGTCAACTCACGATAGCTGTTTTGCTCATTGCCCTATCCAACACCTAGAGTAGTGCCTAGGAAAAAAAAAGGTCACTATTGCTGACTTAAATTTATTGGATATGTGCAGAGTACAAAGACCAATGTTTGACCAAAAAAAAAAAAAAGTCACACCAGGTTGAAGTATTCACAGAGCCCAAAGGGAAGTGGTCACCAGAACAGTGGGTCTGGAAACTGGACCTGAGGTAGGGATCTGGGCTAGAACGTGCTCAAGCAGCAGCAGCAAGCAGGTAGCCCATTGTGGGTACATTGTTTGAGGATGCTGTAGTCAAAAGAATTACAGCATCTGTGTATTTGTTGAGTACCTACTATAGGCTCAGCCCTTTCCTAGGATTCATATGCTTTTCTAAACCGAGGAATCAACTGAACAAGACAATCCATTATTTCTCATCAACACAAGGCCCCATCATCTTCGCAGGAGCCTCTTTCTCCTACTGCCTCAACTCGCATTTGTGGAAAATGCCAAAAAAACTGACCAGGTGGGAAGTTTCTTTCTCTGAATGGAGCTAAGTAGTGTTCACAAGCCCCTGGCCTACTGTAACCAATGGTAGCATCCTGCTCAAATCAGGCCCTGTACCTATTCACAAGACTGTGTTTCTGAGCAAGAGACAGTGATTCCAGCATTCTCCTGATCTTCTTGGATTAGGATCACAATACAAGTTAGACATTCCTCCCCTCATTTTCTACATCAGTAGAGCTAATCACAGGATTAGTCAGAAGCCCAGGGGGAATGAGTGTCAAGATAAACATCCCTAGGGCACCCCAGGTTTCTAAGTTATTCTTAGATATGGGGTGGAAAGATTCTAGCCACAGAGTCAGGCTGTAAAAAGCAAACAGGCAGTTGCAGAGAGCTGCCTATGCATCCCAGGCACTCCTGCACCTGTGGTGACTGCCTGGATGGTCACTCACAAAGGAAAAAGTAGTGAGAGAAGAACTGGAGATAAGGAGGGAATTTAGGTCTTTCTATAAAACAGCAGCTTCCAGAGAAACAGACGATGAGTATCCAACTATCCAACCCACAAAGGACAAAGTCCCCCACCTTGGCAGTCTGATTGCTGCGATGAAGCATGCCTCGAGGAAGAGCAAGCCCTTTCTGGGTTAATGTAACCAGATGGATATGGGACACCTGCCACTCACTGCAAAGTGCTTCACATAGCTGGCTGCATTCATCTGCTTAATAAAGCCAGAATATGAAACAAACCCTCTTTACCCAGTTTCTCAGAGCCCTGTTGTAGAGAACATGCCTTTAATTAGAGCCAGACAGCACAGCAGTGGGGCTTAGCTATACTGTAGTTTGATGCTGCAAGGCAGAAACGTTATAATGTATTTTTCTAGTCAAGTAAAATGCAGAAGATGTTTAATATCAGATATCTCTCCAGGGAAAGAACATTGTGTAGCTTAGAGAAATAATGCAAGTTTGGGTTAATTTTTGGTTTGTGTCTTTTAAAAATAAAATATTCAGACTTTTTTTTGTGAGCAGTGCAATGATAACTGAGATATAATTATTTAGAGATGAAGAAAACAAGGCTCACAGAGGTTGAGTAATTTGCCCAAGATCACACAGTTACTAACAGCAGCAGGACTGGGATTCAAACCCAGCTAGTCTGGCTCTTAAATTTTGTTTTATTAATTATTCTTTTTAGTCTGTCTTTAAGAGCTCACTTTCTTAAACTCTGTGGAAAACTTAAGAGGGATGTGATGTTTTGAAAGGAAGGGTTGCAAGTCACTGTGCCCAGGAGCTGTGGAAGGAACAGTCTGCTAGGTCAGTCTCTGCAGATGGCCTTCAGGCTCTTCAAGTCAAGATGTTTCCTCTTTAAGGATCTTTCCTTTAATGACGCATGTGCGAGGGTGTTAACTGCAGCATTGTTTTAAGAGTAAAAGGTTTGAAGCAACCTAGATTTCCATCAAAAATAGGCTAGAAAAATAAATTATGATGCAAACACACAATGAAATAATAGGCAGGTATAAAAAGAAAGAGGAAGTTCTTTATGTACTGACATGGAACTACTGCCAACGCATATCTGTAAAAAAGCAAGGTACAGAATAGCATACATTTACCATTTGTCCAAAAGAAGGGAAAAGCCCACATATGTATATTTGCTTGTATGGACAGAGAAGATCTCTGGAAGGACACACGAGGAATTATAACACTTGCTGCCTCTGAGGAGGGAAGTGGTCGCTGAGGGAGAAGGGTGAGAGGCACTTCACTCTATGTCCTTTTGTACCTCTGATTTCAAACCATGTGAACATATTACCTATTCAGAAAATGTGTATCGGTACTCTTTTAAAAGTGAATTACTATATGTGAACTTAAAAAAAGACAGAACATATAAAAATTCATATCTACCCACACAACCATATAAACAAAACACATGTAGGAGGAAACAGGAAGTTATTACATCAAGATGGTAACAATCTTTTTCCTTCTCTATTTTTCCAGAATTTTTATGATGTGGTTATAATAAATATTTTTAAATTATTTTTTGTATGTTTAACTTACTTCCTCCCTGACTCTACCAGCATTTCAATCAGCAATCATGGGGAGGAAAGAAATGAAGACTTGGGACTCTAGAATCCCAACATACACAGTATACTCAACAAAGAAAAAAAAACCCACTATCCCTACAAAGTTGACAAGTCAATAGTTTCCAACACTTTATGAAAATACTTGGGGTATAAAGAACTATTAACATATGAAAGAATGGTTCTCCAGCTAGGCAGTAAAAAGGGAGAGGGAAGCAAATCATTAAAGGATATAATGCAGTTTCACAATCCTACTTATGGGCTCCTAGTTTCAAATGACCATTCTTCAACTTCCTGTATTTTCCCTCATTCTCATCAGAGGTAACCAAGAATATCACAGGCTGTCCTAAAAGCTTCTATCTCCCAAACATCAGAACTGGGTTTTGTTCTATTTAAAAAGGGGACTGGGCAAAAGAAGGACAACTTAAAAAACAAAACAAAACACATCAAGTTCTCATAAAATCATTGCCCGTGTGTTGATGGCATTGGGTAAAATAGATTTGGAAATATTTTCAGAACACCAGCTGAAGAAAAAGAATTCCCCTCGCCCCAAAACAAGGTAAGCAGTGACCCACCTCTGTAATAACAAGGAAACCTGACAGTCAGGGGGTTAACAGAGCCCATCAGGTGTGGCTATAACCTTGGGCTTAGCTTCCTAGGCTGACATTCACTTGAAGTCTATCATCTGATATAGTCACTTTCTTGGTTATAATCTATGAGCTGCCAGTGTTTACTTGTGAGACAGTCTGGGAGCTAGAAGGGAAGGAAGGTAAATACACCAAAGCCCAGCTGAGCAACCGACAGGTTTTACATTTTATTTCCAGGAAATGACATATTGTTTTCACAAAGAAGAGGTAAGCCATCCTGTCAAAATAGAGGCTGCCATCAGGGGCAGCCATGGGGTACACCCAACCTGTCCAAAACAACTGTCAACAGATGTGCTTCTGAGGTATCAAAATAACAACAACAAAAAATTTAAAAAACAAAACAGAACTCAAATAACCCATTCAACAAGTAGTGAAGTAGAGTCTATGAAATACCCCGAAGCAGTCAGTGCAATAAGCCCTGGTGGTTCTCCAGACAGTGACAGCAGCAGGGCTGGCCAACGTGGATGGTGAGTGAGGGAGGGCTTCCTAACTCAGCCTCTGCCCCATGTGGCTCCTCAGATGACCTCCAGAGTGGCCAAGTCACATCCAGAGAATCTTCCAGACCATTCCAAGCTCCCATTGCCCGGCAGTCTTTCAAATGCCCTTAGAGCATGGTCTTCAGGGAAGTCTCTTTGCTTTGGAGAGAAAGAAAAGGAAAATAAAGGAGGAGCCTGCATTTCCCTTCCATGGCCATCCTTCCCACACAGCAGCCAGAGTGAACCAAGAAATGTAGTCAGATCGGTCACTCTCTGCTCAAAGCTCATTCCCTATTCCTCTCAGAGTTAGAGTTAAAGTCAAGGCCCTTTCAAAGCCTACAAGGCCCTTCACAATCTGCCCCCTGCCCAACCTTCCTCTCCTCATCTCCTACCCCCTCCCCACCACTCACTCCACCCATACTGGCCCCCTTGCTGTTCCTCCAACACACCAGCACGCTGCCCCTCATGACTCCCTCCTGCCCCACATAGCACCACGGCTGCCTCCTGAGGGCGTTCCTCAAACAGTACCTTCTCAGGGCCCTCTTCCTTGACTACCTTACCAAGCATTGCCAAGGCTTTCCCCCTCACCCCCTCTCCCCTTCCTACTTTACTCTTCTCCATAGCACTAATCACATCTAACCTACTCAGTTTTCACTTTTCTTTGTATTTCCAGCATCTATAACAGTGCCTGGCGCAAACTGGGCCGTCAATAAATACCTGTTGAGGGGATGAATTATATAGAAATTATATACAGGAAGAGGCAGGGAGAGGGGGAGCTCTTCCTTTGTCCAGAGGGTTAGGGGATAAGAAAGGCTATTTACTGGCCTCTAGGCTTTTCCAACAGCTTATGCTTCCTTGATGCCAAGGAAGCAGGGGTCCGGGCCTACACCAAGGGCACAATAAAGCCACCAAGCAGATTTGTCCCCATTCCCTGAGACTAACGTCCAGGGTGCTTTGGTTTGAAAGGACTATAAAAGTTGTCTCCTACTTTTAGACAGCCTTTGCGGTGGTGGACCTCAGGGCTGGGCCTGCCTTTAGCCTTAAAAAGAGAGAAACAAGCAGGGCTCCCTTCCTCTTAGCTAATGGCCTTACCTATTAGCTTACAGAAAAATACAGAAGCTACAAGAAAGAGATTCTCCTGACTCCCCTCCAGTAAACTTTCTTGCCCACCCTTCCACATGACACTGTACTTCTCTCCTCTCACTTTTAAAGACTGATTCCTCTGTCTGAGCTCTGCACTTCCTGTCTTCCAAAGAATCATGCCGTATCCACTATCTTTGCTTTCCAGACTTCCCTGCTCACTCCACAGGCTCCTTCCAGTCAGCAACTGAACATGCGCAAATCGCTCACGTCTTTAAAAAACAAAACAAAAACTTCCTTTTACCCCACTTCCTCCTCCAACTACAGCCTTCTCTTTTGGTGCTAGTCCCCACCATGTTAGTCATAGCCAAATTTCGGGAAGAAGTCTATTCTTTCTCTACTCCATCACCTCAGACTCATTCCCCAATCACTGCAAACTGACTTCTGGCTCCACCATTCCCCTAAACATATATTAAAGTCGCCAACATTCCACACCTGCTACATTCAATGGGCAACTTTTCATCCTTATCTTGTTTAACTTAGCAGCATTTCAACTGCTGCCTTCTCACTTCATAATCACTCTTAAACATGAATTTACTGAAGATCTACTAAGTGCCAAACACTCTTCTAGGCCCTGAGAATACCACACAGAATAAGATAAAATCCCTGCCCTCAAGGAGTTTATGAATCTAGGGGCAAAAGCACACTAATAAATATAATTTCAATCTGGTCAATGCTTTCAAAGAAATAACAGGGTGATGTCTGGAATGTAATGAGAGGGGTTTACTGTAAGGATGTGGTCAGGAAGGCCCAAAGCACACCATTCTAATGTCATTAGACACCTGCCCCACACTTCCCTCCTCCTTCCACCTCTCTCTGTAGCGCTCCTCATCAGCCTGCCCTGCACACTCCTCTTCTACTACCCATCCCTTAAATGTTGGTGTTTCTCACAGCTAGGGACATGACCCTTGGCTCTTACCACCCATAAGAGCATAATGGGGGAAATGAAACAAGGGAAAGAAATAAAAGAGGAAAAATCCCATCTTGACAATAAGCAAAGGAAGGACAATAGGAGACAAAAGAAGAGAAGGAAAAAAAGGAGTAGGAAAAAGGGGGAAGCGTGACAAAGAGATAAGAAAAAAGCTTCTAGTAATAAGTCTGCTAATTTTCCTTGCCATGACAATTTTGCAAAGCATGAATTTTTACAAGTCAAACATTTTGAAGAGTACAGTGTTACATACTATTTGAGTACAAGCATGTGGACACCCCCACCCCATCCCAACCTTGCCAAAATCCATTTTCCCTTAGACAAACAGTGTCCTATATGAGGCAGGCAGAAATGCTGACTTCATTCATGTCCCTCTAGATTCTCCAGGGACAGGACTGGGTAGTTTAAAAGTACCTGCTAGCAAGTATTCTCTCTGGATGAGTTCAACTTGCCAGACACCGTTACTGCTGCCACTCCCCCAGACATTCCTTTACAAGGCTGCTTCAGCAAACAGGGATGGGCAATACGAGGGAACACCTGCCCGGTGGGCTGATGGATACTCTTCTGAGCCTGGGCTCTGCCAGTTTCTCCTGTCCTATGTGTGGACCACCCTCCTCTTAGCCTACAGGAAGCTGCCAAGAGCTATTGGCCATGTGGTCTGACCTGGGCCAATCTTCCCAGAGACCCTCAACCTCTGGAGGGGCCTCTGTCTCACAGATTCACAAAAGCTGTGGTTCACAAACCTTTCTCCCCACCTCAGCACACCTGAAAGCCATGGCACACTCACTAGTAGCCTCTCTATTCACTGTTACAGCAGCAAGGGAGCTGGGGAATGTAGTCTTAAAAAGCCTCTGGGTTAAAAAATCACTGTTCTAAAAGACCAACGAGATTTTATTTCTAGACCATTTACTTTTTTCTTTTCTGAGCACAACGCAAAGAAACTGCTAGGAAAAGCAAAAAGTGAGAGTGTTAACACTCTCGTCAACCAACTAACAATTAATGAGAACAGAAGAAACAGGGGAGGGGAGCAGCTGGCAGAAGACTCTGCTCTCTCACCTTACCAGCTCCAGAGGGAGATTTCAGAAAATCTCTTCCCTTCAGAAAAATCGCAACATTCCAGAGAGCCACAATTACTCTTGTGACAAGAATTACTGAATGTTTCTTATCTGCCCAAGCTCCACAGCATCCTTTCTCCAGGCATCCTAACATCCTCATCCTCCTCTCCTCTGGCCTCACAGAGTTTGCAAGAGATCAATGGCTAATCAGTCAGAGGCATTACTCTTCCCACTGGAATATGCAACTTCAAGACAGCAACCAACCAATGAGGCCTAAAAGTGAGGCTGCTCTTGGTGAAATCAGAGCACATGCACATTTACACGGGCAGCCTCCTGCTGCCACAGGCAGGCACATCTCCCTCTCTGAATTCGTGGTAAGAGCAATCCCTGCCCAGGGCCCTGCCACAGTGTCAGGACTTTGACAATCACAGGTGTGCCAATCCTAGTTCCCAGATCCTAAATTTGGTTCTTTAAAAAAATTTCCATGCACAAGGGATTAAACCAGCTTTCAACTGGCCCTGGAATATGCAAGGAAGGTTGGTATTTAAACTGTGAATTTTCTCTAAACCCACACTGCAGCCCAGTGAAGCTGCTGATGGCTCTGGCACATCCTTCCCTAAATCAGGTCTCAGAACCTGTCTGTCTCTAGAGAAAACCTCAAAGCTGCACTTGCTACGGTAACTACAGAAACTGAGATGGGTGCCAGAACTGCTCTCAGTCTATGCATGCAACAGAGAGGCTGATTCAGTTTACTGGGTGGCCCCCTAGTATTACCAAAAAGGTGGAGAGGTGCCCTCTTTAGCCAGTATTATTTACTCTGCAGAACTAACTCCGTGTAAGGGGAGTCAAAAGTGAATTCAGGACATGGGACTCTCCTTTTCCTTCCCAATGCTTTGAGAAGCCACCTACTGTGCTTAGACTACACGCAAGGAACCCAGGCAGTGGGCTGGGGGAAAGAAAGCTCATGGTGTCCCCACTCCCACAGACTCAGCACACTTCAGCTCAAAGGCTATAACCTAATCTGGGTTCAATCTGGGTTCCCAGGTCACTGATCGTCTCAGAATGGAAAGAGGGAAGAAAAAAACATTCACAAGGCTTCAGTAGATAATTTCTAAGCCTTGGTTGCCCTCATGCAAGTCTGGCACCATGTGAACATTATGTCCTATGTGACCCACATTGGGGAAGGTGGGGGCAGTCACTGCTTCTCATGCCTCTGTGTTTTGCTTGTGCTATTGCCTCTGCTTGGAAAGCTAACCCCCTAGGGAACCTTTAAGGCTCAGTTCAAATGTCACTTCCTCTGCGAAGCTTTCTCCCATCCTTCTACTTGCCCGAGCCAAATTAAGTGTCCCCTCCTCTGAAGTTTTTCATAACAGCCTGTTGTGGAACTCATCATACTGTCTACTTGCCTTTCTATCTTCTCCACCAGACTGTGCGTGCTGAGATAATGTCTTATTCATCTCTTTATACCAATGCCTAGTGTAGTATTCCTATAAATGCTTATCAAGTGATGGGAGGTGAAAAGGAAGAGCAATGGAATTCTGCCAGAAATAAGTGGCTCTTGGAGGTAAAAATCTGTGGGGGCTCAAAATTGGGCACAAAATCCAATAGCAGACAGGTCTCAGAAACGTGGGGAACACTTTCATGCCAAAGAACCCACTGAAGGCTGTCCCACCCTCCCACAGATCAGAATGTCTTCCTTTGGCATAACAGGCTCAGACACTTCCTGCTCAACACCTGCACTACCTGTTTCTGTGACAAGCTTGCTGCCTCCATTCTGGCTGACCAGCTGAGAGCCGGTTTCATACCACAGCTGCTCGCAAGTCAGTACCACATTCCTGACCCAAAGTGGCTGACATCTGTTGAAGGGCTAGGGAAAAGGAGTAAGTGGACAGAAGATCCTATTCTAAGCAGTGTGGCCTTTAAGCCTTCCAGCTTCTCTGGACTTAGAGAAAGGTACAACCAAAGACACACATAAACATGGGTTTCCAATAGCCAGGTGGGGGGAAGCACCTGTAAGGGCAGTGAACTTCTGGTTCTTCTTCTCTGAGGAGCCTGTTATGTGCAGCCAATTGATATCACAGCACTTTGGCCCTGAAGCTTTCCCAGAAGTCAGGGCCTGACTGGACTACTGAAAGGACTGACTATGATAATACCTACCTTGCTTCTTTGTACTCTCATCCCCACCCAATAACCAAAACTTTCTACCCATTAGTTCCTTGTGCTTTGCCCCAGGACACATTCATTTGCCACAGAGACATTTAAGTCTCAAGCAGAGTGGCTCTCTGCAGTTCCTAACACAAGAGGCCTCAACTGTCACTTGGTTAAATGAACAGGTATTCACTATGGAAGGCGAGTTCATTAGAGAAACTTACCCATCCCTTCCCCAATCCATCTCTCCAACTGGAGACTTGTTAGGAAATACACGTAGGATTATATTTATATTTTTCACTTAACATTATGCCCAAATTGTGTAATTAAGCTGTGATTCATAGACAGAACCTGTATATGTGTTTTCTTTAGGCACTCTCCAAGTTGTTAATCTTTGACTTGTACACATTCTATTTATAATCATTATACACCCAACTCAAGGTTTTTGTAACACCTAGACAGCAACTAAACTGTCTTGAGCAACAGCACCATCTAGTGATCAGTACAGCAAAACGTCTGACTGTGTGTTTTCTAATCACATCTTTAATTAACCCCCCATAACCAAGACACACACTTAACCCCACTTTCCTGCTGCTCAAATAGCAAGAGGTTAATTCTACCTAAACTCTCACACATTGACTATCTTTAACTCCTTTTACTCTTTCCCATTTCTTCTACCTCTTTCTTAGTTCAAGAATCATTAATCTGACTCTCTCTTCCCCAATCAAAAAAAAAAATTTGCTGAAATCTGGAAGTGAATAAATGCTTTCTTAGGGGGTAGGGATTCTCACACTTACTCACCTTTTCTTTCCCTAGTGAGGACAATTCGTCGTTCTTTCACTTCTGAGCTCAGATTATCTACCATCTTATTAATGCAATTGTCCAGAACCAGGGAGTGGGTTTTGGACTCAATGTCCTTCCGACAAATGGGGCATTCTATCTTTCGCTTCATCCATTCATTGATACAGTAGGAACAGAAACTGTGGGCACAGTTCAAGGTGACAGCCTACAATGGAAATATGAACACACACATCAGAACTGTCATGCTTACTTCCTTGGGGTAGTTAGGATCTCAAAGGTAGGACAGGAGCTCATTTTCAAGGCCAAATGAAAAGTTAACAACAATCCCATCTGGAGGGTTTACAAAGAGTTGGAATTTCTTTTTTTTTTTGAGACGGGGTCACACTCTGTCACCCAGGCTAGGGTACAGTGGCACGATCATAGCTCAGTGCAGCCTCAAACTCCTGCTCAAGCAATCCTCCCACCTCAGCCTTCCAAAGAGCTAGGATTACAATCGTGAGCCACACTGCACCCAGCAGAGTTGGAAAATTTTAAACTTCATGTTAAGACAACTAATTTCCTCCTTTCTCAAAGTTAAGGTCACAGACTCAGGCTCCAGGTAGGCTGATTTGTCTGTTTTGATTCACCAACTCAGACCACACTGCCAACATGGGTTAGCCACCTTGAAAACAAATGTAACTGGACACAAGTAGGACTAGTCTAAGTGTGTAAATGTAGTACAAATACATTACTAATTCTCTTATGAAAAACAAATCTACGTCCCACTAATGGTGAATAAGAACTTCAATTTTAATATATGAAGGGGAGCACATACTGAATACTCAGTATACAGAATGACAGGAAGTATCATCCCTAAAGAAACTAAAAAAGTAAAATAATATAAAAGGCAATTTAAAAGGCTGGGTAAAAAAGGAACTAAAAAATGTCAACAATGTAATAGGTTTATTGATAGTGCCTGAACCTCTAAGTAAATAAGCCTATGAGGAGAGAATGGAGAAAGGAGCCTGTATTTGAGGTGCTCTTCAGAGTAATCCCCCTGGTCAGATTTCTGCCAGGGCTCTTTTTACTCCCAAGAATATAACCATTCTCTTGTTATTCTTGTTTATGTATATCTCCTAAGGGACAACTTTTTCTGAGGCTCAAAAGTCCTCATTCCTGCTTTTAGGATAGCAGTAGAAAACAAAACAGATATTATGTATTTTTCAAACGCCAGGTTGAGCACAGAAAGCTAGGAAACGAGGAGACATTGTGTTTACTATATAAGATAAACTCTAATAAACAGGACTAACAACCTGTCTGATTAAAATGAAACATCTTTCTAAGAATGACCTTAAAAGGTTACCAGTAGAGTAAGTCAGGCAGTATTTTATAAACAAAACACAGGTCAAGTTGTTTATCTCTTATATGTCTGTGCAGATGCTCTGGGATGGTTAACTTGTCACCCATTCCAAACCCCTTTCCTTGTCTTCCTCTACTAGAGTCCATAAGCCCTGCCAAAACAACACTGAGTATTTTCCAAAGCAGGAAATCTTATGACTAGAAACTATGGGGGAAATTATGATCTGAAGTCTAAATGGATCCAGAGAAAAAGAAACAAGTCTGCCCAGGAGAGACTTTTCAGGAGGCTAATAGACCCAAACTCCCTAAAGACTGCCTGAGAAAAGGAAGCAGTGTGTATATGCGTTCTCCTTTTTAAAGGAGTGTGAAAAGTACTGTCATTTAACAACCTGAGTTTAACACTTGTGGTTCTAAGATGAACTGGTCACAAATGGCAGAATATGTAAAAAATAAAAGAGCTGGGGCAAAAAAGTGAAAGGATAACAAATGGCAGCCTAGGGGAGAGATGTTTCATTTTCATAAGGAGCCTCAGAGTCCTTGAAATATATTAATTTGGTCCCTGTATTCCCAAAGTGACCACACATCAGTGACATTTACCATCCTGTTTAAAAGGCTGCGCTACAAGCCTACTCTCAGCATTGTGCCCATTCAGAGTAAAGAAGGAATAGCTTTACTGACCAGCTTTATTCTGATACTTCAAAAATCTAGTGCCATTGACCCTGTTTCCCCCCAACAATAAAGACATAAAAGCTTTATTGCAGCCAAAAATGTCAATCATACCAAACGAATATTTAAGAAAAGATGAAATACAAAAAAGGATAGTGAAAGGACAAAAGACTACAAAAACAAATGAGAAGTGGCCATCTCTTGAGGTCACTTTGAAATCAAATAGCTGTAGTAAGGTCTTGGAAGAAAAATCTTTTCAGAATGTTTCTCTGTAGCGAAAGTAGCCTGTATAGCCCAGGCTCTATTCAGGGTTGGGAAAGTAAGAAGGGGTGAACAACTATTCATAATTACCTCAATGAAGTATTCTGAGCAAATAATACATTGGAGCTCATTCTCTAGCACATCATTCATGTGGCTAAGAACTTCTTCCTTCTGTGCTTGTACCTTCTCCTTCTCTTCCTGCAAAGACACACAACCCCACCTGTTATTCTGAGAGACCAACAAGAATGCAGAACAAGACAGGGAGCAGGGTTAATTGTCTGGAATAGGATTCAGGAGGAGTCGTAATTAATAATTCATTCTGGTGCAACAATATGAGAATAAAACTCTCCCTAAGGATTATTGTTTCTCAAGAATTGCTTCCTAATACAGAGCGCTAACTTCCCCCTCCCCACTTGCTATAGTCTGAATGTTTGTGCTCCCCCAAAATTCTTGTTTAATGTTGAAACTTAATCCCTAATGCAACAGTATTAAGAGATGTGGCCTTTGGGAGGTAACTAGGTCATGAGGGCTCTGTGCTCATAAACAGGATTAGTGGCCTTATAAAAAGGGTCCAAAGAAGCTTATTTGCCCCTTCTACCACGTGAGGACACAGTGAAAAAACTCCTTGTATGAATCAGAAGATAGCCCTCACCAGAAACTTAATCTGCCAGCACCTTGTTCTTGGACTTCCCAGCCTCCAGAACTGTGAGAAATAAATTTCTGTTGTTTATAAGCTACCCAGTTTATGGTATTTCCTTATAGCAGCCTGAATGGACTAAAACACCACTTTTTCAGTATTTGCATTACAGGTTCTGTCTCCTTTCCCAAAATTGACCAAATGAGAAAAAATGAAGGTGGCATATTAACCTCACCAACCACCCAAGACCAGATAGGACATTAAGTATTCTACATAGCAAGCTGCAGTTCAGAGGTGATATAAAATCATTCCAAACAAGTAAAAACTCACTGGACAAAAAAAGATATGAAGAATAGGCCACAGAAACAGGAAGCTGGAATTAGTTATAAGGTCCCTGTGTTCTTTGCAGCTGCCTCTTCTATATTATAATGATATACCTCTGGAGGCTCCATGCCCTACAATGCTTGCCACGTCCCACTCCTGCAGAGGTCAAGGTTGAGGTCTGCAGTGCAATTTCCCTGTGCCTTCCCCAAGAAGGCAGACTGCTTGGGGACACACTTTCTAGACAGGATCCTAGGTATGCTCTCTTGAAGCAGACATTTATTTAAGTTAGTACCTTGTCCCTAAAACAGAAAGCACCAAGAGCCCCTGATGGAGAGAGGAAAAGCTATTTGGGATATATTTGAGTGGTTGGCTCATTTTTCATCTTTTCTTTTCTTTTCCACTCAAAGACTGTCAGACTGCTTAGGGCAGTAAAGAGGGTCTGGATCCATTTCTAACTACAGTCAAGTTCCCTGAAACCTTATAAATCACTGGTTTTTGAAAAGATGTGGTAGTTTCTTGAATGCTGGGGAAGAAGGTACTATGTGATTTCAACAGAGGATAAGTACATCAGATCAACTAAAATGAAAGTCTCTTCCTTTCTGTTCTCAGCTGTGTGGAGTAGGGTAGGATGAGAGACAAAGTTAGACTCATGTTGCATACTAGAGACCTGTACACTGGATCTAGCCTACAGAATCATTTAGTTTTGCTTTAGTGGTATTAAAAAACACACAAAAACCGAACTTGTTGCCAATATTTGAAAACTGGGATATTTCACATGAACATTTGGATTTCCATCTGCTATGGAAAAAATCAAGAAGATCTGACAACACTGGGCCTACATTTCTGGATGGCCACAGCTGGCTGAGCAGAGAACAGCTGCTTCCTATGGTAGGGGGTGAACACCCCCACCCAGTGAGCCACAGTCCTCACAGCTTTCTACAACATTCTTACACCCAGGCCACTTCACTCACTTTTTTTTTTTTTTTTTTTTTTTTTTTTTGTGAGACAAAGTCTCATTCTGTCATCCCAACTAGAGTGCAGTGGCATCATCGTAGCTCACTGCAACCTCAAACTCCTGGGCTCAAGCAATCCTCCTGCCTCAGCCTCCCGAGTGGGTGGGACTACGAGCACATGCCACGACACCGGCTAATTTTTCTATTTTTAATAGAGATGGGGTCTCACTCTTGCTCAGGCTGGTCTCAAACTCCTGAGCTCAAGCAATCCTCTCACCTCAGCCTCCCAGAGTGCTAGGATTATAGGCATGAGCCACCTCACCAGGGCTTTACTCACTTTTATTACCTGTCTGGCCCTGGTGGGCATTTAACACATTAACTGCCATGTGAGTTGTATTTAACTCATGCTAGTTTTGAGCCTGGGGCCTCGTGAAGCATATGTAACTCACATGTCTCTTCACCTTGGTAGCCACGAGAACTATTTTTCAAGTTGTGTATAACTCATGCACAGAAAACAATAAAAAATAACAAATTTTTCATTAAATTAGAAAGGATTGTTTTGTTTTCCAAGTTTTTATTCTATTTTCATAATAAAACACCATTGCCCCAAGGAAACATTTTTTTTTCTACTGTAGCAGTCAATGTGTGAAGTTCATCACCCCTAATTTAAGAGTTCTACTGATTTGACATAGGAAGGAATTACATGAACACATCAGGAGGAACTATTTTTTATACTGACTACAACACTCCTTAGTCTGTATCAGCGACACACCCTAAAGAAGCATCCACCATAGACAAAGGACTAGAATGCAGGGTGCAAGTGCCTTATTCCCAGCATTTCATTTCTGAATGAAGGAAGGAAAAGATATTGTCTTACAGGCTGAATCTTCTATAGGCTTGAATAATTTTATAGATTATTTCCCCTGAGCCAAGGAGCAGCTGTAATTTCTCTCTTCATTCACCATAGCAACCCTTGCACTGTTGAAAATGCTGAGTTGCATGTACTAACCAAATTCTAAACCTCCATCTTCTTTCCAGTACCTTGGTCTGCTCCAATTCTTTGTTCTTGGCTTGAATGACTGCTTCAAAGTCCTTCTTGCTGCGATTTAGCTCTTCCATTAGAGCCCGATGCTGCACAAACATAACACACACACACTTAGGATGAACTACACAGCATCCTTCCTTTTACCCATCTACATGCCTGCTCCCTCCCTCCAGTAAGTGGTTTTGGCTCAAAGATCAATGAACTGGTAATTTCAAAATAATGCCTTCATTCCACCCGGAAATCCTATCTACCTGCTGCTTTTTTTAGGAAAGGGGGCAGATAGGGACGGAGGCCACCAAATCCATTAGTCCCTCTGAAACTAACCCAACATCAGTGGCCATCCAAGACAAATGAAGAACTTTCACAATGCCTTCCAGAGAGTCTGATTCTGTAGGTTGTCTTGAAGCCCACGAACGTGCATTTTTTAAAAAGAGCCACCTAAGTGACTCTGGGAACCAGTGCTTAAGAACTAGTAAGTAACTATGAGCTAGCCAGCACTGGGAGTAGCTTTTAAGAAATAATCAGGGGGAAATGGGATTCAGGGAACCTAGTCATTTTCACTGAAATGAAAAAGATCTTTAACCTATTTATTCTACAAATCACACACTACATGTTCGTAAGGCAATGCCTGAACCTCCCAGTGTCTTCTGGAAGATGGCACACCCAAGAGCTAATAGCTCATTCATTGTGACTAACTACCTACACCAAATGTCAAGAGGTTCCACATCTATGAAACAGAATTTATGAGTTCCCTCATGCTTAAGCACAGCTTATACTTTAGAATTTCACCTCAAATCCTTTTTAGAAGAAGGTAGAGTAAAGGTAAGTATTTTTGAAAACATATAACTCAAGAAACAAATTTTAAAATGTGTGGTCTCCCAAAAAAAGCAGTTACATCAGAAAGCCTGGGTCTTCTTCTTGACCACTAATTAGATGTATGTGCCTTAACTTTCTCATCTATAAAATGGGAAAATAGATGCCCCCCTCCTACCTCAATGCTGATATGAAAATAGGTATGAAAAGCACTCAGAAAGTTTCTTAAGCTCTATTTAAATGCACGTTTTTATAACAGCTTGGTAAAGAACAGCTTCAGAGGGACCAGCATGGTGGAACAAAACCAACCATTGCTTCATTTGAGAGTGGCACGTCCCCCAGGCATGAGGGTATAGAACCATGACCTAAAAGTATCACATTTTAGGCTAATAAATGCATGGCCAAGAATTCCCTGCTAAATGATAGTGAGTTTTCCCGTCTGTCTCAGAATATGGTAAGGAGTTGTGGATGCAAGGTACTCAATGATTCCTCAGGGATTTCCAAGTAGAAGAACCATATTCTTTTTCAATTTCAAAACAATATCTGAATATTAATTTAATAATGCTCCAAATGGGAAACACGCCTACTCTCCCACCCTAGAAAATAAACAAGCTCAAAAAATAAAATTCCAAAAAGACTGAATTAATTTTCACCTAATTCTTTCCAAAACCGTTTGTGCAAACCATAAAAAAATCAAGGCAGGCACCCTGTCACGTTTACAATAACTACACGACTGTTAGCACTGTAAGGTTGGGAGGTAGGCATGCAATAAAAGAATGTAAGATAAATTCCTCTGAACAAATTCTTACACAATTTGTTCACTTTTCTCAAGGAAATCTGAACTACCCCTCTAACCTGACTAAATGTGCAAACCACTCATCATAATACATAAAGAAGACAAAGGTTTTAAAGATGCAAAAGAACACATAAAAGATAATCAAATGAGTAGTCAAGATTAAATGAAATAAATTACATGCAATCTTTCAGGAAAATTTTATTCCTGTTGAGTGTTACCCTTTTGTTAAATAGATGTCTTGCTCTTGCTTGACTGTTAAACTGCACATTCTCAAACTGTCCTAAAATGTTTAACCGGAACATTCTCAAATGGTTTTTGGATGGCTGCAGCTCAGGGACAGGGAGGTAATGGGGGCCCTCGCAGGCCCTGGCGGCCAAGTCATAGCTCATATTCCCCCTCTGCTGCCCTCACCTTTCTGGAAGTGAAGCCACTTCCCTAGAGAGCCTCCTAATTGCTAAGGCTCCATTCCATCTTCACCAGAGCAACTTCTGCTCAGATGAAGATGTAAGTTTTCATGCTGAGGTTTGGCATGTCTGTGAGGCTCCAAATCTCCGACCTGATGGTGTGAGCACAGCTGCCACCTGCTCTGTTTACAGACTGGAGATGCCACAGAGGTATGAGCTAAGCAGCAGAGGCAGCCAGTGGCCACATGATGCCTGGTTGCCCCCCACTCTGCAGCCCACTATAATCTCAGTACAGTGGCAAGAGATAAGTTACCTCCTGCAGAGCCTGGGCCAGCTGTTGCTTCAGGTCCTCTTCTCCTTGCTCTTTCTCCAAGTCCTGCAAAGCCAAAACAAAATGGAAGGTTTCCCTGCAGGGATGGGAAAAAAGGGACAAAATCCAGCAACAAGCAGAGCAGACCAGCTAGTGTGAGCATCTGGAAACAACAGGGTGCAGGAAGCAGGTGGAAAATCTCCCGTTTTACTTCAAGCTACTGGCAGTAAAGGATTTGAGCAGAGTTATCTGCTCAAATACTGCACATCTTAGGACTGTCAGCTTCAAGTCACCACTCCGGTTATTCTGGAAAAACTATGGGCTAAGTTCAAGCCTCCTTCATTGGCTAATGCTATGATTCTCAACAGGATATAACCCGAGAACGTCCGAGCCACCAAATGTCTAAACTCAGACAGAATCCCCCATGCTGGCACTCATAAAACCTACTATGTTTCTTCCCTCTATTCTGGCCAACCTGTCTCTCATTCTGAGTCTCATTATCACTTTTAGCCTATACACTGTTCCCCTCTCTCCTTGTGTGAACTTATGCTTTATTTCCTCCATCAGCCCCCTCTAATGTGGATGCCTTCCAGATCATCATTAACCTATGCCCAGTACCTTCACAAAAACCTCTGGGCCCTTCCCTTCTTAGGAATTACTTACCCATTTAATATGCCAAATTGAAACTGTTCTCTAGTTTACTGTATCGACTGAAAACTATTCTTTGTTTATATTATGTGTATAATACATCTTGTCTCCTCAACAAGATAAATTCCTTAATGGTAAAAACCATTTATTAAGCATCTTTATAACCACCAGAATTTTTTAGTGCCAGGCAATGTGGGTGTTCCAAAAAAAACCAAAAAACTGCGTGAAGCAGCAAGGGTTGAACAAGCTTCTGAACAAGTAGTAGGGGTAGAATAAATCCCTAGGGCTTGGTGGGCAGAGAGAAATGTGGCTAATAAACAAGGGACTAGATATATTTCACAAGTAATTTATATATGACCTACTCATACCTAGAGAAATTCTCTAAACCAATCCTTTTCACCTTTAACATTTTGGTACCATAAAAAGATTTTGCAGCTACATCTTGAAGCAATGCCCAGAGCAGCCACAAATATTAATCAACAATAACTCTTGTTCCTGAACATATTAGCCTTTAAAGAGAGTTCTGCTCTGGTGAAAGTCTTATACCCTAAAAATGTAGAGATAAAACAACCTCTATTGATTTCAAGAACTATTCTAGGCTGGATAAGGGAAGCAAAAAGGTACACACAAGCAACCAGCATATACCCTTAAAAGATCTATTTAATCCACGGCCTTTGCTAATACTACCAGTTCAAGGGGATAGCAGACATCAGAATGAAATGTATAAATTGTTCAGAAATAAGCCAACACTACACTTCTGGTTGTTCCTTACCCTGAGCAACTCGAACAAAAGATAAAAGCTTATTTACTTCAGTTATGATTAGCCCTTCTCTGAGTTCTAAGTCAACAATGGGGAATTCTTGACATTCAATATTACCCAAGCAACTGGGTGGGAGTAAAATGTGCGGTTCCTGCCACATGAGAAATGACATTTTGAGGAGGGACAGGATCAGCTCTAGCCTAAAGCTTTGTGCAAGAGTTTGTTATTTAAGCAAATGACTCGGGGATGGGAACACATTTGGTCTTACCTTGACACAGCTAAGACAATCATTATTTTATCTTCCTACTGGAAGATGGCTTATCACTCAACCCAACAATGCATTCATGGCATAGCTGTCCCCTCGAATGCTAGCTGCTCAGGATAGAAAGAAACACATTTTCTACCTTTCTAGCCTCCCACCTCCTAGGTTAGCTACAGAGTTAAGTAACCCTCATAGCTAACAAACTGTCAGGTACAACAAGGGCAGAGGAACCAGCTGACCTGTACCTGCTTTAGGACTAAGTGACTTGGCCCAACGGCATCCTGACCTTCATCCAACTTCTCCCTGAGTTTATCTTGGTTCTGAGATGCCTCAGCTTTGTATCCTGAAATCAGTTATGTCCTGGCAGGCTCTGCTGTCACCTTACCCTATCTTGGCACCCCAACTCTTGACCTCATCATCAGCATGCTAAAGCCTTAACCCTTTACTCAACCCCCTTCTTTTATCTCAAAGTTTTCTGTTCCCATTCATTTTCCTGTCCCTGGTGCTCAGCATTTGATACCTGGCCCAGAAACTGGGAGCTCTAGCCAGAGGCTCACCAACTGCCTGCCCATCCCTGAGGGGCACTCTTGCCTTTCCCCCCTGTGTGGTACCTGGAGATGCTGTTCCTCTTCCTGGAATGTCTTCTCTAGTTGCTCTACTCTTGCCTGCTGCTGAGCCTGCTCTGCACACAGCTGAGACTGTAAGTCCTGCAGTTCCTCCTCCATTTTCACAATTTTCTTTGAATTCCCCTTTTGGGTCTTCCTTTTCACATTCAGAACAGCCACCTGTTTTTCTTGCATTTGTGTTTTCAGCTTCAAAATCCTGGACATGGTCACCTTAAAGATCTCTAAACTGCTGTGAGATGCTGAAGGGTTTGAGGCTTTCTGCTTCTTATGATAAACCCCGATGACTTTTGGGGGGCCAGACCCTGTGGTCTTTTCATTTGGCTCAAGAGAAGTCAACTTAGGATCCAAGTATTCGGAGGGTTGACTAGCCACTTCACCTCTCCCATGAGACTTCACTAGCTGACCACGTTTACAAGACACTTTACTTATTTTGGATTTCAGATTTGAGGGTCCTTCAGCTCCAGAACCCTCTAATTCATCCAAACTAAATTTCCTTTTAGTTCTCAAGCCCTTATTTTTTTCTATCATCTGATCACCCTTTGGGGAAAGACAGGGATATATCCTCTCCCAGTCTTCTTCGGTAACTTCATATTCATACTCTGCATTCTCTTTATTTTCCAGAGGCACTCCAAGCTGGATGTGGTCTCCCTTATGGATGGAATAGACCTTTAAAGGTTCCAGGCGTTCTCTGTTCAGCCAAACACCATTCAGACTCTGGGGAAAGGGAAAGACAGACAAAATAAACTTCATGACTTTCCTCCTCTTAACAGTACTCTCCTGCTGCTGCAAAACCTTCTGCCTTTTCAGAAGGAAAACCCTTGAGAACAAATAGAAAGAAAAGTCATAGACCACCATCCTTAGAAACAGCATTCTTCAAACAGTGCTTTGGCTTTTACCTATTTCACATTCGTGCCTCCACAGAGTAGGAATTCCTACATAACAGGCAGGAATCATCTTATTACTGGTGGATAATCTATTCAAATAGATGCAACAGCACAAAAAGAAACGGAAACTGGATCACTCCTATTAGCCTAAACTGGAGGCAATGGCTCCAAACTGGAAAAAAATGCTATTAGTGAAGGAAACAGTATCTAATGATGAGGGCCATGAAACAGGCTTGGCCAGGAAAGTTACTCAAGTACTATCTCTTGATGTGGTCCCTCAACACACCAGTGAACAAGCAAAGCACTTCCTGGTACACATAAACCAAAAAAACAGAGTACCATACCTTGTACTGGGGTCAAACTGCAGGTGGGATCTGACCCAATTAATACCAACAAAGGGTGATACAGGATAGTGATTAAGAGCAGGAGCTCTGGACTCAGACAGATATTGGTTTGTAGCCCAAGTGCACCACCTTGGGCTTATTATTAGTTGCATGGCTTTTGGCAATTTACTTAACCTCTCTGTGCCCAAATTTTGTCTATAGAATAGTAATAGTACAGTACCTACCTCACACCGTTCCTGTGATGAATGAGATAATGCATATAAAACACTTAGCACAGTGATCCACATATAATAAATGCTTTATAAATATTTACTTTTATAGTTTTAATGAAGTCATGCTATAGGGGTTAAGAGCATGGATCCTGGAGTCAGACTGCCTGGGTTTGTAATGTGGCTCCATCACTTAACAGCTGTGTGACTCTGGGCAGGTTTCTTGACCTCGTTATGGCCCAGTTACTGCATCTATAAAATGGAGAATAGCAGTCTCTCCCTCATGGTGTTTGTGTGGATTTAATGAGATAACATATGTAATGTACTTACAGCCTGGGCACGTGGTATTACATGTGTAAGTGCTCACTACTATTACTATGTCTTGGTTCAACTGACCATATCAACAATCACTTCAATTTAATGCTCAGCATCTTGCAAGGTAAATATATCAAGTGCGAAAGTAGAAGATATGTAAGCAACTTTTAGCAGCTGACTGTGGAAGGGACAACACAAGGGCAGAAATAAATAAATGTGGGATTAATGGCATAGCCTATAAATGCAAAGGAATATCATGTGGAGCTAGGTTAGCCAAAGGATGCTAAATGAAGATGATAGTTCCTAAAATAGACTTGAAACAAATACAGGATTTAGAGTTAAAAGATATTGGTGGGCATTTTAACCCGTATCAAGGGCTTAAATTTGGGGGACAGGCCAGAGATGAAACTCACTTCTGAATTGAGATTAAGACTGATGTTTACACTAGCAACTACAGCTACCTACTTTCAGCCAGAAAAAAATCGCTGGTCAATCCAAATAACGGGGACAGGAGGCTTGACCCCAAAGCACAGAGAAAGAAGGGGAAGTGGAGATCAGATCTTAGCTCTGGTTTGGTATTAGGCTCTTGCTTCCAGTTTTATCTTATATTATTTGGTTTGAGCTGAAAGAGGGAGAGAAAGATTGGTCTTAATCCACTGCCTTGGGCCTAACCTGGCTCATCTGGCTGGCCTTCTCCCACCCTTGCTATTCTGCCTGACAAACTATGGGGAATGATCAGTTTTGCTGACTTCCAAAACAACAGATGGGGAAATAACAAAGGAGGGGGATGGAGCCAGAACAATCTATTTGAGAACACTTTTAGAGAAGAATAGTCGATTTTAGATTATACACAGGAAAAGAGTCTCAGGAAAAGTAATGTGACATGGGAGGCTACCTAATGCCAAGGTATAGAAATTTAAGAAAAGTCTCAATGGCAAAGATAAGGTAAAATAAATAAGGTTACAGAAGAAGCCCAAGGCTAGAGAGAGCAAGGAATCCCTAAGAAGCTGGGGCAACTTCATACTACAGCCCTCCACTAGATCCTCTGCATTAACACATCTCCTTCAGAGCCCTTTCAGTCTGGAAAACAGGCTCTCAAAATTCTCCCATCACATTTTGTCCTTGGATCCCTCTACGTTTACCCATTCATCACTTCTTGGTGACACCTAGTGGTATAATTTGGACCACAGCCCTGAGGGAGGTCTGTTCACAAAGAGACTACAGAAAAGGACGAGAATCCCGTCACTGTATAAGAACAATCAAGTACTGCCCAGGATATGACCTCAAATACAATGGTTTAAATAAATCATGCTTTATTCAAAGCTTTCTTGATGTTGGTTTTCATACTCACCAGCTTGAACAATATCAGCAGCAGTAAAATAACACCCAGAGAAAAGCCTGCCAGATGCTTCTTTGCCATCAATGGGGAAAAGGTGGGATAACCCACAGCCCCTTAGACACAAATTACTTCACCTAATGCTCAATCTCTGCCCAGTGTTTTTACACAGTTGTTGAGGAGAGTAGAAACAAGGCCAAAAGGCAATGTTTTCTTGAAGTTTTCTAGATGAGTCATGCAGGTCAGTGGTTCTCAACCCTGAATGTACAGTAATATCACCTGGCTGTAACGCAAAATCACCCAGGAAAATTTAAAACAAATAGCAGTGCCTGGGTCTCACCTTCAGAGTGAGTAAATTGGTCTGAGATGGGACTAAAGCCACGTTTATATACAAACACATACAGCTGTGTAATTGTGTCAAGATACAGTGCCCCCTTGTAGTCAGCTGTTCCTCCACTCCCAGGCAACTACTCATCTGTTCTCCACCCTATATAGACCTGTCTTTCCTGGAATGCAACATAAATGGAATCATACAGTATACACCCTTTTGAATCTGGCTTCTTTCACTTAGTGTAATGCCTTTGAGATGCATCCAAGTTGTTGCATTATCAGTAGTTTGTTAATTTTTATTGCTGAGTAATATTGAAGGTATGTGTGGACCACAGTTTATCCATTCCCTAGTTGTTTTTTTCCCGGTTTTGGTAATTATGAATAAAGCTACTATAAATATTCACGTACAAGTTTCTGTGAGAATGTAAGTTATCATTAATCTTGAGTAAATACCCAGAAATAGGATCACTGGGCAAGTATATGTTTAACTCTTAGAAACCACCAAACATAGCTCGAGCCCAGAAGTTTGAGGCTGCAGTGAACTGTGATTGGGCCACTGCACTCTAGCCTGGGTGACACAGTGAGACCTAGTGTCTTAGGGGAAAAAAAATTAAAAACAAACAAACAAAAAACCCCCACAAAACCACCAAATCGTTTTTCAAGGTGGAGGTACCATTTTGTATTCTCACTTGCAATGCTTAAGAGTTCCAGTTACTCTGCATGCTTGCCAGCACGTCGTATCATGAGTTTTATTTTAGCAATTCTAATTAATGTGTACCAGTCAAGATTTTTTGAAAAATGCTTTACTAAAGCACAACATACAAACATAAAAGTGCACAAATCATAAGTGTACAAATAGATGAATTAATCACAAAGTGAACATCTCAGTGTAACTACCATGAGGTTAAAAACAAAACAAAACCCACATTATCAGCATTCCTGAAACCCACTGTGCCTCCTTCTAGTCAGTAAGCCCTTCCTCCCTTCCTCACAGCCAATAAAGTGACTACTACCCTGATTTAATAGTACATGTTAATTTTGCCCGGTTCTGAAAATTATATAAATGGCATCATATTCTTTGTGTCTGGTTTCTTTCACTCAATCATTATGTATGTGTGGTTTAGCCACGTTGTTGTATATAATAGTAGTTCATTCACGTTCATTACGGTATAGTGCTTCACTGTAAGAATATTCGACAGTTTGTTTATCCATTCGACTGTCGATGGACATTTGGGTTGTTTCCCTGGAAGTGAAAACACTGTGTCATGAGCTATATATATGTTCAACTTTAACCTAATGCCAAATAATTTCCCAAAGTAGTTGCACCAATTTAAACACCCACTAGAAGAATTAAGAGCACTACTTGTTCCATATCCTTGCCAATACCTGGCATTGGCAGTCTTCAATTTTAGCCATTCTAGTGAATGTGTCTACACCACTAGACACGCATTCACTAGAATGGCTAAAATTGAAGACTGCCAATGTGGTTTCAATTTGCATTTCCCTGATCATTAATGAGTTTGAACAACTTTTCATGGATAGTGGACATTTGGATACAATCTTTTGTGAAGTGCCTGTCTCCGGCCCATTTTTTAAAATTAGGTTAAAATTAGGATATATCTGTCTTTTTCTTACTGATTTGGAGTTCTGTACATATCTGAGTATAAGCCCTTCATTGATTATAATACATAGCAAACATCTTCCACTCTGAATTTGCCTTTAACTCTCTTAATAGTGTCTTCTGATGAATGGTAGTTCTTAATTTTATTGTGCTACCATCAGTTATTTTTAAAAAGTACCCCAGGTAAGGGCAAAAACTGGAAACAGGGTTGAGAACCACTGATGTAGCTGCTGGAAGACCAGAATATGAACTATCCCAAGCAGCAAGATTTGCTCACATAGAGTATACTCACCAGAGACTTCAAATGCTAGAGCCTACAGAAGAACAAAGGTAGGAATCACCAAGGAGCAGGTGAAAAGCAATCAGAGGAGGGAAATAATGGAAAAGGCTCAAATAAGACACGTCTAAGCCTCTAAAGCACTTCACATTGTGACTGTGAAACAACTGATTTTACAAAAGAGCTGGACACCAATACAAAGGGTGGACTGTCTGAAGATTATCAATTAACTGAAACCTACACTAGAACCACCCTCATTGTGTGCAGAGTTAGTCATTCTCCAAGGTTTTGTCTTTATTTTAAGCCAATTTTAAACCAAAATAACATGTGGTGCAATTTTTGTATCTATACTTAAAGCTCTCACTTTCTGGCCGTTCCAGCAGATGAAAGAGACTATTTTATGATGAGAGAACACAGCTCTGAGTTTTGAATTATTAGAAACACCTAACTCTTGAAAGAGACTTGGCAAATGACTTCAAGCATGACCATAAAAATGACAATAATATCCTGCAGCTGAAATTCAAGTCCCTTACCAGCAGAAGAGGGCTGCCATGGCATCATGCCATGAAGAAACCAGAAAGAAAGGGGGCATCTGTCATGCCAAAAAAAAGGGGGTAGGGGGTTTACTTCTAAAAACTATTCCATCAAAACACCCCAGTCCTAGTTTCACTTAAACATCAGTTACCTCACTTCAAACAAATAAAAATAGGCCTACCATTCGATTCAGCAATCCCACTACTGGGTATCCACCCAAAGGAAAAAATGTTATTATACCAAAAAGACATATACACTCATGTTTATCACAGCACATTTCACAACTACAAAGATACAGAATCACCCTACGTGCCCATTAACTGATGAGTGGATAGAGAAAATGTGTGTGTGTACATGGAATACTACTCAGCCATAAAATAGAATAAAACAATGTCTTTCACAACAACTAGGTTGGAACTAGAAGCCATTAACCTAAGTGAATTATCTCAGGAATGAAAAAACAAATACCACATGTACTCACTTATAAGTGGGAGCTAAATGATGAGTATACATGGTCACACAGAATGGTATAATAGACATTGGAGACTCAGAAGACGGAGGATGGGAAGAGGTTGAGGGATCAAAAACTACCTATCAGATACAATGTACATTATTCAGGTGATGGGTACACTAAAAGCCCTGACTTCACCACTATACAATTCATCCACGTAACAAAAAATCTATTGTACCCCTAGATCCTGTACCCCTAAATCTATTGAAATTAAAAACAATCAGTTACCTCACAAACAATCACAGTTAAAGGTTTAAACCAATGGTACAGAAAAGTCTTGGAAAAATCAGGAACCTACCTTTCCTCTATTTTACCTGAGACCTGAGAATAGAGTCATATGATAACAGCCCTAGAAGAAAGGGTACAAAGTAAATACTGGAGAGTGAGCCCACAGCAGTCATGATCTGTTGCTGGCACAGGCTGCCTCTGTATTCCTGTGGGTGACATTCAAAGAACACTAAAATTGGTCAGCTGGTGGCTTCCCAACCTATCAAAATCTACTATACCCATAAATGGATCAAATGCATACTGCACATAATCCAGGAAAGAAGCAGGAGAGAACTCACCTCTTTAATACTGTAATCACATTTCTCATATAGCCAACTTGGATGAGGAAAGCATCTTTTCCTAAAATTTTTTTTTTCAGAGTCTCGCTCTGTTGCCTGGGCTAGAATGCAGTGGCATCACCATAGCTCACTGCAACCTCAAACTCCTGGGCTCAAGCAATCCTCTTACCTTGGACCCTTAAAGTGCCAGGATTATAGGCATGAGCTACTATACCTGGCCCCTAAGGTGTTTTGATATAAGCCATTACAGAGGCTTTAAAACCTTGCAGCTATAATGCATAATTAATTTTTTTAAATCACGAAGCCAGTATAACAAATTGCTTATGCACTTTACTGATATTTGACAACAGGGCATAGTAGAGAAACTTACTTGAGTTTAAGTCCTGGCTCGTTTACCCACTCACCAGTTACACAGAGACCTTGAGCAAGACAGTTTATCTCTCTCGGCCTCATATTCACCTGTCTACATAGGGGGTTAAACTAGACAATCTCAGTGCCAATTTCTTCTCTGCTCATGGTGCCTTGCTAAAAGTGCTGAACCAATTTATTTAGCATTTATACTGTCTCCTTCAACACACTGTCAACTCAACTTAACTCTAGAGCAGGAATTCTAAGCTGTTCTCCAACAGCTTAAATTTAATCAGTTTTAAATCTCCAGGCAGTAAATGGAAGGTGCTGGAGACCATGTTTATACTTCTACCTTAACTGTTTCTTAAATTCCTATCTAACAGTACTTTAAATTCCTGTCTACTGGCATTGAAGCGTTTAAATTGCCCGAGCTTTTATACTTCTACTCCCTTAGTACAGATTTCCACTAACCAGTGTTTTCAAATTTGTTTGCGGTTTATCAGACTTAGATACATAAACGGCTTTATAAAGGCATTTACTCCCTGTACATTAGGAAACACTAAACAGTCGTTCAGTTTCTACTCCTTGTGATTCAGGTTTCAGAATCAGAGATCCAGGTTTTAAAAAGGGCATATTACTCCGATGCAAAAAGCCTAGTATCTAATAGGATCCTACTGCCCCAATTCAGGTATTCCCTTCAGGTCATTTCCAACCTAAATATTGGCTAATCTAATCTCTGGCAGTATACAGAAGTAGTTGCCTCTTGGAAAGAGAACTGGGTGGCTAGGGCAGAAGGAGACACTATTAGAGTTTGGAATTTTGTACCATTAATTACCTATGTGAAAAAAAAAAGTAATTAAAAATAAACCAAAAAACCAATAAAAGTCATTAGGCTCCTGTGAACTCTTGTACCTTGTTGTCCATAATTGTCCACTGGCCCTCAGGACTCTGCTTCAAAACACAGTGGTTTCGAGAAATCATCAGAGGGCAGATTTTTGATACCAGTTGGTATGTGACACCAAATCCTCGTCCTACAGTCACCTAGAAAGACAACAATGTAAGAGACATAGTCAGTCATTGTACTGAAAAGGGAAATCCTTTAGAATCTTGTCAACTAGCAGTGTACACAGGTCCTAACTTATAAAACCAGACTCTTGTAGAATCTGAACAGTTCATCTGCTACCTCTTCTTCAGCTGCCGTGGGAGCCGCCAAACAGAAAAAGGCAAAAAGTTGTGACAAAAGAAAGCTAAAAGGAGTTAACCATGGAATCTCAGGGTTGGTATGATCCTGAAAGATCATCTGGTTCAATTACCCATGAGATGGAGAAATTCTTTCTACACATTCCCACCAACTCATCTTAACACATTAACTACCATGTGAGTTATATTTAACTCATGCTAGTTTTGAGCCCAGGGCCTCGTGAAGCATATATAAGTCACACATCTCTACCTTGGGTGCCAAGTAAACTATTTTTCAAGTTACATATAACTCAGGCACAGAAAACAATAAAAAATAACTAATTTTTCATTAAATTAGAAAGGACCATTTTGTTTTCAAAGTTTTTATTCTATTTTCGTAATAAAACACCACGGCCCCAAGGAAAAAAATTTTTTTTTCTAGTGTGGCAATCAATGTGTTTAAACACTGGTTCGAACTATAGCCTTTATATAAGGCAGCCCCTCCAATTTTTTTTTTAATGGCTCTGAATTGGCATCCTTCTCCCTATAAATTCCATCCACTGGCACTGGTTCTGCCCTGGGCACCATCAGAAAATCCCCAATCCCCCTGCCATGTCACAACTATAAAGTGACTAGTGAGTCTTCTCTTTTCCTGGCTCTGTATTCACAGTTACTTCAACTTAACTCCCAGTGCATGGGTTTGAGTCTCTCTGCCATTCTGATGAGTCTTTGAAAGGACTCCTGGTTTATCTTGCTTCCTGGATGCCACATTGAGAAAAATAAACTTAATTTCTATTACACAGTCAAATGCAAGTGTCACTTTCCCAGTTATAGATATTATCATTGCAGCATATAAATTGCATTAGCTTTCACAGCAGATCTAGTGCACTGCCAATGCACCCTCAGACTTAGGAGTGATTCAATCTCTTGGTCTCCTCCTCCTCCAAGAATTGCTACGATACGTCACCTCTCTTCCATACTTAACCAGTAGGGAAAAACTTGGATCCAAGCGCAGGACCTTGGATTGATTCCTTTTAAGTTTCATCTTCTTGGTTCAGCCTATCACACCAGTTTGTCAAGACCTTTCTGAATTTTTTTTTTTAATTTCAGAATATTATGGGGGTACAACACTTTGGCTATATATATTGCCCATGCACTGTGTCAGAGGTACAATCGTGGACATCCCCCAAACTGTGCTCCCCGCATCCATTCAGTGAGAGTTTTCCCATCCCCTCCACCCACCTCCCGCCTGCTCGCCCCCGATGAATATTATTGCCATGTGTGATGTAAATGTTGATCAGTTAGTACCAATTTGATGGTGAGTACCAGTGGTGCTTGTTTTTCCATTCCTGTGACACTTTGCTTCAAAGAATGGGCTCTAGCTCCAACGAGGATAATACCAGATGTGTTAATTCACCACTGTTTTTTATGGCTGAGTAATACTGCATGGTATACATATACCACAGTTCATTAATCCACTCGTGTATTGATGGGCACCTGGGTCTTTTCCACATCTTTGCAATTGTGAATTGTGCTGCTATAAACATTCGCGAACAGATGTCTTTATTATAGAATGTCTTTTTTTCCTTTGGGTAAATACCCAGTAGTGGGATTGCTGGATCAAATGGTAATTCTACTTTTAATTCTTTGAGGTATCTCCATATTACTTTCCATAGAGGTTGTACGAATTTGCAGTCCCACCAGCAGTGTATGAGTGTTCCTATCTGTCCACATCCCTGCCAACATTTGTTGTTTTGGGATTTTTTGATATGAGCCAATCTCATTGGAGTTAAGTGGTATCTCACTGTGGTTTTGATTTGCATTTCCCTGATGATTACAGAAGTTGAGCAATTTTTTATATGTTTGCTGGCCATTATTCTGTCTTCTTTTGAAAAGTTTCTGTTCATGTCCTTTGCCTATTTTTTAATAGGGTTTTTTGATTTTTTCTTGTTGATTTTCCTAAGTTCTGTATAGATTCTGGTTATCAGTCCTTTATCAGATGTGTAGCATGCAAATATTTTCTCCCATTCTGTAGGTTGTCTGTTCACTCTAGTGATAGTTTCCTTGGCTGTGCAGAAGCTTTTTAATTTGATCAGGTCCCATGTATTTATTTTTGTTGCTGCTGTGATTGCTTTGGGGGTCTTCTTCATAAATTCTTTGCCTAGGCCAATGTCCGTAAGAGTTTTTGCAACGTTTTCTTCGAGAATTCTTATGGTTTCACGTCTTAGGTTTAAATCTGTTATCCATCGTGACTTGATTTTTGTGAGAGGTGAGAGGTGTGGGTCTAGTTTCAGTCTTCTACATATGGTCATCCAGTTTTCCCAGCACCATTTATTGAATAGGGAATCTTTTCCCCATTGTATGTTTTTCTGGAATTTGTCAAAGATCAGATGACCACATGAGGTTGGTTTTATATTTGGGTTCTCAGTCCTGTTCCATTGGTTTACATCTCTGTTCTTGTGCCAGTACCATGCTGTTTTGGTTACTATAGCCTTGTAGTATAGTTTGAAGTCTGGTAGACAGATGCCTCCCAATTTGTTCTTTTTGCTTAGGTTTGCTCTGGTTAGACAGGGTCTTCTCTGGTTCCACATGAAGCGCAGAATTATTTTTTCTAGATCAGCAAAAAATGATGTTGGTATTTTGATAGGGACTGCATTGATTCTGTAAACCACTTTAGGTAGCAAAGCCATTTTTACAATGTTGGTTCTGCCTATCCAAGAGCATGGTAGGGTTTTCCATCTGTTTACATCCTCTGCAATTTCTTTTCGCAGTGTTTCATAATTCTCTCTATATAGGTCTTTGACCTCCTTAGCTAGATATGTTCCTAAATATTTAATTTCCTTTGGTGCTATTGTGAAAGGTATTGCATCTTTAATTTGTTTCTCGGCTTGATTGTTATTAGCGTATATGAAGGCTATGGATTTATGTGCATTAATTTTGTATCCTGAGACTCTGCTGAATTCATTTATCAATTCCAGTAATCTCTTGGTTGAAACTTTGGGGTTTTCTATATATAATATCATATCGTCTGCGAATAGTGAAAGTTTGACATCTTCTGCCCTCATTTGGACGCCCCTGATTCCTGTCTTGCCTGATTGCTCTGGCCAGGACTTCAGCCCTATGTTGAATAGAAGTGGAGATAGTGGGCAACCTTGTCTGGTTCCAGTTCTAAGAGGGAATGCTTTCAATTTTTCCCCATTCAGTATGATATTGGCTGTGGGTTTATCGTATATGGCTTTAATAGTTTTGAGGTATGAGCCATCTATTCCTATATTTTTAAGAGTTCTTATCATAAAAGGACTCTGGATTTTGTCAAAAGCCTTTTCTGCATCTATTGAAAGGATCATATTGTTCTTGCTTTTATTTATGTGGTGAATTACATTTATAGATTTGTGTATGTTGAACCATCCCTGCATCTCGGGAATGAAGCCCACCTGATCGTGATGAATTATTTTTTTGATGTACATTTGAATTCAGTTTGCAAGGATTTTATTAAGAATTTTTGCATCTATATTCATAAGGGATATTGGTCTGCAGTTTTCTTTTCTCGTTGTGTCCTTTCCTGGCTTTGGTATCAAGGTGATATTCGCTTTGTAGAATGAGTTTGGGAGGATTCCATCCTTCTGGATGTTTTCAAATAATTTCTGCAGTATAGGCACCAGTTCTTCTTTGTAGACTTGGTAGAATTCAGGTGTGAACCCATCTGGTCCAGGACTTTTTTTTGTTAGAAGATTTTTTATTACTACTTCAATTTCGGTGCTTGATATTGTCTGTTTAGAAATTCTGTTTCTTCCTGCTTGAGCCTAGGGAGTACTGTGTTTCTAAGAATTTGTCCATTTCCTCCATATTTTCGTGTTTTTGGGCATAGAGATTTTTGTAGTATTCGAAGATGATGTTTTGTAATTCCATGATATCAGCTGTGACCTCTCCTTTTTCATTTCTAACTGAGCTTATTAGAGTCCTTTCCTTTCTGCTTCTGGTGAACCTGGCAAGTGGCCTGTCTATTTTGTTTATCTTCAAAGAACCAACTTCTCATTTTATTAATCTTCTGTATTGTTCTTTAGTTCTCAATTTCATTTAATTCTGCTCTGATCTTGGTTATTTCTTTTCTTCTGCTGGCTTTAGAATTGCTTTGCTCTTCCTTTTCCATTTCCTTAAGATGATTCATTAGTTTACTGATTTGTGACCTTTCTGTCTTTTGGATGTGGGCATTTAAGGCGATAAGTTTTCTTCTTAGGACTGCTTTTGCTGTATCCCACAGATTTTGATAACTTGTGTCCCCATTATCATTTAGTTCGAAGAATCTTTTGATTTCCAGTTGAATCTCCTCCTTGACCCAGTAGTCATTCAGCTACAGATTGTTTAATTTCCATGTTTTTGGACGAAGATGTGAGTTTCTATTGGAATTGATTTCTAATTTTATTCTGCTGTGGTCTGAAAAGATACTTGGTATGATTTTTATTTTTTTGAATTTCTTTAGATCTGTTTTGTGGCCTAGGATGTGGTCAATTTTAGAGAAAGTTCCATGAGCTGATGAGAAGAATGTATATTCAGTGTTATCTGGGTGGAGTGTTTTGTAGATATCTGTTAGGCCCATATGTTCTAGAATCCTGTTTAGGTCCTTTGTTTCTTTGTTTATTTTCTGTTTGGAGGATCTGTCCAGTTCCGTCAGTGGGTGTTGAAGTCCCCTGCTATTATGGCATTGCTATTTATTATGTTGTCTAGATCAAGCAGTATTTGCTTTATGTACCTGGGTGCTCCTGTGTTGGGTGCATAAATGTTTAGGATTGTTAAATCCTCTTGTAAGAGTTTTCCCTTCACCACTATATAGTGTCCATTTTTGTCCTTCTTTACTTTTGTTACTTTAAGGTTTATATCATCTGAAATAAGGATGGCTACTCCGGATTTCTTTTGGTTTCTCTTTGCCTGGAAAATTGTATCCCATCCTTTCACCTTGAGTCTGAATGCGTCTTTGCGTGTAAGGTGTGTTTCCTGGAGACAACAGATACTTGGCTTGTATTTTTTAATCCATTCAGCCAGCCTATGTCTCGTCAATGGGCAATTCAAGCCATTCACATTTATTGAGAGAATTGATATTTGGGGTAAATTTCTGATTATTCTATTGGGTGGTGTCTTTTGTTTTACCTCTTGTGTCATTGTGGAATCTGGGTTCTGGAGTTTTATCTTTTGCGTAGTTTTACATTGGTGGGTGTCTGTTGTGCTGGTTAGTGTACAATGCAGGTCTAAGCACTTCTTGCAAGGCCAGTCTGGACTTCGCAAATTCTATCTGTGATTGCTTGTCTGGAAAAATCTTTATTTCTCCCTCATACAAGAAGCTTAGTTTGTCAGGATACAGAATTCTCGGTTGGCCTTTGTTTTGTTTTAGGAGACTGATGATGGCTCCCCATTCCCTTCTGGCTCGTAAGGTTTCAGCTGAGAAATCTGCAGTTAATCTGACCAGTTTCCCTTTATAGGTTACCTGCTCTTTTCCTCTTATAGCTCTGAGGAGTGCCTCTTTTGTGTTTACTTTGGTCAGTCTAATAATTATGTGGTGTGGTGAATGCCTTTTCACGTTGAGTCTCCCAGGAGTCCTGTGTGCTTCTTGTACTTGGATATCGAGATTTCTGGCTAGGCCATGGAAATTTTCCTCTATTATTCCTTCAAATAGATTTTCCAGCCCACGCAAATTTTCTTCCTCTCCCTCAGGGATGCCTATGATCCTTATGTTTGGCCTCTTTACATAATCCCACATTTCTTGTATGCTTTGTTCATGCCTCTTGTTCTGGCTCTTCGACTGATTTAATTAGCGCGTAGGAGTTGTCTTCTAGCTCTGAAATTCCTTCCTCTGTGTTGTCCAGCCTATTCTTAAGGCTTTCCACTGTGTTTTGTAGATCCTTGAATGCTTCTTTCATTTCTAGAATTTCTATTTGATTTTTCCATATTACTTCTATTTCTTTGGAGAATTTTTCATTCATTTCTTGCATTTTTCTTGTGGTTTCTTTGTGCTGGGATTCAATTTTCTCTTGAATTTCATTGAGCTTTCTTATAATCCATAAATGAAATTCCTCTTCTGTCATTCTACCCATTTCATTTGAGTTGGTATCCATTGCTGAGGAAGTGATGATTTCTTTAGGGGGTGACTTTTCACTCTGAGTTTTCATGTTTCCTCAGTTCTTTCGCTGGTTTTTTCTCATCTGGCCACTTGGTCGAGAGCTGGGGGTGTTAGGGCTAGTTTATGGCCGTCTCCAAGCCCTCGAGGTTCGCTCCTTGGCAGAGCCAGGGAGAGGAGTAGTGGCCTGTATTGCCTTAGGTGTATTTTAGCAAGTTTGGTGGATCTTTGATTATCTCTGACCTGTTGTCTTCTCCTCTTCCCGGTGGAGTGTAGTGAGATTGTCCTCCCAGCTTGAGCTCTAAGCTGGTGAATTGTACTTGAGGGTATGAATCCACAGCTCCCTAATAGCTAGGTATTCTGTTATGTCCGTGGCAGACTCTGATCCCCCAGTTGGGGTATGCGAAAGCCCCGAGCTTTAGGAGGGGCCTTGTAGCTCCTAGGGGTTACTTTGACCCTACTCCTCCTGAGGTGTGGGTAGAAACACAGTTTCTTTTGGCTGCAGCATGAGAGCTGGATTGGAAAAATTCTATACAGCTCAGAGGTTGCTTATCTAGCCGCGTGTGTCTGTCCTTCTGATGTGCGTCTCCACGTGATACTGGCTAACAGGGGGATCTCCAATTGTGCACCCCTTTTCCACCACTAGACCCCAAGGTGAGGCAGGTGGGCATCTCTATCCCCAGCAGTCTCCACCAGGGAGATGTTCCCATGGGCAGAGGGGGGAATAGTGGCCACTGGAAGCGCTCTTGGATGGCGCGAAATTCCCTAATGAAGCGGGCAGGGTTATGGGGAGCTGCTGTGGTTCAGCCTGTGGCTCTTGAGGTATTCGGTTGTCATGAGAACCAGCAGTTATACAAAATGAGTCACTATAACCAGCAACCTTCAAAATGACTGATCTCTGGGGTACAGGAGGGATGGGACCTGAAGAGCAGGCACTAGGACCAGCACGTAATGGACTTGTCAGAGGCCAGAGCCAGGGTAGCAGGACCAGATGGACAAGCTGCAAACTGTTTCCAATACACAAAGGTCCTGCCACTACTGTTCTGGGATCTCGTCCCACCTGGAACCCACGGATGCAGCTGTCCCTGGCCATCAAGGGCAAAGACTGTCTCACCCCAGCAGATGAGCCCCTGGGCTGGGGCAGGGCGAAGCTAGAGACCCGGCTCACAGCTCCGGGCGGGAGGCTTTAAAGATGGCTGCCGCTGCCAGCCTGGTGCACAGCAGAGCTCCGATTGCGCCAGGGAATGCAGCTTTTCTCAACCAGCCTGTGGCCTGTGGAGGCAGTTGCCAGCAGCCCCTAAGGGCATGTCCACTCTCTGTTAAACTCCTGGGCCCAGTCCCACTGACTTCCAGTGGCATGGTGCCAGCCTGCAGGTTCCCATGCACTGTCCCAGGAAGCTGTATCTCCGCCCAGTCCCTACCTGGCCCTGAGCAGTCCCTGCATATTGCAGCTGAGAGTTCTGTTTGGCTCTCGCAATTGCTTCCTCTCCACAGAACCTGCTGTCTCCAGCAACAGCTTTGCCCCAACTCTGGGCTTGTCCCTGACTGAGTGGATGGAGAGGTGCATAACCGCTTGGGGGTCAGGTTGCGCTGCGCTGACCTGGTGAGCGCGTCCTTCCAGCACTCTGGGCTCTATTGTACTCCATGCACTCTCCGATCTTTGTGAAAATTTTGTACCTGTTTTCTTTGGGCTGGGCGTTCTACATTGTTTCTCTGTAATTCACAATGCTATTTTTGGAGAGAGCGGTTTGTGCGCGCAGGCAGCCGATGGCGTTTTTCACCTCCAAGACCTTTCTAAATTTTTAATCTGCCATCATACCAGACATACTCAATATCCCTTCCAGCTTTGAGTCACCCACCAAATTAATATAATGCCTTCTATACCTTCATTCAAGACACATAAAAATACTGAAATGGGATGTAGCCAAAGGCAAAGTGTTCAGGAAAGCTTAGTAAAACATTAACCCACATGATCTGGATATACCTTCAACCAGTTACAGTTCAACGAAGCCTTTGCATTGAGTACATATTCTCCATCTTATTCACAAGGACAGTATGAGAACCTCTGGAAAAGGTTGAAAAGAAGCCCCAGTTCACATCTATCATGCTTTCCTGATGGACCACTCTAGTTCATAACAACTCTGTGAAGGAAGGAAATGAATTCTTCTGAGATCCAGGTCTTAGAATTCCCGGCTTATTCTTCTCAGTGTACAAGCTACCTCTTTGATGACCCATACATATCACAAACTTAACTGGGAACATTAAACCAAAGTCTATGGTCTTCTAAAAACTGCCTATTTGCTCCTTTTGAAAATCTTTCAGAATCATGCTTGTCCTCCTCAGTTGCTCAAAGACCACTATGACTCTCTCTGACCTAATCTATTCCTCCCCACAAACTCTTATCTCAGTAATTATCACTACCATCCAACCAACTGCTCAACCCAAAACTCAGAAGCCATCTTTGATTCACCTCTGTCCCTCATTCCCCCATTCAAACCATCAGCAAATTCTACTGGCTATAATTCAAACATGTTCTAAATCTGTTCACTTCTATCTATACCATGACCTTAGTCCAAACCACCTAGTCTCTTACTGTTTCTGCTCCCGCTCTAGTCCCCCTAGACTTCACATAGCAGCTGGAGTGGAAATGGAAAAATTTTAAATCAGATCATTTCCCTTCTTTCCTTAAAACCCTCCAATCATTCAAACTTCTTCCCATGGCCTATAAGGCCCTGAATGTCCTGAGCCCCTCTACCTGTTTAGTCTTATCTCACACCATGGTGCCAATACTAGCTGCTTCAGCCACTCAAGTCTTCTTTTTGTTCCTTAACCTCCCCCCTCCGAGTTCCAGCCTACCTGAGGGTCTTTTCACTTGTCCCCTCTGCTAAAAACACTCTTCTCTCAAATCTTTGCATGGGCTCCTTCTTATCTTTCAAGTTTCAGCTACTTATAAGCCTACTTTGACTACCCTTATCTAAAGTTGCTGTCTGCTTCCCCCATCACATTTCTTCAGTTATTAGCATGTTACTTATAACAATCCAAAATTATCTTGCTTGTTTTATTTTTTCCCCCTCCCACTTACTAGAATATAATTTCATGAACAGAGACTTTATCTGTCTTATTTACCACTGTATTTCTGTGCCTGCCATGGTGTCCAGTAAGTACAACATTACATTGTGAATGAACGGAAGAATAAAGAGATCTTGCCTATGGGTCCTTCTAGATTCCAGGATGGGCGTTTTTTTCAGGGCAGAAGTTGGAAACTATATTATTACCACGGGCAAATACGAGCAGCAGCTAGGGACTCTGATTAAAATCTTACTTGTTCCCTTTTAAAATGTTGTGGTGACCACTCCACCAAAACTCTTGAGTATGAAGTTTTTCAGCTAACAGTTTGCCAGAAATTCTAATAATTATAGAAGTCCCTCTGAATAACTACTAAAAATGGAATGTTTAAGGATTTATCTGTCATCCATATTCAGCAAAAATGTCCACTTAGGTAGCTTTATTTCTCAGAGAGGAAGTATTCCCTTTTCCACTTTAATACTAGAGGGGAGACAGCCAGACTGCCATTGTGGGTAGCCTGGAAAAATAGCACAGAAAAGGTAGAAGAGTGCCTTTCTCTGAAATTACCTCCTACAGATTCTGAACCCAGAAAAAGGAAACATTCTTTTTCATCCTTCCCTTCACTGTCTGGTCCTAGAATTTACCTTGGTACTACTGATATTTCACCTATACTATAGTTAAAGAGCACAATGAGCTTATCTGGAAATCTTAGCACCACTCATAACATAAAATTAAATTTCCCATGGGAACTGAGTGCAGACAAACTGTCAGCCCATATGTTAGGGGCTGTTTCCATTTACAACAGTTCTGCAAGTCTTTGAGCTTACTCACATTATTGATCTAAAAGATCACCCTGTCCTTGCCCACCTTCACTAATGCTATCTCTTTCCTCCTGGGCAAAACTCCTGCTGTTTCCCAGATGACTAGTAAATACTTTAGAAACATCCTTTCTGTTTTTCCTTGGAGCAGAAAGCTTCACAAAAACCAAATACAAAAAAAGGGAGAAAAGAAAAGTACTATGGTTTTTCCCAAAGGCCCAGATACTCACAGTGCCTGGGAACTAGCTAATTTGTGAGAAATCTCTACTTATTTGTTTTTCCACCAGACTCCAGGCTGGTTTAAGAAGTTTAAAGACACTCATTTAGGCAGACAATTTACTTTAGTATTCTCTTCAATGCAATGAAATAAACCCTGTTTTATTATTTTATCTGCAACATCTGAGACTGAGGAGAACTGGAAAAGCAGGGAACTGATCTTACTTTTCTGTTATAATTAAATGATATCAACATGCCTCTTAAAATCTTGTGCAAACCTGCCTGTGCTATGGTTTGGGGACCATTACAATACAATAAGTACAACTTTATCTCTTGGCTTTCATTCAGACCTCTGCTTCTACACACTGCAGGCTATGCTCCAACTACTGCCTAAGACCTGACCTTGCAGACAGCCAGGTCTGGCAGGCTTCTCCTCCACACAGGCCCCTGAGGCAAGCCATAGACTTCCCACTGTGCCTTTACCATTCACTGGGTAAGGGTCTCTCCCCATAGAGATGGCCCCACACAAAACTATCCAACAGTTTAGAATATGTCTAGGAATGCTTTACAGTCCTCCTGCCCTTGCTACAAGTGCTTTAATTCTTTCTCCTCATCCCATCTGCCTAAGATTGCAACACAACCAAGCTATTCAGAGGAGTAATAAATTAAACCACAGCAATTGAATCTGAAAGAACGAGTTAACACTAGACCAATAAGTTACCTTAAAGGGTTGTGTGTGAGAGTGTAGTGCATGTGTAGGCATCAGATTAGATAATGTATGTGAAATAGCTTGTTTTTGTGTATATTATTCAGGTTATTATTCAGGTGTCTCTTAATTTGTTAAAATTCTCAAAGACATATGCTTTTGGAAAGGGCCATACATGGGAAGGTCAGTGCTCAAGCTGAATGAGTGAATGCCTAATGTTGACTTTTAGGCACTAATACCTGGATAAAAGAGGTGTTTGGGGGCAGAGATGTCTTCCTGGTGTTCCTCAAACCACAGCACACAAGTAAGCCTTTATAACCCCCAAATCTCGCAACATTTAAGGCTGCACCTGAATCCCTCTTCTGATTTGAGGAACTACTGCCCCAGGATAGTACTAAATAATCCACAGCTTGGCACTTGATCACACAGCCCACATGGACATCCTTAGATGGCTTCACTGTATAAATCCTATCCCCATTCAAGCCTTAAACTCTTTGAGTGCAGAAGTTATTTGTCCCTCTCACAGTAAACCAAACAACTATAACTACTCATTAGTATTAATAAATACCTGCGAGACTAATTGAGACTGCATGGCTTATAGGAAAAATCTAACTAAACATACATAATAATAAAACACTTCTTTAACTTATAACATAAGCACCAACCACCCACTTTCACTGCAAAGGGAACCCTTCATACTAATTATTTCCAAAACCCCAATGGTTCCCACTCACCACAAGCTCTCCCTGACCCAGTTTTCCTTCCCAAGCTGACTGCAATCTAACCCTCCCTCCCTCCACTTCCCTCCCTCTCTCTCTAGAGGCGCCCTCCCCAGTCCTAATGGCCCCCAACTGGAACCGTGCCTCACCTTTCCTTTTTTAAATTTTTAAAAAATTATGCACTTATTACTGCATTAACAAAGATGATAAGCAGCCTCTAGAGAGAACTCCGAATCCCCACCCCCGGCCCACCTCAGGGGCTGCCACTTGGGGAGTACTCAGGGGGTACCGACACTCACAGGATAAAGGTGGCCCATCCCAAAGCGCCAATTTTCTTCAGAGTTGGAAAGGAGGAAGACAATTTTACGTTAAAGTTTGAGTATTTTAAGAGACACAACCCAAAACTCGCAATCATTTTCAAAACAAACTCAAGAAAGTTCATGCCCTCGGCAGCCCTTCCGGGCTCCGCCTCAGACCCTTGGCGGTTCGGCACTCTGGCGTGAGTTGGGGCAGCTCTGCCTCAGTTCCTCGGCTTCGTGCGACCCAAACTGGGGCTGTCCCAGTCCCCTGTCCCCTCCTTCTCCTGGAAACCCCCAGCTTCTCCTCACATCCTCTACACGCCCCTCTCGCTATGAAACTCGACCCCTGGCCCAGGTTGTTCTTCAGGCCCAGGCCTCTTTCGAAGGGGCCATCTTCTTACCTCTGTTCCCTCGGGCCAGGGCCTCGGTCCCAACCTCGGCCCGTTGTAGCCCTCCAGGTCTCCCGAGAGCCGAACTCTACTTTCTTCCTCTCTCCCACTGGGTTCCTATTTGTCCCCAAACACTTCCCACCTCAGACCCCCGCTCGCCGCCCCAAACGCTCGCACCAGAACCAGACTTTCTCCCTGCTCTCTCCCAGCACCCAGCCTTCACACCTCGCTCCTCTTCCCAGCTCCCACCCCTTCTTTTCCGTCCGTCCCGCCCACCCTGCCGCCTTCGCTCCCTTCCCCCGACCCCGCGTCCTCCAACCCCCTTCCCTCGCCCCCACAGGACCGCTCCCCTCACCTCGCGCCCATCCTCCAGCAGCAGCCACTCGGCGTTCATCCCCATCCGCCGCAAGCACCAGCTCCGGCCACCGGCGCGGTCTCCCGTGACCAAGAAGCCTGGCTCCCCCATAGCCAACTCGACCGTGGGCGCCGGTCAGCACCGAACGAGACCCCGACCCGGGTTCCGGCCCCCTCTTCGCCGGCTCGCGGGCGCCATAGCTAAACAACAGACAGAAGCAATCGCCGCGCGCTCACGATCGACGCGAACGCACTCTCGGGCTGCGAGCCCCGCCCTCCTCGCGGCGGGGGGAGCGGGAGCACTGCGCTTGCGCGAGAGGAGGGCCGCCCCAGGGCGGAGACGGGTGGGCGAGGAGAGGCTCCGGCTACAGCCGGGGCCCGAGGGGTCTAGCTCCCCGCTGCGCCTTCCTTCACCCTCTTCCCAACCGCCGCTCCGGTCCTAGGCGCCCCAGACTGGAACCCCTCCTCACCTTGCTTCTTTTTAAAAAATTTTGCTTTATGACCGCATTATGATGATGATAGCCATGTTATTTAAACAACTTTAAACTTTCCATAATTTTTAAAGTCTGTTTATTCTGTTTCTAAACAGCATCTATTTTGCAGGACCTCCTTTTATTACCGAATTCTTTAAAAAAATTACACTAGGCAAATCTGTACAGAAAGCACAATTACCTGGGGCTAGGTGTAGGCGTGAGTATTGATTCCAAAAGGGCTTGAAGGAATTTTGGGGGGAGGAGTGATAGAAATGTTCTAAAAGTGGATTGTGGTGATGATTGCACAACCGTATAAATTTACTAAAGTCATTGAAGTGTACATTTCCAATGGGTGAATTTTATGGTGTGTAAATTATCCTCAATAAAACTGTTAATTTTATTTTTTTTAAAAAAGTTCCACCTCTTCCTTGGATTCTCCAGTATACTGTGATAGCTGCTACCTGTAGAGGCTACCTCCAATAGCTCAATGCCCCCATTTGTCTTTTCAGTTTTCAGATACTTAGTTAACAATTTTATTATATTAAATTCTGTCAGGAGAAAATATATATGCTAAATGAATCATACAAAGTACAATAGTAAATGGCTTAGCGTTTATTAAGAGCTAAGTGCTAGGTAGGCCAAGCACCCTACATACTTTTTCTTACTTGTTCCTCACAAAAATATGATGATGGTGGTTACAATTATAATTCCTGCTTTAGGGATGATGAGAAAAGAGCCACAGAAATGTTTAATAATCTTCCCAAACTAACAAATTAAATGGTGGAGTAGGATGCCAATTCAGGTCTGTTTCCAAAGCCTAACTTCCTAAGCATGGCTGCAACCCCAGCCTGGAGCATTTTATCTGTGTGGCACTGTCAGATCAAAAACTTGAGCCCATGACATCACAGACGGGCAGGAAAATTGCTGGGAGCCCTAGCTGTACTCATGGGGGTGCTTCCTTACGCTATGCATGGGTGCCTGTTGTTGCCTCCACCCCACCTTAGCATTCTGTCCCAGGTACAGCAAGTGCTCCCAGAAGCCACCCTGACAATTAGCCTATGTGTCTCCTTAGGGCTCCTCTTGGCTGTGACATATTCTCAGACTTTCCTTGCTGTTGATGACCTTGACAATTTGAGAATACTGGCCAGATATTTCATAGAATGTCCCTCAATTGGGATTTGTCTGATGCTTTTCTGTTGATTAGACTGGGGTTATGGGTTTGGGGGAGGAAGACCACAGAGGTAAAGTGCCATTCTCATCATGTTATATCAAGGGTACATGTTATCAACATGAATTATCACTGTTGATGTTAATCTTGATCACCTGGCTGAGGTAGTGTTTGTCAGGTTTCTCCATTGTAAACTTACTCTTTGGATACTCTTTCCACACTGTACTCTTTGGATGGAAGTTACTATTCCCTTCCCAGCTCACCCTTAAGAAACGGGGGATTGTGTTCCATTTCCTTAAGGGCAGAGACACTGCATAAACTATTTGGAATTTTTTTGCACAGGAATTTTGTCTCTTCTCCCCTGTTTGTTTATTTTGATTATTCAATTTTGATTATTTACAAATGATTATTCATTCACTTATATCACTATGGAGTCCTTAAACCGGTTTTTCAACAGTGATTAACCCAGGTGTCAATATTCATCCCAGGAGAAAGCTAGAAGGAAGGCAGGGTATATTCTGCTTCCTTCCACAGAACAGAGCAAACTTGCAATCAAACTAAGAAGTAGGAGCTTTCTTTCTAGGAAAGGCAGTGGTTTCCCGTGAAACTCCCGTACACTCTCCATAAGCGGCTGCTGGCAGAAAACCGAAAGTACTCTTCTCTGCCTCTTCTAACGCCTAGCTACCAATGTGAGTCTCTGGCAGTGCAAACACGGTTTTTCAGCAGTGCTTCACCCAGGTTTGAATTTGAAACCTAGAAGAAAGCTAGGAGGCAGGCAGTGAATCTTTTTCCCACACCCTTCAGAGAGGTTGTTTGATACATTTGTAATACAGTTAGATTCTTTTGTCACATAGTCTGCATTCTATCTGGGATTCTCTGTCCTGCTACATGATTTTTAAAAATTTGTATACATTTTAGATTAACAATTTACTGACTAATGTATACATTAAGTTTAATGTATACATTAAGGTTCACTTTTACTGCAAAGTTCTATGGGTTTTGATACATGCATAGTGTTATGTATTCACTATTGCAGTATCACAGAAAATAATTTCATTGCCTTAAAAAATATCCTCCAGGCTTCACCTATTCAGTCCCACTCCTGCCCCTTGCACCTTGCCTGTTTTATTTAACTATATATCCTGGAGATTACTCCATAGCAATATATACATATATTCCTTCTTCCTCATTACAGCTGTATGTTACTTCATTGTGTAGATGTACCATTGTTTACTCAACCAGTCCCATATTGGTGTACATTAGAGTTCTTTTGCTGTCACAAATAGCCATGTAATGAATTAGTAGGTACCACTTTTGAGTACCTATTATGTGGTTTTCATACGTTATCTTACTTAATCCTCATTACCATCCTGCAAGACATCCCCATTTTACATATGGGAAACCTGAGATTGATTACTAGATTGCCCAAGTTCTCATTACCATAAGCTTCTTGAGGGTTGTCTTGTTTTCCATTCCTGACATTTTATTGAATGAAGGAATGAATGTAATTCTACTAGTAAATGGCAGTGCCGGGAACTGAAGCCAGGGCTGTGAGCCTAGATCTGTCGAGCCCAAAGACTGCATTTATCACAGTCTAGCAGTAGGAATGGCCATCCTTAGAAGTGCCCAAGAAGATTTATTTGTTTATGGAAAGAACGTAACAGAATATCTAACTAGGTTTTTATCCCAGCCTTTAAAAAATGTCCACTTTTGTGAATATTTTATAATTACATAAAAGAACAGAGGATATGTGTAGACTTTATATGAATAAATAAATATGCCCATATGGGCTGTATTCTCAGACATTGTTTTGTTGCTAAGAGTACATGATCAAAACAGTTTGAAGACTACTGACTTCCAAGATTTGGGGATTTTATTAACTCCACCTCTCTTATATAGTGGCTCTCAACTGGGGGGATTTTGCTCCCCAAAGGGCATTTGGCAGTGTCTGGGGACATTTTTGATTATTGTGACAGGGGTGGGGGTGCTACTGGAATCTAATGAGTAGAGGCCAGGAATGCTGCTAAACATCCTATAAATCACAAGATAGCCCCAAAACAAGAATTATCCAGTCCAAAATGTCAATAATGCTGACATTGAGAAACCCTGTCCTACACCCATCTCAAGAGGGAAAACTGAAGGGGAAAGAGAGAGCAGGATGCAAAAAAGTAAGTAGGGTATTATCTGTGTGTAGATCTGACAACTGTCACAGTATATATGCTCAATTCATGTCAACTGGTCAGAGCCGAGGAATGGTAGAAAGAGCTAACTGTGGAGAGGCTTGAGCAGGGCTGGGGGGAATGACGAGAAGGGGAGGAAGCACAGGGCAAGAAGAAGAAAGGGAAAAGGAGAAGAGAAATATGGAAAGGAAGTATGGCAGATTACACTTTTACAAGATGATTGGAGCAAGATCGCCCACCCGCTTGCCCTTACAATGTGATGTTGACAACTGCTCATGGTGCAAGGTGGAGTCTTTTCCCCTCTTCTTGAAACCGGGTGGGCATGTGACTCCAGCAGAAGTGATGCTATGTCATAAAAGGTGATTAAGCTTCCGCCTGGTCTTTGTGGGATGTCCCCACCTGAAACCTAGTCACCATGAAGAAGTGGAGACATCACATGAAGAGGCCACATGCAGATGTTCTGGCCAACAGCCCCAACTGAGGTCCCAACTAACATCCAGCATCAATGGCAGACATGGGAATGAAGATGCTCCTAGATGATACCAGCCCCCTGACAATGAATCACCCCCAGCCCTCGTGTCTTTCCAGCTGAGGCCCCAGACATCGTGGAGTAGATCCAAACCATCCCTGTTGTACCCCATCTGAATTCCTGACCCAAAGAGTCTGTGAGCACAATACAATGGTTGTGTTAAGCCACTTAGTTTTGAGGTGGTTTGGTATGGAACAATAAAGAACTGGAACAGGAAGGGTGTAGGGACATGCTGGGGGTTCTTGGAACAGTCATTGGTTGTGTGCTTTATGTATTAGTAAGGGTAATGCTAGCTGCTGTAACATACAAACCCAAAATTTCAGTGGTTTAACACGATAGAAGTTTATTTCTCATATAGTTGTTTAGTGCAGTGTTCCAGCACTAAACTGGTAGGTGGACAGTCTTCCATTATGTCATTCAAGAACTCAGACTGCTTTCATTCTGTGGCTTTGCTATTCCCCAGGGCTTGGATTTCTCTGCATCCAGAAAGCAAAACAGGGGAAGAGAGAATGGAGAAAGCACACCTGCTTCTTAACTGTCTTGTCCCAAAAGTGACATACATTCCTTCTGCTCACATTTTATTGGAGAGAACTGGTCACATGACCCAACCTAGAAGGGGAGGTTGGGGGGGGTAGAAAATGTAGTCCCTGGTTGATCAGCCACTTCCCAGAAACAACTCTAAACTATAGGAAGGAGAGCATGGATTCTGCCAGACTTTAGAACTCAAGTTAATGAATTAAAATGATGATGATGACTAGTTCTTCCTCTCTCCTATTTCCTTTCTTTTTTTCCTCCCTGGAAAGGAGATGGGGTGAAACAATGGAGTAAAAGAATGGCATTTTGATCACTCCATGGCTTTTTCATGAGACCAGCCCTTGATTCAATGGTAGGCTAGAAGCTACTGTAGCATAGTAGTTAGGAATGTGGACTCTAGAGCCAGGTTGCCTGAGTTCAAATCCCAGTTCTGCTATTTCCTAGGTATGAGAACTTGAGGAAGTTTCTTGACTGCTTCAAGCCTGTTTCCCCATTTGTAAGATGAAGATCATATTAGTTATAGCACCTAACTTATAGGATTGTTTTGAGGGTTAATTCTTGTAAGATAGTTATTCCTGGTACATAGTAAGTACCCAATAATCGTTAGCTACTGTTGTGGAAGAATGGAGTGTCAGCTTCTGCAGAAGCTGCCTCCTGCAGGTATAAACACTGTCTCCCTATGCCTTTTCCATGCTCTCTTGTCCAAGAGACATAAAAACAAGATTTTTTCCCCTCTTTAAATTGGTGAAGTTATAAAGTTGAAACCCCTTCAATCAATTTTAGACTTTTTAAATAACCCATGTCCAAGCAAGATGGGTTTTTAAAATGTCTAAACCAACTAGTTCCCTCTGTGAGCGCGGGTTCATCCACCTTGGGGGCACAGCTCTGCCAACAGATTTCAAGTGTGATTTCCCTGTGTGAGGTTCAATAAAGGTTGAGATGGAACTTTTTCATTATGTTTTTGAAAGAATGAGCAGAGAAGAAATGGGTCTTGGTGTAGCATCTCAAGCAAAGTCTCATGTTTCTCCCTAAGTACTCTCTCTTCTTTTAAAAAATTAAGTTTCCATACACAGCATTGATAAATACTCTCTAATCTTGAGATCACAGGCCAACTTTTCAACAGATTGCTGCATTTAGCCATCTTGAGGGTGGGGTGGGCAGTGAGTGAGCAGATGGGTACCATAGACGTGGAGGAACTCATGGTGACTGGGGGCGGGGGGGTAGTGGGGGCAGATGAAATCCCAGATGGGATGACACGGCCTGAGTGTATGTGTGTCTCGGGAGTGGGGAGGTGGGACTGATGGCTCCACGTTCTCATTCTCCTACCTTTTCTCTTACTCCTTTATTCTACCACCATCTCTTCTCCACCCAGCCCCAAAACTTAAGACTCTATGCTGAGAAGACATCAGGGAAGGTGTCTTTTATTTTTGAAAAGTAAGTGTTTTTAAAAACCAGAAGTAGATGAGAAGTGAAAAAGGAACCATCTGCTTGGGCAGCTTGTGTATTAAGTGCCATTTTATGTAAACACAGGGTTTCAGGTATAGAGTTGTAAGATATTTGTGATACCTTCAATCAAGTTTATTATATTCTGGAAGTATCTGAAATTGGTAATTAAGGCAGATATTTTGGAAGTATTTAAAATTAGTATTATAGGCATCCACCTCATTCCATTTTGGTCAGGGCCCTGGCTGTTTAAGCATCTACATCCTTTAACTTGCCAAGAATCAGTATCCAGTTCAAATATTTATTACCCATCTGATTTTATTAAGGAGGGAGAGGGGGAGGGAGGAAAGAAAGGAGGGAAGCTAAAGGGAGCGAAAGAAGGCCGTGGGAATCAGGCATCAATAATTACCACCTTGCTTTCCTCTTGCTGTAGAGTTGGCTTCAGGCTGTTTATTTTGCAAGCAATATGAGGTATTAAGCACCTAATATAAAATTTAGGCTTGGGATGAATTACAGTTGAATCATATCACTCTGAGCTGGCTATTACTAAAAATCACAAAGATCCCTAACTCAATTCACCTTTGTCCAGGGTTAGGGAAGAGCAACAGAGAGAGTGGGGGTGTTTCTCATAAGGAAAACCTTGAGTTCCACAATCCAAGGTTATAATGCAATTCTCATCACATTTTTTTGACTCATAAATTTATTGTACCATCAGTTCTGGTATATATTATTCAGAAATTGTTGAAATGTGCTTAAGTTTATTTCAGCTAGTAGCAGCCTTACCTCTTCCATTTCAGTAATAGTGTTCAGAGCTGTGTTTTTCAAACTCAGGTTAATGCTGAGTAATGAGTCTAACCACCATTAAAAAAAAAAAAAGGAATACAATAGATCAGAGGTCATCACACACAGAAAGGGTACGTATCGTTTGTGAAACATTGATTGTTTGTGTGCGCGTATTGGGTCTCAATGTAAAATGTGTTTTTACTGAAGACTGTGGCCAGGAAGAAGTTGGGAGGCTCTCTGGTGACAGAGAAGATGGAGTAAGCCCACGGCAGCACCCGTGTGATCACAGCTAAAAATTCTGGACAAAATACAACTGCTTGAGGACTCTGAAAAGTAAACAAGCAGGCAAATTAGGGAGGGGAGTAAAAGCTTGAAGAAGCTATCTGTATGGTGTGAGTTTCTCCAGATTTTTCCCTCTTTTCTGTCACAGCTTTGACCTGAGAGTAGGTCCAGCTGGGGAGCTGCACGATAGCGGAGACAGCAAAACCTCTGAGAGGAACCCCATCTCTCTGACCAGAGGACTTGGGAAAAGTCCCTGCGAGCCAGACAGTGTGGAGAGGAATCCCCATTAAAAACATTTCTTTTTCTCTCTCCTACATCTGTCCCAGGGGCAGGCTTCAATTGTGGAGCAGTGGCGGCAGCAATATGAGCAACTAAAATTTCAAAAGAAACTGTTATGCTGGTAGATTGACTAAGAAAAGAAGACCCCTCTGTGAATCAGGGAGTAAGGAAGGAATCTCAGAGAGAAGCCAGCTAGAGAAGGGGATCCCCTAATTCTGTGTATGAATTAGCACAAGTTTTACATGGTAAAAACAAATCTAAAGCAGTATAGCAAAGCCTTTGAAAAACTGAAATGACATTGGAACCATGGCCCACAAATGATAAGACAGAATTAGCAGTTTGAACCTAACTGGACTGATTGCCTGCTAAAATAAAACAAAGTCAACATTTTCTAGAGCAGGGGTCAGCAAACTTTTTCCATAAAGGGCAAGATAATAAATATTTCAGGCTCTGTGGGCCATATGGTCTCTATCACAACTACTCATCCCTGCCATTGTAGTGGCAAAGCAGCCATAGATGGTATGTAAATTAATAGACATGGCTGTGTTCCAATAAGACTTTATTTATAAAAACAGGAGGAAGGCTGAATTTGGCCTGCAAGGCATAGTTCACTGACCCTTGCTGTAGAATTTTAATGAGACCCAGAGTCTCACAACATATGATTCAAAATATCCACGATACAATTCAGAATCACTCAACAAAGACCTAGGAAAGTGTGACCAATTTTTGTGGGAAAAGATGATCGAAAGGTGCCAACCCCAAAATGACCCAGAGGTTAGAATTATCAAAGACTTAAAACAGCTATTATAACTATGTTCTATGTGGTAAAGGGAAGCACACTTGAAATGAGGGGAAAGAAGTTCTCAGCAGAGAAATCGAGTCTCAAGGACTGTGGGTCTAATGTTCATGTTATTGGAGTCCTAGGGGAGGAATAAGAGATTGGTATAGAAAAAAATTTGAATATTCCTGAGTTTGGTGAAAGAAATAAAATTACAGAAACTCAGTGAAGCCCAAACAGGATGAATGCAAAACCAACCAAACAAAAAAACTCCAGAAAACTTGTTTTAGTTCTTCAATTTCTTTCTTCAGTTTAGCATTTTCAACTCTAAGTTTCTTCTCTTCTCTCAGAGTTGCCTGCAAAATTGCTTTCTCCTTAAGAAGAGCAAATTGCTACTTAAGATATTCAATGATGTGATTTGCCTCTGCACCCTTCTGCTCCAGTCTCTTTAAACAGCATCATTATCTGCCACTTTTGCCAAAAAATGGCAGAAAATCATGAAACAGTAGACAGGGGTTCCCTCCAAAAAATCTTAAAAGCAGTCTGAGAAACAACAGTACGGCAGTTCCTCAGAAAATTAAAAATAGAATTACGATATGATCCAGCAATTCCACTTCTGGGTATATACCCAAAGAATTGAAAGCAGGGCCTTGAAGACATATTTGTACACCCGTGTTCATAGCAGCATTATTTACAATAGTCAAAAGGTGGAAGCAACGCCAAGTTTCCATCAATGGATGAAGGGATAAACTAAATGTGGAATATATACTAAATGGAATATTGTTCAACCTTAAAAAGGATGGAAATTGTGACCCATGCTAAAACATGGATGAACCTTGAGGACATTATGCTAAGCGAAATAAGTCAGTCACAAAAAGGCAAATACTATGTGATTCCACTTATGTGAGGTACCTAGCATAGTCAAATTCATGGTGACAGAAAGTAGAATGGTGGTTGCCAGGGGCTGGGGTCAGAAGGAAATTGGGAGCTGTTATTTAATAGGTATAGATGTCAGTTATGCAAGATGAAAAGAGTTCTGGAGATTGCACAACAATGTGAATGCACTTAACGCTACTGAATGGTAGACTTAAAAGTGATTAAGATGGTAAATTTTTTTTCTTTATTTTCTTTAGAGACAGAGTCTCACTCTGTCACCCAGGCGGGAGTGCAGTGGTGCAATTATAGCTCACTGTAACCTCGAACTCCTGGGCTCAAGCAATCCTTCCATCTTGGTCTCCTGAGTAGCTAGGACTATAGGCATGTGCCACCACACCCGGCTAATTAAAAAAAAAATTTTTTTGTAGAGACAGGGTCTCGCCATTCTGGCCTCAAGTGATCCTCCTGCCTCAGCCTCCCAAAGTGCTGAGATTACAGGCGTGAACCACCATGCCCAGCTAAGATGGTAAATTTTATGTTAGGTACATTCTGCCATAGTTTTTTAAAAGAAGCAGTCTGAGAAAAACGATGAATTAAATGTAGAACAATTATTTCAATGACTGTGGATTTCTTATCACAAACCATGGAAGAAAGAAGATTGTGGAACAATATCTATAAAGTGCCAGAAAAACAAAACTATATCCAGAGAAAATATATTCAGGAATGAAGGCAAAATAAAAACATTCTCAGATGAAAGAAAACTAAGCAAATTGTTGGCAGACCTGCTATAAGAAAAGTGCTAAAGGAAGTTTTTTAGGCTGAAGGGAAATAACTATACCAGAAGGAAACTCGGAACTTAAGGAAAAAAGGAAGAACACAAAAGGTAAATGTCTTCTCTTCAGTTCTTTAAAATATGTATGACTATTGAGAACAACATTATAATACTATCTGGTGAGGTTTTCAGTGTATGTAGATGTAATTCATATGAGGGGACTTCAAAAAGTTCATGGAAAAATGAAATTAAAAGATAAAAATATAAAATATAAACTATTTGTCAACATAAGCTCCATCAAGTTCAAGACACTTTTGTAAGTGATGATACCAGCCATTTAGTCCATCCTGAAAATTTAACCATGTCAATGCAGTCTTTTTTATGTTATTAACTGACAGAAAATGGTTGCCCTTTATAGATTTTTTAAGATTAGGAAACAAAAAGTCAGAAGGAGCCAAATCAGGACGCTAAGGTGGAATGTCTAATGATTTCTCATCAAAACACTCACAAAACTGTCCTCGTTTAATGACAGGAATGATAGGAGCACTACCGTGGTGGAGAAGGACCCTCTGGTGAAGCTTTCCTAGGCATTTTTCTGCTAAAGCTTTGGCTAACTTTCTCAAAACACTCTCATAACAAGCAGATGTTATCATTCTTTGGTCCTCCAGAAAGTCAACAGGCAAAATGCCTTGAGCATCCCCCAAAAACTGTTGCCATGACCTTTGCCCTTGAGCAGTCCACTTTTGCTTTGACTGGACCACTTCCACCTCTTGCTAGCCATTGCTTTGATTGTGCTTTGTCTTCAGGATCATACTGGTAAAGCCATGTTCCATCTCCTGTTACAGTTCTTCAAAGAAATGCTTCAGGATCTTGATCCTACTTGTTTAAAATTTCCATTGAAAGCTCTGCTCTTGTCTGGAGCTGATCCGGGTGCAACAGTTTGAGCACCCATCAAGTGGAGAGTTTGCTCAACTTTTTCAGTTAGAACTGTGTAAGTTGAACCAATTGAGATGTCTATGGTGTTGGCTATTGTTTACGTTGTTAACCATCAGTCCTGTTCAATTAGGGCATGAACAAGTTGAATTTTTTCCTTAAAAATTGATGTGGCCTGGTGCTGCAGGCTTAATCTTCAACGTTATCTCATCCCTTCTTAAAACAAGTTATCCATTTGTAAATTGCTAATTTGAAGCATTGTCCCCAAAAGACTTTTGTAAAAACATCAATGATTTCACCATTCTTCTACCCAAGCTTCACCATAAATTTGGTATTTGTTCTTCAATTTTAGCAGAATTTCTGTTGCTCTGATAGGGGATCTTGTCAAACTGATGTCTTATCCTTTTTAGTGTCTCAAACTAGATTCTATAACAAGTTAGTATGAGTTTATTTTGGTGCAAAAAAATTTTGAAATCCATGAATAGTTTTTTCATAATATGCATTTTCCATGAACTTTTTGAAGACCCCTCATATAACAACTATATTATAAAGAAGGGAAGGTAAAAAAGATCTAAATGGCTGTAAGTCTTCTGCGTTTTACTTGAAATGATAAAATACTAACTGTAAGTAGCGAACAGGTAGGTATGTGTACTGTAATCCTTAGAGCAACCTCTTAAAAATTATAGAGATAGAGCCAAAAGTCAATAGACACATTAAAGTATTCAAAAAAGTGCGAAAGGGGGAGGAAAGGAAAAAAGAGGGAACAAAAAAACAAAGGAAGAAACGAAACCAATACCAATTAACTAAATCCACCATAATACGTAAAGGTTAAAGACCAATTAAAAAAAGGGATTGTCAGACTGGATTGGAGAACAAGACCCAATTACATTCAGTCTTTAAGAAATCCACATTAAATGTAAAGACATAGATAGGTTAAAAAGATAGGAAAAAAGTTTGGAGACCAGTGGTTTGAAGAGAAGGTCTGGGTTTTCCTCTGTCAGATAGCTGGGCTTGGTGGGACAGGTGTAGTGGGCTCACTATTGGGACAAGCTTAGTGTCCCTACAAGCAAAAATGGCCCAGAGTCTTGTTCTCAGATTCCCCGTAACAGCTATCACTTCAGGCAGGGAATAACTATCACACTCATCACGCAGAAGCCACACCCCACAAACTACCTGCAGAACCAAGTTGAACAGGGGTTCTTCTTGCTTCCAAGAATAATCCTTTGCACAGGTTGCCTCCTTGGGGCTGATCAGGTAGTCTTGGGGGCTTTGATCTGTCACAGCTGTGGGTGCGCTGCAACTACCCTGGCAAGCTGGCACAGGCTCAGAAGATTCAGGTCTTGTGGCAATGTACCTTATGCCCTGATTCTGTGTGAATCTCATCTTTCATCATGAATCTAAAATCACCACCTTGCTGTCTACAGCAGCTTTCCAAACTGTCTCCACCCAGGAAGTGAGTGTTAGAAATCTCAAGTATAAGGGCTAGTTACTAGGCTTATTTGCTCATCCAACGAAGGCTTCACATAGCTATTTTGACAAGAGCCACCTAAGGCAAAAAAGTGTCAACATTAGGCTCTTACCTTAGAAGCATAGAGTGCATTACAGGATTCGTGCACTATTTTGACGGTGAATAAAATTAGGGAGAGCCTATTTTAAGTAGTCAGATTATAGGATTAGTTTGCGAACATTGGATACACGTAGTCAAGTATCCAGGATTAGTTTGGAAGGTTTCATCAATTTTCCAGTCATGATCAAACATTATCTCAGAAAATGCTTGACTTCCTACATAAATAAAAAATAGAATTTTTTAATAAAGATTAGTTCAGGTTAGTTATTTTTAGCCTCAGGAACAATCAATGGCTTCAGTCCAAATGATAGCAAGTAGAAAGTGTCTGTGTTTTATGACAAAGGTTAAATTCCCAAATATGACAGTCACTTGAATTTTGAAGTCACATTGCCTGCTGTATGCTTATGGGAAAGCCCGTCTCTACTTTCAACTTTTTTGCTTAAGTTCTTACTGTAGAGATTGTTACCTAAATCCTAATGTCTGTTTTCCCTACCTCCATAGTAACAGAATCCTGATTTTTAGCTAGGCATATGGCTGCCTAGAATAGACCAATCCCCACAATTTCCCTTGTAACCAGGTGCAACCTACCCTGGACTAAGTTCCACCGTGAGTTTTAAGAGAAAATATTACTGGACGGATTCCTGGAACCTTCCTTACAACACTGCTAACACATTTCCTTCTTTTTCTTTGTCCCCTCTTTAATCCATCCTGCTGCTTGGAAAGTAAATGTAAAAATAGCTGGAGTGCTAGCCACCATCTTGACCATGAAGACCTAGGGAAGGAGTCCAGGTTCCTAAGGACTTTGTGAAACAGAGTCATCATACCAGCCCTAGGTTGCCTACTTTTGGACATTTATATGAGGGAGAAGTAAATTCCCATCTTGTGTAAGTCACTGCTAATTTTGGTTTCTGTTTCACATAGCTGAATTTAATCCTTACATAGTTCCTAATGACTAAAACCAAGAAACACACTCAAATAAGTCCTAGGAAGAAGTTCTGGGTAGAGAAACCATCCCAATCTATCCTTTGTAGATGAAAAATGTAGTCAACTACCTTTCTTGAGATATTTCACAGTAAGGTTACCAAGAGAAAAACCAACAGCCAGCAACAAAAAAAGGCTTAATGAAGACCCTAAATAGAGGGCCAGTCTTAGTTCTATATGGTTTGGCGGAAAACACACTAAACAGGCAAGCCAGGAGGTGGCCTGTACTCTAGTTCCAACTCACTGATGCTGTCTGCCCTGGCCTTGGGTTGGGTTTTCCTCCGTGAACAATGACAGTATTAAACTAAACGTCTCTAGGCTTTCGTCCAGCCCGAAACTCTAGTCCATTTTCTTTTTAATTTTAATTTTTAAATTTTTTGGCCCATGATGATTCTAGTCCATTTTCTACCCTCCATTAGATTATATACTCCTTTTGGATAAGTGAAATGATCTATGTAAAGTGCTTATCACTGTGTGCTTGGCACATAGTAAGGTACTCTGTAAATGTCAGCTGTTAGGAACAAAGTTATTCATTTTTGTAATTTCCACAGTATCCTTCCCAGAGTAGGTGCTCGGTGTTTGCTGATGTCCTTGAGAATGCCTTTTGATGTCCTGTTGATCCCCTGCTTGCCCTACAGAAGGCCCATTCCCCATACCTACTAGTATCAGCAAGAAAAACCCAAGAAAAAGAGACTCCTTAGGTTCCAGGTTGCATTAATGCACAGAAGAAAAATCAGCAGATGAAGGAGGAAATACATCATTTATTTACAATTCTTTCACTTTATCCACAATTTCCCATACAAACATAAAAACTAAAAAAATAAAACCACCACTTGGGGAACACAAGTGTCTTTCTTTAATTAGTCCGGTTGAGGGAGGGCCGCGGCCCTCTCACTCTGTGAAGGAGACTACTGAGGCACACCAAGGGGAAAAGGAAAAGGGTTGGGAAGAGTGCCTGAGAAACAGCTCCAGACGAGAAATCTACCTCATACTGCTGTGGTGTGGTGGGGCTTCACTGGCAAAGAGACGCAAGGGTGTCACCCTCTGGGGACACTGCTTGGCTCCCCAAGAGGATGACAGCTACTTGCCCCGCCCCCCAACACACCCTCACTACCAAATACCACAAATCGGAACACTGAGCTGTATGGGGTGTGAAGGTGATAGTAGGGGACAATGAATGCCACTCTCTGAGAAGAGCCCCAAACCCCAGGGACAAACAGGAAATCCCTTTCCTTGGCACTGAATAGTCAGTCACAGCTTCTGTCCTGAATACAATGCTGACTTTAAAATGTAAAAACAAAAGCTCTCCCCAGGTTCCAGGGGAAAGGCAGGAACTAAAAACACGCAGAATGGACTTGTCTGCCTCTGCAGTCCCTTCTTGGGTTGGCCGCTAGGGGTGAAGGGTGGGGACTCTGTTTGCTGAAGTGGGGGGGCAGGGCAGATGCTCCAGAAAGGCCTGGGAGGGGTGGGAAGAAAGAGAAGGAGGGGAAAACTCTGAGACACTGATGCTTGAAATGGCTGCCACTGGTTTTCAAAGCAGCTCCACCCGCTTAGCCAGACTTACTCTAGCAGCCTCCCATTCCACTCCCCTCACAGGGACACCCAGAAATCAACCTAGAGGCGCTGAAGCTACCTGCCTGGCAACTCATCTGTGCTAGTGACCTAGATTGCTTTCACATGTTGATGCACATTATAAATATAAAATCATATCTGCTACAAAGAGGACATATTTATACATCTTTACCCATATACATAATAACACAATTTACACATAATATCTTGGAGTGGGTCATCATGGAAAAAGGGTTTGGAGAGGTAAGTAGCCCCTTCTCCCTCCCCTGACCTGATCCTTCTCAAGGGACGCTTGTATGCGTGGTCACGGGGGCCCTTCCCAACTGGTCTAATGTGGCTAGTCTGGACACAGAAATCCAGACACGTAACTAGATGCTGATGGGTGTGTACACACGCTCACACCGCTCCCCCCCCACAGACATCTGGTGAGAAAAGGAAAAATAAAACTCCTAGCCCTTGGGTGTGGGCCTCTTCCCAGAGTTATAAGCATCAGTGCCTCTTCCATCTAGAACAAGGGTCTTAAAAAGCTGTCCCTCGCAGGCTCAGACTAGGGCAGAAGGGGAAGGGCTAGGAAACCAGGGAGAGGGAAGAGGGACCAGGATTCTTCTGAAAACATAAGGCGTTTCTGGCCTGTGATCAAATCAATGTCACAAAAATCAACTGTATCAGCTGGGGCCTGGAGGTGAGAAACAGCCAGTCCATGTAGGGACAATGGGAGTTGAGAACCTGAGCCTTCCCCTTCTTTTTTCCAGTTTCTTTTAAAGGGGCAGACAACCCTGTACCACCTTTTCTGTCCTTTCCCAGACCTGGGCCCATCCATATGGCATGGAATACTGACAGTGGTCCAAGTGACACATCCAGAGACATGGAGTGGTGGACACCAAAAAGTTAAGACTTGGGCGGCGGGTGTGAGCTTTGTACAACAGGAGTGGTTCCTGGCCGGGGTCCACGGCTCGCACAGTGGCCACAGTGATCAGATTGCCATCGGAGATGGGGGCAGTCTGGGTCCCCGGGGGAGACAGCACCTATCGGCGGTAGTGATTCGGGGCATCAGCAAACATGTACTTGAGTCTGTACGCCTCAGCGAGAAGCAGCCCAATCTCCTCGTTGCCCCAGTGTATTGTAGGTAGGTTCTGTAGCAGCATGAGAAGACCCTGGAATACAAGAAAGGGCTTTTATATAATTCCAGACTGCAGACCAAGGGACCAGCAGGCCTTGGTATAGAGACCAAGTCCTGGAATGGGGCCCCTTCCTCCTTGGTCACATATCCCAAAGAGTCCAGCCTCCCTCCTCCCAAACACCACATAACCCTCAGCCCCTAGTCCACCTCAGGAAGCCTTGAAAAGGCCTCTCCTGATTCTCTGATCCACCAACATCTGCCTCTTTTAAGATATTATAGAGAATGACAACAATAAATATTTTCAAGAGAGAAAAATAAAATAATCATTCATCAATCCAAATATATTTCTCTCAAAGTATTCCTTTTCAGTCTTTTTTCACATGCATATTTCTTTAAATAGCTGTAATTACAATTATGATTTTATATGCATTTTAGTCATCTTTTTTTACTATAATTTTCATGTTTTTCCACACAACCTTCAAAAATGATTATTCTCAATGCTAGCAGTCCCATGATGTGGCTATACCCTAATTTACTTAACCATTACTCTTTTGTTAGATACTTAATTTGCTTTGTTTTCAACCTTTATTGACAAGACTGTAGCACATATCCTTTTGCATTTGACATTTTCCTCTTACTTCCACTGTTCACTTGCAATCACCGTGTTTACCTTCTACCCGTCTCCAAAGACTGTCCTCAGCCTACCTGTCTGGCTTCTTGCCCACTGTTCCTTACATACATGCCCCATCCACCCAGGTCCACTTCAGACACATTTTTTGTCTAACTCATGCTGTTCTTTTTACTTGGAACACTTTTCTCCTCCACTTATCTAAATCCTATTCAGCTTCCAGGTGCCTCAAATAGCTCCACAGAAATAGCCTATTAAAGAGGATATTAGAATAAAAAATGAATGTGTGATTTTAGGCTATCTCTTATAATTTAGTCACTCATGCTGTTGCTGCTGCTTCATGTTCTTTCTCTGTCTCTCTTTCTGAACTGGATATGCTTATTTTTCCCCAATTATAAAGGTAATCGTTGTAAGACACAAAATCCAGAAGCCATGAAGAGACTTACAGGTTTGATTCCACACAATTTTGAAACCTCAATATGTCAAGAGACACCAAAAACAAAGATAAAATATAAGAAACTGACAAGAAAATATTTATAACATCTATAAAAGGGTTAATGTACATAATCAATAAGGACTGCCTACAAATCAGTAAGAAAAAAGACAAAGAACCAAATAGGAAAACAGATGAGTGACGTGAATAGGTAATGCACAGAATGCCAACGGCCCCATGCACACACTACGGTAACTTAAAAAAAAAAACAAAAACAAAAACAAAAAACCCCTGCTTTTAGCTGATCTGAATATGCCCTCCACCTAAGGACAATATTTTGTGTTCTCAGTGTAGAGGTCTTGCACATCTTTTATGAGATTTCTTCCTTTAGTATTAGAGGCTTAGCTGGGCATGAAGCTGCCCCTAGCACATCACTGCTATGTGTGGCCAATATGATTAATTTCTGGCCAGTTCCGGGATGTGAGCAGAAATGATAGATGTAACTTCTGGGTTCTGCCCTAAACTTCTCCTTCTCTCCTTCCTACACAAATGGATATGAACAGAAGAGTGGAAGTGGTCATCTTAGACTGTATTATTAAAGCCATGTGTTGAAGATGGCAGAGCAGTAGGACAGAAGAAATCAGAGTCCCTAACACTCTGGAACCATGTTAGCCCTGGACTGCTCACACTTAGACTGTTAGCTGAAGGAAAGTAAACAACTATCTTGTTTTAAGCCACTGTTACTTTGGGGTCTTGGTTACAGTAGACAAGTTTACATCATCTTAAATACAGGCCATATCTATTAAAATTAGAAATGTGCATGGTCTTTGATTCAGCAACTCTGCTTCTATGTGCCTATCCTAGGAAAATATTCATTCCCATACAAGGGTATTCACTGCACCATTGCTTCAAATAGTGGGGAAAATGGTACCAGGAAAGTGTCCATCAGTATGGGAATGATTAGATAAACCATGGATTATCCATATTATGAAATATAAGGCAGCATTTATAACAAATGAAGTAGGTCTACATGTACCAACACAGAAAGATATAGAAGACATTTTAAGGAGGATAAAAAAGGAAAGTTGCAGTAAAATTTTATAGTATGGTCCCACTTAGGTAAAAGAGAAAACACAATAGATTTTTCTATGCACATGAGTATATAAAAATTTTAGACAGTGAGGTGGTAAACTGGTTACCTTTGGGAGGGGAACCTTTTACTTTTCTCTCATACTTCTGTACCTTTTCAAAGAAAGTCTTTGTATGTTATTGTGTGATGAAAAGATTTTTTGGGGGGTAATACACACTCCGTGGAGGTTTTGTTTAGTAAAAAGTAAAAAATCAGGATATAAATTACCCATAACTTCATGATCAAGAGGAAGCCATTTTTAAACATTTTGGTACATTTCCTTCTAATCCTTTTCCCGCACATTTTACAGTTGAAATATTTTCTCTATATAATTTTGAATCTATTTAGCATTTATCATAAGCATTTCCTCTAATATTAAAAACTCCTGGTAGACATTTTCAATGGCCAAAGAATTTTCCATGATGTAAGATGTACCATAATTTACTCTACATTCTGTTTTGAGTATTGAATTATTTCTGGTTTTTCACTATAATAAAATTATAATGAATATCTTTGTGCATAAAACCATATCTTGGATTATTTATTTGGGCTGAATTCCTAGAAATGAAATTACTGTTTCAAAGGGCATGAACACTTGAGAGGTACTTAATACTCATCCAGAAAATACATTCCAGAAAAATGCCCATTTCCCTAGATCTCCATCAGCACTGAATACTCACTCTCATTAAAAGAATTGACTTTGTTAATTATAATGCCTTCCCCTTAGATCCCCAAGCCTGAGAACAGAACTCAAAGCCTTAAGTCACAATGTTGGTGAACCTACAGAAGAACATACTGCTTCTCTGTACGTCCATACTTTCCCCTTCCCTGGTTGCTGGCATCCACTTTCTTTCCCACACTCTCCAGGTAAACACTCCTCCAATCACATTGTTACTGAAATTCACTCAACCAGGCCAGCTATTCAAGCAGTTACTGATATTCACTCAACCTACCAGATGCTATCATTTCTTTAAAAAAAACTGCTTTTAGCAGATCTGAACATCTCTGGAGTGCTCACTTCTCACAGTAGCAATTCTTCCTTGGTTCTCAGTCTCAGTCCTGTCTGCCTCAAAGCTTTCTTTTTTAAGAGAAACATCATTTCTAACTCAACTTATTTTTTAAAATGTTGACATGAACTCCCTGGCCTCTGGCCCCTTTGACTCTTCTCTCCTGCTTCCTACTTCCTTCTCCCAATGTGCCCCCATCCCCACACAAACTAGAAAAGGTATTGCCTCTTTTTGTTAACGTTCTCCTCATGGAGCCAAATTTTATTCTAAGTTAGGCAGACTCTCTATTATGCAGGTCTTGACCTTTTCTGTACCTTAGATTCTTTTGGCTGTCTGCAGAAGCCTGTCGATTCCTTCCCAGAATAATGGTTTTAAGTACATAAAATACATAACAATCAAAATATATATATTTTTTGTTTTTAGAGACCAGATCTTGCTCTGTCACCCAGGCTGGAGTGCAGTGGTGTGATCATAGCTCACTGCAGCCTCAAACTACTGGGCTCAAGTGATCCTCCCACCTCAGTCTCCTGAGTAGCTGGGACTCACACCACCATGACTGGCTAATTTTTTGTAGAGACAGGGTCTTGCTATGTTGCCCAGGCTGCTCTTGAGCTCCTGGCCTCAAGTAATCCTTCTGCCTCAACCTCCCAAAGGGCTAGGATTACAGGTGTGAGCCACCGCACCTGCCCTGCCCTAATCAAAATATTTTTAAAAGAAATTTGTGATAGGCCAGGCGTGGTGGCTCATGCCTATAATCCTAGCACTCTGGGAGGCTGAGGTGGGAGGATCACTTGAGCTCAGGAGTTTGAGACCAGACTGAGCAAGAGGGAGACCCTGTCTCTACTAAAAATAGAAAAATTAGCCTGGCATCGTGGTGCGTGCCTGTAGGCCCAGCTACTTGGGAGGCTGAGGCAGGAGGATCCCTTGAGCCCAGGAGTTTGAGGTTGTAGTGAGCTATGACGATGTCATAGCACTATACCCAGGGTGACAGAGCGAAACCCTGTCTCAAGCAAGAAAAAAAAAATTTGTGATATTTATCTCTGTGTGGTAAGATTTCAAGTGCCCTTTTTTTTTTTTTTTTTTTGCTTATTGGAATTTTCTAATTTTTCTATAATTGTTACATACACTTGCATAATTGATAACAAACAAAAACAGCCAACAAAGGGCTGAGCTCTCTACAATATTCTTTGCTGAGACGGGATATACCTATAATTTCCAATTATTCTAGCCTTAACAGAAACCTCCCAGAAGCTTCCAAATAATTCTACCCCTGGACAAGTTAACCTCCCCACTTCCCCCAAAGTGAGCTTTGGCTCTAAGGAACCACTCTGCCACCTGGTGGCTATGCCTAGAAACTGCAACAGCACCACTTTCAGCCCTGGTCCCAACCCATCGCCCATCACAGCGCTGCAACAATGGGAAACCCTGCCCATTGGATTAAAAAGTAGAAACTGAATAGTCATGGCTGGGGGACAAAGGTGTTAATCACAAATCAGGAGCTTTTATCTAGGGGTAAGGAAAAGACACTGCCAGGGCACGGAATGACTGAAGATTTGTTACAAAGCCAGTTCATGGGAGCATTAAGCATGACATGCAGTCAGATGAAATACTACAGCTGGGAGGAGAAGACAGCTTGTAGGGCAAGCATCAGAGACAGGTTCCCAATCAATGGAAAAGGGGCAATCGTCTTTCATAGAAGAAAGCTGGAAATGGCTGAAATAGCAGAAAAAGGCCAGGTACAGTTACCTGCTGAGAATCTACAAATGCACAAAGGAAAAGGCAATATAGCAGAGAAGGAATTTGAGTCATATGTAAGGGGTGGAAAAAATAATTAGAAAGGGATTAATGAAGAAGGAATGGTATGTAATAAGCAGAGACTTTGATAAGGGAAAGGTACAGGGAAAACTCATTAGAGAAAGTCCAACAGATGGAGGAACAGAGGAAGAAGAGGGAGAACACCAAGGAAATAATAACTATAACAGCAGTTGCCATTTAGTGAGCATTTACTACACACCAGACAGGGCTCTAAATGTTTTACATACGCTCGGTATTAGTTCATTTAATCCTCACATCAACTCTATGAGATACACATTATTACCTCTATTTTACAGATGAGGAGATTGAGGCACAGAGGTTAAGGAACTTGCCCAAGGTCATGGCATAGTGCTGGGCTGGGATTTGAACCCAGACAATCTGGTTCAAGAGCTTGTGCTCATAACCACTATACTGTATACTGCCTGCCCTGGAGTGAGAAGAGAAGTGGAGCATAAAGTAGAAGGAACAAAAAGAAAGTGTCATAGAAGAGGCTGTTTGAAGAAAATTTTGAAGAGTTAAATTTTTTTTGTTCATTTTTATTTTTATTTAGTCATGAAGTCCTTAGAATCGTAGTAGGGCTTGATGCCATATTGGTGTCACACTTCACCAAGTCACCCAAAGAATATACCAGCCTTCTTTTTCAACTTCTTTGTCTATTAATGCATTACTGGACCCAGCAGGCAGCACACCCAGACAATTTCAGTAATGGATTTTGGCTCTCTGTGCATAATAGATGACAATTCTTATGAAGTATCCAGTTTGTCTTACAGCTGAGAGACATGAACCTGCTGCAGATGTCACATCTAAATTCTTGAACGAATTTTTATCAGTGCCGCTACAGCAGCCTCTTCCTCCACCCCCCTCTTCTCTCCCTCCTGCCCACTGGAGCAGCCCAGCTAGTGACCAAGAGTTGATTAATTTTACTCAGCAATAAGGGCCAGCACAACCAAAGACAGAATATATTAACAGCAAAAGAACATAAAATATACACTATTAAATAAGATATTGCATGTAGAATCACTCTTCAATGTGGGAACACACTTTGCACATGTAAAGTGTATTCAGGCATGTAAAAATACTTTCCTAGTCAAATAAGTACTTTAAAACAAACCTCTCCTATTTTGAGAATAAGCGAGAGAGCAAAACATTTCCCCTGGTCCCGATTCAACTTTTCAAAAACATGCCCTTGCATATAAACTTTTGAGAGTCAAACTTTTATTCATTGGTTTCTCCTCTGCCAAAGCACCTAGTGCATTTGGCAAGCTTTCCTCTCAGAGAAAACTATAGCGTTTCCCTCAATGGCTTCTTTTTGTTCACATGTCTAGGAATCGCGCCCTTTCTCACACCAGCTTGTTTTGGGCGGAAGATCTTCAGTTCCCAGGGCTCCCTCTGAACCCTTCTTTCAGGCAGGACTCAAACTGGCAATTGACCAAATGTCTGTAAAGACAGGGCCCACATTTGGGCAATGTTCCACAATTGTACCCTTGAGTTCCTGCAGAAGTGGTGGGTGGGTGCCATCTGGTTCAAGGGATTTATTTACATTCAGTTTGTTATTTAGGCCTGGAATATCCCACGAGCTTAGCACTATTTCATTTAATAACCCTGACCTGTTTCCTACAAAAGAAACCTTCAGAGTGAGAATCTATCCAAGGTTTTCTTCCCTAAGATAGAAGACTAGCTGATACTTCAGTTTAGAGTCATCAGCTGGTTCCACCGACTCCCTTGTCATTTCCCTTTTCTATGTACGTATTTATTTATTTATTTAATTTTTTTTTTAGAGAGGTTCTCACTCTGTCGCCCAGGCTAGAGTGCAGTGGTGTCGTCATAGCTCACTGTAACGTCAAACTCCTGGGCTCAAACAATCCTCCTGCCTCGGCCTCCCAGGGTGCTAGGATTTCACGCGTGACCTTTTTATGTATTTAAAGGAACTTTGATTATTAGTCCTTAATGTCCCCTGCATGGTGCTTCTCAAAATCAGTTGTGAATCATCTGAGGCCTTGTTGGCACCTGCCTGGTATCTTTGTGGGCTCCCATGTTCTGGGCTCTCCCAGACACTGCTTTTCCAAGATTACTTTTTAGGACTGTAGAGTGCCCAGGCACTTGTTTAGGTGCCTGTCCTCTCTTGACTCGGGCACACACTCTTCTAGAAATATGTTAGGGTCAAACAATTTTCACGCTTCCTGTGGGTCACTTTATTCTGTACACATTTTCTACATGCTGCTTGTCTAAGTGCCTACAATTTGGCTTAGCTCATGCTCTTCTTCATGCATGCTGACTTTTTGGATTTTGGAGGTGTTTCCCTTCTCCCCCTGGCAACCCCTCTGTGTTTTGGTTGTAATTATGTGGTGCTGCACTGACCCACAGAGGGCTTCCATGTGTTCCCTCACAGAAACTCACAGTGCTCACTCAACCAGGTCCTGTCCTTCTGGGTTGGACATTAACCTGCTTTGGGAAGTCTTCCCTGAAGTCTGACATCTGCAACCTGCCTTGATGATGTATTTTGCCAATGGATCCCAGGAATAAAAACATGTTTTCTAGTGAGCTAATTCTGTGGCTCTTCCAGTTTCATTTAACATTCCAGGTTTAGCCTTGGCCAGAGGGTAGGAGGCTGAAAGTCCACTCTTAATGCTATGATTTTTTAATTTAACAATGGAATGTATACCCCTGAGACTCCCTAGTGCACTCTGCTGGCCTGGGTGGGGTGCTAGGATTATACGGACAGAGGCCCAGAGTTGTGCTCTGCCCACAACCTGCACTAGTCTCCAGGTACTCCCTGCTGCACTTAGCCGTGGTGATCATTACAGCCTCTGCTTCCTACAGAGACGTGAGTGAGGTAGCGTCAGGCCACTTGGGAGGGAGACATGAAAGGGCAGCAGGAGGGCATAGATTCTCCTGGCAGTGTAAGGAGAAAAAGCCAGCAGCCAGAATAGGAAGAGATCATAAGGAGGACCTCAGAGGAATTCTTTTTCAGTTTTAAAACAGCCATTTTTTTTGTTAAACATTTCTTTGTGAGGAGAAAGCCTATTAGCAATCTCCAATAAGAGGGGAAGTGGGGAGGAAGAGGAGTAAGCAGATCCTTGCCCGTGAGCAGACACCATGGGAGTTTAGCTCAAGCGTTCCAGGAAGAACCTGGCCAGGCCCCAGGTAGAGAGGAGCAAAGCACAACGATTCAGAGAGTGGATTCTGAGGTTCCACCACTCACTCCCTGGGTGACCGTGGCCTAGTTACTTAATCTCACCATGACTCAGTTTCCCCATTTGTAAAATGGGGGTATTAATTATGGCCTTGTAGTATTGTTGCAAGGATTAAATGAGTTAACACAGATAAACATTTAGAATAGTGCCTGCACATTAAAAGTGCTAAGAATGAGCTATTATTAGATTGAATTTCATGAAATTGCCAACATTCAAATATTTTGACCTACAAAAACAATTGCATTCAATCTAACATCATTGTCATTATTCTATTACACCAGCCAAGGCTGAGGGCCAGAGTTGTTGAGGCCCCCTCCTACCACGAAGAGCCTTGGTCCAGCTCTGCTAGAAGCTCTCATTTCAAGCAGCCCTTGGGTCCCTGATGACCCAGCCATCCTGCCCTGAAAGCACTGTACACAGATGTGCCCCTTAATGTGATCCTCCTTCTTCAGTTTTTGGTTCCCTCTCCTAGCCAGTGGCCCCAGACAACTGCTTGGCCAGGGAGAAGTAGGTATCCTTCCTTCCACCATAGCTGGGACCCTGTCCTTTGCCCCTGTGTATTCTGATGCCTCCTCTCCAGCCCAGTTTGTTCATCCAGCTCAGCAGTTTCGCCCAGGATAAACCTAGCATGGTCTACTCATTCAGTTAAAAACCACTTAATTAGAAACTTAGGTTTTTTAAGCTCTGTCTTCACTTTACTGCTCCCTGGACTCAGGAGTACATTGTAGGTAATAATAATATTAACGATAATAAGCTCACTGTTTTGAAGGCTATCTGCCAAGTATATACCATTCTAACTGCTTCACACGTACAATTTGTGTAATCTTATAATAGCCCAAGGAGGTAGGTACTATTATCCCCATTTTACAGATAAGAAAACTGAGGCATAGAGAGAGCCAAGTTACTTGTTTACAGTTGCATGCCTAGAAAAGTGGCAGAACTAGGATTCGACCCCAGTCAGTCCGGCTCCAAAGACCATGGTTTAACCACTGTACTATTCCGAACTGTCCTCAATTTTGGTAAGAAGGTGGCTGCTTCCCCTCTGAAACCTTTCCGGTCCACATCTGGCTCTCCTTCCCTTCTCTTTAAGGGTGACAAGTGGCTGGTCTGCTTAAACTGCCACAACTCCCACTTTTATTTCTGCAACCAGTTCACTTGGTTTTTCTTTGAGTCACTTACTGCAGCTTTTAGTCCTGAAACTTCTTTCCCAGGCTGGGCCTGTTTGGCTTTCTATGATACCTGTGTTCATTTACAGAGCTTCCTTCACAGTAATTTAGTTATAAGCAGCCTTTTAGCAGTTAGGATGCATGTGCCTATTTTCTCTGCAAAGGTCATGTCCAATAGTTCACACTCTTATCTTACACTACACTCTCATGCCCTTGTTCCTCACACCTCTGCCATGACCTCTGTCTCTGAAAGATACTGTTTAGCCTAACACAGCCAAGCACATTTTTTCTTTTATTATTTGTAGAATTTTAGAACTGTGGGGGTGGGAGGAACTTTGCAGATTATCCAGTTTAATCGCCCCATTCTATCTTATCTAAAAGAAAAGAGGTAAAGTTCCTTCATGAGTAGGATTAACTGAGGTGTTAACACAGCAGTAAATAGCCCCAGTGTTGTTCTGTGGGTTATTGCCAAAAGACCTCAAACTTATCAGATAATCAAATATGCTACCCAGTAAAGAACATCTCTATGGTTAACATAGTTGTAAAGTTATAGAGTATTATCCTCTGCTTTGCTGAAATTGTGAATTGCTAAAAGCCATTCCAGGAATCACCTCCACCTCCCTGAGCTAATGTGGGAAGCTCTTTGATCACATATGGCAAGGCTCTCTGAGCCTGGCTTGTGATAACTAAATTAGACCTCTACTCTCGATATTCTGCTCCACCTCAGCTACATTATCAAAATTGATAGCTCATCCGGCACACAGCCACTCCAGCCCTGAGTCCTCATCTATCCTAGGATGTCACATATGCTGCTTGTTGGCAGAGCAGTGCTTCTTAATCAGCAGCCAGCCTGCAGCCTCGGTGCCATAGCTAGCATCTACTCACAGAGGTCAACCCATCCATTCTCCCTTTTCTTCCGAAGCCCTTACTTGGGCAAGTTGGGCCCTGTTTATCCATCTGTCTACTCAATAGGCTTCTGTTCTTTTACTACCTAACACCAATTTCAGAGTGGTACTGCTCGGGGACCACGTGGAGATGCTGCTGCTCTTGAGAACACCTATGTCATTAGTTAGAACTTAGAAAAACATTCAACCTTCTCTGGCTTTTCTTCCTGCTTTTAAAAGAAATATATACCCGCTAAAAAACAAACAAAAAACCCCTCAGTTCAGAAATGTACAAAGTGTAAAAACAAAAGCCCCCAACTCCCACCCCCAGATAATGACCACGAGCAACCTTCAGGCTGTTCTCTCTGCAGACCACAGAGCTGAGCAACCTCTCTCCTCAATCCTTATTCCCCCACCCCCAGAGCGGCTCTGGCCACTCACAACCTAACACAGGCCCTTCCCGAGCTCTGTCACAGGGATGCTGAAGCATTCCCACCCCGGGCTTCCAGGATACTCCACTGTCACGGGTTGTCCCCTCCCAGCCCCCTCTGCTCTCTGACCTCTTCACGCAGGAGTGTGCCAGGGACTACGCCCTGGTCCTCTTCTCTTCTCTGTCTATACTCACTTCCTTAGGCTCTCATCCAGTGTCCTGGCTCTAAGGAGCATCTAGCCAAAGGCTCTTAAGTTTATAGGTCCAGTCCAGACCTCTCTTTTGAACTCCAGACTCATTAGATTTATTTGCCTAGTCTACATCTCCATTTGGATGTCCAATGGCATTTCAAATTCAACATGCCCAAAACCAAACTCCTGACTTTCCTCCAAAAACCTGCTCCTCCTACAGCCTTCTCATCCAGACTCATCCCTTTCTGTCATACTCTATACTCAATTTATCAAGAAATCCTGTTGGCTCTACTTACAAAATAGATCCAATATCTGGCCACTTCTCACACCTCCACTGTCACCATCCAGGTGCAAGCCACCTTCATATCTCACCTGGAAGACTACAGCAGCATCCTGGGTGGCCTCTCTGCTTCCACCCTTGCCCATACCTACAGTCTACATATCTACATAGAAGCCAGAGTGATCCTTTTAAAACACAAGTCAGATCATGTCCCTCCTCTGCTCAAGACTCTCTTGTAGATCTCCTTCCACTCAGAGTAAAAGCCAAACTCCTTACAGTGGCGACAAAGTCCTCTGTGATCTGGGTCCCTTGTGACTTCTCTGACCTCACCTCTTCCTTCTTTCCCTGGATCACTCTGCTTCAGGCCACGTTGGTCACCATCATGATCCCTTCATCAGCCCAGCCACGTCACTGCCTACGACCTCTGCACTGGCTGCTCCCTCTGCCCACTCTTCTCCCAGATGTCCACGTGGCTTGTGCCCTCACCCTCCTCAAGCCTTTGCTCAAATGTCACCTTCTCAGTGAGCTTACTTTATTCAAAACTGCAACCTGTCCATTTTCTACTGCCTAATAATCCCTTTACCCTGCTCTACTTTAAAAAAATATATTAATATATTTCTCATCACCTTTAACATTCTTTCAAATTTACTATTTACTATGCTTTTGTTTATTGTATATCTTCCCCAACTCATATGTAAGCTCTATTGAGAACAGAGACCTCTGTCTGTTTCACCTCCTGACATAGCCTATGCTTTCAGCAGGGCCTCACACATGGCAGGCATTCAACAAATGCTTGTCAATGAATGAAAGATCTCTTGGGCCTGCCCAGTCACTTTGCATCCTTTCTGGCACAAAGGCCCTTTTCATACCAAGGAACTCTGGGCCCCAGTGACTTCCTGCCAACTAGGAGGGGCAACCTCTTCTGAGCACCATTTCTCCCTTCCTATTCCTATTCCCTGCTGTGGCACCTTCTGTCTGCAGAGCTCCACTAAAGGGCTAACTCCCATTCTGATGTTCATTCCCAACCCAGGCTGAGCTCTTGGCCACTCACCTGAAAGTCTTCCTCATCCAGGATCTCTTTCCTCCACTTGATCAAGAAGGCTGCACACACATAGAGATGAAAGTGGGAGAACCCTTCTGGTTCAGACTGGGAAGCAAAAAATAGAGTTAGGTCTCCAAGCCCTACAAGGATCCAGCTCTGGTCCTCTCAGTTCCAGTCCTTCTGGAAGGTGAGAAAGAGGTACAATACCCCTTTCATGGCTGGGCAAACAGAAGCATGAAAAGATTTAGCAAAGCCCCTGCCCATGAGGCTAAGGCAGACACAGAAGTAGAAAGGAGATGGGGGAACTTCTGAGCAGCTACATTCCACACCAGGGCAGGGAGCTGGGCCCCTCAGAGACAGCATGGCATGGAGAGGTCAGGGAATCTCTTCATACCTGGTATGTGTCCCACAGACGGATGGTGCAGCGAAGAGGAAGCTCCCGCATAAGCAGGTTGTTCATCCAACGAAAGGCAAACTGTAGGTATTCAACCTCGTACCTCCTGAAGTGATTATGTACCTGCTCTGAAACAGGAAGCATCATTGGCCCCAGGAGCACAAGCTAGAGGATTGAACCCTGAAAGGGTCACAGGAACCAAAAAGGCAGATTCCACTTCTTATCACTCCCTCCCCCTGGGGAGCCAGACACAGAGGGGGTAAACAGGCATCTATTTGATTCTGTCATCTCACAGCAATACCACATGGTTAACTCAGGCCAGCACGTAGAACTATTTTAACACCCCACAACAATGTTCTAAGTGCCCTTCTTCCTTTGCAGGGGTGCTCTGGCCACAAAGCAGGAGACATAAGGTTCACTTGGCTGTTTGACCTTATTATTCATCAGAGAAGGAGCCAGAACCTTGGAGGTCACCTTGGCCATCCTCCTACCAGTGAGGAATTCCTCTTCAGCATCCCTGACAGACGGCCAGCCAGCAGGGACTTAAACACTGCCAGTGAGAGGGGCTCACTGACTCTACTCAAGGGCAGCCCCTTCCACTGATGTATGAAGTGACTCACCAGAAAGTGCTTCATCATATTCAACAGAAACCAGCCACCTCCTACTTCCAGCCCTTTGGTGTCCATGTGATATTCTGGGGCAGGCCCAAACACACCTGATTCCTGCTCTACATGACAGCCCTTCAAATAATGCTTAAAAGGATTGTTTTTTTAAACCACTGTCCTCTTCAGCGTCCTAATCTATAAAATGGGGATAATCATTCATACTTCAGAGGGTTTTAAGGAAGATAAAATGAAAAATACAAATAAAGTGCTTACAATGACACCTGGCATGTGGTAAATATTTAATATGGTTCTTGAAAGAACCAGCTAAAAGAAAGAACTATAAACAATGGTTATTTCTGGGGAGTAGAATTTAAGGAATGGGGGGGGATTTCTACTTTTAATTTTGTGTTTTTCTGAATCATTTAAATTTTTGTAATGAGAAAGTATTATTTCTGTAAGGCAAAGAAACAATAAAAATATATATATTTAAAAATCCACTATCCTAAAGTACTACAGCTTTATTTATCTGGTAATTGTAAGGGCAGAATAAACAATGATAGGGCAGACGGTGGCAGAAACCACAGCCTCTGTCCTCTGGAACCTGACTAATGACTAGCCTCTGGCAGCCGGCGTAGCCCCAGTGAGAGGGCAGTGCACACCCTGTACAAGGCTCTAGGTGGGGGATGCCAGAGGCCTGCACATGGGCCCCACCATGGGGCTCACAGATGGGTCAGGGTTATAAGACACAGAGAAAAATAATATTCCACATGTGACATGTAGGAAACAGCTGTGAATGAACAAATGAGCTTGGAAGATTGAAATTCTAAGTCATAAAGGAAGCTGGAGTGAGTGGAACAAATCAAGGAAGGTTTTCATGAAAAGAGAACCTGGGAAAGAAGAGAGAAAGATATATAACTTCTGGGGGGGGGTGGGGGGGAACAAAGGCTTTGCTTGGGTGAAGTAGAAAACCCATGAGGAGGAAAACCAGGACGTGACATTGATTAGCTGGTGTGGTACCTGGCAGAGTCCTAAGGAAGCTGCTACCACTTAACTGGTGCTAGAGATCCCACTTAAGATCATCTCATTGTCAGGTTCTATGTGCTCCACATGAAACTTAATTCTGACTTCTCTCCCTGGGCCTCAGTTTGTTCATTAGTAAGCAGTAGAGCTTCCCAAGTTGCCTTTTAGTACTAACATTCCATGATTCCACGCCAAAGCCAAATAATTCCTATAAGGCTCCTGTTCTTCAATGATATCTGCTTCAGGAAGAACCACATCTCAATTTCTCCAGCCCAAACAAGTCACAGGAAGCTACGGAAAGTCCTGCTGGGGTGCCAGGTAGACTGGAAGACCCAGCATCAAGCCCAGGAGTTCTGAGTTACATCACCACGTGAAGGACAAGGTTGTACTACAGATTTGAGGCTAAAGGCAATGGAGAGCTGCAGGAGGTTTCAGAGCAGAGGAGGGACCTGACCAAAACCGTGCTTCAGAAAGATGCAGTTGCATGACAGATAGTTTGGAAGAGGAAAGAATATGGAGGAGACAAGTCCTTCTAAAAGGAAGTTGCAGAAATCTAGGAATGGCTGGACCAGAGCTGTGGCCAGACAAATGGAGAAGGAGTGGATTGAGGAAAGACGCTGATAGAAGTGATACAGCTTAGAGACAGGAAACTAAGGGGAAAGAAGAACTTGAGATAGCAGCAGAGTTCCCTCCTCACCTTCCTGCTGAGATGTGATGTGGAAGAATACTGGTGCTGCCACCAGCACTGAGTGTGCTGGAAAGTGCCATGGCTAGGAAGGGAGCTAAGGAGAAGACCCACAAGTATAACCGGCTCATGTGAGAATCATACTGTGCTATTCCAAGAGAATTCCTCTTCCTCTGAACCTACCATCAATCCGGCTGACAAGCTCTTCCAGTGCCTTGACTTTCTTCTGGATCCCTGGTTGTGCAAAGGTGTAGTTATCCTGCAAATGACATAGAGGCCAGGATGAACAGGGACTCCAAACAGTTGTGCTATCACCCCTCAAGTTCACTGAAATGTGTTTAAAAGCACAGGCTGTCTTCCAAAGCCAGTGCGAATGGCCAGTGACAGTGTTCTGGGAAACAATAGACAGTAGAGTGTGGGGAAAGCTTAATGGAGCCCTGTGTTGTGGAAGCAAACCCACGTGGCTCGGGCTGCACAGCAGAAAGGAGGGGCCTACTGTGAGGACAAAGCCAGGGCAACATGGAGATTTTGTCAGACTCCGGGGGACACTAGACCATTGCAGTCTGAAAGCTGTAACGCTAATGAAGAGACCAAAAGGAGGCGGAGCCACAGTGGGTGGGGGGCCCTGCCTGACACAAAAGAGCAATAAGGAAACCAAAGGCCTGCAGGGACTCCTGGACCTCGAGTGCCCACAAGGGCAGAAGCAGCTCACCTGGATCCCATCTAGCAGCTTGCTCATGCACCAAAAGCTGTCGGCCTCAATGCTTCGCAGCATGTCCTGAGACAAGTTGGTTACGTCAAAGTTCTCCACATCCTCTTCTGTAAAACAAAAGGTGAAGAAATTCCAGAGGTCTTGTCTAAGAACGGAGAGAGAAAGATAGAGTCTAGTGTCTTCAACAGGGTCCTTAAGGCCAGGTGAGAATCAGGCTAACCTGATGTCAAGGAACAAGGGCCTGCCCTTCTCCTCCCCAATCAGGTGGACAAATGTGTCACAGGGAAGTTCTTGAGGATCTCATGACAACACCGAACAGGACATTTCTAACACTTATTCCATCAGATCCAACATATCTTTCCCTTCCTCTGCACTTGTTCCTTTGGTTTTAGAAAATGATACTTTAGGCTTCACGTTCAATGAGCTGTACCCAGCTTCCTGGAGACGGTCTGGAAAACTTTTTTGATTTCATTTCAGTGAACTGTCTGGCACACTCACACTTCTACATAGTGAGAACAGCTGGGATCAGATAGCCCCCATGGTTCATTTTAAAGATGGACCCCCCAAATTCTGATAAGGCAGATCCATGGTCTTGCCTCTCGAAGTGAATGCATGCATGTGAAAGAAGATTAACTGTGCCTGTGGGTGCTTCTAGAACTTAATTCCACCAAGTTGGTATTTCCTGAGATGGGCTCTGCAAAACATCAATCCTATAGGATAGTCAAGACAAAAGGGGTTCCATAGACAAATACAGTTGAGAAATGTTGCATTATGTATCCCCATCTTGGAGATTCGCACAGATTATAGCATACAAAAGGATTTCAGAAGTTATAAGAAATTCTGCATTATGTAAGTCCGCTTAACTTTGTTTATCCAGCATTTCCCAAGCTTATTTAGCTATGGAATCTTTTTTAAAGAGGACTATCTATTGCCTTCTCAGGGAAACCCCACACTGAGTAACAGGAGCAAGAGGCCGTCTGGTCTTAGGTGCAAGTAAGGAGAACGTAAGCAGCCCTCAAGAGACCTGAAGATGGAAAACGTCCTTGTTTAGCTCTCCCCTCCTGCCACAAAGATGAGAAGTAGAAAGAAGGACTCTCCTTGCTCAACGAGAGGCCACTGTGTGCCTGTCAGAGGCCACACATAGAAACAATCAGGCCCTTGAGTTCTGCGCCAAAGATAGCTTTTTTCCTTAGACTCATAAGCCCTGTTTTGAAAACAGGCTGTTCACTGTAGTCTGTTGTGCTACAGAGAGACACAGCCATCTGACAAAACATATTCAGAGCCCAGCCTTTTCATTTTTAAGAATTATTACTAAGATTTATATCTGAGCTTCCTTGTGACAACATGTAACAATTCTCAGATTCTCATCCTGTTTAAAGAGCCATTTTTTATGGACATCAAAGGCTGTTTAAAAAAAAAAAAAAAAGCTTTTTTGAGGAGGGTGGGTTGCTCTGTCAGAAAAACAGCGACCCTGAAAATGACCTAAAAGTCCAACTTAAAGTACAGCCACAGTTTATATAAAGTGCTAAACACAGTGCCTGGCACACAGTAGGCACAATGTAGTTATTTTAGATGAAGTTTATTTGGAATTTGTAATGACATGAAAAAGTATGTCACAGTGCTAAGGGGAAAAGAGCAAGGCACAAAATTATTTATGGTACACTTTCAACTACTGTACATACAATATTTTTATGTGCTTATATAAGCACAGGGGAAAGAAACTATAACAAGGTTTACAGTGTTTATTCACCAGGTGGTAGGAATAAAGGATTTTATTTCTTTAAGCTTTACTGGACTTTTAAAAATTTCTATAATAAGCATAATTTTTATAGTCAGGAAAAAAATGCACATTATTTTAGGAAAAAATAGCCACAACTGACTACACTTGCTTTTTATCACCAAAAAAGAATAAAGATTTTGTAAAACAACACTAAGCTTAGAGAAATTAAAAATTCAGATAACATAAGGGTCCATCTGAGAAATCACATTTTGGAAAAAACCCTTCCAGGAAATATCATTTTCTTTTTTTTCTTAACTTAAACATTATGTAATATTTTTTGGGCGATGGAGATATATATGTATATAATCTAGTTAAATGTTACTGGGCTGTAAGGCCCAGCTCAGAATCCTCCTTTGTCTTTTTGCTCCACCTTCCATTTCTAAAGTCTGTGCTGCGTGGTGTGCTTCTATCACACTTTATCTACCCATTTCCCCAGGGATGGATAACCGGGTTGCCTCCAACTCTCATGACCACAAATAGTGCCCCAAGGAACTGTCCCCTTTGAGAACTACTCTGGGTCACAGGCTCAGGCAGACCACTCTCCAGGAGCAGCCTCACAACAGTACTCAAGGAAGGGGTATCTTTTCCTTGTTAGTGAGCACGGCTGCTCACACTAATCTATTCTAGGCAGCGACTCCCTCTTTATGTAAATAGGGTTGTAAGAAAAAAGTATGCAGACAACTTGGGCCCGGGGGGGGGGGGGGGGGAATTCCTCATCTGCTAAAGTGGAAATATCAGTACCAGTGTCATAGCATATTGTAAGGATTAAATAATCAATATATGAAAAGTGCTAACAATGGCACCCAGCATAAAATAAGCATTATATAAATGTCAGCTGCCATTATTATTATTATTACTATTATGAAAGGAACCAATACACTTCTTATTTAAGCCACTGATATTTTGGATCTCTGTTATTTGCAGCCAAACCTAATCCTAACTGATAATACCTGCCACCCCAAAACGTACCTTAAAAATAAGTCAATTTTCAAAGTTTTCTGCTTCTACCTTTTGGTCTTAAGGAGGAAAATCTGACTAGCAACATGAGTTCATAAGTTGGTAAGATACCAAGCTCAGTAACTGTACCAATTCCAGACCTTTAACTGTCCAGGGACTAGAGACAAGGTGCTGAACTCTATCTGGGGGCCTCAAGTTGGGGCTATTATCTGCCCATTAGCCCTTTGTTTTCATAGACAGATAGCTCACCAGCATTTCCGAGAGTGAAAGGGAGAGTTTAGTTCTATTTTTCTGCCTGCTGGGAGGATAAAATTCAAACATTCAGTCAAAACTGAGAGCTGAGTGCACCAGCAAAAAGCAGCAGAGAAAGGCAGGAGCAAATGCTCTCTGAAGGGCTTCATTCAGCATAAACAATCTGTTCAGAAGGATCATTAAGCGTCCACTTGAGGAAATTCAACATATAATTGAAGCTGAAACGGGAAAACCATGCCAGCAGCTTAGACTCGAGTGAGGGCAGCGTCTTTGGTTGTCATGACAGAGCATACAACAGCCAGGACTCAGGCGGGAGGGAACCAGATTTTAAGGGATATTTTATGGCTATTTTAAGAGGCAAAGCATCTGAAAGAGGAAACCCAAAAGCTCTTTATAAAAATCAAATTGCCCACTCTGGGCTTGACAAAGAACATGCCCATTTATTAGGTGATAAAATATACTTGAGTGGCAGTTCCAGTCAACTGTTTATTTTTCTGAGTCCGGGGCCTAAAATCAGCTTGATATATGCTTCAAAAACTCCCCAACAGCCTTGGGAAGAACTGGTTTTGCCTAACCAGACAAGAGTAACTTGTCTATCCCACTGCTGTAGGCATCTCCCGGGAACCATCTGTGATCCCAGGGCAATTTACAGATTTGGTGATCTGGTAGTCCGAATGATTGAGGACTGACAGGATGCAAGGTGTCCACTGCAGATGGCCTTTCTATTTTCTAAAAGCCTCTGGTTTACCTGATTCATGCCTTTATTTTTGTTTTTTTAAAACTGGACTCATAAGAATACCTTGCATAATATTTTCTGATCATAAAAGTAAACTGAGAAAAAGAAAAAAATCTTTTTGACCATATATCTAAAGAATTCCATAAAACAGAAACTTAAATGTTTCATCCAGAAAATGTCAAGGAAAGTGTTAAGGAATCCATCTAATCACTTCTATGCAATGATTTTCAAGTGCTATATAAATGTATTGTTGGGTGTTATTCATCTGGCATTTTCAGGCAAGTACCTGATGGCAGCAGCCAAGAAATGACACTACTGCAGACCTTAAAGTATAGAGAGGGCACAGAGGCCACTCAGTTAAACCAGAGAAGCCAAACCACATGACAAAGAAAGGAGAGTTGGTCTCTGAAGAGATGTCCACTCCAAAGAGATGGCTGGAGGAAAGACTTATTCTGAGGTTGCCACAGAGAAGAGCTACTGGGAGGCAGTTCTGTTTGAGGAGGCCCATGTTTCTGGCTGTCAGAGGAGATGGGCTGTTGTAAAGATGCAGAGTAGCAGCTGACCATAGAGCCCTTCCTGACACCGTGCCTGTCAATCAGGGTAGTGACTATTAACTCGTAAGGACACATGAACTCTGGCTGCTCAGTGTGGGATGGCCTGGGTGTACATGTCACGACATCCAGGTTAAAATTAATTTTAAAAACCAATATGCCACCAAGTTTTCTCTATTTCCCTTAGGTTTCTGTATTACTTTTACTTTTGTTTAGCAAACATTAGTTGCCACTGCCTAAGTCAGCTTCTTGGCTCTGGCTATAAGACCCCAGATTACATGAGCCCAAACTATGAGTATTCAGGTGACGGGGCAAAGGTAGAGCAAGGTCCAGCACCCACTAACCTTCCAGGACTTGCCCAAACACCTCCCGCAGTGATGGGCAGCATGTCACCCAGACACTGTGGATGTGAACAGGCTTTGGGAGGGTTCTGGGCCCCCAATGCCAATGTCATCTGCTCACAGAGGCTCCTCATCTAGCCTCAGACATCTTGAATATGTTGGCTACCTCAACTTCTCCTCTGTTATAATTTCTCACTTACTCCTGGGGTCAGAGGAGAGAGAGAGCATCACACACCTCTAAGTCTCTGGGCTAAGTCTTCTACTCCCAGAGATGACAAGCCACAATTTGCCCTTGGAGAACTCACCTTCCATCCTGACAGAAAATCCAGCACTGGACATCCCCCTCACCCCTCCCCTCCACACACACACTGCTCTCCAGGGTCAGCTGAAAGCAGCTCCGCTTAGCACTCCATCTGGACTATTTCTACACACATCTGTCGCTGGGAAGAGCCTCAATATTCTTCAACTGCCTATCACATGAGGCTGCCTCATCCATGAAGATGGGGCCAGGAGGCTCTTGAGGAAAGGGTTAGAGTCCCAAAGAGAGTAGCTGTTAAAAATTCAGCATCAACCCCAACCCCAAATTCCCTCCAAACCAAGAGCATTAAAATAGAAAATTCTTACTGTATGATTCAATTTTGATAACGTTTAGAAACAGGCAAAACTAATCTAGGTGTTAGAAGTCAGTGAAGTAGTTACTCTTACAGGGGCAGGCAGGGAGAGGACAGGGGTAGGGACTAGAAGGGAACACAAGAGGACTTCTGAAATCCTCCAAACGTCCCATGTCTTGATATGGGTACTGGTTATTTTCGAGAAATTCATCAAGCTGTGAATGTATAATTGATGTACTTTTCTAAATGTATGTTATAATTCAATATAAAGTTCGTATTTTAAAAAATCAAAGGAACTTCCTCTTGAGACAATAATGAAACCTCCCACCCTACAATGGAAGCGTGTCCAGTTTCATCTTTGGCCTCGACACTGAGTCAGACAGGGAAGAACGGGACGGACAGAGCTGATGTCACACGCAAAGAGGCAGATAGGAGACGGAGAATGAGTCCTCCCAGGAACGGAGAGCGTGGAAGTGGAGCTCAATCCACAACAGCCCAAGAGCAAGACACGGCAACGGTATCTGGGTGTGTGGGTAAAACTAGCTGTTTTCTGTGAAAATTTGAGTGTTAACTATCAAAAACTAACCACGTGGCTACCTCCTCCCCTCCTTCTGGACTTTGCTCAAACGTCATCTCCTCAGTGTGACCCTGGCTCACCACCTTGTTTAAAACCTGCCTCCTGTTCCCACGCTTGCTAACATGGCATATTCCTTTCCCTCTTTCCTACTTTGTTTTTACTATATACTTACCATATTCTAACAAATACCTATTTTTTCAATTTATTGTCTGTTTCTGTCCACCAGAATTTAAACTAAGAAAGGGATTTTTTAAAGGTGTAATTTACATATAGTAAACTGCACACACGTGCACAGCTCTATTAGTTTTGATATGTATCTACATCTACAGCAAAAAGCTGCCTCAGTCCAAACAGAGAACGTTTCCATCACCCCAGAAAAGTTTCCTCATGCCCGTTCCCAGTCAATCTCCCACCACTGGCAAACTTTGTTCTCATTTCTATTGCCACAGATTAGCTTTGCCTATTTTTAACTCCATATAAATGGAATCATACAATATGTACTTTTTTTTTTTTTTGGGATTTGGCTTCTTTTGTTCAGCTTAATGGTTTCTGAGATTCTTCCATGTTGTTACATTTATCAGTAGTACATGCTCATTTATTGCTAAGAGCTGTTCCATGATATGAATATCTGTTCTCCTGTTAACAGGTATCAGGGTTGTTTTGGTTTTTTGTCTGTGTGAATGAAGCTGATATGAATATTCTTATACAAGTCTTGTGGGGGCTAAAAGCCTGCCTTTCCCTTGAATAAATACTTAGAAGGAGAAGGCCGGGCTTTTTGTCTACTTTGTTATGGTCGTGACCCCAGTGCTCAGAGCAGCAGCTGGCACAGTGCAGGTGCTTGGCAATTCTTGCTGAATGAGTGGTGGTATCCACCTCCACCCCTTAGGAGAGAAAGCTTTTGCCTAACTCAGCACAGTGTCAGAAAGGTGGGATCCACTGCCCTCCAGTGGCCAGGCCCAGCAAAGCTGTGCTAATTCCTCAGTATTCTGCAAAGTTATCACAGAATTGTCATTCACTCTTTCATGTAGACATGTAGGGGATGCCTAGTTTGGATACAAAATGAAGGCACTGGGAATATAAAGGTGTTTCCAATAGTCACTGGCCTCAAAGAATCACACAGCCTGGTGGCAGAGGGCAGGTGGGAAACACAGACAGTAACTGGCATGGTAAAGTGCTACAGAAGAAACATACAGAGCTATGGAAATAGTACTACTGGGATGGCAGGAGTGGGGGTATTTCAGAGAAGGCTTCCAGGGGGAAGGGGAGTCTTAAAGGGTGCATAAGGATTAGCCCAGGGGATAAAGAGATGATGCAGGACAAGGCTTTAGATTTAAAGTGTCAATTTTGGATTGTTGAGTTTAAGGGGTGAGGCAGGGAGCAGGTCACACAGGTCCCTGCACATTGAGTTAGAGAACCTGGACATTGTAACCTGTATGATGGGCCGCTAAGGAAGCGTTTTAGGCAGAAGAGCTGCATGGGCAGGTCTGTGGAAGATGAGTTTGCAGGGGATAAAACCAGAGACGAGAAAACATGCTTGGCCATCTCAGCAATCCAGGCCTGACCAGGGGCAGTCAGGGGGAATGAAGAGGAAGTAGTAGATTCAGGAAACACTGAGAACATGAAATCACCAGAGCTTTGCAACTGATTGCATATGGAAGAGCAAGAAAAGAGAATCAGGGACAATTCTTAGCACTTCTGACTTAAGTGACAGGAAACGCTGTCAACTGAGAAAAAAAAAGGGTGGCTGGGTGAGGGAAGGAGTCAAACACTGAGTTTGAGGAGCCTACGGGTAGCAAAGATTGCCTGCAAATAACTATTCCCTCCTTCCTCCTTGGTGATAGGGCCCCTAAGGGTACAGGCCACCTGAGATACCGACTGTGTTTTTCTGCCTCACCTGTAGCTAGGTGTGTCCATGAGATTAAGTTCAGACAAAAGAGATTCAAGTGCCAGTGTCACGCACAGTTTTGGGAAATGTCCTTAAACAGAAGGAGTATGCCTTGCTTCCTTTCCTCCTCCATAACTGGCTGGAATATAGACGTGATCACTGGAGCACAAACAACTATTTTGGATCATGAGAAGGAAACCACATGCAGATGGCAGAACAATGACAGAAAGGAGCCTGGATCCCTGATATCTTGAAGCATCATATAAGCAAGCTCTAGACTATTTACCTCTGGGCTTTCAATGTGAGAGAAATAAGCTTTTCTACCTTACTTAAGGCATTATTTTTTTTTTTTTAAGAGACATGGTCTCACTCTGTCACCCAGGCTGGAGTGCAGTGATGTGATCATAGCTCACTGCAACCTCAAATTCCTGGGCTCAAACGATCCTCCCACCTCAGTCTCCCAAGTAGCTAGGACTACAGGTGCATGCCACTGCACTCAGCTAATTTTTCTATTTTTTTGTAGAGATGGGGTCTCACTCTGTTGCCCAGGCTGGTCTTGAACTCCTGGCCTCAAGTGATCCTTCCACCTCGGCCTCCTGGGCAGGTCTTACAAGTGTTGGGATTACAGGTATGAGCCACCATGCCTGGGCTTAAGGTGCTATTATTTCGGATTCCCTATCACATGCAGCCAAGCTAATCCCCACTAATCATCTATGACATATCCAGGTGGAAATATCACCCAGGGAACTGGTCACATGAGTCAGAGGTCTGGGAAGAACTTCTATTCTAGGAGTTCCCTTGCCATCGTGCATCTAGGTAAAATCTACAATGAAAATCCTACTGTGCTGCTTCCTGGAGAGGAAAAGAGAAAAAGTTATTTGATAATTACTGTTGCATTTTGTACTGAAAGAAATCATAAAACACCACTCTACTCTGAAAAAAGGACACATCACAAGCCCTTGCTCTCTACGTGATTTCCTTATATGCATCACTTCAGCATTTGCTGTTAAGCAGTTTATTTTGATGATGACCACACTGTCAATTATACTGAATCTTAATATGTTCAGCGCTAGATCGATAATATTGTCTAAACCCAGAAGTCCTGAGCTGAGAGTGGAGAGTTATACCATAGTCCAGAGACTTTACCTCCCCAGGGGTAACCCTCTGCCACTGCCACCACTGGACCCAGACAGGGCTGGCTTATCTGCAAAAGACCCACTTTTATAGGAGCAACTGACTTCAGCAGATAAAGAAGCTGCTTGGGGGGGCAGGGTGGCTAAAGACAACTTTTCTATCAACTCAGAGGGAAGTCACTGGATCACCCTGTTTCCAAGTAATTTACAACAAACATGACACAAAGTGTGAAGTAGGCTCAAACACTAATTTATAAAAGCAGTAAAGGTGGTAGAGGGTAGACATGGGAAAAGATACGAGAGAGGCCAAACAATGACCCAGTGGCATGTGGATCCCACAGCTCTATGAGGGCAGATCTCCCATGCTGCAGTTCAGTGAGAAGGGGCTGCCTGGTGAGACCTGCCCAGGATACCAGGGCAACTGCTGGCCTGTTCCACGGGAGAAAGACACCTGAGGCCTCCTACAGTAGGGAGAGTCATGCCAGAGGGGCCATAGCAAAAAGCCTTTTACAGTAGCTGCCTTATCAGGATATGGCACCATGAGAAAAATACAGAAAAGCAGCATTATTATCCAGACAAGAGAATTATCCTTGGCCACAATGTTGTATCTCTGTTCAAGAAAGGCTTTGAGGCTGGGGAGAAGTATGCATGCCTTGTTTCTTTAACATTTAATTTATATCCATCAATTGATGAATAAACAAGATGTGGTATGTCCATACAAAGAATATTTTGCCATAAAAAACAACAATGTACTGACACATGTTACAACATGAATGAATCTTGGAAACATCATGCTAACTAAAAGAAGCCAGACACAAAAGACCATGTATTGTATAATTCCATTTATATGAAATGTCCAGAATAGGGAAATCCTAGTCTGGGTGCAGTACAGACAGAAGATTAGTGGTTGCCAAGAGGATGGGAGGCTTAGGGGTGATGGCAAAAGGGTACAGGGGTTCTTTTGGTTTGATAAAAATGTTCTAAAATTGACTGTGGTGATGGTTAATACAACTCCATAAATATATTAAAATTATTGAATTATACACTTTAAATGATGAATTGTATGGTATATGAATTACATCTCAATAAAGCTATTACCAAAAAACCCCCACAAAATTTATAAATTTATTGCAACTCCAATAAAAATTCTAAAAGGTTCCCCACCTCCTAAATTTGACAAGTTGATTTTAACGTTCACCCGGATGAACCTGGAGGACATTATGCTAAGTGAAATAAGTCAGTTTACAGAAGGACAAATACTACATGAGTCCACTTATATGAGGTGTCTAAAACAGTCAAGCTTGGGCCGGTGCAGCAGCTCACGCCTATAATCCCAGCACTCTGGGAGGCTGAGGCGGGAGGGTTGCTTGAGCTCAGAAGTTTGAGACCAGCCTGAGCAAGAGCAAGACCCCATCTCTACTAAAAATAGAAAAATTAGCTGTACATCGTGGTCCCAGATACTCGGGAGGCTGAGACCTGTAGTCCCAGCTACTTGGGAGGCTGAGGCAGGAGGATCGCTTGAGCTCAGGAGTTTGAGGTTGCAGTGAGTTACAATGACACCACTGCACTCTACCCAGGGTGACAGAGAGAGACTCTGTCTTGGAAAAAACAAACAAACAGTCAAATTCATAGAAACAGTAGAATGGTGGTTGCCAGGGGCCGTGGTAAGGGGAAACGGGGAGCTGCTGTTAGTAGGTACAAAGTTTCAGTTATGCAAGATGAATACATTCTAGAGATCTGCTGAACAACATTATGTCCACAGTTAACAATACTGTATTGTACACTTCAAAATTTGTTAAGAGGCTGGATCTCATGTTAAGTGTTCTTACCACAAAGAAAAAGAAAAATAAATAAAATAATAAAGTTCATCTGGAAGAACAGTCAAGACAATTTTTTAAAAAAGGATGATAAAAGAGTCTGGCCCTGGAATTTAAAAGACAAAAACCCTACTATACAGCTCAGAAAAATCTAAGCCGTGTGTGGTACTTGGATAGGAATAAAGATAAATGGAACAGAATAAAGAAGTAGAACCTAGAACCATGTAATTAAAGAAATGTATATATTATGAGGACAGATTTCACATCAGTGAAAAAAGAATGTACTATTTATAAATGGTGTTGAAAACAATTAGCTATCCAATTGGAACAGTAAATTTAATTCTCAACCCTCCCCACACAGGAAAATAAATTACTAATGGAATTCAAAAAGCTAAATATAAAAAACAAAGCTCAAGAGTATTAAAAGAAAACATGGGAGAGTAGTTCTATAATCTTGGGTGGGGAAGGAAAGGATTCTTAAATAAGATACCAAATTCAAAAACCCTAAAGGAGATGATGTTTCCTTCACAGCCTTCATCACAGTTTGCAAGCACTTGTTTCCTTGCTTGTGAGCCGCCCCACCAGAAGGGATGCCCCATGAGGGCAGGGCCCACGTCTATCTTTTTAGGCACTCTATCTCCTGGCACATAGTAATAGCTCAATAAATACTTGCTAAATAGATTTGACTACATAAAAATTAGTAAATTATATAAGGAGACGACAATAAACAAAGTTAAGAGACAAATAATGGTCTAGGGAAAAAATATTAGTTTGAACCATATAAAATTGCCCTGTTGGGGGGGGTTCAGAAATGGTTGAATATTAGCAATTTCATGTGATTCAATCTAATATTTTTAGGACATACCAGATGAAGGATGAATAGATCTAATCTACAAAACTTCTTGCAAAACAAGACAAATCAATAATCCATTAAAAAAATGGATAATGACTGAACAAGCAGATAACAAAAGAAACAAATGATAATACACATAAGAAAAGATGCATAGACTCACTGATGAGCAAGTGGAAAAAAAAAAACTGAAGCATCTGAGATTCCATCTCAAACCAACCATAGTTTATTTGCTAGCTGGTGAAATACAACTAGAGTAAGATACCCAGTTTTGCTAAGGATGTGAGGAAATGCATCCACACATTAGTGGCTGGAGTACAAACTGGTGTAAACTTTTTTGGAGTATAATTTAGTAGTACCTATTTGGCATGCTCTTAGGACTAGCAATTTCATTTCTAGGACTCTTTCAGAGAAATATGTATTTTAACACAAATACACAAGAAAATATGCACAAGGATATTCATTGCAATGTTTTTTATAATAGCTAAAAATTGTAGGCAACTTAAATGGCTTTTTTTTTGAGACAGGGTCTCACTCTGTTGTGCAGGTTGGAGTACAGTGGCATGATCATAGTTCACTGTATCCTCAAACTCCTGGGCTCAAGTAATCCTCCGACTTTAGCCTTCTGAGTAGCTGGGACTACAGGCATGCACCACCATGCCCAGCTAATTTATAAAAAATTTTTTGTACAGATGGGGTCTCATTATGTTACTCAAGCTGGTCTTGAACTCCTAGCCTCAAGCGATCTGCCTCAGCCTCCCAAAGTACAGGTTTGAGCCACCACACCTGGCTTAAATGTCTTTCTTTAGAAGAATAGTTAAATAAACTATAGTAAAGTCTTATTATGGAAATAACATAATTGCTAAAAATAATGAAGTAGATCTACACATTGAGACTTGGAAAGCCAGCTATGCTATCTTTTAATGAAAACAAGCAAGATATAGAAAAGTATGGCTAGTTTGATCTCATTTTTCTGAATACAGCAAAGAAAAACAATATTTACAGTTCCATCCACACACAGGAAAAGGTTTGGAAGAACACACACCAAAAGGTTAACACCAGTAGTTATCCTGAGGTGTGTGTGTGTAATAACACTTCTATATTGTTCTGATTTTTTTAAGGAGCATGTATTAATACTTCTACTGAAATCTTTTTTCAAAAGGCAATAAGAAATGTGCAGCCTGCTTTGGAGGAGAGAATGTAGTAGGGGGAGCCATTAGAAGTTCGAGGACAAGGATCTTGGCCAGGTATGGTGGCTCACACCTGTAATTTTAGCACTCTGGGAGGCCAAGGCGGGAGGATTGCTTGAGGTCAGGAGTTCAAGACCAGACTGACCAAGAGCGAGACCCCATCTCTACCAAAAATAGAAAAAATTAGCTGGGTATGGTGGCGCACGCCTGTAGTCCCAGCTACTCAGAAGGCTGAGGCAGGGGGATCACTTAAGCCCAGGAATTTGAGGTTGTGGTGAGCTGTGATGACACCACTGCACTCTCCCTGGGGTGACAGAGTAAGACTCTGGCTCAAAAAAAAATAAAAGAAGTTCGAGGACAAGGATCTAAGTTGAGACACAGCCAAGTCATATAAAGAGCACATGTATTAAGGTCAAAAGACCTGGGTTTGAGTTTGGGAAGCTTCATTAAACCTCTGGGCCTTGGATTTCTCAAAATGGGTTAATACAACTACCTTAAAGAGATATTCAGCCCTATTAAATGCAATCAGGTATGTCAAAGTTCTTTGCAAACAGTAAAGTGCTTTAAAAATCAAGGTGATATTATTGCTTAGTACGGCAAAGTCCTAGGCTGAAAACCAGAAAAACAAGGGCTTAACTTACAAACTCCTAAGGGAAAGAGAGATGGACAGAAACTGATGGATTAAAAGAGACTTATCTAGAGCATGAGATGCTGGCAAAAAAATTTTAAAAAAGAGACTTATCAACCAACTATAACATGTGGCTCTGATTTGGACCCTGATTTAAACTGTTAAATAGACTTTTTGAGAATTGGGAAAATTTGAACACTTATTGTATATTAGATTACATTAAGGAGGTATTACTTCCTTTTAGAGTGATAATTCCATTATTGTGTTTTTTTAAAATTCTTAACTTCTAGAGATACATATGGAAATATTCATGGATGAAATGATATGTTTGATATTGACATCTGCTTCAAAATAATTCACAAGGGTGAGAAGGTAGAGAATGGATAGAGGTATAGATGAAACAAGATTGGCTGTTGAAGTTGGGTGAAGGGTATATGGGGATTTATGGTATTATTTCTTCTACTCTTACATATGTTTGAAATTTAGCATAACTAAAGCCTTTGTAAGAAAAATGAATGGGCCCCATTTTCCTAAGTCTAGGAGGTACCAAAGACCAATTGTTGCAGAGATAAGACTAAGTTCAGCTTTGTGCAGACCGGCCCCTGGGAGAGCAAAAAGACCCACCCTTCACTGCATAAACACTGTGGGTCAGCAGCAGTTTTCCTCGTCAGCAAGTGGGCTGATCGACTAAATACAAGAACACCTCAGAGATGCTTCGGTGCCGTTCTAGACCACTACAATAAAGCAGTATAGCAATAAAGTGAGTCACTCAACTGTTTGGTTTCCCAGTGCATATAAAAGTTACACTTACACTATACTGTAGCCTATTAAGTGTGCAATAGCATTATGACTAAGAAACAACATATCTATCTAATATAAAAATACTGTATTGCTAAAAAATGCTAATGATCATCTGAGCCTTCAGCAAATTATAATCTTTTTGCTGGTGGAAGCTCTTGCCTCGATGCTGATGGATGCTAACTGATCAGGGTCGTGCTTGCTGAAGTCTGGAGTGGCTGTGGCAAATATGACAATGAAGGTGCCAGATCAATTGACTCGTCCTTTCACAATAGATTTCTCTGCAGCATGCAATGCTGATAGCGTTTTACTGAAAGTAGAACTTCAAAATTAGAGTCAGTCTTCTCAAACCCTTCCTCTGCTTTATCAACTAAGTTTATGGAATATTCTAAATCCTTTGTTGTCATTTCAACAACGTTCACAGCATCTTCACCAGGAGTAGATTCCATCTGAAGAAACCACTTTCTTTGCTCATCCATAGGAAGCAACTCCTCATCCATTCAAGTTTTACTATGAGATTGCAGCAATTCAGTCACAATCCAGGTAACACTTCTAATTCTAGTTCTCTTGCTATTTCTACCACATCGCAGTTTCTTCCTCTACTAAAGTTTTGGACCCCTTTAGTCATCCATGAGGGTTGGTATCAACTTCTTCCAAATTCCTGCTAATGTTGATATTTTGAACTCCTCTCATGAATCATGACTGTTCTTTATGGCACCTGGCATGATGAATCCTTTCCAGAAGGCTTTCAATTTACTTGGTCCAGATCCATAAGAGGAATCACCACCTATGGCAGCTATAGCCTTACAAAACATATTTCTTAAACAATAAGGCTTAAAGGTTGAAATTACTCCTTGATCCATGGGCTACAGAATGGATGTTGTGTTAGCAGACATGAAAACAATCTTCATCTTCTTGTACATCTCCATCAGAGTTCTTGGGTGACCAGGTGCATTGTCAATGAGCAGTAAGTAATATTTTGAAAGTAATCTTTTCTTCTGAGCTGTAGGTCTCAACAGTGGGCTTTAAATATTCAGTAAACCATGGTGTAAACAGATGTGCTGTCATCCAGACTTTGTTGTACCATTTATACAGCATGGGTGAGTAGTTTTTGCATAATTCCTAAGGGCCCTAGGATTTTTGGAAAGATAAATGAGCACTGGCTTCAACTTAAAGTCACCAGCGGCATTCGCCCCTAACAAGAGAGTCCTCTGAAGCTTTGAAGCCAGGTATTGACTTCTCTGTAGCTATGAAAGTCCTAGATGGCATCTTCTTCCAGTATAAGGCCGTTTAGTCTACACTGAAAATGGGTTGTTTAGAATAGTCACCTTCATCAATGACCTTAGCTAGATCTGCATAACTTGCTGCAGTTTCTACATCAGTACTTGCTGCTTTGCCTTGTACTTTTATGTTATGGAGACGACTTCTCTCCTTAAACCTCATGAACCAACCTCTGCTAGCTTCAAACTTTTCTTCAGCAGCTTCCTCACCTCTCTCAGCCTTCATAGAATTGAAGAGTTAAGGGCCTTGCTCTAGATTAAGCTTTGGCTTAAGAGAATGTTGTGGCTGATTTGAACTTCTATCCAGACCACGAAAACTTTCTCTACATCAGTGATAAGGCTCCTTTGCTTTCTTATCATTCATGTGTTCACTGGAGTAACACTTTTAATTTCTTTTAAGAACTATTCCTTTGTATTCACAACTTGGCTATTTGGCACAAGAGGCCTAGCTTTTGGCCTGTCTTGGCTTTTGACATGCCTTCCTCACTGAGCTTAATCATTTCTAACTTTTGATTTAAAGTGAGAGATGTGAAACTCTTCCTTTCACTTGAAGGCTTAGAGGCCATTGTAGGGTTATTAATTGGCCTAATTTCAATACTGTTATCTCAGGGAATAAGGAGGCCCCAGGAAAAGGAGAGAGATAGGGAAACAGCTGGTTGGTGGAACAGTCAGAACACACACAATGTTCATTAAGTTCACTGTCTTATATGGGTGCAGTCATGACACCCTGAAATGATTACAATAGTAACATCAAAGATTACTGATGACAGATCATAACACATATAATAACGAAAATTTTCAAATATTGTGAGAAATACCAAAATGTGACACAGAGGCATGAGGTGAGCACACGCTGTTAGAAAAATGACACCAACAGACTTGACGCAGGACTGCCACAAATCTTCAATTTGTAAAAAAATGAAATAGCTGTGACACACAGTAAAGTGAAGTGCAATAAAATGAGGTGTGGCTGTACCAAGATCAGAAAGCCATCATATCTATCATAGAAAGGCACAGTGTATGATGGAATGATGGGGTTGAGGTAGTAATGGGATGGGCACCTGTAGAAAGTAAAGACATGCTTGGTACAAAATATAAATGGCAGCTAACAAGATAACTAAATATCCAATCAGAACTGCAGCTGCTGAGGATTATTTTTAACTGGCACAGTACCAAGGTTTCATGCCAGCATTTAGATTTCAAATGTAGATTAATGAATGGACTAATACCTTCCTAGGCTCGTCCTTTAATACTATTAATATTTTCGAAAACTAATATTGCAAGGAGCAACCCAAAATCCAATAGATCAGTTGAACCGCTCTCTTGATAAACAACACAGTAGGATAAAGCTGCCTCCAAAAGTTGACCTATTAATGTGGGTGGGTGTGTATGTGTGAAAAAGTCCTCTAGAAAAAGCTGTCTTTATATGTTTTTGGAAGCTAAATTTGAATGAGTCTTGCTTACTGCTTAGGATTACCTGATGGAGGGGCAAGAGTGACCTTCCACCCTTACTCACAGTCCTACCCTAGTTGCTACTACTTAAGCGGAACAAGGGATGGTATTCAGTTGCCTTAACTTTTTGAGACCATCTCATGAAAGTCCAAAACACCATCCCTTTGAGCCCCATCAGAAAGCCTGAATAGGACAGACCAAACGAGGCATTTCTTATGCCCCCCCCCCAAGGGGCTCCACTCTCATCCACTTTTCATTAACCTCCAATCCCCCCAAAATGGCTTCCTCCAAAAATCACAATAATCCATTACCCTCAGAGTCTAAAGAAAAGGATTCTAGTTCTAGCCCTGCCGCTAATAAGGACGCAGGGAATCTCACAGCTCATCTGTGAAATGAGGGATTAGACGGATGATTTTCTAAGATCCCATTCAATGTTCTTATTCCTACATTAGCTTCTCCTTACCTGACTAAAGGAACAAAGCATCAGGCCATGACAGGTGGGTTTTCCTGTGAACCTCCAACCACAAGCGATTAAGGAAACCAAAAAGGAGAAACAGGATCCTCAACTCCTTTAAGATCCTCTGCTTAATTTAGGCTGCCTGGAGGAGGAGGCTGGGACCGTAAGCAAACCTAACTGCTGCCATGAAATCTAATCACTCTCCCAAGTGACAAGAGCCCAGTGGGGTGAGAGGTGAAGGAGATCCTGGAACTCTCCTCAGTCCCTTCCATCCATGGCTGCCCATACGAGCTGGATTCTGGTGCTACAACCTTTTGTCCTCCACAAGTCTACATCCTGCTCCTAAGATACAGCAAGTGAACTCAACTGTGCAGGCCTGATGTTCAATCTAAAATCCAGCTTTCATGAATGAGGGCCTGTGCAAGGACAAGTTCAAAACAATCCTAAAATAATTTCAAATAAATCATCAAACCATCTGTTTATGACAGAACATAAATATATCAATTTTGTCACTCTTATGACACAGCAGGTCTTTTTAAGTGAGATCTGTAACCATCCCAAGAGATACATTCCAGGCTGCAATTGCCGTTAAAGATAGTTTTAGCTGTGTATTCCAAAGACACTATCTCTTTTTTAACAAGACATACCCACTGGCTGTACTCTTGGGAAAAACAAACAAACAGATGGCAGATAAGAAAAAGCAATAGCTTGTTCAACTTGGTACTCATGCTTCTTACCCACATATTCTGAGAGGAAGACGACAAAGAATGGAGTGACCAGGTCATTAATTCCCTGGACATACCCACTGGCAGGGTGTCGGATGGCCCAAATAAATAGAATTCTTTCAAAGATCTAGGAAAATGAGAAAGACAGACATGAGTGTTAAATCACAGGGACATACTCCCTCCTTCCATTTACCTACTTCACAATTTATCTCAGGGCTGGCGTAGTATTTTTAGGGAAATTTTAAAATACTGTCGGTCAAAGGAAGTATATAAATGCAAAACATTTTTAACACACCAGTAGTTTTCAAGTAGGGGTAGATACTTTTGTTCTTTATTTATCTTTTCAGTATCTGGCCACCGTGATATAAAATTGGGAAAAGGAAAGATAGAAACACAAGTGATTAAAAAAAGTTTGCAACAGACGTCATTAATTCCAAGCCAGCACATTCTCGTTTGTAGATACTGCTTTTCCATTTCCAAGAGCAAGATATCAGAACATCCCCGTTCTGATACCTTTTTCTAAATCTTTTTTGGTCATTACAGGATTTAGAGAGGAAATACCTCCTATACCACCCTCTCCTCTCTCCCTGCTGAGAAGAAAGAAGATCTAGATTTAGTTTTAACCCAGCTTGACTAGGAATAAGTGACAGACTATACATGCAGGAAGTCACTTTATATATCAGGATGCAACTCAGACATTTGTTGGGGATAGGAAGTCAAATAAACCAAATCCTATGGACTCCTACAGTTGGGAATTTGAGAACAGAGAAATCAACCAGGCCCCCACGGGAAAGCCTCTAGGTTAAGTATCTTAGCCACAAGAAGCCAGAGGCCTAGGCTGGAGACAAAGGAAAGATCTTTATGGTCCCTTTACAGAGTCCTACCCTGTCCCATTCAGCTCTACTCCCCTCTGCTTTCATTAGGCCCTCTGTGCTTTCTCCTCATCTTCTCTCAACCTGATGATACTTGTTGCCTGCCTTCATTCTGATGACAACTCCTGGGCCTGACACATTCCTGAGACTGCTTTGACTGGGCTGCCTCATGTCTCTGTGGACTGCACCAGAGGGGTGGCAGAGGGGAGGTGAATACATACAGGTAGGACAAGGAGACTAGAGGGCCTCTACAGCACACGGACTCTGCAGAGTCCCAACCAGTCAGCTCTGGGGTCAGTCTGAAGAGGCCCTCCTAAGCAGGTGCAAGGGAGAAAAACTTCCCAGGGAGATCAATAAAAAGGAAATGGTTATATGGTTTTTGGAGACAGTTATCTAGTGTAGGAGGGACAGAAAATCTAGAGACATAACAAACGGGGTTTCCCAGCCCCTCTATCAAAGACAGTTGAGTCTACCTTCCAGCTGGCACAGAGAGCTGAGAAACACTCCTGCTGTCCACATTTCTGCCCTTATTGGCAGTGAGAACAAAGCCCTGCCTGGAAGTGAGCTGGCCTCTCTGCCTCCACTAGACTTACCCACTTGGTCTCTGTGGTTGAGGGAAGGGCATGGCATCCTCATTTGTGTAAAGTCCAACACTCTAATGGGAGCCTTCTTACATTCTTCCCTCTCTGTTGCTAAATGACCCCTCTTTCTTCCTAGAAAATATAGCCCAAGCTAGAACAATCAAGAATTCCCTTCCCTACTCTATTTCCTTGCAGCTCTCATGGCCTGTGTTCATCTGGATGCCCCTGTTAAAAAGTTCCTCCAGGCCAGTCTTTCTGAAGGACTTACAAGGGCTTCTCTCTGCATTATGGGCCCCTTGTGAATACACAAATCCTTGGTAACCGGCTTTAACAATGGCCAAGTACATGGAAGCTAGCTGTTCAGAATCAGACCTGCAATAATCCCTATCTAGTAAGGATGGGACAACGTTGACACACTCACACTGTACAAGTGAAGGTGCCAAAGAGATGGAAACTGAACAGCACGAAGCCTGGTTACTAGAGGAGACCATCGATCTTCACTGCAGAAAGAGTCTGGGATAATCCTGTTTTATACAAAGGAGTGGATAGGACAACCTTTGAATGTTTGTCCTACACCTCTTCTACTAGTGTGGGTAATTCTGACTTACTATAGTCAATTCTCGAGTATCTTTCAGGTTTGCAAAGCAATCCTTTCTCTATTTAGTGTTCCTTAGTTCTTTGCTCCTTAGTTGGCATTTTTACTTTGTTTAAGACGACTATGGCCTGCTAGATGAAAAGGTGATTCAAGAAAAATTGGAAAGAATAAAGATTGAGTTTCTGTCCTTGTATTCAGGTTACTACTAGAAGAAGCCTTTTATTTTATTTATTTTTATTATTACTATTTTTTTAATAAGCCGTGTGGTCGGGAAAGGGTGGCCAGAGTAAGGAGTGGAGGGACTCGTGCCTCTATCCACCCCTCCCTCTCTTCCTACCCCAAGCGCTTCGCTTCAGCTCGCTGCTAGGAGAAGCCTTTTAAACAAACAACTTTCCCCATCTCCATGTTTAGAGTAAGCGTGCACAGGTAAAAGGTAAGTATCTGAACATCTTCAAGTTAAAACGAGGAATAACCAGGGCTGAGCTGTGGGAAACTGAATGGGAGAGACAAAGGGGTCCTGAATGGATTTTTAGCTTCCTTTGAGCTAAATCTTACAGATAAAATAATAATGGCACCCTCAAAATCTTCTTCATGCTACTGGTAAGTCATGAGGGATCCCACCAGTGGAAACATCTATATTTAAACAATTATGAATATAATTCAAAGCCAGATAGAAATTATTTTGAGCATTTTTACCATCATCCCTCTGTATGATGAGAACTGAAAGCTCAACTCAAAGAGCACTAACACTCAGTGTCCTGGCTACTGTAAAGCTACAAAGGAAATCCTTAATCTCAAGGAGTTTATAGCTACTGCTTGGGTCAAAATATAATGGTCCCACTGAGACCTTCCATGTGCTTTATTAACTGGTTAGGTCTCAAAATATCACTACTAATTCCACTTCTGGATATATACCCAAAAGAATTTAAAACAGGGACTCAAACAGATATTTGCATATCCGTGTTAATAGCATTATTCACAATAGCCAAAAGGCGAAATCAACCCATGTGTCCATTGACAGATGAATGGATCAACAATATGTGTTACATACACACAATGGAATATTATTCAGCCTGTAAAAAGGAAATCTTGACTCATGCTACAACATAGATGAATCTTAAAGACATTATGCTAGGTGAAATAAGCCAGACACAAAAGGACAAACATTGTATGATTCCACTTATTTGAGGTACCTAGAGTAGTCAAATTCATAGAGACAAGTAGAATGGAGGCTGCTGGGGAAAGGAGTTAATATTTAATGGGTACAGAATTTCAGTTTGGGAAGATGAAGAAAGTTCTGGAGGTGGATGGTGGGGACGGTCGTAAAACAATGTGAATATACTTAATGCCACTGAACTGTATGCTAAAGGATTGTCAAAATGATAAAATTTATATTACGTATATTTTACTACAATTTAAAAAAATCACTACTTCCAGCTTGATAAAGTAGAGCAAACACGGGAATAGGAATTCCTGGGTGTGGGTTCTTTGTTCTGTCGCCAGGTAGCCTCAAGACTCTGGCGAGTTCCTTAACCTCTCCGAGTACCACTGTGCTCACGGGTTTGTTATGAAGAACCAACGAGAACGCATGAGAACGTGCTCCGAACGAACCAAAGCTCCACGCGCGAACACAGAGTGCCACCATGACAGGTGCCACAGAGCCGTGGGGGAGAAGGGCCAAAGGATGTTGAGTGACTCCCTCACCTCCTGTACAAGTGGTTGCTGGAACAACGGAATGAGAGGATTCGTCCTTGGAATGTCAATGTGAATCTGGAAAACAGAAGCCATGTCCAAAAACAAAATGCCAGTTTGTTCTTTTGGCAAGTTATTTTCTTTAAAAATAGAAATTAAAGGAGTAAGAAAGCACAGTTTATCTTCAAAGAGAACTGACTGACACAGAAAAAAATCTAGTTAACCTACCCGCGCATGTGGACCATGTTTCCGTTTTAGCAATACCTTATTAAATAGCGAGGAAACCTCCCTTACTTATCCACAGTTCAAGAACTGAAAGAGCTCTGACAGCTGCAAAAACATGCCAAAATAGGGAAACAGAGAAGGACTTGTTTATGAAGTCAGGATGTGTGAGAAGTAGGGAAGGACTAGGGGGAGCTGACCTTCAGCAACTGGAGCTGAAAGTTCATACTTCTGTTACCAAAGAGGTCACTATGGTTGGTTTCAGTTCGGGGATTTCCCAAAGTCGAGTTTAAGTATCCGAAAGACTGTGTCTGCAGCAGCAGAAGCTACTTCTGTTCTTGGGGCACGTTGTAGACAGCTGCCCACCACCATCTAACATCTTCTGCAACCACTGGACTACTATTCTCCTCCCTCCACATGTGACGCTGCCAGCAGACCTTTCTGCGGGCCATGAGGACCACTATGAGCAATGATGGAAGATTCCCTGCCAAGACTACTGATGGCTATGGCTCCTGCAGACAGACAGACAGGTGTGGGTCCTGAATAGGTACTGTGGCTGCCAGAAGGACACACTGATGTCACAGTCCAGAGGGACCAGATGGACCATTCCTGAGAGAGCTTGTCTTTCCTCTCGTGTTCTATAACCCTTACTACTCACAGTGTGGTCTGTGGACCAGAAGCATTGGAGTTACCAGGGAGCTTGTTAGAAGCACAGGCCTCACCCCAGACCTGCTGAATCAGAATCTGTGTTTTCTTATAATCCCCCGGTAGAATCTTATCAGAATCCTAGGTGATTTGCACGCAGATTAAAGTTTGAGAAGCACTGCCATTGACTAGTGCCAAAAATGTTTATCTATTTAAAATGGCTAAAATCAGAGCTGCTGAATGAAAGAGGTGAAGCAGTTCTGCAAATAAACTTATTAATAATTTCTAACCAGCGCACCATAGCCTTAAGACTTAAAAAATCTGTACCACGACAGTACTACTAGGAGACACACCTAAAAAGTATGACTAATAAGAGGCAGCAGGTGATGACCTACCTGTCTATAGGTATCCTGGTGATGTTCCTCATTTCGAGAGTCATAATACTGTTCAATGAAGCCAAAATATTCCTCCCTCTTCCGCTGCAGGGTCAACTTCCTCCTCTCGGTGTTTGCTGGGAGATAGCCCTATAGACAAGACTGCCAGTGAGATGGGAACAGACATTGGTTGAATGAATCCTTAATTTTTACTTTAGCCTGAGAAATGGCTTGGAAACTATCACAGAAATGGAAGGAAAACTGTCAAGAGGACAAGGGTAAATCCCTTTTTGGTTTTGGCCACCCAGTGTTTGCCCTGTCCTCATTCAATGAGATCCACATGTGGGCAGATGCAGCAAGGCCAACTTTCCCAGGGTTATTTACTCCTTTGGCCCTGTGCTACACTTGGAGTTCCTACTGTTGGGGAGCACTCCAGAGCTCCTGGAGTTGGCACAGTAGAGCAGTGAATGTAGGTCAGTGGGAGGGAACTGGACTCAAGTCATGGCCTCTGAGGGCTGCGTGTGTGCAGGGCCATACTTCTGAGAATCACAGGGATCCAGCAATCTCTATGGTGCATCTCAGTGGTGTGCCAAATAAGCTGGTGCCAGTTACACATTCTTCTCCAGTGTAACTTTCAGAGTTACCAGCTTAGGAAGCTGAATGGAATCTGTGACACAGCAACTACAACGCCCAGACAGAACTCCTGGCAGCAGCCCCCTCCTAGCCGAAGCTCCGGGCCAACTTCCATTCTTACCCCTGCTCCAGATTCCACTCTCATTCTTCTATCTTCTGCTCCCCTTCCGCTCTCACCAAATCTACTCTGAATAGCATTCAAACTCATTAGAAGTGGCAGAAGCAATGATTACACAGTTACCAGAGTGGGGTGGGGAGCATTCAGGAGAGAGACCCTTCCTCTCTCTAAAATGTTTATGTAACGCCTTCCACAGTGAGTGCCTGGAGAGCAGGGACTGAGGTTTATTCCTTTCTGTATCTGTTCACAGCACCTGGCACTGTGCCTGGCAAACAGCAGGCCCTCAATAAATCCTTATTAGATGAATGAATGAATTTTACAAGTTCAGGAAACCCAAGTGTTCCTATCGTAGTGGCTGGCACAGTGCTCTGTACTTGGTGAAAGCAGCACTAGTAAGGCTTCCGAGGGAGGCCCATTTATCAATTCTTCACAGTTGCAGAGTGGGTTTCAACCTCGCTGTTTATTCCTACTGAAAAAAGGAGTGAAGCCTGAGGAATGCTGGAGCTTGCTCAAAGCTAGTGCTGGGACCACCCTGTCTCACTCTATTCTTCCTCTTCACTGCTAAGAAAATGAGGCTGTGACTATAGGGATAGGCTTGTGCTCTTCTACATGTGTGGGAATAAACTATGAAGAATGTGTTTCTTTATGCACAGAAATAGGACTACGGTCCCACAGTTCTGTCACATCCAGTAGGACTAGAGAAGTCTATGGAGTAAGATCAATGTGTCCAGACTAACCTCATCAGGCAAGAAGGGCTGTGTGAGGCTCACGCTTCTCTACATAGTGGGTAGAACTCACCGACAGGAGTCTCCAGGTTACAGGTCGAACCTCCCTGGGAACCCCTGGCCAGCTACACTTCCTCAGTTCATCTGCAAACAGAAAACAGCCACATTGGATTAGCTCTCCCCACAAATGCCTGAAAATGAACTGCAACTAGCACTGCCTGATGCTTCCTACCACATCAGTAAGACCACCACCACCTGCTACCCATAAGCACAGGGAAAAGCCCAGAACAGCCTTGAGCAGCAAAGTGCCAAGGACATGCCCTTGCAGTAGCAATCCAGTCAGCTCAGAGATGAGAGTTAGCAGGGAATTGAAAGACCACTGGGTGTGGATTTCAGGAAAAATCACCTTGAGGTAGGAAAGACCAAAGCCAGAACAGTTGCACTATGGTCTACAGGCCACAGAAACCAGTCCCACCTAATTTGGTCCCTAATCTCTAGTAACATACTTCTGACTTAATACCTGAATGTCACTGCAATGGGCACCATATCAGGAGAAGCTAGAAAAGTAAAAGAAGGAAGAATAAAGAGCAATAGCTTCCAGGTCTCTGGGAATTCCAGTCACCAAAAACCCCTACCTTGCCCAGGGCTCACAAGGACTCACCTAAGTCAGTGTTGTGGCTGGAGAGAAGCTGACGGAATTTTTCTAGGCGGGTTTTCTCCCGGACGGTCATCGGGGGAGCCCCAGAGGCGTTCTGGTCTGAGATCCGGGCAACGAGGGGGATGATGGGCCGGAGAGGGAGTGATTGCTGTTTGTGGAGCGGGTTCCTCAGGCATGTATCACCTGAGATTATTTGAAAGAGGAAAAGAATGGGCTGTGTGAAGAGCACACATTCTGAAAAACCTTAAACCTAACCATTCAGTATTTGTATCCTCCTCCAGGGCTGGGTCTGTGCGACTGTGCGCTGCCTGCGGTGCCCAGCTGAGGGGCAACGAGTGGGGCAGGAACCCAGCCCTGCTCCACTCACTGCCCAGAGGAAAGGCTGCATTTATACCATGCAGACCAAGACACCTAATGTGCTAACACAGTCCAGATGCTGCAGCAACTTTTGAGACTTTTTTGGTGACTCCAGAGGCAAATCAAATGTTTTCTTTCTACCCCAACCTGAAACTTACCTCAGTGTCAAATGATGAGTTTGGTGGCAACATAGTCTAAGGCAGTGTTTTCCTTCCCTTTCCACACCACAGAGCACACAAGAAATGATGACACTGCAAATTACACTGCAATAAAGGAGGTAGCTGCTCTCCATAAGCCCTAGGCCTCACCTGGCTGCCCCAAGGGCTAAGAGGATCAATATCCGTGGTACAACCCTAACCTGTTCTTGGCCCACCAGTGTTCCCTGCACACCGGGAAGAAGCTCTGGCCTAAGGCAATCCTGCTTTGAGTGGCTGCAATTTCTCTCTGTTCCTACATTTCCCACTGAAACAAACCAGTTTTTACAATTCTGCCAGGATATGACTGAAATTACAGTACCCAGACTCAAATTGAACTCTGTCTGGTTCTGGACATTTCTAGACCAGATGGTCAGTAGGAGGAATAAACAGTATAGGACTAACATATATTGAATGCTTACTATGTGTAAGGCACCGTGCTGGTCACTTTTATGTATGATCTTTTTTTTATTTTATTTTTATTTTTACTTTTTTTGAGACAGGGTCTCATTCTTGCTCAGGCTGGTCTCAAACTCCTAGACTCAAGCAATCCTCCCGCCTCGGCCTCCCAGAGTGCTAGGATTACAGGCGTGAGCCACCTCGCCCGGCCTATACATAAGACCTCTCATTTGATCCTTACAGCATATGGTAGGAATTTATAACTGTTTACAGATGAGAAACTACAGCTCAGAGGGATTAAGTAATTTGCAAGTGAGAGCTTACATATCTTGGCCTTAAAAAGTAGTAGTTACAACAAAAATTAAAGAGTGCATACTAATTAACTAGCACTACTAGAAGGCTTACAAAAACAACTGCCACAAGGCACTTGGGTGGGATGCCTAGCGTAACAGGGGGCCTAGAAAATGCACACCACACACTGCAAAGCTGAGACAGATGTGCATCTCTGATATTAGCTATGTATAGACAGATGCACACAGGAGGGAACCTCTGTAAGAAGAATGCTCTGGGGGTCCTTGCTGTACAAGGGCAGTTCATCAGGGATTGTGGTGGGGGCCTTTCTCACGCTGGGAACCTCTGGAGACCTTCAAACATGGTGTGTAGACACTTTCCACAGCCTGTAGCTGTGGACACTTGGTCAACAAACATGTAATTCCCATTTGGGCATGGCACTAAAGGTTCAAGCTGGAGCCCAAATCAGTGATGGAAAATAACTGTGGGATGACTGTAAAGACCTTACAGCCTGACTGCATGACCAAATGCTTAGTCTGAAACTATAAAAGAAATTCTCTTAGACCATGAGCCAGGATACACTCCAGGGCTCTGCCAATCTTCCACTTCCTTTTCGTCCTTTACCCGTCAGCCATTTCAACTTTCACTAGAATGAAGGCACTTCCCTCTCCAGCTCAGAATAACTGACTTCCATAAAACCCATTAGAGCAACATTAAACACAACAAGACATACTTAAAAGAGTATACTGAGAGCCCCCAAACATTTTATAAAACCGCCATGCCCTCAATCAGTTATTGAGACCAGTTTCCTGAATAGAAACAGAGCAGGCCTCTCCTCCTATCCTACCCCACCCCACCCCACCTGATGGGCAGCCTGCCTCAGGGAGCTGTGACCTGGTGCCTTCAGGCACATGTTGCTCCCTCCCTCAGGAACAGGAAAAAGTGGGTGTTCCCCAGGCCTGAGGAAGTCAAATAACAGGCCAAACATTTGTGAAATTCAGCCACTAACAACTTTAAATACATTAGTCAATATTCGTAAACCTGACCATGCCTAAAGCCATGTGAGGCAAGCAAACCACGTAAGTGCTGGACCCCACTACACAAAAGGAAGAAGAGAAGAGGAGAACGGCAAGCAACATTGGGGTGTCAGGAAGTGAGGGCCCAGGTCTCAGGGCAAGCACGGACTGTGACCTCTTAGGGTCACCAATGTACCTTGGCTTGAGCTTGCTCATTTATCACCCAAGGGAAGATCTGAGTGATGCCCTTAAAAAAAAATTGTCTTTGTTTAAAATGCAGTCTGCTGAGAAGGCTGAGGTTATAGAGGGGGCAGAATAGACTTACTGGAGTTTCTGGACAGCTGGGCATCACTGCTGGACTTTATGACCTTGTAGTTGGCGGGAACGTCGGATGTTGTTGACTGGGACCGTTCTGGTTTTACCCTCAGCTTGCTGTGGTTTTCTAGAACTTGGGCTGCAGTTGCCAAAGCAACTTTCGAGTTCAGAGTTTGGAAAGAAGGTGAAGAAAAGTCCTCTTCCTCATCATCACCAATGTCCCAAGCATCACTGGTATTCCGGGCAAACTCATGAAAACTGGAGGCCTTCTTATTCTTCAGAGGAATTGTGTTGACTTTTGACCGTTCTTTAATGAAGCTTCAAGAAAGGAGACACCATTACCAAGGAACGGTCTGACACATCCGACCACCTTCACTAGCTTAATACAATACTAACATTACAAACTGCCCCATACATAATCATTAGCTTCTTCAAACAAAACACCCACATCCTTCCTCCTCGATGCACTCAGACCAGCCCTATGCAGCAGAGATGGCAATGGTCACGAAACATCCCATGTGTTCCTCTATATTTCCTAGCCCCCTTGCACTTAGGCAAGGCTATGCTTAGTTCTGGCCAATGGGCTGAGAAGAAAAGCGAGGTAATCACTTCCAGGCCAAAGTATAAAAGAACAGGTGTGGGTTCTCTATAACCTCTCTTCTGTCCTGGTGACCGGCAAGGTTTCAAATGGTGGAGCCTCCCTCAGCCTGGGTAAGTGAGCGATTCTGTGGAGCAGAGTCCTCTACCCTTACTTCACACCATTTTGGACACGTAGCATGAACAAGAAATAAATCTGTGTCGTGTTAATCCACTGAGATTTCACAGTTAATCTGCTATGGCAACATAACGGAAACTATCCCTTAGAGTGGGACATAAACTACTGGCACAAGGAAATGATTTTAGGTAGTCCACATATGTAGCATTAAACATTAAGTCCCAAAATGAAAAGTTGTTTCCTTTTTTATTTTGTTAAAGTCCTTCTGCTAGCCTTGAGGAGAAAGTCTACGTTTGGTGCTACCCTGTCTTTAAGACTCTATTTTTTAACAAAGTGAGGGCAGCCTCAGGATCAACATATTTGCTAGCAATAGGATCTGGCGTAGAATTTAGTAAGACTGTTTTGTTTTTCACTGTGTGTATTTTTAAGTTTACTTTCTACTTATGGCAAATATTATTGGTTTTCCTTTTATGGAAATACAAGGTTTATTTTTAAAAATAAATCTATTTGAGTAAACGAGTATTTATTAAAACGTATTTAATAAATAATAGTATAGAATATGGCAAAAAAAAAAATCATGAAGATGATACATGACTGAAGTTTGGGAAACACTAGATCAACCTATTGAGGAAAGGGGGCCTAGTCCAAAGAGTCATGTGGACCATTCCTACTTTCCTAAGCTTTTTCTCTTTATGTCCTGGGCCCCACTCCCTCTTAAGGTCTGGGGGCCTTTATTCTGGTTCCAGGAGACTATCTGGTTAGGACACGTCTAACTCAGTCTTATCTAGCATCCCTCAGAACCCAAACAGGGAAGCAGAGGGTACAGTCTTGTGTAAGTTTACAGTTCATGGGGACTGGAATGTAATGGGGTAAAAACACCATTAAAATGCCTCACTGTTTTCCCCCAGAAAGGCAGGGTAACTCTAGAGGTTCTGCCAGAAGGGCAGAAGTTCCCCCATCTCCAAGAGAGATTTCTTCCCTTTGGATGGAGATGGGTGGTCTGCTAACCTGTCCTATCTCCCTAGATGAGTCCAACACGTATTGTAAAAGACAGTTTAAATTATTATATCAATAAATACAGTCTGGTAACTCATACAGCTCATCAGAATGTCCCTATTATGAAAAAGCGGTATCACTGAGGTGTTATTTTTGAACACTAGTCTCACACAGAGCAAAGGAAAATCCATTACACAAAATACAAAAGAACACAAGATTATAAAGTATAATAGCCCATGATAGAAACAAGATACCATTTTCCAACCCATTAAATTAGCAAAGTCTTAAAGACTTATTCTCTTCAGTGCTGACCAAGGTGTAGTGAGAACAACTAATTCTACAGGAGGGGGTATATGTTGTAAAATCCTCTGGAACACAAGCTGGCAACATAAACACCATGAGCCTTAAAATGGTTCATAATCTCTGACCATAAGATACAGACAAAGAGATATACACAAAGATGATCTAAAATAGTTTATGCCAGTGTTAGTTATTTTGGTTAAAAATTACAAACAACATAAACATCTAGAAATTGGAAATGATTTAATAAATTATGGTTTAGTCACCAGAGGGAATGTTACACTGCCATTAAAAATCATATCTTGAAGGCTATTTAACATTAGGAAATTATCTCAATAAAGTATATTAAAATAGGGCCCAAAATTATATATTTCTTATGATCTCTGTATTAAAAAAATGTGTGCATAAAAAAGACAAGGAAGAAAATACATCAAATGTTAACAGTGCTTATCTTTGGGCTATGGAATCATAGATGATATTTAATTTCATTTTTATACTTCTCTGAATTAGTCACATTTTCTACAATGAATATATCATTATTATAATCAGCGGAAAAGGTTTTCTTGGCCTTCATCAATCCCCAAAGTAAGAATACACACAAGCCTATTGAAAATACAATAGGAAACAAACAAGTGACCAAACCAAAGCAAATAAAACTGAGGCAATGCAGCACAAATATCTGCATATATAAATATCCGCATATATAAATATCCACCCATTGGCCAAAGGCAAATTACTCCTCTGCAGACATACTGAGGGTGCATGTTCTACACTCATCTACCTTGACTGCTTCTCCTTTGTAAAAGAGGATGCAGGATCCACTACCTGCAGTACCACCTCAGGGGGTTTGCTGTCGACAACAAATAGGCAGATGCGTAAGAAAGATCTGTCATCTGCAAAATACTACAGAGGAATATGTGGTTGTTATTGTTTTCCTTCTTGGAGGCTATAAAGATTGCACAAATACTGGAAGTTTTGAGAATTTAATTAATCATCAAATCAAGAAGCTGACTTTTAACTCAGGTCAAAAAAGCTGACCAGAAACCAATGGTCCAACAGGGGGTGAAGCATATGCAAACCCAGGACTAGATGAAAACATGACAGCAAGAGGCAGGCCATGCTGAGTGGCAGGTTCTAACAGACGACAAGCTTCCTATAAAAATGAAGGAGGTAAATCAGCTGAGTGGTGGGTATGTGAATGTTTGTTATATTTTTCTTACACCTTTTTAATGCATTTGAGGTTTTCATTTTTTTTATTTCAAAATATTGAGGGGGTACAAATGTTTTTGTTACATGGATACCTTGTATAATGCTTAAGTCAGGGCTTTCGGTGTGTCTGTCACCAGAATAGTGTTCGTTGTACCCAACAGGTAAGTTTTTTTTTCCCTCATCCCCCCACCCTCCTCTTGGTTTCCCATGTCCTTTATATCTCTTTGTGCCCGTGTGCACCCATCGTTTAGCTCCCACTTATGAGTGAGAACATAGGGTGTTTGGTTTTCCATTCCTGAGATATTTCACTTAGATTAATGGTCTCCAGTTCCATCCAAGTTGCTGCAAATGACATTATTTCATTCCTTTTTATGGCTGAGTAGTACTCCATGGTATATACACACCCCATTTTCTTTAGCCACTCATGAATTGATGGGCACTTAGGTTGGTTCCACATCTTTGCAATTGTGAACTGTGTTGCAGTAAACATTCGAGTGCAGGTATCTTTTTGATAAAATGACTTCTATTCCTTTGGATAGATACCCAGGAGTGGGACTGCCAGATTGAATGGTAGGTCTACATTTATTTCTTTGAGGCATCTCCATACTGTTTTCCATACAGGTTGTACTAATTTGCAGTCCCACCAACAGTGTATAAGCATTCCTTTCTCTCTGCATCCACACCACCATCTACTGTTTTTTGACTTTTTAATAATGGCCATTCTGATAGGGGTAAGGTGGTATCTCACTGCAGTTTTAATTTGTATTTCCCCGATGATTAGTGATGTTGAGCATTTTTTCATAAGTTTTTTGGCCATTTGTCTATCTTCTTTGAAAAACTACTGTTCATGTCTTTTGCCCACTTTTTGATGAGGTTGTTTGTTTTCTTCTTGCTGATTTGTTTGAGTTCTTTGTAGATTCTAGGTATTAGCCCTTTGTTGGATGTATAGTTTGCAAATATTTTCTCCCATTCTGTAGGTTGTCTATTCACTGTGTTGATTATTTCCTTTGTTGTGCAGAAGCTTTTAAATTTAATTACATCCCATTTATTTATATTTTTTGTTGTTATATTTGCCCTTGGGGTCTTAGTCACAAATTCTTCGCCTAGGCTGAAGTCTAGAAGAGGTTGTCTCATGTTTTCTTCTATAATTTTTATGGTTTCATGCCTTACATTTAAGCCTTTCATCCATCTTGAATTAATTTTTGTATATGGTAAGAGAGAGGGGTCCTGTTTCATTCTTCTGCATGTGGCTATCCAATTTTCCCAGCACCATTTATGGAATAGGGCTTCCTTTCCCCAGTGTATGTTGTCTGCTTTGTTGAAGATCAGTTGGTCGTAGCTATACGGTTTTATATCTGTGTTCTCTATTCTGTTCCACTGGTCTATGCCTCCACTTTTATACCAGCACCATGCTGTTTTGGTTACTATAGCCCTGTAGCATAATTTGAAATGAGGTAACATGATGCCTCCAGATTTTTTTTTTTTTTTTTTGCTTAAGACTGCTTTGGCTATTTGGGCTCTATTTTGGTTCCAAAAGAAGCTCAGGATTATTTTTTCTAGATCTGCGAAACATGATGTTTGCATTTTGATGGGGATTGTGTAGAATCTGTAAATCACTTTGGGCAGTATGGACATTTTAACAATGTTGATTCTGCCAATCTATGAGCAAGGGATGTTCTTCCATCTGTTTGTGTCCTCTGCAATTTCTTTCATTACTGTTTTGTAGTTCTCCTTGTAGAGATCTTTCACATCCTTGGTTAAGTACATTCCTAGGTATTTTATTTTCTTTGTAGCTATTGTAAATGGTACTGAGTCCTTGATTTGGCTCTCAGCTTGACTGTTATTAGTATAAAGAAATGCTAATGATTTGTGTACATTGATTTTATAACCTGAGACTTTGCTGAATTTATTTACCAATTATAGGAGTCTTTTGGGGGAGTTGTTAGGGTTTTCCAGATACAAGATCATATCACCAGCAAACAGGGATAGTTTGACCTCCTTTTTCCCGATTTGGATGCCCTTTATTTCTTTCTCTTGCCTAATTGCTCTGGCTAGGACTTCCAATACTACATTGAATAGAAGTGGCGACAATGAACACCCTTGTCTTGTTCCAGTTCTTAAGAGGAATGCTTTCAACTTTTCCCTATTCAGTATGATGTTGTCTGTGAGTTTGTCAAATACAGCTCTTATAATTTTGAGGTATGTTCTATGCCTAGTTTGTTGATGGTTTTTATCATAAAAGGGTGCTGGATTTTATCAAATGCTTTTTCTGTGTCTGTTGAGATGATCATATACTCTTTGTTTTTGTTTCTGTTTATGTGGTGAATCACACTTACTGATTTGTGTATGTTGAACCATCCTTGCACCCCTGGGATGAAACCCACTTGATCATGGTAAATCATCTTTTTGATGTGTTGTTGAATTCAGTTTGCTAGTATTTTGTTGAGGATTTTTGTATCTATTAATATGTTCACAAGGGATACTGGTCTGTAGTTTTCTTTTTTTGTTGTGTCATTTTCTAGCTTTCGTATCAAGGTGATCCTGGTTTCGTAGAATGAGTTAGGAAGGATTCCCTCCTTCTCAATGTTATGAAATAATTTCTGTAGGATAGGTACCAGTTCTTCTTTGTAGGTCTGGTAGAATTCATCTGTGAATCCATCTGCTCCAGGACTTTTTTTTGTTGAGAGATTTTTTATTATTGCTTCAATCTTGCTGCTAACTATTGGTCTGTTTAGGATATCTATTTCTTCCTGATTCAGGCTTGAGAGGTTGTGTTTCCAGGAATTTATCCATTTGCTCTGGGTTTCTAATTTTTTTGTGTAGAGATTTTCATAGTATTCACAGATGATATTTTGTATTTCTGTAGTATCAGTTGTAATGCCTTTTCATTTTTGATTGAGCTTATTTGAGTCCTTTCTCTTCTGTTTCTGGTCAGTCTGGCTAATGGTCTATTGATTTTACCTTTTCAAAGAACCAACTCTTTGTTTCATTGATTCTTTGTATTTTTTGTTTGTTTGTTTCTATTCATTTACTTCTGCTCTGAGCTTTGTTATTTCTTTCCTTCTGCTGGCTTTGGGTTTGATTTGTTCTTTTTCTAGTTCCTTGAGATGTGACATTAGGTTGTTAATTTGTGGTCTGTCTTTTTGATGTAGGCATTTGAACTTTCCCTTTTTGCTGTATCCCACAGATTTTGAAAGCTTGTGTCCCCTATGTCATTCAGTTCAAGGAATCTTTGAATTTCCACATTAATGTTATCATTGACCCAAGGATCATTTAGCAGCAGGTTGTTTAATTTCTGTGACTTTGTGTAGTTTTGAGTGTTTCTCTTGGAATTGATTTCTAGTTTTATTCCACTGTGGTCTGAGAAGATACATAGTATGATTTTGATTTTTTTGAGTTTGCTGAGACTTGTTTTGTGGCCTAAGATATGACCAATCTTGGAAAATGTCCCATGTGCTGATGAGAAGAATGTACATTCAGTAGTTCTTGGGTAGAATGTTCTATAAATGTCTGTTAGGTACATTTATTCTAAAGTCCTGTTCAAGTCCAGTGTTTCTTTATTCATTTTCTGCTTCAAAGATCTGTCCAATTCTGTCAGTGGGGTATTGAAGTTCCCAGCAATGAAGATGCTACTGTTTATTTCTTTGCTTAGATCTAGAAGAATTTGCTTTATGAAACTGGGAGCTCCTGTGTTAGGATTATATTTAGGATTATTATGTCTTATTATTATTATTATTATTATGTCTTCTTGTTGAATTGCTCCCTTTACCATTATATAATGACCATCCTTGTCTTTCTTAAATGGCAACTTAAAGTCTACTTTATCTGACATGAGAATAGCTATGCCTGCTTGCTTTTGGTTTCAATTTGTGTGAAATATTTTTTTCATCCCTTTACCTTGAATCTCTGTGAGTCCTTGTGGTTTAGATGTGTTTCTTGGAGACAGCAAATATTTAGGTTGTGTTTTTTCATCCATTCAGCCAGTCTATTTCTTTTAAGTGGGGCATTCAGACCATTCATGTTAAGTTGGTATGTGGGATGCTGTTCTGTTCATCATGTTGGATGATACTCTATTGTTTTATTTTCCCTCTTGTGCTATTGTTTTATAAGAGCTGTGAGCTTTAATTTTTGGGTATTTTTACACTAGTGGGTATTTATTGTGCTATTTGATGTATAATGCACTTTTGAGCATTTCCTGTAGGGCAGATCTAGTAGCAACGAATTCCCTAGTGTTTGCTTTTCTGGAAAAATCTTTATTTCTCCATCATTTATGAAACTTAGTTTCACAGGATACAAAATTCTTGGCTGGCAGTTGTTCTGTTACGACTAAAAATAGGGCCCCAAAAAAAAAAAAACCCCCCCCCCCCCCCCAGCCTGTAGAATTTTCTCCTTCATTTTGACTTTGGCCAGGTTGATGACTATGTGTCTTGGAGATGTCCTATTTGCTATGAATCTTCCCAGTGTTTGATGACCATCTTGTATCTGGACATCTGAATCTCTGGAGATACCAGGTAAGTTCTCTTCAATAATTCCCTCAAATAGGTTTTCCATGCTTTTTGCTTTTTCTTCTTCTCCCTCTGGGATACCTATAATTTGTATATTGCCTCATTTCACATAGGTGCATATTTCTCTGAGTGATTGTTCATTTTACTTTATTCTTTTTTCTGCATGTTTGGCTGACTCAGTTCAAAAACCTTGTCTTTAAGCTCTCAGATTCTTTCTTCTGCTTGGTCTAGCCTGTTGTTGAAGATTTCTGCTGTATTTTGTTATTCTCTAAATGACTCTTTCATTTTTTAAAGTTCTGTTATATCCTTTCTTATGTTGTCTATCTCTTTAGCAAGTTTTTCATATTTTTCATCCATGTCCTGAAATATTTTTTGGTTTGTATTGGTTTTCAGCTTTCTCTCCAATCCCATTCATCTTGTTTGCCATCTACATTCAGAATTCCATTTCTGACATTTTGGCAATTTCCTTTTGGTTGAGGTCCATTGCTGTGGATCTATTGTGATCCTTTGGGGGTGTTGAACGAGCTTGTTTTTTCATGTTGCTAGAATTCTTTTGCTGGTTTCTTGTCATCTGAAACCTCTTCTCTCAGCTCAGGGCTGATAGGTTTGCAGCACACCTGTTCTCCTTTGCTGGGAACTCTCCTACTTAGTGAGGAGGATGAGAGGTCCCTAGACAGCACTTTTGTGTCCTACTCTGGGGGACTGACCCGGCAAGAGAGGAGTGGATGCACTGAGAACCTGTAACACAGCTGTTCTCCTGTGATGTCCCGTTCCCCTGCGGTAGTCACAGTCCAAGCTGGTGCTGGGGAACATTCATTCAGATTGGTGGGTTGGTCCCCAGGCCACTGTTGGAAGCTCTTGCTGGGGAACGGGCAAGTCCTTCTCCATGGAGGCAGGTGGCATGACCTTGGCTGGCACCTGGGTGGGTTGTGGGACCTTGGCCAGTGCCTGGGCAGGTCATGGGACCTTGGCAGGCACCCAGAAGGGTCGTGGGACTTTGGCGGGTACCCAGACAGGTCGTGGGGCCTTGGCCAGTGCCTGGGAGGGTTGCAGGACCTTGGTGGGTGCCTGGGCATGTCATAGGACCATAGCCAGCAGCAGGGTGGGTCGCAGGACCTTCACAGGTCCCTAGGTGTGCCACAGAATTGCAGCCAGCAGTGGGGCGGGTCACGGGATGTTGATGGGTGCCTGCGTGTACCACAGGACTTTGGCAGGTGCCTGGGAGCATCGTGGGACCACAGCCAGCAGAAAGGCAGGTTGCAGTACCTTTGCAGGTGGCTGGGTGTATTGTGGGACTGCAGCCAGCAGCAGGGCAGGTTGCCAGACCTTCGCAAGGTTTGGGGTGTATCACAGGACCACAGCTAGCGGCAGAGCTGGTCGCAGAACCTTCGTGGATGCCTGGGCATGTTGTGGGACCACAGCTGGTGGTAGGGCAGGTCACAGGACCTTGGCAAATGCCTGGATAGGTCAGGGGGCCTTGGCCAGTGTCTGGGCAGGTTGTGGGACTGTCACCAGTAGCAGGGTGGCTCATCAGGCTACAGCAGCTGGGCCACCTATGGCTGGTGGGGCCAGGGAGACATGCAGTGCCCAGGTGGGGAGTTGCAGTGGCTGGGGCTCTCCCTCCATCCAGGGTAGCTGACTGTGGCAGCTGCTGCGGTGCTACTCAGGTGGCAGCAGCAGCAATATCAAGACAGTGAGATGGCAGATGCTGAGGGCCAGTGGGCACCGGCTCTGCTTGGATCCCTGGGAGGTGGCCAGTAGAGGAGTTAGGGGGGTGCACAGAACCTAGTCAGTGCGTGTGAGAGTACTCACCCTCCCCACTCCTTCCCTGGCCTGGCAAGGGTAATGGGAAGGTGGCTGCAGTGGAGCTGACCCCTCTGCAGACCAGGCGCTTTGGGGCTGAGAGTGCAGAGTGGCGTCTGTTGCAGCAACCTGAGACCAGAAGCTGATGGAACTCCACTGTGCCGGCTCTCTGGTGCAATGCTGCTGCACAGTCTCCAAGCAGTTCCCTGATCAGTTTGGAGGCCTGCCGTGGTGGGGGAGCCCCCCAACAGCTTGGGTTGCACTGTCCGCTGGAGGAGTACAGAGCCCTGGGGATCTCTCCCCAACTCTTCCCCATGTGTGGACGATTCCCCCAGGTACCTTCCTATCTTGCTGAGCAGATCACCCCACTTCTCTCTCCCCTACTTTGGGTGTCTCCAGTCATTTCTGATGATTCACAGTGCTCTCTCCAAGCCTAGCCCATAACCATGATCCTCTTCTTGAGAGGAGCGAGTGCTGGCTGCTTCTAGTCCACCGTCTTGGCCCCAGTTTTCATTATATTTTTGAAGCAGATGATGATTCAATACAATTGAAGTGGATTAACAATTGGAATTTACTCAAATGAAGACTTGTAAATAGAAACTGAAGGACACATTCCCACACAATGAAGAAGAAAGAAGGGAAGAAAGGCTGTCATTCCCTGTGATGGAAAGACATGAGATTCAAGGCAGACCATTTTGAGGCTGCCAGAAATTATTTTAGGGACACCTAACCCACAAAACCAAAACCCAACCAACCAATTTAAAAGTCAGCTCTGTCCTGAGGAAAGAGGCCATCAAAGAGTAAGGGGTTGGTATCACCTATCAAAGGGTAGGAGTTTGAGGACAAAACAAGGTTGGTGAGTACCTCCCACAAGAACAAAAGAGAAAAGCAAGGAGTGAAAAGTTACTTTGGGTCACCTCTGAGAGAAAGCCGAAAAATCTATAGACTAGGGACAATGAGCAATGATGGGGAGATTTAAGGCTTTGAAGCTTTTCCATGTTTATTAATTTTGCTCTCTCCAGAGGAGAAACCTAAGTTCATACATATATACATAAATATAATTAACATTTATTGGCTACTCACTAGTTACCAGGCCCTATGCTAATTTTTATATATACCCATTTTCTAATTTAATGCTTGTTAGTAAGCCTATGAGGTAGGTACTGTTATTATTCCCATTTACAGATTATTATTCCCTTACAGATAAGGGAACTGAAGCTTACTGAGGTCATGAGCAGGCAGTGAAGTCTGGGCTCAAATTCAAGTCTACCTGACTCCTGAGCCAGCATGTGCTAACTACTCCATCTAGAAAAACTAGTTAAAAAGAAGAGGGTAAAGGCCTAGAAAGATCTGCAGCCTGGGAAGAGGAGTTGCCAAGTAAACTGAGCCCCACACCAGCTATAACTTTCCCCAAGTACACACGGCCAACAGCCCAACTCTCTCGCCTTATAGAGATGTTTTACTGATGTGGTTTTTCCACTTAACAGAGTTTTTAAAAAAAAATGTTTGACACTGATAAGTGATTTGAGGCAAGTGGAGAAATTTAGTAACATTGACATAAATCAGTCATCACCAGTGTGGCTTCATATGAACTAGTTTTATAACTCAGAACTAGGACCTATTGTGCTTTAGCATCAATTCAGAAAACAATAAATTTAAAAGACTGTCATCCTATCAAGTGGCCAGTGGAGCTGCTCATCAGTAAGACTAGTTTTATCTGAACGATAAAAAATTATTGCAGGCAATATTATCACTAATAGTAATAATTTGACAAATTGAAGTCAATATACATGGACAGGGAACAACTTGCTGTGCTTGTGCAGTTTGGATGATTGAAGACCCAATATAAAGGCTTCTGCTGTGATGGGGATTAACCACACAGTAATTAATGGTGGTCTGAAGTGGAATGATAATCATGTAGCAAAGAAAATAAGGGCAATAAATGTTTTATAGCAACAATCTGGAAGAGTAAAATGGTCTGGTGCAGACCTACATGTGGTCCCATGTTGTGGAGTATTAATATCAAACCACCACAGACATGAAAAAGGGAAGCAATTAATTCAGCAACAATTAAATTCCTCCCAAATGGCAAAGTTAAGTGATTACTTCTATTGAAAGTATGACTATGACTCTGCTGAATGATCAGTGAAAATATTCATTGTTTTATATCATTAACAGGTAAGAAAACAAGAGTATATGAAGTTTGCCTTGGCAGTTTGGGATGTGGTAATATTCTGAAGAGAGGTCCTAAATATAGAATAATGGAAAGCTCAGTTGATGACAGGTGCAGATGGTGTACAGTGACCCTGATCAAAACATAAAACGAGACAGTAGACCTACTGCCTTATGTATGAATGGATGGACGGATTTATATGTTAGCCACATGTTTATCAAAGGTTATTATAAAATGTGCTGGAATGGACCTATTATTAATCAATAACTCCTGGCCGTGACCAGACTGCTTTTGGTTATAACAGAATTCTCAACTAGGATGCTTAAATAGGAAAGACCCTGACGTCAGGACTTGGGGCTGGTGTCTCTGCAATTCTCCTGGCCTTTCCCTCAGGATTACCAGGTAGCTGCCACAGCTTTCAGCATCTCGCTTTCATCCTACCACATTCAAAGCAGGGAACAGGTGAGCGGCAGCAAAAAGAGGCTTTCTTCACTGAATGAGCTCTGATTAAAAAAGAAAATCTTTCCAAGAACCCTCCCTCAAGAGATTTTCTTTTATTGGCCAGAACAAATTAGATGAGCCAACCCTAGACTGGTCACTAGGATTACCAAAAAATTATCATAAAAAGTTTAAACTAATCCTAATACCTGCCCTAAGTGCATTTTTGCTTACTCAATATTTGAATAAAATTATGGTCCTTAAGCATGGAAGAAGCAGGGGCAAGGATGACTATCAAGGTAATCAATAGTGCCTGCTACATGGGCCAACAGACCAGATAGTCTATTCTTGATAAGAAAGAAAGAATTCATTCTATTTAATGGACAGACTACACAGATACCACAGAAAACATGGTCCCCTTGTGAAGAGCTAATACAAGGTGCAAACCAAGGAACATTAAAGAAAAGCCCACTGTTTAAGTAAATGAGATAGCTTCATTTCTTCATTCCGTAAATATTTACTCAGTGCCTACTATGTGCCACATGCTTCTAGGTGCTAAAGGTATAGGGGTGAACAAAACAAAGTCCCTGCCCTCAAGGAGCTCATACTAGAATGGTTTCTGACATAAAAAGTATGCACCTTACAGACAAGAACAGCAGTCGTGCTCCCACAGTAATTCAGAAGACTGTGTCTTCTGCATACTTGCCAAATCACAAAAAGAACAAGTAGGTAGAATTATAGAAAGTGTACCATATATTCAGCTAAGTTATTTAAAAAATTTTAAAATACTGATAATGCATTTTTGATATAGCATTTTTCTAGGTATTCAAAATACTTTAATGCACATTATCTTTTTTTCCCGTCTTTCTGTAAAAGACTTCATTTATTTAGAACAGTTTTAAGTTCATAATAAATCAAGAGGAAGGTACAGAGATTTCCTATCTACTCCCTTCCCCCAGATATGCACAGCGTCCCCCACTATCAACATCCCCCACCATAGCAGTTCATTCGTTACCATTGATGAACCTACACTGACACATCATAATCACTCAAAGCAAGTAGTTCAGGTGAGTGCTCACTCTGGTATGGTACACTATATGGGTATGGACAAACATATAAGGACATGTTTCCACCATTATAGTATCATACAGAGTATTTTCACTGCCCTAAAAATCCTCCGTATTCCTTCTATTTATACCTCCCCTCAGCCCCACCCCTTGGCAACCACTGATGTTTTTACTATCTCCATAATTTTGCCTTTTCCAGAATGTCATATAGTTGGAATTATAATTGCACATTATCTTTACTTCCTCATTGACAGTGAAGGAAGAAAGGGTGGATATAATCACATAGGCCCCTGGAGGGTAAGAACCTAGGTCTATACCTCCCAAACCATTCAGCTATCATTATAAACTACAACTTTCCCAAGAACAAGTTTCTAAAATTAAGATTTAACTAGAGTCTCTGTTGTGTTTGAAAATAATTTATCAGAGATTCACTAGAGAAATAGCATCTAAGGAGCTTTTAACTCTGTATATATTCCTGGGTCTCCCTGAGTGTGTCAAAGAGAAAGAGGACCTCAAGAATGCCAACATAAAGTTATATTCTATTTGTCCCAGTTCTCATAGCATGAGTGAGGGAAAGATGGCAGACCTCTCAATATTCAGAAGCAAATGAGTCCCAGAAACCAGATCTCCTGCTAGAAGATCCGGGGGTCAGCAATTATCTGGTTTCAGGGACCCATAAAGACCTTTTGACATTCTCTTTTGACCAGAGACTCTAACACCAAACCCCAAAACACAAAATCTCTAATATGAGTTAATTTCCCATTTAGTAATGAACTATTTGGAAGTAAGATGACAACTGCTCATCTGCTGGTCCAAAATAGGGCAGAAGAGAACCTAGAAAAGGTCAAAGCGGAAACTGTCATTTCAACAAAATCAGGGAGAGTGCAGGGGTGATGGAAGAAGTAGATGTATAAAACGAAAAATGTATTGACTTACTTTTTGGTGAGCCGAGGGTCCAGAGGAGGGTGCTGTGCTCCATACACAGGCTGGATGCTAAGAGCATGAAAAAAGGAAGCAGCAAGTTGTTAGTTTAGTTAGGAAACTAAATGTTTGCTGAGTACCATCTGTACCACAAGATTGGACAGGACTTTGAGAAATAGGTTACCTCCAAGAATGAATATACTCAAGCCATTTCCAAAAGAGACCAACCTACTCTTTTTTTAAAAAAAGTCTTTGATAATATTCATTTTCCCTCGTGAAGTTTCAGTGCCTTATATACCTGACTGTCAGGAACTCCTATGTGTAAAGACGACAGCGTGAAAAGGTAATGGGCTTTAGAGTTGGAGAGAGCAGAGTTCAAATGCCACTTCTGGCATTCAATACTACTTGGAACCTGGACCAAGTTACCTGACTACTTTGAACCTGTTTTCTTACCTAGAATGGGAATATGGCCTACCTTAAAGGTTCATTGGGCTAAAAGACAGTGAAGCAACTACCAAGGGAAAGGTGGCCCAAGGAACTCTCACACACCACAGATGGGTACAAACAACTTCAAAAATCAGTTCAGCCATATCTAGGAAGAATGAAATATACATACCCTAAGACCCAGTGTTTTCATTCCAAAATATATATCTTAAGAGAAATATATACATATGTGTATCAGGAGACATATATAAAACTATTCAAAGCACCATGGTTCTTCTTAGCCCCAAACTAGAATAACCCAAATGAATGTCAACAGTGAATAGAGGAATAAACTGCAATATGTTCACATAGTAGAATACTATACACCAAGGACAATATATGAAGTAGGGCTGCAAGCAACAATGTGGATTGATCTTACAAATGTCATGTTGAGCAAATGAAGCAAAGTATGAAAGAGTAAATACCATATGATTCTACTTACATACACTTCAAAAACTGACAAAAATAATTTCTGTTGTTTAGGGAGACATGCATAGTAGTAGCATTATAAAGAAAGCAAGGGGTAATTAACATGAAAGGATGTGGTTCTCTCTGGGGGAAAAGGGGGAGGTGACACAGGAGTTTCTGTGTGTTGTTCACTTTGTGATTATTCATCAAGCCACCATATCACACATTTGTGTTTCATGTACTTTTCTGTGTATAACATATCACAATTAAAAGAAAAAAGTGACCCTCAAATAACTGTATATCAACACAAACTGTCATTCAAGTATTAATACAAAGGTGACAGGAAAACATTTTTCAATATGTAAGAACTCAGGAAATATGCATTCCCTGCCTCCAGCCTGAAGAAACTATGAGAGGACAACTTCAACTAACTATGAGATGGAGAAACCACGGTAAAAGGACAAGTGAATTGATCTAACCTTAGGACTAAGTCAAGTCTTAAATTTGAGGCTGTATGGTTATAGAACAGAATGTAAAAGTAATATACTTGACAGATGTTAAAATAGGAAGGGGCAAAAAATGAACAAACAAGTGCAGTGATTTCCTCATCTTTTAATGACAGGGCTCAAAATATAAAGTTGACAGCTCAAGTAATAGAGGCATAGTATATTTTAAGACAGAAAAATGCTCACTTTGGCAACACATATACTAAAATTGGAACAATACAGAGAATATTAGCATGGCCCCTGCACAAGGATGACACGTAAATTTGTGAAGCATTCCAGATTTTGTTCCACTTTCTAATGTTCACTGCTGTGTAAACTGAGGCGCTGATAAGAGAAGTGACTTACCTAATTGAGGGTCCTTCTAGCTTCAAACCCCACCCCTAATTCTTCTTCCGAAAAAAGAAAAAGAAAAGAAAACTAAGAAAAATAATATAATCAACTAAAAGCAGGTGGGGAGGGAGGGGTCAGAAACTATAACTACTAATTTCATCATTGTTCAAGGTAGGGAGTCAATAGATATTGTCTGAAGAAATATGGTATAAAGTTATGTTTCTAAACATAATCACTGGAATAAAAAGACAAATCTTCCAAGTTATTAGAATATATACACATATGCTCCCCAAAGTAAGCACAGTCGATATAATAAAGATTTTTTTAAAAGATAACATTAAAAATATAACTAAGACCAAATATAGCAGTTATTCCAATAAATATAAATGGGCTGAATTTACCTATTAAAAGAAAAAGGATTATCATCAACAGGGAACTAAATAAATTATAGTACATCTTTTAAAAAGAATGAGGCAGTTCTATATCTAATGAAATGAAATAAACTCAGACATTAATTGAAGAAAGATGTAGAACTATATATATGCACCATTTTAAAAAAATCTTTAAGATATATACACATATTTATGTATGATTAGCTCTATGTATTCAAAGAGTATCTCTGAAAGAATACATAAGACACCAGTAGCAGCAGTTTGGAAGAGGAAGCAGATGACTGGAGGATGGGACACAAACAGACTGAGTTTTCATTTCAGATACCCTTTGTACCTTTCTGATTTACTATTATGTATAAGTATCACCTTTATAAGAAATAAATTAAGCAATCATAAAAGGGTTGTAAGGTTTAAATGGGCTAATGTGTCAAAAGCCCTTTAGCACAATTCCTGGTGGGTGGCAATAATCATTTAATGGTAAGCAGGTAGTAAGGTAGACTTGCAAACATTCGAACACTACCCAGCATACACTCAGGGCCCAAGCAAGAAATGATGTTGGTTTTCTTCCTCTCTTCCATTTTTATAATTTAATCCTTATCCAATATTTAGAAAATGGAACAAGTTTACCAGTACTTTGTTTCACATAACAGAGGTGATCCTAAAGATGCTTTTAAATAAAAATGTAGCCAAGTCAATCATTTTCGTATTTATTTCTATTAAGACTTCAGAGGGAATCTTCTTGCATATGATCTTGTTTATGGATACGGCTCCTAACTTTTTAGCTATAAGAATCTATACTCCCTAAACCTCTCTGGGAGGTTATTTGTAAACAAACCATTACATATACTACTATAGAAATACAAACTCTGAAAAGCAAACAATACTACTTTAATGTGTTTAAAGGGTTTCCTAGGCAGAGGAAAAGAAGAGAAAAAAATAAGAGGAACCAAAGAGTAAAGGGAAAGTTTGGCTTAGGGGAGAGAGGTTAGACAAAAAAAAGTAAAACAAAAACCACCACCAAAAAAACCCTAAAAGGGCCACTGATTTGCATTTTAGCATTTGCAAATAATCTAGGATGAGACTCAGCCCTCTTTGTAGTAAAATATAAAATCAGGGGATAAACTCTGCAGGAAGATCTCAACAGGCGGGTTAGGTTAGGTGACTGGGTAGAAAAATCCTCCCCTTAAAAGAATATTACCACCTGCCAGTAACTCATGCAGAAAAAAAGCAAACCTAATTGTGCAGGCTTAAGGGCCAGAAGCCATCAATTACCATCTAGGAAAGAAATCTTAAAATCACAGTAGACTATTCTTCAAAGACATCAGCCCAACGTGTTGGCACAGCCAGAAAGGCTAAGATAAATGATGGACTTCATCAGCAAAGGTATCAGAGCCCAAATTGAATTTGTTAACATATTCTTGAACTAAACCATGATGTGTCTGAACCTGGAACACTTTGTGTAATAAATCAGTTTATTGCACCTCAAAAAAGACAAGCAAGAAGTTAGAAAAGAAAGAGAAACCAAGATGATTACAGAGACTAAATGAAGACAGACTAAAAGAGCCCAACGATGAAGGTGCTCAATTTCCTGACATTTACAATTCACCTATCAGCCTGTACCATCTCCACCCCTCCCAAACCCAAACTCCACTCTAGCTAGGGAAGGCTGGTCCCCACTCCACCTTCCAAACATACCCGAATTATTAAACAGGCTCTTTTCCCCACTTGGAATGCTTTCCTATTTTCTACATCCGTTTTCTATTGTATCCCTCCTGCAACATCACCTTCAAATTCTACCCCCCACATGAGACTTTCTTGTCCCCACCTGCAGCATCCACTAACCCATGCCTTCTGATTCCCTAACATACATAAATCAGGGTTTATATGTTCTTAAAATAAACCTGAGTTAGATCATACTATAAGGCACACTCAGGTAGGTGCTCAACAGCCAGCTTAAGAAATAGGACATTATGAAGTCAAAACCCCTGGTATACCCCTCCCACCCTTCCTAGGAAGCTACTCTATTAAATCTGGCATTTTTCACACTCATTTTTTAAAATTTTCTATGTATCCCTAAGAAATATATAATTTTTTTGCATGTAAAACTTTATATAAATAATATCATACTGTACATGTGACTTATTTTGACTCTAAATCATAATGCCACTTTAAATTTTACTTAATTTCATGGTTATTTGGCTGATCTCTCCAACACAAGTTAAAAAAATAAATCTGCTCTAACGCAAGTGTAAAAGCATTTAATTGACATTTCAAACACAAAGAAAAGTACAGAGAACAATATAACAAGCACCCCTGAACCATCACTCTGATTCAACAAATGTTAACATTTGTCACAGTTCTTTAAGAAAATAAAGTGTTAAACTACTGACATCCCAATTGCAGTTCCCTCCCTCCCCAAGAGATAACCACTATTCTGAAGTTGGAGGGAATCCTTCCCATCTGTTTTTATATTTCTACGTATATTCATATACCCATAAACAACACACAGTATTTATGTTCTTAAACTTTACATAAAAGACCGCACACTGTACATATAATTCTACATCTTGCTTTTTTCATTCAACAATGTGTTTTCACCCAACTCCACTTTTAAGTTTTTCTGATTACAAAAGTAACATATGCTAAGTGGAAAGACCAGAAAGTCAATCATACTCGTCCTCTCCAGGGGAAGCCACAGTGCCAAGCAGATTTTCAGCTTCTAGAAAGCCATGGTAGTGCTATGTCTTTTTCTGCAGTCCTCATGCCACCTGGCAGAGCACAACACACACCAGCACGCACTTAACAATACTTAGTGAGTGAAGATTAGAACTCTACAAAACCTAGGCCTCTGCTTAGGGTGACGCTTCTCTAGCTAGACAGACCTAAAAACTAGAGGTTAACGTGCTGCATCTCAGAGAAATTACACCACATCTGCAGAGAAAAGAATGCCATCGGATGTGTTGCCAGGAGAAAAAATGGAGCCAAAGTCCTGGTCAACCTGTCATTCTCTTTAATAAAACCAACACCACAGAAAGTATTAGCACAGTTGTTTTACCTAGTTGTTGGAATAGTGCAAAAAACCTTGGTAGGAAAAATCAACAGGTGTCTGTTTAGTGCTGACAAAAAAGCTAAAGCAAATACGGGAATTTAAATGCCAAATGTGTTGGCAACCGATTCAAGCTGACACACTCACTCTGTGGAAGTCTTCCAGAACCAGGGATCTATGCTGTTTTGGTGATAATTTAGTATCTTCTAGTCACTCACTTTATCAGTAAAATATTTCCAAGCCAACAATAGGTTATAACACACATGCCCAGAGAGGCTGGGACCATTACACTGAGTCTTCTACCAGATCCACTAGGATCTTAGGATTAAGATCAAAGCCCTTAACTTGGCCTATCTTTCCAACCACGAAGGACCTGGAGGGCTTAGAGAATTTGGATTTTATTCTAACTACAAATGGGAGGCCTGTAGAGGGGTGAGAAGAGAAGCAGGAAGACCAATTAGGACGCCACAGCAGTAGTCCAGGCAAGAGAGGACTCCGTTTGATCCAGGGTAGTAGGGGTGGAAGTGGCAAGAACAGTTCAGATTTGGGATATATTTTGACAAGCCAACAGGACTTGCTGATCAATTGGATGTGGCAGGAAGGGAAAGAAAAGAATCAAAGACTTAGGATTTTTGGCCTGAGGAACTTGGTGAATGATGGGACCATTAAGTAAGATGGAAAGAACAGCCTTGCAGAAGCAGGCAGATGTGTAAATCAAGAGTTCTGTTTGGACATGTTAAGTCTGAGATGCCTACTAGAGAGCCACGTGGAAATGCACTAATTGTTCAAGATCCATATGGCAAAAGCCGCCAGCACTGGGACTCAGGTCTCTTTGACTCTAATTCAGGGCTCTGTTCTCAGTGGTTCTCAAAGAGCAACCCCTAAACCAGCAGCAGCACTTGGGAACTTGTTAGAAACTCAACTTCTCAGGCCCCACCCCAAACCTACTGAATTAGAAGCTCTGGAAGTGGGGCCTGGCACTGGAAGTGGGGGTATGTCTTAATGAGCCCTCCAGGTGACTCACTAAAGTTTGAGAACTATTGCTCAAAATCATACTCCTCATCACTAATGAACACCTGATAGCCACAGCTGCCCTGCATTAGGTTTCTTTGTGCCTCCACAAACCCTCTGCCTAATTAACAATGGGTGGTGAGTTAGTTTGTTGGTTTTTCTTTTCTGCCCAGGATTCACTGGAGACTCCAAACACACCACTGATCAAAGTTTTTCAAATCCAGTTTCAGAAACAAAAGCAAGGGGAGAAAACAAAAATTGGAGCTCCTATAACAGTAATTATCATTCTTACAATAACTAATATTATTCAGTGCCTCCCAACCACTTGCTATGCATTAGCCCATTTAATTCAAATAGTTGTATAGGGTAGATACTCTGTTCCCATTTTACAGATGAGACTGAGGCACACAGTGGTTAATTAACTTCCACAAGGTCACATAGCTAGAAAGTGGAAGAGCTGGGATTTGAACCCAGGCAGTCGGTTCCAGAGCCTGCATTTTTAACCACAATGGTACATATTGCCTCTTATCTTCCTAGGCACCAATACAATCACCATTTGATGTATTAAGTACATGGGACTCTAGTGAATAACTGAGAGAACTTAAAAACATGTTTAATTCCATCAAGGTACCATATAAACCCAGCAAGTCCACTCCTACCAAAAGAATGGAAAACATGTCCACACAAAAACCTGTGCATGAATGTTCATAGAAACGTCATTCATAGTAGCCAAAAAGTAAAAAACCCAAATTGCCATCAACGGATGAATGGATAAACAAAATGCGGTATATCTACACAACGAACTTACTCAGCCATAAAATGAAGTACTGATACACGATACAACATGGATGAGCCTGAAATCATTATGCTTAGTAAAAGAAGCCAGTCACAAAAGGCATCATATCATATTACTCCATTTATATGAAATGTCCAGAATAGGTAAATCCATAGAACAAAGTAGAATAGTAGTTACTAGGGTCTGGAGGGAGGGGGGAATGGGAAGTGACTGCTAATGTACTCTAATGGGTAGAGTTTCTTTCTGGAGTATTGAAAATGTTCTGAAATTAGTGGTGATGACTGCACAAAACATCTATACCATAGATGAATATACTAAATAGTATTGAATTGTACACTTCAAAAGGGTGAATTTTATGGCATGTGAATTATATCTCAATAAAGCTGTTATTTTAAAGAAGAATGTTTTCATTCATTTTGAACTTAAGCTATTTTATTTAATAAAATTCCTATTTGTTGTCACTAAGGTCACTGGATCATGATCAAAGAAACTGAAAGTAACCTGCCATCACTTTTTTTTTAACGTTTCAATTTGCAAAAATGAGTAAACTAGTTTCACTTCTAAGTTGCAATGAACCTGGTACAGTCATTTGTGTCATTTCCCCACTCAGGAGAAAGTTTTTCTTCTCTAAGACTGAAAAAGTACAGATGCAAAAGTTCTATTGTTGAGAAAATGCTCTAATATTTTCCTTAAATCAAAGCACCCTTCTATCTAAAAGAACCTCAGTTTTCTCCCATAACCAGGGGCTCCTGGGGCTTCCCTGCTAAAAACACACAGCTGAACAAAGTTTCTCTTCAACAAGCAAGGTACTAAAAACTATTATGCCAGCCTGAGCAAGAGTGAGACCCTATCTCTACAAAAAATAGAAAAATTAGCCAGGCATGGTGGTGCACACTTGTAGTCCCAGCTTCTCAGGAGGCTGAGGCACAAGGATTGCTCGAGCCCAGGAGTCTGAAGTTGCAGTGAGCTATGGTGACACCACTGCACTCTAGCCAGGGTGATAAAGCAAGACCCTGTCTCAAAAAACAAAACAAAAAAACCTATTATGAATTGTGGCAACATTTTAATGCCTTAAGAATAAACAATGAAGACAAATAACTAGTACTGCAGTAAGGATCTGAGAAACATTCTTTTAAATGTTTACTTGCTCTAATAATAACAGTAATATTAACTATTTTTTGAGCAACTATAATGTGCTAAACACTGTCCTAGGTTCTTTCCAAATAGGATATTTCATCGTCACGATACCCTGTGAAAAGTAATTTTACTCCTCATTTCATAGATAAGAAAACCGAGGCCTAAAGAGATTAAGTCAATTATTTGTTGTGGTTACCTAGGTAAGAGAGCCCAAATAATAACCCAGGTTTTTCTGAACTCAAAAGCTCTTTTCTTGGCTGGGTGTGGTGGCTCACACCTATAATCCTAACACTCTGGGAGGCCAAGGTGGGAGGATTGCTTGAGCTGAGTTCGAGACCAGCCTGAGCAAGAGCAAGACCCCCACCTCTATTAAAAATAGAAAAATTAGAAAAATTAGCTGGGCGTGGTGGCATGCGCCTATAGTCCCAACTACTCGGGAGACTGAGGCAGGAGGATCGCTTGAGCCCAGGAGTTTCAGGTTGCAGTGAGCTACGGTGATGCCACTGTACTCTACCCGGGGCGACAGAGCAAGACTCTTGTCACAAAAAAAAAGTTCTTTTCTCTATCCCTCTATATTCTTCAAAATGAAAAAGGAAGCCAAAAACTTGAAAAAACTAAAAAGACTTCGCTTCCTATCGCACAAAAGTAGTGCTTTTAAAAAGCTGTTTCTGTAGTATAAAAGAGGAAATAGAGAAAACAAAAGATTGTTAATAGCAACCACCAGTCAGAAGGCAAAAAAGACCATGCCAATGGCTCACATCTCTTATATTGCTTCCTGATATAACAGTTTTCCTATTGATTCTGATTATAATCTCAGGATGTCCAAATTTACTGATCTCACTATGGAAAACCCCAGAGAACAGCAGTTAGCACAACTGGAGAGCTCACTAGATCAGGAAGGAAAAAGGAATCAGTTGGCAGGAAGTGGTGCTTATCTAAAAACGTAGAACATCTTTAACACTAATATTAACACTGTAATTCCACAGCAATTTAATCTGAAGCTATCTTTGCATTCCCTTGTATTATTTTAATATGTATTACTAAAATTCCCACTCTTTTCTTTGTTTTTCTTTTATATTTGCATTTTATTTCACAACTTTATTTGCTACTTGATCAAGTGTTAGAAAAAAGCAACAGCTTATACAATATCACAATGCAATTGAAAAGTCAAGTTTTCCATAGTTCAGACATGTTAATTAAATTCTAATTTTAGCCAACAATAAAGATGAAAAGACAAAAATCTTTTAGACTGTTCTTAAACTGTTCAGTAACATGCAGTTTACATAGCAAAGAAAAGGTCAATGAAGTAACACCTTTCACTGACCTCTGGAACGAGTACTGTAGATTTTACACAGAGGAAACTTACTAAGCACAAACTTTATTTCACAAGTTTTTTGGTTTTTGTTTCTTTGGGGTTTTTTTGGAAGTATCATGATCACTGTATTTTCCAGGAAATTCCTGAGGAAATACATGTCTTGGCATATATAAACCCACTGGTTATATTCTGTGACAAATTCTATTTATATCAAAATTAGGGTACAAGTTAGGTTATGGATCATTTTTTGAGCTGAGTCGGGCTAAGTGCCCGTCCCAAGGTTCCAGTATCCTTAGTGGTATCCCTCACCTTTCCTATGCTAATGGACTTAATACCACACTGACCCATTCCTCTGCTTTTTTTAAAAAAAGTCAAGTTCAAAGGATATCCAGAAGAATACCTGAATAATGAAAAGGTACATGTGGGCACACCAACATAAATTCTCACCAAGTAGACTGTGGCTGGCAAAATCTTAAATTCACACCTGAAATACACACTTTATACTTCTCCAGACTCTGCCCCAAACAAATTGAAACTGTAAACCAACAGCTGATTGATGGATGGATAATTGCTAAGAGTCTCAACACACGCCGAAGGGCGGGGGGCAGAAAGTAGCTTAGAAAGTCTGCTCTCCAGCTAAACTGCAGAATGAGAGAATTTAGTGTATTTGCACAAGAAAAGCATTACAACGCAGAGGAGGAGGTCACTTGGGGTTGGACAAATCCTTAGAATATGCCAAAGGAATAACCCCGATTCTGTGGTCATCTTGTAATAATTCCTAATGAGAAAGGGCCAACTCAAGATAAACTAAGGTCGGGCTTGAGAATTGTCCTCACTTTTCCTGCCCGCCCCCTTCGGCAGGCGGCCCCAAGCTCCCACCAGAATCCTTTGGGAACGTGCCGAGCTGGGGGAGCAAAGAAAGGAGCCATCCTCGTGCAAGCAACCACCTGTGCGTGGTGGAGACCCCCGAGAGGGAGTTCTGTTTAAAGTGGAAAGCAGCCCTGTGAATGGTTCTCCGAGCCCAGGAGAGACACCGGCTACTCACCCAACTCCACTGCCCCTTATGCCCGGTCTTCAGCCACCTCCGAGCTGGAGGTCACCCCTCCAGAGACCTCCGCCCCCAGACCCCGATCTGCACCCACACCCAGCAGTCCCCAAAGCTCGCTTCTCGCTCCTCTGCTTGACAGCTGCTCTGCCGCCACCAGGCAGCCCCAGCTTCCTCAGCCCGGGTTGCCCAAACCAGTCTTCTGGCCTTGGTGGCGCCCCAGGCCCGCGGGATTTAGGGATCAGGATCAGGAAGGGTTTGTTCCAATCCCCTCTCCCTCTCAGCGTCCTGGGCTCACCTCCCCGGCAGCTTAGCGCTCCTCTTCCAAAACTGCTTGCTGTTCTCGGCGGCCATTGCCTTGGCCCGGGGAAGGCCTGTAGGCGGGCCAGTGGGGGCGCCCGGCGAGATGCCCCCAGGACCCCTCAATCTGAGGGCCAACCCAGGCCGCTTCCCCGCCGCCGGTCACCCGCTCCCAGCTCCTGTGGGCGCCATCTTGGATGTGGGCGCCCTCCAACCCAGCGCCGCTGCCATTGGTGGGCTGCGCAGGCCCTGGACGGGAGACCAATCGGGAGCCGGAATCCTGCAGGCCGCTGAAGCTAAGCGGCAGCGTCAGGGGCTGGGCACTCAGGTGGGTCGGGAAGGCGGAGCTTGGGCGAGCAGGGAGGCGGGGCTGAAAGTTCCTACCCTCGGGAGCGAAGAAGCAGGTAAAGATAGGGACCTATAGGAAAGAGGAAAGAGGACTGTTTTCTTTGTGGGAAATGAAGTTCCTGAGTCTAATATTTTTTGGAAGGAGAGAACAATATGTATTTATATATATAAATCTTTGACCTAAAAGTAAGGACCCTTGTGTTGGTTGTGGCCCATTTTTAACATCTCTCAACTCAGTGACAATTTGGTTATTACCCTCCCGTTCCTTGTTCCATTTAGATCCTGATTTGTTTTTCTGTGAAGGAAGATCGGTAGAGATCCGATAGCCCAGACTTGCTAACTGTTCAACACGTGAGTAACAGTTGGTTCATCAAAGTCTCCCCGTGCTCTGTTAATTGAAACTATTGAAGGACTTGTGCTATGGGTGAAATTCAAATGCTCTAACCGCTGTTTCAATCCGTAACTCTCACTTTATGGCTGTGAGAACCCAGATGCTGACAGTCTTAAGGAAATGTTCTTACTTTATCCACACAATTCAGAATACTAAGTGCCCTTTCTTTTGAGGACATAGTATATATCTCCATGGTGTGAACCACAAAAATTAAGGATGTACGCCCCCAAACATTCTTAAACTTCCTTTATTAATCTGTTATGAATCTTTCACCCTTGAATTTATTTTCAATCTTTCACTCAGAATGACATTTAGTATTAGCATTTTGAATCCTTTGAGTGTTTCGTCAGTGTTTTTTGCTCTTTTTGAGTTTCTGTGGTTATATTCCACAGTGAATTGGAGGGGGAGGAAAGCAAGCACCATCCAGGTAGTTTTTGTCCCAACAAAGGACTGTTGAGGTGGGCTGGTTGTCCACTCCCCCACCTCACTTACTGCTACCACATGTCCTTCCACATATTGGAGAATACTTAAGGATCCCCTGTCTAAAGAAGGGCCTTCTTTTATATGTCCTCCAATGGCCTCTTTCTACATAGACATTACCCTCATTTTCAAGCTTCTTTTTCCTCTAATTTTAGAATTATGGGATTGTATGAAAGGGCTGTTTTACTCTCTCTGAGTCTTTCATGCTTTTATATCCTTTCATCTTATCTTCTTTATGGGCATTTAACCCATCAAACAAAAGCTCTTCTGTCCTTTTAATCATTTTACCTGCCTTTCTCTAGCTCTTCTTTTACTTAGGATGCAATGACCAGCACTGCACACTGAGCCCTAAGAGGTGTGTCATGAGGTTTTATTGAGGCTGATATTTTGCCTTTATTCTGGACAGCCAAAACTTTTGCTGGCCTTTTGGACTTTAGAAGAGCTGATGTCTTGAAGGAATCTACAACAACTTCTACAGATTCCTCACCTTGGTGGCAAATGGCATTTCAGAGTTCATTGTCTTAAAGGTGTCATCCGAATTATCTTCCTCTATGTGAGCTGCCTTATACTTGTCCATGTGGCAAGACATTTTCCAGTTTACTCACACAGCTTTAGAAATGTTCCAGAAGATGCTCCCTATTGACTTGACATTTTACTATGTGGAAAGCAAAGTATAATTAGTGTACCTAGAAATGTCTCAAAGTATTCCTTTTTCTTAATCGTTTATGAAATGTTAAATAACACTGATTCCCAGGGGATGCTGTTTACATTGCTCAACCCAGAGAAGCCCTGTTATTCCTACCTTAGTTTTCTACATGTAAGCCAGTTTCCCATCCAAGATTTTAAAAATTCACTTTAGTTGCCTGGTGATAACTTTTTAAACAGTATTTGATAGGGACGTCAAGATTGTTAGACCCTTTCTCACCACCACCGCCAAGACCACCCTAATCTAAATCAACCACACACACCCTTACAGCAACCTGTTATTAGGCCTCCCTGCTTCCACTCTTGCCCCCAAGAGTCCATTCCTCACAGAGCAGCCAGAGAGAACCTTTTAAAATGTAGATTGCATCATGTCACACCTCTGCTCAAAACCTTGCAATGGCTTCCATCGCACTTGGCATAAAACTAAGCTCCTTATAGACCCTACATGATTTGGTTCCACTTACCTCCTCAGTCTCATCTAATTCCGTTCTCTTCCTTGACTAATCTGCTCCAACCACACTGATTGGTCCTTTTGCTCTTCTTTAAACAGGCCAAACATGTTCCTACCTCAGGGCCTTTGCATTAGCTGTTTCCTCTTCTTGGAATTCTCTTCCCCCTAATAATCTGGATGGCTTGCTCCCTCATTTCTTCTGGGTATATTCTGAAATGTCTTCACCTTGGAGAGGCCTTCCCTGAACACCCATCCTAAATCCAGGCTACACCACTCTATTTTTCTTTAAAGCACTATCACTATTAGCCATATTATGTACTTGTTTGCTGTCTGTCTCCATTCCCTAGAATGTAAACTCTACTAAGGCAAGGACTTTGTCTGTTTTATTCCCTGCTGTATTCCCAGCACCTAGAATAGTGTCTGGCATATAGTAGGTGCTTAATAAATATTTACTGAGTGACAGAATGAGGAATATAAACATTTCTTGTCTTTTTGGTTCTGTGTTGTTTATACATATTTTTTGTTAGGAAAGGTTAAAGAAACAATGTTTCCCAACCCCTAGTAGGATGTGTCCGCTTTACCAAAGATTCTATAAGCTTGTCTATACTCTTGATTGAAGAACACTCTTCATCTCTTGAGAAAGATTGTCTTCTTCAAACCTTTTTGCAGCTTCAGAGGACTGTACCTGCACCTAGAATGAAGAGGAAGGAGGCCGCCCACCTAGCCAGGTTATCAGTTGGTCAGTTACCAGCAAAGGGGTGATAGCTACAACAGTCAGGTCACCCTTACACCAAACTTTGCCCAGCTAGAGGTGACAATCATAGGTTTAGGGTTACCAAGGGGTCCTTGGAGCCCTTTTGATGAAGGGCTTTCATGGCAGGCACTTAGTGGTCCACTAGACCAGTGCTGCTTATACTTTGTTGCACATGCAAATCACTGGGGGTTATGCTAAAAGGCTAGATTCTGATTCACTAGGTCTGAGGTGGAGCCTACAATTCAGCATTTCTAGCAAGCTCCCAGGTGACACTGATGCTGCTAATCCATGGACCTCACTTTATAGATCTTCTGTTACTAGCATGGTATGGCCCATGATCCTTGAACTTATCTCAAGGGTTTGATTATTTCGAAGCTGTAAGTAGAGCACTCCCAATGTTGTCTGCCTGCAAGTGTTTACTTTTCTCTCCATCTTCATTCAAAGGGGAGTAAAATAACTTGGGGCAAAGTTGAGTTAAAGGAATGAGTTATGCCTGGGTTGAATGTAGACTCAAAAGAGCTGGGCATATCCCAACCTGCTGAGAAAGTTTCATGAAAGAGGTAAGTAGAGACGGGACAGGAGAGGAAAGAGAAAGACCTGAAGAATAGTAGGGAGGTCGTTTCAGAGCAGGAGCTCCAGTGGGAAGATAAAAATAGAGAAAAAAGCCTTTGGACTTACAGAGAGTTCACTGACAGACTTTAACCTCAACAAAGGAGTGGAGTGGAAGGAAGTAGACACTGTGAGGAGAGAAAGGGAGGGTTAAGACAGTAAAGCAAGAAGCAGCCCTCAGAGCACATTGCACAATGTTGGACCACCTGAGAGATGGTGAGGTCAAGCTGGGATTTACATGCAAGACAGCTTTTTTAGTACCTAAACAACCATTAGGAAGAGCCAAATGACAGAGATCAGTTACCTTAAAGAAGGCAAGGGCATAAGAAAAAAGGCAAAGGGGTAAGAAAAGACTGAAGATGCAAGAAGTTATTGGAGTAGAGAGAGGAAGAAAAAGTGGTTAGAGTTTGTGGTGAGAAGGGAAAATTAGGTATTTCATTCCTAGGAATTTATTCTAATATAAATCAAAAGGAAGGGGGGAAAACTCTGTGTTCAAAGATGTTCTTTGCCTTGTAACCAATAATAAATTAGGGGGAAATGAAAAGAATATAAAGGTTTAAACAAGGCAGTTACACAAATTATGGTGTGTAGTTTGTAAACTTGAACCATATTATACCATTAGAGTCTGCAAATTTGAATGCCACATAGCACATTGAAAAGGCATATGAAATGATGTACAGCAGGGAAAAAGTAGAATGCAAAATATCTTTGCCTGATTTCAATAAAAATACATGGATTTTGTCAAAGACTAGAAGAAAATACGGAAAAATTAAGCAAATTTTGGTAGATGATAGAATTATACATCTTTTTACTTCTGAAAATTTTCTTTAATATTATCATATTTTTAATATTATAAAATATATGTCACACAATAAACCAGAGGTTGGCAAACTTTTTCTATAAAGGTCTAGATTGTAAATATTTTAGGCTTTGCCAGCCATATAGTCCCTGTTGTAGCTATTCAATTCTGCTGTTGTAGCATGAAAGCAACCATAGGCAATATGTATAATAAATAAACTAGCATGGCTGTGTTCTAATAAAGCTTTATCCACATTGAAATTTGTACTTTATGTAATTTTCATATATTATGAAATATTCTTTCACTTTTTTCAACAATTTAAAGATGTAAAAAACCATTTTTATCTCACAGGCCACCTAAAAATAGCACACCAGACTTGGCCCACAAGTGGTAGTTTGCCAACCCCTGCAATAAATAATAAAGAAAAAATAACAAATAAGAAAAATATTAAGAAACAAAAAAATCTTAAAATATAATTAAAGTCCCATTTTTGTCCCTCTCTGATCCCATTCCCCTCCCTCTCTCTGGTGGAAACCACGATCCTGAGTTACATGTTCAGCCTTCCCATGCATGTTTCAGACTTTTACTACATATGTGCGTATCCATAAACAACATGTTTTTCATATTTTGAAACTTTATAAATAACATCATACTGTACATATGTTTCAGCAACTGGCTTTTTTCACTCAACATTCTGTTAATACGTGGAGCTCAAGTTTATTCATTTTAGCTGCAATATACTGTTCCATTATGTGAATATTCCTCAGCCCTCATTTCTGGTTATTTTTATTTTGAACACTGCTTGGTCAGCATTCTTTTACACATTTTGGGAGTCAAAATTTTCTCTAATGTAATTTTTTCAAATTACAGTTTGTCAACTGTCTTACTCTGGCTGCTGTAACAAAATATAAATTGGGTAGGTTATATCCCAGATTGGATAGCTTATAAACTACAGAAATTCATTTCTCACAATTCTGGAGGCTGGGAACTACAAAATGCCAGCAGATTTGGTGTCTGGTGAGGGCCTATTTCCTGGTTCATAGATGGCACCTGCTAGCTGTGTCCTTACATGGTAAAAAGGGCAAGTAATCTCTCAGGGGCCCCTTTTGTAAGGGCACAAATCCACCTTCATGTTCTAACCACCTCCCAAAGACCCTTCCTCCTAATAACATCACACTGGTGATTAAGTTTTTTAAACCATGAATTTTGACACCAGCATTCAGACCATAGCATCAACCATTAGTGAGATGAAATTAACTTAAAGTTCTGGACCTTTAATGAAATAGAATAGACAGGAATAGAAAAGTTCAGAATGTGTTGCAGGTATTGCTTTACAAAATTTGTTTTCCAGCTTTTTACACACTTACACACACGTGTGTGTGTGTACACATTTGTGTGTGTGCTTGAGATAGATGTGATTGGTTGTAATGTAAAATATATTTCTCAATAAGAGGTTATGGTCAGAAAGTTTGAAAACCACTGCTTTCGAGTACAGTACCTAGGAATACCTAGGAAAGGCATTGCTAGATCACGGAACATGCATAACGTCCACTTTAATAAATATTGCAAAATGTCCTCCCAAATGGTTTTTCCAATTTATATTCATCCTCATAGTCATGAGTGTGAGTTTCTATTGCTCCACATCCTCACCTATAGTAGGGTTTTTTCATGGCATGTTAAATATATCATACACACAAAAGAATATATAAAATTAATATGTACAGTTTGACAAATAACGTTTGTACTCATGTACCTTCTCCCCACACTATACAATAGGACATCACCAGTACCTTAGAAGCCTCTTGGGGGGTCCCTTCCTATGAGCATCCCCCTTTTTCTCCCTTTCAGGTGTAACCACTGTGGAGAATTTTGTATTAATCATCCCCTTGTTTTTCTTTATACTTTCCACCTATTTTTTTTCCCACCTATGTTTTTAACCTTAAATAATATATTGTTTATAGTAAGGATGATATTGTTATTCTACCTATTCTTCTGTTGCCTGCTTCTTTTAGACAATAGTATGGTTTTGGGATTTATCCATGTTGATGAGTATAGCTATAGTCACTCAATTTCACTGCTGTATAATATTCCATTTTATAAATACCACATTTTATTTATGCTACTACTGATGAACATTTGGTTGTTTCACATTCTATGCCACTGTGAATTCTGCTGCTGTAAACATTCTTATCCATGTCTTCTAGATAGTGTTTCTCTAGGATATTGATGTAGGAGTGGTATTGCTCGTCTAGGGAATATGCATATATTCAACTTTGCAAAAAATTGCCCAATTGTTTTTCAAAGTGGTTGTACTACTTTCGACTTCCACAGAGGATGACAGTTCTATTTTCATTTCCTATAACATGGTTTGAACAGTAAATATTAATAAAAATGAGGAGGGGAGGGTTCAGAGTCAGATCCTAAAAGAAGAACAAAATTGGATTGAACAGGAAGCAGAAAAGTAGAAACCTTAATCTCTGTTCAGTCACATACAAATCTTTCTTCCTTCCTTTCTCTGGTCATAAATTTATACATAGTACCAATTGAAAATGTACAAATGGGTATATAGCGGGTTGAATGGTGGCCCCCCGCAAAGGATATGTCTACATCCAAATCCCTGGGATGTTATCTTATTTGGGAAAAGGGTCTTTACAGGTATAATTAAGTTAAGGATTTTGAGATAAGATCATCCTGGACTACTTGATTGGGTCCTAAACCCAATGACAAATGTCCTTATAAGAGAGAAGATACAGACAGAAGAGAATGAGGCAATGTGACCATAAAGGCAGATTGGAGTTTATATGGATGCTGCTACAAGCCAAGTAATGCCTGGGGCCACCAGAACCCAGAAGAGGCAAGAAAGGATTCTTCCCTAGAGCCTTTGGAGGGCACGTAGCCCTGCTGACACCTTGATTTTGGACTTCGAGCCTCCGGAACCATGAGAGAATAAATTTCTGTTGTTTTATGCCACTAAGTTTGTGGTAATTTAGGCTGGGTGTGGTGGCTTACACCTGTAATCTCAGCACTCTGGGAGGCCAAGGCGGGAGGGTTGCTTGAGCTCAGGAGTTCGAGACCAGCCTGAGCAAGAGCGAGACCCTGTCTCTACTAAAAATAGAAAAATTAGCCTGGCATCATGGCGCATGCCTGTAGTCCCAGCTACTTGGGAGGCTGAGGCAGGAGCATCACTTGAGCCCAGGAGTTTGAGGCTGCAGTGAGCTATGATGATGCCACTGCACTCTAGCCTGGGAGACAGAGCAAGACTCTGTCTCAAAAAAAAGAAAGGGTTTCCTTCAGTGGTCTGAAAATAAAGAAAAAAAAAAAAGGGGGGAATACCATGAAGGTGAGAAAGGGGCAAAAAAAATACCGCTATGATTTTGCCTCAGGTTGGCCTCAGTTCACTGCACCACATCATGGCCAGAGTCTGTAGACAGAAATTAATTCTTCCATCCAGCTGGCTGTTACTGAGCAACTACTATATTCCAGGCACCAAACTATATTAAGAGCTGTAGCTGGGTGTGGTGGCTCACACCTGTAATCCCAGCACTTTGGGAGGCCAAGGCAAGAGGATTGCTTGAGGCCAGGAATTTAAGACCAGCCTGGGCAACATATTGAGACCCTGTCTCTACAGAAAAATTAAAAATTAGCCAGGCATGGTGGTGTGTGCCTGTAGTCCCAGCTACTTGGGAGGCTGCAGCAGAAGGATCCCTTGAGCCCAGGAGTTCACGGTTGCAGTGAGTTATGATTGTGCCACTGCATTCTAGAAAAAAAGAAAAGCTGTGAACATAATCTTCGCCTTCAACAAGTATATTCTCTAGTGGCAGAGTCAGGCTAGTAATAAAGCAGTACGAGAAGTGATAAAAAAAATACAGGTGTGTACTATGTCCTAAGAAAACACAGAGTGGAGTGTGGTCCTCTCTGCTTAGGAAGCTGGGGAGGGTCTTGAAGGATGAGTAGGAGTTTACCAGGTAGAAAGGGAGGGAAAAGCAACCTAGGCAGAAGGATAAAACATATGTGGAACTACGGAGGTCTACAAGAGAAGTTACATTTGAGAAAACATGTAGGAGATGCTGTCGGTGCCTTACCCACATCCCTCGACCTCTTGGTGTGCCAAGTGCATCTCTTTGCCTGAAGGCTTTTCCACCAACTCCCAAAAGCTACAGAAAGCCATGCTGTTCACACTCATGGCATACTGGAGATGCCTAGGAGTTAACTCCTTCTGGAAGCATCCCTCAACCAGTGACTCTCAGAAGTAGTTGGATAAATACTCCAGCTCCTTCAGCACTTAAGTAGGATAATTCTGAGGTGTGTGTTTCCCAGAGTTTCTTTACAGGATTCAGCTCCTGTTGTCCATTGTGGTAGTTGGCTTAATAGCTCACCCTTTATTGACTGCCTTCTCCTATATCACTTCCACCTCTTCCCCATGGGTGTTTCCATCACATGTTTTCACTCACCCTCTTGCCACTCTTGTGGCAATAGGTAGCTGGTAAACATGATTCTTCAGCCTTCTCCATAAGTCTATGAGCTATGATTTTTCTTCTTAAATCAGACAAGAGTTGGTATCTGTTGCTCACTCTAACACAGATAAAGACTAGAGGTGAATTAGAGAGAAACACAGGGTCAAGGGAGAAATTGAGGTAGGAGGGTCTTTGGCATGCTTATAGGCAGAGAATTGGAGGCATTCACCATGAGAAGAGCATGCCCTGGGGAGCTACTCGTCCAAGGAGGGTAAGAGACACATGAAGCAGACAAAAACCCAAACTGAAGCCTGGAACCCACCCCCCAGCCAACCTGCAGCCTGGAGCATGAGTGAGAAAAACAGAGGCTTGTAGTTTTAAGCCACTGAATGTTGTATCATTATTGTGGCAATAGCTGAATGAATTAGGAGTGAATTAAGGGAGAAGTAGAAGAGAAAAGTGAGCTAGGAGTACACTTTCAAGAAGCTTAGCTGTGAAGAGAATGAGAGGCTAGAGGATACCCTCCTTCTCCTTTTCCTCCTCCTCCTTGTCACTATTGTTCTGTTTTGGTTTTTTAGATTCCCATGATTTAAACCCCTTTCCCACATACGGAGAATTTCCCATTCTATGAAACTTTGTGGGAAGCAGAGCCCCCCTCCCAGTATTGTAGCTGAAAATGCCAGCTACTCACTTTCCCACCCTCCCTGTTAACTAAGTCATGGGCACATGTCATAGACTCTGCTAAATAAAATGCACCCACCCTAGACCTTGAATCAGGAGGAGCTTGTGACATAAAGAAGCAGAAGCAGAAAAGAATCCATTCTGTTGGTGGGCAGTGCCAGTCATGGCAGCAACACCCAGTTTGGGAAAATAGCTGTGGCAGCATCAACATTCGGGATCTGGTGCTAGAAGATCATAGTACTGTCTAGTAACTATGGAGTCAAATGCTCATCAGTGGCAGTAGCAGTGTCTTCAGTGACCCAGCTCTGTGGTGTGACGTTGGCCACCACCCTGTAGGGAAAGCCTCTGAACATGGTGCAGTAGATTGATTACATTCACGGTCTCAATTCTTCACTTGAGGGCCGTAGCTTCTTGGACCTTCCCATTCTGACTCTGGGCTCACCCTTGTGACTTGCTTTGGTCAATGGGCTGTTAGTAAACATACAAGCAGAGGCTTGAAAAGCACTTGTGTGACTGGGCTTGCCCTCACTGTCACCCTCTGCCATTGCCATTAGCACATGTCTGGGCTAGCCTGCTGGATGATGAGAGACATGTGGAACTAGGCCAGGTCTCCCTGACTTAGCCCAGCTGAGCCCATCCTAGATCAGCCAACAGCCAGATGAGCCTCAGACATATGAATGAGCTCAGCCAAAATCAACAGCGTTGCCTGGCCAACCAACAGTTGACCCCAGACACTTAAGTGAGTCCAGCTGAGATCAGCCCAGCTCAGCGCAGCCCCAGATAACCTGAACCACACAGATTTGTGAACTAAATACATGTTCATTGTTATGTGCCTCTGAGGTTTTAGGGTTGTTTATGTGGCATTATTGTGGCAATAGGTAGCTGATAAACATGATTCTCTGGGCTTCTCCACAAGTCGATGAGCTATGATTTTTCTTCTTAAATCAGACAAGAGTTGATATCTGTTGCTTACTCTAACACAGAGGAAGACTGAAGGTGAATTAGAGAGAAACACAGGGTCAAGGGAGAAATTGAGGTAGGAGAGACTTTGGCATGCTTATAGGCAGAGGATTGGAAGCAGTTGTGTTTGTTAGGATATAGGTGTGGCTGCAAACATGACGGAAGTTTACAGTTGTTCTCTCTCATGTGAAAGCCAAAGCTGGTGTGGCAGTTCTGCTCTGTGAAATGTGCAGGGGCCTAGGCTCCTTCTCTGTTGCTCCACGCTGTAAGGACATGGTGGTTCAAGATGGTCCACTTGGTCCAACATAGCTCCCTACCACATTCACATTTTAGCCACTGGGATGAGAGAAAGGGAGAATATGACCTTTCTCCTTAATACCTGATACTTACTTCCATTTCTTCCCCTTTTGGCTCATTCTCAGAAATTGGTCACGTGGCCACACTCAGCTGCAAGGAAGGCTGGGAAATGTAAACCTTATTCTGGCCGACCATGTATATATCTAAGCACTCTGTTTCAGTGGAAGGGGAAAACAGAGTAGTAGAAGTCCCTGATGTGTTAAAGGAGAAGAAGGAATAATTAATGGAACAAGATCTCTATGGTAAATTTATTTACCATTTAATAAAATGGTAATTTTAGTAGCCATTTCTTCCCTTCTTTCTTGTTAAAGGGGCTCATTTTTTGCAGGGATGGGGCAACTGTGTTTCTGGTCTGGGCATAAATCATGATTTGTCTGCACCAGTTATGGCAACCCCATTCTGTTTTGCCAGGACCTTGCCTTCCCAGCCTCCCTTGCAGCTATGCATGGCCGTGTGACCCAGTTCTGACCAATGAGCCATGAGGGAGGACTGCTGGGGGTTTCTGGGAAACGTTTTACTTCCTATGAAAGAGGCAAACATGGAGGAGAGCTTACTGGCACACTCCTGCCTGGGATACTAGTGTGAGGCACTGTGGCAGTCAGCTTACAACCACAAAAGAAAGGCCAACAGAAATAATGATGCCAGCCTAGAGCCCTGACACCTTTTTGAGGATCTGAATGACCTTGAGGGATGAGCCAGGTGGAGGAGGGAAGAAAAGATATTTGAGGAAGTAAGAATACTACATACATGAGAAAGAATGCTCAGAGACAACCCTGGAAAGTCGGATCAGAGTCAGACCATGAGGACTTTGTATACAGTAGTGTGATTTGTTGTTAGAATGACCTCATTCTGAGTTGGGGCTGGTTTCCCTGCTGATTAACCACCAAAGCATGACAGGCATTTTCTCTTTGTTGGTTTAAGAGGACTGCCCACTTCTTCCCTGGAGAGGTAAAGGAGTTTTGTTTTGGAACATCTAGGCTCTTGAAGGCAAAGATGTAGATTATGTGGGTGTGTAGGGAGTATTGATTTGAAAAGTTGAGGGAGGAGGGAATGGTTCCCAGTCCACTACAGCAAGTGGGACTTCCCTACCTTTGAAGAAATAGACAGGTGGTGGGTTATGCCCACTCTGGGGCATGTATTTGACTTCCTCACAGACCATGGGGTGGCAGAATGTCTGATGGGTTCACTGGGTGGGCACTTGGCTGGGGACTGAGCTCTAAGCTATAGCCTTTAGGGCTATCAGCAGTGGGACCACTGAAGTTTGGACATCAAGCCCCTCACAGTGACCACACTGGCCTAAAGTCCAGAACCCCCCCTGAGATTCCAAGATTGTTTGAACTTGAGAAAGGTGAATGGGCAAAAAAAAAAAAAAGAACTAGGATTTCTTCCTAACTCTCTGAGAAAGCAGGCTGAGTCAGATTTTATATTATACTTTTAAAATAAAGATAATAAAGCCATTTCTTCCATTACAGTGTTCAGTTGAAGTGCAAATTAATACTGTGGTATATAAAGCCAGGAGAAAGAGAGTGAGAAGAGGTCATAAATTATCTCAGTAGCTTTTTTTTTTTTGAGACAGAGTCTTGCTCTGTTGCCCCAGGTAGAGTGTGGTTGCATCATCATAGCTCACTGCAACCTCAAACTCCTGGGCTCAAGCGATCCTCCTGCCTCAGCCTCCCAAGTAGCTGGGACTACAGGCACACATCAGCACACCCAGCTCATTTTTCTACTTTAGTAGAGACAGGGTCTCACTCTTGCTCAGGCTGGTCTCAAACTCCTGAGCTCAAGTGATCCTCCCACCTTGGCCTCCTAGAGTGCTGGGATTATAGGCCTGAGCCACTGCACCCGGCCAATATTAGTTATTTTTAATAGTATAATAGGCACCCTCAAATCCTCCACCCAAAATAAAATTAGGATCGGGTTAGCAATTTGCATCTGATCGTATGGTCTCCCTAACCCATTTCACTTCCTCCCATGGCCCAAGTTGATCATTATCCAGAACCCTGAGTTCATTACCCTTTACTTTCCTTTTTATACAGTTTTATAGTTGTATTGCATCTCTATATAGTCCTAATAAGGTGTGTATATAGTGTGTGTGTGTGTATATATATACACACACACACACACATATAGTTGTTTTTAGCTGTATGTCTTCTTTTAGTACTTTTTTCACTTAATTGCTAAGATTCTACCATATTGTTGTGTGTTGCTACAGTCATAGTCACTTATTTTGACAACCATTTAACATTCCAGCTGTGCAAATATGTAGCAGTTTATTCATCCTCAAGCCACACTTTATTGCAGTGCCTATTATGTTCTTATTGATTTTGTCTTTTCTGGTTATTAACTAGTCTAACTCTGTCATGTCCATGTTTGCTAATGGTTTTGCATGTGATTCTAGCAGTTTTCCTACATCCTTTTTAATGGCTGCATGATATTCTGAATCCTCTGCAAGACTTGCAGTAATACTTGCAAATGACTCGCCTTGTGTTGTGTGTTGTAGTTATCCACATTGGGCTACCAGGGAGAGGATGACCAATAAAGACTTTGACTTGATGGGGCTTGGTGCACACAGAATCCTTAGCTTCAGTGAGGAAGAATGGTGGGGCGAGAGAGGAGGCAGGAAATATCGGTTCATTGGTGAATATTTCCTTGTTTTGGTGACTTTTGCTTTCCTGGGCAACCTGGCCAATGTGGGAACTTGGATTATAAACACTCAGATAACCAGTATCCCCTGAACCTTGGCAAATTCTTTAGTACTCCTCCTGCAAAAGGTAGAATCTAATTCCTCTCCCCTTGAATGTGGACCAGCCTCAGTGACTCGCTTCTAAATAGAGTGCAGTAGAAGTGTTACTGTGGAACTTCTGAGACTAGGTTAAGAAGAGGTGACACCGCTCCCACCTGGCTTGCTCTTTTTGAGACACTCTGGGGAAGCCAATCACCAGGCTGTGAAGAAGCCCAAAGGAGACCACACAGAGACACCACATGGAGAAGCCCCGGTGGAGAGGAACTGAGGCACCCAACTGACAGCCACCAGCAGTCACCAGACCTGTGAGTGAGTCTTCCAGGAGAGGCCCCAAAATTCAGGGAGCAGTGACAAGTCATCCTGGATGTGCCCTGTCCAAATTCCCCACCACATGGAGAATTAAGCTGTCCACCTGTACTCTGTCCAAACTCCTCACCCACAGAATCCATGCACATAATAAATGGTTGTCTTATGCTACTAAGTTTTGGGGTAGTTTGTTTTGTAAATTAGTAAAAAAATAGTAACTGTTATACCTAATTTAAAGATGAGGAAGCTGAGGCCTAGAAAGAATAAATTCACAGTAAATGTTGAAGGTTGAAGCCAAGATTTGAATTCTGGCCTTTTTTTTTTTTTTTTTTAGAGACAGGGTCTCACTCTGTTTCTGTTGCCCAGGCTGGAGTGCAGTGGCACAATCATAGCTCACTGTAACCTTGAGCTCCTGGGCTCAAGCAATCCTCCCCACTCAGCCTCCCGAGTGTCTAGGACTACAGGTGCTGACCACCAAGCCTGGCTAATTTTTAAATTTATTTTTTGTAGAAACAGAGTCTCACTATGTTGCCTAGGCTGGTCTCAAACTCCTGGCCTCAAGCATTCCTCCTACCTCAGCCTCCCAAAGTGCTGGAATTATGGGTTTGAGCCACAATGCCTGGCCAAACTCTGGCCATTTGACTTGAAAACTTGCTCATCTTAACTGTGGCACCTCCCTTACAATTGCCTATCATCTGTTTCTTCCCTTGCATTTTCAGGATACCCATGGTCACTCAGAACATGACTAATTAACTCACTGCCACAACCCTGGGATTGACCTTGGAAAGGCAATGCTACCACCAAAAAAATACACACGCCAATGCCCTAAAAATAGCCCACTCAGAAAGAGAAAAACTGAGCTTCAGATTGGCAAATGAGATCTGCCCAAGAAATTTAAAAGTGTAGTTCAGGACCTAAAAAACAAAGAGTAATTTTAAATAAACAGTAACTACTTTTTTCAGTTAAAAAATGATGATGTTAGTAGAATGAGATAAAAGGATAAAAGCTCTTTCTTTTATAATATTTTGTTATATTAATAAATTTTTATTTTTCTACCTTTATTTTTCTAGCACAAGTAGTTTATTTAAAAGCAACATAAAGATATTGCTATAGTTTGAATGTTTTTGTCCCCTCCAAAATTCATATGTTGAAATGTAATCCCCACTGTGGTGGTATTAAGAGGTGGGGACTTTGGGGAAGTGATTAAGTCATGAAAGCTTTGCCCTTATAAATGGATTAGTGCTTTATAAAAGGGGTGGAAGGAACTAGCTTAGGTTCTCTTGCCCTTCTTCCTTCCGCCAAGTGAGGACATAGCTACAAGGTGCCATCTTGGAAGCAGAGAGCAGCCCTTACCGGACACCAATGCCAGTGCCTTGATCTTGGTCTTCTCAGGCTCCAAGAAATAAATTGTTGTTCTTTATAAATTACCCAGTCTGTGGTATTCTGTTATAGCAGCACAAACAGACTAAGACAGATATCTTTAATTCAAAACAATTAAAAGTGTTGCAAACATTCCAAGGTGGAATTGGAATCACTTCTAATTGTGTAGTATTTGAAATAATATATCAGCTCCAGAAAATTTCACAGATGAACAAAAAAGGCGGCTATCCCCAACTACTTCTCATGGTAATGATTTAAGCTCTTGGTTTAGACTATGACATAATTATCCAGCTGTTCTTACATATTGCCAGATCTAACTATTTCTGCATCTAAGAAGATACTGTATTTTTTAAAAAGTCACACCAGCATAAAGGGAGCCAGTGGAATTTATTTAATGATCTGGGCTTATTAGGAACTCATGAAAGAATTATATTTTCATAAATATATTTTTATTAAAATTGTGTGTGTACTAATAATATTTAAGCCGTATAATAAACCAGCATTCCTCTACTCCTTCCTCCCTTCGCCTATTCACACTTCCCACAGGCAACCACCTTCAATTCTTCTATTTCCCCTTCTATTTACCTCTTTGCCTCAAAATTATGTGCTTGTGCTGATATTTCTTTATTAATCATTTTTAAACATTATCTACTAACTTCCCATGAAGATAGATGTGACCTTCTTATCCCCTACACATGTACCTACTGCCTTTCCTCCCAAACTCCCAATATGATTGTATCATCATTAGTGGCTATATCAAGATTACAACTTCACAAGTACAAATGCTCCTCAATTTATGATGGGGTTAAGTCCTGATAAACCCATCGTAAGTTGAAAGTATCATTAAGTTGAAAATATATTTAATACAACTACTGAACACCATAGCTTAGCCTCACCTACCTTAAACATGCTCAGAATGCTTACCTTAGCCTACAGTTGGGCACAATCTTCTAACACAAAACCTATTTTGTAATAAATTATATGAATATCTCATATAATTTATTGAATACTGTACTGAAAGTGAAAAACAGAATAGTTGTATGGGCACTTGAAGTATGGTTTCAACTGAATGCATATAGCTTTCACACCATCATAATGCTGAAAAATTGTAAGTCAAGCCATCGTAAGTCAGGGACTGTCTGTATTGTTAATTGCAATGGTCCAAAGGAGACATGATGGTGATTGAACTATGATGGTAGCAGTGGAGATGGTGCTATGGTTTGAATGGATGTGCTCCTCCAAAATTCATATGTTATGACTTAAACCCCAAGGTGATAGTGTTAAGATGTGGGGCCTTTTGGAATGTGGTTAAGTCATGGGGCCTCCACCCTTGAGAATGGGATTAATGCCCTTATAAACAGATTCAGAGAGCTGCCTTTTGCCCTTCTACCTTCCACCATGTGAGGATGCTACAACAAGGTGCCATCTTGGAAGCAGGGAGAGCCAGCCCTGCTAGTGCTTTAATCTTGGATTTTCCAGCCTCCGGAACTGTGAGACATAAATTTCTGTTGTTTGTAAATTACCTAGTCTGTGGTATTGTGGTGTATAGCATGAACAGACTAAGATGGATAGGAAAAACAGTGATTCACAAGATAGGTGGGAGGGAAAGTTGATAGAACTTAGTGAGATTTTTTGTTTGTTTGTTTGTTTTTGTTTTTTTGGATGTAGAGGATGAACCAGAGGAAGGTTCATTGGGAAATGGGTAGATGGACGTTGATATATCATTTACTTAAATAAGAAACACTGGAGTAGCAGCAGATGGGAGTGGGGAATGGAAGAAATTATAAGCTCAGTTTGGGACATGTTGAGTTTCAGCAGCCCAAGAAGAGTTCCCAAATGGAGACATACTATTTGAACATTCTGGTTGAAGCTCCAAATAGAAGAACAGATTGGATTTGGGAGTCATCAGTGTAGTGGACATGGCAGTTGCCATCAGTGTAGATGGCAGTAGAACCATGGTGAGTTTACCTAGGGACAGAGTATAAAGTGATAAAAAGTGTCTTGGTCTATGCATTGAGGAAGGCTAACATTTAAGAATAAGCAGAAGGAAGCCAATAAAGGAGTTTGAAAAAGAGTTGCCAGAGGTGGAAGAAAAACAAGGTGAGTTTGGTGTCAGAAGCCAAGAGAAGATGCTTGAAGAGATAAGGAGTGGTCAACCAAAGTGACAAATGGAAGGTTCCAGAGAGGGCAGGAGCATGGGCAGATAACAGTAGGGTAGAGGAAGAAAGATGCTTCCTCATTGTAACAAAGGAAGGGGTGTGTGTGTGGAAATGGAGTTTGTGGATCTGGGGGCAGAGAGTTTGGACAAGTTGTTGCAGAGAACAGAAGAGGAAGTTACCAGAGAAGTGTAGTAGGATTTCCCAGCAGTGTTGAGAGCCAATTAAAATTGATGACTGTGAATTAATAGTATAAAACTGTCTCATAGGACCCATGGTCTAGATTATCCTTTGAAGTTTGGAAAAAGTATTAAAGAAAAGTAAAATAAAATCCATTATGGGCAAGAGCCTTTTGGAGGAGAGTTCTTCTGACTTTTGCTATTTCAGCATTTTGTTCTGTTTGCGTTCTTTAATCTATTTGTGTTCTTTAATTCTATTTGCATCAACGTGAGAAAATTCTATTTTTTGGAACAAGGCATCATTTTGTACCTGGTAATCAAATATATTACCCAAGAGTTAAGAATAAAGTTCTTTTCACCACCACCCCCAAAAAACTTATACAAGCAAAAAAGAAAATGCCTAATAGGGTGACTTTTCCTTCAGCTTTATACAGTTGCCCAGTTTCAGGTAGGGAGAAAGCAAATAATTAGGGTCATGCAAGCATGGGATTTTTGTCTGGGTCCTACCTCCAGAGAGTCTGATTTCAGCAGGTCTGGGCTAGGGGCTGAAATTCTATTAGTTTTTTTAGCTACGCAGTCAGGAAGACCTAGGAAGCAGGGGTTTGAGGAAGAATAATAGTCTAAAAATGGTAAGAAAATCCAGGAACAGGGCAGCCCCACCTCTTGAAAACAAAATTTACATTTCTCTCTAAGTTGGAAAAATATATATACTGAAGATAGAACACCCAGATAGTAAGAACTTTCTGTTGACTTCTTAAAAATTTAATGGAGTATACTGAGAGTGATTTAACTAGATTCTTGAATTGATTTGGCTTAATCCCACAGCCTAACTTAAAAAATCTTTGTATTGTTATGATGTTTTCACTTAAAATAAAAGTCATTGTTAAACTATGTTTTTAAAAAATTAACTTAATTTTTGTAACAAAACTGCCAAGTTGTAGAGAGGCAATTTACCCAGATCCAAAGAATTCAAATGCCATTCATGACTGTCGTAGGCAGAATTTCAGCCCCTGTATTAGTTTTCTAGGGCTGCCATAACATTGTACCACAGACTGGGTGGCTTAAACAACAGAAATTAATTTCCTCACAATTCTGGAGGCTAGAAGTTCATGATCAAGGTGCTGGTAGGGTTGGTTTTTTTCTGAGGCTTCACTCCCTATTTTGTAGATGGCTGTCTTCCCTCTGTGTGTGTTTGTGTCCTAATTTTCTCTTCTTATGAGAACACCAGTCATATTAGATTAGGTCCAACACTAATGACCTAATTTTAACTTAATTATTTCTTTAAAGAGCTTGTCTCTAAATACAGTCACATTCTGTGGGGCTGGGGGTTAGGTCTTCAACATATAAATTTTGAGGGGACACAATTCAGCTCCTAACAGCCCATATGCCTTTGCTTCCTGGTATCACACCTGTGAGTATGGCAAATGAGATTCTGCAGATATAATTAAGGTTAAGGAACTAAAGATAGAGAGATTATCCTCAGTTATCCAAGTGGGCCCAATCTAATTACATGAGCCCACAAAAGAAGAGAACTTTCTCCAGCTAGAGGCAGAGAATTACGGCAGAAGAGGTCAAAGAGATTCCAAGCATGGAAAGGTTTGATGCACGATTGCTGCTCTGAGAGTCCAGGAGCAAGGACTGAAAGGAGACCTCTGGGAGCAAAAGGCAGCCCTCCTCAGCTGACAGCCAGCAAGGAAATGGGGATCTCAGTCCCACAACTATAAAGAACGGAATTCAGCCAACAACCTGAAAGAGCTTGGAAGCAGATTCTTCCCCAGTGTCTCCCAAGAAGAGCCCAGCCAGCCAAGGATACCTTGATTTCTGCCTTTGTAAACCTGGAGCAGAGAAATCAGTTGTGTGTTGTATATTGAAGCAACCAGGAATTCTGACCTACAGGACTGTAAGATAATAAAGTTGTGTTGTTTTAAGCTACTAAGTTTGTGGTTATTTGTTACAGCAGCAATAGAAAACAAATTAACAGCCAACTGCAGAGTCAGCAAATTAAGGAAAAGTACTAGAAATTAAATCTACAGATGCTTTTAACTTAGAATGAGCCAAATAATAAAATGAATCTAATGAAGTTACTAGGAAAATTGAAAGTTGCTAGGGAGATGAGTCAGATTCTTCAAAGTCTTATGGAAGAATCAGAAAATTAGCAGAGCCACCTCCCACAGGGCAGGGGCTTTACTCTGTTCAGGTCAAGTTGGAGCTAAATTCTGAATGGTTGTTGGTAACTATGAATGATTCCTCTCCTGACAGGTAAAAAACTCTACATCTGGGTGTCTGAATGCATAAATAATACAAATACACCCACCTCCCCCAGCACTATCACAGAGGAAATAAATACATACAATTACAGCTATACTCATAAGACTGTTGTGAAACTCTAGCACAGCCTGGCACAAAGTAAGCTTTTACTAAATGTTTATTATTATTATTATTACCTCATTTCTTTTGACTGATATTTGCATGAGAAGTAAATATTTTAATTTGCAAAATTAAAGCATAATTTTCTATTGACTTTGTATATAACTTGAAAGAGATGTAATTCTGTAGGAAAAAAATGACCCAATACTAAGATTTTAAAAGTCACAAATAGGAATAAAGAAAAAAATCAACAATATTTTCATGTTACAGAAAATTTCCCATTTGCTCTACTAAAGCAAGATTCTCAAACTGTAAGGCCTTTCAGAGCCAGGCAGGTAAAATAAAGGAGTGAGGTTTGAGGGGTGTAAAGATAATAGGGAGTGGTGGAGACTATAGCAACAGGACAGTGTCCACCTGCCTGTAAGCATTTGAATTCAAATTCCTTAAAAGATCATGCTGTTCAAACAAAAGATATTTGAGGGCCATGTTGCAATTTTTTGCTCCCTGCATTTCTTGGTCTGCTCTGCTTTCCCAGGTTAAAGACCATTGCCTTCTCTTAGAGCAATCAAGAGCACACACTTAGAAGTTTTGCCGTACAGGAGGGAAGAAGAAAAGGAGGGAAGGGAAGAAAGGAGAAAAACTAGGAAAGGGAGAGATAAAAGAGAGAGGAACGTAATGGCCCTGAGAGTTACTGAGGACACATGACTAAGATGAGAGACAATGGAGGAAGAATTGCCAATATTTAGCAAGGGCCTGCTCTAATCAAGGCCTCACTCTAGTTAAGGCCATCTTTAGGAGTTGTGGGATGCATGGAATCTCCACGCTCAGTGAGCTCACAAATCTCTGAAACAGACAAGGTACAAATGGGCTGAGTGTTAAGATTGGTTTTGGAGCCAGAAAGATGTGAGTTCAAATCCTGATTTTGCTACTGAGCAGATGTACAGCCTTAGGCAAAATTAATTAGCTTCTATAACTCTTAATGTCCTAATTGGTAGCCATTAAGATGGTTATTATAAGTATAAAATATTTAAATAGCAATTTAAAATAATATAAAAGATATCACAAGACAATGCATGATTTATTACCAAATAATTGTAAAGACAATAGTGACCCTGAGATTAAAGGGAGATATCTCTTTATGAGGAGATGGTGAACAGAACCATAGACTCAGTGAGGTTACCATGTGGACAAGAAGAATCTGCTGGATTCTTCAAAAGAACAGAGTCAAGGGAGGTGCTAGATCCCAGTAGATAGCTACTTCCCATTAGATTTATTCAATAAAGAAGTTTAGGTAAGTATATTATGGTACAGGCTAAGCCATTGTAACGAAGAAACCCCAAAGACAGTGGCTTATTTATGATAAGAATTTATTTCTCTCTCAAGTAGCAATGATCCATGTGTGATAGGGTGCTTTCCACATTCAGCAAGAGCTTCCAAGTCTGGGTCAAAGATCAGTTCTGATGATAACTGAGAAACAGGAAGAAGGAAAAGGGAGGCGGTGAAAATACCCCTAATTCTGTTACGAGCAAGACTGTAAAGTGGTACACATCACTTCCACTCACAACCCATTGGTCACATGGCCACATAAAGCTTGCAAGAGAAGTTGGGAAATGTAGTCATTAGCTGTGTTGCCATGTGTCTAGGTAAAACAAAAAATAAGGGGGAAATGGATATTGGAAGAGAATTATTAGTCTTTGCCAGAGATAGACCAATGGGAGCCCAAAATTTTTAAGAGATTTTTAAGGAACAGAAAGAAGAAGTCTGTTGTCTGTTTCAGTTGAGTAGGAGGCAATGAACAAAGCAGGGCCAATTATGCCACAGAATGACACTGGTATGAGACTAAATTACATGTCTTTTTCCACCCTATTTTTTCCTTAGGGAACTGAGGTGTACAGAATTGGATTACTTATAATCCCAGGTCATAAAAAACAGTCATCATTAATACATATGGCTCACTTTTGTTCTTTTGTTTGCTAATTTATTTGTTTGTTTGAAACTATGACGAGCACTTGTGAATCCCTCATTCAACCCAAGAAATAGACTAACAACACCTCACATTTATCTATATGCCTCTGCCCTATCCCTGACCCCTGTACTTCAGAAGTAAGCGCTATCCCAAATTTCATATTTCTTATTCCTTTACTTTTTAAATAAAGTTTTATTCACGATGGCCAAACAATATATTATTTAATTTTAGTAGTTTTTGAATTTTACAAAAAGGTTTTCCTCATACTGTGTGCTCTCAATCTTGAAAAATATTTTAGCTGGGTGTACAATCCTAGGTGGGCAGTTATTTTCTTTTGCACAATTAAAATATAATTCTATCAGATTTTGGTTTCCTTTAGAAGTATAACCATTGGTCTCTTGAATAAAAAGACCCTTGGCTGCTTTTGAGATTTTCTTTTACTATGTGGTGGTAAACAATATCATATGTCTATGCATAGATTTCCTTTCATTGATCCTATGAGCAATCATTTAGGTTTCTTGAATCTGTGCATTGGTGTTTTTCTTCAGTTGTGCAAATCCTCAGCTAGTTTCTCTTTAAACATGCTGCCCCGTTCTTTCTTGTCTTTCTTTCTCTCTCTATCAGAACATCTTATATCCTTCATATCTCTTAACTTCTCATCTATATTTTCCATCTCTTTGTCTCCCTGTGCTACATTCTGGATAATTTCTCCTGACTTATTTTCTTTTCTCTCTCTTTTTTTTTTTTTTTTTGAGACAGTGTCTCATTCTGTCACCTAGGCTGGAGTGCAGTGGCATGATCACAGCTCAGTGCAGCCTCTAACTCCCAGGCTCAAGCAATCCTCCTGCCTCAGCCTCCTGAGCAGCTGGGACTACAGGCATGCACCACCATGCCCGGCTAGTTTTTAAAATTTTTTTGTAGAGACGGGGTCTTACTATGTGCACAGGATAGTCTTGAACTCCTGGCCTCAAGCGATCCTCCCGTCTAGGCCTCCTGAGTAGCTGGGACTATAGGCATATACCACACTCAGCCTCCTGACTTATTTTCTGTGTTTTGGTTAACTAATTATCCCTTCATCTGTGTCTAATCTGCTACCAATTATGTCCACTGAATTTTTAATTTCAGATATTGAGTTTTTCATCTCTAGAAATTCTATTTGGTCCTTTTTCAAATCAGCTAAGTCATTTTCTATGGCTTTCTGTTTCTACATATATTTTTAACTTTATCTTTATTTATTTAAATGCAGTAAACAAAGGAAATTCTGACACTTGCTACAACATAGATGATTCTTGAGAACATTATGTTAAGTAAAATAAGCCAGTCACAAAAGAACAAATACTATATGATTCCACTTATATGAGATACCCAGAGTAGTCAAAGTCATAGAGACAGAAAGTAGAATGATGGTTTCTAGGAGCTGAGGGAGAGGGAAATGGAAATTTGTTGTTTAATGGATACAGAGTTCCAATTTTGCAAGACGAAAAAGTTCTAGAGATTGGTTGTACAACAAAATGAATATACTTAACACTACTGAACTGTATACTTAAAAGTGGTTACGAGGGGTTAAGATGGGCCAGGCGCAGTGGCTCATGCCTGTAATCCTAGCAGTTTGGGAGGCTGAGGTGGGAGGATAGCTTGAGGCCAGGAGCTTGAGACAAGTCTGAGCAAGAGCAAGACCCTGTCTCTACAAAAAATAGAAAATTAGCCAGGTGTGGTGGAGCATGCCTGTAGTCCCAGCTACTCGGGAGGCTGAGACAGGAGGATCGTTTGAGCCCAGGAGTTTGAAGTTGCCGTGAGCTATGATGACACCACTGCACTCTAGCCCAGGCGACACAGTGAGAGACCCTGTCTCAAAAAAAAAAAAAAGTGGTTAAGATGGCAAATTTTATGTTATGTGTATTATACCACAATTAAAAGTAAAATAAAAATTTTATATAATGCAAAAAATATAGTAATCATAATTATTTTATAATCAGATATTCCTGCAGTTCTGTTTCTGCTATCTGGTGTTTCAGATGGTTCTCATAGTGCCTTGTTCCTTATGTGTTTGGTTATTTTTTACTATGTTTTGGTCATTGTCCCTGAAAAATTGCTGATGGAGATTCTTTGAGGATGAGGACAGCATAAAGGTGCAATCCTCCAGAGAGGATTTGAGTTTGCTTTTGCCAGGCACTTAGAGACACTTCTAGTTCAAGACTACTTTAAATGAGATTTATGACATAAAGTTTTTTTTTTAATACTTCATATAATTTAGGCTGTAAGTCCACAAAAAAAGCCAGCTATGGTTATAATGTCTCAAGGAGAGTTTTCTCCCCATTTACTCACCATAGTTAGTACTAAGTCAACTTTTCTTGGAATCCTCTGACAGAAGGATGTGGGGGCAGGTTTACTTCTGATTCACCATTATTCAATCATAGCCCTTTGGGGATCCATGACTAATATAGGGGATGCCTCCTAATAGACTCCCGCCTGGGTAGACCTTGAGCTTTGATTTCGTTCCTCTTTACCCTGCCAGGCCATCATAATGAAATTTGTGTCTGCCTTGATTGGCAAATGCCCCCCAGAGCAAAATTGATTTCCTCCCACCTGGTCACCACTTCTGTACTTTTAAGAATATTTAAAAATGATTTTATCCAGCATTTTTAGTCATTTTTAGCAGTGAGTTGGCCCAAATAACCTAACCAATCAGAATTCCCTCGACTTTATTTCCCATCTCATTGATTTCTGATCTTCTATTTACTTTCTTCCTCCTGCTTTTTCATTGTTCTGATTTCCCCTCCCCAATTTCTTGAACACTTACCTCATCAGTTCCTTTTCCTTTTCTGTTATAAGGCTAGTCTATTCTAAGGCTCTAACTTTTCCTTAAAGTATACCTTTCACTGTAATCCATAGGTTTTGATATACAGTAGAGGAGCGATTGCCCACGGCCAGTTGGGCTCCACCTGTCTTTCTCAGCTGCTCACCCCAGAGGCGCCCTGTGCTGCCTTGGTTATTCTCCTGAGACACCCGCACTGAGGCCTGAGCCAGTGCCGCCAGTTTCACCATCAGGGGCAGCAACGGCTGCCCAAGGCAATGCTAGGAGAGATAAGAGCATAATTTAAACCACCTTTTTATAACTCAGTGTTTTTTTTGGTTTTTTGGTTTTTTGTTTTGAGGGGTTTTTTTTGAGACAGAGTCTCACTCTGTCACTCTGGGTAGAGTGCAGTGGCGTCATCATAACTCACTGCAAACGCCAACTCCTGGGCTCAAGCGATCCTCCTGCCTCAGCCTCCTGAGTAGCTGGGACTACAGGCATGTGCCATTGAGCCCAGCTAATATTTTCTGTTTTGAGTAGAGATGGGGTCTTGCCCTTGCTCAGGCTGGTCTCGAACTCCTGAGCTCAAGGGATCCTCCTGCCTCCGCCTCCCAGAGTGCTAGGATTACAGGCATGAGCCACCGTGCTCAGCCTATAACTCAGTGTTTTCCAATACTGGCTACTTATGAAAATTACTAGGAAGTTTTGAAAAATACTGCTGCCTGGTTCCCTTCCAGAGAATGCTCTGATTGGTCTGGGGTGAGGCCTGGGCTTGGGTACTTTTTGGTGATGGTAATGTGAAGCCAGGGTTGAGAACCACTGCTCTAATTTATCTGCTTAATGCCAGACCCAGACTGAAAAATCCTCCCTCCTCCCCACTCCCAATCCATTTAAACCAGTCTTCCATCTTCCCAAGGCTGTTTTTTCCTGGTTTCCATATTTCTGTCTGTCGTTTCTCTCAGGCAGATTTGGGCTGGGAGGCAGAAAGCCTGGTAATTACCATGTTGGCAGGTTCTAGAAGTCTCCCTCATATTGTTTGTCTTCACAGGAGGACTCAGCATGAAACAGCAGCACTGGTGTGGGATGACTGCCAAAATGGGCACAGTGTTGTCAGGGGTCTTCACCATCATGGTCACAAATATGTACCTCATCTTTGAACAGCAGTACCTAGGCCATGGCAATTGCACTGAGATCAAACTGCGGGACAGGAGTACAAGCCACATAATAAATGACTATATCACCTGCTGGAGTTGGAACATTGTCCTTTTCCTCTCTCTCATCACCATCATCATCAGCTGCTTCCTCCTGTACTCAGTGTATACCCAGGTCTTCAAGGGTCTGGTGACATACATCATCTGGATCCTTTTCTATGAAACTGCAAACATCGTAATACAAATCATCACCAACAATGACGTCAGAGTCATTGGAGAGGTCAGAGCCGTGCGCTGGTTTGGCTTGGTAGCCCGTATACTCATGCACTGTTTCTGGATGTTCTTTGTGATCACCTACACCCATATATCCTACAAAAATCAGAGCCAGGGCAATATAATTTCCTACAACAGACGCATTTCTATGGCCGGTGGAGACTCTCCGCGGCGGAAATCAAAGATTATCAGCTTTATCCACCACTATAATCAGTAACGTTGGCCCTTTTCTTTCTCCTGAGAGGTAGTTCTCTCAGGTTCCCGTAGTTCTATTTCCATTTTTTTTCCCCGCTTTTGCTGAGAATTTCAGCAAGATAGACCCTACTGCCACTCTTTCAGAGAAGTGTGGAGAGAAAATGTGATTATAATCACAATTGGAACTTCCTGCTCCTTGAGGGTGTTTAGTTAAAGGACACTGTTATTTATCAAATCCTCCTTGAGTTCTGCCTTCCTTTTCTGGTCAGTACCACCTTATTGGTCAAAATGAAGAAGACAAAGAAATGAAATGAAGCTGAACTGCAGGATAGCAATCCACTTATCTTGGTATCTTCATAAGCCGTCAGCCCACAGCTCTCTGATTTAACCCTGGGACAAGCAAATCTGTATTTGTACCTCAGATTTTTGTAGCACAAAGCATACTGTTGACCTTGGGGTGGGTTTGTGCCATGATTTCCTCCCTATGTTTTCTATGTTATAGTCCAGATAAGAAAAAGAATAAAAATTGAGAAAAATCATTCTTCAATTTCTGTCTTGAGTTCCCCAGCCCCCCAAATTTGTCAAGGAATGTGAAAAACACCTGATTAATCAAAAGGTATATGTTAAACTTATTTCTGTGTCTGTCACTGTGCTGTACACTGCAGGAGATACAAAAAATGTATAAGATATGAAGCCTGACTGTGAAGATTTTATAGTTTAGTGGAAGAGCCTAAATTACTGTTTATGAATCAATTAGCCTGTAAGACAGTATATGATTACACACTGTCACAAGTCAACAAACCACTTTGCATTCAGGTTCAGGAACTGTTAGAAGCACCCAAAGCTAGGGTGGAAAACAAACTGAGCAAACTTCTACTTCAAACATTAGACCTCATGTTGAGTTTTTGACTGTTTAATAGTTTTCTTGAGGAATTATTGATACACGATAAACTGCACAATAAACTTGTTAAAGTGTATAATTTAACAAGTTTGGACGTATATATATCCCAGTGAAATCATCACCACAGTCAAGTTCATGAACATGCATCTCACCCCCTGGTCTCCTCCTCATCCCTGCCTCCTGCCTCGCTCCGAGCCACCACTTACCATCACCAGGCACTGATGTGCTGTCATTATATATTAGTTTGCATCGTCTAGAATGTTACATAAATGGAATCATACTGTATGTGCTCTTTTTTGGTCTGACTTCTTTCACTCAACATGATGCCTTGAGATTCATCCGTGTTGTTTTGTGTATTGATAGTTCATTCTTTTCTATTGCTGAGTAGTATGCCATGGCACAGATGTACCATAGTTTGTTTATCCATTTGCCCATTGAAGGATGTCTAGTAGTTTGCAATATTTAGTAATCATAAATAAGACCACAGTAAACATTTGTGTACAAGACTTTGTATGGATTTATGCTTTCATTTACCTTAGGTAATTTAATTTAAGAAACTGGCAAATTTTTTTTCCAGAGTGGCTGTACCACTTCATAGTCCCACTGGCAAGTGTATGAGAATTCCAATTCCTCCACAGCTTCACCAGCACTTAATATGGACAGTAATTTTTCATTTGAGCTATTCTCATAGGTATATAGTGATATTTCATTATGATTTTAACTTAAATTTTTCTAATGACAAATGATGTTGGGCATTCCTTCATGTGCTTATTTAGCATCTTATATCTCCTTTGGTAAGGCATCTGTTCAAATATTTTGCCCATTTTAAAAAATTAGGTTGTTTGGGGTTTTTTTTAATTGTTGAGTTTTGAGTGTTCTTTATATTTTCTGCACACAAGTCCTTTATCAGCTATATGATTTGTAAATATTTTTTCCAGTTGTGCCTTGTCTTTTCATTCTCTTACCACTCTTTTGAAGAGCAGAGATTTTTAATTTCAATGAAGTCCAACTCATCAATTTGTTCTTTTGTGGATCACACTTTTGGTTATCGTATCTGAGAAATCTTTGCATAATCCAAGTTCATGAAGGTTTTTTCCTGTTTTCTTCTAAAAGTCATAGCTTTAGGTTTTATATTTAGGTCTATCATCCATTTTTAGCTGCTTTTTTTTTTTTGTATATAATGTGGATCAAAGTTCACTTTTTCCTTCTGGGTATCCAATTGTTCCAGAACCAATGTTGAAGAGATTATCCTTTCTCCACTGAATTGATTTTGTATATACACATATACCCAATTATGGACTCTATTCTGTTCTACTAATCTATTTGTCTCTCTTTATGCCAATGCCACCCTGTTTTGATTACAGTAAATAAGTCTTTAAATCACATTCCTCCATCTTGTTTTAGTTACTCTAGGCTGTCTTAGTCTGTTTGTGCTGCTATAACAGAATGCCCAAGACTGTGTACTTTATAATGAACAGAAATTTATTGGCTCACAGTTCTGGAGGCTGGTCAGTCCAAGATTGAGGGGCCAGCATCTAATGAGGGCCTGCTTGCTGCATCATAAGATGGCAGAAGGCATCACATGGCAGTAGGACAAAAAAAGAGGGTGAAATAGAGTGAGCAAGAGGATGTAAACCTACTCCCATGATAACAGCATTACTTTATTCATGAGGGCTCCACCCTCATGACCTTAACACCTCTTAAATCTCCCTCCTTCCAATACCATCACAAGGGCTATTACATTTCAACATGAATTTTGGAGGGGACAGACATTCAAGCCACAGCATAGGCCCTTTCCATACAAATTTTAGAATTGGCTTGAAATTTCTATTTTTAAAAAGCCTGCTGGGATTTGGATTGGAATTGTATTGAATCTCTAGGTCAATTTGGGGAGAATTGACATCCTAATGATATTTAGTCTTCTAACACATGAGAACAGTATTATCTCTCCATTCACTTTAGTCTTTAATTTCTCTCAGCAATATTTTGTAGTTTTCAACATATAGGTCTTTCATGTCTTTTGTCAGATTTATTTTATCTTTTTTTTATATTTTTGATGCTATTTTAAATGGTATTATTCCTTAAGTTTCAATTTCCAATTGTTTGCTGTTAGTATACATACAATTTTTTTGTGTATTGATCTTGTATCCTGCAACACTGCTAAAGTTGTGTATGTCAAATAATGTTTTTGTAGATTCCATCAGATTTTCTGCATAGTCAATCATGTTGCCTGCAACTAAAGAAAGTTTTACTTCTTCCTCTTCTTGCCTTATTGCACTGGCTAGATCCTCCAGTAAAATGTTGAGTAGAAGTGGTAAGAAGGGGCATTCCTGTCTTGTTCCTGATTTTAGAGGGACAGCAGTCATTTACCATTATGTATGATGTTAGATGTAAGTTTTTCATAGATGTTCTATCTCAGATTGAAGAATTTCTCTTCTCTTCCTAGTTTGCTGAAGGTTTTTTAAAATCAGGAATGAATGCATTATCTAATGCTTTTTTTTACTGTATTAAGATGATTATATAGTCTTTCTTTTTTAGATTATTAATATAGTGAATTACATTGGTTGATTTTCAAATGTTAAACCAACCTTGCATTCCTGGGATAAACTCCACTTGGTCATAATGTTAGGGTTGTTGTCAGGATAACAATATTATCCTTTTTATATATTGTTGGATTAGATTTGTTAAATTTTGTTTAGGAGTTTTGCATATATGTTCATGAGGGATATTTTTCTGTAGTTTTCTTTTCTTTTAATGTCTTCATCAAGTTTTGGTAGCAGAATAATACTGGCATCATAGAAAGGAGCATTTCTTCCTTTTCAATTTTCTGTAAGAGTTATGTACAATCGGTATTTATTTCTTCCTTAAATGTTAAGTAGAATTCAGTCAGTGAAGCCATCTGGACCTGGAGTTTTCTTTGTGGGAAGTTTTCAGCTACAAATTCAATTTTTTAAAACAGATACAGGACTATTCAGGTTATCTATTTCTTTCTGAGTAAGCTTTGGTAGTTTGTGTCTTACAAGGAATTTGTCCATTTTATCTAAGTTGCCAAATTTATTGCCATAAAGTTGTTCATAATATTATCTTATTATCCTTTTATCTGTAGAGTGTAGTGATGTCACATTCCTGATATTGTTAATTTGTGTTTTCTCTCTTTTTTTTTTTTCTGAGCAGTTTGGCCAGATGTTTATCAGTTTTCAAGGAAATTAGCTTTTGTTTCATTGATTTTAGCTATTGTTTTTCTGTCTTATAGCTCATTGATTTCTGCTCTGATCTTTATTATTTTCTTTACTTATTGTGGGTTTAATTTACTTTTCTTTTTATACTTTCTTTAGGTAGACGCTGAGGTCATTGATTTAAGACCTTTACTATTTTCTAATATAGACATTTAGTGCTAGCTATAAACTTCCCCCTAAGTACTACTTTAATGGCATCACAAAATTTTTGATATGTTGTGCTTTCATTTTCAGTCAGTTCAAAATACTTTCTTTTGGACTTGACAGTCTCTGAAAAAAAAAAAGGAAAAAAAATACTTTCTAATTTCCTTTTGATTTCTTCTTTGATCCATGGATTATTTATAAATGTGCTACTAAGTTTCAATATTTGGCGATTTTCCAGAGATTTTTCTCTTATTGATTTCTAACTTAATTTCCGTATGAGCAGAGAATATACATTATATGATTTGAATCATTTTAAATTTCCTGAAACTAGTCTCAATAATGAATATGTTCCATTTTGATAAATGTTCCATGTGCACCTGGAAAGAACATTTATTCTGCTATTGTTGGGTGCAATGTTCTATAAATGTCACTTAGACCAAACTGGTTGATAGTGTTGTTGAAATCTAATATTTTTTCCAATTTTCTGTCTACTTGTTCTATCAATTACTGAAAGAGAGGAATTGAAATCTCTGACTAAAATTGTGATTTGTCTATTTCTTTATGTAATTCTATCAGTTTTGCTTCATGTATTTTAAAATTATAAACAGGTGCATAAATATTTAGGATTGTTATATTCTTTTCATTACTGACACCTTTAACATTGTGAAAGGACCTTCTTTATACCTGGGAATATTCTTTGCCCTAAAATTTGATTTGTCTGCTATTAAGGAAGTCACTCTAGTCTTCTTTTGATTTGTGTTGACATGGTATATCTTTTACCATCTTTTTACTTTTAACCTATTTCTGTCTTTATATTTAAAGTATGCTTATTATAGGCAGTATATAGTTGGGTCTTGCTTTTTTATTCAATCTGACAACCTCTGCCTTTTAATTGAGATATTTAGATCATTTACATTTAGTGGTCATCTTGTTATTTGTTTTTGAATTAATTGTCCCATCTGTTTGCTTCTTTTTCCTCTTTTTCTACCTTCTTTTGGATTAATTCAATATTTCTTATGGTTCCGTTTTATCTTCTTTGTTACCATATTAGATACAATTCATTTTTGTGTTATTTTAATGGCTGTTTTAGAGTTTATGATAAACATACTTATCACAGTCTACCCTCAGGTGATATTATGCCACTTCATGTATAGTATAAGAATCTTATGATAGTATATTTCTAGTATTCCTCTTCTATTTGTGCTATTGTTGTCATACATTTTAATTTTACCTATGTTATGAACCTTATCCTACATTGTTATTATTTTTGCTTAAATAGTAAATGATCTTTTAAAGAGCTTTAAATAACAAGAAAAATATCTTATATATTTACCCATGTTGTTACCATTTCTGGTGCTGTTCATTCCTTTTATAGATCCAGATATCTATCTGGTGTCATTTTTCTTCTTCCCAAAGGGCTTCCTTTAACATTTCTTATAGTGTGGGTCTGCTGCTGATGAATTCTTTCAGCTTTTGAATGTCTGAAAATGATTATTTCACCTTCATCATTTTTTTTTCTTTTTTTTTTTTTAAGACAGAGTCTTGCTCTGTTGCCCCAGCTAGAGTGCAATGGCATCATCGTAGCTCACTGCAGCCTCAAGCTCCTGGGCTCAAGTGATGCTCTTGCCTTAGCCTCCCAAGTAGCTGGGACTATAGACACTTGTCACCATGCCCAGCTAATTTTTCTATTTTTAGTAGAGTCTCCCTCTTGCTCAGGCTTGTCTCGAACTCCTGGCCTCAAGTGATCATCCCACCTCAGCCCCCCAGAGTGCTAGGATTACAGGTGTGAGCCACCACACCCAGCCACCTTCTTCTTTTTAATTTAAATTTAAAAAATTTTTAATTGCAGTAAAATATACATAACATAGGCCAGGCATAGTGGCTAAACCTGTAATCCTAGCACTCTGGGAGGCTGAGGCAGGAGGATTACTTGAGCTCAGGAGTTTGAGACCAGCCTGAGCAAGAGTGAGACCCCATCTCTACTAAAAATAGAAAAATTAGCCAGGTGTCCTGATGTGAGCCTGTAGTCCCCGCTACTCAGGAGGCTGAGGCAGGAAGATCGCTTGAGTCCAGGAGTTTGAGGTTGCAGTGAGCTATCATGATGCCACTGTACTCTAGCCTAGGCGACAGAGTAAGATTCTATCAAAAAAAAAAAATTTTTTTTAATTGGTGGTAAACATTGGAATTTTTATTTGATGGTAGACATTGTGATCTCTGCCTTGTTGTGTGCTGGATATTTTCATATTCCTACACATATCTTTGGCTTTGTTCTGGGTTGCAGTTAGTTAGTTGGAAACAGTTTGATCCTTTCAGGTCTTGCTTTTAATATCTGTCTGGCAGGACTGATGCACTTCTCAGTCTAGGGCTAATTGTTCCCCACTACAGGGGCAAGACCTTTTTGTGTACGCTACATAATTCCCCATGAATCAGGAAGTTTTCCAGTCTGGCTGGTGAGAAAGGTCACCATTTCCGGCCCTGTCTGACCACTGGATAAAGAATTGTTACCTCTAATCCTTTTGAGTGATTCTTTCTCCAGCTTTGGGGTATTTTCCTCACACACATGTAGTCATCAGTATTCAGTTGATTACACAGGCAGTTCCCTGTGCAGATCACAGAATTTTCTCTCTGTGCATCTTTCTCCTCACTGTTACTCTGTCCCGTGAATTCTAGCCACCTTGGTCTCCCCAGACGCTCAGCTCCTTCTCTTCCTGGATTTCTCATCCCTGTTCTGCAGCCTCAAAATTTCACAAGGCATTAAGCTGGGGTAATCACAGGGTTCACTTCCTTTGTTTCCCATATCTCAGAGACCAATGTCCTTCATTGACTAACGCCCAGTGTGTTTTATATATTTTGGCATTTTTGTTTTTTTCAGGCAGGAGGGTAAATCTGGTCCCTGTGCGTCCATCTAGGATGGAAGCAGAAGTGCATATAGAGTTTTCATGGGTAGTATAATAAAACAAAGGACCCAGCCCAAAGTGTAAATAGAAAAAGGAAAAAAACAAACTAGTGAGTTTATCATGAGTTCATTTATATCTTAAGGGATATGAGATTGATAGTAGAAATAATTTATTAACTGTCACTATTTTCTACACTAGCTATGTTTTATGACTTCCTGAAATTATCTAAACATGTTTCATAAACACTGACATTCATGCACACCAGGGTTTAGGAATTACATTTTTTAAAAGATAAACACAGCTCACTATACTTTTGATAGATTTTTATTTACTTGGTCCATGGACCTTCAGGAAACTGAAAACTCAAGAGAAGGAAGAGAACATAGCACATTGCAATGTGCATGAAGATGCTTGATTTTAGCCCAACTAGTGCAGTTAGGGGCTTTGTACCTGACAAGGTGTTGTAGATATTTTGAGGTGAAAAACCTATACTGCAGTGTCTCAGATAAATAAAAGGTATAAATAATTGATTCATAGTAGTTCCTTAACCCAAATTGATTTTCTTCTTAAAGACAGATTTGAATTTCTAATTTGAATTTTTTTCTTCTTGAAGAGGGGAGATTTATAACATTCTACTTGCAAATGCTAAGGCAAATAAAAGAAACTATAATTGCTATAGAAATTTTTTAAAAGGGCCAGCCCAATTCAGCTTAGGCTGCAGTGGTCACAAATGACTTCACTAAGGAGATGGAATTTGATAGGTCTTGAAAAATAAGTATGATTTTAATATGTCACAAAGAGACAGGATAATATTCCACAGAATACTCATGTACCAAAACACCAGAGCAAGCAGGGGTCACTGGTCCTTGACCCTTAGTCTTTGCTTTCTTTTGGACTAAAAAAAGGAGAGAGATACTGATAGTCATGCCCAGATAAATTATAAGACATCTCCCCCATTTGCTGTTCTCCTTTCTTTCCCCATCCAAATTTATGTTTTAAATTGCATTTAAATGGACATACATTGCCTTTTTTAATAAGCCAAATTTATGTCAGTAAACAATGTGGGGAGACCAGCTTCTGTTATGATAGCATGAGGAACGCTATGGACCTGCTCCCCGGTGAAACTAGTGAAAATTATTTTTAAAAATACAAGCAAACCTATAATGCCTCTGGAAATGGTCCCAAGGGCATACAGCAAATGAAGAAACATCTATTCAAGAAAATCAATGATTTGATAAGGAAAGTGAGAGTCTGTGGTATTTGAACAAAGACCACCTCTTCCTTCTCTTCCCCCAGCTCAGAGAGCTGGAAACTCTAGTCCAGACTGGTGCAACCAAGAACACAAGGTTCTTTCCCCACCCCTCACCCCTGCTCCCAGTCAGAGAGTTTTCTACCCAGGAGGAGCAGGACATGGGCATTTCTCATCCTGCCCGCCAAGGACCTGTTGCTGAGGCTAAGTTCTAGGAAAGTGCGGTAGGGAAATGGAGGCTTGTCTTAGTCCATTCTGTAGCTATAAAGGAATACCTGAGGCTGGGTAATTTATAAAGAAAAGAGACTTATTTGGCTTGTAGTTCTGCAGGCTGTACAAGAAGCATGGCGCCAGTATCTGCTCCTGGTGAGGGCTTCAGGCTGCTTCCCCTCATGGCAGAAGGCGAAGGGGAGCAGGTGTGTCACATGGCAAGAGAGGGAATCAGAGACAGAGGGATGGTGTCAGGTTCTTTTTAACTATCAGATCTCCCAGGAACTAATAGAGTGAGAACTCACTTATTACCAGGAGGATGGTACCAAGCCTTTCATGAGGGATCCACCCCATGACCAAAACACCTCCCATCAGGGCCCATCTCCAACTTTGAGGATCAAATTTCAACATGAGATTTACAGGGGACAAATATCCAAACTATATCATTCCACCCCTGCCCCCCAAATCTCATGTCCTTCCCACATTGCAAAATACAATCACCCCTTCCCAATAGTCCCCAAAAGTCTTAACTTTTTCTAGCATCAACTCAAAAGTCCAAAGTCCAAAGTTTCATCTGAGACTCAAGGCAAATTCCTGCCACCTATGAGACTTTGAAATCAAAAACAAGTCATTTACTTCCAAGATACAATGGTGGTGCAGGCATCGGGCAAATATTCTCTCTCATTCCAAAAGGAAGAAATCGGCCAAAAGAAAGAAGCAACAGGCCCCACATGAGACTGAGACCCAGCAGAGCAGACACTAAATCTTAAAGCTCCAAAGTAATCTCCCTTGATTCCACGTCACAAATGCTGGGCACACTGGTGTGGGGTGGGGGGCGGGGGCCCAAGGCCTCGGACAGCCCTGCCCTCATGGCTTTGCTGGGTGCAGCCCATGCAGCTGCTTTCACAGGTTGGAGTCCACTGGCTTTGGCTTTTCCAATCTGAGGGTGCATGCTGCATTCTGGGATCTGGAGAGTGGCAGCCCCATTCCCACAACCCCACTAGGCAATGCCCTCATGTGGACTCTGTGTGAGGGGCTCCAACCCATGTTTCTCCTTAGCACTGCATCAGTAGAGTCTCTCTGCAGGGGTTTTGCCTCTGCAGCAGGCTTCTGCCTGGGCACCCAACCTTTCCCATACATTCTCTGAAATCTAAATGGAAGCTGCCAAGCCTTCACTCTTGCATTCTGCATGCCTGCAGATTTAACACCAGTGGAAGCCACCGAGGTTTATGGCTTGTGCCCTGCATCCAGAACAGTGACCTAAGCAGTACCTGGGCACCTTTGTGCTGCAACTGGAGCCCACACAGCCTGTATGCAGGGGGCAGCATCCCAAGGCTGCACAGGGCAGCAGACCCCTGGGTCTGGCACCCCTCAAACATTCTGTCCTCCTAGGCCTCTGGGCCTGTGATAGGAGAGATTGTCTCAAAGATTTCTGAAATGACTTTGGGGCCTTTTCCCCCTAGTCTTGACTCTTAGCACCTGGCTCCCTTTTAATCATGCTAATCTCTGCTAATTGTATTAGGTCGTTAAATATGAAATGTCCGATTTCGAATCAAAAGTGTAGTTTATTATATCTCAAAGAAGAAGCAGTACAATTAATCAAAGTATGCCCCTAAACTATCGACACAGTTTTGCCATCTTAACGATAGCTTGTTTATGCCAACAGCGAAGAAGCCTGGAGAGCAAGTGGTGATGAAATCACGAAAGGCGTTTCCCACAGCTTGTTGAGAATTGAATATTTTCCCTTGCAAGAAGTGGTCCAAAGCCGGCAAGAAGTGGTAGTCAGTTGGTGCAAGGTCTGGTGAATACGGTGGATGACAGAGAGTTTCCAAGTCCAGCTTCTGTAATTTAAGCAGCATTGTTTTTTGCAACATGTGGTCTTGCAAAAAACACCAATTGGTCCCTGTTGACCAATCTTGGCTGCTTAATCGTAAGCATCCTCATCATTTTGTCCAATTGGTTGCAGTAGACATCTGCTGTAATCGACTGACCAGGTTTCATGAAGCAGTAGTGGGTAATACTAGGACTGGACCACCAAACAGATAGAACATTAGCTTTTTTTGATGAATATTCAGTTTTGGACTGTGTTTTGGCATTTCATCTTTATCCAACCATTGTGCTGAATGCTTGCAGAATAGTTTGCCTTTATGTCATGACAGAAAAGAAAGGCAAGCTTCAAGACAATTTCTCTTCTGATGCTCATTTAATTCACATGGAACCCACCTATCTGGTTTCTTTACTTTGCCCATTTGTTTCAAATGGTCCAATATTGTTGGAACAGTAACGTCAAACCTTGCTGCTAATTCATGCATAGGTTGAGATGGATTCATTTCCACTACAGTTTTCAGCTCATCATTATCCACCTTAGTCTCAGGTCACCCACATGGCTCATTTTCAAGATTAAAATCACCAGAATGGAACTTCTCAAACCATTGATGTACTATGCATTCATTAGCCATATCCTTCCCGAACACTTTGTTGATATTTCAAGCTGTCTGCACTGCATTGGTTCCATGATGGAACTCATATTAAAAAATAACACAAATTTTTGACTTATCCATAGTTTCACAAAAATTGCTCTAAAATTTTTTTTGAAAGATAATCATAAGCCAAAACATGCATTTGAAAGAATGGGGATGTACCTTCACAATAAAAAATTTTAAAAAAAACAACAAGAAGTGTCAAAGTGAAATGTCAGATATCAGCTGTCAAACTTAGTACTTAGGGAAACTGGACATTCCATACTTAATAACCTAATAGATCCAATAAAGACACAGGCTGAACTGTAGGCCAGCTAGTTTGAAGGAGAGAAAGTGAGAAAAAACTGGGAGAAGTACTCCTGGGATCAGATAAATATCAAACACTAACCTCTGGAACTATTCCTTCAAAGGAGACTGAATTTGTTTGGATTAGTCTGTAGAGAAATTTATGCCCCCAGGGCATTATCAAAAACAATGGAGCAATCAAGCAGCAATTAGTGAAGCTTAACAGCTTTGATATGGTGAGGAAAAGAGGGAAGAGAGATCTGCCAAAACCAGTCATCCCAGGGTGATTGTGGGCATACCCAAAGTTGTATCTCCCTGAGAAACAACATCAGAGGCTTCACCCTGGGGTAGGGGGAGAGAATTCACTAAAAAAATCCAGCTAGTCACTAAACAAGTAAACAAGCAAATAACAATAACAAGCATGGGGAGAAGTGGATACCAGTACCCAGATTTGCTACAATATATTGTCTTAAATGTCCAGTTTCTAACAAAAATATCACAAGACATGCAAAGAAACAGGAAAGAGTGACCCATATACTAGGAAAAAAGTAGGCAATTGTTTGTGAAGTGACAAGATGTCAAATTTAACAGAAAATTTAAAAGTAGCCATTATAAATGTTTAAAGAACTAAAGGAAATCATAATTAAAGAGGTAAAGGAAAATATGATAACAATATCACATCAAATGAAAATATCAAAAGAGATAGAAATCGTTTTAATAAATGGAAATTCTGGGGTGGAAAAGTACAATAACTGAAATGAAAAATTCACTAAAGAGGCTCAACAGTAGATTTGAACTGGTGGAAGAATTAGTGAACTGGAAGATAGATGATAGAGATTATACAATCTACAGAACAGAGAAAAAAAGATGAAGAAAAATGAGCAGAGTCTCAAAGAAATGTGGGACACCATTAAGCACACCAACGTATATGCAATTAGAGTATCAGAAGGAGAGAAGAGAGAGAAAAGGGAACAGAAAAAACATTTGAAGAAATAATGGTTGAAAACTCCAAAATCTATCAAAAAGCATGAACCTACACATTCAGGAAGCTCAATAAACTTCAGATAGGATAAATAGAAAGAGATCCACATCAGAGTAAAAATGCTCAAGTCAATGATGAAAAGAAAATCTTGAAAGCAGCAAGAGAAAAATGACTTGTCACTTATAAGGGAACCCAAATAAGACTAACAGCTGGTTTCTCAGCAGAAACAATAGAAGCCAGAAGGAAGTAGGATAATATATTCAAAGTGCTCGAAGAAATCATCTGTCAACCAAGAATCCTACTGCTGCCTTGCCTCACCCCATTTCCTTTGATAGCCTCTCAACTGCTCTGCCTACCTCCACCTTTGCCCCCTTTCTGACCCATGGCCCCCATAACAGCAAGAAAGATTTTTCTAAAATGCAAATCTGATATCTGATCCCCCCCGCAACACACACACATACACACAAATCCTTAAGACCCTCCCAGGTCTCCCCGTTGCCTTTCAGAGAATCATTCACATGGCTGGTGGCAGGTAAGGCTCCTTCCTGATCCGGCCCCTGCCAACCTGTATAGTCATCCCCTCTGCTCAAGCCACACCAAATTGGTATTTCCAAAATGGCTTTTGCCTGTCCCTGTGCCTACGTGGTGTTGTCCCCTTTTCTGCCTAATGAATGCCATGTCCTGTAAGACACAAGCTCACTTATTGCCTCCTCCAGAAAGCCTCCCCTGATTCTCTCCCTGGATTATATCCTTCTTGATGTTACATCTTGACAATCACATGGGGTTGACTGGACCATCAATGCTCCACAGCATTTATCACATTGCATTGTAAGTTTTCTTTTCTTTTTTCGTAATTTTTGAGACATTTTATTCATTTGGTTTTTCATTTGTCTAGCTTCCACATAGAATGTTTACCTGTGTATCTCCAGTGCCAGGCTCAGCTCCTGGCACATAGTAGATACTCAATAGATATTTGCTGAGTGAATGTTGAATGGATAGAATGTACCAGAGGCCCTTGGCAGGGGGCAGAAAAAGAAGTTAAGCAATTATTACAGTGGCCCAGGAGGGAGGTGCTGAGGCTGGAGACCAAGGCTGGGGCAACAGAGATGTGGAACCAACCGGGTTTAGACATTGCCTTGACATCTGCAACATAGGAATAAAGCAAAGAAATACACCTGTGTGGTTCAGGGCCCTATTTTTCAACAGGTCAGGTGAGTATCCCGTGGTTAGTGGTTGCTCTGGAAGCTACCCTATGGGCAGGGCAGAGGTGAAGTTTGGTTGGTGGGGACAGAGAATTATCAATGCAGCTATTCACTGACCAACCCACTGCCTCTCCTACCCCACCTGGGCCTCTGCAATACAGGAGAGGCTTGTGTATCTGGAGTCACACAGGGTTGGGAGGGTGGTGGGGAATAAAGTATAAAAATATTTGGGACAAACTTGAAAACATTATGCTAAGTGAGAGAAACCAGATACAAAAGGACATATCTTGTATGATTCCACTTACATGAGCTACCTAGAATAGTCAGATTTACAGAACGGAAAGTAAAATGGTGGTTAACAGGGGCAGGATGGGGAGGAAATGGGGAGATAGCATTTCTTTTTTTGTTGTTTTTTAGAGACAGAGTCTTGCTGTGTCGCCCCGGTTAGAGTACAGTGGCGTCATTGTAGCTCACTGCAACCTCAAACTCCTGGGCTCAAGCAATCCTCCTGCCTCAGCCTCCTGAGTAGCTGGGACTACAGGTGTGTGTCACCACACCCAGCCAATTTTTCTATTTTTAGTAGAGACGGGGTCTCACTCTCGCTCAGGCTATTCTCAAACTCCTGACCTCAAGCGATGCTCCCACCTCGGCCTCCCAGAGTGCTGGGATTACAGGCGTGAGCCACCATGCTGGGCTGGGAGTTAGCATTTCATGGGCACACAGTTTTGTTGGGGATGATGAAGAAGTTGTGGAGATGAGTAGTGGTGATGGTTGCACAACAAAGTGAATGTACTTAATGCCACTGACTTGTACATTCGAAAAGGGCTAAAGTGGTAAATTTGACACTATATATCTCTCACCACATTTGGGGTTGATCCAGAGAGTGAGGAGGAGGGGGCTGGAGGGAGGCCAGTGGCAGCCTATCTGTGCTCTGCCTGGTTGGGCAGGACCCGTTCCTGTCACCTCAGAGAGAGGCCGATCAGGCTTCCCCATTGGAAATTCATCAGCCAGAGGACGGGCCTGTGTTCCCCTTGTGTGTGACTGTGCCCCTTCCTTCTCCCCTTCACAGGGGTAGCTCGCTAGTGTAGCAAATGAGGGGCAGGGAGGTTTGCTCTGAGTCCTCTGAGTTGGGAGCCTTGGGCCCTGTCACAAACACGCTCTCTAGAGCTCAGGTCTAGCCTAGGCTGCAGCTGGAGATCTCCCTGAACCAGGCCCCGGGCCTTCCCTGAACAACGGGCGGGGGGCATTTATTGTTAAGATATCTTTGCCCCAGCGGAGATCATAGTAAGTCCTGGATCCGTGAACCTTCCTCCACTCACGCCTGCTGGCCAAACCCTGTGACTTGGGACCAGACTGGGGCACGCCCAGGGAACAAGGCAGAGAAATTCCATTTCTAAGGGCTTGGAAGGAAAGAACAAGGGGCTGGGGCTAGGGGCCCTGGGGAGGGTCAGGGATGATTCCAAGCCTGTGAGGAGCCATGATATTTTTCTGACTTCAGAGAAGCAAATTCCCCAGAACTCACATCATCACTATTCCAAATACAGGAGCCTCCTAATTCCCACAGACCTATACCAACAGAACATTCTTTTTGCTACCTTAAAACAAAGCTGGAGCTGGAACAGCAGAATTGGAGGCTACCTTAGGAATATCCCAGGCCAATGATGCCTCATTTCCCAATGACATGGTCGCCTCTTGCTAGTTAGGTCAGAGTGGGGGCCAGGCCCCATGGGCCTTGACTTCCAGCCCATTGCCTGTCCACATACCGTCACCCCTCTTAGCTCCCCTATTTGCATTAGTGGCTTAGGGGCTTTGTCTAGGACTAGCTCTGCCATCTTGTCACATATCGCCATGTTTTTTTTCTGCAGGAGATTCTCTGGTAAAACAAATATAAGATGAATACCAGGAGGTTGTCCTTCATGGTGGGCATATTTTCTGTCCTTGACACCATCCAGTTCCTCATCTTTGACCTGAACCAGGTGACATACATTGGCTATGAGGACAGGTTCAGCATCTACATGGACACAAAGTCTGAACTAGTCTTTTGGGTCATGACCTACAGGAATACCATCAACATTAGCCTATCCGTCACCACCATCCTGGTCAGCTGCTTACTGCTTTACTGTATCCACAAGAACATCTACATAGGGCTGCCAATCTATGCCATGTGGATCATTACCTATGAGCTCACCAGCTTCTCCATAGTCCTGCTCACCAATGGGATCATCAAAGAGCAGTTCAAGGAGCTGAGTTATTTGTACTTGACCTTCCAAGTCTCACGCATGCTCCTGCACTTTGTCTGTCTGCCCTTCATTGTCAAGCATGCATACACCCTTTACAAGGACCCCAAGAGTGTAGGCAAGATAGGCCGTCGAAGGCCCTCCTCCCTCAGCACAGTGGACTCGTGGTCACCTGTCGGGCTGGGAATGTTGTACCGCAAGTTAAACTGAACCATTCCAGGAAGAAGAGAGAGGGAGAGAAGGCGCTCCTCAACAACAGAGTCCTCTCTTCCCAGCCTGCCTCCTGTCGATGCTGCTTGCCTTTTCAGAGTTTTTGAGTTTTATGCACTGAGGAGTGATTCTTGGGGGAAAGAGGGTTGCATAGATCAATTATTGTGCAAGTGTGTGTGTGAGATTTGTCTTAGCAGTTAATGGTATGCTGCCTTGTGCTTACTTAACCATCTCATTGGTGTATGTTTTTGTCTCTCATAGTCCTCTCTTCTCTGCACTTCCTTAGTTTCTAATTTTTCTCTGTGGGTTGCCCCATGGTTGCCTGGTTCTACTGAGTCCTTTTGGAGCAGTGCTGTCCAATAGAACTTTCTGTGCTGATGGAAATGTTCTATATCTGTGCTGTCTACTAGCCATGTGTGACTTGAACACTTGGAATGTGGCTATTACCCAGTAACCACATTTTAAATTTTATTCCATTTTAATTCATTTCAATTTTAATAGCTACATGTGGCTGGCTCATGGCTACCCTATTGGAGGGCATAGTATTCTGGGGACTCACTTTACTCCTGCATGTAACCATAGAGAAAGGACCCCTTTCCGGCTTCATGCATCACTCTGCTTCCCACATACCTTATCAGAAAGCAGTTCCTCATACTGGCTTATAATAAAATAGCAAGAAGAATCCCCATTTAAGAAAGCTCCAGGATTTCTCAACTTAAGCACTATTGACATTCTGCACTGAATAAATCTGTCTTGTGGGGGGCTCTCCTTTGCCTCGTAGGATGTTTAGCAACATCCCTGGCCTCTACCCACTAGATGCTGGTAGCACCTTCCCATCTTCCCTTCCCCACTGTGACAACCAAAAATATTTCCAGACATTGCCAAATGTCCCCTGGGGGAGAACCACTATTCTAAAGCAACATACCCCCAATGTTGGCAGCTGGTCGGCCACTGCTGTGAACTAATGGAGAGCTCCTTTTTATTGAGAACTCTCTACATTCACCCCTGGGTCAGTTTTAATCCTAATGCCCCCATTTTATGGTTTGATGAAACTGAGGCTGAGGAGGTTTAAGTGATGTGATCAAAGTCACACAGGAGCAAAAGCAAGACTTTAATCTAGATCATCTGACTTCATACACAAAAGTCATACTTGGCTCCCTGATTCACTCCTACTCTTACCAAGATAAAAAGGAGGGACCTCCTTTGGGAATAGTTCCTTTTCCCTCAAAGAATGTTGGGAGTGAAGTCAAGGGACACTCTTTGTTTTGACCATACTCTTCCAAACCATAAGCATAATGACAGTAGCTCACTTTTACTCAACACTTAATGAGTGCCAGGCACTATTCTAACAATTCACTCAACTCTTCCCACCACCCTCTGAGAGATAGATTTAAACCTAGGCCAGTTCCCAAAATGACCACAAGATGGCAGTCAGCAACCAGCTTTTGCTCAGGACTCTTTGCCTTCTAAGCCAGATCCCCTAAAGGTGACTGATTTGGGATTTAGGAAGCCTCAAGCTGATGACTGGGAGCTAATAGTGTGTGTCTGTGCCCCACTAGAAACACAAAAAATAAAACATGGGTGGAATTCTGGGTTCTGATCCCCCATCCCATTTGGGGTCGCTGGGGTGGGGAGGTTGGGGGACTGGAGACCTGTGTGTTGAAGAAGCGTAGGGAGGAAAGTTCTAAGGATCAGCTCAACGAAGAGTTACTTGATGCGGGACAGTTTAAGACACTGGAACAAAGGCTGTGTTCCCCTCTATACCAAGACTCCTGGAAAGCACTTCCTGCCCCACCCTCTCTGGAACCCTCTGCAGTGGGGTCTTCACCCCCACCACTCCATGACACTGCTCTTGTCCAGGTGATCTCCACAGTGCCCTACCCAGTGGTCAGTTCTCCACCTGAGCTTACCTGTTCTATCAGTGGCTTTTGACCAGCTGATCCCTCCCTCTCCCACTGGCAGTTGTGTCTCTTGGCTGGGGGGACTCCGGGGCTGCCATTCTCTCCATTCCCGACCTATCTTGCTGGCCCCCCCTCATCTGACCTCCCAGCACTGGAGTGCCCTATGCTGTCCCTAGGCCTACCCTCTTCTCTGTCTCACTGGCTCCCAGCTCACCTGGCCCAGGACCATCACTGATAAGCCCCATATATATCTCCAGCCTGGACCTCTCCCCTGAACTCTGGATTTGTTCATCCAGTTGCTTCCTTGACATGGTGGACAGCCTCTAACATGGTTTCCAAAGATCCCTGCCAACTGATAGCCACAATCCTCACCTCCCCTTGAGTATGGGCTGGACCTAGTGATCCTCTTCTAGCAAATGGAATGTAGCAAAAGGGATGGGTGTCACTTCCAAGATCAGGTTATGGACAGATGATGATTTTAGTGTTACTCGCTCTCTCTGAGGGAAGCCAGCTGCCATGTTGGGAGTATCCCTATGGAAAGGTCCACATGGCCAGCAACTGCTGTTGCTAGCTAAGTGCATGTGAGGAACTGAATCCTACCAACAGCCCCAGGAGTGAGCTTGGAAGCAGATCCTTGCCAGATCAAGTCCTGAGGTGACTGCAGCCCCAGCTGACACCTTGACTGCAGATGAGAGTCCCTGAGTCAGACTCTGAGAGTCCTGAGTCAGAGGACCAGGCAAGCTGTGCCTGGGGTCCTGACCCATAGAAACTGTGACATAATAAATGTGCATTGTCTTAAGCTGCTAAGTTTTGGGGTAAATTGCTACAAAACACGAGATAACTAATACATGTCACATCTCTATACCAGTGCCTAGTAGCCATCTCAAAACATGTCCCAATCTCCTGATTTTCTCCCATAAACCTGGCTAACCCCCAGTCTTTCCTACCTCCTCCCTTCCAGTTGTTTCAGCTTACTTATTCCTCCTCCCCCCCCGACCCTGGGTCCTTTTCCCTCACACCGACTGCTGACACTAGAAGCACCCACCTCATCTCCCAGCTCCACCTCAGCTAGTGTAAAAAAAGCTTTTCTGACAGTACAGGTGTCCCTGAGAAGGGCAACACTCTAAGAGCAGTCACCCACCCCTGACACCTTCAGTTTGTGAAGATCCTCTGGCCTTCCTTCCTCTTTTTCTTCACACAGTGTATTACTGTGTCACAGACCCTGAGCTAGGAACTGGGGAGTACCCTGGGAGGCAAGACACAGTCTGCATACCAAGGCGCTCCCAGCCTAGTGAGGGGCCAGGTCACTCAGGCCATGTGGACCCAGTGTGATAGGTGCTGGAGAAAGCACTGAGGCCACAGGAGGAGCCCCCAACTCTTGGAGGGTGGAGAGTCAGGGAGGTCTTCCTGGAGGAGGAGACCTTTAAGCCGAGTCTGGGAAGAGAGTATAATTAGCCCTTAGAAGGGAGGGGAGGAAAGGGGGACGTGGGGGCCTGAGAAGATACCACTGGGATAGTAAGGCTGCAAGCTCTTCTCGGTCACTTCCACCTGGGCTGAAGGAAGGGGCTCTGTGCAGGGGCCCACGGTGTCAAGAGGAAGTAGGCAGGCACGGAACTTCCCCAGAGAGAACAGGGGCTCCCCTTTCCCACGCCTCTGCTCTTAGGTGTCCAACCACTGAGTATTTCTCAGCAAATTTCCCACCTGACTGCTGCCTCCTGAAACTCCGAGTCTCTTTCAGCAACCGTGTCCCACAGAGGACAGACTCCTGACCCACAGGAGGGCAGCTTCTCCCCGCGGGTTCAGGATGTGTAAACGTCCTGCCTGGCTCACTTCTTTGTACCTCGCGGCCTTTGCTCTTTGCTCTCCGTCCCCTTCGCCTCCTTCCCCGAGTCCTCCCCACGTGGATTGCTCGTGTTCCTGGCCTTTGAAGCCCTCTTTTTTGTTTTCTTCAGTCTCTTCTGACTGTTGACATGGACTGATGCTTTGCTTTCCTCCCCAGTCACTGTGCCAGCCCCCGCAAGTGCTTCATGAAGGCCCCTGAGCGCCAGCCCCCAGCCGCATGCTGCTCCCTGGCTCTCAGATGCTTCCACGTGGGACAGTGCACAGGGGACCGGCTCCCTTCCTGTCCCTTTCGTCCCCTCACCAGTTATTAATAAAAGAGAAACTTCTTTAAATGCTTACTTTGTTTTCCACAAATAAATTATGATTTTCTTCCCTGGGAGATAGGTTTTACAAATGCCTTCTGACCGTATTTGTTTTAGCAAGGGCTAAACGATGTGTGATTGTATGTGTTTGTGTGTGTGAATGTGTGTACTTGTGTATGTTGTGTCTGGGTGTGTGTATGTTTGGGTATCTGTGTTTGTGTAGGTGTGTGTCTGTGTGTTTGTGTATATGGAAAAGGCTGAATTAAACAATTATTTGGTGATTATCAGAAACAACTTACATATTAAAGATATAAAGAGCTCAAACTTTTTCAGGCTTTACACATTTTTAAAATCTCCTTCTGCCTCCTACCAAGGCTACCTTTTCCCTTCAGAATATATCCCACAAAGGGCAACACTAGAATGTGTCTTATTTAAAAGGAGATGTTTGATTTTTCTCTCACTCCGACAGTGTGACGCTGACGAGGTGTATTTTTCAAACGATGGGATTGGAAATGGAACTTGAAGCCAGCCTGCTTCTCAGAGTTTTAGGGAAAATAGAGGATTCCTTTCTGACGCATCGGGAGAAAGTCACTGTAAAAAGTACCCCAGAGCTTTGTGCGGTGGCAGCATTGTAGCCAATGAGGTTCATCTGAGGCGCAATTATTGTTAATGGAGAGCTTTTCCCAATACCCAACAGTGACGACCGGAAATATAGTCAGCCCTGGCAATTTTTGACAGTCTCTAAGGAGACCGAACTAAAAAATAAAAAATAAATTAAAAAAATAATAAAAGAAAAGTGCCCAAGCAATTCGAGGTCCTGCGGATTCAGCAAATAGAGACTTTGCAGCTTCTTTTCAAGGATTTCCCAGCTCCCTGCATCTTTCTCTCCAGGCTAAGCCTCCTGCCTGCTGTCCTGACCTCAGCCCAACCCTTCTTGCCTTACACTTTGATCCAAGGTCCATTTTCTGGCCTGACTGAGATTATCTCACTTGATCACCTTTGTACAGTAATCACCCTCCTTCTCCACCTTCTGATATCCTGGGACACATCTATGTTTCCTAAACACAGGCATCACACCTTCTTTCTTGATTTCATTTATTCACTCATCAATATGCGTGGCTTGCCAACTACCTGCCAGGCAGTGTGCTAAGTGTGGCAAAAATAAAAAACAAGATACAGTCTTGGCCCTGATTCAAGAACGGAGCATGTAAGGAAGTAATGACGGTATTATGCGATAAATCAGGTAAGAGAGTAAGTTCAAAGTGCTATGTTATCTCTATCTGTCAGTGGTTCATTCAACAATGTTTATCGAGCACATACTATATAATCAGGCCTTGTTCTAGATGTTGGAGTGACAAGGGAGAAGAAAACAGATAAATTCCTGCTGTCACGAAACTTACATTCTAAGGAGGGAAGACAGGCAATAAGCAAGTGAACAACATACACATCTATGTAATAATTTTGGCTAGTGACAGGTGCCATGAAGAAAATAAAACAAGGTAATGTAACAGATAGTTTAGTCCCAGATAGCAAGACTTTGCTAGTCCTAGTAATCCCATGCTCTTGTGATTGACTGGTTCAGGAATAGGCCCACGACCCAATGGAGAGGGGCAGCCAGGAGGCCTTTGAACAAGGAATGTCTCTCTGGGGAGGTGATGCTTACTTAACAGGACTGCGAAGATCTGAAGGAAGGACATCAGAAGCAAAGGGAAGAGCAAGTGCAACGTTCCAAGCAGGTGAAACAAGTCTGGTGTGTTCAAAGAACAGTCAGAAAGCCAGCAATTAGAGCCAGGTGCAGTGGCTCACACCTGTAATCCTAGCACCAGGGAGGCCAAGACGGGAGGATTGCTTGAGGTCAGGAGTTCAAGACCAGCCCGAGCAACATAGCAAGACCTCATCTCTACAAAAATTAAAAAGAAAAATTTAGCCAGGCATGGTGGCATGTGCCTGTAGTCCCACCTATTTGGGAGGCTGAGGCAATAGGATTGCTTGAGCCCAGGAACTTGAGGTTGCAGTGAGCTATGATGGTGCCACTGCACTATAGCCTGGGCAACAGAGCAAGACCTTGTCTTGGAAACACACACACACACACACACACACACACAAAACAGAGAAGTACCCATTAAACCTAACTTCTGTTTTCCAGGATAGAGCCAAGTCTCTATTCATAACAAAACATTTCTCAGGGTAGTTCAAACTTGATCAAAGAATTGTTGGCAGTCTTAATAAATAAGCCCACAAGTTTCTCTTTGCCACATTTGTTGAATTGCTCAAAGTATTAAATATTTGAGTAGATGTGGCAGGCTTGGTTTCCTCTGGCCATCTTTCTCTGAGTAGGTTACACTTGGCCAGATGTTCAGTGACCTGCCCTTTATTATGATTCTATAGGCCAGCCAGGTATGGAGGTGATACTAGTCTGGATTTCCAGATGACTTGCCAATTAAAGTCAACATTTATGGAGTGCTGGCGTGAGCAAGTCCTGTACAAAAGCACTGAGGGAGATAAAGCAGCTTCCCTCCGAGTGCTTACCATTTAGTGGAGAGAAACATGTAGACAGACCATAATAACTAATGCTCATTGAGTGTTTACTAGGTACTGCTTCAAATGCTTTACTTGAATGAACTAATTTAATTCTCATGACAATGCTATGAAGTAAATTATATTGTTTCTCCCATTTTACAGATGAGGAAACTGAGGCCTGGGAAGGTTATGTCATTTTCCTAGAGTCACACATAAAGAGGAATTGCTGGGATTTGAAGCCAGGCAGCCTGGCTCCAGAGCCTCTGCAGTTCATCACACTGAGGCAGTGTGTGAGACTCAAGGAAAGCATTATGAGAGCAAAGCAGAGGTAGAAGTCATTCGGCCTTAGGGAATCAGGGCAGGTGTCCCCTCCTTCAAAAGAAATCGCCCATCCTCTGGTCAATTCGGCAAACATACATTGGACCTGGACTTTGTGGGGGCCCTTGAGAAAGGTGTTGCTGACACAAAGATGAATGAGGCCTGCTTTCCTGCCCTTGAGGGGCTCACAGGGTAGGAGAGGAAGGTGATAGCTAAGTATGTTAATGGTGATGTGAGATAATAAAGAATTCAGAGGGGTGCCAAGGGGTAGATCAACTCTTTGCAGGTGACTTACAGGTAAGAAAGGCTTCTTGGACAGGTGACACAAGAGTTGGGTTTTGAAAAATGAAGATATCTGTTGGGCCAATGATTGGGGGGTAGAGGTTGGGGCAAGGGTCGGGGGAAGGGATTCCAGGTGGGGAACAGTGAGTACAATGACACAATGGCAAGGCAGTATGGAGCAGGATGGTGTGCGGTGGGAGCTCAGTTGGGGCTGCTGCCCTCCTAGTGGGTAGCAGCTGGAGGGGGCTGGAGAGGAAGCAGCAGCCATGTCTGGAAGCAACCCCCCCCATGCTGTGCTGAGGTGTTTGCACTTTGCTCTGGGGCAGTGTTTTTCAAAGTGAGGGCTGTAATCCGTTAGAGTATTGTGAAATCAGTTTAGCAGGTCAAGACCAGCATTTTAAGAAATGAAAGAGACATAGAAATAGAATTCTAGACTAGAACAAAATAGAGATACAATACTCTTATAATAAGAGTAAGTGCCATTTTGTAAAAATGTTTGAGGTTTACATATTGTGATAGAGGCTGAAAGTTTTCCATCAATCCACTCACCCCTTCTTCACAGAAGACTATGTCTTTACAACCTAGTATATAATAGGTTTACAATAAATGTTTGCTGCATTGAATTGAATAATAGGAAATTAGGGGACTGAAGTGATGCAAAAAAGTATTTGAGGATTGAAAGAGACAGCAGGACAGATGGCACCGAAGGTCGCGGATTCAGAAATCAGGGTTCAAGGTCTAGCTCTTGCCACTTAGCCTCAGGACCTTGAATCACTTGCTTAACTTCAATGGGCCTAAGTTTCCCATCTATAAGAAGAAGGAGTAACCGGGCTAAGTGATCCTTAAGATTCCTCTCAGCTTGGGAACAAAATCTGATCACATTGCTCACTTGCTTAAAACATCTTTTAAGGGCAGACAGTTTCTCTGTATTTTTTTTTACCACAATCCATAGTCATAAATATAATTTACAGGATAGTCTGGGGCTGTGTGTGTAAACACATACACATATACATATATAAACACATATATACATGTGCCTGTGTGTGTGTAGGGATTGGTTTCAGATAACAGAAATGTAACTATGCTTTAAATAAGATAGAAGTTAACTTCTCTTTCACGTGATTTGACTTTTATTTTACAATCTAGCGGTGGGCTTTTTGGGGATCCAACATCCTCAGTACACAGCTTCCACCTCTGGGCCCAAGGTGGCTGCTCCAGTTCCTACCAGCACATCTGCATCCCAGCCAGTGAGAAACAGGAAAGACACAAAAGACACAAAGAAGGGCACACCAAATCCTTTCAGAAGCATAGCCTAGAAGTGGGACGCACCCTTCTGCTCATACCCCATCTGCCAGAACTTAGTCACAGCACTACACCTGACTGCAAAGGAAGCTGGAAAATGCAGTCTCTAGCTGGGCAGCCGTGTGCCAACACTTGGCACTGTTGGACATGAGTTCAGTGTTAATTAGTCAACAATATGTATTACATAGGTGTCTTTAAACAGAAACATACATAAAATAAGATTATGTATTGCTTGGTTGACAAAAATGATGTGACTAGAGGCTCACAGAACCTAATCCTGTATTTCTCCTAGGAGCAATGGTTCAGTACTCACTAATTCAGTGTTCACAGCAACCTTATAGAAATGACTGCTTCAAATAATAAAAATCAACTGCATTTAGTAGCACTTTGTATGTGCCTGACCCAATCTGTGCTTTCTTTGATATGGTCTCAAAAATTCCTTACAACATCCTAGAAAAAAGTTATTTGTTTAAGGCTTCTGCCAGTCAAGTGTTAAAGTTGGGGCTGGGCACGGTGGCTCACACCTGTAACCCTAGCACTCTGGGAGGTCGAGGCAGGAGGTTCGCTTGAGATCAGGAGTTCCAGACCAGCCTGAGCAAGAGCGAGACCCTGACTCTACAAAAATAGAAAAAATAAGCCAGGGGTGGTGGTACACACCTATAGTCCCAGCTACTCAGGAGGCTGAGGCAGGAGGATCGCTTAAGCCCAGGAGTTTGAGGTGGCAGTGAGCTATGGTGAAGCCACTGCACTCTAGCCTGGGTGACAGAGCGAGACCCTGTCTCAAAAAACAAAACAAAAGAAAAACAAAAAAATCAAAACAAGTGTTGAAGTTGGTGGGTTTTCCTGCCATTTTCTCACCTCTGACAGATATCTGATTAGTTGGATACTTTGTGGTCACAATTTTTCCCCAGGTTAATAATTTTTCCTGATTACCATATTCAGCTTTTGCCAATTTCAGAGAGAAAATACTTACCTAGGTGACAGACTCTTGATTTTTAAAAAAATTTCCTGCAACTTTCATTATAAAAAATTTCAAACATATAGAAAAGTTGAAAAATAGTAAAATGAACACCCATATACCCTCCACTCATCTTAGATACTTAGTTGCTACAATTGCTAACATTTTGTCACATCTGCTGCTTTCTCTCTCCACACACACACTTTTTGTTTGTTTGTTTGTTTTTCTTTTTGCTTACTGCTTACATTTGAAAGGGAGTTTTGGAAATCAAGATACTTCACCTCTAAATATGTCATGCATCTCCTAAAAAGAAGCACATTCTCCTATATAGTGACACTGCTCTTATCACACCTAAGAAAAATAACAATTCCATAATAGCATCTACTATCCAGTGAACATTCAAATTTTCCCACATGTCCAAAGAATGACCGAAATGTAAAATTGAATACCCTCACCAGCACAGTAGCTATATATTCAAACCGCAAATCAGGATGTCTGGCCAGACAATGGATTTATAGGAACAAGGGGCCAGAAGGTCCCTTTAATTGCCCTAAGGTCTTGAAGAGCACCTGCCTACCCCCTGCCTCCTCCTCCTCCCCTCACACAGGGGCTCCCATTCCTCCAGAGAGCACGTGCACTGGCCACCCTGGGGCCCCAGGAATGTTCTGAGCACAACTTCTCCTTGGCCAGTAGAACACACAGGAACTTGCCCAAGATCCTCCTTTGCCTTGTTTTTATGAGGTCCTCATTGAGTTAATTCCACTTTGGTAAATCTCAAACACGTCTCTTTTCTTTTTGTTCCTTTTGTAAACCCAAAGGCATCCTAATTATGACTTACCCAAGAGGATTACTAGTCACATAGCTTCATCAAGGAAGACAGAATCCACATAGACAAACTTTCAGGATAGAATATATATAATAAGCATCTGGAGGTTCTATCTGATAACTCCAAAGTGCTTTAACCCCCTTCAGCATTCACCTCTGTCTTGCTCACCTACACCTTCTTCACTAATTGGACTTGCTGTGCTACAAAGCATCAGTCTTCAAGGTACATCAAAAGCTATTTCTTATTATTTGGTTATTATTTTTAAATCATTTTTATTTTTAATTGACACATAATAATTGCACATATTTGTGGGGTAGAATGTGATGATGATTTCCACACATGTATACATTGTGTAATGATCAAATCAGGGTAATTAGCATATCCCTCACCTCAAATATTTGTCATTTCTTTGTGGTGGGAACACTCAAAATCCTGAAAATATGGAACGCTTCACAAATTTGTGTGTCATCCTTGCTCAGAGGCCATGCTAATCTTCTCAGTATCATCTCAATTTTAGTATATGTGCTGTCTAAGTGAGCTCTATTTGACTATTTAGGTACCATTATCTCTAGGAAGTCTTGTTTCTGTCCTGTCCATTTCATCATTGTCTCAGACAAGAGGGTCTTAAACTTCTATGGGTTACAGACCCTTTTAAGGATCTAATGAAAGTTATATAAACTGTCCCCAGACAAATGCACATACTCACAAAGTTTTACGTACATTTTTTAGGAATTTCCACTGAAGCCTCCCCATGAGGTCACAGGTCTCGTGTTAAGACCCCCTATATAAGAAGAAAATATAGAAGGCAAATTTATTGAGTCTACAGATGACATGAAAATGGGAAGAAGAGTTTATGTGTTAGATATTGGACTACCCAATCAAAAAGAATATACTAGAACAATAGGGTCAAAACAGTAAGATAGACTATCATTGATACAAATATCAAGTAGCCGGGCAATACTGGGTAGTTCATGCAAAAACAGACCAAAGAGTTCAAACTGATTTACTCAACAAAAATGTCTGTCAAGGAAAAGTAATTAGAGGGTTACATACTGTTGGGGCTCAGGACACATCACCCCAAAATATGACTGTTGGAGACTAAAATATGCCATCCCAAAATATACTTCTCTGGCATATTTCCAGATGGCTATTTAGAGAAACTGCAGACACATGAATAGCTCAGAAAAGCTATCATTTTGTAAAAGAAATTTACACCTATAAAGGAAATCTACATTAGTAAACAGATGCAAGCAGAGGCTTTCTCTGAAGGTCCCTTATCTGCCTAAAGATGGATCGAGGAAAGATTATTTTATAGGAAGAGGAGATTGGGGGCCTACAGCTCACAGACAGAGATGAACACTGGTGGTCACCTATTCTTCTGTGAGACTCGATCTGCATATAAGGCAATCTTTGCCTGCATGCATTTCCTCCCCTCACCCTCCCATAACTTGTGTTGCCACCTCCCCTCAGAAGTCCCAAGCCCCATTTATTTATTTATTTATTTATTTTCTGAGACAGAGTCTCGCTCTGTTGCTCGGGCTAGAGTGCCCTGGCGTCAGCCTAGCTCACAGCAACCTCAGACTCCTGGGCTCAAGCAACCCTCCTGCCTCAGCCTCCAGAATAGCTGGGACTACAGGCACGAGCCACCACGCCAGGCTAATATTTTTCTATTTTTAGTCGCCTGGCTAATTTTTTCTACTTTAGTAGAGGCAGGGTCTTGCTCTTGCTCAGGCTGGTCTTAAACCCTTGAGCTGAAGCGATCCTCCCACCTTGGCCTCCCAGAGTGCTAGGATTACAGGCGTGAGCCACCGCACTTGGCCCCCATTTACTTTTTTATTTGTTTTGAGACTGACTCTCACTCTGTCACCCAGGCTGGAGTGCAGTAGAGCAATCATAGCTCACTGTAAGCTCCTGGGCTCAAATGATCCTCCTGCCTCAGCCTCTGAGTAGCTAGGACTACATGCAGGAGCCACCACACCTGGCTAATTTTCTTTTTTAAAGACAGGATCTCGCTATGTTGCCCAGGCTGGTCTTGAACTCCTGGCCTCAAGCAATCCTCCTGCCTCGGCCTCCCAAAGTGCTGGGATTACAGGCATGTGCCAAGCTTCTATTCTTTTCTGTAGCCTCAGGATGGTATAAAACTTTAGCATCTGGCCTTCTTGGAGTCTTATATTTTTTAACACTCCCATGCACATGCATGTAATAAATTTGTATGCCTTTTCTCCTGTTAACCTGTCTACTGTCAAGTTTATTCCAGAGACTCAAATTATTGAAACTTCAGGGGGTAGAAAGAAAGTTTGCTTCACTTCCACAAAACTCACTGTATTTCTTTTGTTAGATGGGATACTAAGGTAGATTCTGGGTGTCCTGTTTTGTAAAGGCAACTAACGTATTTGATGGCAACCAAGATGGCAAAAGTAGTGGTATACTGGTAAATGTTTAATAACAAGCTTTCCAGAAAGAAAGGGGGAAAAAAGTCCAAATTTATAGCATTTTCTGATTCCCGTGATATCAATACTCCTACTGTGCCTACCAACATGATGTCAGTTGGCTCATGAAACTCCTGAACATTTAGCATTCAGTTCTCCTGAACTGGCATGAGCCAACTCCAGCACACCACTGGGCAAGGGGTTCTGGAAACCAGGTTATCTATCAAATAATTTAAGGACTGAGACCCGTTGGTTGGGAATGAAGACATTTCTGAGGAACAGGACATGAATCATTAACTATCTGAACATTTGTCACATGGGAGTTATCAGATTCATGTAGTCAGGTCATGGAGCTAGGACCAAGGAAGAAAAGTAGCAGAAGACAAATATCAACTTGAAACAAGGAAGAATTTTCTAACTGTCTTAGGAGGTGAATGGACTCAGCTGAGGCAGAATGCCTATGGACAGGGGTATGTTGGAGCTGCTTCCTGCACAGCGTAGGAGGGAGGTCTAGACAACAAGATGTCCCAAGATACAGGAGTAGGATGGGGAGATTGACTGCAAAGAGCGAACTCAAATGTCTATGAGCCCACAACCCACTGTTTTGTCTGAGCTCTAGCATTGCCACAGTATTGTTTTCATAGCAGTCGTATAGTATTTCAGCTGCCTCATGTGTTAACTCAGCATTTAAGGGCGGATCTGAAAGCCCAACCTCCATTTGTAATGTGGTTTCTATGGGAAGATGTGCTGAATTTCAAACAAATGACACATAAACAAACTTTTGAAACATGATCCTTTATAAGCTGGAGAACTGTCTACTCTTCTTTTAACTTGTCCTTAAACTCCTTGACACATCCAGCTGTCCTCCTAATGCTAGTGTTCTTGGATTTGGGGACTAAGACTATGATTATCATATTAAATTATGATTTCCTAAACTTCAAATTCCAGGATGAGTTTGACCAAATGGGAAAAAAGAAGAGCTGAGATCTGGCCCCTCCTGAGTCAGACTTTCCCAACCTAGCTTCATGATTTTGTCTGAAGTAAATATATGCATAGGGCAATAGATAATCCTGCCCTACTAAGGCCCTATCATGACACCTGCAGCCAGTATTCTCTTCTTAGGCCTCCGCTGGCTATTTGTATCGTTATAACACAGACAGCATATTTATGGTGCTTGGTTACCATTTATTTTATCATTTTATTATGTATCCTCTTGTTATCAGTTGAACTGTGTGCCTTACTCTTGCCTTTTCATAAGACTGTAAGCCTTTCTTTCTTGTAGAAATAAGCAAAAAAAAAGAAAAAAGAAAAAAAGACTGCAAGCCTTGACCTTACACCTGCCTGTAACACACTGATCTTTCAGGGCCTCCGGGAAACCAAAGACAGCAACAGTATGGTGTGTAGGGAAAGACCCTAAACTTGGAGACACATAAACTTGGTTAGAATCCTACTCTGTCATTTACTAGCCATGTGACCTTAGTGAATTATTTAATTTCAGAGTTTTGGTTTTCTCATCTCTAAAAGGGAAATGATTATACACTCGTAAAGTGCCTGTCACATGCTAGACACCCAATAAATGGTCAGTCTCACAAATGAGCACATGCTATATGACACCATTTAAATGAAATCCTATAATAGGCAAAACTAACCTATAGGGACAGGAAATACATCCGTGGCTGCCTGGGGCCAGTGGGGGTGGGTTGGGGAAATTGACAGCAGAGGGCCCAGGGAACTTTTGGGGGTGGTGGAAATGTTCTGTATTCTGATTGTGGTAGTGGTTACATGGGTGTGTACATTGGTCAAAACACATCAAACTCTGCACTTAAAATGGGTGCTATTTAGTGTATGTAAGTTATCCCTTAATTGAGTTCATTTTTTTAAAAAAATGTACATTCCCTTCCTTTCTCCATCAATGAAACTACGTTGGATTAAGGAACATATCCCAGAACCAAATATTCATTTTAAGTTATCTTTCATTTTAGACTATTCATACTATCATATGTTTTTCCCCATGGATCAATACAAATAAACGAGAATTAGCTTGATATCCAATCTCATCCTCTCACTGATGTATAAAATTGGACAGATGTGTCCTGAGGGATCAGGGGGGCAGACATTGGGACTGAGATACAGTGAAAGTGTACTTTCAGTATAGATTTTTCAGTGAAGAAACCACACATTTTTTTAAAAATCACCAACTTAAAGGGCAGAGTATTTTTCTGGCAAAATATTAAAAGCTTGTCACAAAAAAAGGTGATGGTGATAAGGGCTCAGATGAATGCAGTGGCCTGAAAGAGCCACTTCTGTCTGCTCAGCGTGTTTTCCCAGCCCCACCACCTCCTTCTCGTAATAGCTCCTCTTTTCCTCTAGGGGTGAAGGCTGCATACCAGATGTCTTCCAAGGAATTTTCCTGGAATCTGCCCCCACAACATTTTGCTTACATCTCATTGGCCTTAACTTTGTCATGTGTCTACAACTAGCTGCAAGAGAATCTGGGGAATTGAGTATTTATTCTTAGGGAAGGCCACATGACTAGCTGAAAATTAGAGGTTCTGCTACCTAGGAAGAAAAAGGTAATGCACATGACATAGGCCACAATCGATCTCTGCCCAAAGCCCTATCTGGTAATAGAATATTTTATATGTAATGGTGGAATTTTGGAAATTACCAAAATTAATTATGTATATTCACGTTATGGCCATATCACAATTATTGTGTTTACCCAAAGTTCTTGAAATGGAAACGTAGTAATAGCACATTAAGTGGAGAAAAGTTTACTAAAAATATAAGCTGTGTTCTGTAAAATTATATACATATATATAAAGTCTGGATATGCTCAAAGTATTGCTCTGGGGTGGTAGGATTAGATCACACAACTTTAATTAACTTTATATTATTGTTTTAATAAAAATGCATGCGTCATTTTTACAAGCAGAATGAAAAACTATTTTCACTTAGAAAATACGTGGGCCTCTGTGTCTTTCCCGCGGCGGGGATGGAGTTGAAAGGTGGGCAGCCACAAAGGTGGGATTCCGGGGTTGGTGCTGCCTCCACCACTTCCCTTCAGCACACAGGTGATGCCAGTGCCTGGGTGTCTGCCCCTCTCCCCCCACAGTGGTATCTGGAAGTCCACTGCTCCCACGCCTGGAGCTCGGGAGAGAGCTCTGTGCTGGAGTTATGCGACTGTCCTGAGAAACTGTTGGGGAAGCTGGGGGAAGGTGCAGTCCTGCAGCTGCTGCACTCTGTGTCCTCTTTGCCTCTCCAGAGCCACTCCCTGCCCTACAGGCTGAACTGTGTAGACTGTAGCACCCCAGACTCCCTACCTCCTGGCTTCCCATTGGGTTCAGGCAATGGAGGCCCTGGTAGGAGATGGGAAGGTGGCTCCCTCCAAGTGGGGCTACTGCAGACTGACTGCTTTTCTCAAATGAAGGTCACAGCCCTTGCTGGCAGCCTTCTCCACACCTACACGGAGCCCCCAGCTCCAGCCCCTGCTCCCTCCTCTAGCCCTCAGGCCCCGGGGAGGAATGCTCCCATTGTTGCAAGCCCCAGGGTCCAGCACTACCCTGGTGGTTCCCCCAAACCTGCCCCACACCTTTGTAAATGGTTCTTTTTTACACTTTCCTCACATTACCCAGTTTGAGTGTGCCATCTGTTTCCTGCCAGGATCCTGACCCACACAGAAGCTTGAGCGTGAGAAAGGGAAAAAGCACCCAAGTGTAAAGAGCAAGGAGAGGGCGAGGAAACTGGGCCCTAGTGGCAGAGAAGTTGAAAGCAAACCGGGGGTTAGGAAACCACTGGAGAAGTTTCAAGAAGTGGGCAGGGGTCAACAGCGTTATAAAAATTGTGGGGAGGTCAAATAAGGATGAGAGCTGAAAGGTGACTTGGCACGGGGCCGTCTGGAGGAGCAGCCGGAGGAGGAATGAAGAGAACCGGGCGGGTGGTCGTGGGAGGATTTGCAGGTTGGGAAGGACAGGCGGGGAGAAGCACCGGTCTTCAGACAGGTGAGGTAGGGCAGCTGTAACTCCAGGAACGAGTGAGTATGTGCAGCGCACAACACCCACACCCACCGTATGCACACATGTGCACCCCCATCAACACATAGACACCATTATGTCTCACACCACATACACCAAAGAGGCACACCTGCACACATCCACACACCACAACCCCTACACCACACCACATACATGACAGTCTCTGCCGGACCTACAGAGCTCACTGGGAGCCCATTGAACATCAGATCTTTGCTTTGCTATGACACTTGTGTATTTGCTGGCATCATTTTGAACCCTGAAGGGGACAGGTGAGAAAAGCCCTAGTTCGGTTCACTCACGCATGAAGAAGGAGTTCTTGCTGCGTGTGCTGACCTCCCGAGCCATTTAACCTAGGGAGCACCTAAAAACTGGCCCCCACTGGCCACTACCCAAATGCTTGTCTATACAATGAAATATTCTAAAGTGAAAATGAACTACAACTACATGCTGCAAGATGCATGAATCCTTATAATATAATGTTGAGTGGAAGGAGCCAGTTCCAGACCACTACATACATGCATGGTACAATTTTTATTTATGAAGTTCAAGAATAATTAGAACTAAACACTACATAATTTAGGGACACATACCTATAAAAAAAACTTTTTTTTTTAAGTAAGAGAATGCTAACACAAAATTCAGGACAGTGGGTTATATTTGGGAGGGGCAAGGAATAAACTAAGAGAGGATCACGTAGACAGATGGATGTCATTGTTAATGGTCTGTTTCTTGAGCTGGCTGGTGTGTTCACTACCTAGTAATAAAATATAATAGTAACAGCAGGCCATGGTTTGACCAATGATGAGAATATATCATGAACCAAGGATTATGATGAATCCAATTCCGTACATCGGATGTTCTGTTACAATAAATAAAAATAAATAAAGACAGTCCTCTCAGCTTGACCCTAGTTCTGCTTATTTTTGCACTTCCTCCCACAGCAATGCTGAGGGGTCACTGCAACCTTGCTCTTGGCAATTGGGGTTAGTAGTGCAAGGCTGGGCAGGAAATGAACTGAGGGATGAGGCCATATCTGCTTTAACACTGTTCTTGATAGGTCCTTTGTGGTGAGGGTTTCCAAGAACCAGCACAGCAGTTGAAGGGGCTGAGCAACATTTACAAGAAATATGCCCCCGCCCCACCCCACCCCTCTCTCCCCTTTCTCCTCCCTTTATAGCCTCCAACTCTTCCTCCCCAGCTGGGGTCAAGGAAGGATAGTTCACAGAAGCCAACAATGAGTATTTCTCCAGAACATAACCACTTACCCGACACTGGAGTCTGGAGGAGAATTGTCCTGATGTCCAGATCCTTGAAATGACTGATCCACCCAAACGTTTATTAAGTGGCAGTATAGCAGAATGGTAATGAGTATGGACCGCCTGGGTCCAGACCCTGAGCTGGCCACTTCTTAGTATGTGACCTTTGACGTGATACCTAACTGCTCTGCACCTAAGTTTTCCTCGTCTGTAAAACAGGGATAAATAGTAGCATTCAGCTGGGCATGGTGGCAAGCTCCTGTAGTCCCTGCTACTTGGGAGTCCAGCCTGGGCAACATAGACCCTGTCTCGAAAAATAAATAAATTAATTAATTAAATAATAGCATCTACCTCATGGAGAGATATGAGGATAAATAAGTTAATATGTGCAAAGCATGCCGAATAGTGCTGGGCATATAGTAGGTATTGAAGGAGTGTTAACTATTATCACTAAGGAACTACTGTGTGCCTGCCAATGGGACAAGTGTTACAAAAGATGCATAGGAATCAATGGGACCGTGATCTAGTGCAGGGGTTAGCAAACGTTTTCTGCAAAGGGCCAGATAGTAAATATTTTGGCTTTGCCAGCCATATGGTCTGTCTCAACTACTCATCTCTGCCAGCATAGCATGACAGCAGCCACAGACAATACATAAATGGATGAGCTTCATTTGTGAACACTGACAATTGAGTCTTATGTAATTTCCATGTATGTATCACAAAATATTATTCTTCATTCGATCTTTTTTCAACCATTTAAAAATTAAAAATTTTTCAACTATTTAAAACTATTTAAAAAACATTTATCCCTTCTGGATTTCTCTGCCCTATCTGTATATTCAGTGCCTCACTTTACAGGTGAGCAACTGAGACTCATCCTTCAAAATCTAGTTGAAATGCCACCTCCTCTTTGAAGTCTTCCCTCAGCCAAGGGAAGTAATAACTTCATCTGCTGCCTCCTACATAAGTAGAAATATGTTCATTACTTTTTAAAGTTTACCATTAAATATTTAAGACAAATCAAAAGTTGTAAAGACTAATACAAACACCTCAGTCTTCACCATCTAGCTTACAAAATAAGGCATTGCCAAAACAGTTGAAGGTCTCTACAGATACCTCTCCCCAGGGGTAATAACCACTGCCCTAACTCTGGGAACTTATTATCATCCTGTTCTTCTTTGTACTTTTACTGCATATATATGCACCCACGAGGAGGAGATAGTGTTTGTTTCCATGTATAAGCACATCTGTTATTTAATCCAGTCTCCTAATTATCCAAGCCAGGAGAATCTCTATTTAAGATTAGCTTCAGGGGGTATAACTTGCTCAAGGCTTCTGGGTAAGTGACAGTGGTAGATAGAATCTAAGCCCAAGACAGATTCCCAAGTCAATGCCCCTAACCATTGTTCTCGTCTATATTCCATAGCCTTGGCGTTGATCCGATGCCGCCTTATGACTTATCTGACTCCCTTTCCACACTAGATTTTAAACTTCCCATGAGAAGAACAAAATATAACCTTTCACCCTTCCCATACAACTAATATCTTGCACCCAAAAGAAGCACAATCTGTATTTCTTCACAGAGATACCTTCTTCCATCACCCCTAGCAGTCTTAATAGATGGGGAAACTGCCAGAAACTCACTTCAAGAAAGAGAAGGGTGGGGCTTTGCCAGATTTCCTTAGAAGTTTAGAGCAACTTTCAATTGTTCAAGTGTCAACTTTACTGGAAAGGATGAAGCATGCAACCCTCAGGCTCCAAAGGTTGGTAATGTGTGTATGTTGGCGGGGGTGGAGTAGGAGGTGGTACAGGGGTGTAGAGAAATGGGGAACCTCGGGAAATCAGCCCCCCAGAACCAAGACATCCTTCCTTTCTCTCCAAAGCCACATGGGGGCTGTGCTGGGGTTTGGGATCTAGTCCAACCTTAAGGGTTAAGACAAACCCCAGAACCCAATGAGGAGTAAGGGGTACTGTGGCTTGGACTCTCAAGCAACCTGATAAGAGTGCATCTGGGCCAGGGTCCAAAGGGTGTGTGGATGCACAGAGGGACCTTCTGACCATTCAGAGGGAGGGAGCAAGATGACCCAGAGGGAGGGAAGATTATAACTGCTATTGTTGTTTATAAAGAAACATGAAACCAACATTTGCTAATACTTAATACACGAATTGGCAGTGGCAGAAATTCCAGTGTGTTTTCAGAGTATCGGGATGTATTTGGACTACATGTACTAAGTGGATTCATGGGTTCTACCATGCAGTTTAAACTAAACTCACGAAGTGGACAAGGGGCCTATTAAAGAGATTCCTGCAAAGAAACCACAGACTAAAAATACTAATTATCCAAGAACAAGCAGTAAGAAAATGGCAGAGCTAACATTTCACCTACTCCTAGTATAAGCCCTTTGTCAAAGCACGTTGGAGGGGAAAACCCTGTTGAGTCAAAACACACATTTCCTAGCCAGGGCAACGTAGCGAGACCCTGTTGCTACAAAAAATAGAAAAATTTTTTAATTTAGCTGGGTGTGGTGGCACATGCCTGTAGTCCCAGCTACTCGGGAAGCTGAGGCAGGAGGATCGCTTGAGCCCAGGAGTTGGAGGTTGCAGGGAGCAATGATCACACCACTGCACTCCAGCCTGGACGACACAGCCAGGCCTGGTCTCTAAAAAATATAAATAAGAAACACACGTTTCCACCCACCCACTATTGTTAATGACTAAACCTCACACTAAAGCTGAAGGGAACTTGAATCAGGAACTGAGAGTAATATAGGTATATGGCTTTTCCAGTAAACTTTAACCATGTATCAAAGGGACATGCTCAAAATGTTTTACTAGTGGGAGACACAATTGGAAAAAGCTTCAATTGTTAGTTTGCTAATAGGGATATATTTGTTGTCTCTAGATCAGCTATGTCTAATAGAATCTTCTACAATGATATAAATGTTCTATAAGGTAGCCACCAACCCCCCGCCCGCCCGCCACGCTCCAAGCTCGGGGTGCTAAAAAAAAAAAAAAAAAGGTAGCCACTAACCACAAATGGCTATTAAACACTTAAATATAGCCACACATACTATATTTGCATAGTTCTAAAATTTGAATCAGGAAAAAGTTATTTCATTAGGCCCTTCATGCCAAATCTTATCCATACAATATCGGTCCTATGCTTTGGCCACATATTTGTTTTGGAAAGGTGATTTTCCTAGAACTCCCATTATTGAAGGAAACCAGATTTAGTTTGAAAGTTCCCTTTCTCCTCCTACTAGTACAAGAATTTGGCACTTACCTAATGTTCAATAAATGTACATTAGCATGCCTCCACACGGACAATGATTAGAAGCCACATGTTAAGACAAAAGGTTTTTATTCAAAAACGCCAAGTATAAAAAAAAAAAATAAGATCTCTTTTATTCCCCTGTACAGTATTTCACTCAGATAAAACCAGCAGGCTACATGCTGCTCAAAACACAGCCCCAGAGAGGATCCAGAAGGCGCCCATCCAGAACTGCTTTTCAAATCTATCCTATATACACAGTCAGCAATGCCCCTCCCCCACCACCCACGGAGCCCGGACCCACTCGGGTAAGTAGGTGAGGGGCCCCCCGGAAGTCAGGGAGCTGCAGCGCTGTCCCGCCTGAGTCCCGTCACCCCACGAACAGAGCAAGCATTGCAGCCCTCCCCAAAAGGTCCAAGTCAGAGGAGGAGAGGAGGAAAGAAAACCAGGGCAGCAGCTGTGGAAGCTTGGAGCAGGAAGGGAACCAAATAAATAAATAAATAAATACATAACATCGACCTCCAGGTTAGAATGCGCATCTTTCAAAACAAAAAAACGAAAACAGGTAAAATAACTTAAAGGCAAAAATTTTTTAAAAATTAGATCAACTACAATCCTTTTGTATACTACCATGCCAACTGTACACACATTTACAGCTTTTCTGTTGATTTGCATTGTTTGTGCATTTTGTATGTGTGAGGTCTTGGCTTTGAAACAGTTAAGTAAAAACCAAAAAGGAAGACCAGTTCACTGGGAGTTTTACTAAAGGAGGCAGAGAAAAAGGGCAGGTGGCTCAGCGTTTGGCCCTGTAGCCTCTTCCATGGCACCTTTCATAAGGAGGGGGTTGGGGGGACAAGGAAGAAAAATAGGGAACCAAACCCAGGCAGATTTTTGGAGAAGCAGCAGGTAAAAGAGGCAAGTTCAAGTATTTCTCCCAGCACAGCCGGAGTCCCCACAGAAGGCACTCAGAAGAGTCGGAAGAGGTGACAGGGACTTAAAATGGTGCTAGTCCTATCCCATCCCAACCTGTTTCCCCCCTACCTGACCCATCGCGGCATTCAGCAGAACTCGTGATGAAGGGAACAGTTCCATGGCAAGGTTCTGACCCACCCCCACCCCCCACCCCCGGGATTTTTTGGAGTCCAGCAATGCTGGACACCCATAAGAAGGAGAGAGCATCTACAGGAGAGGTTGAGGCCTGGGGCGCCTGGAGTGTCTCTCGTTCCCCCTGTTGGGAGGCAGCCTCCAGGGGCCTGGGGTCTGGAATGAGTTGTAAATGTTGTTCCTGTATCAAGCACTGTCCTGCTTGGCGAGAAGTGTCACTGGTACTCGGGAAGCTGGAGACAGAAGCTTCCCCTCCCTTGAGCATCTGACAGGGAGGGGAGAACCTGCCAGAAAGGCTGCTATTTGCTGGGCCCTGGCGACAGGCTGTGGAGATGAATCTCAGCAGTTTCCTGGGGCAGGAGGACATCTTGCATCCACGGATGGTTCTGGATTTCTTCGAAGGTTGGCCTATCTGATGGTCTCAGGGCCAAGCACCATCTAATGAGATGCTGACACTCTGCAGAAAGCAGGAGACAGAGGTTATGAATGACTCAACTTGTTTTTGCAATGCAAATGTCTCCCAATTTGCTTCCCAGGGGCCCAGAAGTCTGGGGTCCCAAGGAGGCCATGCATTTCCAGAACATTGTGCTCTTTAGTGGGAAGGTATTAACCAGTATCTAGATCCTTCAGTATGCTTTCGGCTAAAAAAATGGCTGCCCTCTTAAACCTGTGGTTTTCAAACTTCAATAGTGGGGGCCTTTCCCACGACACCCACTCAACAAGAAATAGGAAGGATGATGACAAGGAATTAAGATGAGACACCACTGAGCATCATGAGGTGATTCAACTCATCTACTGACTCACAAACATGAACACCACCCACAATGAGGTCACTGGAACCACAGTATTTAGAGAGCTACTGCCTTAAGGGAGATGCTAAAAGAGCCCTCAACTTTTTACTCCCTGGCTAAATAGTCAGGAGTGGAGGAACCAGATCTCTGTTAGTACTTAAAAAAAAAAAAACAAAAAAAACCAGATTGTCTTTTCTTCTTAATGTGCTCATACATGCTGTTCCTCTGACCTCCCAAGGAAAGCTCCAATGCAAACCACGTGATTTGTGGGGCCAGCTCAAGTGTAAATCATTGGCCTACAGTTGTAAGCCAGGGCTCATGGCATCTACTGGAGAATGGAGCTCTCCAGAATTCAAAGACTGTCCCGTAAGAACCAACAGCCTTGTGATCCCTGCTTCTCCTTAACCAGGAGTTTCCCCCAAGTTACCTGAAGAGACCCTCTGCCTGAAGAACACTTGGCCCCTGACGATCTCTTCATCATGCTCAAAAGGAATATCTCCACACACCATATCATACAGCAGGATCCCTAGGGACCAGACGGCCGCCGACCTGCCATGGTAGCGATGGTAGCGGATCCACTCTGGAGGACTATACACTCGGGTCCCTGCAAGCCAAGGGAATAGAAGAGAAAACACGCTTTTAGCAAAAATAAGTACAAAGCAACTCTTTATTTTAAAAAGCACCACCTCCCTTCTCTCAGGAGCTGGGTGAACTCCATTTTCCCCCTGGGCTAAAAGGAGAATGGAGGAATAGTTTATGGCATCTCTCCAACCCAAAGCATTACCCACCTCTCTACCAGCCCAAATCATAAGCTGAAATTCTTTACAAACTGCTCCAAGAAACAAACAGGGCTGGCTGCAGACACAAGGCCTGAGGCCATATGTGGTAGGACCACCCGCAAAGGGATAAAGGGATGAAGGGATGAAATGTCTGCACAATCAAGGGAGGTTTCCCACAGATGATCCTTAAACTGCATTCAACATTGCCCAGGAGTCTGGGTGAGATTCTCATGGCAGATGGGATCCGAGAAAGGGTACTTGCACAACATTCTAAGTCAGGGTGCCCTTTGGGAGGCCTTCCTCCCCACCCTCTAAGTGCAGAGGCAGACATCCACACCCTTTCCTCCCTAGACTGGAAAGGTAGACAGAACTGCAGGGTTGGTCACAGACCACGTGATTCCTGTTTACAAACTTTGGGTAGTAAAAAAAAAGGAGGGGCCATCCCGCTGGTGCTCACCAGGGGGCAGCAAAGACTTGAAGGAAAAAACAAGGGAGGACCCGGCCAGCCATTAACTGTTAAATACAAAAAATGCAGCCCAACCCAGCGTCCTCCAAGGGCAAATAAACACAAACCACAAGCCCGAGTCACAAGTTTTGAAAGGCTGTCGTTTGTTAGGTTAAGCCGCTCAGATGATGACCCACCCTCCTTTGCTTTGATCTCAGGCTCTCCATTCCTTCTTTTCTGAAAGGACCCGCTCCAAGCCCCTCCCTAGGATAGGTTTTCATCCTCTCTGCAGACACCCAACTAATTTTCAAACCAGCAACAGATCTTATTTCACAATATTTATTCCTGACTCCCTCACCCCGTAACACTAAAAAAATAAAAGTGAAACTACTGTTCCTATCCCTGAACCTTCCCTAGATCAAAGAGGGGAAATAAACTGCAGCTCTAAAAACTACCTAACAGAAAACTCCCTTATAAAACAAAACAAAAATTACAAAACCGGCATCAATTTTCATCCCCCCCATCCTTTTACTGGCGGGGAAACTGGGTCAGACTTCAGAAATCTGGGCTACCGCCGGTTGCCCACAACCTCTTATTCATCGAGAAAGCTTGGAACCCACTGAATTCCACTTGGAAGAATAAAATCATGCCAGAAACATTACAGGTTCAGCTGGCTTGAGAGCCCCGGCTTTACTACGCCGGGAAGCTCTCCTTCGTCCCACCCCTGCTAGCACCGAGCCAGGCGGCCCAATGACCTTTACAAAGGGCCGGAGCGGGAGGCTGGCCGAGGCCTCCGGGCCGGGCCGAGTCACCTGGGCAGCTCCCTCACGGGCAGCTCCCTCCCAGGCCTGGCTCACCATCGAAGTCCGTGTAGACGGTGTCCTTGAGCAGCGCCCCCGACCCGAAGTCGATGAGCTTGAGCTCGCCGCGATTGAGGTCGATGAGGATGTTCTCGTCCTTGATGTCGCGGTGGAGCACCCCGCAGTTGTGGCAGTGCCGCACGGCCTCCAGCACCTGCCAGAAGAAGCTGCGGGCCAGCTCCTCTTGCAGGGCTCCCCTTTCAGTGATAAAGTCGAAGAGGTCTTGCACTGGCTCGGGCCTCTCCAGGATCAGGACGAAACTGTCGGGCCTCTCGAACCAGTCCAGGAGCCTAATGACGCCGGAGAAGCCCGAGCTCACCTTCTTCAGCAGGACCACTTCCATGGGCACTCGGGTGCCATTAGGCTGCAGGCGAGGAGCCGCTAGGCGGTCGAGGCACCCTCACCACCACTCATTCGGGGGGTCGTCGCCAGTATCACAGTCCCCCATCGGAATCGGCTCTCACGTGCTTGATGGCCACCTGGAAGCCCAGAGTCTCTGTTAGGTCCCCTTGTCGGGGCTAAAGCATGCCGGTGCGCCCCCCGCCCGGCGCGCCCTCCCCACGGCGGGGCGCCCACTCACCGGCAAGTTGTCGGCGACACGGATGCCTGAGTAGACCGAGCCGAAGCCGCCGCTGCCCAGCAGCGGGCCCACCTGGTACTGCGACTCCAGGGGCTCCTTCTCCTTGCCTGGGAAAGGGGGAGGCACGGGGGACTCAGTGTCGGCCCGCGAGCCTCCAGCTCCCCACCCTGGGGATCCCGCCGCCGTCCCCCATCCCCGGGCTGGTTGGGGGGGCTCTCACCGGGCGCCAGCTTGGTGGCGTGCAGGTCGTTGCAGGGCGCGGCGCGCAGGTGGGCAAGCGAGTTGATTTTGGACAAGAGCATCCCAACCTCCAGGGTGTCGGCGCAGGGACCGTGCCCGGAGGAGCTGCAGCAGGAGCAGGGGTTCGGGATGTGCCGGTGGCTGTGCCTATGGCTGGGGCTGGGGCTGTGGGTGGCGTTGCGGCTGTGGCTGCGGCTGGCGCGGAAGGCCGAGGGCGAGTCGGAGGACAACTGGGGGCGCTGCCGGGACTGGCGGCGGGAGGGCGCGCCCGCGGGGTCAGGCAGCGCTGAGGGCGGCGGGGTGAGCGGCTCGTGGGGATAGTGCGGCAGCGCCGCGGGACAGGGGGCTCGTGGCTGCTGCTGCTGCTTCTGCGTGTCCCGCCGCCGCCGCTGCCGCCGACTCCACTCGGGCCTCCTCCGCCACCGCGGCCGCTGCAGCAGACGCCCGGCTCGCCCCGCCGCCAGGAGTAAAGGGGCGGAGCGCGCCGGCAGGGAGGGAGCGCGGGCGGGCGGGGACGGGGCGGGGCCTCTCCGGGAGGCCAAGGCGGGGAGCGGGGCTGCCGGGCCGGCGGAGGGAGGAGAGGGGGTGGGGAAGCGGCGGGACGGGCGACTCCCCTCGGCCCCCGCCCGGCGCGCCCCATGGCCGCGCCCCGGCCCCGCCCCCGCCGGCGCGCCTCCAGCCAACCAGAGGCCGACTGATCTGCATAGCGCAGCGCGCCCCGCCCCCGCCCCGCCCCGCTCTCGCGGTCAGAATGGTCTCTACGCCGCCACGACGTGGCGGGAAGGAAAAGGCGCCAAAATGGAGGGGGAGGGGCGCGGGGCTGGAGGGGAGGCGGGAGCTGGGTGTAGGGCCGCGAGGGAGGAAGGATGGGGAGGGGCGTATCGATTCAAACCCAAACAATAACAAAGCCATCAAAGGCCGCCCGAGGCCGACTCTGCGGCTCTCGGTTTCTCGGAGGTTTTGGGGTCTAGGGCTCGAGCTGGCGCATAACAAGTTGCACGGAGACGACGGGCGTTGGTGTGTCAGGCGGGGAGGCCGGCGCGCCGGGGTGTGAGGGACTGTGTGTGGGGATGCCGACGAGGGTGGTCTTTCTGTGTGACTCAGACCCGAGACCTCCAAGTCTGCCTGGGCGGGTTGACGGCGCGCCGTAGGCTGGGGTTGGGTCCTGGGGCTTGTGTGTTGGGGGGCGCAGGATCTGCAGGACGTGAGTCACGGCGGTTTCACGCAGGGAGTGGAGGAGCCCCAGGCCTGCAACTAAACTGGGGGGAGCTCCGCTTCTTCTCCCGGAGAGGGTTACAGACCTCGGTTGTTACAGACCTCGGTTGTTACAGCCGGTTAAAAGGTCAACCCCGGGATTCTCATTTAGAAATGCAGAAAGGTACCAGTGAATCCTGATTCCTAAGAAGGGGTGTGTGTCAAAGTGCCCGATAAAGAGGAAATCACGAAACAAATGTTAGCATTATGATGCCACATGCTGCCTCAGCCCCTTCTGTGCGGGCGGGAGAGGGAGGAAAATTCCTCATCTAAACCGAGGGTGGAAGGGTGCGCTTGATTTAATCAGAGTTTTCACGTTGCAGTCACCTTTTCATCAGCCTGTTATTACCAGTCAGGCAATACCAGCAATTATTAGCCGACCCCAGTCTTGTCTCAAAGGAAATCCCCTCCACCCTCCGCCCCCACCATGGAAATAACACGGAAAACTGGCCGATTCCACTTTCATCCTTTGTCCTTTTAAACTTCATGTAGAGTTGATAACGACGTGTGAAATGAGTAAATTAAAATTCTATGTAATCCATAAATTGAATTGTCAGTGGCCTAAGTAATTGAAAGCTAACTACATCACGTTTTAATTTTTTCAAGTTCCTGGCATTTAAAGGAAAAACGAGCATCTGTATAGCTGCAGTCATTAATGAATTTAAATGTTTCCTGTAAAAGTTTTCAGCAGCGCTTGTTTTACAAAAAGACCCAGATACTCCACAACTTTTATGAATTTATCTTATAAAATATTACATATTTTCCTTTTGTTTGTGTGCTGTGGTCTAACTCATTCATATTTGATGACTAGGAGAAAACCCAAGGGAACAACAATTATTCCCTTTTTGCAGATAGGAAAATGAAACATAAGTAGGATGACACAGGGTCATACAACAGCTAATAGAACAGCTAAGGGAGGAGATGAAATGACCCAAATTCAACTCCTGAGTATCAAAGCTTTCCAATTACCTTGGTCTAAAACTGTCCTTGGCACTGAACAGGACATCAGTAAATGTATGTGACTCCTGCCCCAGTCCCTCTGTCCTCCCTTTCCTTTATCAAGCCCTCAGATTTAGCCAAACAGGACTATTCCACCTTGTTCCCACTCACTTAGCACTTTCCAGACTTTCTGTCTTTGCAGAGCTGGTCAACCTGGCTTGGGAGTGCCCTCTCCTCTTCTCCACTTTTATTCAAAGCCTTTCTACCCTTCAGGAAACAATTGTAGTTCTACCACAGATTATTGAGTGAACTTCAAGCATTCCTTGACTGTCCACTTCACTCATCTGACAATTGTGGGGCTTAAAAAAAAAATCTTTTTGTTCATTAACATTTCAATTATTTATACTTTGTCTTCTTATTCCTTGAATGCATACTTTATCCAACATTTGTTGATGAGGGAGAAAACCATAATGGGTCCCAACAAAAAGGTCATAATTAAAGTCAATTTAAACTAAATTTAAGTGAATTAAGTAGGCTTAGGCAAAATAAAGTAAAGGTTAGGGGCAAAGGCTTTAAACTGAGTTAGCCTGGTTTCAAATCTGGGATCTGGCACCTACTAGTTATGTGACATTGGTCAAGTTACTTAACCTTGCTAAGCTTTAGACTGGATGGAGATAATAGTAGCACCCATCTCATAGGGCTGTTGCAAGGAGCAAATAAAATTCTGCTTGTAAAGTGTATAATCTAGCACAGAGTAACTTCTAATAAATATTAACTATGATAATGGCAATAATGCTGATGGTGGTTATGACAATGATGATGAAAAGGAAGATTTTTGGAATGGTCTTACAGTTTGAAGGTTCCAAAGGTGAATGCTGGATAAATAGTTGGATTTTAACCATCTTGGGAGAGAATGTGATTCAAAATAGTTAGATACGTTAAATCAAGTTCAACCTTATTTTTTCACTTTCTCTACGTCTTTGCAGAGCTAAATATTTAATTCGTTAGAACTAAAATGATTAACATTTAATATATATATGCTTTATATGGTGGGTGCTTCACAGCTGGAAGTTATAAAACATGGACCTTGCTTGGCAAAGAGCTTTTATTTACCTAAAACTGCTTTAAGAGATAATTATTAAACATTCAAGTGTGTTTTGCATCAAAAGTTACTCTTCAAGGGTAGGGAACTTGATGTTTTGATTCATCAAAATATAGTTTTACTAATAAGCACTACTTGTGCTGTCTTAAAGAATCCCACAAACAATCAGAAAAATCTCCCTAATAATTAAGTGACAATTGCTCCTGGAAAGATAAAGGCCATAATTATGCTAAGAGTTCTCTGGAAAGAGGAGCATTTGTTAATATTAATTTGAACAATATCCAAATTAATCATTAGATGGTTTCCATATTCTGCCTGATATAGATTTAATCAAGTCATTGTCAAAGGAATGACTTCAGCAATTTCTGTAATCATAGAAGTTTAGAAGTAAATTTGAAAGGGATACCTGTACACACAATTTTTTAAAAGTACCTCTAAGCCTAGTCAATGAATTTATGTAACTAGGATTGCATAGCTTTTTCTCTATTAACGGTTCCCAGTTAACCAAATGGAGATCATCTGAGCCTGTATCACTTATTTCTCTCCTAAAAATGTATTACTCCATTTATTTTTTAAGTTTAATTTTGAAAAATCCGTCACTTTTTATTTTATTTTCTCATTGTTTGGTGAAGTAAAAAAGGGGAAAATTTGGAGAAAACCAGCTGCAATACACTTCTTTCCATAACTCAAAACATCAAAAATTACCTCAACAATTGTAAAATTATTTAGAAAAATTAAAATTTCACATATATTTGAAAATCCACTACCAATTGTAAGACATGAAGCAGTCTAAATTTAAAAAGACTAAAGCCTTCTTTTTAAGTTGTAATAATTGTGGTAGTAGCGGCAGATAGCTGGGAAAGCCAGACTGTCCCAACTTCAGAATGGTCAGGGAATCTGTGGAGTCAAGTTAGAACTGGTTCTTGTCCTTGATAAGATGTGACATTTGTTTCAAGTTTATAAATCTCTCTAAGCCAGTTTTCAGTTTCCTCAGCAAAGTTAGAGAAAGAAAGGGTTTTTATTTTACAGTATAGTATATTTAAATTCATTCCCAATTCATTTGTTTTTTAAAGGAAATAAAAGTAACCTAGGTTTATTTTTGGAATTTGACACAATTTGAGTAAAAATAATCAATATTTATTGAAGGCACTATACACAAAGATTTTATAGTTCCTAGAGTATTGCTGGATAGGTGAAAATAAAAAGGAGTAGCTTAGAACGTATAAAGGCTACAGGAAGCCTGAAGACTGTTATAAAATACCTTATTAGAAGACTAGGAAAATGTATGCCTCAGATCAAAAAGACCAGGCACATGAACAAAAACGCCGCATGTCTAACTGACAGAGAAAAGGGGCCATCGTGTGTGTGTGTGTGTGTGTGTGTGTGTGTGTGTGTGTGTATGTGAGAGAGACAGAGAGAGAATGTCTTATGTCTGGGAGTTGGTGAAGGGATTGTCTGCCATCTTTTAAAAAGTAGAACAAAATTAGGATTTTGGAAAAACCACAAAGTGCATCTAGGTAAAAGAAAAAAATATTTGCTCAAAAAGATTTTGTGGAACATCTTGCTAATCCCTACAAAATTGCTAATGAAAACATTACTTTCTTGCATATCCCATTTGTCATCTAATAGTATACAGCCTTATTATTCTGTATTTGTCTCGTCTGTACAACTAGATTATAAATGTATTGAGGGCAGAAACCATCATCCTTTCATTGAACAAAAAGGCTAAGTGCTAAAAATGGGTTGGTGGAAGGGGCAGAAGAGACACTGTACTCACAGCCAACATTGGCTGAGCATCAGTGATGTGCTAGGCATTGTTCTAAGCATTTTTTATCCTTATATAAATCCTATGACATGAGTAGTTTTACTGTCTTCATTGGTTTACAGATAAATAAACTAGCACAGAGAGAAGTAATTCGCCCAAGGCTATACAGCTAAGTGGCAGGGTAATTTCCTACCCACCCTGCCACTCTGCTTTTCCAAGGAACATGAGATGAGTTTAAGAGATTTAAGAGGGAATTCTATGATTGAGTTCTGATGGTATCATCCACAAGGCCAGGGTTCAGAGAAGGCTGAAGAGGTCAAAGGAGGCTCCATGGAGACCTTAATCAGATCTTTTTTTTTTTTTTTCTGAGACAGGGTCTTCCTCTGTTGCCCAGGTTAGAGTGCAGTGGCCTCATGATAGCTCACTGCAACCTCAAACTCTTAGGCTCAAGTGATCCTCCTGCTTCGGCCTCCCAAGTAGCTGGGACTACAGGCACATGCCACCACACCTGGCTAATTTTTCTTATTTTTTTTGTGGAGACAGGGTCTCCCTATGTTGCTCAGGCTGGTCTCAAACTCCTGGGCTCAAAGCATCCTCCTGCCTTGGCCTCCCAAAGTGATAGGATTACAGGCATGAGCCACCTGGCCTCTTAACTCAGATCTTAAAGGATGAGTAAGATACGAGCAGGTAGAGAGGAGAGAGGGAATGGGGTGAGTAAAGTCAGGAACTGAAGCAGAAGATGCTTTGTGTTATGTTCTTTGTATTCCCCAATACATGTGAAATGAATGAATTAAAAGTTTCTTTAAATAAATCAAAAGCAGAAAGCCAGAGAAAGAATCAGTAGGACCTCCTGATGTCATGATGCAAAAGGTGAAAGAAAGATGAAAAAGATGATAGACTTTATTTCAATCTTTGTTGAAGAAGAAACTAGGAAGATTCCCTATTCAAATAATCTTTTGAAGCTTATAGTTTAGGAATATTACCTTACATTGTGGTTAATACATAGGGTGCTCAAATTCCAAATGACAATGGACATGCATTAACATGACTGGATGAAATCCACTCAATAATTTGGAGAAATTTACATTTTCAACATATACTTCCTCTTTTCCAGCTTTGTTTTAGTTCTCTCTTTATGTGGCATGCTGCTAAAGCAAGCATGGACAGCTCATTACAGCCAGAACTAGAACAGCTATATTATAGATACAAAACTATTTTCTATGGCCTTCAATATATAACTTTTTTAAAGATTCTTTGAATGTCTAAATACAATTTTGCTCACTCTGGAGAACTAGTGAGTTGTGCTGTTCCATTTATAGAAATGGTGTTACGTTTCCCTGGATAGGTTAATCTTGCTTCTGTGTTCAGTGATGTTACTTTATTAAAGAGACACCTACTCACTAGGTGAGAAATTCAAACTTATCATTGGCAGTCATCAGAGTTATATCTGAAGTCACTTATGAATGGGAGTTATGTTGGCAAATAGCCAATCCTCTGATGCAAGGCTGTAAAGACAACACAGATTACTTTTTTTTTTTTTTTGGGAGACAGAGTCTCGCTCTGTTGCCCCAGCTTCGGATAGAGTGCAGTGGTGCCATCATAGCTCACCACAACCTCAAACTCCGGGCTCAAGCGATCCTCCTGCCTCAGCCTCCCGAGTAGCTGGGACTATAGGCACGTACCATGATGCCTGGCTAATTTTTTTCTATTTTTAGTAGAGATGGGGTCTCGCTGTTGCTCAGGCTGGTCTGGAACTCCTGACCTCAAGCGATCCTCCCCGCTTGGCCTCCCAGAGTGCTAGGATTACAGGCATGAGCCACCACCCTGGCCTACAGATTACATTCTTTAACCCAAATTTCATACATATCCCCAAGTTCAGTCTGTCCTTTCAGACCAACTCAAGGCCATTTGGACTTCTTGCAGCTTTCCCTCACTACCAGCCAATAGTTTTGAACATTGCAGCAATTATTTGTACCAGTAATCTGATACAACCATATTCTTTTATCTAAGTATTTACTGTCATTTTAATGTCATCTTTAAGAGAGTATTAATTTAGTGCTCACCTTGAAAGGACCCATGTTTCCCCAATGAGACCATCACATCCTCAAGTGCAGACACTATATTGCAATTTTTTTTGTGTGACCATGTCTCCCTATGTTGCCCAGGGTGGCCTCGAACTCCTGGGCTCAAGCGGTCCTCCCACCTCAGCCTCTCAAGTAGCTGGGACTACAGGTGAGCGCCACTGCACCCAGCTTACGTTGCAAATTTTTAAACACCACATATCTCCCTTTGGGAAGTGCTAAACAGATACTTTTTAAAGTGAACTGAATTAAACCCAAAAGAGAACATGTCTAAGATATTGTGAATTTCCCTGCCTCAATCTTTGCCCCGCCACTATTATTATATATTATAATGAAAAAACAGATGGTTCTTTGCTCCCTTAAAAATATAGACTTCAGAGCAAATTTTTACCTTTTTCAGAAAGGCATTTTTATAAATTAAGATTGCTAGATTCCTAAACCAAAGGCTTAGAGAAGTAGGTACAGTCTAATTTATAAAGAGATAATATCTAATATTAATTGACAGCCGGGCTTGGTGGCTCATACCTGTAATCCCAGCTCTTTGGGAGGCCAAGGCAGAAGGATCGCTTGAGGTCAGAAGTTTGAGACCAGCCTGGGCAACATAGTGAGGCTCCATCTCTGCAAAAAAATTTTTTAAAATTAGCCAGGCATAGTGGTGTATGCATCTGTAGTCCCAGCTACTCAGGAGGCTGAGGTGGGAGCATCCCTTGAACCCAGGAGTTGGAGGCTGCAGTGAGCTATGATTACTCCACTGCACCCCAGCCTGAGCAACAGAACAAGACCCTGTCTCAAAGAATAATAATAATAATTTTTTTGAAAAGGAAAACCAAAATATAATAATAGTAATTGAACAATTACTATGTGTTAGGCACCATTCTAAGTAATCACTTTATGTGCCATATATAGCACATATATTTTCATATATATGAGGTCTGTCCAGAAAGTATCCAGCCATTGTTAATATAATGAAAAATTAATATAATGAGAATGGTTTGCACGACATTGATGTAACCTGGCAGCCAAGGAGAGTAGACTGTAATGCACATGCTTGAACAATGACAACAGTCACTTACTAGTCAGTGGGACACTAGACGCCATTGAGTGAGCATGTGTACTGCGTGGCCTTCGCATTCAAAATGACTGAGCTAGTAGAGCAATGAATCTGCATCAAATTTTGCATTAAGCTTGAATATTCCTCGACAGAAATTATTCGGATGATTTAGGCTTTTGGGGACAATGCAATGAGTGCAGCATAAATAAAAGTGTAGCACAAACACTTCAAAGATGGTCAAGAGTCTGTTAAAAGTGATCCACGTTCTGGAAGGCCTGCAACAAGCAGAACACCTGAGACTGTTGAACGTGTGCGGGTTAGGTTAAGAGACGCTGGGAGAGCTTGCTTCAGCAGCACATATACTAAAATTGGAATGATACAGAGAAGATTAGCATGGCCCCTGCGCAAGGACGACATGCAAATTCGTGACATACCATACAAAAAAAAAAGAAAAAAATCTTTAAAAAAAGAGAATATAAGAGATGCTGGGAGAACTGTATGAGGTCCTAAGGTGCCTACTTTGAAGGGGACTGAGGTGTCATTGTCCTATGTATGAAGTTTCTTGTATCTTGTATGTTCTTCTGTAAATGTCTCTATTTTTCATATTACATGGCTGGATACTTTCTGGACAGACCTCGTATCTTTATATTCATATGGCATATATATTATATTTTTTCTTTAATTCTCTTATTATACCCAGGAAGGTAAATAACTTTCCCAAGGTCCACAGGTAAGACAAACGCAAGACCTAGTTCATGGACAATGTATGGGATAGCTCTTTGTGTGTTAGAGGTCACGTTAAGAGCATGGAGGGCTATGAGCCAGATTAAATAAAATCAGGAAGTAAGGTAATGAATGGAAAGACAATAGAGTCAGTGGATAATTTCCTTCAATATTGTGTCCAAGAGAAATGAATGGGGATTGGAACAATGCTAAAAGTAAACTATGTGGGTGAGTGGTGTCAAGGAGGAACGGCTGCTGAAAATGAGAGCTTTTAGTGGCTAGGCATATGGGGTAAGGGTTAGCTTTAGCGTAAAGGGGAAGCTATAATTTTTATAGCAGTGAGAAAAGAAGCTCTTGTGGTATTGACTGATTCAATAAATAAATTAATAAACATTTGCTGAACAGCTACTATGTTTAAGGTACCGTGCTAAGGACCATGGAGGTACATACATAGAAGGAAAAGACATGGTCCTGGTTCCTGCATAAGGATCATATATAATCTGATACACATATAGATTTGTGTGGGTGTATATATGATATATAGCATTATAAAGATTCAGAGCTAGAAGGAAACTTAAAGATCTTCTCATCTAATCTCTTTATTTTATAGATGACCAAAAAACCAAATCTCAGAGAAGGGAAGTGATTTGCCAAAGTGCCCATAGCATTTTCACAGCAAGGATAGAACCCAGACTTGACTGCTACCCCGGGCTCTTTCTCTTCTCTTATAGAGATATAATTAGTAATGAGAGGTAGTATCTGCCAAGGGGAAAATTAATGGTATAGGTAATGCATGCTTCTTACTGTAATATGTTTATGAGTTCAGGGTCTAAATGCTAACCAAAACTTTTTCTGGGAAATTTTCAGGTGCAAAGGGACTTTCCCAGTTGTCTCCTCAGCTGCTTTAGCATGAAAACAGAAAATGGCCCCATCTCTGTGCTCTTAGTGCACCTGTGCCACCTTAATCACACACATCACACGTGATCTTGAAATGTCTTGCTCAGTAGTTCTAAAAGTGTGTGGTCTCCAGACCAGCAGCACCTGGAAACTTATCAGAAATGCAAATTCTTGGGCCCGCTACAGACCCACTGAATCAGAAACTCCAGGGGTGGGGCCCAGTGATCTGTGTTTTAACGAGCCTCTAGGTGACTCTGATGTGCTTTGAGAATCCACGGTCTATCTAATGGCTCTCCAGAGAGATTGTGAACTCCTTGAAGGCAGGGACTATGTCCTCTGCAGTTTTTGTTTCCCTAGCCAGTATCCATGTGTGAACATAGTGGATGTTAATAAATATTTCTGAAACTGAACTATAGGCGTGAACATGGTGAGGCAGATGATCAACATCCCATTATGCAATTCTTTTCATATAATGATTAGTACTTTAGGTTTACTTTATGTTATGGGCTGAATTGTGTCTCCCAAAATTCATGTGTTGAAGTCATAACTTCGCAGTACCTCAGAATGTGACTGTATTTAGAGATAGGGCCTTTAAGAGGTAATTTGGGTGTAATGAGGTCATATGGGTAGACCCTAATGCAATATGACTAGGGTCCTTACAAGAAGAGGAGATGAGGACACAGGCACACACAGAGAAAAGACCATGTGAAAATACGAAAATACAGGGAGGAGAAGATAGCCATCTAGAAGCCAAGGAGAGAGACTTCAGAAGAAACCAACCCTGTAGGCACCTTGATCTCAGACTTCTAGCCTCCAAAACTGTGAGAAAAATTAATTTCTCTTGTTTAAGGCAACCAGATTGTGGTCCTTTGTTATGGCAGCTCTATCAAACTAATACACTTTATAAGAAATTTTACTAAAATACTGACTGAAATCCAGGAACTTCCATCTAAGCCTATGACAGACAATCTTATTTTTAGATAACTCTATAACAGTCTTTAGATGTTAACCATTGAAGTGTTTAAGAAATTACTCTTTTGGCTGGGTGTGGTGGCTCACGCCGGTAATCCTAGCACTCTGGGAGGCCAAGGCAGGAAGATCTCTTGAGCTCAGGAGTTCAAGACCAGCGTGAGCAAGAGTGAGACCCCCATCTCTACCAAAAACAGAAAAATTAGCCGGGTGTGGTGGCACACGCCTGTAGTCCCAGCTACTCAGGAGGCTGAGGCAGGAGGATCACTTGAGCCCAGGAGTTTGAGGTTGCAGTGAGCTACAATGATGCCACTGCACTCTAGCCAGGGTGACAGAGGGAGACTCTGTCTCAAAAAAAAAAAAAAGAAATTACCCTTTCATGCCCAACATGAGTACAAGTTTTGGAGTCAGACAGAGGTGGATTTGAATCCTGACTCAGCCACTTAGGAGTTGTGTAATCTTAAACTCTAAAGACTCAGTTTCTTCATCTGTAATTTGAGACTAATAATAGCTCCCTCCTAGACGTAATTCAATAATTGGCAAATATATCATAGTCACTCAGTACATGGTGACTTAAAAATGATAATTAACCAAATCATTCATACTGGACCTCTCTGGGAGATAGGATTACAGCAAAATTTTACTGTAATGTTTGGGTCAGTTCAACAAACATTAGCACATGTAGTACTATGGTAACTTTTTAAAAGACTATATAAGATGTCAATGGTATTTTTCAGGAGAAATGGATTGCAAAGTCAAGGGGAATAAAAGACAGAATAAGAATGTCAGAAATGCAATAGAAAGATATAACACTCAAGAATAGTTGAATTGTCTCTAATTGATGAGTAATTAGACGTTATGAAGGTAGGGATTGTTGATTTTGCCTTTGTGTCCCTGGAGCCTAATATGTCACCTGGCACTTACTATTAATATAAGCTCAACAACTTTTGGTTGAATCAAAGAATGAATGGCCTTCTGCAAAGATGATTATACAAATTATACAAAGACATTTCAACCCATGTATGCTTACACAGAACCAGTGGCTCTGTAGCATTTTGACATTGTGCAATCAAAACTTTAATTTTAACCTTGGAATTCCACTTTGGGGAAATAACCTAAGAAAATAACCCCAAAGGAAAAAAAAGTGCTATTTTAAAAAAAATCTTTATTGTAGTGATATTCAAAAATAGAGAAATTCTGGGATCATGTTCAGAGCCTCTCCAACCCACATTCTACATCTTCCCTCTCTTGCCTTTTGACCAGGCTCTCCCAGTTGCCCCCAAACTGTCCTGACCATCCTCGTAGCTGCCCATCACCTGAGTGCCTAGTATCCCATACTTTTGACCCTTTGGGATCACCTTCCTCATTAAAACTTACTGTCTTGTGCTACTTATCTTTGGGACTCTACTCAAGCAACTAATCTGACAAATAAATTTAAACTAAGGTGCTAATGAGTGATAATGGCTGAATGTAAGTCCACTCCTGGATAACAATTGCATTTCAGCAGCACCTTGCTCTGAAGAGTAAGTAATACATTTCAGGCATGTGTCAGGGCCATTGGGGAAGATATTTTAAGAAGGGGGATTTCCTCAAACCCCTCGAATTACACCATGTAGACGGCTGCCTATCCCGCATGATCTGGTCAACTCCTTGGCATCCAGTTATCAGCACTCAGGGGACACCAGAGGAAACAGGTCTGTTCCTCTTCTTAACAGAGCTTGGAAGCAGTAACTGGACTATTTATGTCACTTAAAGGTAAATGGTATTTACTCTGGAACTCACCCAGAAGGCACACATTCCCTGAGCTTAGAGAAGACCCTTCTCTACCTAAAGTTCTAAGAATAGGGGACATAGAATTCAAATCAGAAACCATCAGTTAATGACCCTATGATTTGCTGCAAAATGAACTCTGAAAACAATACAAAAGTTTTTAGGGACTTAGGACCTTCTCTGGGGATAGCTGAGTGACTAGTGCCTAGATTAACCAAAATGAATGAGCTGGGACATGCAAACACTGAGGAGGGACTGGTAATATAAGCTTCGCAAGTAAAAAGATCCTAGACATCGATGTGAATTTATATGAGCACGCACATGAGAGAACATTGAACCTGATAGTAACTTCAGCTGCCTTTTATCAGGTGTTAACTGTGTTAACATGGTAACTGTGCTGAGCATTTTACTTATATTAAAAGAGCTAATCCTCTGATGCCGAGGAAAATAGGAGCTGTTATGCTCATTTCAGATAAGGAAACTTAGTCAAAGATAGGTTAAGTGACTAGCCCACAGTCAAATGGCAAATCTGGGATTTAAAGCCAAGTCTTTGAACTCCCAAGTTCATGGAAGTAACAGGTACTTAACAACCTTTCATATTTCAGAATCAAGAATCTTGGCTGGTCTAAGGGCAGTGGTGTTTGCAACTATTTGATCACAACCAGTTACAGATTCCTTTGTTCCTTCTCCACTCCCCCTGCTTCACTTGACTAGTCATAAAAAGAAAAAAGAATCCTAAAGCTGAGGATCCTAGAACATCATTTTTGGTTATTCAGACCCTGATTACCATTACTAAAAAGGAAGGAGGGCTGGGTGCTGTGGCTCATGCCTGTACTCCTGGCACTCTGCGAGGCGGAGGCGGGAGGATTGGTTGAGCTCAAGAGTTCGAGACCAGCCTGAGCAAGAGTGAGACCCCCATCTCTACTAAAAATAGAAAAATTAGCCAGGCGTCGTGGCGCACACCTGTAGTCCCAGCTACTTGGGAGGCTGAGGCAGGAGGATCATTTGAACTTAGGAGTTTGAGGTTGCAGTGAGCTATGATGATGCCACTACACTCTACCCGGGGCAACAGAGAGAGTCTCTATCTCAAAAAAAAAAAAAAAAAAAGGAAATTGAACCCCCCATCCCCATCCCCCGCCTTAAAATAAGAAAAAAAAGGAAGGAGTTTACTACCTCACAAAGCAGCCTGTTCCATACAGCTATACGTGTTGGGAACTTTTTTATTTTTTACTTTTATTATTTATTTAACACAGGGTCTTGCTCTGTTGCCTGGGCTGGAGTACAGTGGCGTCATCATAGCTCACTGCAGCTTCAAACTCCTAAGTTCTAATGATCCTCCTGCCTCAGCCTCCCGAGTAGCTAGGACTACAGGTGCACACCACCACACCCTGCTAATTTTTAAATTTTTTTTGTAAAGAAGGGGGTCTTGCCCAGGCTGATCTTGAACTTCTGGCCTCAAGCGATCCTCCCACCTCAGCGTGCCCAAGAGCTGGGATTACAGGCATGAGCATGCCTGGCCAGCTTTTTAATGTTAAATTAAAATCTGTTTTCCTGTAACTTCCCTTCATTTGGTCTTAATTGTGCCTCTGGAGAACTCAAAACCAGGCTACTTCTCTCCATGAAGCCCTTTTTGTGTGGCAACACAGATCATGCACCCCCTACTCCCATCTTTGTTGTAGTCTCAGTTCCAGGAGGTGTCACTCAGTACTGTTCAACTGTTAGAATCATCAGTAACACAGAAAAGCCCCAAAGCACCACTTACATCTTTCAGAGATCTTGGGTCTAAGTCTGAGTAATCGGTTTGATCCCAATTACTTACTAAGGCACCGGTGAAACATCACCTTGGTAAGCAGTATGACCACCCCCATAAAAGCATGGAATTAATCTAATATAGCAAATAATGGTTAACATTTATTGAGTCCTTTTTATATGCCAAGAACAGTGCTAAGTGCTTTATGACACCTCCATCCCTCACCCCCACCTGCACTCCATGAGGCAGATGCTGTCATTATCCCAATTTTACAGATGAGGAAACTAAGCTGTAGCTATTCTGGCTTCTGCTCACAGCTGCATGTCTTTCTTTCCCTATAAGTATGAAGACAGGGTAAGGGCAGGATAGTACTTGCTGTCCCCAGAGTGAGACTTGCATTTTCCCATCTCTCTTTGCTTATACACTGCCTCTTCATTTTGGCTCATTCCTTCACAAAGATTTCATAAGCACTTCTCACACAGTCAAACTCTTACTGTACAATGATTAGAATTAGAACAAAGTGTGCAAAGTGTGACACCCTCTAAATCTGATCTCCAGGGTTAGGGAAGGCTTCAGAGAGGGGGTAGCACCTGATGTGGGTCTTGAAACATGAAAAGGAATAGAGAAATCAACCAATGGAAGAATAGGATGGGGAAACTCAAATTTCAGCAATAAGGAACAGCATGTGCAAACACCCAGAAGCATGAATTTGCATGCATGGACAGAAAAAACCAATCATGTCATAGTAAGTAGGATCCAAAAATTTTGTAAGCATAAACTAGAGGGAAAGGTTGTGTAACTTTGAGATTAAAGAAAAATGGTTATTTTTCAGTAGGATCTGTGCTGTCACAAAAAGCACACAAGGTAAAGATAGAGAAATTCATTATGTACACAGCTGAGGCTCACTGAAGTGAGAAAGTCCAAATGATCATAAGGCAGTCACTTCCCAGCTACACCCCCACCCCCTACCCCACCCCCAAGGCCCCTGGACCAGGAGATGAGATCTTTAGTCTGCCCCCATTTGAGAAAGGGAGCGCATGCTTGGTAGAGAACTACTTGTCAACTGCAGTTACATCTGAAATTCACATTATCACAGACTTTTACCTTGCTGTTGAGTATAGCCCCTGGAGTGAAAAGAGAGAAATCTAACTGAACAGGTAATCACAGGTGATCATAAAAAGCTGTCGTGCGCCATCCTGAGGAGGATGAATTTTATGTGAAGGGCGATAGAAAGACATGGAAGGATTTTCAACAGGCCCAACACAAGTGCCACCTTCTATAAGACTGTTTGCTGGCCACCACCATGTGGTTGGTAGTTATTTCGTCTCACCTTCCCTTAGATTCAATACCCTGACTTACATTTTTGTGTATGTTTTTCATATATACAATATGCACTCCAAATATATTTGTTGTTTGAAGGAAAGAAGCAAAGAGAAAGGAATCGTTTGTGTTCTTCTTATTTCACAATTCAATCAATCAGAGTTGAGTTCACCATGTGGAGGAACTAATGAGGTTTTGTAGAGGCAAAACAAAATTCTTAGTGTGTTTATAAATGTGAATGTGACTTATAAAACCATATTTATTCAAATGAAACCTTTAGCTTCATATCTGCTTAGTTCTATTGAACTCAAAAGTGCTTAGGACCATGGGGGACACAAAGCAATATGAACACTAAAAGTATGTGATTATAATGTTAATCATGGATGGAATTGATTTATCAAGTTAGTATGTTTTATAAAATAGGTGGAAGTGACAAGATTCATTACTAGGGCTAATTCCTCTGCCAACATCCCAGGCAAAGCCCTTAAACCTCCAAATCTCCATACCTTATCCTGAGGGAGGGTGCCTAGATTCTATAGAAACCAAATTAGATTGTGAAAAGACACCACTCTTTCAGCCAGTGGTTCTAAGTGTGGCCCCGCACCAGTAACAGCTGTACTGGGGAACTTATTGGAAATGCAAATAAATTCGCAGGCCTTACCCCCGCAAGCCTGCAGAATCAGAAACTCTGGGGGTGGAGCCCAGCGTTCTAAATGTTAACAAGCCCTCCAGATTATTCCGATGCTGCATGCTCAAGTTGGAGAACCACCGTTCCAGGTTACTCTTGCTGCTGTTTGCAAGGAAGGAGGGAACTGGGGACTACAGGAACCCATTCCCAACCCTTCAGGGATCTTTTTTGTCTATTGGTTTGCTTTGCCATTACCCTAATACAGACAGAACGTAAAGCCCATTAGACAAAACATGAACCAGACCTGTTCCATGGAACTGTGAAGTCAGTTTTCCCTGGCTTTGCCTTTGGTCATTTTGAAAAAAATTGTTGCTTCATGAGACACACTGCTTTCTGAACTTTTCCCTTTTCTAGTAAAAGTACAAATTCCAGCTGGAGTTCTTGACCAACAACATCTTTCTACAGAAGTTGCTGTCTTCGATGCTTTGCTGAGTTCCAGAGATAAGATAAATAATTTACCAAATGTAGGTTTCTGATTACTCACTCTATTAGCATTTAGAGCAGAGAGCTCTGGCCCCTGGGGAGTTTGATTCGTTCAGATGCAGCCCATCTGCTTTTGTTTTTTTGTGGGGAGTTTTTGGGGGGTGGGGTTGCCTGGAAAAGCCAGGGAGCTCCCAGCATCCCACACATACTTTGGGGATGAACTGCCTAAATCTTATGGGTCTTACTGGAAATTCTGGGGAATGCTATTTTCTTATTATTTAAAAAATACACAGCTGCTAAGGCTCATTTTTCCCCTCCCTCTCCCCTCCTTTTTTTTCTTTTAAAAAGATGACTAAAAACAAAACTGCACAGTTCATTTTCAAAGATTATACAAAATAAGATATCTGAAAGGGTATTTTCAATCTTTTGCAATTTATTTATCCTAAATTCATGCTGCACATTCCAAGAGTAATTTCAGGGAACCTTATAGAAGGGATTAAGTAGAGTTTCTCCTAAATCAAGTGACACTTGGGAAAAAAGGAACAGTCTATTATATAAAAGCATCATTCTTCACTCACACAATTTCTGAAGTATAGTAGCAGTATCAGTAGTGATAGATGCAATACAAGGTTTGTACGTGTAGTTATATCCACAGCTCTTTCCTTTATGGCAAATACATGTCATTATTATTTTATACAGGTCTTAAGAGTAAACTGGGGTAACAGAAGAAATCACAGCAAAAAATAGCAGATTCTGTGGATTGTCCATTGCAAATAGAAAGGAAAAAGTTGGGGTAAATCCAAGAAGCTGTGTGCTGGATATGTAATAAATGCACTTCTAATTCCTCCAGGATAACCTGATCACTAACTCACTTCATTCCTTTTGAAAAGAAATATTGATCTATGTGCCTGGATGGTATAACAGAATGGGACTTATTTTGTTGATCCTTAAGGAATAGAAATTGCACGTAGTCTCCCATGTAAGACTTTTGTACTTTCATGAACTTTCCCAATGCAAAGTCAGGACTGCACATGCTACTTCCTATGGTGAACACCCTGTGAAGAAATAAAATAATAACATCTTACCACAAACCTAACCATTGTTTTCTTGTCAGTGATTTAGTAGGAACTTGCTTGTCTCCCAATAGCAAGTCACATTAAAAGTCTCTAGCATGGAAATGAAAGCTGTGGGTTGGTTTGGGGCGTGCACCTAGCAAGTCGTTAGATACAAAAACAATGTATTAGAACAGAGGACATTACTAAAAGGGTGAGAAAGGTACGGTAAGGACACAAAAGGAATTCCTTGTGCTTCACAGCTCTAAGTCCGAAGCAATTAAAGAGTAAAAGGTGTAAAAATGCTACTTGCTACCTATTTTGTGTTTCTCTGGGAGATTAACCTACTTTCTTGGCTCATTTTCTTCTGCCTACATCAGTGGGTTAAAAGCTGTGGTAGCTGGCAGCCTCAGATGACTCCATCAGCATCTGTTATCTTAGTTCCGGGCCTCTCAGGGACACACGGAGTAATTTACCTCCTATTTCTTTTGCTTCCTCCCCACAGCAGGTAAAAAGTCTGCCCCGGGCTCAGACACATTCTCCCTTGTAACAAGAATCTGTTCAACCACGGATGGTGAGTTAATAGTCGGTGTGTGCGCTTTCTTCTCTTTTTTCTTGTCTTCTGACAGATCCAAGAGGCTGGAGCAGTAAATCTGAGAAGAGCAGCATATAAGTACACACACTCGCTCAGGAGAACTCAGCCCCAGCCACTTGCTCTCCACTGCTGCTTGCCGTATGCTGCGTTTTAGAAGGTTTCATGTTGCTCCTGCAACATTTTTTTGGTTGGTTGGATGGCTGAATGAAACACAACCTTCCCTGCAGACATCAAAGCATGTCTCCAGCATAGCAAACTCTCTATCCAGCCTTTCGTCTCTCCGGCTACATTCCAATTTAACCGGGGCTGCCTTGCATGATAATCAGGCCTAATTACCACTTTATCCCTTGATTGTTGTGCTGAGTTTTGGAACTGCAGAGTTCTTTTCTCAGCTTCCTTCTGCCTTCCCTAACCCTCCCTCCTGTTATTTAGCATACCCAGTACTGAGATTTAGCCATTATAATTAGCAAATAGGTGAAAAGGGCAGGACTGTGCCTTTGGGATATCAGTGCTCTGTCCACTTAGTAAACTTGAATTCCTTTCACAACTGTGGGAAGACCTTGCCATGTACGGGATATTCTGAATACCACAGGAGCTTTAAGAGATTTATTACTAGGTTAAAGAGTAAAACAAAGGCCATGAGACGATATCCTCACTCCCCAAAGGTATTTTCCTACCTTCTCTCTTACCGCACACACACATAGGCACAAATTCTTTTGTAAAATGTCAAGACCAGAAGGAAGAGGGTGCAAACCAGAACTTTTGGGACCTTTTTCTAATTCTTTCAGGTGGTACGATGCATTTTGATGCCTTAGTTCCCCTAACTGTCAAAGGAATCACTGGCAAAGAATTCATAAATGAGGGCACAGCTAATCCCATCCACCTGCCGTTCAAACCATCCGGGCAGATGACAATTTGTGTTTTACTTTAAAGTTATTTTTTTAAAAATTCAATAATTCACTAGGAGAACAAAAAAATGTTATTTTTAATTTGTTATTTTTGTTACAAATTTACTAAGCACCCATATGTGCCAGGCATAGTGTTAGATACTGAGGATTCTAAGACCAGAGGACACAACTCTTGCCCTCTAGGAGAACAAGATGAACCCTAACGGATTTGAAGCAGTTCGGTGTAGGGAACTGGGAAGATTTTGGAGGGTCTAGATGCGAACATTTTTCAAAATTATAATCTGAGTGAATTAAAATTGGCTTTGAGTTGATAATTGTTGAAGCTGGATATTGAAACATGACTGCTCATTATTACTATTTTGTCTATTTTTTATGTCTGAGATTTTACATAATAAAAAAGTTACAGAAAAAAATGTAATCTGGGGGCATAATCTGTAGAACCCCTTGGAGGAAGCTGGTTAAAACACAGATTCTCTGTCCTGCCGCAGCAGTCCTATTCAGTCTCTTAGTGGGGCTCAGGAATCTGCATTGTAAGCACGCGCTCCGTGTGAATTCTGTGCCTACTCAAATCTGAGCTCCTGGGCAGAGGAGACAGTATGTGCCAAGACTGGAGGCAGAAAAAAGAAGGAAAATCATTTATCAGAGAAGAAAAACTTCCCTGGAAACCACTTAACAAGATCAGACAATTTCAGAACTAGAAAGAGGACCTTTAGAGCTCTGGAGTGTAGGCCAGAGCATCTCAAATTGTCATGTGCTCAGGAATCACCTGGGGAGTGTATTAAAGTACAATAGGTTAGGGTGCGGCCTGAGATTCTGCATTTCTTATTCGTTCCCAAGCTAAGAGGTCAAGCATTGCCGCTGGTCTGGGGATCTCACTTTGATTAGCAAGGGTTAGGTTAACCTTAGTATTTTATAAAGAAAGAAACTGAGGCCTAGAGAGATTAATGCTTGCTCTGTAGTTACAGGCATTGTAACTTTATGCTGCTGTTGCCTAAGGATGCTGCACCTTCTTAGGAGCCTGTTACCAGCTGCAGGTCAGGAGCAGGCTGCACTTACATGGAGATTGCACACGTGGGGCAGTCCTAGAGCTGAGCTACAGTATGCATGTCTTCTCAGCCCTGTGGGCTTGACTGGAGGAGTTGCAATGTGGCTGTTCTTTCACAGTCTTATTTCTTATCATTCCTGCAACTTCCAGGTCTGGCCTCTTGAATTCTTCTTGGAATTCCATGAGACTTCTTGGGCAATAATGAGACCTATTGAATGACCCTATGTGCTAACATGTACCCAGACTTTATCATATTTTTAGTCAGATGCTAGCGCATTAAGCAAGTCTTGCAACTCTGTCATGAGTTGCAAAGTTAATATGGATTGATAATCTATTAAATATACTCCCTAATACCAGGACAGGGGAGCACTCCTTGACACAGGAAATCCTATTTCACACAAAGCTAGTAAGCTCAGGGAATTGATTATCCAAGAGCTGGTACAGATTCAAAACAGCTTTCTCACCCTCCCTGAAGGATGGATAAGATAGTTAATCATCCTTAATGAAAAGGGATGCTTGGGGTGGGGGGGGGTACTTCCTAACCTTTGAGGTTGAGGTCAGAGAAGCTGTCCCTGCCCACTGTTTCCCTGTCAGTGACAGAACTCAAGGGAGGAGGGGACCAAAGAACTGACCCGGAGGCATGTTTCATAATCACTACTTTTCAGGTAGCAAAGACTCAAGAAATTTCTTTGCAAAAAAACGTTACCAGAACCTCCATACACACACACCACACACACACACACACACACACACACACACACACACACATCCATTCTCTGCCTATCCTCTCAAATAAAGCATCTCTCTTACTCTGGCCTCCAAACAACCTCTGTTGGAAAGAAATATCTCTGAGTTAGAATAACCTGTGATCTTTCCCAAAGACCTGAGTGTGTCTCCTTGAAACATCACATGTTATATTTATTTCTTTTTCCTCCGATCCAATGACACATTCTCCCTGAGCCCTTTTATCTAGAAACGCTAAAGAGGGGCCAGGTGAATGGTAGGCAGGAGCTTCCAGCCACTGCAGTCCCAATCAGGGTGAGGTCTGAAAGATTTTCTTAGGATCAGAGTCCAGGGAAAAGTTAACTTTTGGTTCCAGGCACGTGGACTTAGGTTTTCGTGCTGGTGAAGAGTAAGGATGTGGAATGAGTAAAGTCTTTGGGAGGTGGGGGTGGGGAGGGGAGCAGGGCCTCCCTGGAGCCTCGGGCCATTAGTAATCTGCTTTGTGAATGGAGTAAAGGAGGAGGGGGATGCACATACTTGAAATTCCTTTATCTGGGTGGGCTCCTTCTTTCCAAACTTTCAGGATGTGGGAAATAGAAGATGAAAGAGGCTGCATTTCCAGCCTATCGGGTTACAGCGAGTAAAACGGAGAGGCAAGAAGTAGGGGGTGGGGAGGAGGAGGGGGTGGGAGAAGGCCGCCCCGAGAGGGGCCAGGGAAGCCCAGTTTGGGAACAGGCTGGGGAGAATGAGAAAGTGCTGGGCGGTCAGATCACGTTTCACATCACATCAGAGCTGTGGAATTTCCTCTCTTCCAGGGGGAGCCCTGTGAAGATGAAGTTGGTTTAAGGTTAGTCGGTGATGAATAATAGCCCAAAGGCGACTGATTGAGGGTGTTTCTAAGTGACTGGTGTTTACCAGCAAAGCTTTTGTGGTGGGGTTGGGAGGTGGGAGCCGGGGCCATCTTCAGTATGAGTTGTTCACCAAATTCTGTGACCCGAGAATGGAGCCCATGTATGGATTTTATTTGTGCCCGACCTCCGTGGTATGCAGAGCCCTGAACACTCGGGCTGAGAAGGGGAGCAAAAGGAACGGGAAGGTGATTAGAAAAGGCGGGAGAACCTCCAGTGTGGGTGAGGGATCCAAGGCCCTCCGGGCACAATCAGAGTTTCTGCTTTGTGTCTCTGGTGTCCCTGGGGCGGTCCTGGCAGGATCTGTTTCTGTTCTACTTAATCCACGTGCTTCGCACCACTCAACTGTCGCAGCCTGGCTCTCGGAGGGCCTTACTTCCCCAGGGACGCATTTATTTTTTAAATTCTGCCCAGGCGCCTGTCCGTCCTTAATTTATGTTATGAGAAAGCGAGTGAGCACCCACCTCTGAGAACCTCCACCCCGAGTGTGAGACGGAAGTGTGAAACTGCTGCGAGGCAGCACAAGTGGTTCCTAAGGCCAGGTGCACCCTGTTTCTTGGGGAAGAGTAAAAATAGTGGAAGGCCATCCAGGTCAAGTTTGGGCCTAAAATGAAACCCTGCTCTGACGGAGACAGGCATAAAGGACAGGGCTGGGGTGAGGGGGGCAGGAATGGAACCAAGGAACGTGGGCTAGTGGCGCGTTTAGAGAAAAGGCATGTTTATTAAACCCTGATACCAACCGTAGTCGGGCAACGTATTGTTCTAATATGATGACGGGTGGGAAGTTATTAGTTGGCATATAAATCATCACATACTACAGATGACAAAAATATTGCTTGTTTTCAAAAAATTAGAATACAATAAAATACACTTGTCACAAACCATACCAAGCTTCATTTACTCTTTTTTCCTCCTGTTTCAGAAAGCCGGTTAGGATTTTGCAGTATATCAAGGTCATCATTTTCAAACATCTATTAGTGCCATATTGTAGTCGCGTGAGAGGTTCAGTTAATAAAGATTTCTGCTTGATAGATTGCTAGAGCAAACAGACTTTTGTACTATCTTCTTTGAATTGCTACTGCGCTTTTATAATACACAGTCTATTTTTTGTCACTTTACAAACCATGCACTCATCTCTCCCTTCTCTCTTTCCAAACACTACCACCCCCAACAGTTTTGAGAAAAATAAATATAATATTTCCTCTTTGCATTATCTCCTCATAGCTACCTTTCCAATGTGAACTGTTGCCTTGAACTTTGCTGGACTCAACTGAGATTGCCCAATCCATGCTGGTCCTTTCTGACACCCACAGTCATTTTCTAAGATTGACTCTTTTTTTTTTTGGCAAGGCCTATTAAATTTAGGCTAGGTACTGTATTTGAACTGGTCCTTCGGGATTTCTGAGTGGTTTCCTAAGAACAGGTAAGGGTAGTAACTGGAGTGATATTTCCTGTGTGCCCAGTGAAATAAGTCAACAGCATGTTTTTCTATTCTTAGTTGAAATGAAAATTAATTTTTGAAAGTCCTATAGTCAGCTTAGCCCATCATAGCCTGCTATTGACCTTGGTGGTGGTGAATCTAAGGACTCAAATGTTAAAATTAGAACTGACTTTTGAGTACTGGCCCTATTTACCAGCCGGGCACCTTATTTTTATTTAACAAACACTTATACAGCATTTACTATGTGCCAAGCACTGTTCTAAGCATTTTACAAATATTTGCTTGGCTAATCCTCATAGTGGTGTTGTTATTATGTAACTCTATTATGAAGCCGTGTTATTACTATCCTCGCTTTACAGATGAGGAATCTGAGAGAGGGAGCTGTGCAGTAACTTGCCAACCTATGAACCTGAGTTTCGGTGTGCTTCCCCAGCACATCCCCTGTCAGGTGGGGGGATCTAGCTTTATTTCCACGTCTACCACTGTGCAACTTTGGACAAATCACTCAGCATTGCTAGGAGGCATGTGAGGGGTATAAAACCGTAGGCAGCAGGGGAGACAGGGCCTTTACACACACATAAAAAACCAAAGAGCATTTGGTACACTGTTTTAGGAAGCATGAGTAAAGGGAGATTTCCAGGGCTGCTCCTCCCACCCCATCCCCATGTATGGCAGCGCAGGTCTCCAATCCCTTCTTGTAATTCAATTCACAGCCTCAGTCTTGTACCATTTCCGTTTCCTTGAACAGCATCTATACATGATTCTGGTCCCCACCAGCTTCTGACCTCATTACTCATTCTGTTTACAGCTTGGCCTCACCCTTCAGACTGCCCTGATTTCCCAGATAGGAATTTGGCTGCCCTCATTGACTATGATTCAGATTTTCGCCCAGCCACATTGCACCAGGCCCTCCTGTGTACACAGCCCTTGGGTCAGGCTGGCACCGGGGGACCCTCGCCTCCTTCCCTCGCTGAAGCCCCTGTCAGGAGTGAGGCAGGGCTCTGTGAAGTATGGGCAGGATTATGGAGATCTTGAATGAAATTTGAGGGGAAACTATTGAAGAGTTTGGAGTTGGGGGGATAATGTGATGAAGGGGACTTTGAGGAGGATGCGGCTGTTGACAGGGCGAGGGTTAGATCAGAGGGAAGTGAGGCTGGTGGCAGGGGCCTCCAAATGAGCTATGGCAGGGGAACAGGCGACAGACAAGGAAGGGCTGAGGGCGTGCCCCATGGAGTGGAGAAGCATGAATGAGAACCGGGAGGGAAATCTCACAACACTTGGTCACTGCCTGGATTTGAGGGGAATAGGGTGAGGCGAGTCAGGCACTGCCATTCTCCCAGGTTTCCCACATGAAGCAGATGCCCCGAGGGACAGGAATAGGGTCCTTGTGAGGAGGAAGAGGGCATAGCCTAGTGCCTGGCAATCAGATATAGGCTCAACAAATGTTTACAGCACATGCTATATTTCTGTCAAATCTCTAGATCTTGCCATTAAGATGTTAATGCTCCATGGAAGGATAAAACCGGGAGCCACCTTAGTCTTAAGGGAAAGAGGGAAGACTAGTGGGAAGAGGGAAGGAAGGGTAAACCCAGGGGGATGAGGTGTTTCCCACCAGGGCTCACCTGTTTGAGCTACTATGAGAGTGGAGCCTGCAGGGATGAGAACTCCCAGAGGTGAGGCAGGGAGGGGAGCCCCGAAGAAAAGCCTCACATTTACCTCCTACCTCCGTCACAGCCTGACCTTTACTGTCATCTAGACTGCCCTGTGCCAGGGGAGGGTGAAGGACAGGCAATGCCAGGGAGGAAAAAGGCAGGGTTGACAGCAGACTGGATGGGAGGGGTGGTCCTCAGTCACTCAGGCGTCCGTGGCTGGGGGCCTGGGGGTGCCGAAGAGGGAGAGCTGCAGCTGTCCTTGCCGCTGTTTTTCCAGGTCTGTTCTTTAGGTTTGAAGTAGAGGAGACTCTTCTAGGGCTTCCCCTGAGACTGGTCTGTGGTCCCCTCCAATTCCAGAGAAACCGACTGCTCTCTTATTATTCACTGTTGTAGCCTCCTCCTCCTACTTGGTGTCATTTCATTTTCCAGAACAGTCTCCTTGCTGTCACCCCGGCTAATCCTTTCTCTCCATCCCTGTACCTTTTCTTCTCATCTCACTCATCTCCCTGGCAACTTAGGCCAAAATCGGAAACAGTCCCCAAAAGAAAGAAAAACCGTAAAAGTGATTTAAAAAATGTTATGTGTTCATGTTTGACCATATACATGTTCTTTATGTGTCTGATCTTTAACTCTGGGTTATTACTTGGAGGGGGCACAGGACTGTGTCAGGCTTGGAGAAGGGGTTTATAGTGGATATGTGGGGCCTTCACTACCGATCACAGTTTGATTGATGGAGATAATAGTCCCGGCAGCCACCACTTATTTTTCCAGTGCTAGGTGCTGTGTTAATGGCTTTTTATCCATTCTCACTGAATTCTCTGTGACTCTGTCTGTGACATATGCCTATTCCTGTTGGACAGATGAGGAAATTAAGACTCAGGGATTAAGTAATTTGTCCCGTAGTAGCTGTGAGTGTTGATTCCATGCTGACATTTATTGAGCACTTACTACCTGCCAGGCTCTCTCTGTGCCAGTGCTTCACATTGAATCCTCAGGACCACACTATAAGATAAGTGTTCTTTTTATCCTCATTTTCCGGTTCAGAAAGCAGGCTCAGAGAAGTTAAGTAACATGCAAATATCACACTACCAGGAAGTGGCAGAACCAGGTCATGAACCCAGACAGCGGGATTCCTACCTTTTGTTCTTTGACCACTGCATTTACTTATTAAAAATCCCAGAGAACTTCCATGTGATTTAGGAAGTGATCCCAGGGAAGGACCCTCAGGACAGCGTTATATTGAGCCTGCAAGGTATGCCCTGACTGTTCACGGAAGAGAGTGGTGGCAGGAGAGGGCTGGGAGGATGAATCAGTTAATATCTGCGCAGCTAAGCGGTGTTAGGACTGCCTCTGTGCGTGCCCTGGAAATGCAAACAGCCCTTGGCAGTCCGCAGCTGGCCCAGAGAGCTGGCAGCAAGCCTGCAGGAGGGGAAGCCCCATCTCAGCTAGGGGCAGCAGGACCCTTGGGCAGTGGCTTCCCCCTCTCTGACCTTTAGCTGGAGCTGATGAATTGGCAGCAACTGTGTGACATCAGGGAGACATTTTCTCCCTTGTGAGCTCAGAGCTTCCATTTAAAAATTCCTCAGTCACAAGACAGAGGCTGCAGAAGCCCGGGCACACTTGTGGTGGCAGCAGGTGATGTGCACTTGCTCCAAGGCCTCCAGAAGTCTGTGTAATCCCTGGGATTCCGGGCGGCCGCTGGGATGGCCATGTAAGGTGCGGTCGTTGGCCTTATTTATCCCTGTGGCGCTGCCAGCTCTTAGAAGCCCTGCAGGGATGGGATCACTGGGGCTGGGCCCATGGCAGGCGCCTGGGAGCCACCAGCTTCCTTGGGCTGTATCCTCTGCCTGACCACTCTCCCTTCTTATATTTACCCCTGGGGAAAACCAGCACTCAGTTTAAAATTAAGTGAGCCCAAAAGTTATCCAAGCATGTTTTTTCTTGACTTTTGTGTGGGGGGTGGGTGGAGGAAGGGAGGAGTCTTCTCTTTAAACTTGAGGGTGGTGGTAGGAACCATTATTTTAATACAGCAAAGGGCAGAGTTGAAAGGGAACTTTGATCTCTAAATACTCCAACCCCCTCATTTTACAGAGAAGCAAACTGCAGGCTCAGAGAGGGCAAGGGACTTGCCCAAGGTCTCACAGCAAGTTAGTGGCAGAGGCAGGATTAGAACTGATTACTTTGGGCAAGGTAGTTTTTCTCTCTGGGCCTCAGATCCTTCACTGGTAAAGTGACATGATGAGGTTTAATGATGTCTAAGATTTCCCTCCAGATCTTAAAATATAAAACTGTAATTGAGTGATTCTCTCAGACTCTCTGGGGGATCCTAGCAGATCCAAGGGAGCAGGGGCCTGGACAAAGCAGGACACATGGCCAGGGCGGTAGGAGCTGTTAGATGAACAGGTAACTCCTGGACTTTGGGACAGGACAGATGATTCATCTCCTCTGCCACCTGCCTCTTCACCTCGGTCTCTCCCCCACCTCTTGCCCTTGGAGACCAACGTTCATCCTAGTTCGTCCTAAAGCAGCCACCTTCCCCCTGCCCGCCTTCCCAACCTACAGATATATAGGTTGTTTACTGGACCGCTATTACTCCAGCTTATACATTTATAGTTTTCCAGTACCATTCATGGAGGAATCACTCACCATGTGCCAGGTACTGAGTAGTTTCCCACATTTAATCCTCCCACCTACACCCTGTCAGTCAGGCTATGGCACCCCTAGTGAATAGATGAAGAAGCCCAGGCTCAGAGATTTACATACTTGCATATTCCCTAGCTGGTAAGTGGTGAGTCCCTAAACCCCCCAAATCTGGCTGGAGACTGGCCTCTAGTTCTAAACCACTGCCCTGCCCTATCTCTCCAGCAGCCCCGGAGCTCTGGCTGTGGCCCATTAGTTAAGTTGGATGTAACAGATGCTAACAAGACTGTGAGGCTCTATTCCTGTGAGGACTTAATGTATTTGTCCTATTTGGAGGCCATAGACTGCACCCTTGACTTTAACCCTTATCTCACAATGAATACTCAGGATTGGGACTCAGTGTAGGGACAAGAATGGGGATCGTTTATATCCTTCATGACTACTGAGCAAAAATTCAAAGTAATCAGTTATCATTTTGTTCCTCTGAGTTTCCTAGTAGCTAAAGAGGATACAAGCCCACCAATTTGTTAGCATTGATAAACTACACTATACAGATCTATTTGCAGACATTTCCTAGAGTAGCAGTTTAAGCACTACCCTATAACTGAATTCTGTAGTTTTGGCACTAACATATCTTTTGACTACCCTGAGTCATGCTTCTCGTGGCATCTCCCACTGGTCAGCAGGTTGCACAAGGTGGGGTGGAGACAGCAGCTGAAAATGCAATAATACCCTGAGGTATCTTTAGGTTCCAGGGATCTGCCAGGAGTGGCAATTCTTCTCAAACAGGGGCCATCAAGGGTCTGAGGGTTGAGAGGCTGGGGGGTGGGATTTGGTGCAAAGCCATGCAGGTACCCTTAGGGACAAGCCATTCCTTTGTTCATTCCTTCCACAAACACTGAGCACCCAAATGGGCGGGTTAGATCTGGGACTGTGTTGGACACTGGGAATTCCAAGACTAATTCTCAAGAAGTTAATATGCAAACTCTGGAGACCAACATACAAGCAGGCCATTATACAATGTGGGACAAGCTATCCTAGCACTATGGGCCCTTAGTGAAGGGAGGAGTTAGTTTTGCTGGGCTGGGGGTGAGGTTCTGGTCTAGGAAGCCCTCATGGGGAAGGTGTCCTTTGAGCTGAGTATTGAGATAAGAGAAGGAGGGGAGGGTACATTTCGAACCCAGAGAGGAGCTGGAGCAAAGGTACAAAGGACTGTGTGACCACAGCTGGATCAGGGAACTTGGAGTTCAGCATGTTCTGCAGAGGGCCCGCTTGTCTTTTTATGAAAAGAACAACTTTTGCAGGTATTGGTCTGTATCATCATCATCATCAAAGCTGACATTTATAGAACTGATTATGTGCCAGACATTAAGCCAAGTGCTTTACTCACATCTCCTTTTTTAAATCCAGCAACCCTAAAAGGTAGGTATTATGAACACCACTTTACAGGTGAGGAAGAGAGAAGAATAGATACTCGTACCGGCTGGCAGAGATGTTAAGACACTAGCACAGGTTAGGAAGCACCTGTGCTCCTAATCACAGCCCTCTATATTCCCAGTTATTTTCTTCTTTTCCCTTTTCTTTGTAGATGCTTTTGGGGTATGCTTTTTCCCCAAGGGTGTGTTTATGTGTGTACTTGCAGGCCCCCTCCTGTAAAAGGGAGCGCTCTGGAAGGTCAGCCACTGGGCTTTGGCCTTTTCTCTCTCCCCGTAGTGTTCCAGAATGTGATTGTACACAAAATGAACCAAGCCCAAAGTTCCATTTGTTACTGTTTTTTTTTTTTTTTTTCCGTGAGAAAATTAAACCCAAAGAAGAACCGAAGCATACTCAAGAGTTTCTTGTGCCACTACCACCGCCCAAGACATTTGCCTAGAGACCATGTTAGTAAAATTGGGGTTTTTAATGGAAAGTGGTATTTTAAATATGGGGAAGGGGTGCAGTGGGAGTGTTAGGATTGAAAGTTAATTAGATTCAGATTTTGGAGGGCTTTAAATGCCAGTCTAGAGAGTTTGAACTTCATTTTATGATGGTATAAAGAAAAATGAGAGGGAAAGGAATGTCCACTCTGCCCGGACACAGAACTAGCACATACCTTGTCACGTTCAGCCTTGGTGAGCAATGAAGGTTTTGAACAGGGCACAAATACATTCCATTCTAAGAAGACGGACTGTATCGGATGCAGGATGAATTGAAAGGGGGAGAGTTTACAACTAAGGATTCCAATTCCAGTTTGTGAGTTACTTTAAAATGCAAAGGTGAGGACTGAGGAGTTAGAACCTGAATTACAGTGATGGCATGGTAAGAAAAAGGGGACATTTAATTTAATTTATTTTTTGTTTGTTTTTTTGGAGATGGGATCTCACTATGTTGCCCAGACTGGACTCTTGGGCTCAAGAGATCCTCCCCCCTCAGTTTCCCAAATAGCTGAGACTACAGACCAGGCCTGGCTAAGCAGGACGTTTTATAAAGATGCTAATATGTGATAAATATCTTTTTATACATAAACTCTGTTTTGTCGGTTTTCCAAGTTTGGTTTTTGGGTATTGGGTTTTTTACTGTGGACCCACTTGGATAGTTATAATACATTCTCTTGCAAATCTTTCCTTTGAGCCCAGGATGCCACTTGTTGCCTGTACCTGAATGAAACTCAGATATGTAGAAGCTTGAATTTGAGTCTAAACTTAGCCCCCTACAGACTTGGAGAAGAATCTAAACTTGGCACAATGCCTCCCTCTCTCTTCAGGCAGCAGTCTAAAAAGTAGTCCCCCCGCCCCCCAACTAATGAACTATATCTAATAGCCTCTCTTTAGAGAGTCCTTTGAGAAAGAGATGGCGTTTGTTTTTGACCTCATTATCCATTTCAGCCTGTCCTTGATGAAAATAATCGCCCCTTAGGCAGGTACATTCCTCACATTCCTCCCTCCGTTGGCTGCTAAGATGTTGTTAACCCCAGTGACCATGGGAAAACGCCGCTGTCTGCTTTGGAGAGTCTAAGGGAGTGGGCAGAAGATAACAAGAGGTGAAGAGGTCAGAGTGGAAGCCCCTTTCATCTTTTCAGGCTGTTTCCAACCCAGACAAAGGATTCTGTCCAGGGGTGCGAGGCCCACGCGGCTTTATTTTATGGTCTGGCTCTGAAAGGGGGTGGGGGGGCCCGTGTCCTGTCAGGATAGTGTTCTGGAGGCGAATGCCTGGCTCCAGGGAAGTCCTCGACTCCTGGGGGAATGCTAAGTGGGAGGAAGGGCAAGCAGCCCCTGCTTGGGCGGAAGAGACCACCCAGCTACTCAGAGGAGGGTGTGAAGGGCTTGAATGGACCGAGCTGCTCTGCAGGATTTATCATTCAGACAGTGAGATTAAGGGTGTGAGGCTGTTTAGCTGCTTCAGATCTGGGTAGCTCTAGGGTTTGCCACCAAAGAGAGGAAGTGAAGGGGGTAAGTGGAAGGGGGAAGGGAGGCAGGGGTGGTGTGGAGATGCTTGGAGGGGTAAGGACAGCTTGGAAATCTGTGGGGGAGGGGGAGGCCCAGCTTTCCTCCCACTTGCTGCTGGCCTGCTTTACACTTCCTGCAAGTGCTTTCTCCCTTTCGTGAAATGAAGGATTGGAAGGGTACCAGGAGGTGCCCCGAGGGGCTGCCTTGGAGTAAGGGGAGGGGGAGCCTCATGCTGCTCCACCTCCTCCCCGGTAAACTCTCCCCCAACTTGCTTTATTGATTGTGTTTTTTAGAAAAGCAACATAGCCACATTATCAACAATTGGAAGTCAAGAGCTCTCCATCTCACCCAAATCCCCAGCTCACTCCCCAGTATCTTCATACCATAATCATGGCCCTTAGGATGGATGGATTTCCCTTGGATCTTTTCTCAAATGTCTATACATATATTTTAACATCTCCATCATACACCTACAATTTTGTATCGTGCTTTTGTTTTTTCCAATAAATTCACAGTGCTGGATATTGTAGGGGTGGAAAAGGTGTGATGTCTTTCCTCACCCATCTTATGGGTCATTGCCCATACTCTTTTACAAAAGACAGGTTAACAAGAGAAAAACATAACAAATTTATTTACTTACTTACTTACTTATTTAGAGACGGGGTCTTCCTATGTTGCCCAGGATGGAGTGCAGTGGCTATTCACAGACATGATCATTGCTCACTGCAGCCTCGGAAATCCTAGGCTCAAGCAATCCTCCTGCCTCAGCCTCCTGACTAGCTGGAACTACATATGTGGGCCACTGAGCCCAGCAACAAATTTATTTAATCAAAGTTTTATGTGAGAACAGGAGCCTTCAGAAATGAAGAACCAAAGACCCTGGGAAAACAGTCTATTTTTATGTTTCAGTCCCACGAAGAATGGACAGCCATGTAGAAATGTGGTTGGACAAAAGGGTGTGCTGTAATGGTAATAGACTAAGGAGGGAACCCAGCAAGGCCTGTCAGTTCAGATTCTTCTTGGTCTCTGCGTAGCAATCCTTCCTCCTGGGTATGGGGCTCCTAGGACCCCTCTGGAATGAGGGTCTTCAAGGGAGAATGGAGAAGGGAAAGAGAATTCTTTCTAGGTTTTATGGCTTGCTTTGGGGGAGAAGGGTTCTAGTTTCTATGACCTGCCTTGGGGATGAGGAATTCTGGTTTCTATGACTAGCTTTGGGGGAGAAGAAGGGGTGAGAAACAGGAGGCAGGACAAGGTCGGAAAGAACTTGCTTCTGAGGTTGCTTTTGAGGATTTCCAGTCTTCTTTAGTTCAAAGTCCTCAGCATACCAAAGTGCCACACTTTGGGGTGTTGTTTTCTGAGCCCCAACAACATCTCCTGTTTGCACTGTGGATTGCCCCCATCTGCACTACCCTGCTCTGTGCTCCAGGAGGCCACTGGGTACCTGCTCCCTTGCCCACCTCTGACTTCTGGTAGGGCTTTAGGGATATTTCCTCCCCTTTTCCCCCATTCCAGATCACCAAAGACTAGCAGAGTCCCTCCATCAAAGGCCACAGCTCCGTCTAGGGCCGTCTCCAGGTAGTTCTCTCCTGTGTTCCAGCAGGGCCCCCTTCGCCTTCAGGCCTAGCCTAGCCGTGGAAGCAGCTCCCCTCTGCTGCACTGCTTTTCCAAACACTGCCTACACTTTTGTAAATAACCCCTTTATTAAACTCTTCTCAATTTCCCCAACTTTGAGTGTGCCTGTTTCCTGCAGGGACTCTTGAGTGTCACAGAATATATATTAGTACTTTCAGATTACTGCATGTAATCTGTGTAACAATAGCTGCATAGCATTGTGTTGAGCGTAGACACCACAATTCACTTAACCATTCCCTTATTGGTCCACATTTCATTTGCCTCTTGTTTTTTCTGTATCAAAACCTCAGTGAGACACTTCTTGCAGGCCCTTTCAATCCTGACTGGGTTTAAGTTCATGGCAGGCGACTGATCATTTTGACAAGTGTCTTTTCAGCTGTGGTCCTTGGCTGCCCTCAGGAAACTTACCAGTTGGCAGGACAAAATTGAGAAATGCTGTTAAAGGAACTATGGAGGAACAATGGAGTTCAGGCACCTGAGATGACTAGAAATTCAAAGATGGATGAGGGATGGCCAGTTGGAAAAAGCCTGCTGGCTGGCCTGGCTGTCTTAGGACAGAGCTATCTGAAGAGGCGTTTATCACTCTGGTTAATTTATTTACCAAAGTCCAGGAACTGGGCCCTCACCAGATTTTGTCTGACTTTGTTTGATCAGTTTATCAAATAAGAATGACAATTGTTTGGTTTACAAAGAGAAGAAATGTCTGTAATGTGGACCTGAATCTTTGCCTCAAGTAGAAGCCAAGTGGTAACTGGAGCATTGTTTGGGGAGCTCAGGTTCTTTGCAAGTGATGATCAGATGACTTGAAAGCTTTAAGGGAATCAGGCTGCACAGCCAGACTCATCCATCCCCACAGTAGGGATGGCCTTGCCCGTCTTATGGGACCTTAATATTCCAAATCTGTTGGCCAACGCTCCCTTCTCTACGCCCTGATAGTGCTCCTACAAGCACTGTCAACTTGAGCCTTCATAACTCCACCTTTTCCCAGCCTTTGGCCCTGAATTTAAAGGATGCTTTATAATTCTAATCTGCATGGGAATCACCTGGGGATCTTGGTAAATGCAGACTCTGATTCCATAGATCTGGGTGGGGACTGAGAACCTGCATGTTTAACAAACCCCCAGCAGATGTCAAAATGTGTTGACGCAACATACAATGGAGTCTTCTGGAGCTACTGAGTCTCTTTAAAAGAATGTCTTTCCTTATGTCTGCTCAAATCTCCCTTAGGTAGTTGATTTACAATTTAATACTCAGATGGCAGTCTTGTGTTTTAGTCCCTGGTTGCGGAGTCAGGTGGGAGAGAGGAGCACCTTGTGGCAGCTCCCTGATGCAGCAGGAGAAAGATCCGGGAGGAGGAGGGAGTTTCACCTGGGCTTGAAGGCCTGAAGTCAGCTGGCTCATGCTTTCGGGCTATCTCCCCGTGCTCCAGACTGCAGACCGACCATTCACCCTGCACTTTTACCTAAAGCTGGAAAACCTAGCCCACCTGAGATCTTTGTTTCCCCTTTTTACAGAGGAAGAAAAAATGAGACCTATGTAAGTGTTTGTGAAGTGACTTAGCTTGAACTTGCAAAACCAGTCCCTTTATAATTTTAAATGAAGAATTGAACAGAATAGGATGGGGGAATTACAACCATATTACTAATGCTGCCTTACATTTTTAAAACACTTGACAGTTTTCAAAGCATCTGAATATCTATAATCTATTTGATCTTTTCAAAAACCTGGGAAGTAGAACAGGCATTATTATCCTGTATTATCCCCATTTGCTAAGTAAAATTGAGCCTCAGAGAGGGCAAAAGACATATCCAGGCTCAACCAGCTATTGGGTGGTAGAACTTGGTTAAAAGCTTTTAAATGCTCAGCATGTGTCCACACCTATACCCTCATCCCTGATATGCATGCCACACTTGCCCACATGATTAAAAATTACCCAAGGACCAAGAACCAAGATCTTGGAGCAGACTTGGGACTCAGATGTGTATTTTCCCTTTTAGACTGGGTTGCATGTCTTCTTGACTTTCCATGTAAAAAGAATCACTGCAGGCCGGGCGCAGTGGCTCACGCCTGTGATCCTAGCACTCTGGGAGGCGGCGGGAGGATGTCTTGAGGTCAGGAGTTTGAGACCAGCCCGAGCAAGAGCGAGACCCCGTCTCTACCAAAAATGGGGGGAAAAAGCCAGGTGTGGTGGTGCACGCCTATAGTCCCAGCTACAGGCAGGAGGGTTGCTTGAGCCTAGGAGTATGAGGTTGCTGTGAGCTATGATGATGCCACTGCACTCTACCCGGGATAACAAGGTGAGACTCTGTCTCAAAAAAAAAAAAAAAAAATCATCGCAATAGTTGCTGCCTCTTCCTCCAGATTTTCCCAGATTTGACCCTGCTCATTCCCATCGCCACCATGCTCACCTGCGTTTTCATCGTCACGCATGTGAATTATTGCCATAGCAGTCACTCTAGGTTATTAAGGCTTCAACACTCATGAAGACTTCCTCAGAGGGCCTTCCAAGGAAATGGCCGCGTAGAGGTCTGAAGCAGGTCGCTGCGAAAGGACGAGGAAAGAGCACTGATGGGGAGGTGTGCAGGGAGCTGAGGAGGGCTGGGTGATGGCAGGTGCTGCTTCCGGTTGGTCTTTTGGCCTTCAAGTCTGTCCTGGCACAGGCACTCGATGTTCTGTGTGTCCACTGGTCAAGGTCCTGTGGTAATATCACAGTGCCAAGACTTCAGCTTGGCATTCAGTGTTGTCCGTTTCTGGCCCTGCATCTCTCTGTTCCACAGTATAACCCTCTGCAATTTGCAACTGTCTCCTGATTGGCACAGGCATGTATTGCTGCATATTCCTATGATATGGTCAAAGAATTGGAGTAATAACCATAGTGCTACTTATTGCTTGTCTGTGGCCGTCTCCTAAACATTTTCTTACGTTATTTCATATAATCCTCACGACTCATTGTGGTAGGTATCATCTCACCCATTTTGTAGATGAGGACACCACGGGTCAGAAAGGTTAAATACTTGCCCAAGTCACACAGCTAGAACAAGGCTGAGTAGAACTCAGCCCCCTGGTCAAACCCAAAGTCGTCCCACTCTTCCCTTCCACTCCACCGAGACGATAGGCAGGCAGGGGTACATACTAGGGGTTAGTAATTGCTGTCCTCTCGTTCCTGCTGCTCCCACACCTGAAATACTTACTTTCTCCTCCAATGGTGAATGGAAGCTGATGGATAAATGCTTCTGCCTTTTTATCCCTTGACAGACAGTTCTGAATCTCCTTGCAAGGTTCTTTGGGGGGAGGCATCTGCCTCCCATAGGGGTGGTCAGCTCAAGAATGCATTTTTGAATTGTTTTTCCTTTTTTCTATTTCACTGCTGTCTGTCATTTCTGCTCTCTGGAATTTCATTCCGATATAAGCTACCTGCATGCAAACCTTTTATTAAGATTCTGCTGGGTGGCATTCAATGCCATGAGACTGAATGAGATTGGCAACCCAGTGAGAGAGATAGGGAACAGATCCAAGGACTGCACCCAGGGACCTTCCAACATTTAGAGGTGAAGGAGATGAGGAGGACTTAGCAAGGGAGACCATGAAGGAATAACCAGGAGAAGGTAGTGTCTTGGAAGCCAAGAGAAAAAATGTTTCAAGGAAGAAGGAATGCTCAGCTGATCCTTGCTTGGTAGTCAAGAAAGATGAAGATTAAGTGGTGACCATTGGGTTTAACCACACTGGATGTAACTGACAACCTTAACAAAGAGCAGTTAGGGTGGAGTTATGGAGTGAGCGAAATGGGTTCAAGAGAGAATGGAAAGAAGGAAAGTACAGTCATCCCTTGTTAACTGTCCCTTGGTATTGGCAGGGCATTGGTTTCAATACCAAAATCCTTGGATGCTCAAGCCCCTTATATAAAATGGCATAGTATCTGCATATAACCTACTCACATATTCCCTTATACTTTAAATCATCTCTAGATTACTTATAATACCTAATTAATGTAAATGTTATGTAAATGGTTGTTATACTGTATGTTTTTATCTGTGATATTTTTTATCATTGGCATTTTTTCCTAAATATTTCTATTATTATTATTATTATTTTTTGTTTTAGAGACAGGGTCTTCCTCTGTTGTCCAGGCTGGAATGCAGTGGTGTGATCATAGCTTACTGCAGCCTTGTCCTGGCCTCAAGGAATCCTCCCGCCTCAGCCTCCTCAGTAACTAGGACTACAGGTGCACGCCACCACCACCACACCTGACTAATTTTTTTTTTTTTTTTTTGTAGAGATGGGTTATCACTATGTTGTCCAGGCTGGTTTGGAACTCCTGGCCTGAAGCGATCCTCCTGTCTTGGCCTTCCAAAGTGTTGAGATTACAGATGTGAGCCACCATGCCCAGGCTTTTCCCAAATATTTTTGATCCAGAGTTGGTTGAATCCATGGATGCAGTACCCACAGATATGGAGGTCCAACTGTATAAATAATTATTTTATGGAGTTTTCCTATGAAGAAGAGTAGAGAAATGGGATGCAAGATGGAGAGGAGGAGGGTGTTATGATTTGAATGCATCCCCCAAAATTCATGTGTTGGAAACTTAATCCTACGGCAACAGTGTTGAGAGGTAGAACCTATAAGAGGTGATTAGGCCATGAGGCTTTGCCTTCACAGATGGATTAATGATATTAACATGAGAGGAGGTTTCTCATAAAAGGATGAGCTCGTCCCCTTTCCCTGTCCTCATCTACCCCCCTCTCTCTTGCCCACGTGATGCCTTCCACCATGTTATGATGTAGCAAGAGGCCCTCACCAGATGCCAGCCCCTTGATCTTGGATTTCCTGGTCTCCAGAACTGTGAACCAAATAAATTTCTTTATAAATTACCCCATGTCTGGTGTTCTGTTATAGCAGCATAAAACTGACTAAGACATAGGGTCAAGAGAGACTTTTATTTTAAGATGGACGAAATTACAGCATATTTATGTGCTGATGAGAATGATTCAGCAAAGAGGGAAAAACAGATGATGCAGGAGAGAGGAGGGAGGATTGTTGGAGTGAGGGGATGAGAGCTTATGCCCAGCGAAGGTGTTTGCCTTAGATAGGAGCATGGACAATTTATCCCTGAACTGCAGAAGGAAAAGCAGAGTATGGGGGCAAATTCTCCTGTCCCTGATTCACTGAGCACTTGACTCGCAAGAGACCATCAGGACTCTGAGTCTGTACCTCCCGCCACTCCATTTTGCAGATGAGACCTGGAGAGAACTGAGTGGCCGAAGGACACACCAATGATTAGGGACAGAACTGGCGTTAGAATCCAAGACCCCTCCTGAGCCACCCAGGATGTTAGGGCTCTTCTGATGGGCAGAATCCTTACCATGTGCTACTTGCCCCACCTGTGTTCTGGGTCGTAGATGGATAGTCTAGTGGACCCCAAGAAGGACATTGGAAGAAGAAAAAAATTGGGGAACTGAGCAAACTTAAGAATAGGATCAATGGGTCATGGGGCTAGGTAATTTGAAAGTCTACTAATGAGTTTAAGGGATTTCCCTAGCTGTATTTAGGAGAAACCAAGTCACTGTAAGGAAAGCTGTAAACTGGCAAATTGGATTGACAAAAATCTGCCAAAATGCAGAAAGAGGATAGTATAAACCCAAATGCAAACAGAAGGGCATGGATCCTTCTGGAATGTAGATTTCTGGTTTCAAGTATTCCATCAACCTTTGTTTCCTGATGTGAGGTTTGGAAATACAGTTTCGAACTTAAATAGGGTTGAATGCAGTATGAGGGGCAGAGAGTGAGTTTCTATTTTTTTTTTTTTTTTCTTTTTTCATGACCAATTTCTCATGGTTGAGAGTGAGTTTCTAGAAGGGAGAGGCCACAGCAAGAGAGACATAAACAAGCTGGTCCCAGGCAGGAGCCACACAGCAGGTTCTGCCTTGACCTCCAGGAAACTTATGAAACCACTGCATTCTCTTTCCCCTAATTCCATTCATTTCACAAACATTCTCTGCGCTTTTGTGGGAGGCACTGTGCTCAGTGCTGTAGGTTTGGAGGGTAAGGGAGTAGTGGGGGTGGTATAGAGAACAGACAGACTGAGAGAGGTCCTGCCCTCAAATCTTTACAGTCTTATAGTAAGAATAAGCTATTCACATGTTTGGCTGTGATTTCATGCCCACTGCTCAGTATCCAGATTACTCACTCTGCTTCTCAGTTAGCTCAGTCCTGGAGGGAGGGGGTGTGTAATATGGGAGAGACGGTGTCTCTAGTCACTGCGAAGATAACTCCCTGACTGTGGATTCACAAATATAAATTATAAACTGCTATTGGGTACAAATTATTCCCATGTGAGCTTGTTGAGCATGATCCACTTATCTCTAGGGCAGAGCTAGTTAAATCCTGCCCAAGTACCTGAAAGCCTGTTTGTTTCACGACAAACAGGAGAAAGTGGCCCTCGCTGACTTGAGTGTGGGATCGAACATTAACATTAAGTTGGCAGCATACTTACTCAGGTACAGTCTGTGACACCAAACAATATTGGAAGAGACACATGAAGTCCAGGTTCTGACTTCCAATGCTCAGGGTGTTGAGGACAGGTTGGGGGGATGAGCTGCAGTGTCACCATGAGGTAATCCAGGAAACACTTCTCTGAAGAAATCACCAGAATCTCTTCATTTCTGCAGCCCCTTGCAGCTGTTTCAAAGCTCTTGCGATATCACTGATTTCATGGAATTCTCACATCTACCGCGAAGTAGGTGGAGCAGGTTTTATTATCACTGTTTTGCAGCCTAAGACGGAGGCCCCAAGAGGTGGCATGACTTGGCCCAGGTCACACGGCTAATAAGCAGTTGAGCTGGAGCTCGAGTCCAGGTCTGCTGACCGTGAGTCGAATGCCCCGGTGTCAGCCAGCCATCCCTCTGCAGCTGAGCTGTCTCCTCATCCCCCTCAGCTCGGGTGAGAGCATGGCTTCACCCCAGAACAACCTGCCTTTGAGTCTCAGCTCTGCCCTTACTGGGGGTATGACCCTGGGCAAATCACCTAACTGTCTCTGTGCCTCTGTTTCCTCATCTACAAAATGGGCACAATAATATACCTCCCCATAAGGTGATTTGGAGGAATAAATGAGATATTGTAGAGTGAGCAAATCACAATGTCTGCAATAGTGCAAAGCATCAAAAAAGGCTATATCATTCCCTCCCCAAAGTCTATTTTCCTCTACGACATAACCCAAAAGACAGTCCTTAAAAGTCTTGCAGAGGCTCCCTGCTTTCCTTCCTTGCCAACTCCTGCTTTCCCTCTCTCTCACTTTGTGATAATGCTACCTCACATTTGTCTCTTTTTACTTTTCAAAGTGCTTCCCCACCCAGCACCTCTATAGATCCTCCTGACAACCCAATGGGATAAATAGAACCCTTACTACAAATGAGGAAACCAAAGTAAGAGAGGTGAATTGACTGCCTTAAGGCAACACCTCTGTTAGCTCAGGAGCTGGGACTCTTCCCTTTTAGTTCCAACTCTCGGTTACTGGAAATCTTCCTTTAATTGCGTGGGTTTTTTCCTACCTTGGGAAGTGGAAGCTAGGGGACCTAACTGAGTCTCTGCAAATTCAGGATTACCTTTGAGAACCTAAGGAGTGGAAAGCAAAGCAATTTACATCCTAAAACCCTCCCAGCCCACTGAGCCTCCCTGCACATCAAGACCTAGGCCTGGGGACAGGAAAGGTAACTCAAGGTAAGGAGCAAATTCCACTTTCAGCCAAAGACCAGCTTGGAGCTCACGCCCCACAAGCAGGGGAAGGCGGAAAGGTCAAAGGGTGCTGCTCCACCTGAGATTCCAGCGTCAGCTCTGCCACTTGATATCTGAGAACACCTTGAACAAGTCAAGGTGCACCTCAATTTCCTCATCCATAACAGGAAGACTGGATTAGATAATGTCTCAGCCGCCTTCCTGATAACCCGTAAGGGATTTGCTTGAGGACAACAGTGGCACATTATGGACAATTTAAAAAAACTTCTATGATGGAAAATTTCAAGCAAACTCAAAGTCGACGAAATACAATAGACTCCCATGTATCTGTCTCCTAACTTCAACGATCATCAACATTCTGTCTCTCTTGGTCTCTACCTCTACCCCCGTTCACCCACTTGAGGGTTATTTCTGTTTTTAAAATTAAACTTTAAAAACTTTTTATTTCTTAATTTGAGATGGGGTCTTGCTTTGTTGCCCAGTCTGGTCTAAAACTGCTGAGCTCAAGCACTCCTCCTGCCTCCCAAGTAGCTGGGATTACAGGTGCCTACCACCAGCCCAGCTTGATTGTTATCTTTTATTGTCTTTTTTTAAAGTGAAATTTACATACATTGACATGCAGAAATCTTAATGGTGTAATGTTGACAAGTGGACTCACCCATGTAACCTATCCCTCTATCACAATGTAGAATATTTTTACCTCATAGAAAGTCCCCTCATGTCCATTGTGGGCAAATGTATAACTGAATTTATTAACAATTAAGTTAAACATTTCAGTATGAGTTTAGCACACCAAGGGTTAGCAAATGCTCTCTTCTGGGGGCTGGCTAGGCTAGTGTCAGATCAGCAGTCTTAAGCTATTATTTTCCTTCCTGTCCCTATCCACTCCTGTTGTCCTTGTGTGTCCCTGGAGCTTATGGCTTTCTCCTATGTGTACTTCTACTATGAGGCCTTTACCACGCTGGCTGCAAATTCTTACAAGCTTGCTTTTTCTTTTTCCTATACACCCATCCTTCTTTGGGTTTTTTTTTTGTTCTTTCTCGTGTCTCTTTCCTACAACTGCCTTCTCGTACCTGTTGCTGTTTTCTCCTTTCGAGTGTTCTTACTTTTCTGTGTTCTTGCCATCTTCTCTCATCTCGCTGTCCTTTGTCTCTTTGGTCTGTTCACATCCTGGATGCTAGACACCGAGCATAACCCCAGGGTCCAGGCCAGGGCCAGGCACTTAGCCAGCACTGAGCGAGTGAGCGAGTGAGTGAATGGATGAAAGGAAAGGATCACATCCTCTGAAACTACCTGCAAACTAGTAACAGTAAAGTGGTCCCCTAATGAACCCCAACCTGTCAGCCTTGTCTGCCTTTTCTGGGCCACATCTCTCTGCATTGAGCAAGAAGCTATTTATCTGCCCCCTTGGAAGCCCCAGCATTTGAAAGGAAGGAGCCTGACTTCCTGGCAAAATGTGACCCAAAGGACCATCTTCCTCCCACTCCCCACCATTTAAAACACACACACACACACACACACACACACAGAGCAAGCAGGGCTATGAGGGATACTTCCTGTTTTCCTCTCTTGAAAGCATCCTGGATAGATGAAACTGAGGGATCAAAGGGACTGTCTGCCTCTGGGGCTTGGGGACTGGCAGAATGGCTTTTAACCCTCTACTGTCTCCCACATGTTCAGTGGCATGGGCAGTCCACATCTTATATTTCCCCGGTAGATTTTAACTGCTTGAGGGCAAGGACCTTGCCATACATTCATTCAGCACACATTACTGTACTCTACCAAATGCCAGGCTTTGAGGATCTGGTGATACAGTGATGAATATGACACAGTCCCTGGCCTCATTCATTCTAAAAGTAATGATCCCAAGGGCTACCATGATCAAGCACTTTCTTTATGTTAGGCACTCACTACATGCTTTTCATGCATTTGGTCCTCACAACAAGCTTACAGGGTATTGTTTCCATCTTACAGATAAAGAAAACAAGGCTTATGGAGGTAAAATAACCTGACATGGGCATACGACTGGTAGGTGTCAGGGCTGGGGTTAGAGCCCAGTGGCCCGAGCTGAAACTGTATTTGTAGCTGATATACTAGCCTGCCCCCTGGAGACCTGCCTCCATATCTGAAACATGTAGTGACTCATTGCTAGTAATTTTTACAAATGCATTTTATCTCTGGGCTTGGTCAGATGGCTTCTGATGAACAGGTTTGTTTGCATCCTACTTACTGTACCATACTGTACTAGGACAGAGGTGAGTCAGCTTGCAGCCCCTGGAAGACTAGCAACAAGGCTACAGAAACCAAGAGGCCATATTTGGCCCTGTTAGGGGGATGAAGAGAGTGTTAGGCTCTTGTTTCCCTGCTCCCATTTCTGGAATAAATCAGATTCCCCAGATTTTTTTTTTTTTTTTTTTTTTTTGGTTTTGTTTTGTTTTGCACTTTCCCCAAAGCCTGGAAAGAAAGCTGAGGGATGTTGATAAGTAATGATAGCAAACAAGTGGATGTATACGGAGGAATTATCCTGGCCCTTTGCCTGTTATCAGCCCTTTACTCTTGCAACAATAGATTAAATTATTTTCTCCATTTTTTCAGGAGAGGAATTGAGGCTCAGAGTGGTTAGTTAATATGCCCCAAATCATACAGCAAGACAGAGCCAGGATTTGATCCCTAGGTTTGACTAACTCCAAAATCTGCACTTTAATCATACTGCCTCCTTGATGCTAAACTTGGCAGAGGGAAAAAGAAACTCCCTTCATGCTGAGGTTTCTAACAAACCATAGGGGCACGTGAGGGTAGCAAGTAACCTTGAGACTGTTGGTTAGGGATGCTTGGCACAAAAGGATCTTAAAATGCTTCTGACTCTGCAATTCTATCTCTTTAAGACCCAGAGCTCCCATGCCAAGCCTGCTTCGTGATCCCCAGAGATTTCAGGGTGGGGAAACTGGATTGAATGCGCTGACATACAAGCAAAAAAAGACATCAGCATTTTTTGCCTCGCCTCAGTGGCTCCGGCCTTTTTTTTTTTTTTTTTTTTCCTTCTCTCTCTCATTTATTTATTACGATGCTATTCCCTGGCCCTGCTGCTGTGTCAATACTGATAAAAGCAAATCGCCCCACAAACAGGTGCAGCTGGGAGCTGCCCCTTGGACAGCTGCCAGGGAAATGTGATCGCTCAGCTGGGTTGACCTGCCCCTGCCCAACCCCCTCTCAGGTTCCAGCTCAGGGCATGTGTCCTTGGGCAGTTAATGTCAGTCCGCATGTCAGAGTCCTGGTATTTCAGTTGGCATCATGGACTCATGCTGGTGTGTGGGGTTGGGGTGGGATGGGCGTGTGCAGGAGAGGGGGGAACTCCAAGAGTTATCTATTTTCTCTTTCGGTTTCTTCCAACAAATTCAGATAATACTGTGTCACCAAGTCCCCCTGCAAGTATTTGAAAATATTTCCTAAGAATATCACTGCCTGATTTTCCTAGGTAAGAAATATTTGCAGTGTAATGATCCAAAGGACATTTTCTGAGTACCTCCCAGGGTTTAGCTGTGGGTTCACCTAAATAAACATTTTGTGAGCCAACCCGGTTGTCCAGAAGGCATTTTGATGCTACCAAGCCATGTGACTTTGACTCTGGTTTGAAAAAGATTTTATTTCATTTCCCCTCCCCCATTCCAGGGTTTTGTCCCCAGGCATCATTTCCCCACTTCCCTAGGGCACCAGCCTTTCCGGAAATGCCCTAGCTCTGCGTGCAGCCTCCAGCTGCCGGTGCGGATCAGGCGGTGACCGGACAGCCCCGAGCCCGCTTCCGAGCGCAGCCGCAGGGCGGGCCTGGGCGGAGGGCGCGGGCCGGGCGGCCGGGCCAGGCTGCCCGCCTGCCGCAGAGCCGCGCGCGGCTCGGGAGGGAGGAGGTTGCTATGCAAATGACGCGGCGTCCTGAGGCCCCCCCTTACCCAGGGGCCCTCTGGTTGCCAAAACAGACCATTCCCCAGAACAGTCGCCTGGAAACGGGCGCTGTCATAGCAGCCTCTCGCTAGCGGCGAGCCAGCTGTGCCGCCAGGAGGAGCTGGGTCAGGATGTTCAGACCTCCGCGGCACCCCCTCCCCAGCCAGCCTGCGCCTCGGGGAAGGGAGTGGTGGCGGGGGCCCGCCGCGGCGGGGCGGGAGGGCACTAATTGGATTGGAACACTCCTGAACCGCATCAGCTGCTCCTCCCTGGGGGAGGGGAGGAGGGAGGCTGCAGACTGTCTTTGTGATCGGCCTCAGCCTCTCCCTCCCTGCAGCCTCGCCCTGACCTGGTCTTTACTGGCCTCTGCCCACCCATCGCTGTCCTAGGGCACAATGACAAGCTCATTGTGAAATGGAGGCGGCAGACGTCGCTCAGACGATCACCAAAATGAAATTCAGCCTTGATAAGGAAGGATAGGTGATGAAGCTACGGGGATCTGGCCTGGTTTGTAGGGGTTAGGGAAGGATGCAGATTTGCCCCGACTCCCAAGTCAATACCCTAGGCTACTTCATGCCTCAACACCCTCCTCTTTCCAGCACCTTCTCATCAGCCCAGGTATGCTAACCAGACCTTCCCTAAACCTTGGGACAATTTACTTTTCCTACTTCATTTGGCACCAGTAGAGCCGCCTGGTCATAAACTACAGTATAAACTTTTAGCCAGTCCATGCATGTACTCCCAGCTACTCAGGAGACTGAGGCAGGAGGATCACTTGAGCCCAGGAGTTCGAGGCCAGCCTGGGCAACAAGCAAGACCCGGTCTCTAAAAACAAAACAAAACAAAATTTTAAAAAACCTTCAGTATAAACTTTTAAGTGATAGGACCCATATTATAATTCTGTGATGGCTCCCCTTGACCAAGAAGAACAAGACAGATTTTAACAGACTCACTCTAAGGTAGGTGCCAGTGATATTAGTCAACATGGTCACTCAGGAGGCCTCTAGTGTTGCCTTTGCAGCAACTGTTTTTAGATTGTCCTTCGGAGACTAGTAAAACCTCACAAAACTCTTGTGGGACCGGGGAGGGGAGGAGATTCAGTGACAGCCTGAGTGACATTAAGCCAACAGGTGGGCTACAGAGAAAGTGAATGACTACTCAAGACACACTGAGCATTTCCAGTGGTCCAGACGGCAAATGCCAGCAGGCAGAGGTGTAACTTAAGCACATGTGTGTGGCGGGGGCGAGAGGCCAGCTTTAGGCTTCCATGCTGGGCAAGGAGGTCCCCTTCCTTCATAATCCCTAGGAGGCCTTGGAGTCTTGCTCAAACAGCAAGTCCTCATTTAGCCTGGCTTAGTAAAGCAGCATGTAAACGTGTAATCTCTCTGCCTCCTCCCTCTCCCTCTCCTTCCTCGGGTATTGAGTTCCTACTGCGTGCCAGGCACTGAGCTAGGCACTGGAGATTCAGAGAATGATTAAATTAGTATTCCATATTTATAAGGAGGAAAAAAACACCTAAACCATAGTGTAAGGTATATTTGCTATGCCTGTGGTCATCAGCATCTTTTGATTAACTTTCCTATTGGTGGGTTTTTTCCATCTCATAAATCCCACTTCACCAAAGTAAAGGCCAGAAATTTACTTTCCCTGATGACCTTGCAACTAAGGTGTAGGCTTGTGACCAAGGTTCTACTAATCAGATGCACCCACGTGAGAGTTTGATTTGGAAGCACAGCAACTGAGGAAGCAGATATTCGAGTGAGGAGGGGTGCTGAAGGAAGCCTCTGGCCTTGAGGGCACTGGGAGGGATGATCTGGAATTCCGTTTCCAGCATTGTGGAAGGGGAGTGGCGAGAGGCAAGTTGCAGAATTTGTGCTGAGGTAGCTACAATGGTGGATTTGCTGGAAAAGTGCTTCCGGGTGGTTGGGGCATCATTCCTGAACACTGAGCATCTACTCCTGTTTTTCCTTCTGTATTCTGTGATCCTCTTAATATTTTTTAATAAGTTCCTTTTCTGCAGATTCTGTTGTTTGCAACTAAGAACTCTGATACAGATGGGAAGGGATGGATAAGTAGGTGGATGGGTGGCTGGATTGATAGGTGGAAGGGCGGGTGGATGAGGGTGTGTGGGTGGAAGGTGGATGAAGAGCCGGTAGGTGGGTAGGCACCAAAATATTGAGTGGTTTTTTTGGAAATGGGATTATAGGTTATTTTTTTTCTCTCTGGGTCACCGTATTGTCTTCCCTCCCTTCCTCCCTTCCTTTCTTATTTTTAAAACGATGAAAGCATAATACTTGTATAATAATAATTTTTAAAAAGTTACCAGAAGCACAGACCTAGAAGAGCTCACAGTCCAGTGGGAGATCAGCGCAGGGAAGGTGGAAGCAACTCTGAACCCTGGGGGTTCTAAGCCAAGATGGGCCCTGGAGGGGCCTTCTCTATGGACTCAGATCCCACTGTCTCACCAAGCTTGCCCTGACCACCAGTACAAGCCTTCCTTTCTCTTCATCTGCTGAACCCCACACCCACGGCTGTGCCCACCACTCAGAGGCATGCACTTGGCTCATGCTGCCTCGTGACATTGTTCCTATTGTTACCCAACAATCCTATTTTACCTTGAGCAAGGATGACACGCACATTTGTGACTCATCTCATATTGTTCTGCCGTCTCCCAGCTCTGGACTCTCAGCGGCACTGACTGTCACTCGGCTGGCATGTGCCACAGCCTTGCTCTGCAGCTATTTTCACATGGGCACAACCCAGCACCCATCACAGACTGTCAGCTCCACGGTGGCTAAGATTGCAACTTACATGATTTCTGCAAATCCCATTCCCCACAACTTTATGGAAAGTAGGATTTTATGATATGCCTGTAGAAGATGAGAATCATATTGTTTCTTTTCACATTGATGACTTTCTCCATAACAAAAATTATAAGCTTTTGCAGCAGAGCCCTTTCATTCATTCATTCATTCAGTCAATCAGTCAGCATTTAATGAGTGCCTATGACTGTGTTGAATGCTGGGGACAGAGCTGAATAAGGCACAGCCCCGCTTCACAAGGTGTGAGAGTTTAATAGCAAGAAACAGATACATAGACAAATAAGTGGAGGAAAAGTGGTATAAGAACTCTGATAGCCAAGGGTGCAGGGTGCAGAAGGGAGTGGTTGGGGGCAGAAAAGTATTTTTCATAGGAGCAATATCAAGTGCTTGTTCTAGGATGGCTGTGTTCTCAGGACTTAATGTGTGCTCATTCACTTAATCCTCACAACAGCGCCAAAGCAGGCACTGTTAATGCCTCCATTTTACAGATGAGGAAACAAAAACCCTGAGAGGTGTGAGGTCTTGCAGGGTTGGACAGCTGGTGAGCTGCAGAGCTGGGATGTGCATCCAAGCTCTAACATCCATGTGCTTAACTCCTGCGCCGTACTGCCTTGAGTGGATTCTGGAAAGTGATCACCATGCTCAGGGTTTGGAGTGGCTGCCTGTTCTGTTCAGCTGGGATATGGTGCACTGGGTAATGGTATGGTGTGGGTACTTTAGTTTTTTTTTCTTTTTAAGACAGCCGTAGAAGCTGTGATACCCAAAATACTTTAAAAAGTAATAGGTGAGAGGGCCGGGCAGTGGCTCATGCCTGTAATCCTAGCACTTTGGGAGGCCAAGGCTTGAGGACTCTAGCCTTGGTGACAGACCTTGTCTCAAAAAAAAAGTAATAGGTGAGAACTCACTATCACAGCCTGGATGGATAATTTCACTTCTAAAGAGTGGTTGACCCAGACAAAATGGTAACATTGTCAGAATGGGTTTCTCCTCTCCGGGTGGAGGAAGAGAACTGGCTTTGAAATCACAGGGACTTGGAATCTGGTCTCTGCTTTGCCACTGACCAGCTAAGTGACCTTGGGCAAGTTATTCAATGCCTCTGAACCTCAGTTTTCTCCACTGGTAATTGAGGGTAATAACTTCATAGTGTTGATGTAGGCCTAGATGAGATGATGCATGTAGTTCAGCTTAGAATGCAAGCTGGCCAAAAGTGGCATCTATTTAATTTTAAGTCCACAATCCTTTATCTACAACTCTGAATGTCTAAAAGCTCTGAAAACCAAACACATTTGGCAACAAAACCTGACCTAAACTAATGCAGGGCAATTTACATACAGTCTTTCTCTATTCCCAAATAGTGTGATTACCTAATTACCCCTATACTTTTTTTTGCAGGAATTTGGGGGCTTTTTGTTTTGTTTTAGAGATGTCTTGCTATGTTGCTCAGGTTGAACTCCTGGGCTCCAGTGATCCTCTTGCCTCAGCCTCCCGAGTAGCTGGGACTGCAGGCATGCACCACCACACCCAGCTTGCAGGAATATTGATGTGTTTGATTATAGGATGCCATCCCAGATTCTGCTAGGGGCATTATAAAACATATGGTATGGCTTTTCTAAAATTCAAAAGACTCTGAGTTACAAAACACATCTGACCCCAAAAGCATCAGATAAGGGATTTGGACCTGCATTGTCTCTGCTCTAGACCACTCTCTCCACTCGAAGTTCCCTCTTACCCCAACTGGACAAACGGGCATCTAGAATCACCCCTTCCCATTAAAAGAAATCCATATGCAGCCACATACCTTTTGGGCTCTCCCTCAGCCAAGCCCCTCCACTCCCCTTTCTCACCACCCCCCTCAAATGTAAGCGTTCTTTTCCCCCGTGCCCTGGTTAAGAAGACAGATTTTGGAGATGTCCCCTTCTCTGAACTTCTCGGGTGGTATAGTCTCAGCTAGTTGTTACTTGTTTGTGGGCTGCAGAGTTATTGTAAGAAGTCTCTATGTCTATTTGTACTCCAAATATCATCTGCCGACTGTGTAAGTAATAATCTGAGCATAACTGTGCTGCTCCTTTTCAACTGTGCTGAAGCCCTGATCATTTTTTGTTGCTATGAATTTTCCCAGTTGACCAAAGCCCGAAATAACAGCTCCTCTCATTTGCAGGGTTGCAAAAACTTCCAAAGGGAAGAAGGAGTCCTTAAGCTGGAGCAGGTTGGAAACCACCGAGCTGGTCTGTCTCAGTGCGTGTCATTCCCCTTTGGCAGAGGGGAATCATGAGACCTGAGATCAAGTTCCAGCTCTTCCCCTGGCTGGTGAGATGATCCTGGGGGCAGCCCCTTGTGACTTGGAGAGCTTTGGTTTCCTCATGCTGGAGCAGAGATCATGAACATTATTTGGCAGGACTGTCAAGCAGGTTAAATGAGATAATGAAAGGGCTTTGAAAACCGTGAAGTGTTGCACAAATGCGAGGATTGTTGTTGTTATCCTCTCGCACATATTGTCAACTTCTTAGGGGTGGGAATGGTGTCTTCTGTTTTCTTCTTCAGTTCCCTCTATGACACCCCCCCAAGCCTGTCACCTTCCACGCTCAACACAGGACTGGGTGTAGAGAGGACCTCCTAAAAACACTTCCGAGTAACCTGCACAGTGGCTTAGCAAATAGCAGGTGCTTGATAAATGGTAGCTAATCTGGATGCACGTGCCATGTGTTGTACAGAGAGGCAGTGCAGTGCGGTGGCTCAGAAGCATGGGCCCTGGTACAAATCTGCTTTGCCACTTGCTAGGTTAGGTTGAGTAAAAGGTGTGCATATTTAACATTTGGTTGAATACCCCAGTTGTCCAACATGCCGATGTTTCTTTCTGCACTGTCTCCTGTCAGAAGGGGAATGCCTGTTGCCCCATGACCCAACCAACCCACATTTTTAACTTTAAATGTTATCAGTTTTTTGACTAGGTAATATTTGCAGATGGCAAAAAATTTAAAAAGGTAGAAAGAGCATACAGTGAGAAGTCTCCACATCCCCGTCCCAGCCGCCTGTGTCCCTTCCCTAGAAACACAAACTTTGATCTTGGCCTATCTGGTAAATGGAACATGGTATCTCACTAAATAAATATCACTGTTATTTTGATGTGAAAACAAACCAGTATATATTATGGAGTAGAATGTTGCATTTGAATGAAATTTAGAATAAAACAGGAGACTTCAAAGACATTTTATGCTCAAGGGTGGGGCAGGGTGGGGACCTGCTACTGGCCCTGCCTCCTGCCTTCGTTTGGGGGAAAGGTGGGCCCAGCTCTGAGTTAGTCTTGAAAGTGAAAGTTGAAGGCGTCCCCACTCCCCTCGATTATGCTGAGGTTTTCTTCATTGCCTTAGTCACCTGTTTACAATGCAGCCCTTATGTCTCTTCCTGCCCTTGACTTGGTCTCCACTTTGCTGCCTGACCTTGAGTCCATCACCTTCCACTCTGGGCTTCAGTTTCCTGACTTGTGAAAAGGAGGGGTTGGACGAGGCCCCATTCCAGGTGTAACATTCCAGAACCGATCAACTAATTCACATTAAGGTAGAGATGACTGATAACAACTTAACATATTACCTCTCCTGTGGGTGGAAACATTTTAAATGATGCAATTTCTCATCCCAAAAGAATGAATGTGCATGGTGCAATTTCAGGCACGGTCACAGGTAGGTGGGGACGATGTGAGGGGAGGGGGCACCTTTCCTGGCCACCCTCCAGTGGTCACTGTAGGCCCCTGCCAGCTCCAGCTCAGGGTGGTGTCAGCTGTGAGGGCATGAACCTGCTGATTTCCCTCACTCCACACTCCACACGGATTTTTCTCTGGCAGTGACCAAGAGCAGGGTTTTGTCATACAGAAAAATGCCTCATCAGGGAAACCCACGTGTGTGGCCTGGAAAACTACCCTGAACCTGGGGCAAGGGGTTCGGGTGGGGGTGTTTAGCAGTTTGGCTTCCAAGTTCACAGGTCAGTCCCCATCCTGGGTGGGTGAGGAGTCCTCCGTTGGAACGCCATCAGCTTTCTGCCAGAGCAGGTGGTCCCTGCCACACCTGGATCCAAGACGTCTGCTTTTCACGGAGGGAAAGAGGCTGTGCCAAACGCTGTCTGGTTTTGTTTGCTGTAGAAGGTTTGGTTTGGCTTCTGAATTTTCAGGGCGGGTGTGAGACAGGGGGTGGCCCGCAGCCACTGTTAGCCTGGCAGAAATAGGAAAGGCGTCTCTTCAGCTGTGAAGCCTAGGCTGGCTGCTCTGGAGCAGTGCACAGCACACTGTACCCCAGCTTACATTCCCTGCCAACCCCCTGGCCCCCCCGGGGTGCCACTTTGTCCCACCTGCTGTCTGGGCCTTCAGTGGAGGCGGCTGGGGGAAGCTAGTCTGTGCTGCAGCCAAAACAGTGGTAGTTGGGAATGGAAACCAGCAGTGGTGGGTAGTCCCGACTCTGTTGGCAGGCTGAGAGGCTGGGATCAGCTCAGAAAGGGGCACGCCTCACTCTCTCAGAATCTCCACTGTCACATCCCCTTTTCCTCTCCGGACCAGGGCAGCTTCTCAAGACCTGTGAATGCTTAACCCATGAACCTACAGAGCTCTAGACCCTCCCTACTCAAGGGTGGTCCATGCCAGCAGCATTGGCCTCACCTGGAAGCTGGTTAGAAATGCAGAATCTCAGACCCACCCCAGGCTGTTGAATCAGAATCAGAATTTTTACAAGATACCAGGTTGAGATGCTACATGCCTTAGGGAGGTAGGAATGCAATAGAAGCTCCCTGGGGATACCTCCTCCCAGGGGAAGACCACAAGCCTGGTTTAATGGAGGGAGATGGACCCAGGAAAAGGCTAAGGAACACACACGCTGGGATGAACATGCTGAACTAGGGAGGTGCCTTTAATTTCTTTTAAAATGGTGTTTTTAGTTTTATTTTCATTTGTTTTAAAATAGGCAATCCATTTATGTAGTTAAAATTCTAAGGGCACAGAAGAGTATGTAAGATACAGTTTCTTCCACAGACCTGTTTCTTGGCCACTTCTCCTCTCAAAGGCGACCTATATTACTAGTTTGTTATGTGGCCCAGAGACATTAGATTATGCAAACAAAAGTGTGTGTGTGTATGTTCATACTCACCAGACCCCTTTTAAAAAATTCAAATGGTAGCCCACTACACACAGTGTCTGGACCTTGCTTTTTTCACCTAATATATCTTGTAGATCATTCTGTGTCAATAGGTAAAGAACATCCTAGATTACATTTCAGCTGAATATTATTCCACTCTAAGGATGGACCTTAATTTATATTGCCAGGCCCCTACTGATGGATTTTTAGGTTGTTTTTAATGCAGCCTCATTTTAGAATCTTAGAAACTGGAATGTCATGCTCCCACCCTGATTAGGCATTCTTTCATAGTACCCTACTGCACATCTGAGACCCAGATGCAATGTCACCTCCTCTGGGAAGCTCCACCTCCCTCTCCCTCCCATCACCCTTGCACATGCCTTAGCTAGAGCCCTAAATCACATGATATTATTTAGGCAAAGGCATGACAACCCTTGCTCTTGTATCCTTTCAACCCTGCCCCATTGCAGAGCATAGTAGGTGCCCAATCACTATGAATGGAATTGGAGTGACCATCCCTGAGAGAGGAACCCTCCAAATTCTGCTGCTTGGATACTTTCAATGACAGGGACTTCACTTCCTCAAAAGCTTGTCTGCCTTTGAGAGGCTATATCAGACAGTCCTGTGATGGAGCAAAATCTGTTTCTCCCTTTGAGTTCTAGTAAATCTTCTCAAACAACACAAATTTAATCCCTCTTCCAGATATTTAAGATGACCACCTTTCTCCAAGCCAAATACTGGCCCCGCCCCCGTTTCCCATGGGTCCTGCTTCCATTTCCTTCCCCTGCCAGCATTTTCTTCCAGACCCTTTTTGGTTTGTAACATGATTCATTTAAAAAGTGATGTCTGACCACTACACACCTATTAGAACAGCTAAAATTAAAATGACAGATCATACCAAGTATTGGCCAGGATGTGGAGCAATGAAAAGTCCCCAACACTGCTGGTGGGAACATAGAATAGGCACTTTGGAAAACAGTTGACAGTTTCTTAAAAAGTTAAACATATATCTTTCAGATGACCTAGCCATTCCACTCCAAAATATTTACCCAAGATAAATGAAAGCATATGTCCATTCAAAGGCCAATGTTTATAGCAGCTTTATCTGTAATAGCAAAGATTTGAAAACAACACAAATGTCTATCAACAGTGAATGGATCAATGGTGGTATATCCACACTATAGAATACTGCTGAGCAAAACAAAAAACATACTTATACACTTAAGCAACTATTGACACAATGATGATGAACATGGATGAATCTCAAAATAATTATGTTGAGTAAAAGAAGCCAGATGAAAAATAATAAGACTTCATACTATGATTTCATTTATGTAAAATTCTTAAAAATGCAAATGAGCTTACAGTGACAGAAAGCAACTCAGTGGTTGCTTGGGGATATGGAAGCAGGGAGAGGCAGGAGGAAAGGATTACAAACCAGAACAAGGTAACTGGGGTGATGGACATGTTCACTTGATTCTGGTAATGAACTTGCAAGTTTATGCCAAAACTTATCAAATTGCATACTTGAAATATGTGCATTTTATTGTATGTCGATGATACCTCAAGAGAGCTGTTTAAAAAAATCTGCTATGTGGAACTGGCCACACCCTCTCAATGTCATTGACTGATGTGGTACATAGTAGGACAAGCAGCTCCTTCGATTTGGTTGCTACTCTCCTTATTGTTGGAGCCGAACATTATGTAAGCTTTTTTAGGAACTGTGTCACTGTGCTTTAAGTTCAGCAAAAATTCCAAGACCTTGATGTCATGAACAAGGCTGACAAGCCAAGTCTCCCCAACTTCAATGTGAACTGTATCAAGGTTATTTACCCCTTTGATGTTCATTTTTTTGGTGTAACAGAGTAGGAGGTGGCATAGTGTGGTGCAAAGAGTATGAACTCCGGGGTCAGATTCCTTTGACTGGAAGGAACCCCAGAGTGGGTAAGTTATTTAACTTCTCTGAGTCTCCATTTCATCATCTGTAAAGTGGACTAATATATCTGATCTTGTAGAGGTGTGACATTAAAATGATACATAAAGGAAACCAACTTAAAGGCCAGGTATGGTGGCTCACACCTGTAATTCCAGCAGTTTGGGAAGCTTAGGCAGGAGGATCACTTGAGGCCAGGAGTTCAAGATCAGCCTGGGCAACATAGTGAGACCCCCATCTCTAAAAAATAAATAAATAAACAAATTAGCCAGGCTTGGTAGTGCATGCCTGTAGTTCCAGCTACTCGGGAGGCTGAGGCAAGAGGATCGCTTGAGCCCAGGAGTTTAGGGCCGCAGTGAGCTATGATTGTGCCACTGCACTCCAACCTGGGAGATGGAGTGAGACCCTGTCTCTAAAATAAATAAATAAATAAATAAGAAAATGAACTTAGCATAGTGCTCAACCCATCGTGGCACTCAATGAAGAGAAGCTAATTTTACAGTTCCCTCACTCCTGCCTGTCACAACATTTTAAAATCTTCATTCTGGGTATGCCAGACTTCTCATAACATCTCTGTATTTATTAGCAGGCCTACATACCTTTATTGGAATTTCTAACATAAACATTGAAATGGGCCAAGTCCAAACCTATCCCATGGCACGTCACCATTGAGTTTCCTCCAGATCCTTGGGTTGGGAGCAATGAGTTCAGTACTACATTTTAAAGTGTGACAGCTAATATGCTGGCTAATGTAGAAGATGTCAGAGGAGTATGGGATGAGATTAAAAGTGGAGGAACAGCTGTGGAAAACAGTATGGTGGTTCCTCAAAAAATTAAACAGAGTTACCATATGATCCAACAATTCCGTCTCTGGGTATATACCCAAAAGAATTGAAAGCAGGGACTCGAACAGATATTTGTACGCCCATGTTCATAGCTGCATCATTCACAATAGCCAAAAGGTAGAAGCAACCCAAGTGCCCATCAACAGAAGAATGGACAAACAAGATGTGGCACATATCATGGAATATTATTCAGCCTTAAAAAGGAAGGAATGTCTGACACATGCTACAACATGGATGAACCTTAAAGACATCATGCGAAGTGAAATAAGCCAGACACAAAAGGACAAAAACAGTATGATTCCACTTATATGAGGTATCTACCCATAGAAGCCCAAAGTAGAACGATGGTTGCCAGGGGCTGGAGGGCGCAGAGAATGGGGAGTTATTGTTTCATGGGTATAGAGTTTCAGTGTGGGAAACTGAAAAAGTTCTGGAGATGGATGGTGGTGATGGTTGCCCAACAACGTGTATGCCACTGAACTGTACACCTAAAAATGGTTTAAATGGTAAACTTTATATTATGTATTACGATTAAAAAAGAGAGGAAGGAGCAGTAGCTTGCTTAGCAGCGGGGAGGGCCTGGCTGTGGCCTGGGGACAGCTGAGCTGGGATGAGTTGGAGAACAGGCTCACCATGTCAGAATGGGGAGTTGACAAGAAAGGAAGCTATGCATGCCCTGCCGAGCCTTGAAGTCCAGGTTGAGAAATTTGGATTTAAGATCCTCACTGACTCACTCCTTGGGGTCAAGCCTTTGTCTCCTGGTTAATGAACAGTTTCCTTGGGGTGGAGTAATCCAGGAGCTCTATAGCTAGCATATTAGATTAATATGGATGGTTTACTCATCAGCTGTCAGTAGTGGGTATATCATCACAGAGTGGGCACAGATGGCAGAGGACATTGGATGGGTAAGTCTTGATGAGAAAGGTCTTCATTGTCCTAGGAGTGCAACAACCCTGGGCTTGTATTGTGATTTCTCCATTCCCGACCAGGATGCCCTTAACTATTCTGTGCCTAAGTTTCCTTATCTGTAAACTGGAGATGATAGTATCCTTGTGTAATAGGGATAATAGGGATGAAAAGAAAAAACCTCACATGCTAAGTGTTGGCCATTTTTGTCTTCTCTGTCCTGCCACGGAGGGAGGATTTCGGCCAGCCTGTTCAGATGCTGTTTCAGGCGAGGTGAGGCAGGGCAAAACCCCCCTGGAGAAGAGACCAGCAGAACTAGGTTGGGGTTTGGAGTGTGAGAGGAGAGGGGGCCAGGTGGCTGTGCCAAGGAGGGAGACTTGGGGATGGAGATAGGAACCCTTGTGTGTTTTGTGACATGGTTTACCCTCGTGCTTCCTCAGGTGGTTCTTAGAAAAGTCCTACTGTGATGCTTTCCAAGCAGTGTTGGAATCTAAGCTTCGTTTAAATGCTGGGATGGGACCTCCAGGTGACCCAATACATCTGGGTTACATTCACCAAATGACATGTTGCAGGGGTTCAACCAGTGCTCAGTTATTATCCTGCAAGGAGACAGATCTGGGAGCCAGAGAGATGAGGGTTGATGTCTTCAAAGAGCATACAGAACCCCTTTCTGAGAGACCTGGCCACTAGGCTGGGTTATGGGAGCGTTAGGCCCCCAACCCCGCCCTCTCTCTAGAGCTGCACTGTCCGATGTGGTAGCCACTAGCCACAAATATTTAAATTTTAATTAAAATTAAAAAAAATTAAAAGTCTAGTTCTCAATTGCACTTAGCCACACATTAAGTGCTCAGTAGCCACATGTGCCTACCAAACTGGACGAGGCAGATATAGAATGTTTCCATCAGCATAGAAAGTTCTGTTGGACGGCACTGCTCTAGAAAGATGATGAAAAAGCCCAATAGGTCAGTTTGTTTATACACTGACTTGTTCCTCAAAGGATGTGAGGCAGCTGAGGACACCCTGAGGCCACCAGACCAGTGTGCTGGAGACAGGGGAAGGCTGGCGTGTGGGCTGAACCAGGTCAGGAGTGGAGCTGTGGAGAGAGGCCAGGCCCCAGTGGGCTGAGCTCTGGGGCCCAGATAGGAAATGGGAGGGAAGGCGGAGGTGGGGATGTCGTGGGAGTGAGTGTCAAAGGACAAGGCCATGTGCAATCAGACGTTGAGCAATGAGAACACTGCGGGAAGAGGCTCCCAGTTCCTCTTAGCAGTATATGGTTCTCTGACCTGCTTAATCAAGGAGTCCCCCATGCCCTGCTGTTCTCAGATACAGATTCCAAATTCCAGCTAATCAGATGCAATTAAAGGATATTGTTGGGTGCAAGTTCTGACTTGCAGCACCACAGGTAGGATGCCAGGCCTGGATCCCTGCATGCCGCCCGCTGGCATATTTTGAGCAGCTGCACCAGAGGCGGCAGGGGTGGGAAACATCTTTCCTGGTGGTGGGTGATGTGCGTGGAGAGGCTGGAGGGAGCCAGGCCCTGGGTGCCATCCTACGGTACTTTCAAAGCAAAGTCTGCTCCAGGGATGGAGACTTTTCAAGGGCAAATCAGAGTTTAAAAAATGTTTACTAAGTTTGACTTTGTGTTAAACTCCTTTCTGGGAATTAAAGAACAGCCAAACTTATATTAAGATGATTTTAATTTAATCTTTGTTGGAAAGTTTGAAGATATCACAGGGTAGGTTGGAGTGCCAAGGGGAGCAGCTTCTTATTGCTTAATTTGAGATAATGTATTCCCATAAGTTTTATTTTTACTTTTATTTTGAGGTATAACAGACTCACAGCAAAGCACTCTAATCTTTACTGTACAGCTTGATAAATTTTTACGTGCGTATGTATCCATGTAACCTCCACCCAGTTCAGGATATGGAACATTTCCAGAGCCCTAAAAGGTTCCCTCATCTCCCCCGAAGTGGGTCAATCCCACCCCCCAGAGGTACTTATTATTCTGACTTCTACCACTATCAATTAGTTTTGCCTGTTCTTGAACTTCATATAAATAGGATCATATGGTACTGTAGATACACTTTGTGTCTGGCTCCTTTCACTCAGAAGCCTGTGAACATTTTTAGGAGAAATTTTATACGTAAAGATCCACAATCCTTTACCTGAAACCCGTGGGGCCAGATAGGTTTGAGAATTCAGAATTTTTCATTGTTTAGAAAGGTGCCATGGAGAGTACACTATATATCAGTGGTCTCCAACCTTTCTGGCACCAGGGACTGGTTTCATGGAAGACAGTTTTCCCACGGATGGGGGTTGGTGGGGGGGCAGCAGAGCTCTGTAGCCCAGTCCCTAAGGCCACAGACCAGTACTAGTCCATGGCCCGGGGGTTGGGGACTACAGCTATATATGATGAAATATCCCCAGCAGGATCTGGAGCAGCACCTGGTAAACACATTAATATTTTTGAGCAAAGTCAATGAATATTCACACACTAAGTGGTATAAATAAAGGCTGGAAATAGCCTTACATGATTTGAGGTCCATTTTGTTGTCAAATGAGTTCACATCAGGTTAAGTTTTGGTGTCAAATGCATTATAAGACTTGTTTTATCATATGGTTTTCAGAGGTTTGGGGATTTTGAAATTGACAGTAGGTGGTAGTTGACCTATTGTTTCTGCACAAGCCTTTGGCTCTGTGGGAGACCAACATACTGAGGGGTTCCCCATGCACATGGAAGGTTACAGAGACCAGCTACCCCACAGGAGTGTGTGCCAAGCTGGCTTCTCCTGACCAGGGCTCTCAGAGGGTCCAGACATGAACTTCTGACCCTGAAGGCACATCTTTGCTATGTGTATGTGCATTTGGGCGTTTTTCTGGGCTATCCACCTTTGCTTAGATTTTCAAAAGAAACCTGCTACACAAATAAGGACGAGGTCCCCAGCTATAAGGTGCCTTTGAGATCAAAGTAGTGCTTAGCTAGAGCCCTCAGCTACAGAGCTGGGTTTGTTTCTAAGGGACATGAGGCTCTGATGAAGGATGTTTCAATTTCAATATTGGTGGAGGAGGGAGGAGAGAAGGGGCAAACACTGGAGAGATTTAGGGTGTGGAGAAAGATGGGGCAAGAGCAAAAGTTAGGGTGAGCTGAGGGAAGCTGAAAAGGGAACACAGACAGACCCCATGCAGGACCGAGCATGGGAGAGATTATCCCAGGGGTTGAGGGCTATGTATTCAGTTTAGGAGCCTGTGTGGAGCACCCACTATGTGCAAGGCGCTGGGGATACAAAGATGAATAGGACCTCCTGCCCACCAAGAAAGACACACACACAGCCAGCAGTGGCCAAAAGTGTAAGCCACAGGGTTCAAACCTTTTGGACTCTTTCCTCCACCCCCAATCAAAATGCCTAGGGCAGGTGTTCATTACACAGATAGGTTCACAGATGTTTGTTACAGTATTATTTATAATAGCTCAAGAAACATTATTTTTCACTGCAATCCACAAGGCCCGGTGCAGTACAAGTGCTCAAGGAACACACAAACTAAAGACTCACAGACCCCACTCCCCACCCTCTTTGATACCTTTTTTGTGATAGCAGGGTAGACCCCTTCCCTACCATATAGGACTGGATGAGGAGCTAGGGCAAGAGCTATGGGGACCCCAGAACCTGAGAGTTAAAAATAGTCTTTAACATGAGCAACAGTCTTATTTCTTGGAATATATCTGTACAACAAAGATAGAAGTACAAATATGCTCATCATCACAGAGTTATTCGTAATAGCAACAAGTTGAAAACAACCATAATGTTCACCCATTAAGGGATGCTGAATGGAACTATGACATATGCGTGCAATCAGCTTCTATGCAGCCATGATGAATAATGTATTTCCTACATGATGTTCCACAGACCCAAGCCTCAGGAGGCTCCCTCACAGGATTTCATAGTGAAATATATTTAAGAAATGCCAGTCTCCTCTTGGTGATTCAGAACACACATCAGTAAATTAAAGACTCCAAGAAGTCCTTCAGGAAAGAAGCCCATTTAAGTTGGTGTAAGCCAACGCGTCCCAAACAGTTGGTGAAGGACTCCTAATTAATGGCAAGATGGTCCTAGTATTCTGTGGAGCCAGAGCCAGTTTGGGAAATACTGGTATAGCAGACAAGTGGAAAGAGCTGAGTAAAAATGCAGATTATGAGAATCTTTATGATTTAAACAAACAAACTTATATATATATTTGAAAAAAGTCTAGTAGGATATGCCCCAGAACTTTAGTGGTGGTTGAGGTGGTGGGATTATAGGTGATTTTTATTTTCTTCTTTGTTTTTGTCTTTTAGCTTAATTGGGTTTTCTAACTTGGGCTTTCTAAATTGTCTTTCATCACTGTATGCAACTTTTTTTTTTTTTTTAGAAACAGGAGTCTTGCTATGTTGCCCAGGCTGGACTGCAGTGGCTATTCACAGGCATGATCACAGTGCATTGCAGCTTCCTGGTCTCCTGGTCTCAAACAATCCTCCCACCTCAGCCTCCCGAGTAGCTGGGACTGTGCACGCACCACCACGCCTGGCTCTGTATAACATTTATAATTAGTAGGGGGAGAACCCCAGTTGTCAAGAAAAGGATCCAGGGACAGCTGAAGGCACTTCCCTAGCACTGCTGTACCTACAGGAGCTGAGGCCTCCAGCTCCAAGAAGAGGGCAGGCCCTTATTTAGGCAGAGACATCAGGAGCTCACATTCCAGTGGGAACCCTTCCCAGAGCATTCCTTCTCCAGCACCGCTGCGGCCAGCTGCAGCCCGGCTGCTCCCTCCAGGGCCTCCCTCTCCTTTGGTAGCAGCCGCCACTGGCCCAGGCCAGGCTGCACATCTGGACCTCGTTAGGGACCGCCAGCACCAAAGCCGGCACATCTGGCCGCCGCAAGACAAAGTGCATGGCAGGGCAGCAAAGGGGAAGGGGCACGTCAGGACAGGGCCTCCCGTGCAGGCTCTGAGGCAGCCAGGGCTCCTCCGAGACATCTGGATGTGGGAAGACGGTGGGCGGCTGGCCGCAGACAGTGAGCTGCTGGCTGGTCTGCCCTTCCCGGCAGGGGAGCCTGAGGCCCACGGAGGCCTTTCAGGCTGAAGGGGGCAGGCTGGGAAGAGAGGCAGGTGCTCAGGACTCCAAGCACAGTGCTCTTGCCCTCAGGGAGGCCTGGGGCTGGGTCCTGGGGGCAGCTTCAAGACACGCTGGAAAGGACTACACAGGAATGGGGTTGCCCAGCCTTGTGGTGGCCAAGCCTTGTGGCTACAGGTCAAGAGGCAGGTTTTCTACATCGGGAAGCGGGATACTCATGTTTGAAGTTGGGGGAAGGGAGGTGAAATGAAGTGTGTCAGAAATAGAGCTTATCTGCTGCCTGCCGCCTTTTCCTTCTGCCAGGACATGGCCAGGTCGCTGGCTCTACCTCTGCAGTGCCATTATTTTTCCCCTTGGGTGCCTGTGACTCTATAGCTTTAGCAGGTCCTGCCAATTCTTTTCTTGAGACAGCAGCGGATGCTTCTAAGATTTTTCCAAAGTCAGGCAGAGATCAAAGAAACCAACCAGTCAATAAAACATAAGAACCTATCAGGTCAGCCATGGCCCTTGCCTGTTATCCTTAAGCCTTAGACCTCAAGTGGGGCCCACGTGGATGGTACCCTGTTATCGCAGGAACCCCCCAGAGTCTCCTGCCTCTGTACTCCACCTCCTGCCTCCTTGCACCCACCAGCCCCTGCCCACGCAGCAAGCGGGTCCACGTACCACACCAGTGCACTCTGAAGAGGACAGCAGGAAAAGTCTCAGAAAGATCTAATAGGTGCCAGCCACAAAGGTAGAAGCCCAGGGACTACTGCAGAAAGCTCGAGGGCTTTGAACTGAACAGATGGGTCCAAAATCCAGCTATGTAACCCCTTTGAGCACCAGTTTCCTCATCGATAAGATAAGGATACTATCTCCTACAGACAATTTTAAGTTCTGTAATAGAAATATAATGTAATTACATATGTAATTTGGGGGTATTTTACACTTCTCATTTTGGGATAATTTTACATTTATAGAAATGTTGCAAAGATAGTAGAGTAAGTTCCAGTAAACCCTTCACCCACTTCTCCTAAGGTTAACATCTTGCATAACCAAGGTACATTTGCCAAAACTAAGAAATTAACATTGGCACAATACTATTAACTAAACTACAGACTTTTTTCAGATTGTACCAGATTTTCCAACACATAAGTGATTTAAATTTTTCTATTAGCCACATTAAAAAAGTAAAAAGAAACAGATAAAATTAATTTTAATAATATATTTTATTTAACCAACAATATATCCAAAATATTGTCATGTCAGCATTAATCAATATAAAAATATTTTGAACGAGATATTTCATATTCTCCTTTTTATGCTAACTCTTTGAAATTGGTGTGGATTTTACACTTATAACACATCTCAATTCGAACACTAAATTTTTACTGGACAGACTTAATCTGCAGTTATGCTTCCACAAAATTCATAGTTGAAACAGTAGATTCACATACCCAAGTTGTTCTAAACATATTTAAAAGTTTTCTAATAAATCAAGTGAGTATCAGTTCTTAAATTTAAAATAAAATTAAATAAAAGATTTAGTTCCTCAGTTGACTAGCCACTTACCAAGTGCTCAATAGTCACATATGGCCAGTGGCTACCATATTGGACAGGGCAGGTTTAAAGGATGAAATGAGATAGCATATGGGGGACAGTGACTAGCACATAGTAGGTGTTCAATGTATGATGTGTATTGTTGTTACTGAAGCCTAGAGTTGCTTCTGAAGAAATCCAATTTCTCATCATATTGTCAAGCCTTCTGTGCCTATCACTGCCAGTTGTAATGGAAGGACACAGAGAACGATCTCAGTCAGGGAAGAGAGAAAAAGGAGAAGGGAGAGATGCAGGGACCTCACACGTCTGCAGCCCCCCGTGGGCTGGGCTCCCAGCGCACCAGCACCTTCACCCACCGTCTCCACTCGGGGCTCTGGTCTTCCTTCAGGGCGGGCACTGTCACCCCTGCTCACAGATAGGAAACTGGGGCTCTGGGAGTTGAAGCAAAGGGAAGGCAGGAGCCCCGAGTACCACCCAGCCACTCCTGGTCTCACTCTGAGATCTGGATGCTCATCCCTTCTTGGGGCCTCAGTTCCCCCAAAAGGGTTAAATAAATGAGAGTGAGATCGGTCTGGATTACTGGTCCCTTTCTGACATTTTAGAATGACTCAAATAGGAGACATTTGGCTGGCCCTCGCCTTGCAAAATTCACCCGATGCTTATTTGTAAATAAGTAAATAGACGAGAGAGAGCGTGAGAGTGTGCATGCTGACTTTTTGATTCACATTTGGAGGGGGGAACTGCCATGTAGTTTGTAATATTTATGTCCACAAGTTGGGACACCCTCTTCCAGTCTCGAGGTGCCTAGGAAACCTAATTAATTATGGAATTATGGAGCGCAGCTTGTGCTAATATAGAATCAGGGCTGAGGGAGTTAGGTGTCTCAGGGGATATTTATAACCAGCTGTGGCAGTCTGGTGAGTCACTGCTGTGCTCTCCAAGAGGACACACCTGCCTCCCAGAAGGGGAGGCTGCCACTCTCTGGTCAGACCCCTCTTCCCGGGCAGGGCTAGAGACACACACTGTTGGGCAATCCTCCCCACTTCTCTGGGCTCCCCTGGGACACCAATCATTATGACCCACCCCCTCCCCCATTTCAGTAGAATTTCCCAACAACCTCCCACTTCCCACACTGAGGCTGTGCTGTCCACCGATGATGCTATAGACCAGTCGTACCCTGGGAACATCTCGTTCCAGAGAGATTCCTTCTGGAAAGGTTTCCTAAGGTCAAGCCAAGCTATGCAGCCTGGCTCTTGGGCAGCCTCCACCCTGGGCCAATTCTTCCCGGATACAGAGAAGCAAAGTCTGGAGAGGGGAAGGGGGCAAACATTCATTGAGCCCCTTGTCTGTGCCCTTGGGCATGGCACCTAGCATCTCTTAGCTCACTGAAGGGTCACAATAAGCTGTGTGGTGGGGTCCATCATCCATGTTTTACAGACAGGGAAACTGAGGCTCAGGGGAAAGCAGCTAGACAGGAACACACAGACAGAATGTGCTACAGCCAGTGTTCCAACCCAGGCCTGCCTAACACCAAAGCTCTTATATTTTTTTTTAAGATTATCCAAAGCTATGGGACTAGTGGTACAAAACACTTTATAGATATATAAAGTGTTTATATATATACACACACACACACTCACTTAATCCTCAAAATATTGAGTTGAGGGCAAGGTCAAACAGAGAAAGGCATGCAACCTCCCAACCAATAGAGGGAAAAATTCAATAGCAACCCCGCCATCACCAAAACATAATAAATCCAAAAAAAGGGGGCAAAAGGAGAGAAAAAGGAACACAGAACAGATGGAACCAATGGAACACGCAGAGTAGATTTAATCCCATATATATTTGTAATTATATTCAATATAAATGGACTAAATGCTCCCATTAAAAGATAAAGGTTGTCAGAATGGATAAAGGACAAATCCCAACTCTCTGTGGTTTATACGCGATATAGCCAAAGCACAAGGACACCGAAAGGTTGAGGGCAGAGCAAAGGTGTGAACCAGGGGCTTCTGAGGTTGCGGGACATGCTGTCCCTTCCAGATCTCAGCCCTAGGCCTTGTCCCTTTCTTGCCTTGGCCTCTGTCATCCTGTGAGTGAGCTCTGGCCAAGCAGTGTGGTTTCATGGAGGGCACTCAGGCACTGGCATTAGATAAATCAACCATGTGATCCTGGCCTTTCTTAGGCGACCTGAGCCTCAGTGTCTTCCTCTGTAAAATAGAACAAAATTCATACTCATAGGGCTGCTGTAAGAATTAGAGACCAAAAAAAAAAAAAAGAATTAGAGGCAACATGTTTAGGGCGTCTGGCCATGGAACTCTTATGTTTACTTTTATATTTGATATTGTTGTAATTTTACATGTGCCTATGTATTAGATAAGACTCTGGGTTGTCCCTGACAGTCTGATAGAATACTAAAACCTTTCCCTGTGTGTTTTTGGTGGGGGGTGGTGTGTCCACTCTTCCTTCCAGGCTAAGAAATTCAAGCAGGGCCAGCGGGAAGGGGTAACTACAGGATGCCCTCTTCCTGTTTGTTTGCAAGCCTGACAAATCTGTTGCCCTCTGTCTTTGATTAGGTCACGCTCCTGCTCAGACCCTAACCTTGGCGACTTCCTACCACCCTGTGTCAGGGTCTCTCCTGTCTCAAAGGCCTTTGCTGACTTGCTTTCTCCCCCTCCTTCCGCCTGTGACTTGCCCCTGCAGGCAAACAACCACTCAGCCCTTCCGCTGCATCCCTGCTCCAAGCTGGGCAGGGTCTCCCCACCTTCCCCACCCAGGGCCATCCCTTTTCTTTTGTCATCCAAGTTCACACTCCCTTATCTGCAATTCTGAAATCCAAAAGCTCTAAAAAGCAGAATTTTTTTCCCCCTTCAGTTTGGTGTAAATTTGTTTGGCCACAAACCTGACCTGACCTGGAGTGAGGTTACTTAAAATCTTTATTATGTCTCTTACTGCTCATACATTTTGCTGCAGAAATTTGCGGTGTCTAATTAAGGGTACTGCCCAGACCCTGCCGGGGTATTATGTAGTGTCAGCACATGCATTGTGTGACCTTTCACAAATCTCTGGCCCCAGGGCTTTGGATGAGGGGCTGTGAGCCTGTCCTGATGATAACCTGAGGGCCCACCCTGTGCAGGCTCCTTCTGTACTTACCTCTTAGCCTATCCACAGCCCTGTAGGGTAGGCATCATCCATTTCATGGATGAGGATACTGAATCCCAAGGTGACACAGCTCAGAAGCCAAGTGCTTCTGAGGCTCCAGCCTCCCCCACTTTCTCTCTCCTTGTATCAAGTTCCCCTGTTCTCTGTTCTGTTGATGCTCCTGGGACTTTTGTATCTAAGAATGCCTAATTTCGTTCATTTGACAGTATTTATTGAGGGCTTTTCACACTCTAATGTGCACACAAAATCTTAAGATACTGGTTCTAATTTAATAGCTCTGGGTCTGATATTTGCATTCCTGACAAGCTCCCAGGTACTGTCAGGCCCCACTTTGAGGAGTAAGGGTGCAGGGGACAGGTGGGGACACAGTAAGACTCAATCCCTTCTGTCATCACTCACATGTACCTGATCCGAAGGTGTGTGCTATTATTATCCTCATTTGACAGGTAAGGGAACAAGCACTGGGAGGTTAAGTAACTTGTCCAAGGTCACACAACTCCTGGTAGTACAGCCAGGATTTGAGCTCAGCGAGCAGGCTCCAGAATCCATGCTGTTAACTACTACGTAACACACAAGTTGGAGAGATGGACCCTGTCAGTGCGGTGTGATGAGGCAATCATTGCAGGCATGATTGGCAATGCCTGACCACTGAGGGGAAGCCTAGCCTCCTTTTTAGCACATAATAAATTTTCAAGGTAACTGGAACCTTCCCCTTTAAGCACCCAAATCAGTTTCTTTTTTTGTTTTTTTTTTGTTTTTTGAGATAGAGACTTGCTCTGTCACCCAGGTTAAAGTGCAGTGGTGTGATCATAGCTCACTGCAACCTTGAACTCCTGGGCTCAAGTGATCCTCCTGCCTCAGCCTCCCAAGTAGCTGGGACTGTAGGCAGCTAATTTTTTTTTAAAATCAGTTCATAGCAATGTCCTAGTGGCTAATTTTTAAAACATTTTTGTAGAGACAGGGTTTCACTATGTTGCCTAGGCTGGTCTCGAACTCCTGGCCTCAAGCAATCCTCCTGCCTTGGCCTCCTACAGTGCTGGGATTATAGGCATGAGCCACCGTGTGCAGCCCAAATCAATTTTCTTTAGAATTTCTTTCTAAAATGAATTGTACATCTTCCTACTGTACATAATTTAACCTTTTTTTTAATAACTCAAGGCCACTAATTATGATTACTAATGATTGTAACTATTCTAAGACCTTAATTGTCAAACATCAGCTTGTAGTTTCTCATAGTGGTTCCTATGTATGCTTCCAATGAACGGTGGGCTGAGAAACCAAGTGACCAAGCTCTTTAGAATTAGGTGTAAAATAAGGGTATATAGGTGCATAGGGAGGCTAGAGAGTTTCTCTAAGTTAAGAATGCTTCAGCTTTTGTGCCTGGATTCAGTTTGGTTGCTCACTTACATATATTGGCTTATTTCTGGGCTCATGGCTGTGTTCTTGAGAGTTGAGAGGGCTGGATAAGCATCCTTTAGATCTGTGATTTTCAAACTGGACTGTGATCAGACTGTCAGGGGAGCTTTTCAGATCTGCAGAGAGTCCTAATCTATACTCTGAGGTAGGATGTGAGCCTCTGCATTTTGCAAAACTGCATTTGGAACCTTCAGCACTTACTGAGCACCTGCTGTATGCTCACAAGTGCTGGGCACTGTAGACAAGAAAAGCTATGAACCCGGCCCCTATGCATTGAGTTGAGTAGACAAGTTGAAGCACATGAGGCAAACTAAGGCCAGTTCACCTTCAGACAGAGAAGGCTAGTGACAATAGTACCACAGCACAGCAAGGACGTCTTTTAGGAGGGAAGGCGAAGCCACTCGGTGTGATGAAAACAGCCTAGGTGTGAGGTTGGCTCTGAGTTTCTGCTCCTTAATCTGTCAATGGACTCGTATCCTCTCTAATCACCAGTTTCTTCATCTATAAATTGGGCATAAGGTGTTCTCTCTCCGAGGGTTGTTGTGATGAGAGAATGCCTAGGAAAGCACCATGTAAACTGTTAAGTGCTATCCACAGGTGTGCAGTGAGGGTCCTTGTAGGCTACAGGGAACAGAGAGACCCCACTACCTCCAGTGATGAGTCTTTGTTGTAAAGCTGAGCATGGTAGGTAGGAAGCCAGGGAGGAGCCTCAGCAAACAAAGAGCAGTGCCCCTGAAGGACAGGAACCTCTTTCTGGAGTTCTTGGAAGCTCAGGCCAAGGCCATTTTTGGACTCTCTTTGCCATGTCTTCTGCTACCTCCTGACTTCCACCTCATGACTCCTGCCAACTACCTTTCCCTTATGTAACCTTCACCTCCAGCCCACTTTATGGTCCTCTGGTTTTTAAGCACCCTGGTGAGAGAGAGTCTGGCTGGCTTGGTAAGTCACTGTCCTATATAGAAGGTTGCCACTGGGCAGTCTTAACGCTGGGCTGCCCCTCCCTCATATCCAGCCTGTAAATGGCCGCCTTTGTGTCAGGCCAAACCTTGGCCCGGGCAGTTGTGGCTGGGGTGTGTGCAGCTCCTAGGCCCCAGCAGCACAACGGAGCGCCTATGGGGGCTGTGGGCACAGCTCACCCTCAGAGAGAGCAGGGCAGACTGTCCATCCATTACAGAATGTGAGCTATTTTTATAGAGGGAAGATGGCACTAACACAGTTAATCTGCCCAGCAAACAGCACCTGCCTGTCACAACTCACATGCCACTCAATGAGGGCCGGCTGCGGGCCACGTTGTGCAATCCTAGAAGGTTAGGGTGCCCTCAGTCTCCACGTTCTGTGGGTTTCCCTGGTGGATGACACTTTCTTCTCACTGCCCCTGTACCCCAGACGCTGGCTTTCCCACGTGTGCTCCGCAATCCCATGATTAAAATCTGCTCTCAGCATTTCCATAGAGGATGTTCACTGCAGCTTTGGACACAGTAGAGAAAGATTAGAACCACTTATATGTCCAGCAGCGAGGAGAGTGGTTACCTATAATTAGGTATATCTCTACAGCTGTGCATGTGTGCTTTAAAATTATGTGATCAAAGAACATTTAATGACATGGTATAATAGTAAAGGAAAGTGCCACTTTGGCATTATTTATATGTGTATGTTAAAATGTGTTTATGTACATATATCTATAATACTGTGTGAATTTTTCATAGAAAAAAGACTAGAAAATTTTTATATTAGTATGATAGTGGTTATCTATGGGTGATATTTTATGAGAAAATATTGTTTTTATTTTCTTATTTCTACTTTTCTCTTCTTTCTACATCTTCTACCAAAATAAAAAGTGTTACTTTTATAACCAGGAAAAAAACACTCCCATAAATATCATTTTTTTAAAAAATCCAAACCATGTTCTCAGGAAAGAAAATCATAACTCATTTTTTACTATTCCACACTCTTAGAGGATTCACAGCTCTCATGAGGGAGTTGTATTTTGGGAAAATGAAGTTTTCTATTGAAGGTATGACATTCTAATGATGGAACTTCAGGTATCAGTGATCTGACAGGATGTGTTTGGAGGGCAGCAAAACCTCCTGGTTGCCTTGAAATCAAACTCCAGAGGCCTTGTTCTCTGGTCTTGCTGGAGGGAGATTGTAAGGGTGGCCAGAGGTGGGGAAGGCAGAAGTGTCCGGAGTGGACAGAGCCAGGACACTTCCCAGAGAGAACACCTTGCCACCAACATATGCAAAAGGAATTACAGTGAAATGGACATTTATGTTTTCAATCAAACCAAGTTTTGTTTCCCTTCTTGGGAGAGTCACTGCACGGTTCCCTCCAAGGGGAAGGGAAGAGAGTAGGAATGTTAACCATTGCTGCCGTCAGACTGCCACCATGATGACCTCCGTGTGTATGGCGGAGGGAAGACATGGCAGGGAGGAGACAAGGGCATTTGCTTTTTAATTTTTGTACTTCATACAGTTAAAAAAAGAAGACAGCACTACAGGCAATTTTTCTTTTGTGCATATATGGGGTTTTTGGTAGTCCTGAGTTTTTCTACTGTGAACACAAGATATTTTTGTAATCACGGGTAAAAATGTCATAATGAAAGGCCCAAACAGATGTGGTTGGTCACTGGGTGGCCATGTGGCTGCCCCCCTCTGCAGGCCGCCGACCACCTTCACCCTAGGCCAGAATCCTCCGGCTCACAGCCGCCTACACTTGATCGAGGGAGGGTAACAGATCAGAGCAAGCAGCCTTGGCCCCCCACCCTGCCCACTCCAGCCTTCTGGCCAAATCTCTGACCCCCTGAACAGCAGGCCTGGTCAGTTCACATAGATAGCATGGCCTTGTCTCCCCAAGCCTGACCCTGTCTGTGCCTCCCTGCTTGGTGCCAGCCGCCAGGGCTTTCTGCTTAGCTGGACTCCGGCCTGACCCTTCTGACCAGCCCTTTCCTGGGTCTGGAAATGCCCCAGCGTGACACTCACTGGCACAGGGTACTTGGCTGAGTATTCAGTGCTGCAACTGAATCTCAAGAAAGGCGTCTCCAGCCTTCAGGAGTGTCCAGAGTTTATTTGGCTGTGGGGATCAAGGCCTGCCTTCTCACCAGTAGGTGAGCATAGTACGAGATCAACATAGAACCATGAGCCCAGCCCTAACTTCATGAGGTTGCCTGCAAAGACAACATGGACTTCAGTGTCCTAAGACACCTGTTAAGTCGTGCCTATAGGAATTGTAATCCCAGCTGCCTGACCTTGAACACATTCCTCTGAGCTTCACTTTCCTCATCTGTAAAATGGACATGATAATAATTTCTTTTATCCAGGGACTCCAGCAGGAGCAGATAGGCTAATGTATGTGAAAATGCTTTGTGAGCTGAAAGTGCTTAAATGGTATTTTCTGTGAAACCCAATTCTGGTGCTTTGAGAAGTTTTTGGGTTTTGTTTTTTTGGTTTTTTTAGTCAACTAGTTTCAAGTGTTTTTACCCACTATCTACATGAGCCCAGCACTGTGCTTAATTCCACTAGCAAGTCAAGAAATATATCATGCCTGTGGCTCGTCGCCAAGGAACTTATGCTCCATTTGGGGAAATGGCGCACTCATGTCGAAAGTCCATTCATTTTCTTTTTTCTTTTCTTTTCTTCTTTTTTTTTTTTTGAGACAGAGTCTTTCTGTCACCCAGGCTAGAGTGCAGTGGTCATCATAGCTCATTGCAACCTCCAACTCCTGGGCTCAAGCGATCCTCTTGCCTCAGCCTCCCAAGTAGCTGGGACTACAGGTGTGTGCCACCACGCCTGGCTAATTTTTTTCTATTTCAGTAGAGACGGGGGTCTCTCTCTTGCTCAGGCTGGTCTCGAACTCCTGACCTCAAGCAACTCTCCCCCCTCGGCCTCCCAAAGTGCTAGGATTACAGGCATGAGCCACTGCGCCCGGCCAAAGGTCCGTTTTCTCTCCGCCAGTGATAGGGAGCTTGAATCAAGAGGCACTCAGCTGGGGCAGGGGTCGGGGAAGAGCGCCCAGTTTGGAGGTAGACAAACCTGACTATAAATTGGGACTCTTCCCCTTAATAAATCCCATAAGACTGTGGGTAAATCGATTTCTCTCATTGGGCCTAGTTTCCTCAGCTGTGAAAAGGAAATAGTGATGCCTACCACATTAAGTTGTGGTAAGAATTAAAGAAAATAATGTATGTAAAGTGCCTAGCTCAGTCAGTATTATAAATACATCCAAAGTGAGAAAATCAACAAGCCCCCCACTTTTTTAAAATTTAATTTTAACTGTGAGAAAAAAACACGTAAAATTTACCATCTGAACCATTTTTAAGTGTACAGTTCAGTGTTAAATATATTCACATTGTTGTGCAACTGATATCCAAAACTTTTTCATTTCAAAACTGAAACTTTATACCCATTAAACAACTCCCTGTTTCCTCCTCCCCCCAGCCATTGGCAGCCACCATTCTACTTTCTGTGTCTATGAGTTTGACTACTCTAGGTACATGGTGTAAGTGGAAGCACATGGTATTTGTTTTTGTGTGTATGTGACTGGCTTATTTCACTTAGCATGATGTCTTCAATGTTCATCCGTGCTGTAGCATGTAACAGAATTTCCTTCCTTTTTAAGGCTGAATAATGTTCCAGAGTATGTATTAGTATACACCACGTTTTGTTTATCCATTCATCCACTAACTGGCATTTAGGTTGCTTCCACACCTTAGCTATTGTGAACATTGCTGTAATGAACAGGGGAGTGAAAATATCTCTTTGAGATACTGATTCCAATTCTTTTGGGTACATACCCAGAAGTGGAATTGCTGGGTCATATGGTAGTTCTATTTTTAATTTTTTGAGGAATCACCATACTGTTTTCCCTACTGGTTGCACCATTTTACAATCCCACCAACAGTGTACAAGGGTTCTAATTTCTCCACATCCCCATCAAGACTTGTTATTTTCTGTGGGTTTTTGTTTTGGTTTTTTGAGACAGGGTCTTGCTCTGTCCTAGGCTGGAGTGCAGTGGTGTGATCACAGCTCACCACAGCCTCAAACTCCTGGCCTCAAGTGATCCTCCCACCTGGGCCTCCCAAAGTGCTGGGCTTACAGGCATGAGCCACTGCACCCAGCCCTTTTCTGTTTTTTGGATAGCAGCCATTCTAATGGGTGTGAGGTGAACAAAGTCCCTTTTTGCAAAACTATTATCATTTCTTCTCACTGCTCTAGGAATGCTTCTAATGAGTGTGACCACAGGATTGACCCAGCATTTAGTCAAAGGATTATGCTTTCTTCGTGATCCTTGGTGAGCCAAGCCAAGCTGGGCAGGGATGACAGTGCCTCTGACCTGCAGAGAGCTGTCCTCCTGTGCCCCGTGGCTGGAGAGGTGCACATATGAGCTGCAAAGAATGGCAAGGCTGCTACTATATTTACTTCAGCCCAGCAGATGCCACCAAGGAAATTAGGTGCTCTCTAGGGTGGGCCAGATCTCCATGAGCAGCCCCCATCATCCTTCTCGGTGGCCCCTCACCACTGTTATTTTTCTTCTGACGTCTCTCCCAAGGTCACACTTGGTGAAGAAATTGTTTTTGAGAAGTTCAAAGCCAGTGCTGTTTTGGCTCTGTTGATCGAGCTTTAGGGGAGGTGCCATGAGGCACGATCGATGGGGGGCCAAAGTAAAGTGGCGCAGTACATTGGGACTGCCCAGCCAGAGGAGCGCCCTGCACTTTGCTTCTGGGTGGAAAGGTAGATTGAAAGCTCAGATGCTGCCCAGGAGAAAGAGATGAGCAAGAGAACATTCCAGATATGGGGCTCTCTGGAAAAACAGCATCAGTCGCCCCTTAGGGGTGCAGTTGAGCAGGGCCAGAGGTGCTTCCTGAAAATGGGTAGTAGGTGCAGTGGTTAGAGCATGGCTTGTAAAATCAAATGAGACTCAGGTTCAAACCCAGCATGGCTCCACCACTTACTATGTGGTCTTGGGCAAGTTATCAAACCTTTCTGAGCCTCAAGTTCCTTATCTTTAAAACGGAGCAAAAATACAAACTCAGTGAGTTGTGAGATCAGTATTGTTTATCACAATAGCTCTTACTCATTAACCACCTCCATGTGCCAGCATCCTCTAGGCATGCAGTATGGTGCAGTGGTCAGGAGTGAAGTCTCTGGGGTTAGACAGGCCTTTGGTTAAAGCCCAGATCTGCTACTTGCTAACTGTGGGGCCACAGACAAGGCTCTTAAGCCCCCTGGGTCTCAGTCTGCTCATCTTAATAATGGGGATGGCAAATGGGAATGATAACACCCATCTCCCCAGCCTGATACAGGGCACCAGCAAGATACCACACAGAGCTGGGCACCGCGTATGGCTGCTGCATTCAGCAAGTGTTCATGATGTGCCTACTATGTGCCAGCACTGTGCTGGGGGCAGCCAACCAAGGGTGAAACAGACACAACTCTGTCTTCAGGAAGGCACGCTGAATGGACAAGACAGACAAGGAGACAGCTCATTTCAGTACCGATGCGAGTGGGGAAGGCTGGGGAGCAGTGGTCTCCATGGAGGCAGAGATTGAGGCTGCATTTGCAAAGCACCTTTGCCTAAAATAAAGATGGTTCAGGTCAAAGCATAGTAGAGCTGATGGAGTGGGGCATTGCTTCTAGCCCCTTCTTGATGTCCTCTGTTTTTCTGGACTCCTGTGGCTCTTGGGCTTGGAGGAGTCCTGCATTAACCCTTGTCAGTTCATCTTCCCACTGCAAATGGGGGCTTCTCTGAGACAGAGTTGGGGTGTCCTGAGGCTTTCAGACCATCCTGGTGCCTACCCCAGCCCAGAGAAGGGGCACAATAGAACTTGTGAGTGGACAGAGCTACTGAAGGCTTAGCATTTTGGAATGAAGATTCTGTTAGACTGAGGGCAGCAGGGTCGGTCTGTGGAGCTGGAAAACGCTGACCTGACGTCTGGGGGCCAGGAGAGAGGGCAGTTGTCATGTCCAAAGAGCCACCCAAGAGACTCACCGCTGACCGCTCAGTCGATCCCTCATTTTCCCTGGAAGAGTGTCCCGGGCACACACGTCCTACCTCCCATCTGGCTGGAAGCCTGCAGGGGGAGGCATGTTGGCTGGGGGGCAACAGAGCTCTTTCACCCACCCCCTTGGAGTCTGTACACTGCGTGGGTGTGCCTGTGCTCGGGGCCCATGTGTGGCCAGACTCTTGGGTTTTCAGGGACCCAACCCAGGAGTAAACCTGTTCCTGTCACTGGACACTGGTGTGTGAGTCTGACAGGGTGGGGGTGGCAGAGATGGTCCCTTGTCAAGGCAGACAGCAGCAGAGAATAAGAGCTGGGCTGGGGGCCCTGGCTGAACTTAAAGGGAAACAGGACCAGCCCGGGGAGTGTTGCTGCCCCCAGTAGATGAGTCTAGGAGCGCCTGCCTGGGCCAAGTCTCCTCCGCAGCAAGAGGGAGGTTCTGGGAGCCAGCCGCCCCGTCTCTCCTCCTCCAGGCCTGCCACCCTTTCCACACTCAGCAGGGTCTGTGGGGGTGGAGGCTTTTTCCAGACATGTATTTAAGTGAGGAGAGAAAACAAGGCGAGTCGCCCAGGATTTGCCAAGTCAGTAGGCAGGAACACAACCCGGGAGGCCAAAAATAAGACGCTGGCGAGGGTCACACTGCTCTCTGGAGCTGGGGACGTTTTACAGCCCATGCGGAACACTCTATAATCACACTTTTGTTTGAGGACGGCCCTTGATCCCCGGGTGTTGGTCTCCTGGTTGGAAGGTAGCAGAGCTCTGATTGTGGGCAGTGAGTAATGGTGACTCAGGGAAATTTGCAAGGACATAGGGAACACCCCCAAAGTCATCCGGGGACATGCCCTGGTTCCCCCTGCTGGTCAGGGAGCCAGGAATTCTGGTCCCCATCATAAAGGAGGAATTTCTAAAGTTTTCTTTGGAACCTTGGCAGAATTCTAAGGGATCTTTCAGAGGACGCATTAGGCTTTGGGTGTTTTTTGGGGGAAATTACTAAAAATTTTTTAACCTTTATATCTATTTATAAATTAGCTCCTTTTCTCTTTTAGCTCCAAATTATATTTGTCTCTTATTCAGATAGGACATTTGTTACCTCATATGACATAATTCTCCAGAAAACAAATGATGACAATAATTATTTTATTTATGCCAGTAGCTAGCTTTTATTCAGCCCTTATGACATGCCAGGTACTGGTCTCTCCATGTATTTTTGTGCTTCATCAAATCCAAGGTTCCATCAATCATTAGATGTAGCATTATTTATGTTCCACTAAACAGTGCTGCTGATTAACCCATGACATGCCATTGATTCTAAGACTTGCCCTCATTTCAGAAATGTTAAACTGGGAAGCAATTTTAACCATGTTAGAATCAATGAAATGCAATAACTAATTCTGTTATCATCCTTGCCTCACAGATGGTTAAACTGAGGAACAGAGAGGTTGAGTAAATCTGCCCCAGTGTCACAGAGTGAGCATGTAGTGGAGGTGGGATTTGAACCCAGAGTCGGGCTCCAAAGCCTGTGGGCAACCACTGTGCTATATTGTATCGAAGGAAGTGATATCTGTCCACAGGCAAGACATGAGGACACATAATAAAATAGGGAATGTTGGATTCCACCCTGCACCCCCTTTCCTCACCGCACCCAGGGCCAGTGGTCACCAGGTCCTGTTGTCCCTTCCAAAAACTCCTCCTAAATCTTGCTCCTCCTCTCACTCCCAGCAGCTGGCACCCTGGTTGCATCCTTCCTCAGCACTTCCTTGCCCCTGTTTGGGCTATTGCAGTAGCCTTTGAGCTGTCACCCTCCTCCAATCTCCCCCACCCCCAACACATGCACTGGAATCAGAGTCTTCTTCCTGAAACATGAGTCTGATCTGGCCACTCTGCTCGGAAACATCTGAGGGATCCAAATCCTAGTGAGCATTTGTTCACGCACTCATCTGTCTTAGCACCTGCTCTGTGGCAGGCTCTGTGCTAGGCTCAGAGGACGTAACAGTGAGCAAACCCCAACGTGGTCCAAGCCTCCATGGAGGCCGTGGTCTTGTGGAGAAGCAGCACGGTCCCTCAGTGGGCAGTTACAACACAATGTGAAAAAGCTTCCATGAGGGCTGTGCTGCACCCATGGAAGCACATGGGAGAGGCACCTGCGCTGGGGACTCAGGAACCACTTTGTGGGGGATGTGATGTCTAAGCCAAGACCTCCAGGATGTCAGGGAACTCAACAGGCAAAGGATGGCTAGGATTTCCAGGCAGAAGGGGCAGCATGTGCAAAGGCCCAGAGTAAAGAGAGAGGTTGGAGGGCTGAGTGTCAGATGGGACACGGCCCCAGATGACCCTGGAGGAACAGGTTGGGGTGGATTGGGCAAGGCTCCTCTCTTATGGGCCCCACGTTTCTTTTTCAGCCTCAGCTCCCTTCTCTTCCTCTGTCCATGAAATCTCCCTGCAGCAGGTACTTGTTTCCTGAACAGGTTTCTTCCTCTTCACACATCTTCCCCAGGCGGCTCCCATAGCAAACTCATCCACCCAGACCCCGCTGGAAGGTCACCTTCCAGTAAAAATACCCCTGACCCTTGATTTAGCTTTCTAGCTCTAAGCTGGGCCGGAAGAAGCCTGGCAGGCTGGTCTCAGGTTCAACTGGGGGATTTTTGAGCGTTTTGACAGAATTCAACCGAGTAAAAGCCAAAGTTCTTACAAAGGCCTATAAGACCCCACACAGTTTTGACTACCCCTGCCTATCTGACCCTGTCTTCCACTATTCCTTCCTTTGCCAACTTGCTTCAGCTACACTGGTCTACCTGCTGTTCCTTAAACCCCAGGCCCTTTGCACTTGCTCTTCCCTGGTACACCTTTTTTTCTCCCTTATCTGCCCAACTTCCTTCTTCATCTTCATCTTTTCAGAATTTGCCCAAATATCACCTTCTGAGAGAGGCCCACCCTAAACGCCCTATTTAAAATCATGGACCAGGCACAGTGGTTCATGTCTGTAGTCCCAGCTACTCAGGAGGCTGAAGGAAGAGGATCACTTGAACCCAGGAGTTCATGGCTGCAGTGAGCTATGATGATGCCACTGCACTCTAGCCCAGGTGACAGAGCAAGAGCCTGTCTCAATAAATAAATAAATTAAATAAATAAAATAAAATCACAACCCCCATCTCACACTCTTCCCGGCTGTATTTTTCTCCATGGTATTCAACATCTTCAAGAGCTTACATGATTCACTTATTTATTTGTTTACTGTCTGACTTTTCCCACAAGAATGTGAGTTCCAAGAGGGCAGGGATTTGGGTCTGCCTGGTTCACACTGGATCCCCAGCATCTAGCACAGGGCAAGGCATACAGTAGGTGCTCAATAATTACTTGTTGGTTGAACGAATGAAGTCTGAGTTCTGACTGTGTGCCTGGCAGGCGCTGCCCTGGGCACCACGGGGGACAGAGATCTGGAGGAACAAGGCCTCTGCCCTCTAAGGGTGCCGGCCAAGCTGGTTCCGGCGGGCAGTGGGACAGGTCCCTGACAGCCAGGTGAGCCCTGGGTGAATCACCACTAATGAGATGGTGAGGGCCACGCCAAGCGGCTTCCCACACAGGCGGCCGACAGGTCACTGCCTGTCGCCAGGAAACTCCTCAGTAAGGATTGAACAGGACCCTGGGCTGGGGCGGAGGAAGTGCCCGCCTCCCCTCGAGACCCCACCCATTCCTGAGCACTGAGTCGGCTCACCTGGGCTCCCCCACCCCCCAGGCCTTGGCAAGACACTAGTTTCTCAACCTTGACTCCAGAAGATTTCCTTCCTAAAAGGAGTTTCGCTCGCTCAGTCCCACGCCTCTCCAGGGCAGGGCCTGTTTGTCAGCTAGTCCTGTCTGGGTCTCTGAGACTGCAGAGGGAGACGGCTGGGCCTGGCAAACCCTAGGACCCCCCTGTGCAGCCCATGGGAGGGTCAGTCGATCAGAGTTTAAGTGTACGGATAGGATCAATGGGGCTTAGTCAGCCCGAGTGGACAATGCGGGGTGGCCTCCGTGACCACATTCCACCTGCCCTGTTGGAGCCTGGGGCCACCAGAGTGCCTGCCCAAGCCCAGGCCAAATGACCATCCAGGGCAGGGCATCATTGCCTCATCTGCAGAGTGGGGCAAAGCCTCCTGCCCTGTGGGTGGCTGCGGGGCCGGGATGAGATCATGGGTACATAAAGCGAGGAATGCAGGTGGGTAGCCAGGCCTCCACCCCGCCGCTCAGAAGATGTGGCTAATGTGGCCGATGTCTGGGGAAGAAGCTGTCCAGGCCTTGTCCCACAGTGAACTCGGCCAGTCCAGCAGTACCTCCCTCCCTTCCTCTCAGGTGGGGCACTGGAGGCTTCACCAGGCCCTCTTGCCCCGGAACCCAAATAGCCCCTTGCTGGGTTGCCTCACCCCAGCCCTCTGTCTAGGTCTAAAATTGCCTGCAGTTATTCATGTCACATTAATGCATGGACAGCTTTCAGTGAATGTGCATGTTGGTCAGTCATCAGATGTTCAAGGAGCACTCCTAGGGGCCAAGCGGTGTCCACTGGGTGGATGCAAAGATGGTGAGGCATAGCCCCATCTCAAGGGGTGCACAGTCCTAGGGGGGCAGTTGTGTAAAGATACTTTACATGAAAACATCAGCAGGGCCATCTCTCGCTCTCACACACACACATTTACGAAGTAGTCCTGGGGGGCTCAGAGAAAGGAGTGGTTGGTCTGGCAGGGGTGGGGTGTCAGGCAGAGCCTCGAGGAGTTGCAGCTTGAGCAGAGCTGTCTTTGTGCCTTGCTGACCTGCATTTGTCATTCAATCCTCACAACAGCCCTGTGATGCCGGCAGCACAGGTATCATTGTGCCCATTTTATGGATGATAAAACCAAAGTTCAAAGAGGTGAAGTGATTTGCCCAAGGCCTCAATGATTGTGAGTGGCAGGGATTCATCTAGAGTTCCAGTTTCCTGACCCCAATGCAGTGGACTCTCATGCTGTGCCTGGAGTTCCTTCCTCTCTTCGTGTGTTCATTTGTACAGCAAACGCTGCCTGGGTACTTACTATGTGCCAGGCACTATCTACAAACCCGGACCTAGAGACAGTAAGGTATAGTCTGGAGGGGAAACCACACACATACCCAGACAGTGAAATCTTTCATTCAATTATCCATTCAGTAGATATTCACTGAGCACCTCCTGTGAACCAGGCAGTACCCCAGGGTGCTGGGGATCCAGCAGCTAGCATGACAAGGAATACTGCCCCTGTGGAGGCTGTCTTCTAGCGGGGAGGGCAGACAATAACCAAATAAATGAGCAGTGCTCTGAAGGAACAGGACACAGGGAAGGGAGTGAAGAGCGGCCAGGGGCTATTTTAGATGGGATAGTTAGGGAGGGCCTTTCCAAAATAGGTCATTTTTGCTTGTGCTTGTTTTTGAGATGACATTTGAGCAGAGGAGCCCTGTAGATATCTGAGGAAATATGCCAGGCAGAGGGAGCAGCAAGTGCAAAGGTTCTGAGGCAGGAATGTGCTTGGAGGTGTCCTGAGGAGCACTGGGGAGCTGAGTAGGTAAGGGGGAGTGGTAGGAAGTGAGGCCAGGCAGCTAATGGGAGTGGGGGAGGCACAGATCCTAAAGGCCTTCTAGGTCATAGTGAGGTCTTTGCTTTTACCCCGAGTGAGATGGGAGCCATTGGAGGGTTTTGAGCTGAGCATTGATCTGATCTGAACTAGGCTTTGAAAGGATCTCTCTGGCTGCTATGGAGAACAGGCTGTAAGCTGGCAAGGGATGGGGGAGGCAGTGAGGCAAAGAGGGGTACTGAGATGTCCCGGTGAGAGGAGGCCAGGGTGAGGGTGGTGGGGTGGGCAGCAGTGGTTACAGTGGGGACATGTTTTGAAGGTGGCCCCAACAGTCCTTGCAGGCAGACTGGATGTGGGATATAAGACAAAGTAAAAGTGAGGGGCCAAGAGCAATCCCGAGAGTGGCTCTGCCCAGGCCATGTCCAGCCCAAGGTGCTATATCCTCTGCCTGGAGCATGGCATGGGGTGCGGCACTGCCCGGGTTGACTGAGCAGAGGTTGGGCAGTGCTGGGCTCTTCTTCCTTTGCTGGGGCTGCCTGGGCTTCCTTGTTTAATCTCAAATGTTGTGAATTGGGCTAAGCAGGGTTTGCTATGAGCTGGGCCGAGCAGGCTGTCATCACCCTTCCACCCCAGGTGGAACTTCAACCACTGGTACAACCTTTTTGGAAAGCGGTTTGTCTATACGTATCTAGAGTCTTAAAACTTTTGTGCCCGCTGACCCAGAGTGTCCCTTTCTAGGAGGTTCCCCTGGGGAAGCCATCTGAAATGCAGGCAGTGCTTCATGTATCAGGCCCTTCACAGGGGGGTTATTTAGAATAGCTAAATAAATAAACAAATAGCCTGCATGTCCAACAGAGGGGAAGTGTTTATATCAAGCAGGCACATCCTTGTACCTTGTACTGGATTATTGTGCTGCCCTTAAATTCATGTTTCCTAAGAGTTTTAATGTCAAAGGATGACGCTTATGCTACAATGTCAAGTGGATACAATATTGTGCATGAACCAGACACATATACAAGAAAAAGAAAGCCCAGTGGTAGTGGCGAGCGCCTGTAGTCCCAGCCACTCGGGAGGCTGAGGCAGGAGGATCGCCTGAGCTCAGGAGGTTTGAGGTTGCAGTGAGCTGTGATCATGCCACTGCCCTCCAGCCTGGGTGAGTGAGACCTCGCATTAAAAAAAAAAAAAAGAAGAAGAAAAGAAAAAGAAATAGACTAATGCTGATTATCTCTGAGAGACTGGATTTTAGATTACTATTTTCATTTCCATCTTTACACTTCTCTGCATTGTATTAATGTTCTAAGGTGCACACGCATTATCTTTATGATAATCTGATTAAAAACTAGTATTTAAAAAAGGAGAAAGGAAATGTGGGTTCCCAGAAGCTGAGGCACTGTGGAGGCCAAGCCAGGAGTAGAGAACTGACCAACAATCCCTTGCAGGGAAAGACTGCGGCCACAAAGACCCCACCAGCCAGCCCTCCTCCCGGCAGGGCCCGCAGGGGAGGCTGAGGGGGAAGGGCCAGCTATGTTGACAGTTGTGGCAGGGAGAGCCAGGTCCAGGGGCCTCTCCTTCCCCTGCTCCATAGGGATGTGTTCCCCCTGCAGCCCTTGGAGTTTGTCCCTCCATGTCCTCTGCCTCAATTCTATCTTCACTCTGCCTGCTGCTTTATGCCTTGTGTATAACCTGTGTGTCTCCCTGACTGACTGAGTACATCCATATGCAGTGGTTCTCCAAGCAAGTGTGCTCCCCAGATGGCAGCGTCAGCACCACCCAGCAACCTGTTAGAAGTGCAAATCCACAGGCCTCATCTCAGACCTACTGAATCTGCAACTCTGGAGGTGGGGCCCAGAAATCTGTGTTTTAAAAAGCCCTCCAGGGCTAAAGTTTGAGAACCCTGCCTTATAGTAGGGCCCTACTGTGGCCCATGTTTTATGTTGATCATTCCATTTTACAGATTGCCATGATTCCCACTTACGCAAAGAAATGAGCTCACAGAGGTTAAGGGACTTGCCGAAGGTCACACAGCCAGCTAGAGGCAGAGTGGCACTGTGAGCCCATGCTTTTTGAACCTCTGTGCCCTGCAGCTGCCTGGACTTCAGGCTCTCTTGTTGGGTCCAGCTCAACGGTGGGCACACAGACTGCCACCGACATGAGTTGGACTGGAGTTTTGGCTGTTTGGTTGGAAGAACAGACTGCCTACCCGTGAGACCCAGGCAGCACTGACCCCCGTGGGAGGAGGAAGGTGGGCTCTGTGTGCCTACTGAAGCCCCTTCAGTCTTGACAGCCGGTGGCAGTTTGGGTGGACAGACCCACAGAGGAGGGGCACAGCGCCACCTGCTGGCAAGATGACATCATTGGTGACACTGGGGGACAAATGCAGGGACCCACAGACACACATCTCAGGGACATCATGGCAGGAGTGCACGTGTCTCCTCCCTCGCACGTGGGTATGCATGTCCACACGTGGATGTCTGGGCCTGTGGGCACGTGGGGCTCTCAGACGTAGGCCTGGTAGATAGCACTAAATTCACTCATTTATTTATTTATTTCCTCATCAAATGTTCATTGAGATGTGCCAAGACCCCTGTCACTGCCACATGGGAACCTACAGGCTGGGTGGTGGTCAAGAGACTAGGCAACCACAGGGTGATGCGGGCAAGGGCCCCCAGGGGGATGTACCCAGTGAGGTCATGGAGGCAGCCCCTCCCCATCAGGACTGGGGGTGGAGTGGGGGAGCCTTCCCCAGGAAACCCATTCCCTGGCTTGGTCTCGAAGGGTGAGCAGAAGGGGGCCGGGTGAAGGAGGCAGGGGCTCATCACAGCAATACCCAGAGAAGGAGCTGGAAAGGAGAGCTGGGACCCCTGGCAAAGGGGCCTGTGCACCGGCTGCACAGTCTGGGCTCTGTCCCCACAGGCGGTGGCCTGGTTCTGGTGCCACACCATCCTGACACATTTGTACTAAAGCTTAAGATTCAGGACCCAAGAGTCTCTCAGCCCCTTCGGGGGCTGGGCCTTGGATGTGATTGGTCCCTGTATACTGTCTCCCCTTGCTATAGCAGCTGCTCCTGTCTGGGATGGGCAGAGGCACCCCCAACCCCAGAGAGAAGCTTGTTTTCAGTCTAGAAGTGAACAAAGCAGACAACAGTCACCATTAAGTCAGGCATCCTCATGTGCCCAGCAGGAGCCCTTTTTTTCAACTCACTAGGCCATCCGAGGTAGTTCACAGGGTGTGTGTACTAGGCACCCCCAATTTCCCCCACTGGAGAGTCAGTGCCTCTCTGAGGGATGGGAACCGGATGGGTGAGCTTTGATGGGTGGTGGGTATAATAGGGGAATCTGGAACACTGACGCAGGATGGTCTGGTTAGAGGGCTGGCAGTAGTAGGGCAGAAACTTGGGCAGCTGAGGGGGAGGTAGAGCAGCATAAAGACCCCCCAAATGGAACTTGGTGCTGAAAACATGGGCAACTCCTCAGTTCTGCCCGTGGACTTAGATGTAGGCTATGACTTTGTCAATGGCCGGTTCTCCACCAGCCTGGCCCCCGGCCTGGCCCCTGGCCTGCGGTTTTCCTCAGCAGTGTAGCGGTGGTGGCTTCCGAGAAGCCCCACCAAGACTTTCCCGTCAGGGCAACTCCAAGTTCCTCTTACTGAGGAAGGGGAAGTGGTGGAGTTTCTCCTAAGGGCTTTCAGTTTCTTTCTAAGAAGGTGGGGTGTCCCAACTCCAGGGCCCTTGGCAAAGCCAAGTGTTAAAGGAAGAGAGGTTTGATTTTGGGGCTTTCCTCCCCTCAGTTCCAACCAGAGCTTATTTATTGGGGTTCATAATGGATATTCCAGAAGAGGAAACAAGACATGTGTGTTCTACAGGCCCCTTCCCACACCCCTTCCTTTCCCCCTCCTCCAGGGACACGCCCCTTGAGCCCCCTCCCCATCCTATCAACACACATACTCCCTCTCTCTCTCTCACACACACACACACACACACACACACACACACACACACGCAGAGGCAGGAAATGTGGCCTGCCACCCTCAGGGTAATCCTAGGCAGAAAACTTGCTTCCTCAACCTTCAGAGCCAAACTCTTCTGATTCCTGCTTCCTCAGGGCTCTCCTGAGTGACTAAAAATCTAACCCAAATGAAAAACTGACAGATGACACTGGGTTAACACAGATTCTGGGCCAGGGATGTGCTCGTATGGGAGGCCCAAAGCTTCCTAAAGATGACAAACTGTGGGAGCCCAGAGAACTGCAAGCACACCATCTTAAGAAGACCCACTGGCTTCGTGGTAAAGTAAATGTCCTTACGTTCTCATGACAACAGCCACCATTGATTGTAAGTGCTTATTGTGTGCCAGGTACCGTGCCAAGTATTTTTGCACTAATTTCCTCCTATAACCCCCACAATGAACCCATGACAAAGATACAATCACAAGCCCTGAAGACAAGCAACCTGCCCAGCTCACATAGCCCACGAGCCTGTTCTTCCTAGTAAGCCTCTTCTCAGAAAGGTGGGGAAGGAAGAATATCAGACTTTCACAGGAGTTGGCTGGGAAGGTTTGGTCTGCAATATCCCAAGATTCTTAAAGCCAGCTGTGCTGTCTGAGAGGTGAAGAGCCAGCAACCTAGTTATGGCCATCGTGGCAGCACTAACGTGGCCAGGGCCCTCCCTAGGGCATTACGAAGTGTTGTTGCCTTCTCTATTTTCCTTTCAGAGGCGTTGTCTTAGGGTTTCTGCTTTGCCAACACACATGTTATGGGGACAGTGGGGGGATTCCCCCAAACCATGATGCTGTTCAGTTCAAAAACATTTGCCTGGAGGTCCACAGCTGTGTGACTCACACGTGGCAAGAAAACTCACAGCTGCAGAGGGGAGGGGACTGACCCAAACGAAATGGGATATTTATAGGGTGGCCAGGTTTAGTAAATAGAGTGCCCAGTTAAATTTGAAGTTCAGATAAACATTTGGAACATCTTTATGCTAAAAAAATTATTTGTTGTTTATCTGAACTTCAAATTTAACTGGGCATCCTGTATTTTCTCTGGCAACCCAGATAGTCAGCACCTGGGGCAAAGCTCCAGCCTTCCCGCAGGCCTCAGCAGGGTACTGCCAAAAGAAGAAGACAGCAAAAGCGAGGAGAAACCACTGACCTGGGATGAAGACAAACATGAGGGTCTCAATGGTTGGGGAAGGGTGGAGACATTGTGCTTCCAGGGTTTTCCCTGAGCAATGGCAAATCGGCCTCAGCCCAGGGCAGAGTTCCACATTCAAATTCCACAAAATGCAAGGATGCTTCTAAAGGTCATCCTTCCTTCTCTGGGCCTCAGTTTTCTCATCTCTGTAATGGTGAGACGGTTTGGATTCCATGATGGCTAGTGACTCTCTCGGTACTTGGCTTCTCTGGCCTAGTGGAAAATCTGCTGGAAGCAAGAGAATGTTTGAGTGAGCTAGCCAAGGAGCAAGTTTGGAGAGGAGGAAGAGGCCAGCTCTGCTTGGAAACATGCCACCCATCCTGCCCTCCAGCACCAAAAGGAGATTGGGCCATTGCAACTGGACACTGGATGCTTTGGAGGGCTCCCCTGGTGCAGGTGCACCAGTGCATGCTGGGACCTCCTTGGAAGGGTCCCTAGGGATGGCCCACAGCTGGGTCCACAGCCACAGTACCCCAGGCTACAGGCAGTATTTCCCAGGCCCATGGAAACACCTGAGCCATGGAAGGGATGGGATCATTATTAGCTCCAAAATTAGAAAAGGGTATTGTAAGAATGAAATTATTAAATGGCTACAAAATGTTAACTAGGCAACTGCAACTCAACTCCTATAGTTTATGTAAATTATATGTGATGTGGCATGTGGGTGCACTTGAATATATTTGACACATCTAAGCATATGGCCTAGAGAGTAAGAATGGCCAAGGCCTTTAGGCCCCTTGGAGGACAGTCCAGGGCTTGTGGAAACAGTGAATTCCCTCCAGACCAGCAACCTTATTCCAGGGTCTGATGGCGGTGGGGTTGGCAGTGGGGTTGGCGGTGAGCCTTAGTTGCCAGACCCTCTGGGGATAGAGATGGGGAGGCAGGAAGGCCCCCTCTTAGAGGAGTGTCAGACAGTCTAAAGCAGGTCCTAAGTGGTCCCTGGAAAGGGGACTGTTGAGACAGGGCAGGGCCTCAGGGCCAGGCTACAGTTCCACACAGGGAACTGGGGCCATACAAGGAACCGAGTCCCAGGTGCTGCAAGCTGGCTGGGGCACTGGGATTAACTTCTAGACCTCTGCCTGCTGGAGGGCCAGGGGTGCTAACCTACAGCCTTCAGTGGAGTACCTGGGGCCTGGGGGTGCCCAAAGTCCCCATAATCGCCACAGCTCCATACCTCAGAGCCACTACCAAAAGATAATATTCTTTTCTTTGGACAATGGACATTTGGGCAGCCTCCCCTGCCCACCAGCTGTGATCAGGGGTAGTTTGGGGTGCAGCCTAAAAGCAGGATGTCCCCTTTGGATATGGCCACCACTGGCCAGCCAGGCTGGGAGGGGTCAGTGTTGTGACGGAAATGCTGGGACCGATGATATCTGACCAGTGATATATGTCTGGTAGTCTTTGTCCTTGAAAAACTGTCCTCTTGAAAAACAAAGTTTCAAATTCTCTATCAGGAGCTGCTATTTATAGGATCATCTATGAATCCTTAAAAAAAAAGATAAACTTTTAGTGTTTGTGTTTTTACAAAGAAGCACATGTTTATTGTTGAAAACACAGATTAAAAAAAAGAAAACAATATTGACAATAATTGAACCTCCCAGAGATAATCACTGTTAACATTTTGGTTTCAATATCTGTCTTTATCTCTCTCTGTGTCTTAATCTACATTTATATAATTAAGTTGACTTTAAAGATAAGACTGCACAGTACAATTTCATAACGTCTTATCAATTACAACATTGCGATCACTGCACAGGGCATGGAATCATTTTCTACGAAGTCATTTAAGATGGTGGCAGAGTATGAAAGTGCCACAAGCTATTCAACAAATTTTCTACTGTTGAATAATTGGGTTGTTTTACCTTTCTCATGATATTAAAGGAAGCCATGATAACATCCTTTTAGCTAAATCTTTGCCATAATAATTTACTAAAGATAAATTCCAAGAAGTAAAACTTCTGAGATGAAGAGAAAGTGTTATTTAAAAATTTTTAATTTATTTTTGAATAGATCTATATCATGTATATATATACACCCACATTATAAAATATATGTGTATTCTCTCTCTTTATATATGCATATATACATATATGCATCTATCTTTACATATATATGTGTACCATTCTTTCACAAATGGTAGTTGCTATGGTTTGAATGTTATGTGTTGGAAACTTAATCCCCAGTGCAATAGTGTTGGGATGTGGGGCCTAATAAGCAGTGATCAGGTCATGAGCTCTGCCCTCATGAAAGGATTAATATCATTATCATTATTTCAAGAGTGGGCTTATAAAAGGAAGTCAAGCCTCCTCTTGCTGTCTTGCTCTCACCCTCTCTTGCTGTTCTACCTTCCATCATGGGATGATGCAAGACGAAGGCTATCACTAGATGCTGGTGCCATGCTCTTGGATTTCCCAGCCTCCAGAACCATGCACCAAATAAATCTCTTTTCTTTATATTGATAAATTACCCAGTCTGTGGTATTTTGTTATAGCAACACAAAATAGACTAAAACAGTAGTATCCTCTATACTATTCTGTACTTTGCATTTTTCACTTAACAAATTATCTGGGAGAGCTTTCCAAGTCAGTACTGCATAGTAGTTCATTATACGCATGTACTGAAATACATTTACTAGTTCCCTATTGATAGAGATATAGGTTGTGTATTAGCTATATAAGGCTATATAACAAATTACCCCAAAACTCAGTGACATAGAACAACGATAAAAATTCATTTTCTCTATGGTTTCTGTTAGTCAGAAATTTGAGGAGTGGCCAGGTGTGGTGGGCTCACACTTACAAACCCAGAACTTTGGGAGGCTGAGGCAGGAAGATCACTTGAGCCCAGGAGTTCAATACCAGCCTGGGCAACATAGCAAGACCCCATCTCTTAAAAAAGAAATATATTTAAAAAGAGAAATTTGAGAATTCAGCTGAGCAGTTCTCCCTCAGGGTCTCTCATGTGGCTGCAGTCAGATGCTGACTGAGGCTGAAGTCATCTGATGGCTCAACTGGGACTGGAGGATCCATTTCTAAGGTTACTCACTCATATCACTGGAAAGCTGGTGCTGGCTGTAGGCTGGGGGCCTCAGTTCCTCTCCACATGGACCTCTCCATAGAACTGCTTGAGTGTCCTCAGGACATGGCGGCTGGCTTTCTGCAATGTAAGCTGTCCAAGAAGCCAATGTAGAAGCTACAATGTCTTTTATAACCTAGCCTTAGAAGTCACACACCTTTGCTTCCACTGTATTCTATTGGTTGTCAACCACAAAGATCTGCCCAGGTTCAAGGGAAAGGAGTAGATTCTACCTCTCAATGGAAAGTGCCAACATCATATTGTAAAAAGAGCATAGAAAATGGGATATACTGATGCTCCCATCTTTAGAAAATACAATCTGCCATAGGTCTTTTCCAATATTTTACTACTACCAGAAAATGCTGGTGAACACATTTTTAAGAAATTTGATATGTATTACCAAATTCCCTCTAAAAAGTTGTACTTTCCCTTGAAAAAAATAAAAATAAAAATAAAAAGTGTACTTAGTTAGACTCCAACAACTGGTGATTGAGAAAGTCCATTTCTCCATATCCTTAGTAGTACTAAGTTTATCTTTTAAAAATCTTTGCCAACTTGATATGCAAGAAGTATCTCATGGTCTCAAGAAAATTCCCTCTAACACAGCAGAAGACCTGAATTTGAGTATCAGTATGTGTATTAGTTTGCTAGGGCTGCCATAAGAAAATACCACAAACTGGGTGGCTTAAACAGAAATTTGTTGTCTCATAGTTATGGAGGCCGGAAGTTGAAGATCAAGGTGTCAGCAGGTTTGGTTTCTCTTGGGGCCTTTTTCCTTGACTTGCAGATGGCTGCCTTCTTGCTGTGTCCTCACATGGCCTTTCCTCTGTGCACACACCTCTTTGGTGTCTCTTATGCTTCTTTTAAGGATACCAGTTATATCGGGTTAAGGTTCCACCCTTGTGACCTCATTTAACCTTAATCAATTCTTTGTAGGTCCTATCTCCAAATATAACCACATTGGGGGTTAAAGCTTCAACATATACGTTTTTTGGGGACACAATTCAGTCTATAATTGCATCTGTATTGATTTGATGAATAATCCTGGGACAGTCACATATCTCTCTGAGCCTCGGTTTTCTTATCTGTTTAATGGAGATATACCACATTTCCTCTTCCTCTTTCTTACTGTATTATCATGACAATTAAATTAGATAGTACATCTGAAGGGATTCTGGAGAATATAATTATTAACACATAAGATGCTTACAATTCTAGGTCTCAATTCTGAGTTTACATAACCTAAGATACCTTTCATAGACTTGAGCTGTAAATTTATAGTGTAGAAGGATGTATCAGTTATCTATTGCTGTGTAACAAACCATCCCAAAACTTAGTGACTTAAAACAGCAGTTTATTATTTTTCTCAGTTCTGCGGGTTGGCTGGATGGTTCCTCTGCTGGTCTCATTCATGCAGCAACAGTCTGCTAATGGCATGGCTGGGCTGGATGGTCTAGACAGGCTGGGAGGCCTGGGCCTCTCTCTCCCTGTGGTCTTTCAGGCAGGCCCTTCACATGATGATGGAAGTCCTCCAAAAGAGCCAACGCAGAACCCAGGCTCAGAGGTTGCATGGCATCACTTCTGCCACATCCTATTGGTCAGAGCAAGTCACAAGGCCAACCCAGACTCAAGGGGAGGTGAAATAGATTCCACCATGTGATAGCAGAAGCAGCAAAGTCACATTGCACAGGGTCATGGGCACAAGGGCGTGATTCTCTTGGGGGCCATTATTGTTACAATTCTCCATGGGGACCCTGTGCAAAGTTCATTTGCATCTGCCCCCACACTAAGTCAGCATGCCCCACATGTGTACCCAGAGACCAGTGAACTTTGACCTTACTCTTAGCAATGACCCAATGCCTCCCAACTTGCTCCTAACCCATCTCAGCCAGGCCAGGTCCAAAGCCCTGCTTGCTGGCTATGATTCTGGTTTGTGGCCCTGTTTACGCCCCTTGGCCTTGCTGCTGCATCCGAGGACTGGTTTGGATTTCCCTGCCAGCCTTCCCACTCCTGACTGGCACCTACTCTACTTCCTGGAACTCACAGCCCAAGCCCAGCCCCTCAGCTGCCCTCTGGCAGTACCAGACCTGCCCTCCCTGAGAGGAAGTTCCTATAACACGGGTGGATTCTCCTGACCAACTTCCCAAGAAAACTGCTTAATACATCTAACAGGGCAAAATATTTCTTTCTGCTTTTATTCACCTCGACCTGATAAGCCCCAGTAATTCAAGCCTTTGAGAAATTCCACAATTTATGCTCCAAATTTTAGTCACTTTTTTTTTTTTGGTCTTTCATACATGTTCTTTAGAGCTCATGAGTTATTGAGAATATAAACCCTTGCTGTTGTTATTGGTAAGAGCTATAAAGAAAAACACAATATCAAGAAGGCAGAATCTCACAGAATGGTTTATTGGGAGGGCTGCCGAAAGTTAACATGAATCACATTTTCCTAATTGAATTGTATTTTTTCTAACAGGTTCATGAACTGTATTTTTTAATGTAGTAGCAGAACTTGCTGCCTAAGGAGCTTCAGAGGGCTGTAATGCAGAGCATAGAATTGTTTGGTAGTGAAGTTTTGGATTGTTTATAAACCAAGTTTTTTGTAAGGGGCAGCTTTTTTATAGAGATATTAATTTGGTAATTATTAAAGTGATTCCAGCATTTTAAGATGTATTGTTAAGTGGAAAAAGAAGGTACACTACAATTGACTAGTTAGTTACCTTTTGCGTAAAAAGGGAAGACAATAATATAAGTGTTTGTATCTCCTTTCTTTGCAAGTATCTACAAGAAACCAGTAATATTGACTCATGGGAGAAAAACATGAGTGTCTGACAGCAGAATGGGAGGGAGATTTTTTTCAGTTTACCCTTTGTACTTTCTGAATTTGTACCATGTGAATGTATTGCCTATTCAAAAACAAATCAACAATGCGGGGGTGGGTATTGACTGGGAGGGGGCATCGAGGAATCCTCTAGGGTCCTGGGAATATTCTGGATCTTGGTGATTGTGGGTGGAGACAGATGCTAATGAAATAAACACAAAGTAGATAAAGCACTGTAATGTCAGTGTGACTGTTATAAAGGGAAGCAGAGTCAGGGGACAGAGAGCGGCAAGGAGCACGAGGTAGGGGGGGGGAGAAAGCCTCTCTGAGGAGGGCCATCAGGGCAGAGGCCTGAATGCAGGGAGGGAGTGCGCCAGGCGGGTCTCTGGGGAGAGTTTCCAGGGTGAAGGAGCAGCAGGTGCAAAGGTCCTGAGACGGGAGTGTCCTGAGGGAGTGGGGTGAGGCAGGGCGAGGGGAGGGGTGAGCTCTGAGAGGCAGCCAGGGGCGGGATCCCAGAGGGCCTGGTGCAGGGTGAGGAGGGAGGCTTCTAACCGTGATGCCACTGGAGGGCCGGGCGCAGGCCGCTGGATCAGGTTTCAGATTGAAAAGAATCTGTGTGGAGACTGACCGCCAGGGGGCGGGCGGGGCGCGGGGAGGGCTGCGGGAGGCCGAGCAACCGCCCCAGAGAGGACAGTGCCAGGGGCCGGGGTGGTGGATGTGAGAGGCGTCAGGGGCGAGGCGGGGCTCCGCTCGCAACGTATCCTGAAAGGAGAAGCAATGGGGCTTGCTGCTGGAACAAATTATCCCAGGAATGTAGGAATGTCCATAAAGAGCAGACCTAGTAACAGCTAGTACCAACTCCCAGCTATTGAACTCCTAATGTGGGCCGGGAGCTTCCCCTGCATAATCTCACCTGGTTTTCACACCAGATCCTGCAAGGAGGCATTGCCCTACCAATTGACAATGAACAAATGGAAGCTCAGGGAGGTTCCGTGATGTGCCCAAGGCCCCACGCCAAGTCTACCACAGAGCTGGGATTTGAGCTTTTCAGGACATAAAGGGGGGTGTCCTTCCCATATATCAGCTGCCCCTGGGATTTTGAAAGTATTAGTATACTACCTGGCACATAGTAGGTGCTTACATGATCACCAGTTGCAAAACATTTACTATTAAAGGCCTTATTTCTTCATATTCATAAACTTTTAAAAGGTTGTAAGCACTACACACCCACCAGAATGTCTAAAATTAAAAAAAAAAAAACAAAAAAAAAACACCTAACCATAACAAGCACTGTGAGCAGTGGGAACTCTCATATATTGCTGGTGGGAATGCAAAATGGTACAGCCAATCTAGAAAACAGCATGGTAGTTTCCGATAAAGTTAATCATACACTTACCATATGACCTAGTGACCCAATTCTAGGTATTTACTCAACAGGAAAGAAAACGTGTGCTCGTTCAAAAACCTGAACATGAATGTTTGTAGCTCATACCAGCATTATTCATAACTGCCCCAAACTGGAAATAACCCAAATGTCCCTTCAGTGGGTAAATGAATGAACAAACAGTGGTATACCCACACAGTGGAATACTACACAGCAATGAAAAGGAATGAACTACTGATACATGTGACAAAATGGATGAATCTCAAATACGTGGTGCTGAGTAAAGGAAGCCAGACTCAAATGGCTATGATCCATTTACATGACATCTGGAAAAGGCAGAATTATCAGTCAGAAAACAGATCAGTGGTTGTCAGAGGCAAGGAGCAGGGGTAGGAATTGACTACAAAGGGTGGCATGGGACACTTATGGGGGATTGTGGTGGTGGTTATATGACTGTACCTTTTTGTCAAAACTTACAGAACTATACTAACAAGGGTGGATTTACTGTTGACAAATTATACCCCAATAAACCTAACCATAACAACAAAGGTTGTGGCCCCACCGTCCCTCTCCTGACCTCCTGCCACTTCATTTCGCTCCGTAGTTGTGTGACTCCCTACTCTCCCACTCAGACTAAGCCCCTGGAAAAACTTAGGGATCAGAGCCTGAGAACCGACCCTGCCCTCACCGAGCCAGCTGCCTCAGAACCACTGGCGACCTTCAGGAATGCTGGTGCCACGGCCCCAGCCCAGGGATTCTGATTTAATGGGCGGAGGGTGCATTCTGGCATTGGGATTTTTTTCAAAAACTTTCTAGGGAATTCTAATGGCCTAGACTCTGAGCTTCCTGAGAGCAGGGACTATGATTTATTCAACTGTGTATCCCCAGATACTCAATAAATGTTTGCAGTGCAGCAAATGGAGGAAGATGGCACAGTGTGAAAAGAGCTGATTGGGCAGTTACCATGTGGTTACCAAGTGGTAATGAACGCTGGACACATTCATTCAGTTGACACCCCCAGATCCCAGGGAGGTGGGACCATGGTTACTCCCTTTTGACAGGTGAGGAAACCTGGCACAGAGTGGTAAAGGGTCTTACCCAAGACAACACAGCCAGTAAATGGCACAGCTAGGTGGGGTTGACCCAGGCTGCATGGTGGCCATTGGAAGACACTGCCCTCGCTGCCAGCTACCGCCAGATCTTGGAATCTGATGGGTTTGGATTTGAATCTAGCTTCCTTACTTGTGGGCTGGGTGACCTTGGACAAATTATTTTACCTTGCTTGTCTTCATCTTCCTCATCTGTAGAGGTGGACACACGAACTGGTGTCCCAGGGCTGTCTCAGGATGAAATGAGATGGCACAGGCCAAGCGCTCGTGGCCCGGTAAACAGCCAAGAAATGGCAGCAATGATGAATACAGGAGGAAGCAAATGATTGAACGGACTGAAGGCTACTCCTAGTGCCCTGGGTGCTAGGGGCAGGGCCAGCTCCCGGGGAAAAGAGATGCTCCAGGAGGGAAGGGGGGCGGGGTCCTCTCCCAGCTGACTCGAGGTCCACCAGGCCCTCAAGAGATGCCCCCGTATGCCAGCCCTCCTCCCTCCAGGTGAGCTCCCCCTCCAGGGCAGGGGTACGTGGGCACCAGAGCCAGCAGACTGCTGGGGAAGCCTCCAACTTCTTAGAAGTAAGGACCTTTGGTAGCAAAAATTAGAGGCCCTTACAGTCTTTGCTGCCTGGTGGGGCCCGAGCCCAGGGCACGCAGTGTCATCGCAAGAGCGAATCCAGGGTGAGGTGCTGCAGGCGGGCTCAGGGGCTTCCCTGGTCACACAGGCCCCCGGGCCTGAGCCTCAGCAGCTCCCAGGAGAAGTGCCTCGGGTGCTGCACATCCACGGCTTGCTGGTGGACCCTGAGCTCTGCCTCTCCCCCCTCGTCACTACACGTTTCCCTGTCTCCACATTTGTTCGTGGAATACATGACCCCATTCCTGCCAAGTGCTCCCAGGCCGCTGGGCACACAGCCCTGGCCTCTGGGCGCTCATGTCGGTCCCCAGGGAAAGAGGGCAGGGCAGGTGAGTCCTCCTTCCATCCTTCCTTTATTTCCCCCTTAATGTGGGAAAAGCATTTTTGTTGTGGTTATAGAAGTAATACATGATGTTGGAAAAAAATTCAAATAGCACGGAAGCATCTAGAGAAGACAGCAAAACAACCACTCTTCAAGTGTCTTGTGTATCCTTTTAAATGAAGCAGATATAAAATATCTCTATCCAAGCAGAATGGAACATTCCGCAGCACAGTGGTTGGGAATACCGCCTCTCCTACCCCAAGCTGTGTGACTGCAAGCAAGTTACTCGGCCATCCACACTTCAGTTTCCTCATCTGTAAAATGAGGATCATAGTATACTATCTATTCCTAATGTTATTAAGAATTAAATGAAATAGGGAGCATATATATTCAAGGTAACTTGAATCTGTCTCCCAGGTTAAAAAAATAAACGAAGAATTAAATGAAAAATCTCTACCAAGGCCTTAGTACGGTGCTTAGCCCAGTGTGAGTGTTTAAGAATGTTACCTCCTTCTGTAGTTATTGTTTGCTTAACAATAACTACAGGCATCTTTCCCTGTCAATACATTAAGATCTAAGGCTTCTTGTTAAATAGTTGCATAGTTCTCCATTGCATGAATTCATCAGAATTTATCTAATGAGTTCCTTTTTGATAAGCATAATTTTCTTTAGTGAATTTTCTTTTGATGGATATTTATGTCCTTTCCAATTTGGGGGACTACTGTAAATAATGCGCTGTGAACACTGCATGAGTCTTGTCATACTGGTCTATTTCCTTGGACTAATTCTCAGAATTGTAACCGCAGGTGAAAGGGTGTACAGGTAGAATGTTGGGTGAACATTGTTAGTATGTGGGGGTGCTCATGGTTAGTATGTAGGGGTGTACAGTTAGAATGTTGGGGTGCTCATTTTTAGAATGCTGGGTGCACAGGGCTCAGTCCTCGGACCCTTTCTCCTCCTGTCTCATTCACGCTTTACATCCCATCTATAGGATGACAGCCCAGCCCAGACCTGCTCTTTGAACTCAGGTTCCCATCTACTTGACGTGGCCATGGTGGGCACCTCAGCTGTGCCTTGTCCACATCAGAGCTCCCGATGTTTGCTGCTCTCCAGCCTGCTCTGTTCACTCTCTTCTCACTTGGTTAGTGGCAGCTCCATCCTCCATGTGCTCAGGTCAGAGGCCTTGGTGTCACCTGTGGCTCTCTCCTTTTCCCCCACCACATCCCTACTGTAAGGGGATCCTGTCCACTCTACCTTCAGAATAAATCCAGAATCCGATCCCTTCTCACCACCTTCACTGTTCCAACCCTGGTCCAAGCCAGCACCACTCTCACCTGGATTGTTGCAACAGCCTCCTAACTGCTTCCACCCTCACCCCCTTTCTGTTTCAGAAAGCAGCAGGAGGGAGCCTGTTAAAACTCTGTCTCACTCACAGCCCTCGGAGGGCCTCCACATCTGCCTCTTCTGCCCCTGCTCTCCGTGATGATCTGATGTCCCCACCCATGATCTCCCCACTGGCACCCTGCTCCAGCCACACTAACCTCCCCACTGTTCTTTGCATGCACCAGGGAGGCTCCCACCTCAGGACCTTTGCACTTGCTGTCCCCGCCACCTGGAATACTCTTCTCCCAGATATCTGTGTGACTGCCTCCCTTACTTCTTCCATTGAGGTTGTTTTCAAACATCGATATCCTTCTGTCAGGGTGACCAGGTATCCCAGTTTGCCTGAAATGGAAGGGTTTCCTGGGCCTTGAGACTTTCAGTTACAAAACCAGGAATGTACAGTTGGTTGGGCAGCCTGTTTAAGAACTTATCACATCTGCTATGCTCTATATTTTACTTATTTTGTTGATTGTCTCCCTGACAAGGATGTAAACTCCATAAGGGAAGAAATTTTTGTCTCGTTCACTGCTGTATCCCCAGTACAGGAACCGCATCTGTCTCCTAGAAGATGCCCCTTATTTGTTGAATGAATGAATGAAGGAATGAACTCATGGCTGGCCTGGTCACCTGAGGGATTTTGCCAATGAGGTTTTTTTGGGCTTTTTAAAACACCCCACATGGCTGGTTGCGGTGGCTCACACCTGTAATCCTAGCACTCTGGGAAGCTGAGGCGGAATGATTGCTTGAGCTCAGGAGTTCGAGACCAGCCTCAGCAAGAGCGAGACCCTGTCTCTGCTAAAGATAGAAAAATTAGCTGGGCATTGTGGCACGTGCCTGAAGTCCCAGCTACTCGGGAGGCTGAGGCAGGAGGGTCGCTTGAGCCCAGGAGTTTGAGGCTGCAGTGAGCCAAGATGATGCCACTGCACTGTACCCCGGGCGACAGAGTGAGACTCTGTCTAAAACAAACCAAAAGACAAAAAACTCCCTACAGGAGGGAAGTGGCCTCAGGTTGAAGGCAGGCAAACTGCCAGGCCTGCAATGGAGCAAAGACCTATGACTTGTCAGTTTTCCTCCTTTGAGAACAGAGCCCAGAAATGGCTGGGCCTGCTGGGAACAGCTGAGGGTGTCCAGGGCCAGCTGGGGCCACTGGATGTGGCCTGCTGACCACTGCCACCCCTGGTGGTCTCTTATGAAAATGCAGCCTCACTCACCAGGGGGGTATGGGGAGGGGGAGGGGGGACAGAGGTGCTCCTCCCATCCCTTCCTCCCACCTTTCCCGCTTTCCCCCTGCTTTTCCTCTCCTTCCTCCCCCCCACCCCAACTGCTGGCTTATTGTTCTGGGAGTTGGTGGAAAGAGCTTTGACCTTAGTCCACTGGGCTAAAACCTGGCTCTGGCGTCTACTAGCCGGGTATGACCTTGGGCCAATTACTAAGCCTCTCTGAGTCAGTATCCTCAACTGGAAAATGGAGATGATAACTCTCGAGGGTAAAATGAGATAATCCACATAAAACACCTAGCACAGTGCCTGGCCCGCCCAATAGATGTTTATTATTTATTGTTATTATTACTATCACACCTGGCACTTGATAGGGGCCCAAACATAGGTCATTTGCTGTCTTTCTTCTTCATCTCAGGTAGCCCGGGCTGCTTAGATTCACGTGGGTACTCTTAAGAAATATTCCTGCCTCCCCCCATGCTGGACTAATTAAATCAGAACCTTTGGTGGCATTTCAACAGAGGTATTGGTAATTTTTAATTTTTAAACCAATTTATGTATATGTTTTGCACCAGAATTTTTTTTTTCCAACTTTTCACTGGTTTGAAGCACCAGCATTTTTTTAAAGCTCCCAAGGTGATACTAATGAGTAGTCCTGCCTGAGAACCACACTGGGGTGACCAACAGTCCTGGGCTACATGGCACTGTCCCACTTTTAGCACTGAAAGTCCCATGGCCCAGGAACCCCCTCTGCCCTGGGCAAACTAGGAGACTTGGTCTCCTTCCCAAGAAGGAACAGACTCATATATTCTGAACCCCAATCAGGACACATGGTCTGGGCGCAGGTGATTGGAACCAATTACATGAAAGCACAGCTTGGGGTGGCAGGTCACCGAGGCCCCAGGGTCAGGCTGCAGTAGGAGCCAGGCTGAGTGGGAAGAGGTGGGCAGGAGAGAGGCTGGCTGTGGCTCAGTCGAACAGGTCCCCATTGTGGGGCTCCCTGGGGCTCCAGCCACTGGCTGCCTGCTCCATGGCCTTCACCCAGCGGCCGCTCAGCTCCTCAGTCTCGGCCTTGAAGGTGTAGAGCTGGCCTGACTGTTGTAGCTGGAAGACCCGGGGGTCTCCCTGGGGCCCAGTGGTCACCTGGTAGCCCAGCAGAGGGATGGAGGTGTGAGCCCGCATGTCCTAGGGGGGAAGAGAGAGTGGTGGGCCGCTGTCCTCCCAGTCAGCTCCACCACCCCAGACAGCCACTGTGAAGGTAACAGCCACACAAATCTGCTCAAACCCCAAACCTTCATGAAGGGGGGTGGGCTGGCAGGAGGACATCGAGGAAGAGCAGGCCACCCTTGAGGGTAAAGCAGTTGTGACCCGGAGTCTGGGCTCAGCTCTGAAATTCACTTACCCTGTAACTTGAGGGTGCCATGTCCTCATTGGGCCTCAGTTTCCTTATCGGACATATGGGGCCAACAGTACTCACCCCCCACACCCCCTTGTGGGAAGGCCAAGGCCTGGGCAGGGCAGGTGGCAGCCTTACCTGAGGGGCAGCGTAGACATAGAGCACGAGGGGGTCATCCCGAGGGATCACACACCAGCCCCGGGGGCCACTCTTGCCCCACTTGTCCCCGACCAGCTGCAGGAAGCTGCACATCAGGCTCTGGTCAGGCCCTGCCCAGGACCCTTTCTAAAACCAGAAGGATGGACTGTCAGGGAACGTAGCACTCACCAAGTATCTGACATTGGCCTGGGGGCTTGACAATTACCATTTCTAATCCTTGCAACAATACTGTAAGAAGGGGTTATTTGTCCCTGAGGCTCAGAGGTCCCATGTGTGCCTATGATCACACAGCTGGCCACTGGCAGAGCTGCAGTCAAACCCCAGCCAGCCTGCACTTGCAGCGTGTGTGACCACAGGGAGTGTTTATCACCTGGGAGTTGCTCCAGGGAACAGAATGGGGCTGAGAAGGGGCCAACCATCACCAGGAGCAGTCTGTGCTGCTTAGTGGTCAGGGTGGGCTTGGGCAGGGACTGGGCCTGGAAGGATGGAGAGGATTGGAAAGGGGCCATGTCTGTGGAAAGAAACCAACTTGAACCTGGGAGCTGATCTCAGCTGGGATAAGCTGGGATCTTCCCCCACCTCCCAGGGACAGTAGGATGTCAACCTGGCCTTCATGAGGGAGGGGCAGCAAGGTTTGTGGTAAACGATGCTGGGCTGGTTAACATTGTATCTGTGGTGCAAAGCTGAGCACAGCCCCGTACCCCAAAGGGGAGTGCCTAGGGGGTGGGGAGTGGCTCAGCAAGGCCCCAAGGGCAAAAGAAAGAACATCTGTGGCTGAGATCAGACAGTTGGCTCCTAACTTGCTGTGTGATCTTGGGCAGGTCACTTCTCTGGGCCTGGGTCTCCATGGGATGGGACCAGATGGCCCTGAAGTCCCTTCCAGTTAGAATGGAGTCTCCAATCTGCCTGACCTGGAGCCTCAGTGTCCCCATCTGTAAAATGGAGTCAGTTACACCAGCTCTCTTCACCTCCTGGGACTCTTGGGGAAAGGGCATGGGGATGTGAACAGGAAGTGTCCAGAGGGACCATGCTATTATTGGATGGGGACACAGAGGAGGGGTGGAAGAGACTGGACAACAGCCTACAGCCAAAAGTTGCTTCTGTTTGGCGACAGGCCCAGCACGTCTGGGGTGGGTGGGGAGTGGGGGTGTGGGAGGAGGCTCAGGTCTATGGGCAGAAAGAGAAGGAGGGAGCAGGAGGGAAGGTGTGACCACAGCAGGCTTATTCCTCGGCACCCAGGACAGTGCCAGCACATGGTGGTCACTGGGCGCACATTCACTGAACGGAAGGACAAATGATGACTGTGGGGACAGGTGGCCCTCACCTCCAGGATACCCCGCCTCTTGTCCTCCTTGTCCTCGGGGAGCATATTTCCGGTGAGAAAGGTGTAGCAGGTGAAGCAGACTCGGTTTGGCCTATTGTCGTCATATTTCAGCTGGGCCCGGTAGTCAGAGCACCTGGCACACACCACCTGAGGGAGGACGCGCAGGAGGGGGCTTGAGCCTGGGATGAGGCACAGGAGGGCCAGGCTTGTGCCTTGGCCAGGGAGGTGGGGGCATGAGAGCAACCAGGGGCAGGAGGGTGGAAAAGAAAGCTTCAAGAGCTGAATGGAGGCAGAGTGGGGCTGTTCCCCACATTGGCAGAGGCGCAAATGCTGGAGACTGAAGTGCATGGGAGGAACTCAGGCTCTGGACTCCTAAGGGGGAGGCTAGAGACCTGGCCCCACTGCTGCCAGGGCCTTAACTTCCTTCCCTGCCAGATCCCCCCCGCCCCATGAGGGCAGCTGTGAACCCTAGGGACTTGCCTTCGACAGACCCCCGCACATCGGATTCACTTTTCCAAGTGCTTGCCCCTCTGCCATCTCACCTGACTCTCTCAACGACCCCTCCAGGTAAGCCACCTGCCACCAGGGCCACACAGCTCCCTGGCAGACAGGCCCTCCACAGCAGGGCATGTCTTTAACGTCTCACAGTTTACCTTTAGGATTCATGCAAACTTTGCATTCTGCTCCATCACAGAGTCAAGTGTGTTCTAATATAAACGTGATGGGCTGGTTGTTTTGCCAGGAAGACCTGCCATGAGTACTCTGTGGAGCAGGGCCCACCTCCAGCCCACCACGGAGATGCCCCCAAAGGCCAACGTGGATCATGCTGGGGAAGCCAGATAAAAGAGGCCCAGGAAGGCTCGGAGAGACATGGGGTGCTGCCAGATGTGACTTCGAGGAAGACTGGGGTGTTGCAGAGGGTGCAGGATGTGGGCTTGGAAACGAAGGGCAAGAGAAAGGGGTGGAACTTATCAGGCAATGCCAGCACTTGGGGAGCTCATCTGTGCTCCCAGCACAACGAGTGGCCTGGGAGGGACCTGAAGGAGGCCTGGGCTTGCCCCACCCTCACAAGGATTCCCGTCTGGCAGGCAGGAGAGACAGAAACTGGCACCCAAACCACCGAAAGGATGACTCACTGGCTCGCCAAGCGACCAAGTCTGCACAGGCACGAGAGGCCCCACGGTCAGCACCAGGGCGCCTCACATGGCCCCACACACGCATGGGCTTCAACTACCTTGGGAGTGTTTTATTTTATTTTTTTCTTGAGAGATTTAAATTTTTAAATATAATTAGTAAATATTTGTTTTCTCCTCCACCAACTTTTTATTTTGAAAAATTTCAAACCTACAGACAAGTTGAAAGAATAATACAATGATGCCACCCACCAAATTGACCAATTGTTACCATTTTTGCCACATCTGCTTTATCTCTCTATATATGTATTATTTTTCCCGAACCATTTCAGTATAAATTACAGTCATCACGACACCTCACCCTTAAATATGTAGCTGGTATCTCCTAAGAGCAAGGGCATCCTTCTACCTAGCCACAGTGTTGTGATCACATTCAGGAAATTTAACATTGATGCAATATTATCTGTATATGACTCGTAATCAAATTTCCCCCAAGGGTCCAAATAACAACCTTGGTAGCTTTTTCTCCCCCATCCAGAATCCAAACAAAGATCATACATTTCATTTAGTTGTCAGAGTATTTTATATCTTAAGTTGGAAGGCAGGTTCCAACTTAAGGTGGGTGTTGTTATTCTTTGTGCCTCTTTGAATTTCTTCGCTACTGTAAATAATTTTTTAGGAACTACCTGCAAAGTCACAAGTGTGACTCAATTCAACTCTTATTTACAGATGTGCATCACCAAGAACTGTAGCTAATCCCCACGTCCTTTCTATTTGGCTTTGGGATGTAACTCATCACTAACACCTGAATGTAGGTGTGTCCTCAGTCCTAGAAACTTACTTTGTGTTCTGATTGCAATTTCACACATTTTGGGTACACCTTCCTAACTGGCCCCAACCTGTCCAGCTGGACTCCTCCTCGTAGACTGATAATGCCCCCTGGAGGACATTAAAGACTAAGGTTGCAAAGGGCTTCTCTGTTTGCAGAGTCAATGGAGGGGGGTGTGCTGTCAACAGAGAACAGCTCAAGTACAGCAGATGCTTAAAAAGCAAAGCAAGATCTGCCTCTGAGAACCAGGTCTGGGCTGATAAGAAGAAGTGGAGTGGGCACCGTTCCTTCCTCAATAAGCTGGCAGCTCAGCCCTGGGCGAGCCCTGCCTGAGCTGTTCAGAGATGGGGGAAGGAAAAGGAGGAGGAGAGGGAAGGACAGCAGGAGGGAAGGGAGAAAAGGTTTTTTTGTTGAATCCTCACTACCACCCTAGAGGTAGGCATTATAATCCCCATGGCATAGGGGAGGAAACTGAGGCCTGAACCAGGTGGGCAGAGTTAGCAACAGAACCCTCAGGTGCCAGGGTGCGGGGGACTTGCCGAGAAAAGGAGGGGCCGGTTAGCCGAGACGGGTCAAGAAGACAGGACAGCAGGGGTGGGTGGGTGGGTGCGTAACGGGCATGGGGATGGCGAGGTGGTGGTTCGAGGCCTGAAGGGGCTGCAGGGTTTGGATGTCCCTACCCTGGAACTGGAGACCATTTCCTAGTCCTGAGTCTGGGGTCTTGGGAAATGGTAAGAAAGCAGGTGAATTAATAGGGTCAGCTTTGGGGGATGTCTTAAGCAAGTCATTTAACCTCTTTGAGCCTCGTTTTTCCATCTGTAAAATGGCAAAATAGCAGCCCCTGCTTCAGAGATGTGCTACGGGGTTGCATTGGTTGAAGTAGGCAGAGTTGGCCAGGAGGGGAGGGCAGATGCCTAGGTGGGACAGGTGGAGGCCTAGGTGGGACAGGTGGAGGCCTACGTGGGACAGGTGGAGACCAAGGTGGGACAGGTGGAAGCAGGGTGCTAGCAGAAGTACTCACGTAGCCACAGGCCCGGCAATGGTGGCGTCGGCGTGTCAAGGCATTGAAGGGCTCCTGGCAGCGCATGCACATGGTCACCATCTTGTCCCGGACCCACAGCGGCGCCCGGAGGCCCAGCTCCTCAGACTTCAGCTGTGGGATGAGGGGAGTTGAGCAGAGGTGGGCACCTCATAACCTTCTTCTGTTCATTCTCTGAGACCCTGGGCCCTCTGCCCACCTGCTTGTGGCAGAGATTCTGTGTCTTGGGTTTCCCAGGGACTTCCACATGAAGCTGACTAAACTGATAAAGACCTTATGATAGGTTAGTTGCTATTATTCCTATTTTACAGGTGAGGAAACTGAGGCCCAGAGAGGTCAAGTGACTCAGCCAAGTGTCCCAGCAAGCCAGAATTCAGAGCTCAAATATGAAATCAAATCAGACATTCTTCCTAACCTCCACCCCCCAGCACCTTCCACATTCCCTTCGTCTCTTTTTTAAGAGACAGGGTCTCACTCTGTCACCCAGGCTGGAGTGCAGTGGCATCATCATAGCTCACTGCAGCCTGGAACTCCCAGGCTCAAGAGATCCTCCTGCCTCAGCCTCCCAAGTAGCTGGGACTACAGGCACACGCCACCTCACCTGGCTAATTTTTATATTTTTTTGTAGAGATGGGGTCTCACTATGTTGCCCAGGCTGGTCTCAAACTCCTCCTGCCCTCAAGCAATCTTCCTGCCTTGGCCTCCCAAAATGCTATGGTTACAGGTATGAGTCACTGCACCCAGCCCACCCTCCCTTAGTCTTATATATCTCAGATACTTTCAAACCCAAAACCCTGCAGCCAGAGCTTATATAGATGTGAAACCCTTCCCCATGATAGTTGCATATAGGGGCTCCCAAAAGAAGTTTTGTTAATGGGGAAAGCTTTGGCACCGAGTAGGGTGATGTTGGGGTGGGAGGGCTTTCCCTGGTCCCTTAAAATTATTCCTAGTGGGTGACACTCCCTTGTCCCTCCAAGCAGGCCTGGGTGAAAACACTGTTTGGGCTGGAGGCTCCAGCAAAGGATGCAAAAGATTCCATTTACCTCCTGCTCCTGGGTGTCTCCCTCAGGCCCCTGGCCCGCAGCCTTGAAGGTTTCATTCCGCTTCTCAGTTTGATCAATGGCTGCTTGGCAGGCCTGGGGTGGAGGGAGTGGGAAGGGTTGGGGGGCTTGAGGGGTGGGATGGAGGGCTTGCTCATCTGTCCATCCATCCACACATTCAACAAGCATTGCTGAAAGCCTACTGGTTGCCAGGCACTGGATTCTAAGCACACATGGGCTTAAGGGGGGCTTAAGGGGGGAGAAACTATTAATATTAGACTTAGTTTACAGATGTAAAAACTGAGGCTCAGTGAGGTTGAGTGACCTGCTGCAGGCTGCCCAGCTAGGCAGTGAGAGCCAGCAAGGTTTGAACCCAGGTCTGACTGCAAACTACCACAAAGCAACTCCATAGGAAGAGCAGGGAGCAGCTGGGCACGGCCAGGTGTGGAAGTGTGCACACACAGGCACATGCACACGTACACTCACGTACACATAGACGTGCCCCTCCCTCCCTGTCAGCCTGAGCAGGCTAGGGTCAGAACCCTAGGTGCCCTGGAGAGTTCCTATACCTGTATCCAGGAAATCATTTCCTCCTGCGACCTGCTCAGAAAGTGAACACAGGTGTTGAGGAGAGTGGCCCCTCCTAGTTTCCCGCCTGGCCCAGGCCCCCAGATGCTTTACCGGGCTTGCAGCTCCAGGGTGCGCTGCTTCCCGGACACCAGGAAGGAGTTAGGGAACTCGGCATCAGTCAGCTCCCGCACCTGCAAGAGGAAGGAGGGAGGCCACCAGTTCAGACTTGTCATACCCCTCCTCAGGCACAGCACTGTGGAGTGGAGGGAGGTGGATTGTGCCCAAGGGACAATTCAAATTTGAGGGACAGGGATGGGGAGCTTGTTCACCACCTCCCTAATCCTGCTGAGCCAGAAGTGTGCCTGCAACTGGGCCTCACACTCTACACAAATGAGGCTTACGGCTCCTGGAATTTTAACAGCAGCTAAGTTGGCCCCAGTGTGAGGTGGAGGTGACAGTTCCCGACCACGGATTCACCAAAAATGGAAACGGGATTTCAAAACTGGATGAGTATATGAGGGTTCATTGTATCATTTTCTTGGCTTAAAAATGTCCATAATAAAAAGTTAAGAAAATAGTCTTCACAGCAATCTTGGGAAGTAGATGTTACCATCCTCATTTAGGAGATGATGAAATGGAGGCTCAGAGTGGGCAAAAGACCTGCCCACACAGCATCTAAGTCACACAGCACCTAAAGGGCAGAATAAGGATTCCAACTCAGGTTTTCAGCCCCTAAGTATAAGGTGGAGGAACATCTCTTTTCATCCCACCGCCAGAGTCCTGTAAGCACAGACCTCTCCCAGGCAGTGTGGAGAGAGATTTACTAAGGGAACCTGAGACATAGACCTAGAGCCCAAGAGTCTCTGCGTGAGGGAACTTTGTTGCCATTGAATCCGTCTGACACTGGAGCTCCTCTGCTGCCTCCCTGCCATGTGGTGGCTAGGCCTTGGCACACTTTCAGGGCAGCCCACCACATCCCAGACAGCACTAAGTGTGAGCATGCCCTCCTTAAGTTTGGCCCAGACTACGGTTCCACAGGCCAGTCTTTCCCTCTAGAAGGGGCCTGATGTAATTTGGACTCAATATCCTCGGCAATGGGGAGGACTCGGGTTTATAAATGAAGGAGGTCTTGTGGAAAAAGGTATTTGGGGAAAGCCACCCCAGCAGCTGTGCACAAGGGGCGAGGGCTGGATCTAGGCAAATGGGACAACCTGTAGCCCAAAGGCCAGTTAGGAAGCGACACCATACATGGCCCAGGCCTGCCTGGGGCCTGACTCTGTGAGTGCGCTGGAGACAGACAGAAGAGGTTTCTGAAATAATTGGGTCGGGAGAAGGGAGAGGGAAAAGAAGGGAGGAATCCAAGGTTTACAGTCCAGAAGCAGGAAGAAATATGATGCTTTTGAAAGAAAAAGGGGAACTGGGGGGAGCTCCTGACCTGAGGGTCTAAGACGCTCCTGGCATGTTCCCACAGAGGCCTCCAGGTCCCCATTAGGTTTCAAGAGGACAGTTTCCCAAGCTCTGCCATGCCAAGTCTCAACCACTTTGCTTAGGTCTGAGCCAATTCAGTCCCCTGCTAGTCCATACAGTGCCTTTGTGCTAATTAGAAAAGGACACCCTTCCTCAAAACACTTTACTGACATCTGTTGGCAAACTGGCATAATATCCAGATTTTGTTGGAACAAGACATTTGACTGCCATCTGCCGGACAAATCTAACTATAAATACGCAATCTATGATAATGTTAATCTGCAGTTTGCTGTAGATGGCACCCTCTTAGATGAAGTATCCTTGTGCAGTGCACAACCTGCACAGCTGTACATGGAGCTCCTGGGTATGTGTACCTGCTCTCCTTTCCCCTTCCCAGACTGCTCCTGTGCAGGATGGCAAAACATTAAGACCCGTCCAGACCTTAAGGAGAATCAGCTGCTGCAAACTAGGCCTCCTTGACACCCAGGAAGGAGGAAGCTGGGGGGTCATAGGTGGTCGAAGGCAAGACCTGCCTCCAAACCAACCCCAGAGTGGGGCCCGCTGTGTGGCCACCGGAGTGTCAGACACGCTCCCCAGGACTAGAAGAGGCCAGCGACCTGCACACAGGGCTCAGGAGCCCTCACCACACACCTGAAGCACCTGACACCCTGAGGCTCATCTCAGGCTGGTCTCTTTTTGCTCTGTATGACTCTGTGTTGGTCTGTGTATTTCTTGGCTTTCCCATCGGTCAATCTCTGCCTCTTTTTCTTTGCCGGGTCTCTGACGGTCTTTTAACAGGGCTAACTAGTCTGCATTTCTCTGTCTGTGGCTCTATACACGTACCTTTCTCAGGCTCACTCACCAAGGACTCCAAACATACACTGCACACCTGGCCCGTGGGACATTCTGGCCACTTCATGATGGAAAGCTAGATGCCCTGGGCAGGGAGAGCTGCACCCACAAAAGACCTCAGTCAGCTCAGATTTTGGGGGTGAGCTGTGAACCCCCAGAAGATGACCATGTCTCCTTCCATCATCCTTCATCACCCCCAGGCTGTGCCCCAAATGCCAGGCAACTACAGTCAGGAGCAGGGGCAAGGCTGTCCTGCTGGGGTCTCTCAGAGGCCCAGGGGTTCAACTCCTGCCTGCAGCTCCCTCCTGGGGCTGATGGGGAACGAGGGATGGAGGGGTGCCAAGATAGGCTACACCAGACCTCTGCTTCTTCCAGCCCCAGCCCTCAGGACACACCAGGACTCAGGAGCCATCAGAGAAGGCAGTCAAGAAGGTTCTTATGCCATTTCCTCCGCTATGCCTGAATTGCACCATAAACTTTATCCCTCTGGGTTGAAGCCTTAACGGGAGACAACATAGTGTGATGATTCGACACAGGGGCTCTAGACTCTGTTGCACCAGAGTCTAAATCCTGGTTCAGTCACTCAAACCAGGCTTTACCATGTGACGTCCATGCAAGTTACTTAAGCTAGAAAGGTTTTCCAGGGCCTTGGTTTTCTTATTTTTTAAAATGGGATTAATTATAGATATTCTTCCACACAGGAAATCTGTACAAGGTTATTCACTGCAGTTTCCTTTGCCGCAGCTGACAACGGAAAACAATTTAAATGTCCCTCAGCAGAGGACTCAGTTGAGTCAATTACGGTAACATCCACACAGTGGATACTACGCAACTATGTAAAAGGACGAGGAAGTTCCAAAGTACTGGTATGCACACATCTCCAGAATTTGTGGTTAGTTTAAAAGGCAAAGTGCAGGCTGGGCACAGTGGCTCACATCTGTAATCCTAGCACTTTGGGAGGTCAAGGCAAGATTGTTTGAGGCCAGGAGTTTGAGACCCCATCTCTACTGAAAATAGAAAAATTAGCCCAGCGTGGTGGCACACGCCCATAGTGCCAGCTCCTCGGGAGGATGAGACAGGAGGATCGCTTGAGCCCAGGAGTTTGAGGTTGCAGTGAGCTATGATGATGCCACTGCACTCTAGCCCAGGCAACAGAGTGAGACCCTGTTTCAAAAAAATTAAAAAGTTAAAAATAATTAAAAAAATAAGAAGTGCAGAGAAGAGTATAGAGTATACCACTGTTCATGGCATAACGTGAGGAAACAATACTATATTACTTGTTTGCGTGTGTGAAGACTAGCTTGGGAAGGCCTCACGAGAAGCAAAGGCTGCCTTCAGGAAGGAGAACTAGGGGGTAGAGCAGGGAGGAGACTTTTCATTGTATATATTTTTTATATTGTTTGATTTTGGAATTTGTATTACCTATATTTTTAAGTGGTAAAATTAAAATTATTTTTAAAAGATAAAAAACAAAAAATCCAGGGAATAATAATAGCCCCCATATCACAAGGCTGCTATGAGGATCTGATGGGGCACTGTGGACCCGTGAGCCCACCCAGTCACTGGGCACTGCTGTCCCTACTCATTTGCAGTCATCTCTGGATGGGGACACACACAAGCCAGCAGCTGAGCTGACAATGTAGACCTTTCTCTCTCAAAATGTGGTCTGCAGACCTACAGTATCAGCATCGTCCAGGAGCTGGTTAGAAAGCAGGATCTCAGGCCCCACCCAGACCTACTGATTCAGAACCTGCATTCTAACAAGACGCCCAGGGGATCCGTGCACACATTAAAGTCTCAGAAGCAGCGGTGTAGATGGCAGGGAAAGCAAAGAAAGGCCAAGCTGGGCTTTGCACTGCCCCAGAAAAGTGGGCCAGGCCTGTGGGAACCTGGGAAGGGTCCTGGGCGGGAGGGCTGAGCCCAGATGGGAGCGCTCTAAGCCCAGACTTTTCCACCTCCACATTTGCCCAGGACCTGGCAGACTTTGGTTCTTCAATTGAGAACCTGGGTTGGCCCCTCCTGCTACTTGCCATACTCCGTCCCACCCTCGGGGTGAAGCCCAGTGGTGGTTGGGGGGCCTCTCACCTTCATCCCAGCCACGTCGATGCGGGTCCTCACCTGGAAGTGGGCGCCCACCTGGATGACCCTGGGCACACAGTAGAGCAGCATGTTGTTGAACTGCAGGAGACACAGACATGAGTGTGCGGGCAAGGGCAGGGCAGGAAGGATGGCAGGTGGGGCTTTCCCTGGGGGTGGGCTGAGCACTGCTGGATTCCTCCTCCCCTCTAGCCACACTCTGGGCAGCTCACAGGACATCACAGGTGACAATGAAGGTGATGAGGAAGGGGTTGTTTAGCCCCCAATCCCACTGGGATGGTCACTAAAGAGACACCCTACCTGTGGGCATCAAGGGAATATAGCAGACCTCAGAAACCTATGAGGCCTTTCTCACAGGGGCCCAGGGCTGCAGGGGTTTACAAGAGATTGTAGTTCCCTCACCCGTACCTCCAGGCAGGACCACCTTTCCAGATCTCAGGGGATCTCCTGGCCTCTTCAGTGCAAACCCAGGGCAGTTCTTTCTAGTAGCTAACCCTATTCCCTCCTCCTGTGCAATCTCTAGAGCGCAGATTAATATCGTAGGCTTTGGAGCCAGACTGTGTTCAAATTCTGACTCTGTCGCTTCCCAGGGCATGCCTAGGAAACCCGTGGGTTGGAAATCCCTGAGGCTTGGAGGCAGTATGTGACTTGTCCAAAGTCACCTGGGTGCCAAAGCAGAGAAAGACAGAGAAGTTGTCTCTTCCCTGTCCCTCCTGCAGTGCCAGATAGAGGCCCAGCAGGCATAACCAGGGCCAGAGGGCCATGGACTTCCCTTCCTTAGTGTGGCATGGGGCTCCCAGCACCACCCTACCAAGAAAAGGTAGCGCTCCATGGGGTCGCTGCGGCGGAAGGAGATCTTAAGGACTGGGCCCTCTCGGAGCAGGGTGTTGGAGGGGTCTACTATGTCGTCGTCAAGGCCCAGGCGCTGGTACACTTCCCACAGGTCCTGCAGCCGCTCCTGGGGAGGGGGTGTGAATCCTCAGCCAAGGCCAGGCAGGGCTTACCTGCTTCTGGAAGCTTTGCCTTGTAGGGACGGGGATGGGAGTGTGCAAGAGGGGCAGCAGTGGGACAGGCGTTATGGGTGGGGCAAGGGGATGAGTGGATACAGACACCAGGGTGTGTAGGGGGAGGCTGAGACCTGCTGGGAGGAGGGGACTGGGCCCCAGCGGAGGGTGGGCTACTCACCATCTCAGTGATGGCGGCATTGGAGTGCTGAGCGGCCGAGAAGATCATGTCCAGGGCTTCTGAAGAGGGGCAGGGCCGAAGTTAGCTCCTGAAAATCTGGGACTGGTGGCTGGGTCAGGAGGCCCTCGAGGCTCAACAAGGGGCCTCAGGACCTGCTACAACAGTTCCCAGGAGCAGCTCTGCCTGTGCAGCCCAGCACATGGGGTGTCCGGATGGTGGGCCCCGGGGTGGAGAGACTGGAGGCCGCTGAAAGGCAGCCACTCAGTGTTTGGCTGTGAGGGTTCCCACTGTTCCCCGACCCGAGACACACCCAGAGGGTATAGTGGAAGGAGCATGGGCTTTGGCATCATACAGGCATGAGCTCAAACCCCAGCTCTGCTCTTTTTCTGGCTGTGTGACCTTGAGCAAGCCACTAAACCTCTCTGGGCCTTAGAGTCCTCTTCTGTAAAAAATGGCTAATGGTGTGGATAACGTCCATGAAGTACCAACCAATGATCAACGTTGATGACCAATGGTCTTCATGACCATTTCTGCAGGAGCTCAATAAACATATGGGAATGGCTCAGGCCTCCCCAGCCCCCTGGGCCCCCTGGGGGTGTCCTCACTCTGGGCATCGGCCCGGTCTGGGGCCTGGGCTGGCAGCTTCTGGACATATTCCTTGAGCAGCAGCTCGTAGCGTGGAATTCTCTGTACCGGTTCCAGCATGTGGTGCTGCAGGGTCAGGCTGCTGGAAGCCTCGCTGCTCTTGGGGAGGGATGGGAGAGTGATGGGGGGAGGGTGAGAGTGGGGAGGGGTGGGTCAGGCCGCCAGAGGGTCATGGGAATGGGCAGGGTGGGCAGGTACTGGGGCCCGTGGAAGCAGCTGAGCCTGGGAGATGCTCTAAATCACTCAGCGAGGTGGCAGTGCAGTCTCTGGCCCTCCCTCAACCTTACCTGGATGCGAGTGATGACCTCCTGGAAGGGGGGACACTTCTCAGTCCAGGTGGCCAGCAGCTCAGCAGCGCGCTCAAAGTTCTTGACATACTCACTGTACATCTTCAGGAAGGGGGCCAGCTTCTGGATCACGTCGCCGATGCGGGGGGTGGTCGTCCTGCAGGAGGGGCACCGGGGATTGCCCTCAGCCTGTGACCCCCTCTCCTGACTCCAGGCAGGGCCATGTTAGGCCAGGATTCCTGACCACCCCACAACGGCATTTCCACTGCACTTCTGGGTGCAGGCAGGGGACGAGGCTGTCATCCTCACACGTTTGTGCCTCTCCCCTCTTAGACCGTGAGCCCCCCAAGGGCAGAGGCTATTCTGGTCCACTGATTAGCTTCTCCCACAAGGCCCAGTACAGTGCTGGGCCCACAACAGGTGCTCAGTAACTATTAATACCTAATGCTTGATTATGTAACAGTAACGAGGACCACACACCCAGCATTGCCCAAGACACTGCATGTCTCATTTCATTTAATTCTCACAACCCTGCAGGTTGGGACAGTTGTTAGCTCATCTTAGAGGTGAGGAAATGGAGTCTCAGAGGTATAAGAACTTATCCAGGATCACCTGTGGAAGGGCCTGAAGGTCATTCAACCGAGGGACGGTTGCAGCAGGGCAGTAAGGAGCCGTGGCTCTGGAGCCAGGCTGCCTGATTTTGATTCCCAGCTGCACCAGCTGCACAAGCTGTGTGTTCTTGGGCAAGTCACTTAGCCTCTCTGTACCTCAATTTTCCCATCTAAAAAATTGGAATGATGGGAGGCAATCTTATAGTGTTGTTCTTTTTTTAAAAAAAATTTCATTAAAAAAAATTTAAGCAATTACTCCATCGGTAGGTTTAACAATGACTAACATTCTTCTTCGCCAAAGATTTTAAAGGACATCCCAGACATCATGGCATTTCTTTAGTGAAATATATAAAGCAAATAATTTCACCACTAAATACTTCGGTGGTCATCTCTGAAAACAAAGGGTTTTTTTTTTGCATAACTATGATGCCATCAATACACAGCGGGCTGATTTGCACAATGAGTGAATTAGTAAGTGTGAAGCCTGAAGCCAGGCATGGAGGAAGCCCTCAGCACTGGCTATTTCCACTGCCTCCTAAGTCACTCGCCTAGTGAGGACCCACTCCATCCCCTTCCCCAAGATGCAGTACACACACACACACACACACACACACACACACACACACATACATGGCCTCTGGGGGGTGGGGTCATTCATCCAAGCCCCTCACTGTGCAGAGGGACCAAGCCCAGAGGAGGAGACTGTCATGGCCACACAAAAAGGGCATGGGCCTAGCAGGCTGAACCCAGTGCCCTGGGGCTCCCCCCTCCAGCTGCCCAGGGCTGCAGTCGGGACCTTGGGGGCCCCTGGTGGACCTCACCAGTCATCCAGGCGCCGCTGCAGCTCTGGGAGGAAGAACTGTGCATGGAACTGGTAGATGGAGGAGATGTTGGAGAAGATGATCCTGACCACATCTTCGGGGAAGGCCTTGCTGCTGCGGGCCGTCCTCAGCAGCTCCTGGAAGAACACCTGCAGCCACCACGACCAGTCACTTGCTGTGGGGAGAGGGGCCACACACACACCAGCCCAGGGGGAATTGGGGGCCCTCCCCAGCTTACTTAATGCTTTCACCTTCCTAATCTCCCAGCATCCTTGTAACAACCCTGGGAAGATAGGCAGGGAAGATTGTATTCTGGCCACTTTATAGCTCAGCAAACCAAGGCCTAGAATGTAGGGACTTGGTTGAATGCTGGCAGCTAATGAATGTCAGAAACGGGCCTGTCCTGGGTCTGTGGAGGTCTTGGACTTCACTAGGCTGAAGCTCCCTGCACTGATGCTCAATGGTTAACCCTCTAGCCTTAAGAAAGTGTAAGGGTGAGCTAATGTTGAGGATGTCGGGCATTGGGATGACAGAGAGGATGCTTCGGGGGCCTGAAAGGACTGGCTAGTGTGTGCTCTGCTGTGCGTGGGGCTGTCCTGGGCACCAAGGGGAGTGGTGCTAATGGTTCTACCCCAACCCCAGCCAACGGGGCTAAAGGGCTAAGGCTTCCTAGAGTCAAACCCAGGGGTACTAACTCAGCTCTGGTGGGGTGGGTGGGAAGGCAGAGCAGCATTGGGGTGAGGAGAGCTGGTGCTGGGGCTCGGTGGGGGTGCTCTGGCCACTGGCCTGGTCTAGCAGGTGGAGTCGGGCCACATATGCCTGCTCTGTCTCCAGCAGCTCCTGGACGATCCTCTTCTCCTCAGGCTCCTGCTGGAGGGTTGTGGGGAGAGAAGGAAAAGAAGGGAGGGACACCTTTGGTCTCCTCTGATGGGGACCTTGGCTCAGTCTCCAAAGATGCCCAGTGAAGCCCACCTCTTGGTATTCACGCCCTCCCACAGTGCACCTGGGCTGGTCCTGGTTTGGCTTTCACAGAGTATGGGGCAGAGCGAGGCTGTGCCAGTCCTGGGCCAAAGACTTAAGAGGCCTGGAAGTTTCCCCCTGTGCTCTCTTGGGAACTGTGAACCACCACATCAAGAAGTCTGGCTGCTCCGATAAAGAGACGTGTGGACAGGCCACGTGGCGAGGAGAGGCCTGGAGACCACATGGAGAGAGAGCACATGGGGCCCAGCCATGCCAGCCTCCCTGCTGGGCCCAGCCTCCCGACTGTCCCTGCCCAGGTACCAGGCTTGTGAGTTGAGCTATCTTGGGCACTCCAGCCCCAGTCACCATCTGCAGCTACATGACAGACCCTGATAGGGACTGAATTATGTCCCCCCACTAAATTCATATGTTGAAGCCCTAACCCGCAGGGTAACTGTATTTGGAGATCGGCCCTTTGAGGAGGTAATTAAGGTTAGATGAGGTCATGAGGGTGGGGCCCTAAACTGATAGGATTGGTATCCCTAGAAGAAGAAGAAGAGGCACCAGGGATGTGCGTGCACAGAAAAAAGGCCAAGTAAGGACACAGTGAGAAGGCTTCTGTCTGTAAGCCAAGAACAAAGACCTCCCTGGAAACCAAACCTACCGGCACCTTGATCTTGGGCTTCCAGCTTAGAACTGTGAGACAATAAATTCTGTTTAAGCCACTCAGTCTGTGGTATTTTGTCATGGCAGCCCTAGCTGACTAACATAGACTCCAATAAGACCAATAGAGAGACTGTCCAGCGGTGTCCCAGTAAACCCACAAAATTGTGAGAAATAATAAATTGTACTCAGCCACTATGTTTTGGGGTGGTTTGTTATGTAGTGATTGATAACCAGAGCACACTACTATGATCACTATCCCCATTTTGCAAATGAGGAAACTGAGGCACAAAGAGGTTAAAGTGACTTGTCCAAAGTCACCTTCAGCAAGCAGAGGAGCTGGGATGTGGCCCCAGGGAGCTTGGATCCAGTGTGCACAGTATCTTGCATCCTAATCCTTGAACTCTACAGATGAGGAAACTGAGACCCACAGAAGGGAGGTGACCTGTTCAGGATCAGATCAGGCTCTAGGGGCATGAAAATTGGCACTCAGACCTCTGTGTCTGGTTTGGGATTGTGGCCTCCTCCAGTGGGTAAACTGAGGCCACACCAGGGAAGGGTACAGGTTCACAAGATGGAGACTGTTCCAAGTCATGTGGCCTTGAACAAGTTCCTTAAGCTGTCTGAGTTTCAATTTCCTTGCCTAAATAACTCCTACAGTGAGGGATACATGACGTAAAGCAGCAGGGGCACAGCAGACAGTTAACCAAAGGCTGTTAGTGGAGAGCAACCAGCTCCCAGCTGATCCCTGGTCACACAAGACCCCCACCTGGGGAACTGCTGGCTCCAGCTAGGGGAGAATGTGTGGAGAGATCAGTAGAACCCCCCCAGCTCCCCACTTCTACCCCAGCCCTCAGGTACCTGTGTCCCTGGCCCAGGGCAGGCCCCAGGGTGGCAAGATTTCCTCCAGGCCCCGCTGGACAGCTTGTTCTTCAGGGAGCTCAGGTACCCCCTGCTGACCGTCCTGGGCCCAGACTCCAGGGCCTCCCCCACATCGGGCTTCTCCCATGGCCCTGGGGGCTGGGGAGGCCTGTGGGCTCTGGGCACTGCCTGCGGGGTCCTGCAAACAGAACAGATATGAGGTTTCCTGTCTGGAGAACAGGAGGAATCACAGCATATCCCTGGCAGGGATTTGGGGTGATTGATGTGAATCACTGGCATGCAGGGGCCCCTGAGTGCCCGGCTCTCTGTAGGAACTTGCTAAGTAAGACTTCTACTTCTTTCCTAACACCTTTCTTGGAGGGGACTCCAGTCTTCAAAATGAGTCAGCATGGACTGTATTTTATTTTCTAGGGAACTACATACTTCCCTGTTTAAAATGCAGACATGTCCAGGAACCCCTTCTTCTGCACAAGTGGCTCCTTCCCAGATCACCCTCACCTTTGGACCGCACCTCTGTTTTTAGTTTCTGCATCAGTAACCAATACATCGAGGGAAGGTGGGAGCCACAGAACAATCTAAAGTGAGAGCAGAGCTGCTAAAGCTGGGGCTTTTCAGCAAGAACTATGCTCTCCACACCTCCAGCAGGAGAATAAGCCGGACTGGGAGCAGATTCCCTATTCTCCCAGGGAGGGGCAGCTTTGGTACCCTGCATACTGGGTCTGCAAGCCAGTTGAATTCTTTAGATAACAGAGGCCACCCTCACTGAATGTATCCAACGATTTGGGCTGTGCCCCATTCCCCTTGGTGTGGAAGGGCTTGTGATGACAGTGTAGGGGAGGCATCCTTATGAGAAAGGCAGGCTAGGAAATGGAGGGCTGGACAGGTACAAAATCTCCAAACTCAACAAGAAAGGTTTCCATTACCCCCATTTCGCAGCCAAGGAAACTGAGATATAGAGAGAATAAGTAACTTGCAGCTTAGAAATGGCAGAGGTGGGGTTCAAATCAAACTGGTTCCTGAGCCTTCCTCCTCAACTATCCATCTCCATCTGAGTAGAGGAGAAACACCTCCAGAGAGTCAAAGTGACTTGTCCCAAGTCACACAGTCAGTTTGTGGCAGAAAAAGCATTGAGACTGACCCAGTGCTGGGCCGCTACTTCCAGGCTCTCCCACCCCTCCCTGGCACCCCGATCCTCAGTTCCTCAGCCCCCTGGTCTTCAGCTCTCAGGAGTGGCTGAGTCTCAGGCTTTTTGTTCTACATTTAGTTTCAGCTTCTGCATTTCTCTCTAAGTGCCCCAGGCCAGCTTCTGTTTCCTCGTCACCCCCCAGTTTCAGGTCAGCTAAGGTTCTAGAGACCTTACAAGGAAGGCCAGCCCAAGGCAGCTGACATGGGGCCCCCCATTCAATAAGGGGTGGCTCTCACTCTCCTGACAGCGCTTGCTCTAACTTCACTCTGGTCTAAGGGCTGCCCCCTCCTGCCAGGGGTGTTGCCTGGGCAGAGCACAGCATGCCAAGGGGCTCCACAAAAGTGCACCTACTCTTTGCCTAGCGTGTTGAATGAGATGGTGCCATTGCCCCACACCCAAAGGGATGGTGGGTCAGGAAGGCAGCATCTAAGAGCTGTCCTCGGTGCTGAATAGGATGAGCTTGGCAAAGACCCTGGGAGAGGCAGGGTAAAGTCACCCAGCTCAGGAAGTTGAACTATCCTTATAGGTCCACATTTATACCACCTTTACCTTGAAGGGCACAGGAGGCTTTGCCTGTCCTAAGTGCCTTCAACACAGCATCTGGGCCCTTCCCAGGACTTTGCCCATGACTTTGCATCATGGTTATCACATGAGCTTAGCATCCAAAGACAGAAATCCTTCACCTGCATCCTCTACAGTTCCTATAGTATGTGGTGCCTTAAAACATTCCAGACAGCAAATCCCCTCACCTGGCAATCCTCTACATTCCTATACGGATCTGTGCTGGTGCTGCCCTACACTCTTCCTCTCTCAGAAGCAAGTAGCGACTCCTACATTGTCCCCCTTTCCTCAACAAGCCACATGCCCCAAGCACAGATTGACAGGTTATTGGCTGAGTCCCTCTCTGGAAATTGATCTCCCTGGAAGAGAGCTGCCTCACCTAAAGTCTAGTGACTAGTCCACATGAAGGTACAAATACCCAGCTCTTTGCCTCCCTTGAAACAACTGAGGGGCATCCCAGCTCCAGAGCTCCCTGGGACAGGCTGAGGCCTTTGTTGCAAGTGCATTGCAATTCAACAACTTCTCCCTCTGCCCAGCCCTGCTTCACTCACCCACACAGCTGTTGTTCCCAAAAGCTCTAGCTGATAAACCTCCTGAGGCAAATCCCTATCTCAGAGCCTATTTTCAGAGAACCCTACCTATGACCATCCCTAACATAGTCCTGGGCTCCTGGGCTTAAGAAATCCCTGCTGCGTGGATTACTGTTTTACACACACACACACTCTAACACTCTGCCAGGGCCACCAATGACCTCCATACATCTGGTCCCGCCTTTTCCCTTCAGACACAAGCCCCAACACTGCCTCAAAGCACATGAACTTAAAGCACTTGGCATCCTTATCTCTCTGTCTCTATTTCCTCATCTATAAGGTGGGAATAGAACATACCCCTGTTAGGTGGTTTGGATGATTAAATGAAGTAAGTAACGAAGTGAACTTAGAGTAGTGCTCCATAGGTAAGCTGACCATGCATCCCGGTTTGCCCAATACAGTCCCAGCTTTACCTGTTGTCCCCCACCCACCCAATTTTATTGGCGTTCACTTTCACTTTCAACCATGTCCTCTTTGAGTGATAAGTTATATGGTTATCCTACTCATAGGGAGTAAACGCTTGGTAAGTATTAGTTACTGTTTCCTCCAGGTGCTGGAGGCACTAGGTGGAGTCTGCAGCCCAAACACTGTTTTTGACCCGCCCATGGTCACTCAGAACTGCACATGTCTTGACTTTCCCCAACACATGCTGGCACTCTCACCCCTGCCCGGCTCCCAGTGCCCCAACAACACTCTCCTATGCTCCAAGGAACCCATGACCAAGGGATGTGGGTGCTGCCCAGACAGGGGGTGGCATCCAGGGCGGGGCCAGGGAGAGAACAGCTCACCGTGGGGCCCAAGGTGGCCCTGGCCCTGTGCCTCAGCTTGGAGGCAGGGAAGGTCTGAGCTGCCAGAGGGGCTGGGGTGGGCAGTGGGGGTGGGGGAGGCTGCCAGCCTGCCGTGGTGACCCTTCCCACCCCAGCCACCCCGTACCTGCTTTTCTCAAACACAGTCACCAGGTTGGACACAGATGGCAGCTTCTCCTCACTTGCCCCCTCCATCCTGCAGGTCTCCACGTGATCCTCAGCTACCCCCCAAACAGGGAGGGAGGTCTCCAGCTGGCACAATCGGCCACCCTGGCTTGGGGACACAGATGGGCTAAGTCTTCCTGGAATCTGCTCCCATCTTTCCCAAGGACTCAGTAGGCCGGCTCCTAGCTTCAGAGTGAGGAAAGAGGAAGTGGTCTAAGAGCCACAGCCCTGCAGGAGAAAGGCCAGTGCTCCCCACAGTAGGAGGAGCCTACTCAGTCCCCACCCTTCCCTCATGGGGGCTGAATTTTCGGGCCTGTAGACCCCTAGTTCCAGAAGCTACCCTGGAGCAGGGAACAGGGCACAGAGGTAGTTTCTGGAGCCAGGCCCTTGGCTGGCTTCTTAGCCTGACTGGCTCTGGCCAACCACACTTTCTCCCTCATAAGATCCAGTGGCTTTTACTTGGTCCCTTTCTCAGCAACTTCTTTTCTGCATCTGCCCCTGCTCACGGCTATGAGTAAACAAATTCTTTTATTAAAAATAGATCACAAACCTAGTAAGGGTGGCAGGTTGCTTCAAGGGAGGGCAACTTCCTCCCTGAAACTTTGATGATAATAATAGCTAATGCACACTCTTTTTGGTGCTTTACAAGTATTTTCTTTTCTTTTTTCTTGTTTTTTTTTTTTCGAGACAGAGTCTTGCTCTGTTGCCCTGGGTTGAGTGCAGCGGCATCATCACACCTCAAACTTCTGGGCTCAAGTGATCTTCTGGCCTCAGCCTCCCAAGTAGCTGGGACTACAGGTGCGTGGCTAATTTTTCTATTTTTAGTAGAGATGGGTTCTTGCTCTTGCTCAGGCTGGTCTCGAGCTCCTGAGCTCAAGCAATCCTCCCACCTCAGCCTCCCAGGGTGCTAGGATTACAGGTGTGAGCCACGGCGCCTGGCCAAGTATTTTCTTATTTAATCCTATAACTACCTTATGAGGTGGATCCTATTCCTATCCCCACTTTATACAAGAAGAAACTGAGGATCAGAGGAGCTAAATAACTTGCCCAAGATCACCCAGGAAGAACACAAGAGAAGTCAGATTTTCAAAGCAAAGTGGGTGGGTGTCGTACAATTCCAGCACAGATTTGTTGGGAGCCTAGATGACCACATTCTTGCTGCTCCATCCCCAGACTGCCCTGCTCCTAGCGTGCTGGGTTGTCTCTGCCTGATGCCTCCTGTACCACCTGGTCTCCCAGCCCTTCCAGAACCAATGGCCACTGCCTCTGTTCCCCTTGTTCAAGACTCACCGGCCATTCAGGGCTCTCCACAGAGATTGGTCTTTGTCCTGGAGTGTAGAGACTGAGCCTTAGTCATCTTGGTACCCAAAGTGCCTGGCACAGCTTCACGCTGCAGCAACTGTGAGACCTGGGGACCTTCCATGCCCAGCAGCCTCGCCCCCTCTGAGCTGTTTCTTCCCCCAGATGCCAGGCCCCTGCCCCAGCCCTGAATCTTACCAGTCCGCCTCCCTTTCTTGGTTTTGTTTTTACTTTTTATTATGAAGAATTTGGAACATATGCGGAAGTAGACAGAATAGTATAATGCACTTCTATGAACCCATAACCCAGACCCAACAACCCTCTACTCACAGCCAGTCCCCTGTCCCAGCTGCAGCGACATCTGCTGTCCCTTTACACAGCATTTTAAAGCAAATCCCAGGTGTCAGATGATTTCACCCATAAATATGTATGGGTGTGTATCTAAAAGATAAGGACTCTTTAAGTAAATAAATATACATGTGTACATACACACAAATGTATATACATGCATACGCATTTATAATAGTAATATTGTTTTGTATGCTTTATGTTATATACATGTGTATGTACACATGAAATAATATTACCATTATCATCATACCCCGAGAGATATTTAGCAATAATTCCCCAATATAATGAAATATCCAGAAAGTGCTCAAAGTGCTAATTCCTCATGAATGTCATAATTTTTTAAAAATCAAGATCAAAAATAAGGTCCACACATTCCAATGAGCTGCCACATTAATTCAGTTTTCACCCACAGGTTCACCCTCGTTCTTTCTATTTTCCCATCCAATATAGTTGACGAGGACACAGGGTTGCTGGCCCTGTAGGTCCCATTGCAGTGCTGTCCTCTGGATTTCCTGTCAGTGGTGGTTAGATCTACAGTCTGGATCAGATTCATCCTTAAATGCCACTCCTTCCTGGACATCCTCCCTGCTTTGGAGGAGGGAGCCTCCCTTTCAGGTGTGACTGCAGTGCCCGGCCTCCTCTGTGCCGGCAGGCCCTGGGCATGTGTGCTTCCTGGCTGGTCTCCAGCCCCAGCACCTGTTGCGCACACAGTAGGACCTCAGAAGGCATGTGGAATGGACACATGTCACACCCCAAGCCCCACAGGATTGTCTCACCCCTCAGTTGCCTGTGCCTTGAGCTTCCAGAGGAGGGTCTGGACCTGAACAATGGAGAGAGGCCCTCCACTACCAATTCTGCACATGGCACAGGTACCATCAGAACTGTAACCCCAGAACAATCTCCACTCATTTTCCAGGGCTCTGCCTCCCCCGTCCCCCTCCACCCTGACTTTGGCCTCTCATAGTCTGCCAGCCTTTCTGCCTAAAGTTTCTCACCTACACCTGCAGGCGTCAACCAAGCTGATCCCAGGCCACCTGGTCTCATTTACACACACCTTCCACCACCCAATTCAGAACTTATCCCAGAGGTCCCATTGGCACTTCTTGCTGCCCTGCCACCCAGCAATACCTTCAGGTCATCACCAGGTAGATGTCCCACCTTCTCTTCCAACTCAACAAACAGTCTCTGACACCAGCACCATTATCCCACAGAAGCCACCCCAAACTCATTGGGGCAGCCATCCAAGACCCTCCCAGTCAATGTTTCCTGGCCACTTCTTCCCTGCACACACCCAGTCTGGGTTGGGATCCAGGCCCACCAGGTACTGGCTGTGCTACTCAGAGTGGGGGCTCTGTGCTGTGTCAGCTGAGCTAAGCTGAGCCCCAGACTCAGAATCTCCTTCCCTGCATGGTCTGGGCTACAGTTGGCCATGGTCACAGGAGGGGATGCAGCAGCTGTGTTTTGTTCCTGAGGTCGGCTCAGGGCTCTAGTCCTGCTGCAGCTCGTGAATGTTGATGTGGGTCTGTAGATTCTCCACCGACCTCCTTCCTTTTCAGCTTGTGCAGTTCCGAGGCCAGGTGTGTGTTTAGCTCCAGGACAAAGGGCACAGGCTTCTTCTGCAGGTCACCAGTGTCATCAAAGTTGGTGGCTTGGAGGTGGCTGCCTGTCCATCATCCAGAGTTCCAGCTGTTCCCCACTGGCTCAGTTCATCCTTGCTCTCTCCACTTCACATCCGGCCTCCCTCCCCTACTGTCTGCCATGTTTACTCTAGACTTAGGGCATTAACCTCCCCACCCCATCGTATAAGGTCAAATCCTGTATTCTGTGTCATTCCTGGTTGTTCTAATTCTCTGTAACACCTTGGGCCACTAACTGAACTTCACTTTCTTCATCTGGAAAATGGGGATAGTTATAGTGCCAACCTCTTGTGGTTGTTATGAAGATTAAATGGGATAATAATATGTGTAAGGGCTTAGAGCAAGGCCTGGTGCAGAGTAGGCCCTCAGTGAACACTGGCTACTACCACTCTTATTCCTGAGAGAAGCCCTTTGCTATGGCTCCTCCCTGCCTTGACCAGTCATTTCTCTTTGCCTAGAGTGTCTCCACCACCTGTTCACTTGCTCCAGGAAGCCTTCCTTGATATCGATTGTGGGAAATTCCTTTCCTTCCTCAGAGACCTGGTGCCCTCTCTGTTTAATTTTATCCTTTCTTCCCCATTCATGACATCATGCATTCGGTAGACAAGTATCTCTTGAGCACCTACTATGTGTCAGCACTATGGTAGAGGCTGTTGCCCCTTAGCTCAAACTCTAATAAGGAAGATGAGCCTGTTAACCGCTAAAATATAATGCAACAAGTGCTTTGAACAAGGGAGTTATGAACACCTAAAGAAGGGTCATCAGAAGGCTTCCTGGCAGAGATGACCTTGAAGGATGGGTTAACTTTCCAGGTGGACAAGACAGAAAAGGGCATTCAAAGCAGAAGGAACAGGTCTTTCTCCACTCATGGAGATTGACCCATTCCTCTCTCTCTGGAGCATAAAAAAAAAAAAAAATTACAAAAAAAAAAGCAGAAAGGGGTGTGGGTTGAGAGACCATGGCTAGACTGGGAAGAGCAGGCCTTGCACTCCTGGGTGTCCAGAGCCCGGGGAATGGTGGAACATGCAGCTGAGGGGGCCCGAAGAGCCTGGCCCTGGCAGGCTTTGTCTGCTGTGCTGAGGTGCTTGTGAGCTAAGGGGAGCCCCTGATCCAGTCGGTGTGAACAGATCTCCCTCTGAGTGGAGGCCCTGTCTTCATTTCAGGACTCTAGGGGTCCTTGGCATGGATACACCTCTTGCTTTCCTCTCCTCTTCTCTGCTTTCAAGCCCTAGGGAGGATGGAAGAGCCCAGTTCCCTGCAGCCCAGACAGGGGGAAAGAGGGAGGGAGGGAGGGAGGGAAGGAGAGGAAGAAGGCCCAAGCAGGAACTGCAGGGCTAGGCAGTCCCTGGCTGGCTAGCAAAGAAACTCTACCCAAGGACAGGGTGGGGGCTTTGTGTGCAGATTGGGGGCACCCAAATAACCTCTTGGTGCAGCTTTGAGGCAGCAGAGGGCATTTGGGGGCTGCCAGGGAGGAAGTGTCAGAATTTAGGATTGGGATGCTGTGAATGTGTGTGTGTGCATGTGTGTGTGTAGGAAATCTCCAGGGGTTCATGATGGTTTGGCTTTTTTAGGGGACAGTGAGGACTCCCCAGAGGAGCATTTATCCCCAAGGAGACAAGGCCTGGGAGGGGACAGTCTGGCATGTTCCCAGGATCCCCCTTACCCCCCACCTGCCTCCAGCCTCAGCCAAGCACATAGCACCTGCCGAGGGCTTAATGGCCTGTGACGACAGGCCTGTGAGGAAGGATGATGTGACTCCAGGGAAGATGTGGGCAGCCGCTGAAACCAGCTCCTGTGGCTGCTGTAGCCCTTGCCCGCCTCTCCACCTGCCTTACCCCCTCCTCCTGCCCACCCCCCACCTGTCTTCGGGAGGCCCTGGCGGGGGTGCTGTCAGGTAGTCACGTGGGGGGCAGAGGCCACCCCGCCAGTGCCAATGGAAGGGATGGGCGCTATGAGCAGCCAGTCTTTGGCTGGGAGGGAGGAAGCTGAAAAAAGCCAGCCTTCCTTAGAGACTAGTCCTGCCTGTCCCCTCCCCCAAGAAGCCAGAATTTTTCCATTCTGTCCCTCTGCCGGAAATTCCACCATGTGCTGAGGCTTTCTTTTGGGAGGGCTTCCTGCTGCTGGCCTGCCCCCTTCAGCAGGCGCAGGTGCCAGGCCTGAGACACGCAGGGAGGCAAAACCCGCCTCTCTCTGTACGTGCTCCTCACAGCCATCTGCGCCAGGTGCAGGGTCTGCTCTGAGGGCCGAAAGGATGGAGCAAAGGCCAGACAGCGAATGGGTGTCAGTCCTGACGTGGGTGGCTGGAGGACGTCAGGGAAGAACATAAACAGCTCTTTCTTCTTCGGTGTGTGAACTATCTAGTTTCAACGTTGGCATTCTCAGGGATTGGGCAAGGCTTGTGCCAGGCCCTGGCACCAGCCCCACTATTCAGGAAGGACTCAAGGTCACCAGAGGCAGGGATCAGGTGGGGCGTAGGGAGGCACCCTGGGAAACCAGGGCTGAGATCACAGTGGGGCTGAACTAACAGTGAATGCGCAGCAGCCATGAGACATGCCCCTGGGGGGCTGCCAGCCCGGCAGAGGGAGGGATTGTGTTTCTAGGGGAGGAGAGCGGGCCTGGCAGAGCCAGGGCCCAGGTCTGGACAGGGAGGCACCAGAAGGGAGCCAGCAAGGCAAGACCAGAGCCCAGGCATGGTGCCAGGCCATGCCTGAGAAGGCACCCTGAGTGCGAGCACACCGAGCACACCGCCAGCATGGGGGGCCCTCACGCCCCAGGTCCGGCTCCTTTTATCCCGATATAGCTGTGGGCCTTTCTTGAGGCCCTGACTTCTTGGTTCTCCACAGCAGTTCATGAGGAAACATGAGTGGCTTGGAGAGAATCGACAGGTCTCCAAGTGGAGAAAGGGAACAAATTGTTCCTGCACCGTCACTGCCCTGCCCACTGGCGACCTTTCTCCCACGACCCACTCCCCGACCTGAGCTACCTCTTCGCTGTCTCCCCACACAATAGCATGAGTTATTTTTTGCCTGCACCTCCAGCATTAATGTATCTTCTTTGTTACTAAGCTCCTTCTTTTACATACTTCCAGGAGAGCTATTATGTAACCAACCACACATAAGCCCCAAAAGCCCATTTCTCCTGCCAAACAGCTGCAGGATTCCTTCCTCTCTTCCCACCAGATTTCTTCCTTCCTTCTTTCCTCTCAAAAAATAGCCCCTGTGCTGGAAATTGGGAAACTATGACAAATGACACTCAAATCCCACCTGAGGCCATAGTCCTTACAAATCCTAAAAGGGCAGGACCTTGGCTTATTTGTCTTTGTGTCCCCAGAAGTTAGCACAGTGTCTGCCACATAGTAGGCCCTCCACAAATCCTTCCTGAGTAGGGAACAGGACATTCCAGCATGTAGGAAGGAGGTGTGGAAGTTTCTCTTTCCTCCATCTCCTGCCTTCCCTGAGTTTGGCTTTTGGTCTTCCCCTTGATGGGTCCTGCCAAGCCCCAGCCCTGTTCCCCCTCAGGGCTGACCAATGCTCCTCAGTTTTCCACCCTCTCAGGCCTCTTCTCAGGAAGAAACCTGGCTGGATGTCCACTACTCTTGCCTCAGTTTCCACCTCTTTTCAAGGGTCCCTTCCTCTGGCCTACATTAGGGATATGTCTAATTTATGTCTCACTGGGTGTCATAGCCAAGTCCACAGCCAAGTCCACAGTAGTCCTTGTAGACCGACAGCCTATAAGACCCAACTCCCTGACCTCACTTCAGCTACTCTCCCCTCTCTTACTTGCTCCAGGCACTTGGCTTCCTCTTTGCCCTCCCCCTGCTAAACTCCCAGCTCAGGGCCTTTGCACCTGTTATTCCTCCTGGCTACAACTCTCTTCCTCCAGAGAGGGTGTTGGCTCACCCTCTGGCCTCACTCAAATCTTAACTTAAATGTCACATCTCACAGGGACTTTTCTTACCCCCACACACTCCCAGTCCCCTCCCCTGCTTTGTTTTTCTCATTTATCACTTTCTGAGATGTGGATTTATTTATTACATTTATTGTCTGTCTCACCACCAGAATATCAGCTCTGTGAGGACAGGCATTTCTGTCTGTTTTGCTCACTGCTCTATCCCCAGCATCTACAAAAGTTCTTGGCACACGGTCCGTACTCAGTAAATATCGGTTGAAGGAATCAAGGGGGAATTTTTGCTTTCTGTCCCTCCAGAGCTCTCACAGGGCAGGAGTTCCAGTACACCCAGCTTCACTGTGAGCCAAGGCTCATTCTACCTCTGGCCCCTGCTGGAACTCCAGGCCCAAGTCTCCTGGATTGGATGCTGCTTCTGCCTGGTACCCTGTAGGGGCTGGGGCATGGCAAGCCACACTTCCCTTCCTGCTCCGCCCCTTTATTAGAAGTAGGAATTACAACCTAGGGAGGGAAAAGAACTTAAAACTGGATGTTACATGTGACTCTTCACTTAGCCCAAGGAAAATGCACCTAAAATGGTGCCTTCCTTAAAAAAAAAATAAAGCTTAGTCTGTTAGTCTCTCTTTGTCTCTCTTAGTCTCTTTAATCTCAGTCTCTCCTTGTGCTTCTACGAGTCCCCCACCTGGGAGACATCCACCCCCTCCACCAGCATGCAGACCAGCCTCCTGGCTGCTGCACCCTTGCCTCTGAGCATTCCACTGTTTTCCGTGGGGAACAGTGCCTCCCAGCCCTCCTGCACATTGGAATCATCTGAGGAGCTTTGATAAAACATTTTCATTCAAGACCACAACCTCAGAGATTCTTAGTCAACCCTCCGGGCTGAGGGCTGCGCTTTTCTAAAAAAGTCCTTTGGTGATTCTAATGTTCAGCAGCGATTTTAGGAATTGGGGGTCCAGGCAGTGTCCCGGGTGGTGATGGCCCTTGTCCCAAGTCCTACCGAGCACCCAGAATGAGCATGAGTATCCCAAGATGCCAAATCTGGTTCCTCCAACTGGGGGAATTATGCATGTTGGGGAATGTTCTTCAGCTCACCCAGAAGTTAACTGTTGAAACACCCCACCCCAAACTAGTTCTCAGAGTTGGCACAGTCTAAACCAGGACTTACACAAACTCAAATGTTGACTAAACCACACAGGTTACAGAACTGGTTGCAGCAGGTGTCTTGTTAAGACATGGATATTAGGGGTGCGGAATCCACGCCCTTCTCATGGGGGCAGCTTTGACCCTGTTATGATCTGTTGTTGCCAAGAGGAGATGCAGGCCCTGTAGTGCCAGATTTTCTTCTTTGTTCTTCCCAAGAGAAATTAGGAATCAAGAATTTTAAATGAAATAACCTATATTTTCACTTAAAAATCCTGATGATGCCAATAGCCTGCTAACCTCAGTTATACAGTTCCCAAACTGCCATATCTCACAAGGCCGACCCCTCTCATAGTGGGATCAGTATTTCATATTATCACTTTACAGCAGTGTCAGTTCCTTCCCATCATCCTTAACATTCAAACTAATGGCTATTCACTCCAGAGCCATACACTGTTCAATGGCTGCTTCCTCAGCTCTGCCAAGAATTCCTGAACCTTTGAAATAAAGGCTTGTCACAGTGAGGTGCTGGAGTTGGCTCACACTGGCTGGTGAAAGTCAATTGCACCCATCTTTTCCCAACTCCATGTTCTGTGATATAACATTAGCCTGAACTCAGCCACCGTGTGAGTATTTATACCACATGAATCTACAAGTGTTATAAACCAGAACTTTTCTCCCCTAGAGGGCCAGTTGTTAAATGCTTAGCAGCACACCACTGCTGTAAGGATTCAGACCTTGCCGAAGAGTGGTGGGGAAGCGGTGTAGAAGAGAGTAGTCTCATTTTCCACGTTACATAAGAAATCACATGAATGTGTGCAGTGGACATTTTGACAGCTCCTTCTCTATAATAACCCTAGACACCCACTAAGAGGACCCGGTGTTGAAATATTTTCCTTAATTAAAGAATAATGTTCATACAGTAAGATGCCCACATTTTAAGAGTACTGTCTGATGCACTTTTACTATGACATACATGATGTAACCACAACCCCAATCAAGATGAAGAGTGTTCCCATCCCTCCAGAATATTCCTTACACCCCTCTCCAGCCAATCCTCTACCATAGGTAACCACTGCTCTGATTTTTATCCTGATGATTAATTTTGCCTGTTTTGGAACTTTATATAAATGGAATCACACAGCAGGTGCTCTTTTGTGTCTAGATTATTTCACTCAGAATAATGTTTTTGAGACTCATCCATGTCCTTGCCCAAATATGAATGAATAGTTCATTCATTTTTATCACTGAGTAGTCTCCCTTGGAATGAACAGTCCTGATATAATCTCAATCCTGAAACTCACCACAACTCTAGGCAAGGGTCCATTAAAATTTGATTTTTACTGATTGCTGCTGGAGAAGAAAACAACTTCCCACCTCTTGGGACAAAAAGTGGGTCACAAGAGATTTAGGTAGACTTGCCTTTCTCCACCAAGAGGAGAATGATAAGAGCAGAATGCAAACTAGGCATTTGATCCTTTCTGATTTGGGGGTGGTATTGGACTCACTGTGACACACCACATCTCCCCAGAGTTTAAAGGCCCCCACTTCTCCTCTTTTCTCTTGTAAGTATCATCCCTAAGCCTGGGGCCTCTCACTTCCAAAGTTGTCTTCCATGTTTCCCCCAGAAAGCTTAGCAATTCCTCATACCACTACACTTCTAGTGACCTGCGTGATATGCCAGAATTCCCGAGATGATCACAGTTATAATGTACCTTCTTTTAGTACAATACGCATAAGAGGTGTTTTCTGAATTGAGTGGCTCTATCTCAGCACAGTTCTCTACTCCCTTAATTCAGAGTGTCCCCTGGGGGAGAAACTGCTGGGGCTGTCACCAGCTAGTAAGAAGCCCCTATTACTGTTTGGACAGAAGTGGCGCAAGTTAAACAACCTGTTTTGTGCAGAAATGAGTTGGGTTGTACAAACGAAGAACTATCCACAAAGAAGGGAGTGATGGGAGGTAGGGAAAATATTCAAAGAAATCCATGGAGGAAATTCTCAAATCCAAAGATGATTCTCTCCCCTGGACGTTTTGGCAACATTTTAGCCTTTTAGGCAGCATGTATTGAGTCTTTACCACTCTGCCACTTTGTCACATCCCTTACTCTTCAGTCTTATTGTATATCTGCAGGAATAGAGGCTCACAGAGGCTTTCAGGGCCACACAGCTGTGAGCAGCAATGCCAGGATTCAGAGCTAGCCACCTTTGACTCAAGTTCCCATGCTTCCTGCACCAAGTAGGCTGTTCCTAGAGAAATGAGCAACTGCAGAGCAACCGCAGTTTTACACTTGCTTCTGCTTTGTACCCTAGGGGTCTAATTGGTTTAACTGATCTTTTTTTCCTTTAATTTCTTTCCTTGGGAAAATTGTTCAATCACTTAGAAACAATTTACTGAACATTTACTGTATGAATGTCCCTGTATTTGGTGCTGTGGAAGATACAAAATAATACAAAACAATACAATGTAGCTGCCTTACACGGAACCACAATTTGAAGGGCATACAGAAAACGTTAGGTGATCATGTAAGAGAGAGAAAAGGCTTCAAGGTGAACAGTCAAGTTCAGAAGGAAAAACAGACAGCTGGAGAAAAATGGTGAGGAAAAGCCCAGAGAAGGAAAAGATTCATGTGAGGAAATTTCAGAAGGAAGGTTAGGTAAACCATCCCCCTATCCACCCCCACCCCCAAGCTGGAAACCTATGACCTCTTCTCGGTGAAGAGTTAGTGTGGCACTGTGAACTTGAGTGAGAAAACTACATCAGGGCCTAAATCAAAAGGAAGTCATTTAAAACGATCCTGGGAGAGGGTGGGAGGTTTGATGAAATTTGTGTTTAATGGAGAAAATACAGCAAGCTGAAGGGGCTAGGAGGTTTGCAAGTGATTCCACCTGGACAAACCTGGATTAAGGAGGCTAAGGCAAGGGAGGGAGGAAGGGAGACTGGCATGTTTTCAATGTGGGAAGTGTATAGGGTGTTTGTTGTCAGTAGTAGCAAAGGGGGTAGGTAGCTAATTAGGGGGTAAGGCAGGAAGAGACTCAGAAAGGACACTGGGGGAAACCTGAACTAATAGTAAAAGTGATCAGAAGGCAGGTGTTTAAATACATTGATCACAATGACCTGGCAACAGGATAAGTACAGGCAAAGGGACCAGGTTCCCCCATTGCTGTGTCCCTGCAGACTCTAGGATCCGTTCAAACAGAAACTTTTATTGAGAACCCCCGCACCAGCAGGGCACTCTTGTAGGTTTTGGTGCAGGGGTAGGGCACGTTTACAAACGGGAATGGGGCACTTGCTGTTCCTCAGAGCGTTGCTGTGAGGGTTATGCTTGAGCTAACGCGTGAAAAGCACTTTAAAAAGTGCCTGGCACACAGTAACCGCAATTTAAGGGCTAGTTATTATTACCCACTTTTATTAACTGAGGATGAACTACAGGCACCCAGCGCAGTGCCCGCGTGTGCTCCCATTGAAGGACTTATGAAAACCTTCACGACCCAGCGAGGGAGATACTCAACTTCCTTACCGCAAAACAAATTCTACCACCTGGGCCCTAAGGGAGGTGCGCAAAGGCTCAACAGCCCGGGAGGGCACAGTCGCTGAGGGGACGTCTGGACGTGGCCTGGCGGGGAGGGCATTCCCAGCACAGGGGACGACAAAGGCTGGAGACTGCGGGCAGCCCGGCTCGCGCAGAGTTCCTCGCAGGCCCGGCCACTGGGACCTGGGCCGCAAAGGGGCGGGCCCAGGACTGCGGAGAAAGCTCCCGAAGCCAGGGAGGGGGCTTGGAAGCGCCTCGGACCATACTGGGGACGTTAGGCCGCCAGAGCCGCCCAACCCCGCCCCCGCCGCCCTCGGGAGCTCCCGGGTGGCGCCTGGGACTGCGGCAGCCGCCACAGCTGCGAGCCCCTGGCTCCGACCACCCGCGACCACTGACCCCGGGTCCACAGCCCAGCCTCCTGCCAGAGCCCAGACCACCGGGCGGCCCGCGCTCCCCTTCGGTCTCAAGTGGTGCGCCCCGGCCCCGCCCCCTGACGCCCGCGGGGGCGGGGTTTACCATCACGTGACGGGGAGTGACCTCGCCGCCCGGCGCCATGGGGGCCTCGGACCCGGAAGTGGCGCCCTGGGCTCGCGGCGGTGCCGCGGGGATGGCGGGAGCCGGAGCTGGAGCGGGGGCTCGCGGCGGAGCGGCGGCGGGGGTAGAGGCCCGAGCTCGCGATCCGCCGCCCGCGCACCGCGCACATCCGCGCCACCCTCGGCCTGCGGTGCAGCCTTCGGCCCGCAGAATGGACAGTGCGAACGGGGGCCTGGGCTCCGGGGACAACGCCCCGACCACTGAGGCTCTTTTCGTGGCCCTGGGTGCGGGGGTGACGGCGCTCAGCCACCCGCTGCTCTACGTGAAGCTGCTCATCCAGGTGGGGGACTAGCGGCGCCGTAAGGAGAGGGGAGGTTGATATGAAGGTGACAGACTAGGATCTGGAGGAGGATTGGGGCGGAGGAATCAATGGCGACGGATTTGGGGAGAGGGGCGGGGACAGCGGGTTTGGGGGGCCGAAGGGAGCAGGAGGGGAACGAAGGGGTTAGAGCCACAGATCTGGGAGAGGGTGTAAGGAACTCGCGATTTTGGGGGTTTGGGGGGGTGATAGGCTGGAGAGATGGGTTTGGGGGATAAAGGAATAGGGGCGATGGATTTGGGATAGGGCAGGGCAGCCGATTTGGGGTAAGGGAAGAAGCAACAGAATTGGGGGAGGGGCGAGTAGTTTTGGCGAATGGTGGGGGGGGCCAAGGTGAAGTGTTTAGAAGGTGAGGAGCACATATTTGGGGTAGAGGGGAACAAATGCTCTGGATCTAATAGAGATGGATTTAAAGCGTCTTTGGGGGGACAAAAGAGTAGGGCCCCGAGCCAAAAATTTAAGAGGGAAGGAAGAGCATCAGACTTGGGGGCAGAGGGGACGGAGGTATTGGATTTAATGGGGCCAGAATTTGGTGGGAGAGTGCTAAGGCAAAGCATTTAGCAGAGGAGGGCTATCGGTTTACCGGAGATGGGGGCTCTGGATTTGATGGCGACGACAGATTTGGTGGGAGGAGGGGACGGGGTGACGCATTTGGGGGGGGGGGAACAGATAGGGCCACGCATTGGGGGAGGGGAGCGGCAGCAATGTGTCTGGAGAGGGGAGCGAGGAGGAGGCTTTTAGAGGGAAGAGGATGACAAATTTGGAGGAGAAATGGAAGCCTTAGTTGGGGTCGGGGAGATAGGGAGACAGGCATCACAGTGCTTGTGTGAGGAGGGGGATGAGAAGGGGCATGGGAGTATTGTAATTAGGCAGAAGGGCCGTGGAGACATAAGGTGGCAGGATAGGTAAGGGCTGGCAGAAATTGAGACCGAGGTGGGGATGTCTCTGGAATGGTGGGATGCATAGGCACTTGGCATATTTGGTGGTAGCCAGCGATGCTGTACCGATGAAGTGTGTTGCTTGAGAGAGAGATTGAGCTGGAAGGGGGGTGTGTGGAGGTGTGCATTTTGCAGAACTAGGTGGGAGTGACTGAGATGGGCAGGGTTCTGATGGGGGCCCTCCGGCCTGAACTGATACCTGAAGTGTAGAGTTTTCCGGTTCAGAAGAGCGGGGAGTGGGAGGTGAAGTTTGAGATGGAGACAATTACACAGTTTCTAGGTTTGACTTGAGGTAAGTGGGTGTCAGATTTTACCGTCCTTATAATTGGACTGAGAGAATGGGAAACACAGGTGAAATGAGAGGCCCTTGAGAATGGGAGTAATGGGAATCTGGGCTCTGAGAAATGGGGCTGGTAGATTTTGGGGTTTGACCGGGAATATGACAAGGAATGAGGAGATGCAAGTCAGGGGCCTCAGGGTGCCTGCCTCCACTCTGATTGCAACGGAGACTTGAAAATGGCTGATGGGAGAAGGTGGAGACCGAGACTGGCCTTTGGTTGTGATTTGAGAGTGAAGGCTGCTTTTCTTACAGGATTAGGGTTGTGTTCATAGCAATAGAGCGCGAAGGTTTGGGAGAGAAATTGATGCTTTGGAACTGGTGGCGCCTGAGACGTGGAGGACACTGGAAGCTGATGGAGTGAGACTGGGTGAGGGCTGCGATTTTAGGGCGGCGGGTGGAAGGGTCTGTGGAGTGGAGGATGCTAGAGCAAGGAAGGGGTGGCTCAGTGTGACGGAAATGGGGAAGTGGCTTCATCATTTGGAATATGGTGGATTTGGTTTACAGGTTTGAAAAGAAAATTGAAATAAGGGTGGTTTGGAAAGGAAATTAGGGAATGAGGGAGACCAAAGGGTAGATGGCTGGGTGAGAATGGATGAGTCCAGTTGGGGTGACAGAGGTGACCTATCTGATTTGAACCCAGCTGGTGCTGAGTGTAACATAATTTAGGGTGAGATCTTAAATGGGGATAGCTTGAGAATCAGCAACGTCTTGCAAAAAGGCAGATTACTGTGAGGGGGTGTGGCAGGAGTACAGTGACAGATTTGGTGGTTGTCTAGATTAACTGAGTAAGAATGCAGTGCCTTAGATCGAGGCGTGTGGGTGTCAGGTTTGGGAGCTGGAGACTTAAAGGTGATGGACTGGCCCTGCCAATATCTGATAAAGGGCCACGGCGTTAGCCGTGGTTAGGGCTGGGTTAAACAGGTTGGAGGATGAAATTGGGTGAGCATGACTTGGGAACAAATAATTAAAACTTAGAGGTGAGAAGAATGGGGCTGAGATACGGCCAGTGTGCCTTTGATAACCTGAGTAGAGGTTACGAAAATGGATTCAGGCTGGTCTGAAGGAAGTGAGTTATCTCACGTGATTGTTCAGTTAGTTACAGATTGAACTTCTTGTTCTACTACTTTCCCCCCTTCTCACTACTGCACTTGACTAGTCTTAAAAAAATAAAAAAAATAAATAAATTTTAAAAAAAAGAAAATAGATTCAACAGATTTGGGAGCCATGGGGATGTGGGGGTGAAAGGACACAGATTTAAGGGGGAATCAGTGGGATTCCCAAATTATAGTGACTAGACTGAGTATGACAGCAAAAGAGCAGTAGCTGAGACTTGGAGTGGAAGGTAGAAAGGGAATATCACCTGTGTTTAAGAGAACAAAATCAAAACAAAACTTCACTCAGAACCTTCAAGTTTTTAACCCAGAAGGTCAGCTGTGTCTCACCCCTTTCCTCCCTCAGCTCCCCTTGGCCGGAACTTTTTTTTAAAAGACAGTCCCCACCATAGAGGGGTTTGTAAATTTATAATTATAATCTGTTATGCTCTCAGAATCATATCCACAAGAGACAGTCTGAACTTTGAACAGCACTTACTTGACAGAAAAGCCCTAGAAGCATACCTAATCCAGTTTATAAGGTAGAGGTTTCTAACCTGCCATTTCTGCTCCTTCCCATGGCTGTAGGCCCCGTCCTCTTCCACATCCAAGAGAGCTGCTCTTCTGGTCCCTGAACCCGGCTGGCCTGCTTGGAGGACACAGGGCTGGTGTCCCAGCCCCCTGCCAAGGGAGGGTGGGCCTTCTCCCTCCCCACCTAGGCGCTGGTCTCCTAGACTCTTTGCCTCCTGCCTGCCAGCAGTCTGTTGCCATGTTAATTGGCAGCGCAACACATGGCCTCACCCCTCAGCAGAGACCCCACCCTCCTCACATCGATATGGATGGCTTGGTCTTCTCCTACCCACGGGTTAACAAATACTTTAGTTATAATAAGCGTCTGTACAGCAAGAACTATAATGGCCTTGCAGAAATCAGGAGGATCGTCTTGTCACAGGGATACAGGGTGATTGAGATTAGAACACAGTTGAGAATTTGCTTGAGGAACGACTGTGATTTGAGCTAATGGTTTGCTAAGCCTGGGGATGGGAGGGATAGATGTGGAGGGGCCCGCGGGAGATTTGGTAAGGAATTTGAGTTTGGGGTGGATTTTGGAATGGGTGACTTAGGGCTGAGCTGTCTGAAGTTTGGGACTGAGATCTGGGTGTGATGTGTTTTGGTGTTGCCACATTTGGAATTGAGATTAGAATAAAGTTTTTAACCTGGAGGTGAGAATTAACTGAGATTTATTCTGAGATGAGAGTGGGTTTGAAGTACATAGAAATGGGGCTTTCTATCCTGGACATATCTGGGACTTGAAGGTAAGAATGTTGGGGAGTGGGTGTGACTTGGATTGTGGTTGGGGTAGTATCTCTGGGATAGACATTTCAGTTCGTTGGGAAATTACGATCTGCTGATATCATTGACACTGATGAGATTTATGGTGTGTTTTGATGGGGAAATCACTTAACAGGAACAGACTTAGAATTTGTGGGAGAAGAATTAGAGGCCTGGGAGGGAGGAGCAGCAGTGGGACTGAATCACCAGTAGAATCTTACCTTCCTTCGTCTTTGTTAATCTGAAGGTGGGTCATGAGCCGATGCCCCCCACCCTTGGGACCAATGTGCTGGGGAGGAAGGTCCTGTATCTGCCGAGCTTCTTCACCTACGGTGAGTGTGCTTCCCAGGCAGGAAGGCCCACGCTGACAAAAAAGAGGCCCCCAGTGAGGAGCAGGCCCAGCTGGCCCCGGGGAACCTGCCATGCAGCATGGCACCCAGAGTGGGAGCTGGCAGAGAGAGAGGAGGGGATTCAAGAGTGTGGCCAGAGGTGTCAGGGTGTGGGGGCGGGAACAGGTGAACAATACAGCATCGGTGCAGTTCCTCTGCCTGCCGCTGTCAGCCACCAACCCAGGCAGCAGGAAAGGACAGACAGGTGCCTGACAGAGGGGGCAGTTCAGGACACTGTTCCCTGTCATCCCTGCTGCCGCAGGTTGTGCCTGGAAATAGGGGTGGGGGTGGTTTCCTTTTGCCTTCTGAGCAGTCTGGCCCTGCTACCAACTGTTCTGCTTTCCTGCCCCTCCATCAGGAGGCCTGTGGGGCCCTCCTGTGTTCTTTATTTCATCTCACCCGCTTGCCCTGTTTCCCCTGCATTCCCCAGGCAGTGGCACCTACTCACTCTGGTGCCTCCGTGTGGCACTGATCATAGAACAGTGTACAGGGGGTTGCAGCTTCACCTCTGTGCGTCCCTGACTAGCCACTTACCCACTCTGGCCCTGCTGCACTCCTTGTCTGCTCAGCGTCTTCATGCCTGGCCCTTCATACAAGCTTCCTGTCTGTCCACCAAGAAGCCTGCCTTGCTGCCTCTGCTGCTCATCCCTGGCCCACAGGTGCCAGCTGTCAAAGGTCTTTTCATATCTTTATGTCCACTGTTGCTGTCCCTCTCCCCATCCCTACCCTCAGCAGATGATGGTGATGGAGGCCCTCTTTATTTTTGTTGTTGTTGTTATTTGTTTTTGTTTTTTAAAGACAGGGTTTTGCTCTGTCACCCAGGCTGGAATGCAGTGGCTGACCGTAGCTCACTGCAGCCTCAAACTCCTGGGCTCAAGCGATCCTCCTGCCTCAGCCTCCTGACTAGCTGTGAGTGTAGGTGCGCGCCACCACACCCACAACCTTCTTTAAATTTGCCCTTTTTCTCCATGTTCACAGCCAGTGTTCCATTCTAGGCTAATCCCCTCGTGTTTCCTACACCTCTGCTCTTATTTGTTTGCTTAGTCCAGAATGGTCTCTGAAAATGTTTCTGCTGAATAACTTAGAGCTTGGCCTCTATGTTACCTTTTTCCACTTCACACACTGTTGGCAGAATCAGATGTCATATTTCTCTTACAGTTTTGTCCCTGTGTTGTTGAGTGCAGAGTCTAGAGCCAGGCAGAATGTGTCATTTTAAAGTTGTCAGTGTGGGGGAGGGGGAAATCACAGAAGTAGGAAGACATCCCTACTGTTGTACAGTGGAGCCAGTATTCAGAGATGACACTGGATTTGTGGCAGCCAGGGTAGAGGGCTGCCAGCCCCCTTAATTGTGGTTTCTCTGTGTCTGGCTCTGCGTGCTATGTCATAGAGATGCGAGGTTAGAACCCAGATCACCTCTCTTCGTGTCACACAGCCACTCCCAAAGGGACCCAGGGTAGAGAGGCCTTGACCCCCATCTTAGTGCCTCTTATAAAGATGAGCAGGGTTCTGAGGTGCCCCCCAGCCCTATTTATTTAAATGCTGTTTCAGTCCAGATGTGAGCAGATGTCTGTTGGGCATTTCTGGACACCATACCTGCTCTTGAGTCTGGCTGTCTAGTACTATCTGGACAGTATCTTTTCCTCCCCATGTCATGGTGGAAAGCACCACAGCTGTCATGACATTCTCTGGTATAAAAGAAAGAATTCCCCAGAAGGTTTCCAGACTGCAGAAAGATGCTGGAATGATGGAGCCCCTGGCCAGCCCTGGGGCCCTTTGGGCCCACAGAGGGCTCTGTAGGCATTTCCACATACATGTCTCTGCTCTCACGTGTTCCTCTCTATAATGGGGAGAAGTAAGGGTCCTTACTCTTTTTACTGGTGGGCAAATCAGATAGAAAGAAGGGAAGTGTTTTGCTCAAGATCACAGGCTGAGACTTTATCCTGACTAGCTCCCTTTTCTCGACTAGGATCACCCCTCCCAAAACAAACCTTCCTTCTGCCTGTTCACTCTGTGAAGTAGGGCACCTTGCCATGGCACCCAGTGTCCCATCCCCTCCTACACCTCCTCTCTTTCCAGCCCACCCCCATCTCAGGAAACCGCATATACAGGTAACAGGTGCTTGGCCCAGTGAAAGCCCGTGCTAGCTGTGATATTGAATTGCTGGGCTGGCAGACATGTTGCAGAGGAGGAAAAGGCATGTTTGCTTGTTCCTGCCTCTGTGAGGTGCTGGAGAGCTAAAGCCAGGGGCCTAAAAGGGGAACGTGTTGTCTGAGAGAATATTCTGCTAGTTTCCAGGTATGCAGGTTTATAAAAATACACTGCCTTTTTGAACATGTTTAAAAAGTTGATGTGAAACAATGAAATATCATCCTTAGAAAGTTAGGCCCTAGTGAAAAACCACGCACTACCTCATACAGGTAGGTCTAGCTTCCCTGGCCGTTTTAAGGTTTTTCCATAGAATTGTTCATTGGTGCTTCTGTTTTAGTTACTTCTCCACCGACTTGTTTTTCCTTTGACTAATAAATGCCAACAGGTGCCGGGTGGTGTCCTGGGTGCAGTACGGTAACAGCGTGGGGACTGCCCTGGCTGTGGGCATGTTCTGGGGATGTTCTTGAGCGTGTCTTCTGGGAGCGCTTCCTTTCCCTTTTTGTCCTCCCTGGGGTTGTAGACTTCATCTTTGCCTGTGAGCAAACTCTCTCTCTCTTTCCTTTTTTTCTTTTCCCTGAGAAAAACATAATTTATAAGCAATAGAATTGTTTTCTGGGTTGCGGCACTTAAGTTGCTGAATTGAGAAATTATAGCTGAATTTGCCAAGTAGAGTTTTTAAAGCTAAAAAAAAAAAAAAGAAAATCTATGAACTTGTTTGTCGAAAATTTGTTTTAAAGGTTTTACAAAAAGAAACAGGGGCTAGAAGACATTTGGGGTTTGGAGCCTGACTGCTGCCAGGTCCTGGATGATGTTCCTGTCTGTGCCTATAGTTGGCAGTTACTTGAAGGACAGGCTGCATCTGGTCAGGGTGTGTGTGTGACCCAGGAGTGGGTGCCACTGGGCTGGGCGTGACCCGTCACTTCTGTTCTCTTATAGCCAAGTACATTGTGCAAGTGGATGGTAAGATAGGGCTGTTCCGAGGCCTAAGCCCCCGGCTGATGTCCAATGCCCTCTCCACTGTGACCCGGGGCAGTATGAAGAAGGTAAGCCTGGGGCAAAGCCAGGAGCAGTTCCCCGAGGTTTCCCCATGTTCCCGGCCACCCCCAGAGGCAGCCCATGTGCCCTGGTCCTTCTTCCCCTTTCCTGGGCTGGTGGAGCTCCACTCTGGCACCATGGGAGGGCTCCCGCCCCACCATCCTCCCACTTTCCCACAGTGGTGACACCAGGCAGTGGCTTGCTTTTCCTCCAAGCTCCAGGCCTGGGGGTTACCTGAAGCAGGCCCATCTAGCGGACACTGCAGAGAAAATATTAGGAGCGGGTTCCTGCCGTCAGTGTCCCTTAAGAGTTATGTGAAGAGGCATAGCTGTACTTTGCTCTGGTTTTCCTTTGCTTTTTGTTTCAGGTTTTCCCTCCAGATGAGATTGAGCAGGTTTCCAACAAGGATGATATGAAGACGTCTCTGAAGAAAGTAGTGAAGGAGGTGGGTCTGTAGAGTTGGAGCGGGAGAGGTTCTGGGAAGGGAGTCTGATTATTTCTCATCCTGGAGTTGGGCAGGTCATTGAAGAGTAACAGAGTTGGGTCCTTGTGCATGCATGGGTGAGATGGCACTTGGAAGGAGCCCCAGCCTGGACACTGCGGGGAATCCCAGAAAGCCTTCTGAGCGGCCACTGGGCCTAGCCTGGGACCTGGCAGCACTTTTGGGTGGAGGGGATTAGGGGTGGGCAAGAAGTGGAGCCATCCTTGGTGGACTGACCCCATGTGAGGGCTGTGGGATCTCGGCTCTCCCCCCACGAGAACTGGTGGCTGCCCCAAGTGCCAATTTCAGAGACAGGCCCGACCGCATCCCCACCCTCTGCTCTCTTCCAGACGTCCTACGAGATGATGATGCAGTGTGTGTCCCGAATGCTGGCCCATCCTCTGCATGGTAAGTCGCCCCATGGGAGACCACATTTAAGCCACAAGTCCAGTGTGGGTGGGGTGTGGGGCCACCCCTTGTGGATTGTTGATAGGCAGGGGTAGAATGACTGGGAAGTGGCAGTGGGGTGGCGGGTATTCCACGGGAACCCCACTGAGGAGAGATTGGCCACAAGTCTTTTCCAAAGGAAGCTGGGACTTCCCAGGCAGAGAAAATGGGACACTGTGGTCATGGGTGTGACAGGGAATCGCAGAGGCCCTCCTGTGCTCTGACAGAGGCCACGTTGTTCAGTGGCCACTCTGCACCAGGCACCCTGTAGTTGAGGTATCATGGCCTTTGGCCACGATGTCACCTGTGTGTGTTTTCTTCTTCCTCCAGTTATCTCAATGCGCTGCATGGTCCAATTTGTGGGACGGGAGGCCAAGTACAGGTGAGTAATTCTTTTTGGACTGGCAGGAGTGGCCCTCTTGCCCTTTGGGGTCTGCCGGGACAGGCCATGCTGGGCTCAGTTGCTGAACCTTTTCTGCCCTAGTCCTGTGTGATGACCCAGCCTGCTGCCTGGCTTCTGAGGAACGTGGTAGTGGCTTCCATTGTCTGTGTCCCGAGGCATTTGCTCTTCTCCAGCTCTTGTCAGGGGCTGCCCTAGATGGGCCTAGATGCGTTGCAGAGGGCTGAGTGGGATTGGAGTCTGCTTGGATTAGGAGTTCTGGCACCAGGGCTGATTCTGCCACTTAGGACTTAGCTGAGGTCCCCTCCTGGACCCCCGAGGTTATGCCCTAATGATTTCTCCAGCTGTCGTAGAACCTGGCTCATAGTTCTTTTCATCCTTTCATCCTCTGTGAAGAAGCTGTCCACCCTGTGGGCTCACAGCTTATCCCTTTAATTGTACATTTCCTAGATCTTCTGTGCGTGGCCCTGAGCAGGTGCTGGGAGCATATGCTTTGACACAACCCCTTCTCAGGGCACTATGCCTTCCCTGCCCCTCTGAGGCCCAGTGCAGGATGGGAGGTGGGTCCTAGAGGCATGTGGCAGGAGGACACACCCGGGTTACCCTTCCTCTCTAAGATTCTCATTTCCTGGGGTCAATTGTTTTCTGCAGCTGTCCTGTGGGGCCACCACCCCAGGAAGCTTGGCTGCCACAGTGCTGGTGCCTCATTTTGGGTTCACTCATGGGAAGTTGGCCTGTTCCCCCAGTCTGAAGTGTGAGGTTGATAGATGGGACCAGGAGGGAATAATCTGGCTCAGAACCCCAGTGGGCCGAGCCACTGTTGTGAGAATAGTAGTGGGGCCTGGCAGGGCTGGGGCACCCCAGGAGCAGGGCTAGCCAGGGCTTTGGTATCCACCGTCTTTTTGGATAGCCTCCATTCAGGACAGACCAGTTGATGTTTCTAGCCACGGGTCACAGAGGTTGTGATTGCGCCTCCTTGGCATCTCATACCTTAGACACCACAGCCTGTCCTCTGATATCTAACAGGCTGCAGTGGCTAGGGCACTAGTCCCCAGGCTCCCTGGGGCCAGATACCTTTTCCCAGGCTGGTTCCAGGGCTCCCTGCTGCAGGGCCCTGTATTCCTTCTCCGCACTCTGGGAAGGTGATTCTCTCCACTCACCACCCCTTCCTGCTCTCAGTCTCAGGTGGGCACACAGGCTCTTCTGCCAGAAGGTTGTCGAACCAGAGAAAAGCACTGGGGCCAGGTAGGAGTAGGGCCCACCACCTCTGCAGCGGTGGCCCAAGCTAGGAGGTTTGTTCCTAAATTCCAGATCCCACAAAAGAGCAGTAGAGGATTGCTAGATCTTCTGCCCCTGAGGGTTGTTGGGTTTCCCCAGTCCATGAACTGTGTAAAGTCCTCCTTACCCCAAACAAGAGCTCTCTGTTCTTTTCTACTTGGATTCGTCTGGGTAACAGTCCTCCCCATCCTGGCCAGGACTGGCTGGGTCTGAGCAGGGCTCTGCTCCACACCAGGGGGTGGGCTTCTGCTTGGTGACCGGGTGACCTTGTGTCCCTGTCTTGCCTTCTTCACAGTGGCGTGCTGAGCTCCATTGGGAAGATTTTCAAAGAGGAGGGGCTGCTGGGATTCTTCGTGTACGTGAGTTTATACCCCCCATAACTGGCCAGGGGGCATGGCTCCACTAACTGGTATGTCCTCCACCTCTCAGGCCACAGCTGCTGACCTCAGACCAACCACAGGGCTCTACCCCAGCCTGGGTAGCTGCAGTCAGCTCCACAGAGCTCCATAGCTCTGAGCTACAGATCACCACGACCAAAGCTGCCCAGCCCTTCTCAGGTCATGCCTCACATAAAAATGGAACTGTTTGTCCAGCACACTGGGAGATGACCTGACCAGCCCCCACCAGGCCCCATCCCTCCATCTGGGGCTGGGGGAGCACGTGGGGCTGGTCTTCATGAGCTGGGGCACTACACAGCCCTTGGCTTCACTGCTAAACAATGACTGAAAATCTGTGTCTTGGAGTGCAGGTTGAGTTTTGGCAGCTTACAGGCTGATTCCAGCCAATGGATTCTGTTTGACATAGCATTTCTGACAAATTAGTTGTTAACATTTAACATTTAAGATATTTCACACAAAAATCCATATTTCTGGCTTCTCTTTAAAAGTCAGAAAATCTGGCCCTGCTAGGCTGGTGTTTCTGTAGAGCGACCATCGACTGGGGCCCCGGGACTCCTCCTTTGGCAAGGTACACAGTCTCCCAAGGGCCACAGACCCCTCTGTACTCTTTGTTGTCCCACATCCAGCTTACTTCATCTATAAAGAGAGCTCATGCTGAAAAGACTAGATTAGAAAGAATAAACCTCAGACAGAAAGAACCCAGAAGTCAGGCTTGACAAGTGTGGTTTTTGGGTTTTGTTTTGTTTTGTTTTAAGACAGGGTTCCTCTGTCACCCAGGCTGGAGTGCAGTGGCATCGTCATAGCTCACTGCAACCTTCAACTCCTGGGCTCAAGGGATCCTCCTGCCTCAGCCTCCCAAGTAGCTGGGACTACAGACGCACCACCATGCCCGGCTAAGTTTTTTAATTTTGTTTTTTTTTTATAGAGACAGGGACTTGCTATGTTGCCCAGGCTGGTCTTGAACTCCTGGCCTCAAGTGGTCCTCCTGCCTCAGTCTCCCGAAGTACTGGGATTATTGGCCACTGCACCTGGCCAATTGTGTGTGGTTTTTGTTTTGCCTTTTTAAGGTCTAGACAGTGACATACATGATGTTATGTGCATATTATACTCGATATGGGCCCCATATTAACAAGTCTTTATATTGTGGTTTTCCAGTTTGCCAAATGTTTTCGTTTATAATCCCTTGTTAAACCAAAAAACTACTACGTGAAGGTGTGTGTATATGTATGTGCCTATATGTGTGTGTGTGTGTGTGTGTGGTTCTCAACAGGAGTTGATTTTGTTTCCCAGGGAACATTGGCAATGTCGGGAGACATCTTGTGGTTGTCACGACTAGTATCTATCTAGTGGGTAGAGGCCAGGAGTGCTGCTAAACATCCTACAATACACAAGATAGGCCTACAACTAAGAATTATTAAGCCCCAAATGTCGATAGTGCCAAGATTGAGAAACTCTGATTTATATATATACATACGCATGTACACACACATGCACATATAAATACATATGAATAAATATTTGCCCATGTACCTGGGACATCAGAAACACTACACGCCACCACCTCTGGCATTTTTCATACTGTGTAGTTCTGTTCTGGTGTGTGAATAGGATTCCCACACAGCAGATGCTTACCATTTGGGTTCTCTTTCCCCATGTGATATTGGAACAGGTGATAACATACACATTACAATACTAAGAAAGCACCAAGGGGTATAGTGCATAGTTAATCTGAGCACAGGTGGAGGCAACAGGATTGGAAATTGCATTCACAGAGGTTCATTTTATTGGTGTTCCTCATAGATGTGTTACATATATCTTTTTGAACTTTGCAAACATTTTATAAGATTTTTAAAAATTCAAAAATAAGAATTCTGCTTCCCCTCCCAAGAGACAGCCATTTTTGTCCTGGAGAGCCTCCCAAGGTACTCCATAGCTAAACAAGCAAACACATTGAAAAAAGCACAAGTAGCACAGGGTACCTGCCTGATCTCAGACTGGCTTTTTGCCCTCAGCACTGTGTCTTAGGGAACCTTCCCTGTCGGCTTAGAGGAGCTATTAGAAGTTAGCCCTCCTTGCAAATGCTTGCATAGGATGTCTTCAGTGGAACGTTCCAGGGGTGAAGAGAACAGATGCATTGAGCAATGTGTTTTGTGAAAGGTGGGTAGGTAAAGGGGCCAGGAGAAAATTACCAACATGTAGACACTCTTTCATAATCTGTAATTGAAAATCCCAGATTTGGCAATATTCATATCTTGATGCCTGGCTTCTGTGGTTTAAAAACTGCTTGTGAGACCATTAACTAATTTGTGGCACACATACAGCACCTCCCCATGGGAAAAGGAATACTACCTCCCCAGCGTGCATAGCCCCTGCAGGCTCCCTTCCTCAGGCTGTGCCGTTGGATATGCTGAGATTTTGAGCTTGGAACATCCCTGCCTGCTTCCTGGGTGTGGAGCCCCCAGGAACTCTTCCCCCTCCCTTCCCTGCTCATATTTGCTCACCTTGTTTTTTAGCGGCTTAATCCCTCACCTCCTGGGCGATGTGGTTTTCTTGTGGGGCTGTAACCTGCTGGCCCACTTCATCAATGCCTACCTGGTGGATGACAGCGTGAGTGACACCCCAGGGGGGCTGGGAAACGACCAGAATCCAGGTTCCCAGGTTGGTTGGAACAAGGACTTGTCCTTCTTTCCGTGTACTGCTTTCCAGTCCCAGGGTCTGGGGCAGATTTGAGGACTCTGGGATTCTGAGCACCAGGTCGTGAGGGCAAGAGAGGACCTCTGGTTGTCCCTGGAGTCAGCTTTCTTTCAGGGGAGAATGGCCTCAAGAGATGAGATTGGTACCCAGATTTGGGAGGAATTCATGGAATGCTTGTCCTAGGACAGACCCCAGCTTGTCCGAGAGGCTACTTTGAGGCAGTGACCCAACTAGGGCTCAGGGAATCAGAAGATAGACCAACTAATAACGATAATCCTTTGACCTTTGTGTCATGTGTTATGCTTTTCTAAACCCTTTTGTGAACATTATGACCTTTGATCCTGATGGCACCCTAGTTGTGAAGGGAACAGAGCAGTATAATGTCCCGTATACAGAAATTGAGACCAGAGACTAAGTGGGTTCTCCAGAGTCCCTCAGCTGGATCAACAGGGCTGGAACTAGGTCTCTCCATGGCCAGGATGAGGGTGCTTTCCCCCTTGAGTGTTTTCAGATCGGCCAGGAAGTGTATAATCCAGGCGCACCCTCCTGTTTTGTTAACTGTGGTCTACACAGCCTGGTGTGCGCAGACCTCTCAGTGAGTTGGGCCAGGCACAGGAAGGCTTGGTCCTTCTACAAGGTGCTGGTTGAAAAAAGGCATCTGGGTACCTGATAGGTTGGCTGGTTCTGCTGTACCAAGGTGAGAGCTAGGGAGCAGCATTCCCCAGGCTGGGGATTCCTGGTAGACACTCTAACAGTGCTGATTGCTAAGCTGGGAGGATAGGTGAGGGGCCTGGGGACCTGTCTGTCAGAATCACTTGGGCCAGGAGTGGGGGTCATAGTTCACGTGTGTCTGTGTCTAGGCCCCAGGCTGTCAGCTCTGGGGCTAGGGTGTGTCTGGGTACATGTCTGTGTGGTGAGGAATGCCCTGCCCTGGGTGAGAGCCTCTGCTCCCAGGGAGACCAGCCATTTGACTTGTGTAGGTGAGTCTTAACTGGCCTTTCAATGTAAGCAAATTAAAGTGGCTCCAAGGAAACCCATCCCATTTGCAATTACAGTGGTACATACCTGCAGCTCTGTCCCTTCGCGGGGCCTGAGGGTGGGTGGGCTACTGTTGTCACATGCAGAGCAAGGCTGGGACAGCTAGGGTGTCTGGGGGCAGGGAGGTGGGCAGGGAGCACACAGCTGGCCGGTTTCTCCAGTCCAGGTGGCCTGCTGTCTGACCAGGGGCTGCTGGACTTGTGTCAGCGACACCAGCCGTCAGGAGCTTCATTGGAAGCATTTTTCCAGTGCTTTTCTGTGTGTGGTTTAAAGGCTGAGACGAGGCTGCCAGGCCTGCCAGAGCTACTCAGGCAGACAGCTGAGCACATCTGCCCCGGGCTCCAGGGCATCCATCTGGTGGGATGGCCACTCCACAGGAAGCTGAGGGATGGGTAGTCACCTTTCCTCACTAGGGGCTGTATCCTAGGCAAAGTAGAATTTCAGGAGTTGGGGTGTGAAGGGAGCAAAAACTTAATGAGGTGGGGGGTGGCAATAAGCCCGAGTTTCCCCTCACCTTATGCCACAGGCCAGGACTCTGTGGGTGTCAGGGCGGGTGTCTTTTTCATTCGGGAAGCACTCTCTGGGCACTGACTACGTGCCAAGCCCTGGTGTTGATCAGGCAGGCGCAGGCTAAGCCCTCGGAGTTCGTGGTCTGTTGGGGCTGCGCAGGCCAGCAGCGGCTGATCCCGCTTACCTGCCCCCTTCTCAGGACCCCCTTAAGTCCATTGACCCCACTTCTGCCTCCCAGGTCTTCTGTCAGCTCTGACTCTGAGGCCATGGAAGCAGGTGGTGGGCCCTGAAAGGGAAGGCAGTGTGTGCGCTGTGTGTGTGAGGAGAGGGGCTGAGCGTGGAAGGTGCGGCGGGTGAGGTGGGGGGCCACGGGTCTGAAGTCTGCGTCCTGAGGTGCCTGTGGCAAATCACTCTTCCTTCCTGTCTCCTCAGTTCAGCCAGGCCCTGGCCATCCGGAGCTACACCAAGTTTGTGATGGGGGTGAGTCGAGCCAGCTGCCCTTCCCACTGCCCTGTGGACCTAGGTGGGGCCTAGGAGGCCAGCCCTGGTGGTAGCTGGTAACAGGGGGTTGGTGCAGGGTGTCTCTGCTCTGTGGGCCTGGGTGGGGTCCATGGCACTCAGGTCTCTCTGGGTTTCAGATCGCAGTGAGCATGCTGACCTACCCCTTCCTGTTGGTTGGTGATCTCATGGCTGTGAACAACTGTGGGTAGGTGTGCACCCCTCTACTTGGTACCCTACTAAGGCTGCTGGGGGGACCCCACCGAGCCCTTCCAGTACTTTGCCCCCTCCCACCTGGTCTGTGTAGAGGCCGGGTCTGCCAGGCACCCTGACTTCCTCTGGGAGTCACCAACCTCCTTTGGGGTGAATCTGTGGTTTCAGGATGTTGGTGGGTGGCAGCTTCAAGCCATTGCTTGTTGAAGGCTCCTTTTCCCTGGCTGACCTTTCTCCCAGCATTCTCTGAGTCTAACATGCATTCATTCTCCTTCCTGGGCAGGCTGCAGGCCGGGCTCCCCCCTTACTCCCCAGTGTTCAAATCCTGGATTCACTGCTGGAAGTACCTGAGTATGCAGGTAAGCAAGCTTTGGAGGGAGGAGGCTTTTCCTGTTCTTTGTCAGATCCATCAGATGAAATGGTTTTGTGGACTCTACATTGTGTGGAAAGATACGGGGTTTCATGGAATCTAATGTTGTGAGTAGGGTGGTTAAAGAAAATATAGGCACTTGGTGTAAGGCATTTAAATTAAATTTTCAGGGCCAGTTCGGTGACTCGCACCTGTAATCCTAGCACTTTGGGAGGCCGAGGCAGGGAGGATCACTTGAGGCCAGGAGTTCAAGACCAGCCTGAGCAAGAGTGAGACCCCGTCTCTACTAAAAATAGAAAAAAATTAGCCAGGCATGGTAGTGTGTATCTGTAGTCCCAGCTACCCGTGAGGCTGAGGCAGGAGGATCACTTGAGCCCAGGAGTTTGAGGTTGCAGTGAGCTATGATGATGTCACTGTACTCTAGCCGGGTTGGCAGAGCAAGACTCTGTCTCAAAAAAAAAAAAAAACAAATTATACATCAGACAAGATCTTTTCTTCTTGAGTCTTAGAGACTCTTAGGACAAGGATAAGGGAGCTCTGGCCCATGTGGTAGGTGGTAAAACCCAAGAATTTCTTAGTCTTCAAGTAACATGGGCTGATAATGCATGGTCTAAGATCAGTTCAGCTGAATTCCTGGGTTGTTAGTGTGGCTGGGGTGTTGGAGGCCGCCCCCTCCCTCCTGCAGGATATCCCCGGGCCCAGCAGAGCTTGCCAGTGGAGCTGAGCCACGTGGGGACCTGGCAGTGGTGCCAGCCTTGGGTTCTCATGTTCTATGGAAGCCACCTCTTACTGGCTGGAGCTCTTGGGCCCAGTGGTCAGGGGTCCAAGGGCAGGACCTTGCTTTTTCCTGGCCTTGTAGTAAAATGAGGCAGTGGTCTGGGGAGGAGCCAGAGTGCTGCCTGGCCTTGAGGTTGAGAAGAGATGGACGGAAGGGAAGCAGGGAGGAAGAGACAGAAACAGTTCTTCCCAGCAACCCTGGTCAGTCTCTGTGCATCACGTCCACCTCATGGGTGTTGGAAAAGTCCTGGACAGACCACTTGGCTCTGAAACCAGAGAGCAATGAGTCTCCTCTTTGGGGGTTTCCTACTGAGTAGCCCCATAGACACTGGACACCCTGGGGCATGAAATGAACCGCTCCCTTCTGCTTCAGCACAGGCAGATTCCGACCTTGCCTTGCAGGGGTGCAAGCCTAGGCCCGCCAGCCCGACCCTGGACCCTTCTTTGCCTTACGCCAGCCTTTCTCTCGGGCTTGAGGAAGCATGGCCTCCCCTTTCACTGGCCCTACTGTTCCTTCCAATCCAGGGCCAGCTCTTCCGAGGCTCCAGCCTGCTTTTCCGCCGAGTGTCATCAGGATCATGCTTTGCCCTGGAGTAACCTGAACCATCTAAAAAAAAAACACACTGTCTCAACCATGGATGAGGCCTGATCATCTTGGGCCACCTGCAAGACGACTCCAACCCAGCAACACCTAGATGTGCTCCAGCCCAGCTGGGCTTCAGTCTTCATATTTGCCATGTGTCTGTCCACATGTGGGATTGGGCTGGGGTGGGGCTGTGCCCAGTGGCTTGGGTCAGCTGTCAGACCTGGGGAAGGTGCGGTGAGGGTAGGGAATTGGGGCAGAATCCCCTTACTGCCAAGATTTGCTGAGTCTACCTTGTGCAGGGGGCCAGAAAATGGCTTGTGGAGGCCCAGGTTGGATGGGGAAAGGCTAATGGGTCAGATCCCACCCCCCTCTACCCCTTGAGGTAGCCCAGCTCCCATCCTGCAACTCAGCTTTGTAAATAAGACATGATCCCCCTTCATGGGCCGCCATCATGTCTAGGCCTATGTGAGGAGGCCAATGCCTTCGTTTTTCTCAACACTACTTTTCTGATAGGAGGGCAGCACCTTCTTCTGAATGGGAAATCATGTGACTACTCAGAATGTGTCCCTCTCATCTAATGCTTCTCTGTTTCATGGTGATGCCTCATGTGCAGGATCTGGTTACCTGTGTGGCCGTGAACACCCAGAGGTTAGGCAGATCAGTGTTTCTAGTCCTGCCCAGTTTAAAAGTTCATAGTAAGATTCGACCCTATCTCCCTCAAATAAATGTATTGTGGTGATTTGGAGTTTCGTGGGGAGTCTTTTATTTTTGTGAGTTTATAAAACTATCTGCAGGATCTTTCTTAGCCCTTCCTGTTGGTGTGAGAAGGGGCTGTAAACGACAGGGCTCGGGGCTGCCCAGCCTGGAGATGGTGGGTGCCGGGGCTTGGTGTAGGTCAGTCTTGAGGGGAGACCCTGGACAATGAGGCTGGGGTGCCAGTTCACAGAGCAACAACCAGTGCATAGACCTGTTGCCAGGGAGACAGGCCTTTCAGAAAGTGTTCCACCCAAACCCCTAACTGTTAGCTTTGTTTGAAGGTGACACATCTTTAAATTTTATGAGAATTATTTGGTGTGGTAGCCGTATGGTTACAGCAGAAGGGGCAGACCTTATTTCTGCCCAACACTAGGGTCTGTAAACAGACAAAACTTATCAATGTTTTGAGGTCTAGCTGGGTTCCTCCAAGTGTTCCTCTACCTATTCTCTAGGGGTCCTAGCTTGTGAGAGTTGGGGTCTGTTTGCTTTGGTCACACAGTTAATGGGCTGGGTCACCCTCCTGACGGAAGGCCCCTGAAATGCCTGTGCACAACTGGTTTTTCTCAGTGGCCTAGTAACAGTTGACTCAAACGCAGTTTTACTTTACATGTCCTTGTTTCCCAGGAATGCACAAGTATGCCTGTGTGGGTGTAAATGTACATTGGTTGAGGCTACTAAGGTCTCATAATTTTGCAGTCCACATTTGCTTTCCTAGGGAAACACCACAGACAGCTAAAGTGGTGGGAAGAAGAGCACATGTAGAGTGGGCAGGCCAGGCCTTTAGAGAAGCAAGGCTTTGGGTTCCCAGTCCCATCGGAGGGGGTCTGCCTCATGGCCCATTACCTTTCTCCAGCCTGGCATGGTTTCCCACGGCACTGACCACTGTTCTAGGGTAACTTTTCTTCCTGTTGCTCCACCTTCATCCTGTTTTGGCATTGATTACTTCCTATGGCCCCCAGATTTAGGGCATGTGCATCTCTGGAACCTGAGCTGAGCTGGCCCTGAAGAGCCCCTCCTTCTGACAGCCATGTGCTCCTGGACATCTGGAGAAGCTGCCTTGGATACAGAGCAAGGCTGTGGGTGGGCTTGGCCAGTCACCTCGGGGAGGGCCAGTGCTGTCCCTAAGTCATTTCCCAGGCTGTCTTCCACACCATAAATGGCGTGAAGATCTCGTGATACTCTCCGAATATTTGGTTGAGTGAAGTGTAGGTTTTTCATCTAATAAAAAAGCAAGTTTTCAGTTCATTATTCAAGTCCTTGTGTGTGTTAAATGCTCCCTGTTAACTGGACCCTTCCATCTTTGAGAGCTGAGTCTCTGTCTATCTGCCCTCCCTGCACTTGGCATGTTCCCTGTCAGTCCTGGAAACTAGAATGCTCAAATCTGAGGAGATTGGGTGGGGTTGGGCAGGAGGGGAGACGGGAGCAGGAATGTTGTGGGGAGCCAATCACCTTCTTTCCCTCCTGGGAAACCTTACTCTGATGGGCAAAGTTGGAAGAGCCTCTGACAGGCCTTTGGGACCGCCTTGTGAATACCTCTAGATACATACCCAAGAGAATTGAAAACTTAACGTTCACACAAAAACTGGTACATGAATGCTTATGGTAGCATTATTTATAGTAGCTCAAAAGTGGAAGCAACCCAAATGTCCGATGGTGAATGGATAAATAAAACATATCCCATAGGATGGAATATTACTTGGCAATAAAAAAGAATAAAGTTCAGATCTATGCTACAACATGGATGAACCTTGAAAATATGCCAAGTGAAAGAAGCAGTCATAAAAGACTGCATATAGAATTTGTCAAGAATCTATATGGAGCCTATAATACCGGCACTTTGGGAGGCTTAGGTGGGAGGATTGCTTGAGGCCAGAAGTTCTAGACCAGCCTGGGCGACATAGCTAGACCCTGTCTCTACAAAAAAAAAATTAGCTGGGTGTGGTGGCAGAGGCCTGTAGTACCAACTACTTGGGAGGCTGAGGTGGGAGGATTACTAGAGCCTGGGAGTGTGAGGTTGCAGTGAGCTATGATCATGCCACTGCATTCCAGCCTGGGCAACAGAGAGCCTGTCTCAAAAAAATTTTAAAAATTTAAAAATAAAAAAATTTATCTGGAATGTGGAGAATAGACAAATCCTTTTAGATAGAAAATAGATTAGTGGTTGCTTGGGGTTGTAGGGGAATGGGGAGTGACTGCTAATGGGGAGGAGGTTTCTTTTTGGGGTGATGAAAATGTTCTAAAATTGTGATGGTTACACGATTCAACCATCGAGTTACATACTTTGGGGGTTTTTTTGTTTGTTTGTTTGAGACAGGGTCTCTGTTGCCCAGGCTAGAGTGCAGTGGCATCATCATAGCTCACTGCAGCCTTGGACTCCTGGGCTCAAGCGACCCTCCTGCCTCAGCCTCCCGAGTAGCTGGGACTATAGGTGTGTGCCACTACATCTGGCTAATTTTTCTATTTTTTGTACAGATGGGGTCTCACTCTTGCTTAGGCTGGTCTCGAACTCCTGACCTCAAACAGTCCTCCTGCCTCGGCTTCCCAGAGTGCTAGGATTACTGGCGTGTGCCACTGTGCCTGGCCGAGTTACATACTTTAAATAGATGAATTTTATGTGAGCTATATCTTAATATAACTGCAAAAGAAATGTATAAAGAAAGAAGAAGTGAGGAGTGACCTCCTTGGTTATAGATCAGCTCCCAGCCCTAGCCTGACTTGGATGGTGTCCTGGTTAACTGCTCACCCTCCTGCTTTGGCCTGGAGACAGTTGCTATGCCCCTCCCCACCACCCAAGCCACCCTCAGTTACCTGCTGTTGCTCCCCTTCCCATTCCCATACACACTTGTGCTTTCCTGCTCCTCAGCACCTCGGGACAATTCTGCCTAGCTCCCCTGGGGGAGTGTCTGGGACTCCAGAACCCTCTCTCAGGACTCCTCCAAGCACCAGAGGTGGGCAAAGCCTTGCCTGTGGTACATTTCTGACCTTGTGTCCCAGACAGGCCTGGGCAGCAGCACTGCTTGGTCATATGCCAGTCCTTGATCCTGGGCCTCGAACCCACCCAGGCCCCACTGGTGACTCCTGAAGCTGGGAGAGTCAGCCCAGCACCCTTGGCCTTCCCTCAGCTCTTTCTCCTTCCTCCTGGCCACCTGTGATTGGGAGGTGGGGGAGCTACAGGAAGGGAAGGAAGGGTGCCCCAAAGAGAAGACACTAAATGGAGTGTTTTGGGGGAAAGGGATGTGAAAGAGAAGGAACAGTTGTCATGGGTTGGTAAGGGGAAGAGTTGAGCCTCTTCAGAGCCTCCTAAACAGCTCTCCTGCACCTCCCACCACTCACCAGCACTGAGACTCAGGTACTCTCAGACAGGCTTTTATTCAAGAGTCAAGAGTTGCTTCCCTTCCCTCCTCCCTGCCCCCCCCCCCACGCATACAGCCCCAGTTGGGTGGGGCTTGTCCTTCATCTACCCCTACACAGGCACTCTCCCCAGCTACACAGGCACTCAGGGACAGCCCCAGGCCAGGCAGGCAGTGAGCACCCCAGAATCCCCACTGCCCCACCCAGAGGACTCATGTGGGAGCGGCAGAAGTTCTGGGCCCCATGTGTAATCCTCAGGCAGCCCTGCAGCCTGCCAGGCCTTGTGCCTCCAGGATGCTGTGGATGAGGCACATGCCCTGTAGCCTTTCCCTTCCAGAGGGTCTTAAGCCAACAAGCATCTTGTTTGAGGGGCTGGGGACAGGGTGGGGAAGATGGCAGGAGGACAGCTGATCTCTTCACCCTGGGAAGGCAAGAGGCACTTCTGGGGACAGCCCTGGAATCAGGTGGCTCAAGGAAGAGGCCAGCACTGGGAAGGACCAAGGGGTTTCTGGGAACCCAAGATCCTCTGTCTCTGGGAGAGCAGGGGTGTGGCCACAGGACAATCTGAGAGCAAAACCCCACAGGAACCCCACTGAGAACAGTCTGCAGCCAGCTGAGAGGTGGGCCTCCCCAGAGGCAGAGGCACTCCTGGGGTAGTACCAGGGCTTGGCCCTGTAGAAGCCTCCTGAGGAAACAAGAGTGCTGGCCTGGAATCTGGCCAGAAGCTGGGATGAAGGGGGGCTGCTGGGCCACAGCAGAACCTGCCCAGGAAGCTGTGGCCTCTCCCTTGGAGAAGGACAATCAAGAGTGGGCATGAGGCCAGGGTCCCCCCACCAGGCCTTGCCTTTGAGTCATGTCCCCTTCAAAAGATTCCAGCCAACACCAGGGGAAGCAATAGCAGTAGTCCCAGGAGAGGGCCCCATACATGATTAGGGCCTGAGTTCAGCCCTGCCTTGATGCCAGGCTTCTCAGGGCCTTCAGCACCTGTGGGAAGGGAGAGACTTTGCCTCAGCCTGAAGAGAACTCTGCCTGACCTCCCATTCACCCCACCATGCAAAGGGGGTGGGCAGCAGCCAGGGAGGAAGCTCCTACTCAGAGGGTGCATGCCACACCAGGCTCATACCACCTATGCTGGAGGCAGGATGCTGACATGCTGGGCCCAGGAGGGAAGGTAGGGCAATGCTACAGGCCTTACCTGGCAAGGATGACTGCAGGGCCAGGGTACGCCCACCCATGGCATTAGCGGTGGCAGAGGTATTGGGGAAATTGGGCAGGGACTTGGAGGAGGTGTGCCCCATGTGGTTCAGTGTGGCCTGCAGCTCACCTGGCTTGTCCTGGGCTGGAAAAACTGAGGCCAAGACCTCACTGGAAGAAGGCAACTCGGCCTGAGCCTCAGCCTCTTCCTGAGCATGGGGTAGGGGCTCCCCTGTCCCTGTCAGGGACATCTTGGGGTGCAGAAATTTCTCTGGGCTCATGGAAGGTGCTCTTGTTTTGCTGGCCACTTTGTCTGCTGGTTTTGGGATAGGAACATGGGTTGATTTGGGAAAGGTAACCAGCTCCTCATCCAATGAGAGCAGGCTGTGAGTTGCCAAAACAGAAGGGACCTCTGTTTTTACAGAAGGTGGAGCCTCTGTTGCCATGGAGTAGGGGTCTTTCCTTTCTAAGGAAGTTGGGGCCTCGGTTTCTACAGCAGGCAGAGCTTTGGTTGCCAGGGAGCCTGAGACCTCTGTTACCAAGAAGGATGGAATCTCTGTTGCTACAGAAGAAGGAATACCCATTTTCCTAGAGTCTGAGGCTTCAGTTGCCAGGGAGGATGGTGCCTCTGTTACCAGGCTAGGCAAATCTGAAGCATCTTCTGAGCTTCTGAAGGGTTCTGATAAGATAGACAAGGACTGGCATTAGTGCTGCAAGCAGGGCCCCACATTCCTCACCCCATCGCAACCAAGGTGAGGTGACCAAATGTCCTACCAGGACACACAAACGCACACACACACCTCTCCAGCGGATGTCCCTCATTGATAATAAATGTTACTTCTTAATGACACAAATTCTCCCCCATCCACCTCCTCGTCCAAATTTCCTCTGCACTGGCACTTCCGCTCTTTCAGGGGACTCCTCTTAGCCCGCCCACCGCATCGCAGGCCCCTCCCATTCGAAGCCCTCTGACCACGCCCGCTCCCTGGGACCCTTCCGTCTGGCCACGCCCAGCTCACACTGTACCCCAAAGCCCCCGGACTCTCCGCTACCCTCCATTTGAAGGGTTGAAATCCGGTCACTTGGAATGACAGGGCGCCCGAGTGGCTTGCCCACGGAGGACAAAGTGAGCCGCTAAGGGGCCCTGGTGGTCGCAACCCGCTCGGCCCCTTCTCTGCCCCCCACCCCCCACCCCACCCCTCACTCACCACAGAGGGAGTTCTCGCAGCGGTAGTCCGGGGGACACTGGGAGCATGGAGTCCCCTCCTGGTAGGGCCTTTTCCCCTTCACGTTCCCCCTACAGGAGGTGAGAAGGATGCTGGGGGGAAAGGTCCCTTCCAAACCCCATCTCCCTCCCCCCTACACACACCTAATCCGGAAGTGCCCCTGGGGGTCTGCTGACTACCGGTCACCAACTTGTTGGGCGACCTGGGGTTCCTCAGCTCTGCCCACTTCCACCTCCTCCCCATTCCCAGGGCTCCCCAGCACTTACGGGGGCTCATAGTTGCACACCAGTAATTGAATGTTGGTCTCCTCAACACCCTGGAGCTTCTCACAGAAGTGGGAACCACAGCCAATCCTTTCTGTCTTGGCCCAAACCACCTGAAGGAGGGCAAACCTAGCAGCTTAGCCCCGTACTGGGTAGCACAGCCCCTTCCTGGTGGCCCTGTCTATACCAGCCTTCTATGGCTGGGGAAAGGAAGTACCCTATAGCCTGTAAGATCCAAGTCCCCGAGGACATGCAGCTTCAGGACAAAATTTTTATATAGTTTTTCCTTTTTTTTAGTTCTTCCCCAAAGGAACTTCAGGACAAAACTGAGGAAGGGAGGGAAGGGAGAGTTTGTCCAGAACAGTCTGCTTTCCTCTGCCAACCACACAAACCATTTCACCAGGTCTCTTTCCCTCTCAGATCCTTGTCTCAGCTCCAGGGCTCTGATATATCCTCATGAATTTTTCCTGAGGGCTCTTCCTAGAGGACCTTGCATTTTAAACAAGGGGTTTATCCAAAGGAATGAATCTCAAATGGTAGAATCTTAGATATCAGCAACAAGAAAAGTCCAAGAAAGGGAACAGGGAGCCATTTTGGAAGTGGAACTTTCCCCAAATCACAGGTAAGCTGGGGCCTGCTCTGGCTGTTTCTAGGTGTGGGTCTCCTAGCTGCTAGAATGACTTCTGTCTTAAGTATAAAACTTAAAAAGTCAAAAACCTTCGTGTGCTGCCATGGGGTGAGACCAGCAGCTTCCCCTTGCTATTTCTAGGCCCAGTCTGCTCAGGAATCTCTGCTTAAGTCAGCTGAGGGTCCACCAGGTACCACTGTTGAGCATCTTACAGGCAGAAATGACCCCAGAGTGCATGTGCCCTAAACCCCACAGAAAGCTGGGGTGAAGCAGGTAGGGGAGGGGGTGGCAGGGTCCAGAGGGAAGGGGGCAAGCCCTCACAACTTCCTGGCATGGGTGGATGCTGTTGGGATTTCCTTCCTTAAAGATTAAGAGTAAAAATACCACACAAAAGAGGCATTGAAAAACGGAATTGGTGGATGTGGGTGGGAAGATAATTGGTTTCTTTCTCTTTTAATTGTTTGTCATGTTATGGTTTGTACAACAAATAAGCATTTGGGAGGAGAAGGATTGGAGAACCTGCAACCTCAAGGCCACATGTGGCCCTCCAGATCCCCAAGTGCGGCCCCTCCACTGAATCCTTTATTAAAAGGATTTGTTCTGTAAAACTTGGATTCAGTCAAAAGGCCGCACTCAAGAATCCAGAAGGCCACATGTGGCCCCAAGGCCGCTGGTTCCCCACCAGCAAAAGATGGCTGTGAGCGACAGGAAATGCTGTCAGAAGGCTCCTGGAAACCTTCATTCAGTGACAATTTGCTCTTATTTTACTCATAGTTTTTAAAGGCAAAAGAAAAATTAAACAAAATTGTCTATTTGCTTTATCAGTCCCTGGCAGATCAGAAGCAGCAAATTAGACACCACGATAAACGACAAAAGAGTGACGGTGAGAGAAGAGACAGAAGTTAGGTGGCATCTGCAGCTGGGGCAAACAGCTCTGCACAACTTAGGCCAGGAAGCGGGACTAGTGTCACCTAACTTATGTCTCTTCAGTATCAGAAGGCCAGGAAGGGCGGCCTAGGTTTTCAAAAGATTGTAGAGAACCGACTTCGTCAGAGGCCTAGACAGCACATTAACTGCAGTGGAAAGACAAGGTTTATAAGGGATCTAAGTGCGGCCCGCCTTCCTGAAACCAGGCTGCTGGGGTGGCCGAGGGAGAGGTCGCCCCGCCCCGCCCCGCCATTGCGCATGTGACCCCACCCAACACCAATAGGCCCCGCCCTCCGGGCCTCGCACCTGCGTGTAGTGGCCGCACATCTGGCCCGGGTTGCAGGTGGCGGCGCTGAGGTTGTAGTGCTCGCGCTCCTGGTGCCACTCTTCCATGGCCAGCGGCACGTCCATGCCCTCGTCCGTGATGGCGAACAGGTTCTCGCCGCGCCGCCCGCGCTCCTTGTTGTGGCCCCATATGCACTGCTGTGCGTAGGCCTTGGCGAAGGCTGCCAGCTCGTTGTCCCATCTCTGCAGGACAGGTGGGGGAGGGAGGTGAGGTTGCTTCGGGCTCAGTGGAGGCAGGAGAGGGAGGTGGGATGCCCACAGATTCTGTGGGGATCAGAGCAGAAGGTCGAGGGGGGTCCTAGGGGCTTCTGGAGGATGGAGACTCTCCTCCCCCTGCCCCCCATTCCCCCTTAACTAGTGACTCTTAGCCATGACCTGGAACAGGTCTCTGCTCTGAGTGAGCTTCTGTGGGGAGGTGGGAGGATGCCACTACAGGCCTTGGAGTTGACCAAACTAGGGACCATTCGCCAGCTGTGTCATTTTGGACAGATTGCTTAACCTTTTTTTTTTCTTTTTTTGCTGATACACACACACATAAGTGAGGAGGTTCTAGAAGTTTTAATTTATTTACAAAAAATCCAGTAAAGTGCTTCAAAACTGGAAGTAATTCTACAAGTACATTAACTAAAGATATGTGTAAGAATAAAATTTCACACTATATGAATCCAGTACATTAAACAAAACTTCCCATATTTATCAAAAAGAATAAGGGCTACAATTTATGCCTCAAGTAAAAGAACTTAAAACAAAGAAAAATATAAATTAACCTTAAATTCTTGTGAAGCCTCAAGGAACAGAAAAAGATCTGTGGTACTAAAACATTCCAAATATCTTTGATCACTCAAGCTACTTTAGGACAAATTCTTTGTTATAATCTAATTTTTAAGTCTAAGAAGAGCTGATGCAACTTAAAAACCTTAGTTTTAATTTTTAATTACTTGAACAAGTTGAATGTATCTGCCAGATTTTTCTGATACCTAAGAAGGAAAACACAGAATGCATCCTTTTCTATAAAAACTATATTTTAAATTTTTTCATTTTTCACTAGTTGCCACTGAAAGAGGGAAATTGAAGTTACCCTAAGTGGACTGAACTAGATAAATGATCACTTCATTTGAACTGGTTTGGCTAAGTAGTGTTTGGAGGGCCTCAGAGAAGGGGAAAGTGGGAGGAGGTTTAAAAGTCAAAAAACGACTGTTTTGCCACCCCCACCCCCACTGAAGGCAGAATTCCTTAAAAACCAGCTCTGACTCATCTTGATGGGTAACTTCTGCTGTAAATGAAAATTCTTTGGAAATGGATTGTTGAAAATGTGTTTCCAGAAAGGAAACTCAGTGCATGAAAAATTCCCTTATCCCACCTTTAAAAGTCCAAGATGTCTGTTTAAGAAGGACTGGTCACTGGCCATACCAACCCAGCCTAGGCCTAAGGGAGGCATAGCAGTGCCTGCAACACGGATGGACTTGGGGCACAGGGGAAATGGACTTGGGTGCCCTTGGTAAGCTCTGGCTGCACTCCCGAAGTTAAGGACACCAGCCACAGTGGAATGGAGTCTATTGACATTTGTGTCTCCATTTGAACATTAAGCATTTTCTTAGTTCCTGAAATCCGAACTGACAACCACTCCCTACCCCCAACAGGCCTTCCTGCACAAACACACCCTCCAGAGTCAAACCCAATTAGCTGGGATGACACTGAGACCCCAGCCTCTACACTAACCTGGGTTTGTGGGTTATGAGGGGAAAAGGACGCAAGTGAACACACGCATTTCTGCCTTCAGGAACCCCACCACATCCCCTTACTGCAATCTCTCTCCTCTAGAAATTTCAGGAATTGGGGCAGGGGTTGGGAAAAAATGCACAGCGAGCCCGCCCCTTGCCCGTTGCCACCACCACCTGCCCCCGCAATCTCCCAGAGTCCAGCCTGGGTTTCTGGCACACACCCAGGTCTGGCCCTTGCCCACCGCTGTTCAAAGGCACCTTGTCCGTGGCCTCGGAACAGCAAGTTGCTTAACCTTTCTGAACCTTCATAGGGCACTGGGAAGATTGAGTGGGATGATGTTTGTGACAGTGTTAGTAATAAGTCTTCTATGTAAAAGGTGGGCAGTGATGCCCCTGCCTACCTCCCAGGGCTGCTTGAACTGCTCTGAAAAGCACAAGATGTCCAGTGAGATGGTGAAGGGCCGGGTGTTTTATTCAGCCCATTTCTCTCACCTCTACCATAAATCTGACTTAGAAGCCAGCGCTGTCCTCTCCCCTCTCAGCTGCCACTCTCCCCTTGGGACAGCCCAGCCGCTTGCCTTACGCCCTTCAGGCTTTCCCCCCAAGTGCTATTCCTAGGTGCTCTCAACTCTCGTCAATTGACAGCCCCTTGCCCCAAGAAAATGAAGTGTCTCTATGTGACACTTAATGTCGAGGGCCTTCACTGAGGGGCCTATTTTCGAAGCCTTGGTAACTCAATAGCTATCAGATCCCAATGACAATATTCTCCAGTGGGGCCCTCAGGTGAGATGGTGGGAGGGGGCATTTTAAGTTAGGGGGCCTCTGAGTTTCTGTGTCCCTAGCTGGGAGGACAGGCTGAGTGTGGGTGGGAAGAGGGATTAACAAGGCATCTGACCCAAAGGACTGAGGAGGGAGGCCTGGATCCCATTAAACTTTGTCCTTGGCTTCTCCGGGAAACCGATGGCCTGGCGGCAATCTTGCTCCACCCTCTGGGGGCCTAGCCAGCTGCCAGAGCCAGACAGCCCATAATGCGCCAAGAGCTTGGGTGACCCTGAGGGGAGGGGACTGTGTGGCCACGCCCACTCCCCACCCACTCATGGCTTTCAGAAGCAGCTGCCTGGCGTGGGGATGGGAGCACCTGGCTGGGATAGCCCCACTGCTGTGACCTCAAGTGAGTCCCTTTCCCTCTCTGGACATTTTTGTCCCAAATCACTGGTCTTCGAGGTTCTCTCAACTCTGGCAAAAGTGGGAGATTGGGAGTGGGAGACAGGGTGTTGGGGACCAGGATCAGGGTGTCTAGGTGACCCACGGGGCTCCAGGCTAGACTATAAGCTCCTTCAGGTTAAGGCACTGACGTATCCCCAGCGTCTGGCACAGTGCTGGCACATAGGAGGTGCTCAATAGATATTTGTCAACTATTGATGACTGAGACAGGGCTCTGCTTAAAGCAGTCTGCCCTATAGAGCCTGGCTGTGATTTCCATTCTGACTAGATGCCTGAAGTCCCACCATTAGAGAGTCATTGCTTTGGGTCTTAAGGCTTCTCAGTCAGTCATCCAGAGCCCACCGTGGAGTTGCGAGGGTCACGGCACCCACCCACATTGGCCACGTGGTCACCATCTGGAAGCAAGTCCATTCATTCATTCAACAGTCCTGGGCACTGTGCCAGCCCTGGGGCAACAGCAAGAACTAAGATGCCCAAGTTCACATTGTCATAAAAGTCAGCTAGGCCACCATGTGGCAAATGACACATATGTAACAAGTACTATAGAGGCACCAAAGAGGGCCATTTAGGCCCAGCCTGAGGGAGGAGGGGGAGACACTGAGCTAAGTGTTAAAGATGAGGCATCAGCCAGGTGGAGGGGGAGCGGCATCCTGATCAGAAGATGCGTGAGCATGGAGCTGAGAAACAGCATTTGGCTGGGGAAAGACAAGCTAATCAGGTTACTGAAGAATAAAGGGTGAGCAGGAGAGGAGGCTGGAGAGGTAGGCAGGGGCCAGAACACACAGAGCCTTCTCTTAGGAGCTGGAGCTTTATCCTGAGGCAGTAGGGAGCCAGTGGGAGCCAGGGAAGGATTTTGAGCAGGGTAAGGCCCAAGTGTTGGATCATTCATTCTGATAGCAGAGGCCAGAGGCTGGGGAGCAGGAAGGGGCTCTAGGAGTTCCTGAGTGCAAGAATGAAAGACTGAACCCGGGTTTTGCCAAAGAGAGTTGGGGGTTGAGGGGGCATGAGATTATAGGGTTCAAGGAAGATTGAACCTTCTGGCAGTTAAACTGGTGATGATTAGATGTGGAGGCTGAGCGAGAGGGAAGAATCCATGACAGTCCCCACCTGCCTCACCCTGGATCCCTTCCCTCCTTTGTGTTAATCAGACACTTATTGAACACTTACTGTGTGCCAGGCACTGTAATAAGTGTTTTACACATATTCACTCATGTAATCCTACAACCACCAAAGCTACAAGGGAGTTGTTCCCTTGTTATCATCCCCATTTTACAGATGAGGAGACTGAGGCACAGAGAGGTTAAGTAACTTGGCCAAGATCACATAGCTAATAAGCCAAGATTTGAACCAGGCCATCTGTCTCCAGAGTCTCTGCACTTATCACTACTGAGGTTGAACCTGAGTCCTGTCCCAAATTTATCCAGCATCCTAGCCCAGCCTTATCTCCACCTCCTTCTCATATCACCTCCCATTAGGCAGCAGCATATCCCTCGATATCCAAAATTCTTCCTAGTAAGTTGTCTTAGCCCAAGATGCAGCCCTGTCCATGAAGCAGCTCCCAGCCTGTATAGCCCCCAGTCTCAGCAGCAAGACTGTAGGGCATCAGGCATCTACAGATGGGGCAACTGAGGCCCAACTGTGTGTCCTAGGCCTCAGTCAGGAGCTGTTGGCAGAGCTGCATCTGGGGCTCCTGATTTGTTGTCCACATTTCCTTGCTGCCAAAGCTAACAGGGCCATGAATAGTGGTGCTGGGAGTGTGTGCAGAGCCCTACCTAGGTTTTTCCCTTCTCACATGTCATCCTGTCTGACACTCAGGGCAGGGATGCCAGTCCCATGTTTCCATCAGGAAACAGAGGGAGGACTTTGAAGGGAAGGGGGCCTGCCCAGAGTTACTTAGCCAGATCAGATAGAGCTGAGGCTAGAATTTAGGTCTCAGCCCCAGGCTTGCTGCTGCGTTCCCCAGGTGCAACTTTGCTCTCAGCACACTTCCCACCAACCTCCCAGGCCGCCTGAGAGGGTGGCTGGAGGAGATAGACTAGTTCAGTCCTCAGGAAGGGCAGGAAAGTGGTGAATTGCTCACCTGATCTCCTTTAATCCTCAGTGTAGACATCCTACCCCTAACCATGCCATCAAATAACTCTCCCTCCCTGACAGAAGTAACCAACCCCAAATCTGCCTTCTGTCATCTGTACGCATGTGTGTGTATGTTTACTACATCTGCGTGCTTCTCTCACCAACATATAACAGTATTTTACGTTTTCAAACTTCATGTAAAGATACTCTACTGTGTATATTTTTTTGAGATTTCATTCCCCCCTTCAATATTATATGTGTGAGGTTCAATCCATGCTGATATATATGTAGCTGTAATTATGACCTCATTTTACAGATGAGAAACAGGATCAGCAAGGTGACAGGACTTGCCCCAAATCACAGGTCTTGTAGGTGACCGAGACAGAATTTGAACTGTGCCATCCAGAGCCTTCTCTGCTTCTGGATCCTGCTCTCACCCCACCTCCTTGGTACCTGCTTCTTACTCCAGGTGCTCTGACCCATCACCTCCTTGGAAGGCATCTGAAAGACTGTTTTCACAAAGGTGTTAAAAACTTCCCATGTTCCCCCTCCCAGGGCACATGCATTTTAGGAAGTGCTGGAGAAGGATCATTGGAGTGGGAAGCTGGGATTTCCAGGTCTGGCTCTACTAGCTGTGTGACCGCAAGCAAGTCCCTCTGAGCCTCAGTTTCCTCATCTGTATAATGGGGCTGCTTATAGGGTCCTGTGAATTATATAATGCCAGGGACTCAGGGACTCTGGCACTGACCAGAGAGATGAGTCTCTGAGATTCTGAAACAGTTTCAGCATGGGAGAGCGGAGGAGTTGTGGGGGAGTGGAGTTGGGAGAGGGACTGGTGGCAGGCCCTGCCCAGCACCCCTTCAATCCCAGCAGAAGCGGGCCCCAGCCACACTCACCATTTGCAGCATGTCTGAGGCCGGTGGGGACACCTGGGAACGATAGAGGTTGTGCAGCTCTACCATCACATGTTTCTCATCATCCTTGAGGGCTCCAGCAGGGCCTGTGGTGGCTACCAGCAGTAGCAGCGGCAGCAGCAGAAGCACCAGGAAACTGCAGGAGCTGTGCATGGTGGCCAGCCCTCTCTGCTTCTCTTGTCCAGGGGTCTGGCAGCTGGATTTAAAGTCCTTCCCACACAAGCACCACCCTGGCTGGGGTGGGGCGGTAGGGGCTGTGTCTGAAGGCCCAGCCCGGCTCACACAATGTCTCAGGGAGGGCTGGGTGCCTTGGGTGCAGACCAGAGTTGAGTCCACTCCCCTTGGAGTCCTTGGCAAAAGCCTCCTTTCTCTCAGTAACAGGGGCTCAGGCCAAGAGCTGTGTGAGTTCCACAGACCCTGCTGAGTTGTGGACAGATCCTTAATGGGCAAAATCACAGTAAACTCTGCAGAGTTATGTCTAGTTGCACCCAGATCACGCCCAGTGGGTGTTGAGGACAGATAAGAGGAAGGAAACCACATAGACTCTAATCACAGAGGATTGGGCAAGATGAGGAAGCTGTAAGTGGCTTTTAGAAGGTGAGAGGAAGATGAGATGTATTTGGTAAGAGATTGGGCCAACCTAAGTCTGGTTGTCCCTTCCTATTTGTGTTTGAGTTGTTCTCAGCTGAACAAATCATTGACAATAATAGTACCTACCTCATAGGGCTGGAGGGAAGATTAAATGAGATATAATGTATATAAGCACCTAGTACAGTATCCGGCACATAGTAGCCTCTCAGTAACAGTAGACAACCACTCATGTGGCCTGGACCTTGGCTGGCTCCCAGCCCCATGGGGAGGCACAGTCCTTGTTTATGGGAGGAGGGGCTGAGGTATTTCCCACTCTAGCTATATTCTGGAATAGGGTTTTTCACTATGGACAAAATTTTGGCTTCCCCGTGCCCTCTCTGAATGCATGAGCTTGACGTACTTATTTGGAAGTGGAATGGTGGGACCCCTCCTGCCCTGTGTATGCACAAATATAATGTGTCTGTTTTTGAAATTGAGAAAGCAGAAGAGCAGAAGGGTGAGTGAGCTGATGGATGTAGTAGCAACTATGAGGGGAAGGTACTGGAAGGGAAATAGGCTCAGTAGCTAAACATTTGCATTATAATGGCCAGGACCAAGGCCTTGGCCTTTATGAAGCAGGAGGCTGGAACCAGTACTCTCGAGTACAGCTGGGATCCTTGAAGCCTGCACCCTCAATGAATGGGGAGCTAGAAAAAGCCTACCCACTGGCTTTGGAAGAAGGCAAGAAAACCCATACCTGACCAGGTCTCTAGGTAAAAATAAAAACAAAACCAAGTTGGATTCCACAAAAAAACTATTAGAACTAAAAAACTCAGCAAAGTTGCAGGTTACAAAGTCAACACACCGAAGTCAGTTGTTTCTATATACTAATCATGAATAATCCCAAAAGGAACTTAAGAAAACTATTCCATTTACAATAGCAACAAAAAAATATAAAATTCTTAGCAATAAACTTAACCAAGGAGGCAAAAGACTTGTACACTGAAAACTACAAAATATTGCTGAAATTAAAGACACAACTAAATGGAAAGACATCCCATATTCATGGATTGGAAAACTTGATATTGTTAAGGAGTTGATATTGCCCAAAGCTCTCTACAGATTCAATGTAATCCTGTTACCAAAAGCTCCGCACTTGTCCTCAGGGCCACATCAGAAGAACAAGAACAAGTGGTTTGAGGAGAAGGAAAAAGAAGTTTATTACTTTGCTGGCAAAGGAGGAAAATGGCAGACTTTCATCTCAAAATCCAAATTCCTGTACATAAGCAGAAAGACAGAGCTTTTAAAGGGAGGGCCCTCAATTCTAGGCTATTGTTGTTAATGATTCTAATCATCCCATCTCTGCTGAAGACAAAGCCTGTGACCTTCGCCCACCTGGGAAGCCTACCCAGACCTCAGCCAGGCCTGGGATGGAGCTATCTCCTGTAACACAAAGAACAAAAGACATTCCCCTGCCCCTCCTGACCACCTGCCCAAAGCAGGGATTGCAGGCCTCAGTTCCCAAAAAGAGTGGGGGAAGTTTTAAAGAGGCAGAAAGCATCTTTTGCTGTTCTTTTTTTTCCCAGGCCATTCCCTCTGTTATAATCCCGATTGAAATCCCAATGATAACTTTTTCTAGAAACAGAAAAGTCCATCCTAAAATTCATATGGAATCCCAAGGGACTCCAAATAGTCAAAACAATCTTGAAAAAGAACAAAATTGGAAGTCTCACACTTTCCGATTCCAAAACTTAACCACAAAGCTGCAGTAATTAAAATAGTATGGCACTGGTATAAAGACAGACATTTAGACTAATAGAATTGAATAGAGAGCCCAGAAATAAACCCTTACATATATGGTCAAATGATTTTAGACAAGGGTACCGGAACCATTCAATCTGGGAAAGGACAATCTTTTCAACAAGACTGGGAAAACTGGATATCCACATGCAAAAGAATGAAGTTGGACCCTTACTTTATACCATATCTACATGGCTTTTTCACTAAGCATAAACACACTTGAGATCTATCTAGGTTGTTGCATGTATCAAATAGCTCACTCTTTTATGTTACTAAATAGTATTCCATGGTGCAGATGTGCCACAGTTGTTTAAGCATTCACTGGTTGAAAGACATTTGTGGTTACTATGAATAAAGCTGCTATGAACATTTGTGTGCAGATTTTTGTGTGAACATAAGTCTTCATTTCTCTGAGACAAATGCCCAAGAATGCAATCACTGGGTCATATGGTAAGTGCATATTTAGTTTTATAAAAACTGCCAAACTATTTTCCAGCTGCAATGTATGAGAGATCTAGTTCCTCCACATCCTTGCCAGCATTTGTTGTTATCTCTGTTTTTTATTTTAGTCATTACTGTGGGTTGAATTATTTTTCCCAAAAAGATATGTCCAAGTCCTAAATCCCAGTACATGTCAATGTGACTTTGTTTGGAAATAGGGTCTTTGCAGATGTAATCAAGTTAAGGTGACATCATACTGCTTTAGTGTGGGCCCTAAATCCAACAACTAGTGTCCCTATAAGAAGGCCACGTGAAGACACAGAGACACACAGGGAAGAAGGACATGTGACAACCGAGGCAGAGATGGGAGTGATACAGATGCAAGCCAAGGAACACCAAGGATTGCTAGCAGCCTCAAGAAGCTGGAAGAGATAAGGAAGCATTCTTCCCTAGAACCTTCGGAAGATCATGGCCCTGCTGACACCTTGATTTCAGACCTCTGGCCTCCAGAACTGTGAAAGAATAAATCTCTATTGCTCTAAGCCACCCAGTTTGTGATAATTTGTTATGCCAGCCCTAGCAAACTGAAACAGCCATTCTCACAGGTGTGAAGTAATATCTCATTATGGTTTTAATTTGCATTTTCTTAATGGATAATGACATTGAATATCTTTTCATGTGCTTGTTTGCCATGATATATTTATCCATATATCCTCTTTGGAGGAGCATCTGTTCATGTCTTTTGTCCACTTCTAATTGTATTTTTTCTGTTGAGTTTTGAGAGTTCTTTACATATTTTAGATATAAGTCCTTTGATGGATATGTGTTTAATCATTTATTTTTATGGTATTTTACAAAAGTTTCCATTTGGGATGGACTGGAAATTTTACAAAAACAACTGGTCACTCACACTGCTGGTTTGAGAAACACAGTCTTAGCATCTTTTCTTTTTCACTAATGAAATAATAGCACATGCACAATGTTGGGTCTTGACTTTTTTTTCCCCAGGCAAATTATCATAAATAATTTCTCCAACTTGCTTCATATATTTATAACCACCACTTTCAATGTTTGCAAACCTTCCATAGAGTAGTTGTGCTGTAATTTACTCAGCCAATTCCTGTTAGACATTAGTTTTCCACCCATTTCGGGGTCTCGTAGACAACTCTGAATCCCTCACCTTGGGGCACAATGCTTTTTCTTACATTTTGGATATAATTTTCTTAGTTCCCGTTCTCACCATTGTAGTTCACTTTGCTCCTTTATTAGAATTTAGGCCTCAAGGTCAGGCCAGATTGCTGGTTGGCCACATTCTGTGCTCTCATGGAAACCAAAGGTCACTAGCACTGAATCTAAACCACCCGAGCAACCTTGCCTTCCCAGTCCCAGACACTTGACGGCACAATAGCGGAGTCACTAAGAAATTTTACTTTTGTATTATCACAGTGAACTCTAAACCAAGGGTAGCAGTCAGTGGGAAAAACACAGAAATCATTTTAAAGGACAGACAAATCCCTCAGATAGCAGCAGAGAACAATGCCTAAGGTGCATGGACGGAAGCCAGTCTGCACAAAATGCTGAAAATAGGTGGTTCTGATCCAGGAGGTCATAGAGAAGAAAATGCCAGCCTCTAGTTCTCACACCCATTCAACTAGAGCCTCTTCCCCTGCCTGCCAGTTTGGAGTCTAAAGTAACCCTATCTTGGATGCTAGCTAGTCGGCTGTGTTGACTTCTGATTAACCAAGTTCTGGAATGCCTCTAAAATTTCCAGTTTATCTATTGTTGCTTGTATAAGAGCACGTAGTTACCACAAATCCTGCCCTTAAGCAAATTCCTACACATTCCCTCTGAAGCACATATACCCTTTGCCTATAGTATATAAGCCCTGGGTATGGGGGTAACAGTGCAGCGATCTACCTGTCTTGCAGCCACCAAGGACCACGCTTCTGCCCCTAAGTTCCCCAATAAAACACGCCATACTGACAGACTGGATTTGTCTGCCTTGTTCTTTGGTTTCTTGGCTCCTTCTGTGTTTGGGGGTCGCTTTGCATATCTGGCCCCTTCACGATACACCAGGGCTGCCCCCTCAGCCAAAACTGCTCTCCTGGGTTTTCAGACCTGTGTTTCTGAGGCAGCTGCACCCACCCTGTCTCCTTTCCTTTCCCCTGTCTCCTGAATCGCAGTGTTGCCTTCGTGCGGTCTCTCTGCTCTTGCTTCTCTGCTCTTCTCTTCAGCCCGGGCTTTGTTTGAGACAAGCTCCGGTGCAAGGTGTGCAGCTTGTCATGGACAACCACCCGGGCAGGTCTGACCTTCTCCAAAGCTCCTTCTGCCCGGCCTCGTTGGGGAGTAATAATGATGGGGGCGATTGGGGAATGGCCCCACCCAAAGTCATTGCTGTCATTGTGGGACTTACCTCCGGGGGTCTCAAGGAGACTAACTAGAAGCATCTTTTGTTCCCCCACAATGCCTTGCACATTCCAGGTTGTGGAGTTGCTCCCTGCCTTTGCCTTTCTGTATTCCGAGCTGCATCTTTGCCTCCCTTGCCCCATCACCCTGACCACCCCTCAACACCTCCTTCCTGTCAGCCCCACCTCCAACTGGAGGCAATACCTGTTCATGGAAACGACAGAAGCCCCTTCCAAGTTTTTTATCCCTGAAGCAGTTGCAAGGACCCCTCTCCACACAGTCTCCCTAAGATGGTGGTGTGTGCTGGGGGTGTCCTGGGGAAGGGAGCCATTATGGAAGGGGCCTGGGTCCTACAATCCACGAGGACACATGCCTCACTTGGCTGGACACCTGTAGGGTCAGTACCTCAGAGACACCCTGGGAAGCCCACCTTCTCTGTATGGTGAATTGGTTTTGTGTTTTGGGTCTTGTCCTCCCAGCTAGAAGAAAAATTCCTCAGGACATGGCCCAGGTCTTTTTCCTCTTGGGCTTCTCAAAAAGAAGGGAAGATGGGCATCACATAGGCTGTGCGCAGTAGCTCCCACCTGTAATCCCAGCACCTTGGGAGGCCAAGGTGGGAGGATCACTTGAGGCCAGGAGTTCAAGTCCAGTCTGGGCAATGTTGTGAGACCCTGTCTCCACAAAAAAATTAGCTGGGCATGGTGGCACATGCCTGTAGTCCCAGCTGCTCGGGAGGCTGAGGCAGAAGGATCACCTGAGCCCAGGAGTTTGAGGTAACAGTGAGCTATGATGACACCATTGCACTTCAGCCTGGGTGACAGAGTGAGACCCTGTCTCTAAAAAAATAAAAAATAAAGATGGGCATCACAGAAGCCTGGGGTGAGAAGCCTTTCCCTAACAGGCAAATAGAGCAATTTAATTTGGTTTACTTTTTTCCAATTAAAAGAAAAGAAATTCAAATGGTTTGACTCATTTAAAAATAAGAATGGTGGGCTTAAAACTTGACTCAATCTATAAGACTAATATGCTTCCCTTTCCCGCTGTGGTCAGGGGAGGAGAGGAGGTAGAGGAGACGGGCCAGGAGAGAGGAGGAGTCAGACAGGGAGGCGCAGACTGAGAGGCTGGCGAATAGGAGACAGACAAAAGGACAGGGAGGCAGGCTGGGCCAGAGGAAGGGAGAGAGGGCAGGTCAAGGGAGTTCAGGGAGGAATCAAGTCAGACCCATCCAGGCTGTAATCCTGACTGTTACTCCCTAGCTGGGCAAACAATTTCCCCCTCTAACCCCACTTTGTTCATTTGTAAAATCAGAGAATTGCTGAGGTGATTCAATAAAATGAATGGCAAACAGCCCCTGATAAATTGGAGCTGTTTTGAATAGGTGGAAAGAGGCAGGAAGTTTGCAGAAAGGAATCCAACATGCTCCTGATCTGGGGTTCATGGTATCTGGAATAGAGATGTCTGATGGGCTCCGGGGACAGGACATCACCCCATGCTAGGGCCACAAGGGACTGCCCCAAAGAGGAGGGCAATCATAACTAGGTCCAGGCTCTTCGCAGCCCAGGGGAGGCAGAGGCTCCCTCTCTGCACTGAAATGCCAAATCAGCCAATGCCCAAGGCCTTGGGCGAGGAGCCCCTTTGTCTCACCAGTGCTGGGTACCTGACCCAGACCTCCAGGGACTCTCGAGCTGCTGGGTTGCTGGCTTCCTGCCTGGTGCAAACAAATTCCTGACCCAGCACAGCTGTCCCAGGCCTCAGTGGGACTCTAATAGGACAAAGTGATCAGCTTCCCTCTTCCAAGGAGTGTGCAGCTGGACTTGGTTCTGGAGCTGGGGTGGGGGAGACTGTGGGAAGGGGCAGGTGGTCAGAATGGGGGGGCTATGGCTAGGCAAGCAGGAGGGACATGGGAGAGGTGTATGTGATTGGCAGGAGGCCAGCCTGTGCAGTTGTTTGTGACTGACCTGTGTCATAGCTGTCTAGAGGCCAGGTAACCATGGTGTTATGGGTTGAATGTATCCCCCAAAAGTTCATATATTGGAAACTGGGTCCCTAAAATGCAGCAGTGTTGAGAGGTAGGACCTTTGGGAGGTGATTGGGTCATGAGGGCTCTGCCCTTATGAATGAATTGATCCATTCATAGATTAATGTATTTTTTTTTTTGAGACAGAGTCTCACTCAGTCACCCAGGCTGAAGTACAATGGCCTCATCTTAGCTCACTGTGACCTCGAATTCTTGGGCTCAAGAGATCCTCCTGCCTCAGCCTCCCTAGTAGCTGATTCTACAGGCATGTACCACCATGCCCAAATAATCTTAAAAAATTTTTTGCAAAGACAAGGTCTTGCTGTGTTGCCCAGGCTGGTCTTGAACTCCTGGCCTCAAACAATCCTCCCACCTTGATCTCCCAAAGTGCTGGGATTACAGGTGTGAGCCACCGCACCCAGCCAGATTTATGGTTTAATGGGTTAATGGGTTATCACAGGACTGGATTAGTTATTACAAGACTGGGTATATAATAAAAAGCCAGTTTGGCATGCTCTGGCCCTGTGCCTTGTGATACTTTGTGCCACCTTGGGACTCTGCAGAGAGTCCCCATCAGCAAGAAGGCTCTCACCAGATGCAGCCTCTTGACCTTGAATTTCCCACCCTCAGAACTGTAAGAAATAAATTTCTTTATAAATTTCTTTATAAATTGCCCTGTCTCAAGTATTCAGCAATAGCAACAGAAATCAGACAAAGACACATGGCAATGGGGACCAGAGTGTCCATGAGGACCCAGGATGGTGACTGTGACATGGGAGCAGCTGAATGGCACTCCTGGGACGATGAGGATGCCAGGACAGGAAAGGGTCAGATTCTCCACAGAGCCTCCTTCCACCAGCCTCCCAGGCAAGAAACTCAAGCCATTTTGGTTTCCTGCCTGTCCTATGCTCAGTGTACATCACAGTGTCCCTCATATCCAGCCCATCTTTAAAAATGTTTTTATTATGAACTACTTCGGGCATATAAAAGTAGAGATAGTAATATAAAGAGCATCCACGTACCCATATCTGGCTTAGGAGATAAAACACTGAAGCTCCCCGCATCCTCTCTCTGATCTCAAAACACATTCACCTTTCCATATGTAAGCACTGTCCAAATTTGTTGTTTGACATTTGCATGATTTCCACTGCACTTTTACTAGACATTCCATATCCATACACAATATGTAGTATTGTTTTCCATGTCTTAAAATATCTGCACTGTCCAATAGAACTCTCTTGTGATGGTGGAAATGTTCTATATCTGAACACTATACTGTGCAATACAGTAGCCACTGACGGCATGCGGCCTCTGAGCACTGGAAATGTGGCTAGTGTGACTGACGAACTGTATTTTTACTTTTAGTTAAGGTTAAATAGCCACATGTGGCTAGTGTCTACCACATTGAATAGCACAGCCTAGATCCTTCTAAATCTTGTTTTCTCTTCTTTTTTTCTTTTTTGAGATTTGTTGACATCAAGGTATGGAGATCTATACTGCTCATTTTCCCTGCTGTACAAAATTCCATTGCATGAATATACGGTCATCTGTGTATCTATTTTCCTATTGATGGACATTAAGGCTTTCCATTTTTTTTAAATTTAGTAATACAAATGATTCTACAGCAATCCTTCTTGTATGTATCTCCATGTGTCTCTCCTAAATTCTTCATTTCCAGTGCCCACTGTGGTGGACAGTCCCCTGACCCCAAGGCTGGGTTCCTTGGTATCCTCCTAGGTGCCTGCCTGACCCTGGTCTCTTCCCCTCCACATACCCACTCCTCTCCTGGCATTGGTCAGCCCACCCAGCCAGGCCGATGACTCCAACGCCACTTTCACCCTGTGTCCTTCCTTCTCAGGAACCCAGAATGACCCCCATTGCCTATTGCATCTGATCTCAGCTCCTCACTTAGCCCCAGGCCCCCACAATCTGGCCCTACCCTAGGACTCCCTGTGTTTTCCACCATCCTCCATCACATTGTTCCTACATCTATGCCTTCATCTTCAATGTAAGGCACCCACCAGCCATCCCCTCATTCTGGAATGTTTCCTCTTCCTGCCCCTCCTCCACGTACTTAAATCCATGAAGATCCTTAGGGCCTAGCCCAGGCCTGGCCTTCTCCAGGGTAGCTTTTCATTCTGCAGCACTCATTCCGGAAACACTCATGAAAAGCCTAAGTCTGGCCCTGGCTTGGTGCTAGGCCAATGGCAGGAGCAGGATGGCCACGGTGTCCACACCATGGAGCTTGCAGCCTGGCTTTCGGCAGTGACTCCAGTCCACCCCAGTTCCCAGCTCTCTGCATTTCCTTTGCAGCTCAGCATGGACAAAGCTTTAGAATCCAGAGAGGTATGTGGTAAGGTCAGGGGAGTGATGGGCTGCGGATGGCTGGCTTCCAGGTGTCCTAAAAAGGGACCTCCAGGGGGACAATCAACCCTGGTGCAGGCCTGGCCCTGGCTTCATAGGATCCCGCCCTTCATAGGATCCCCACCTGAGAGGCCCAAAGGCGCATGCTCCTCTTGGCACCTCACAAGAGACTGACTCACATAAACAGGAATGTCAGTGTGTAGGTTTACACTTCTCTCCTGGAGACACACCATGTGGGAAGCTAACTGCTATGATCTGAATGTTGTATGCTTCCAGAATTTGTTCTGGTTCAGGTTCAGGTTCTCTCTGAGGCCTGAGTATGGGGTTGGGGCTGTACATCCTTGCAATTTTGTCCTCAGCCAGGAAGGGACTTGTGTTGGTGGAAGAAGAATATGGCTGCCTCTACTCGCGTGAGCTGCCTCAGGGGAGCAGAGGCCCCCAGAGAACACTGAGGGGCCCAGCCCCTAGAAGGAAGTAGGCCTGGGTTCAACTGGAGAGAATGAGCTTTGTCCTCATCCCTCAAACCCAGGCCAGACAGGAAAGCATTCAATACTGGGACTCGGCAAGGAGAATGAGAGTTGAGCTTGGAGAGGAGCTGTGAGGAGACTGGGACATCATTTGGGTGATTTTTACAGACGGTTCAGGATGGAACTGGGCTTAGGGGAGCCCAAGAGAGAACCACCATGGAGGAGGCAGGTAGCAGACAGATGGTATTTCCACAAACGTCAGAGCACTGAGTGGATTCTACTCTGGATCAAGCCACTGGCTCTAGGCCTCAGCTTCCTCACCTATTCATAAAAACGGAGGGGGTGGTTAGAGAGTCTTTTGGGTCTGGTCCAGCTCTGCCATTGGTGCTGTCCAGGATGGCTCTAGAGGATGGAGTAGGCCTGTCCACAGAGGAAGGCAGAAGCAAACCCTGGGAGGGGAGGCAGGCTGATGACAAGAGAGAAGGGGACGACAGCCACACATCAAGTCCCTGCTCTGTGCTGGGGCAGAGCTGGGCACTTCACCCAGTTCCCCAGGTATCTCTTTGCTGACCCCTGAAGATGGTGTTGGCCGTGCTGGTTTATGGATGAGGAAACCAAGGACCAGAGGGGTTGGCAGAACTCTCCACAGTCACTCTCCTAGTAAGCCAGACCTGGGATCTGCACTGAGGCCTCTGGTCCCCAAGTTCCCAGCCCCCCACGTTGGTAGGCGGGCTCCTGAGGGGCAAGGTGGCCCTGTGTGTGGGCACGTGCCTGAGTGGCTGGAAAGGAAGGGATTATTGAGTTTTCTTTTAGATTAATGTTGTATTTCTTACATTTACTAGGTTTTTGCTAACTTGGTTTTCAGTATTTTTTCTTAGTGGGGGTAAAAAATAAGGTTTTTTAAAAGAAGAAAGATGGAAAATTGTAGGCAGTTAAGAAAATACTAGGTCCTGATTAGGATAGAGTGAGGAAAGGGAAAGTTGACTAGAGGTCAGGAAGGAAAGGAGAAAGTTCCTCAGTTGTTTACCTGCTGAGGAGACGTCTCAGTTACAAAAGAGCAAAGATAGTGGTTTTATGGCAAGTACTAAAAGGGTTGTGTAAATCAATATATTTTAAATATGATAAAATGTTAACATTTGTTAAATCTGAGTGGTGTGTACAGATACTGTTAGAATTGTGAATGTATCCAGATTATGCAGGAATCATGGCCGGGCATGGTGGTTCATGCCTGTAATCACGGTACTTTGGGAAGCTGAGGCAGGAGGGTCACCTTCAGTCTGAGCAACATAGAGAGACCCCATCTCTAAAAAAAAAAAAAAAAAAATTGGCCAGGGGTGGTGGTGCGTGCCTATAGTCCCAGATTCTCAAAGGCTGAGGTAGGAGGATCTCTCGAGCCCAGGAGTTCGAGGTTACAGTGAGCTATGATCGTGCCACTGCACTTCAGCCTGGGTGACAGAGCAAGACTCCATCTCTAAATAATAATAATAAAAATAAATAAAAGAAATGGTATGGTAGATACACAAACATATGAAAGAAAAAAATGAAAGAAAGGAACATGCATGTGATGGATGCAAACCAAGTCTAGAAGAAAATGTAATCCAAGGAACAGAAAAAAAATTCCCTGTAGTATTCTGAGCTATAGAAAAATTTAATGACAATATGAATTCAAGAAAGCAAGCACTAGAAGATGAAACAGAATGAAATGAAATGGAAACAAACTGAGGGCACTTTTATAAAACTAATACGTGAGAAATAGCAAGAAACTGAACAGATATGGCTGAAAAGCAAATCGATATATAGTCGTACCTCGGCATCCAAGGGGATTGGTTCCAGGATCCTTCGCAGATACCAAAATCCAAGCGTGAGCAGACCGAAGTCTCGCAGTCAGCCCTACAGAACCTGGGTATACTAAAAGTTAGCCCTCTGTATCTGCAGGTTTTGCATCCCGCTAATACTGTATTTTTGAGCTGCGCTTGGTTGTGGCTGTGGAACCCATGGATACGGAGGGCCAACTATATTTGTTGAAAAAAAAATCCGCATTTAAGTGGACCTATGCAGTTCAAACCCGTGTTGCCCAAGAGTCAACTGTAGAGGGAAGGCCTGAGATAATCATGGTGAATGAGGAGAAAAAACACAAGTATTTAAAAAAGACAATAGCTATAAAAGATCAAGACAACAAAACCAAAGAATAACTATGGAATAACCCAACACATGAAAAAGAAAAAGTATTCAAAAAGAAAATATAAAACATCTTCCCTAGAATGAAGAAAGGAATTACAACTCTAAAAAGCACACTTTATTCCAGGAAAAACTGATAAAGACTAAGAAAGACAGAGTTCTTCAGGCATATAAATTAAAAAGAAAGAAAAGGCAAAGGTAATGCCTTTAAAGGGGAATCTTTGGCCTCAGTCTTGTCCCTACCGATGGTCTATGCCAGATGATGACAGAGAAGTGTCTCCAAATTCTGAGCAAAAGAAAGTGTGATGCAAGAATATTCTACTCAGCCAAGGTGTATTCAAGTACAAAGACCACAGAAAGATTCTCAAATACAGAATCTTGAGCATTCACGAGCCATCCTGGAATCATACTTAATGATGCAATTCAGCCAATTAAGAGTTTAAAAACAACTCAGGAATGGCAAAAGTGCTGGTGGTGAGCCACAGAATGAGTCTAAGTATAAAAAGAAGGCTAACTAACTGCGAGAATCAGGGTTTCAGAGCAGAAGGAAATGCTTGGACGTTGACAGTATCAGTACAGAGATAACTAACACAAATTAAAGTGGGAGAAAGAGTAAGCTATTTCCTTATCCTCAGAGCCTTGAACCATGTCATCTAAAAAGGAAACCTTATTAAGAACAATTCTCATTTCTTAATGTTTTTCATAATCTTAACTTCAGAGAGATCTTTTAGGAACTAATTTTTTTGGGGGGGAAGAAACACCTACTCAGTTTCTTTTTCTTCTGTTAGATTCATGTAAAATTAGACTTAGAACTTTTATTTTTCAAATAGCACTACTGATCCCAGTTTAATAAAAGCATTTCTATCTAGTCTTCCTGTTAGAAATATCCTAGAGATGCCTAGAACGCTGTTCACCTAGTATTAATAGTTATCCTTGGGTGAAATTTTCATAAGATCACCCAAACTGTCTTCAGTCTTTGTAAGAATGTATCATTTTTACAAAAATAATAAAGTCATTATTCTGCAAAAATAAGATTGATGAAATATCTGTCTTCAGCATGGTGTCCAGAAGCTTCTCAGTTTGATTTACTGAAGAAGCCTAAAGGACATGTGTCATGTTGGAGGAATGTGCAATAATAAAATGGAATTCAAACTAAGCAAAAAAGGACATACTGACATTCAAAAATGTTATCATGGGATAGGAATTATAACTTCTAATTAAAATGGCCTCAGTGCAACTTCATCTATAGACTCAGTGCAATCCCAATCAAAATCCCAGCAAGTTATTTTGTGGATATTGACAAACTGATTTTAAAGTTTATATGGAGAGGCAAAAGACCTAGAATATCCAACTCAATATTAAAGAAGTCTTGACACTGCCCAACTTCAAGACTTACTACATATAAAACTATTAGTAATCAAGACTGAATGATATTGACAGAAGAATAAACAAAGATGAAGAGAACACAACAGAGAGGCCAGAAACAGACCCACATAAATACAGTCAACTGATATTTGACAAAGGAGCAAAGATAGTCTTTTTAACACTGATGCTAGAACTGGACATTGACATGCAAAAAAATGAATCTAGACATAGGCCTTATACCCTTCACAAAAATTAACTCAGAATGGACCTAAATGTAAATGTAAAAGGTAAAACTATAAAACTCCTAGAAGATAACATAGGAGAAAACCTAGATGACCTTGGGTATGGAGATGACTTTTTAGATACAATATCAAAGATATGATCCAAGAAAAAACCAATTGATAAGCTGGACTTCATTAAAATTAAAAACTTCAGCTCTGCATAAGACAATGTCAAGAGAAGGGGAAGACAAACCACAGCCTGGGAGAAAATATTTGCAAAAGACACATTTGATAAAGGATGTTATGCAAAATATACAAAGAACTCTTAAAACTCAGTAAGAAAACAAACAACCCAATTAAAAAATGGGCAAAAGACCTGAACAGATACCTCACTGAAGAAGATATACAGATGGCAAATAAGATGTTCAACGTCATGTCATTAGGGAATTGCAAATTAAAACAACAAGATATCACTACACACCTGTTAGAATGGCCAAAATCCAAAACACTGACACCACCAAATGCTGGCAAGGATATGGAGCAACAGGAACTCTCATTCATTGCTGGTGGGATTGCAAAATGTTCCAGCCACTGTGGAAGATAATTCAATAGTTTTATACAAAACTAAACACACTCTTACCATATGCTCCAATAATTGTACTCCTTGGCATTTACCCAAATTAATTGAAAACTTATGTCCACACAAAAACCTGCACATGGATATTTTTAGCAACTTTATTTATAATTGCCAAAACTTGGAAACAACCAAGATGTCCTTCAGTAGATGAATGGATAAATTCTGGTACATCCAGACAATGGAATATTATTCAGCACTATAAAGAAATGAACTATTGAGCCATGATAAGGCATGGAGGAAATTTACATGCTTATTACTAAGTGAAAGAAGCCAGTCTGAAAAGGTTACATACTATATGATTCCAACTATATGACATTCTGGAAAAGGCAAACCTATGGAGATAGTAAAAAGATCAGTAGTTGCCAGGGTTGGTAGGAGAAAGGGATGAATAGGTAGAACACAGAGGATTTTTAGGGCAAACTACTCTGTATGATACTATAATGACAGACACACATTTTTATACATTTGTCCAAATCCATAGAATGTACAATACCAAGAGTGAAGTGAACCTAATATAGACTTTGGGTGATAATGACGTGCCAATGTAGGTTCATCGGCTGTAACAAATGCACCACTCTGGTGTAGGATGTGGACAGTGGGGAGGCTATGTATGTGTGGACAGAGGGTATGTGGGAACTCACTGTACTTTTCACTCAATTTTGCTGTGAACATAAAACTGCTCTAAAAACTAAAACTTATTAAAACAAACAAAAGCCCCAGCCTGGACGTTTCCAGGAATTAAGACGGTCCAGCAGAAGTGGGGCACAACAGATGAGGAGGGGAAGCAAAGGTGAGGAGCGGAATTAGGCTGGAGAGGAGGCCGGGACTCCTCCTCCTGTGGGAAATGGAGCGTCACTGAGGAGCAAGGCAATGAGGTGACCGGCCTTGTGCTTTAGGAAGATCATTGTGGCAGCCACATGGATGGCAAATTGGGATGGGGGAATGTACGAGAAAAATGAGAAACAAATTAGGTGATTATTGGCAGAGTGAAACAGCAAGGTCCTAAACTGAGACAGCAGCAATGGGGCTGGACACACAATAAAGAGGCAGAATTCTCCAGAGCTTGGTCTTGATTAGAAGTAGAGACAGAGAAAACAGAGGAACCCCTGAGGCTGCCACGGTTGTTTTGGACATGGTGAATTAGAGGTGCTTTAGAGTCAGTGATGACTTCCCGACACGTGGATGTACAGGGCCGGTGCTCAGCTGAGAGGTGTGGGCAGGGCACGCAGACTGGAGGTGATCTGCCGTGGTGGAAGGTGACGTGCGGAGCTGAGATCTCCCAGGGACAGTGTGTGCAGAGAAAAGGAGGACCCAAGGGCAGAACCCTGGGACAGACGAATGTTTCAGACACAGGCAGAAGAAGATCCTACACAGGAGACAGAGTGGAAAGAAGAGGTTCCGGGAGGGAGTAGTGAGTGTCACAGGAGCTGAGGGAGGGGTTTTCCTTAAGTCAATGTCAAGTGCTATGGAGGGCGGTGAGAGAAAAGGACAGAAACAGGCTACTTCACTGCCTTTTAACAGTGGAATAAAGCCCTTATCCTACCTTTTTTTCTTGGTTTTCAAGTTCGTATCAAGTCCAGTTTTCAAGCAGGTAAATGAACAGAACTGTGGAGTGGAATAATTTCTGAAGAAGATATATTAGGGTTGAAACAAACAAGAATGTACATTTTGTAAAAACAAGTATTTTTTAAATTGACTCCAGACTTGACTTACAATCCGAATAATCATTTAACAGGATGTGATTTACCATCAATAAGAGAATATTTATTCTACTATTCATATTCCATGGTATGCCCACACCATGGAATATTAACCATTAAAAAGAAAGGGTTAGATCTATGCCAGCTGACCTGAAGAGAACTCCATGAGGGATTGAGTAAGAAAAGCAGGACACAGACAGTGCACGTAATATGATCCCATTTTTGGTAAAGCAGTGACAAAAACCCTGTTTATGATTACGATTAGAGAGCATGAAGGAGATTATGGAAAGACACATGGCAGGGTACGGCTGTGTACAGGCAACATTTACCTCACATGGGAGAGGGGAGGGGTAACATGGGGGAGAGGAAGGGTGCAGCAAGTAATAAAGGAAAATAAAACAGGACACTAAACAGTATATAAGAAATGGTCTTATTTACACATTTATATAAAACTGTGTGTATATAAAAAAGAAATTGCCAAAAAAAAATGAAGACACAGAAATGACTTGACTCAAATCTGCACTGAGTTAATTGTGTACTGAGAGTGGCCTGTTACCTGGTGGTAGCTGGGGTTAGCCAGCAAGGGGGTGGCCTGGCTGTCCTCCTGTGAGAACCAAGGACACCCATGGGTGAGGCGCCACAGTGCATCTGGGCTGTGTGCAGCCAGCTGGCAAGAAGAAAAAGGCACGTAGGGCCTCACTTGAATTGTGAACGAAGTGCATGCACAGGGGAGGGTATTAAGAGGCCTGAGATTTGAGAATTCACAGGAACAGCAGATCAGAAGCCACTGTGGGCAAAACACCGGAGTGGGGATAAAGAAGAGCCTGTGAATACAGCAAGCACAACACTGGGGAGAATTTAGGGAAGACCAAAGCCAGGCAGGGTCAGGGACCTGGTGAGGCCCACAGAAGAGCCCCACAGGCTTGCCTCATGAGCAGGACGTGGCTAGAAGTCTCCCCAAGTTATGGGAGAAAAGGAAATAAAAGAAAACTGGAAATTAAAATACGACACCAAGAATACCAAAGTTCTTATCAACCAACATACACATTTTTAATTGCAAAAAGTAAAAACTTTCATTACATAAAACTTTAATTTACACACATTCTTTACATGGTGGAAGTCTCTGCAAGTTTGCAGTATATTAAGTACTTGATCAACATCCTGCACTTGAACACAAACACATTAATGGCTCAGACCATTCTGAGCCCCTGCACTGGGACCATGCAGGCCCCCACATCCTGATTCCCTGAAGATGAACTGTGGCTGCCGCTGGCTCCCGTCCCTGGTGATGGCAGTCCCTGGCTCGCCTGTGCCTCACTGTCTCCTCCTCTCCAACCCTGGGCCTCTGTTACTGGCCTTTCTGGCCTTTTCTCAGGAGGGAGGGAGGAAGGAGGAGAAAAATATCACAGCCAACATTTTTCTGAGGGTAAAACTATGGAATGAAGTGTAGAGGGAAAGTTGCCTATGATGAGATTGGATGCCATGCGTCTGTTGGTTCCTGCCACCAAGTTTGTTCCTGAAAGGGTCTAAAGTGCTCTGAGGGGCTGCAGCTTGAAGGATGGGACACTGCTAAGCGGTGAGTAAAGGCGGCTGCACAGGATGACCCCACCTACCTCACAGAGCTGCCACGAGGAGCGAGGTAAATGAAGCCTGGCACAAAGCAGATGTCCCAACTCCCCAGTTTCTGTTTGAAACTCAAAACCCAGCTGGGTTCCCTTCTCTGCACGGGTGCTTGCAGCCATGGCTTGCTCTTGGATGGACGGCTGCTGCCTGCCTGACACACTGAGTGGAGGCGCAAGAGCTTCCGGTCCAGTCCTACCTCGTCTCAACAGTTCCAGGCCTCCACTTACAGTTACGTAACGTTCCTTCTCTCCACTAGTCTGAAAAAGTCTGGACATCTCACGGTCTCCAGAGAGAGGAAAATGACAGATGTATTTAGCTCTAATGCTTAAATTATGCAGGGCAGGGAGACCAGACACTGAGGGGACCTGGACAACAGACAGGCTGGCTGAGGTTTCTCATGAAGGCCAGCACTTAGTCACATTGCATCCACGGTGGGTGAACTTGGATGTGGTGCATACGAGGGAGAGCACCTGTCCATCTCCCTTACACGCTGTTGTGGAGGAACCCACAGGCTATGTGGAGGCTGGGGGTGGGGAGGACAGGGATATGCATGCTGCTGGTGACACAGCACATACCCAGAGCCCCCCTTTTTTATTTGCTACAGGGCTATCTCCGTAAGCACCTTCACCTTCCTAGCCAGCTGGCCCTGATGTACACCGGCTCTGTACATAGCATCTGTAGGTCCAAACATGGAAAAAGAGAATCTCAACCTAAAATACTATTTTAAAGCATATCTCTGACACTCTCTTCTTTCAACAAATTCTAGTGGGTGATGGGTCACCACTGAAAGGTAAGGAGTGTAAACTTGTGTACTCAGGAGAGTATTTCCTCCATTGCTAAGAGAGCTCAAAAGCCTAAAAGACCCCTCTGTTTAATAACTGATTCTCAAAAGGTAGACAAAATCGCCTCTCTCCATGCAAACAGACACGCAACTTTTCCTCTCTTTTGCCTATAACTTTGCCTTCTCCTGGACAAAGAGATGATGAGAAGCAAACATTTGCTTTAGTGTTCGAACATTTACTAAGAAAGCGACTGGGTAAATGAGCAAACTCATTCCAGACTATATTAAAATGATTAAGCCTATCACCTGCAGCTAAGGAACTTGAGATTTTGTTTTAAAATAATTGTTCCTACACTGAAGCCCATGCTGGATTTGGGGAGAAGGGAATAGAAAACTGAGAACTGAAAAACAAGTGATGTAAACTCCAAGGGGACCCACAACTGGAATTGGATAGAGTCACTCCTCTGGTCACACATCTGGAAGAATGTGACGACAGGAAAATGGCTGGACACAGTTGTCTTCCAGCAATACTCACTTTTAAAAGGTTTCAAATGGGAAGGGAAAAGTGAAAGGATTTTTATAAAAGTCATATGGTTAGATTCTTTCCTCCTCCATTTCTATCCAAAAGAGTTTTAAAAACAAACCCTGCAGAGTTCCTGGCTTGCTGGCCGTCGTCCCTACGTAATCCTACCCCAAGAGGGGCACACCTGAGTCAATGAAATCCACAGCTCTCTTCTCGGGTACCACACTGTGATGCGGCAGGAAAATAACGTGCTATGGAACCAACTACCTATCTAGCAGCAGTTAACTGCTCCAAGCCTTAGTTTCTTTACTTGTAAAATGAGGATCTAACACTCCTTTAGAGGATTGGGTGAAGATTAGAGGAGATCATATATATCAGGCACTTCGTAAATTAGAATAGTCTAGACAAATATTATTATTCCTTTCTCCCAGAAAATGAGCCCAAATCTGCCCATTTCATTGAGTTTTGTATTTCACCAAACAGTGGATTTCTATTTTCATAAACCACTATTATTTTACTTCCTCCCTTCTCTAAAAAAACTGAGGGTGAGGTGAGGATAAGCTCTGCCTCTTTTCATCAACCAGAACAGGTGTGGTGTCCATTCAATACCTGACTGCTGGAGAGCTTAGGACATTTGGACATAAATGCTTCAAACTGGCACCAAAGCAGCCTGCCTCCCCAGAGCTGACTTCTGGGAATGTGCATCTCTGTGGTAGGAACCTACAAGAACATGAAGCTCACCCGTGTGTGAAGGTCGCTGCCATGTCACCTCTTAGTAAATGCTCAACCACCTTATGAGTAAGTCCCTCTTGTTAGACCTGTGGTTTTGTTCTTATTGCAGTGGGGGAAGTGGAGAGTTGGTTAGGTGGTCCTACCATGGCCCTAAAACCCCACCTCCTCATCTTAATGACCCTCTTTCCCACACCAGGTCATGTAGAGGGGCTTTTGCTATTTTCTACCAGAGGCTGAGTGCTAGATGTATAGAAGTAACCCTGCAGCACTTTGCACAAAGCCTTGGATAACTAGAAAGGGACTGGCTGGCACCCCGCCGCCATTCCTGTAGGACTGGACAGTAGCAGATTCTGCTTATCAGAATTACCTTGAGAAAAAGGTGAATTACTTTTATGTATCTGGTAATTAAGAGCAGAAAACCCTGTTTGGAGAATTTCTCCCCTAACACAAATTTATATTCAAGTCTGAACTGGATAGATTTTAAGTAAAACAAGTAGTATATGCACAAAAGTCTCTACTCTCTTCTGCTATAACCATTCTCCATTGAGCTACATAACAGCTCAGGGGCTTAGGGGACTCTCCAGGGGATGCGTCAGAATACCAACCCGTGCAAAGTTTCCTTAGTTATCAAGTTTTGTGCTGAAGTGGGTATTTTATGGACATTTCAGATGTGAAGGGCTGGAGTGAAATGGGGAAGGAACACAAGGCAACTCACAGAAACAAAACAGAGATCTCAGTCATCAAAACAGTTGTTTTGTTCCTAAGGAGGCCTCTCTTTTGTTAACTAAAAGGTCTAATTGAAGACAACTAGGAGAGGCCTCTAAAGAACTTGTTTACATACAATCCTTGCCATGTGCAGCAGGGGCAAGGACACTGCAGAAGGCTCTAAAAGCTTGCACACAGCTGGCCTCTAGATGATCCCTCTGACTTAAACCCCTTAAATCATAATTGCTTAGCAGCATGACTTTTATATGTACAAAAAGTTTTGTTTTTCCTGTATAAATCCACACAAGGGGCTGATTCTTTTAAGGAAAAATTCCCTCAGGTACAGTTCATCCTAGTTTCATTCAAGCCCACGGAGGAGGCTCCGAGAGTTTCCACCCTGAGTTCTGTGAACTCTGCTTGTCCTTTACAAGCTCACAGATAAACAGGCCATTCCCGCGCTGGATGATCCCTGCTGCTGTCAGAAAGAGGGCCTGGGAGACGAGGTGCAGGGCTCCTCCCAGGATGAAGAGGATCCCACAAAGGGTCACACAACCACCTTCCCTCACAACTGTCTGCCTCTGGTCCATAACTGACAAAGACACTTACTGTATCTGTTTGATTTCTGCAAGTCAGAGCCAGAGGCCACAGTGAGGTTTGTTTTTTTCTTCATCTTGGTGATGGCATGACCAATGGCCAGGTATCCAGCAGTGTCAATAAAGGAGTAATAAAGGAAAAAAAGGGAAGAAGAAAAGTGTCCTTATTTATACCATTTGATTAATACATACCAAAAACACTTGGGGGAAAACAATAAGCACAGTGAATCATCTAATCGGAAGAACACAGCTTTATATTATCACAAAAAATAAAAATACCTCACCTTGTTTCCCAGAACAAAGACAGAAATCATTTTAAGACAGAGGATCACATAGTTAGTTGCATACCCAGCTGGCAAACACTTTGGGTCTGGAGTTCCTCCCACAACCACATTACAACATCAGCTTTGACACATCTGTAAAATATCTTCTCCGCAGAAAATCAGACCCTAACGATCAAACCCAGGGAGGCACCCTTTCCCCAGGCCAGCTACTCTAATTCATTCCTCTCTGAAGACACTTGGTAAAGGCAACACAGTTGACAGGAGCAGTGCTGCCTCAGCAGTAACGGGCTCTGGCCCAGCCAAGGCAGCAGGGACTACAGTCGAGCTTCTGAGAAACCATCCACCATCCAGATAGGCAAGGGGCGGGGAGGAGGGGTGCTTAAGAACCTGATAAAATGAAGAAAAATATTACCTTAGGAATTCCAATTTCAAATTATAATCAGACTCTACTCTGGCATCACTGAGACTCCAAGAGCCGTGGGCACTGGGAAAGAAGTACACGTGAGAGCAATTCAAGGTTATTTGATCTTTTTTCACTGGTTCTAGATTCAATTCTGCTCGAGAAACTGCAATGACATTAGCCGTGGCTTTCCAAAAAAATACAGGGTGATGAGGCCAGGAAGACGGGGATGAACAGGCTCACCAGGTAAAGGATGGCTCTGATGTCAGAGCCTGCTGGCTGCCCTCTCTGCTGCCAGGGAGCCAGCACGGGGGATCATGCTGATGCCAGTGAAGGAAGCACCAGCCCTATTTCCTGCCTGAGGGGCAGCCTCAAGGTCACAGTGCCCAAAGGCCTCGAAGAGCTCAGTTTTTCACAGACAGGTGCTGGCAAAGTCCTAACCAAGTGGCTAGGCTAGAATCCTTCCTGAATCATCTGCGGGAAGTCAGGAGAGCTAAGCCCTGGCCACTGCCTCACAGTTCACAGCTGGCTGGCACACACATGCAAAGGGCAGGTAACTAAGTATCCAACCCCTAGAAAGCGGTTTCATTGTTTCATTTTTATTTCCCCCCTTTCAACCTGGTTTTCAGCTCTCAAACTGTTCCTGAATAAGTTGTTTCCTATAGTTCTGAGAGAGTGGTTCCATCGCAGATGACCAAAGGCTGGACCCCTCTGGCTATAATGTAGACCTTCCAGTGGGTGGCACCGGCATACCCTTGAAGGGAAACAACAATAGGAAAGCACGTAAATGTCAGGACTGGGCACACCTATAGACAAGAGCAAGGCAGGTCTGCCGGAGCTGGCCCCCAGGGCGCACTGGCAGAGTCAAAGACAAATCCTGTCCTGAAGCTCTTTCAGTTCCTCCCAGCAGAAGTATCCTAGTTATTACCAGTCCTCTCTGTAACCTGGCATCCAACAACAATCACTATGAACCAAAATACTTTGTCACTGCCCCTCCCCGGCAACTGAGAGTCACAGTTGGCAGGTTTACAGAGGCAGGGTGGTCCAGGCGAGGCTGGTGTTGGGCATCAATCCTCGGACGATCTCAGCTTTTTCAGCAAGAAGATGGGACAGGTTCTGAGGGGGAGCAGGACCTACTATCCAATTTTCCTGAGGTTGTCTATAATGTGGTTTCATTACAGAACATTCAGATTAACCTAAACCAATGTTTCCCAAATTGGGTTCTGCTAACGGTAGTGTCCTGTAAGATATCCCAAAGAAAACAGGTTCCATGGCCAAGTTTGAGAAACACTAGGTTTCTCCAAGGCTTTTCAGCATCTTTGGTACACTACTGTGTGCCATGCATTGACAAGACAGCATTTCCCAAAGTCAACTGACTCAAGAGCCCTATTTGCCAAGGGCCTTTCCAAGGGGCTCCTGGTCCCATCGTGGGGTCATGAATAATCTGAAGAATCATTTAGGAAACAGTGACCTATATCATTTGAGTGGGCTATGAGTAAACTTAAAACCTTTACCCTTTTAATAGTCTGATGATGCTGAACTTCATTGTGCCTACAGTTACAACAATACCGTCTTATACATTTAAAAATTTGTTAAGAGGATAGATCTCATGTTAAGTGTTTTTACTACAATAAAATAAAATTAACAAACAAGCAAACAAAAATCTCTTAATGGAAAATTTTCTAGAGTATGGTGGACCCTACCCATCTTTAAACTGAGAGCACTGAAAAGAATCTGACCTTTACTTGGTGACTCGGGAAAGGTCACGATGAGCAGTGACTGTCCTGTACAGGGACTGTGGATATTGCGCCTGACCCCTACATCATTCTTGAGAATGCCTCCAACCAAAGGTTTTCTGGTGATCTGCAACCCCGCTCCACTCCATCTCCACAGGACAATGTGTATTTTGTCAAAAATCATACAACTTGCTTGTCGCAGTGCCATTCTTAAGGGTCCCTAAGATTCTGGAGCTGCCATCTGTCCTATGACCACCGAATTCTTCTTCTTCACTGTCAGACTTTCCTGTCCTCATTTTTAAATGTGGGGACTGCAGCCACTGCTTCTACTTCTGCCACTGCTTCAGGTGCCCACTGGCCTCCATACCCCCCCACCCACTCCTTCTCCCAGACTTGCCCTCCTCTTCTTCTTCTCGGAAGTCTCCCCTCCCTTCTCCATGTTCCTGTCAAGCGGCTGGCCTGTCACAGACACTGCCAACCACAGGGCTCTTTTCCTTCTGGTCAGCAATCGGGCTTGTCAAAGCACAGAAGGTACCACGCTCTGGATTTTAGGCTATTCTGGACTATGTGCACCAGCTTTTAATGCTCAAAGCTTCCTTCATCACTGCCAGACACCTTTTTTTTCTTTTTCCCTAGTTCTATAATTGGCATTCTGGATGCCTGCGGGAGCTGGAAATCTGGAATTTGGATAACTAAGGTGTTTCTGTAGTTGTCTAAACTATTAATTATTTGTAGAACATAAGACAGAAACTTGTTCAAGCATAATCACATACACCAAACCCAAACATGCCATACAGATTTTTGCAATAGTCACCCCTGTGTGAGGGTCACTCCACTACAGGAAAATAGGTTTGGAACAATTTCCATACAAGAATCCTCTTTTTTGTAGAAGTTTCCCAAGGGCCAGACCAGCTGTGCTCCATTATTAGTTAATGCTTGATTTGTACATTATTATTGTTCAATTCTAAATTGAAATAAGTTATGTAACTCGGATTAAAGCAAACTGCAGACTGAAACCCTCCTATGAGGTGAGAGGTTTCTAGGGACTCAGGGGTCTTATGAACAGATAAAAGTAAAAGAAATCAATTAGAAAACCAGTCTGGGCTCTGCCAGGGTCTCTGGGTCTTAACCTGGATTTGGTGAGGCAAGAAAAGCAAGGAGCTCAATGGCGGTGCTGCCTGATTTATTTGCTTCTGCCAAGAAAACTCTGCTGTCAAACTGATTGCTAGTGACAACAGTCGATTCAAACTTGTTTCTTTGGAACAGATTTTTAGGATGTAAGGCACAAGACAAGTCACAGTTCAGAAAACATGGAGCCAGAGTTAAGGGTGAGTCATCAACGTGAGGTTGTGACTTGGGCTGTGGGACCCACATGGAAGGTAATATTTCCTTGTGTGACTGTTGCCCTTATATACTGCTTTCTATTGTCTATTTGCAAAATGGGTATATTAAAGGTTTCTTCTAATCTTGAGTTGTCCCTCTCCTGGCGTGACTGTGTTCAAACAGACACTTAAGACTGGATGCTTTGCCTGGCTGATGATGGGGCCTTGGGATGGTCTCCTCTCCTCACTGGGTCTCAACTTCCTCATCTGTAAAATGGTGGATTGGTCTAGATATTTTCCAGAACGCCTTCTAACTTGAAGTTTCTACGACCAATAGACACACGCATTCTAAATGTTGTATGTACAAGACATTTCTCTATGCTACATTTTCTCATTAGTTCCATTTCTAAGCATAAACAATGACCCTGTTAATAAAAGAATGCTATTTTTGACTCTACTTAATAGAACCTCTGTGAAGGCAGTATTTGATTCTTAAAATATTTTTTGAGTTAAAAACTAAAAAGCTCCCATGGCTGACCCTGCCCCTCCTGGGGCCCTACATACCAACATCCCCTGGCTCTACTGGCATGGCCACAGACTGACAGTGTCTTCGGCAATGGAAAGGAGGGATGAGGTGCAACATGGCCTCGCCGCTGCCAATGGTAAATAGGTCATGCATCTTATGCATCTGGAGGAAAGAACAAGGGGTAGGAAAAGGAAGGAAAAGAAAACAGAATAAAACCTGGGGGTTTAGTACACAAAAATGCTTACACATATGGCCAAGGTCCTAGCCTAAGCAAACAGGAAAACAGAACCAATAACAAAATTCACAATTATGTCCAAAAGACAAAACCAAACTAGTTTCTGCTAAGAATGGCATCTCTTGGTACTGAGACCAGGGTAAAATCCATTCTATGGGTTCTCCTAAAGAGGCACTGTGTGATTTAGTGGACAACATCCTCAATAACGAGCCTGGTGTGGTAGCTCATGCCTGGAATCCTAGCACTTTGGGAGGCCCAGGCAGGAGGATTGCTTGAGCCCAGGAGTTTGGGACCAGACCAAGCAACACAGCAAGACCCTGTTTCTACAAAAAATAGAAGAATTAGCTGGGTGTGGTGGTATGTGCCTATAGTTCCAGCTACTTGGGAGACTGAGGTAGGAGGATCACTTGAACCCAGGAGTTCAAGGTTACGGTGAGCTATCATGAGGCCACTGCACAACACAGCAAGGAATAGAGTGAGACCGTGTCTAAAAAATAAATAAATAATAGCCCTAGAGAAGATCCTGCATGAACTTTATAATTTGCAACTATATCTAACTACAGCTTCAAAGTGAACCAAAGGAAAATACCTAATGGCAATTTAACAAAAGTGGTTCTAGCAGAAGCCAACACATGATGGTCTAAGTATACAACCTTCTAAGGGTCTGGTTGGATCCAGACTTTTTAGATAAACAGATGGTCTGCATGTCTTTTGGACACTCATGCATGGAATATTATTTCTTACTACTAGGATTCTGATAAGAATTGCACAGCAGCAAGTTTAAGTTTAAACTCTTTGGCAAGCCCCAGGTGAGCAGATATACCACGCTATTGGTTAAAAACTAATGACAGGCCAGGTACGGTGGCTCATGCCTGTAATCCTAGCACTTTGGGAGGCTGGGGTGGTAGGACTGCTTGAGGCCAGGAGTTCGAGACCAGCCTGAGCAAGAGCGAGACCCCGTCTTTACAAAAAATAGAAAAATTAGCCAGGCATGGTGGCGCGCGCCTGTAGTCCCAGCTACTCAGGAGGCTGAGGCAGGAGGATCGCGTAAGCCCAGGAATCTGAGGTTGCAGTGAGCTATGATGATGCCACTGCACTCTAGCCCTGGGCAACAGAGCAAGACCCTGTCTCAAAACAAACAAACAAACAAAAACCCCAAAAAAACTAATGACACTAAGATTGGCCTCTGATTTTGAAGACTAAGGAGTCAACCAGCATGTGCACCTGCACAGGTAACTACTGCATTTCTAAGGGCATACTACTGCTGGCAACAAGCATTAAGTACAACCTTCTATGTTCCAAGCAAGGAGCTGTGAATCCTGGGGAGGGGGTTGGGACAAGGCAGGAATAAGGATAAAAGGAGGTAGGTCTTGCTCAGGCTTTTCTCTCTGCTTCGATGGTAAGAGAAAATTCCTGGGTCTTCCCCTCCCCAACCCCTCCTAGCTCCTGCCCTTCAGGGAAACGCTTTATATGCCCATATAAGGCAGAGGTCAGAAGTCTGACTCCCAGGGCCACATCCTAGTTTTCTCTTCACCACTCAGGGCCTCCAGAGTCTTGAATTTTCACCCCATCTCCGCCCCTGGTCTCTCTCCTGCTCCCACAGACCCTGGCCATGATTCTGTTTCCATGGCAACACTAGAGCCATTTCACCAGCTACTACGGTGACAGGCAGAGGCCTGGTGTCATGACTGGTACTAATACTGGCAGAAGCCCTAACATCTGTAGTCTTGAAGAAAATCCTAGAGGACCTGAAACAAGTGGATGTATCCCTCTTTCACACCTGGGAGGGCCTGGTATCATGTTCCTCCACACCTAAGATGGAAAGAAACAGACAGCAGGATGGCATGGGCCAGCCCCTAGGCAGCACTCTGCAGTGGGTGAAGTGGGCCTTGGAGCTCCCTACCTCTTCCCCCAGTGCAACCAGGTCCCCACGTCTCATTTTCCATCCCAACGCTGCTGTTGGATTCTGGGCCCACAGACATATGACTTGCCCAGGGCTGTGGACAACAGGGTGGGGTAACAAGGCTGGGGAGAAAGGAGAGCTTGGGCTAGGGTGGGAAAACAGATGCTTTAAGAAACCAGACTCTCAGGATTTTTGCCTATTTGGGCCACTGCCCTTCCCAAAACATCTTCAAGAACCACAAGATGACTTTGATAAGCGTTTGAGTAACTTTGTATTTACTCCTTTGGCTGGGCTCCCTGGTGTTAAGCAGGCTGGTGAAATTAACTTCAGTACTCAAGTGGGAAAACCAAGAAAAAGATAATGGCCCTCGCCCAGAATTATATCATAATTATGAAGATGAAATCATATGAGGGCCCTAAATTCTAGCCGGGGACAGCAGGATAAACGTCTTTAAAATCTGAGGCAAGAACCCAGCATCTCCACCCCAGTGCTGGCAGACAGAGGCTCTCACTTCTAGACAAAAATGATTGTTTTTATAGGCTTTCAAATTCCTTTAACACAATTCAGCAAATTTGGAGCCAAACAATAGTATCAGGAGATTGAAGCCACAATCCAGGGCTGGTAGGGAGTCACAGTTTTGGAAACTTAAATTTTTTACAAGGGAAAATACATCCTTTTAGTTCTTCCAAACCAATCCAGGCTCAAAAGAAATGAGACTCAACAAAGGACAAAAAGTAAACAGACACAAACACTGAACTGCTCTCCCAGTCCATTGGCCCTCAGAGAATTAAATTTGGGCTCTGGACACCTGGCCCTGGACTGAGGTGGGAAATGATGGGGGCAGAAGGGGCCTTTCCACCCCAATTGGGCTACCTGCCTCCAGCATGTGCCTGCCAAATCCCCCCCAGGCTCCCAAGCTTTTTGCCTTTGCAGTTCTCTATCTAAAGTCTCTTATTTATTAATATTTCTGGGGAAAGCCGACCTAGAGGTGGGGATGAGGGGGTTCCTCCTATCAACTTGCTCTGTGTCCTTGGGCAAATCACTTAATTTCTCTGGGGCTCAGTTTCCTTATCTACAAAATGAAGAAGCTGGACTACTTATTTACATGCTATTCATTTATACCTTGCCTACTTTCTAATTTGAGGATTCCACTTCCTTTAAGGTAAAGCAGCTTGTCCCCAGGTATTAAAGGCGGAGACAGACTTGCATTCTGGAAACATGCCTTCATAACAGAGTGGGCCTAGCAGCAGGAGGACAGAAGTTTAGATTATGTGAGTGCCCCCTCAATTCACTCTCTAAGTTGATATGCGGGGAAGGCCTTGATTATGACATCAGTCCAGGTCCCAAATGAGGAAAATTCTAGATCCAAGTCATCTCAAAATTTCCTACCTTACTCCCCACAACAGGTTCTGGGTGAAGAAGCAAGCACTTTTTTAAAGAGGCATCTTTTGGAAATGGCAGGTCAGTGAAAACAGGAAAAAGCTCACGTAGGATTTGTGATCTATTCAGAGGTCTTCTCCTATAAAAGTTTGAAACAAAAAAAGGCATTAACTGGGCAAGCCAGCCTATCTCGATGACTAACAGAGAGCTAAGCAAGGGCAGGGAAACTGTGGGTGGTGGGTAAAGAGGGAAAAATATCAGTAGAGTATCTTAAGTACGAGGTCTATGAAGAGTAGTTGTGCCAAGTCAATGAATTATAACATGTACACACACAGGCGTAACCTCTACAGCCACGATTTGTATGTGTGGGTGGAGTGTTTATAAAGTGCAGCTAAAACAACATATAGAGGAAGGAAAGAAACAATCTAGTCATTCTATCTTGGAAAAGAGACTACGGTAACAGCAGACCAGGCGGGGGAAGGGACTAAGAGAGGCAGGAACAAAAACCATGACCCTTCTTCTGAGGCACAACAGCACGCAGTGTGAAGCCTGATTAGCTTGTCACACTCAGCATTCTGTCATGGAAATAAATGGCACATTAAAGAAAGGAGGATGCATTCAGAAATTATCTAACAAAAAGCCAGGAAAAAGGCATTTTAATACTCCTCTGGAACAGTTCTAAGATGGAAACTGGCTTTCCTTTTCTTGCTAGAGAGCAACCTTAACCCCAAAGAACGGACCATGTCTTCTGCGGGACACAGGAAGGAAAAGGAAAACAAATCTGGGTTTCAATCCTGGCTGGGTAATCTTGGGCAAGTTACTTAACCTCTCTGATTCCCACTTTTCTGACCTGAAAAATGGCAATAATCATTTCTACTTCCCAGAGCTATTATGAGTGTTACCAATGAGCAAGACAGACACTAAACACCAAGGCACACTGCCTGGCACAAACAAGCGCCAGGAAATGCAGTTCTCCTATTCACACTTTCTCTTCTGCCCTTGACGCTTAGGCCCCATTCTACATAAACTGCTAAACACATAAATTATGGTTCTATTAGGCAATCTTGGTGTCCCCCCATGGGAGTGCCCCGCCTTGTGACACACCTTTTCTGTTTATCCCCTTTATATCTCATCATTGGTTTATCAGTGAGCTCCTGTCATTTGACTTGAAGGGTGTACTGTAAAGTGCTTACACCATGCTGGGCGCTTGGCAGGTCTCAGTGGTAGCTATTACTGTTTTGCCAGTATTACTGGTCTGCCCCTTTCCTACACACTAACTAAGTGCCCTTTTTCACACTCACCATGGATAAGGAAATGGGAACCACCTTTCAGGGAAGCAACGCCACCACTTGGTGAAAAACCCTTCTGTGAAGCCTTCTATCGCCTCAGGGTACTGGCACACAAAGTGCTGAATCTCCTTAGACAACAGGGGCTGTCCCGTCTTGGCAAGGCAGGAAACAAAGCAAAACAAAACAACACAGTTACTTGTCAGAAATTTTGTAGGGCTTGATCTAGCCTTTAAGTGGGTAATCCATCAGTGGGAGAATCAGGCTTCTTGACTACCTTGATCACCAGAGGATGGAGTCTCTCAAATTTCTCTGGGGCATCTTCCAGGAGCACTACCTTCAGGGGTAGTTTCTGGGCACAGCCAGTGCAGTTGGCGGGGACGGGCTCCAACTCATTCTGCTCACTGTCGTTTGTCCACCAGGGGTCAAAGTCTGAGAGAGGAAGGGACAGGGAGAAAGCAGACACAGGAAGAGCACAGCTAATAAATCCAGCAACTTCAGCAACGCAAGTAGAAAGATAGCATGATAATTTTTAAAAGCTAACCATGACCAGCACTGGAGACCTCTGAAAAGGTACACATGAAATAAACAGCCTCTGAAGAGGGAGCAGAGGGCCCACAAGACAGGGCAGGAAAGAGAGGTGCTTTTCTCTGTATACTTCTTGATACTTTGTGAAAAATATCTTTTAACATGTACATGTATTTCTCAAATCAAATCAACAAATAAAACGTAACAGTTTGAAAACACTCAGCAATGTGGGGCTGAAGACGTAGTTCTCCCAACATCTAATCTGTGACCCACATGTGTGAAATGTCTACAGCACGCAGGGGTGGGGCAGACAGAAAGGGTGACCCCACCATCACAGACGCGCCCTAACACGTGTCTTCTCACACACTCTGGGTGTGTACCTAGACTCTTGGTTCACAAGTGCATGTGGGAGCCAGGATAACTGTGGGAAGGAGTGAGGGCACAAGAAGGAGAAGGGATGGAGAGGACAGGCAGCACTTTTCAGGGGCCATCTTTGGAGAGAAGTGCACTGCACCTGCCCACAGACAGCCCTCTACCCCAGCTCAGAAGCGGGTGGGGCTACTAACCATCGTTTCTACCCCACAGACTGGACCACAGGTCGGTCAGAAATGGAAGAACCCCCACCCAGACCCTCACATGAGTACCAGCTCCCTGACACTTTCCCCAGGTTGGCTCCTTCTCTGACAGGGTTTTCTTCCTACATAGCCTTTCCCAGTTTCTCTCTGTTCCTTCCCTCTGACGCTATCCTGTTCATAATGTTATTCCATTATTTGTTTACTTTCTGTTCCATTCTGGGTTTCATCTGTGTTCTCTGAAAGATGTGTTTGTTTTAAACTGTGTTTGGAATCCAAAATGTTTCTAAAGATGGTTCTGATTAAAACCTGATGGACACCAAATCAGGAGAGAGCCTAGAACAAAAGACAACAGACAACTAAAATGTGGCTGAAACAAAATCAATGCTTTAAACCAATAAACACACTTGGGAAACTGATTCTTAACCACAAAACATTTTCCGTAGTTGGCAGTAAGCACTTTATCCTTCTTTTCTCTAAGGCAGTAGTAGCGGGGCATAGGAAATCCTCAGCAGGGAAGGACTGCATTTGCTCTTGGCCAGTCTCCTGAGCATCCTCCCTCTCTTGTAGACAGTACCTGTGTTTCCTTGAGGCAGCAGCCTCCTACCCTTCTCAGCCCCTCTCAGCCTGCAGGCAGATTACCAACCAGAGGACACTGCTGCAGCCCACTGCTGGGAGGGGTCTCTCCTCCCACAGCACTTACCATGAGCCTCCAGGGGCAGCTGAAGACCCTTTAGTGCCACCTATTTCAGTGGCACACTGGGGCTGCAAATTTGTACATTTTTTCTCTTCTCCAAGTGTTCCTTATTAGGGGTCAAACATGATGAATTCTTGCCAATATACAAGAACTATGGTAATGAACACACAATGAGGCATAAATAATCGTACCAACATGTTACAATTATACAACATTTCAGCTTCTACTTGGGGTAGAAGGGGAAGGGGGAAGGAGGCTAATGCACTAAATGCCAGGCCCTATGCTAGACACTTTCACAAATTATATTGTTTAATTTTCACCACATAATTACTGAGGAGGCACCACTATTCTTGTTTTATGAATGAACAAACTGAAAGTCAGAGGTGATAGGAAGTTCCAGAGGTGCCAGAGTGTGACGAGAAGAGCACAGGGGATGCCAGGCATGGGAGGATGGGGGTAAGGGAATAGTGGCTGCAGAGGCAAACTGTGCTGGAGGGTTTCCAGGCCATCAAGCATGTCTGATTCTACTGAGAACAAAATAAGGGACCACCAGAGGCTTTTGAGCAGGGGTTTTCTGACGTTCTAGGAAGATTACTCTGGATTGTGATTAGGGTGCCCAGAGAGAGAGGCTGGGAAGAGGAAGACATGGTTTATGTCTTAGTTTTGCTCTTTTGGGGGGAGAAGGAGGTTGTACCGTGATGAGAAGTGAAATATACTGACTGAGGCAGTGGGACTGGAAAGAAAGGATGGGTTCTAGAAGCTGTGGTGATGAAATCTACAGACCTAAGCAGTACTATTGTGAATGTTTGTTTAGGGAGCATCAACATGGCAGATATTGGAGATCTGCAGATTTATTATGACATTTTTCTGTAGTAATGTCTCATATTCCAACAGAATTGGTTTATTACGACAATTTTCCCAAGAAATGACAGAAAAATGTCAGGAGAAAGGAGCACCTTCCTCTCATTTGTACAAAGGTGCTTCATGGGCTGGCAGCAAGCAGCTCGGAACCTGAGAGTGAGGAGCGTTATTTTAACTGTAATTTATTTAATTTTAATTTTATTCTGAGCTTTAGATATTCTTGGGATTTCCAGGTGGAGATTGGCTTAAAAAGCAGGTGGAGGAAGAAAATCTAGTGAAGGAAAATCAAGAAAGAAAAAGAAAGCATGAATAAGAAACTAAGAGAAAAACTTGGGGATGGTATTTCCTGAAAGTCTAAGAAACACAAATGAAAAAGTGTTAGTACTAAAAAGATAATTTAATAAGGTGATAGAATACGAGATACAGATATCTAGATACACAAAAATCAATAGCTTTCTTACTTTATTGGCCATAATCAGTTAAAAGCTGAAATGGAAAATGATTCATTCATAATAACTAGCTATAAATTTAACAAGAAAGGCAAAACTATAAAATTTTACTGAAGGACATAAAATAAGATCTGAATAAATAAAGAAATGTACCATACTATGATCCTGGAGGGGAACAATAAATATAAAGTCTCTAGCAAACCACATACTATATATAAATTTAATACAACTTAGAATCACATCAGGGTTTCTTATTAGTGAAGACAGGGGTGGGGGTGGGGCTGCGACAACTGGATTCTAAAGTTCATCCAGAAGAGTAAATGTGTGGAATAGTAACAGGCTATCCATCCCTTGCTCAAATTAAATATGGAAATACTTAAGTGCCGGAAGGCACTGGGTAATACAAATTATGAAATATAGTCACTGCTGAAAATCTATGGAGGACACTGCCCTCAGGCCCAGGAACAGTTAGAGAACATATTAAGAGCTTTATGTGATAGACACTGGGCAAACGATGGGCCTGAGGGCCCTCACCTCTGCCTGCTCATGGGCTACCAGAAGGCTCAAGGCTGTCTCCATGCCAGGCATGAGGAAGGCAGGGCTGGAGGGAAACAGCGTTATTCTTTCTCTGTGTAGACAACAGACTTTTTAAAAATAGCTTTATTGAAATAAAATTCACATACTGTAAAATTTACCCATTTAAAATGTATAATTCAGTAGCTTTTAGTATATTCAGAGTTGTACAACCATCACCATTCTTAATTTTAAAACATTTTCATTACTCCAAAAAGAAACCCTGTACCCATTAGTAGTCACTCCCCCTTCCAACTCTTTTCCCTCTAGCCCTAAGCAATTACTAATCTATTTTCATTCTCTATGGGTTTGCCTATTCTGATATTTCACAAAATGGAATCATATAATATGCAGCCTTTTATGTCAGGCTGTATATTGCATAATGTTTAGCATAATGTTATCAAGGTTCATCCCTGTTGTAGCGTGTATCAGTACTTCATTTTTTTATTGCTTAGTAATATTCCATTGTATGGATATACCACATTTTGTTCATTCATTTATCAATTGATGGACATTTGGGTTGTTTCTATTTTGGAGCTATTATGAATAATGCTCCTATGAACATTTGTGTACAAGTTTTTGTATGGACACATTTTCAGGTCTCTTGAGAATATACCTAGAAGTGGAATTACTAGGTCACATGGTGAACTCTATGTTTAACTTTCTGAGGAACTGCCAAACTGTTTCCCAAAGCAGCTGTACCTTTTTACATTCCCACCAGCAGTGTATGAGGGTTCTACTTTCTCCACGTCCTTGCCAGCACTTGTTGTCTTTTTGATTATATACATTTTCTAGGGTATGAGGTGGCATTTCATTGTGGCTTTGATTTGCATTTCCCTGATGGCTAACGAATTTGAACATCTTTTCCTGTGCATATTGGTCATCTGTATATCTTTTCTGGAGAAATGTCTATTCAAATCCTTCGGCCATTTTTAATCAGGTTGTCTTTCTATTATTGAATTTTAAGAGCTGTATAGAGTAAATTCTTGAAAAAGAAATAAGGGACTTGCTTTACCAGATCCTAAAGCAGTCTATAAAGCTACTATAATTAAAATACTACAATCAATCCTCATTATTCATAGATTCCTATTTGTGAATTCACCTACTCCCTAAAATGTATTTGTTACCCCCAAATCAATACTCGAAGTGCTTTTGCAGTCATCCACAGAGTGGCAAGTCCCGGGTGGGGTGAAACAAGGCAATATTCTGCCTTTTTGTTTCACTTCTCATACTGTAAACAAGCATCCTTTTCATTACCTATTTAGTGCCACGTTTCTTCACATTTTTGTGCTTTTTGATGGTGATTTTGCTGTTTAAAATGGCCCCCATGGGAGGTTGTGCATGTGTGGGGTCAGAGGGTATACGAGAACTCTCTGTACTTTCCCCACTCGATTTTGCTGTGAACCCAAAACTTCTCTAAAAAATAAAACTTGTTGATTTTAAAAAAAGCTCCCATGTGTACTGCTGAAGTGCTGTCTGGTGTTCCTAAAAGCAGAAGGCTATGAAATGCCTTACAGAGAAAATACGTGTGTTAGATCCACATTGTTCAGGCATGAGTTACAGTGTTGTTGACTGTAAGTTTAATGTTAATGAATCAACAATATATATTAAATAAGGTATCTTTAAACACAAACATACGTAAAAGTTGTATATTGACTGGTTGACGAAAATGTGGCAAAAGCTTATAGGAGCCTAACCCTGCATTTCCTCTAAAGGCAATGATTCAGTATTCACTAATTCAGTGTTCTCAGGGACTTTATAGAACATAACTACCACAGATAATGAGAACTGACTGTATGTCTTCACAGAGGAAGCTATATATATTTCCTCTATATAGAGCAAATATATACAGAGAGTCAAAAAACTTAATAAAGCAGAAAAAGAATGTAGAAACAGATCCAGCATATATATAAGAGTATTTAATTCACAGTAAATGTAGACTTTAATTCAGTGAGGAAAAGATGAATTAAGTACATCATATTGGCACAAAGTGACCATCTATATGAAAGAAAATAAAATTAGATCTCTACCTTTCACTATATAATGAAATAAATTCTAGATTAAAGATGTAAATAGATAAAACAAAATATAAAAAATAACAAGAAGAGCCAGCACAGTGGCACAAGCCTATAGTCCCAGCTAACTTGGGAGGCTGAGGTCGGTAGATCGCTTAGCCCAGGAGTTTCAAGTCTAGCCTGGGCAACACAGTGAGACCTGGTCTCAAAAAAACCAAATACCAAAAATAAATAACTAGAGGAAAACAAAGGGGATAAGTTTTATAATCTTGGAAGCAAGGAAGGCTTCCTAAGCAAGATACATACCAAAATGATACAAAGAAAAAATGGACAGATTTGACCAATATTTGCATGTAAGAGGCAAAGAATTAATATCTCTAATATATAATGAGCTTCTATTTGAAAAGAAAAACATTTTAGATGGGAAAAGAATACAAACAAGTAATTCATAGAAAAGTAAATATAAATTGCCTATAAAACATATGAAAAGACATCCAATTCCACTAATCATCAAAGAAATGTAACTTGAAATCAGGTACTACTGTTCAGTTTTCTAACTGGCAAAACAGTGATAACCTTTAGTGCAGATGAGCAATATATACTGTTAATGAAAGTATAAACTGGTATAAGTTTATGAAGACAATTTGGTTGTATTTATTAAAATTTAAAATGCCATTGCCCTTTGACCCAGCTACTTTACTTCTAAGAATATACCTTATATAGATAATAGTACACATATAAAGATATATATATATATATATATATGACTGTCCCAGGTGCATTTTTTGTAACAGCAAAAAAACAAAACAAAACAAAAACCCTGGAAACTGGTTAAACTATGGAATATTCAACAGAAAGGAATAATATAAAGTCCTCAAAAATGTGTACACTGGCTTTAATAGCATGCCCCAAAATTTCATGTCTTTCCTGGAACCTCAGAATGTAGCCTTCTTTGGAAATAGGGTCCTTGCAGATGTAATTAGTTAAGATGAGGTCATACTGAATTAGAGTAAGCCCTAAATCCATTCTAAATGATGTCCTTATCAGAAGAGCAGAGAACACACAAAGACACACACACAGAAGGAAGATGGCCACGTGAAGATGAAGGCAGAGACTGGAGTTACACTACACAAGCCAAGGAATGCCAAGGATTGCTGGCAACCACAGAAACTGGAAGAGGCAAGGAAAGATTCTTCCCTAGAGTCTTTGAGAGGGAGCATGGCCCTACCAACACCTTCATTTCAGAATTCTAGCCTCCACAACTGTGAGATAATGAATTTCTGTTATTTTAAGCCACTCAGCCGGTGGTACCTTATTTTGGCAGCCTTAGAAACTAATACAATGTGTCTAGCCAAAAATATGTACATGAGCCTTTTTTATGTGTGTGAACCAAAAAGGTATTTTATGTTTATATATACCAAGTATATTTATCTGTATAAACATGGAAAAATTCAGAAAGATGTGTACCAAAAGGATGTATACCAGCAGTTGCTTGAGTAGAGGAGTTAGAAGGATAGAGGTGAGAAATTTTACTTGATTAAAAGTATTTTTAAAAAATCAAAATCTTACATCTCTTTATTGTCTTTGTATGTATGTATTTTATGTATCTTCCAAGTAAAAATGTCTCTGATGATCATGAAAACTGAAGCCAAAAATATCAACTTTGAAATGAAGAGTTCAGTCATCTCAGAAGGCAGGCTCCTGGAGAGGTACCTGACAGAAGCAGAGGCACAGTGGCCAGGCTGGGAGCCAGCAAAGAAAGAGGGAAAATGATTAGGAAACAGGATCACTGAGATTGGATAGAGCCTATGCCATCTATCTGAATTAAGGGAGCCCAAACCTCAAGAGAAAGAACTACTTTTGATTTCTCCGTAGCCTTGAGATCACCAAGGTAGATAAAGAATGTGCTTATATTTGGTAGAAAGACTGAGGAATGGGTTGGCAGTAGACTGGGCAGGGAGGGTATGGTGTGGGCTCCTCCTCCCCTTCCCACAGAATCCCCGACAACAGAGAGAGATGTGGCCAGACTCCAGCTTGGCCTCTAACTATCTGAAAAGGTTTTGTCTGACGTGTTCTCTATACAACTGGCTGGAGCCATCAAGTCACAAAGTGAATGAAATCCCGTCCTGGAAAACAGCCAACAGCACACAGCCAGACCATCCCATTCCACCCTGTTCACAACTTTTCTTCAACTACCTAATATGCTGCGTCTCACTTCTTCCCAACCCTCCTCCGTTCTATTTACTCTTCCCGCAGCACCAGACAGAAAGGAAAGTGGAAGTTACATAGCAACTTCCTATCTGTCTTTTAATTTCCAAGGCTTCCTACTACAGAAATCCTCCTATACCAGCCATTTTAAATAATAATAATTTTGAAAGTGTGACAGAGAAGAGAAACTCTCTACATAAGAGTTCAGTAAAGCCCATGGCCTGTATGCCAAATTCTTACCATGACATGGAACCATCTCACTATTTGAAATATCAAAAACAGTTTATCAGACAAAATATAGCCTTGAAGTCAAAGTGCAGAAACTATAACCTCCCACCCTTCTTTATGAGTTGGGCAGAAAAGTGGGTGGGCCAACGTCTGACCCATCAGGAGGCTTCCTGGTGCCTGCGAGTTTACAAAGAAAACTCATTTAGGCTCATTTACTGTGACAACCATAACATACCCTGCAATTCTGAGTGGGGAGAGGCCTTTTACATGGATTACTAACCTGGCAAAAAGAAGAAAAAGATTTCTTTCCAGGACAAAAAACTCCCTCTGGGTAAAAAGGATAGGGAAGAAAGAAAGGCAAAAAGCCAATACTAGCTGTACAAGAGCAGAGGGCTTGTCTGTCTGTTTTGTTCACTGCTCTGTTGAGAACAGTGTCTGCCATATAGCAGGGTCTCAATAAACATTCTTTGAATGAATGAATGAAAGAGTTCGGGGGGGGGGAGGGAGGAAGGAAGGAAGAAAGGGAGGTTGATTTTTCAGAAGTTTTAACTATAGAATTAAATCCATGGGGAGAAAAATCAAATGAGCTGTCTGGATTCACAGAAACCTCAAAATAAAGATTAAATAAATATAACCTCATGATTTCTTATATTAGAAATGTACCCAGGAAAAGCCTGCAAAGCCCACGACAAAGTTCTCATGACCTTCACTGGCTTGTGCTCAATGTTTAACCATGCTACTCTCCAGGAGCTGGTTGTGTAGAGCACCTCTTCTAGTATCCTGGACGTGAGGCAGGGGTGAAGCCTGGATGGTGAAGGCGGCTTTTGCCAGGTCCCCTGCATGGGTGGCAGCATGCCCAGAGCCATTTTCATACACTGCAGGGATGGAAGGAGCCCAAGAAATCATTTTGCCAATAGCCTTACCTCCGGGAAGCAATGTATGTGAACAACTCCAAACCACAGAGAGTCCATCTATTTTCATGAGTTCTCAGTTGTATAAAATTTTTTCTGTAAGTATGAGACTTCAGGTAAGTTACTCAATCCCCTTGCATATCAGTTTCCTTGTCTTTGAAATGGACACAAAAACAGTATCTATCTTATGTGACTGTTGCAAAGACTGAGAAATGAATACAAAGTACATAGCACAGTGCCTGGTACACAGTAAGTGTTTGACATAGCTGGTATTATCACAGAAGGCAAGCTTATTTTGCAAACAAAACAGTAAGATACTCCTTGAGGTTCAGGCAGTTCATCTTTGGGCACTGGCATGGACTCTTTAAGTCAGACTAGGTCCTTAGTTCTAAGTCAATGAATGATTTGTTATTCCCCAAACTCCTGGATGCTGCTGCATCCACTTCATCCTTTCCTTGAAGGCCCATGGATGTGTAAAGCCCTAACTGTCCAGTACAGAGATATACCTTCTCACTGTATGTGAGAACTATCCTGGGCTTCCTCAGTATAAATGGGTGTTTTAATTTACAAGTGGCCAGAAAATGCCCAAAGTAAACAAAATAGTTGGGTCTAACATGCTGGCACTGGCTTGGCTGAGGGCAGAGATGGCAGGCAGTAAGTGTAGTATAATGGACAGAATGCTAGACTAGAGTTAAGAAACTAAGGTTCATGCAAATCAAAACTACAATGAGAAAAAAAAGAAAAAGAAAAAAATTTATAATAGTAAAAAAAAAAAAAGGAAAAAACCCAGAAACCAAGGTTCAAATGCTATTTTGCCACTTTTACCTGGGTAAGCAAGTTCCTTTACCTCTCCTGGCCTCAGTTTCTTCTTTTATAAAATGGGAGTATATACTAGAGCAAAGTGGATATAAAGATATGAGGCCATGAGGAAAAAAAAAAGAGAAATAAGAATGTGACTGTGAAGGGAACACCATGGGTTAGGGAGAGAAAGGACTAAGTCACACCCTGTCCATGGAGCACAGGCTGAGAGGATGAGCTGGGGAAGGCTAGTGCAGGAAAACTCTAAAGAGCCAATAGCTTGGGAGACCATTTATCTTTGGAACTGCGGTACCAGCCAGAAAGAACCTTGTCTCTCCAGGGACTAGGGAGCTGAGAGAGGAAGTATCTGATGATCTGAGAGAAAGACGAGTGTAGAACTCCAAAATCAAACTTAAAGCTAGACTCCTCAGGTCTACTGTGGAGCTACAAACTACTCACATCAGAGGTTAAGAGCTCAGACTCTGAAGACTGGATGCCTGAGTTCAAATAGTGGCTCTATAACTTAATAGCCTTGGGACCTAGGGCAAGAGACTTAACCTTACTGTGCCTCAGTGTCTTCATCTGTAAAATAGGCATAAAACCTGAAACTACCTCATAGGGATGTTGTAAAGATTAAATGAGCCAATAAATGGAAAGTCCCTTGAACAAAGTCTGTTACCTGGTAAATACTAAATAAGTGTCAGCTTATTTACTTATTTTTTGCTGTAAGTGGGATGTTTACATGACTCACTGCAAAGTCACTTCATTCTCCTCATCAAGAGGATTTACAGGCAGGATTTCCTACCCAAGGCTGAAACCTTGAAAAAGAATCCCACTTCTGTTGCCCTTTTGCTCCCTGGGCAGGGTCAGGAGAAAATCTCTGACCATTGGTGGTGGTGCCTCTAGCTGCCCCCCATCATCCCCAAGGTGCCACTGCAAGAAGCACCGGATGACCCTGGGAGGTCAGACAGGCCAACAGTTAAGGAAACAATATGCTCAGGGGTTTCCTTTGGCGAATCTGCCACACCATTCTCCCCTGAATTTATTTTAAATGTACTGCTAAGTAATCCTAACTTGAAGGCAGTTGTTTTTTTGGTATCGAGGAATTAAGAATGATATATTAGCCAGGCATGGTGGTGCACACCTACCGTCCTAGCTACTTGGGAGGCTGAGATAGGAGGATTGTTTGAGCCCAAGAGTTCAAGGTTGCAGTGAGCTATGATCACACCACTGTACTCCAGCCCGGGTGACAGAGTGAGACTCCTTCTCAAAAAAAGGTATATTTTTACTTTTCCTACCCTCTCACAGGCCTCTCATGGGCCCAGAAGTTCCCACTTGTTGCACCTAATTCTCTCCCATGTGTTTCTATTTACCCTTCATCTCATTATGCATTCTTAATTTTTCTTCCAAATGGTATGCAAAACAGTTAGTTTTATATCTACAGCTTCCCAGAATTATCACAAATAGGAAAATATGGTGCATCAATATCCACATTTACAAGTAAAAACAGCACTTTAATAGCATCAACATTAAAGAGCTAAAACCACACCCTTCCAATGCTCTCTTCTCCTTAACCACTGACCTCCAAGGACTCATTTTATTTCCATCTGCAAGGTAAAATATTAATCTGAAGTGGACCAATAATCTGCCTTATTGACAAGACACTAATGTTTCTTGAGTTTTTTAAACTATGATTTAGAGAAGGAGCAATCATTGCCCATTGACTATCCCCTGTTTCAACTCAATAGTTTATGGAGATTTACTCTACAGGACAGGGGGAAGAAAGTGATGCCATCAACCAGGTTCTGCTTACTTCATCCATGTGCCAAAGAGGAGTAGTTGTCTTTAGGGAGGCTGTGAGGGGAAAACAGTCAGGAAAGGACACTGATATGTCTGAGGAAGCAGCACAGGCTGGCCTAACTGACAAGTTTCTCTGGGTTTTTCCTCCAGCTGCTCTGGACCTTCCTGATACGGGTTGGAAACTTCACTTCTGAGCTTTGTTGATGACGTTTCAAAAACAACCTTCCCAATAAATACAAGGAAGTTATATTTGGAATTTAAAAACTAAATATATGAGCTGTTTTTTTTAACAAAATGAATTCTTATCTTACAATGTTCCCTTCCTTTGATTTTGATATAATTTTGGAAATTTTTCCATGCCTTACTCAAGTGTACAAAAATACCTTTCAAAGGAAACCCAACCCAAAGGATGATTTTTACAACTGATTAGGTCTTGGTATAAAGAATGACATTATGATTATAAAGCTTAGATTAGGCCAGGTGCAGTGGCTCACGCTGGTAATCCTAGCACTCTGGGAGGCTGAGGCGGGAGGACTGCTTGAGCTCAGGGGTTCGAGACCAGCCTGAGCAAGAGTGAGACCCCCGTCTATACTTTAAAAAAAAAAAAGAAAAGAAATTAGCCAGGCGTGGTGGCACACACCTGTAGTCCCAGCTACTCAGGAGGCTGAGGCAGGAGGATCACCTGAGCCCAGGAGTTCGAGGCTGGAGTGAGCAATGATGGCGCCACTGCACTCTAGCCAGGGCCACAGAGTGAGACTGTTGCAAAAATAAAAATAAAAATAAAAAATAAAGCTTAAACTAGTATATTTTTTCTGAAAACACATTTCCTAAAAGTTATGCTGGATCCTAAAGGTTTCAGAACATGGGTACACAAAAAGTTCTATAATCCATTTGTGATATTAATGTACATACACCTCTACATGGACAAATAAATATCATCAAAATAATATCCCTCCAGTCTTTCTCAAAAAGTAAATTTCAAGTCTTATTACATGTTAAACTATTCTCAAAAGGAAATCCCTCAAATGGTCTGTCAGACTATGAATTCCTATACTGCCACTGATGCACTGTTACTAAATGTAAGTGTTTCTTAAATTCAACTTACTGGCAAAATTGATACACTTTTGAGTGCTAAAGTAAGTGAGTTGTGACAAAGAGAAAGACTAAATTGAAAGAGTGGTTTATACCTAGACAAAAACCTAGCTCAATAGGCCAAAGACTATTAAAGGACCTGGTTAAAAGCAAGCTGGACTCAGATGCTTTCAATAAATCAATAGCTATTTATTAAACAGCCATTACGGACAGGGATCACAGGAGAGAAAAGGATAGAGTAAGATACAGTCAAAACCTCTCATGGGCAAACACTCATCCCCACCATGTGTGTTCTGAATTTGGCTCCTCCAGATGTGTTTCTCTGGTAAGTTTCTTAATCTGTCTGAGTCTCAATTTCTCAGTCCACAAAAATGGAGATAATAAACCCCATTCCACAGAGTTTTAGTGGGGACCAAATTAAATGAGACAACAGAGGGAAGGTGTCTCTCATTAGGTGTCAATAAATGTTCTTTCTTTTCCCTCTCACATGCTGTCAAGAAAACTGTATCTGATAAATAATAAATGCAGCATTCTACCTGGAAAGGGTCTGTCTTCATCACCTCCACGAAGAGGAACTCCCTTATTTTCTGTCATATACTTCTTGGTAATGGGCAAGGACATCAGCCGAATGTGATGGATGAGTGAGCGCCAGGTGTGAGCTCCAGAAAGCACCGGTTCAGGTGCTAATGGGCTGAAAGGTTGAATCACAAAGTAGGCAGTGAGCAAAATTAATCCCAAGGTTACGAGGACCTACAAGAAAACATAGGAAAGGCATTAATAACCGTCCCAGCAAACAAAGTATCTTAATGCCAAGAAAAAAACCAGGCCTCTTCTGCTATTTCCAATGTGCCTTAAGAACATCCATTTTCATAAACAAGCCATTTACATTCACTTCTGGAAGCATTTAAAACTTGAGAGCTATAAGGACTATAAGGCTCACCAAGTTTCTACCACACAATTAGGAGCTATGTCCACCACTAAAAAATACACACAAACAGAGTTTAACACTTTAACTGCCGTGTGAGTTGTATTTAACTCAAGCTAGTTTTGAGACCGGGGCCTCGTAAAGCATACATAATTCACACGTCTCTTTACCTTGGGAGCTGCGTGGTGCGCACACAACTTATGCTGCCATGCTGTAGCATACATGTTATGTGATGGGTGGCCCCCTGGGCAAAACCCTGCAGTTGGTTTGTGAAAATCTTATTTTCTGATGTTCTTATTGTTACAACTAATATTAACAGTTTAATTGCATATAACTTATGCACAGAAAACAATAAAGAATAACACACTTTTCATTAAGTTAGAAAGGATGGTTTTGTTTTTGAAGTTTTTATTCTATTTTCGTAATAAAACACCATGGCCCCAAGGAAAAAGATTTTTTTCTAGTGTGGCAATGTGTTAATTATAAATACACAGTTCCATCTAGGACATTTAACAACATAGTCAAATTTCCTAGTAATACATGGTAAAAAGAACAAAGGCCAATTTATTCACAGAAAAAGCAAGGCTCAATGGTGGAATCAGGTAACAATAATATTTGGGAAGAATGTTGAAGAGTTTGTACTCTAAGTGATTTCCAAGTCAGAATATATTGTTACCTTATACACAGCTATAAGGAGAGGATACTGGGGTGGCTCCCTCTGAGGTTCATTCTTTTCCAGGAGCTGCCTGATAAATTTTTCAATTGCCTTCTCTGACATGCCACACTGATAGCCTGTCTGTCTCACCAAATCAACAGTCTCTGAAAGTTTGTCATAAATGCTGAGCTCATTGGCAGCAAGATCCATGTCTTCCAACATAAAATCCCTGACAGAGAGAAAATAAATGTAAAAAAAGATGGTTTAAGTACTTCTTCCTCAAAGCTACTACTTTCTTTAGAACAGTGTTTCTTGACCATCCGCAGGGAAGCACCAGTTTTGTGTTCTTCCCAGGCCACTGCAGACCAATACTTTTACAAAACACAATGAATATGTTGAGACAATGTCAAATTGCTATACGAGTTCTTAAATGCTACTTAATTGTGAGCTAGTAATAGTTTACAGACCGGCACTGGTTCCCGAACACTCTGAGGAGCACAAGTCTAGAGCACAATGAACCCTAATGGCATGCTGAAGCTCTACTGACACCAAAAAGATTTCTGAAACTAATCACAGGATATCTGTTACTGGTAATTTACCAAAATTAAAAAAAAAATGGAATATGGATAGTCTTGTTGTTCAATTATTTCTTTCCAATTATACCAGATAGACCTTTTAGCACCATGAGAGGAGGAACTATCACTGAAGGTGAGATTTACTGTGGGGAACATGCTAATAAGCTTTGTTCTTGTCAGAGCAAGGATTCCAGACAACACAAAAACCATGGCATGGAAGCTCTTCAGACCTTGCAGCTTGCATCCTCATGCCACAAATATAATTTTAGACAATAAAGGGCATTTTATTTGTATTTTATATGCTTAAAAGACCTAAGATCTACAACTAATTTCAAAATTCAATTTGTGTTCACAGCTATTTTAAAGCCAGATTGTTTCACAGTGCTCCTAGAATAAAAGGTAAAAACTAAAATGGCAGAGTTCTTTCAGTACCATTTGTAAAATTAAATAGTTCTTTTTAAAAAGTGCTTGTGTTACAGAACAATACTATTTCTCTTCATTTATAAGGAGGAAGAACAGTGCTTAGGGTTTATGCTCTCTTCTACTAGGTTTTTTTTTTTTTTTTTTTTAAATACAGAGGGTCCTCTTATTTCACATACTTCCTTCCTAACCTCAAAAAGCACTGACATGGTACACGTGTATTCTTTCAGTAAAGAGATGCTGCCACCTGTAGGGTAGAGGACAACAGCCATGTTGCGCCAGCAGAGAAAAGGAGGCCTGAAATGCCACAACTCAGCACACACATCAGTACATCTCTTCCAGCACTGTGCCTCCCAATGACTCCTTCTGTTTAGTCCTTTTTAACCTTTAGTTCACTAGGTTTTCACCTGGCCTGCACATTGGAATCATCTAGAGATTTTAATAAATGCTCATACGTGGGCCTTAACCCAGATCAATTAGATCAGAATCAGAAGACTTCTAATGGTGGATTAATAGGCATGAAATCTAGACTTTGGGGAACTGGGGCAGGGAGGGAGGAACCCCCCCACACTCAGACAAAAGGATGGTGCAAACTACAGTTGGGCCTTGAACAACACTGGTTTGAACTGCACGGGTCCACTTATACATGAATTTTTTTCAACCAAATGAGGATCGAAAATACAGTATTTGCCAGACACAAAACTTGCATATATGGAGGGCCAACTTTTCGTATAGGTAGGTTCCCCAGAACTGACTGCGGGACTTCAGTATGTGCAGATTCAGATATACTCGGGGGTCCTGGAACAAATACTTCAACTATACTGAGAGACAACTATAATTTAAAAACGTATATTTTCTACCTGCTCTTTACAAGTGCAGAAGGAAAAAAAAAAAGTGTATTTTCAACAAATGGTGTTGGATATGCACATGTAAAAGGATGAAGTTGGACCCTTCTTTATACCATACACAAAAAATAAAATGGATTAAATACTTAAATGTATGAGCCCAAACTATAAAATTCTTAGAAGAAAATATAGGGGAAAAGCTTCATGATACTGGATTAGACATGACACAAAAGCACAAGGAGCAAAAGGAAAAATAAATTGGACTTCATCAAAATAAAAAACTTTTGTGTCTCAAATGATACCACTACAAAAGTGAAATGACAACCCAAAGAATGGGAGAAAATATTTGCAAATCATGTCTCTGATGGGGGTAGTATACAGAATACATCAAGAATTCTTACAAATCAATAATAAGAAGACCAATAATCTAATCAAAACAAAGGATTTGAATAGCCATTTTTCCAGAAAAGATATATAAATGGCCAATAAATACATAAAAAGATACTAAACATCATTAGCCCTCAGAGAAATGCAGATCAAAACCACAATGAGATACCATTTCACATCCACTGGGATAGCTATGATCAAAATGTCAGATAATATGTGTTGGTGAGGACACGGAGCAACTGGAACTCTTGTACACTGCTAGTGGGAACATAAAATGGTACAGCCACTGTGGAAAAATTTGACAGTTCCTCAAAAAGTTAAACATAGTTACCACTCGACCCAGCGATTCCACTCCTAGGTATGTACCCAAGAAAACTGAAAACATGTCCACACAAAAACTTGAACACAAATGTTAACAGCAGTATTATTTAGAATAGCACCAAAATGGAAGCAACTCAAATGTCCAAGAACTGATGAAAAGATAAACAAAATGTGGTATATCCATACAATGCAATATTATTGAAATGGGAGGTGCAGCTGGGTCTGTGGGCGGAGCATTCTTGAGGTCATCTGTACCTTCTGACTGGGAAAAGATGGTCAACATCTTGAAAGGAGTGCTTACAGAACATGATCCTGCCATGAAGGAGTTTCTGCTGTACTTGGATGAGTCCAATGCCCTGGGGAAGAAGTTCATCATTCAAGACACTGATGAAACTCATGTCTTTGTAATAGCAGAGTTAGTTAATGTCCTCCAGGAGCGAGTGGGTGAATTAACGGACCAAAATGCTTTTTCTCTTACCCAGAAGTGAAAATACACTAGATATTGACCATTTAGGAATTATAAGCAGCAAATGTGAAAGACTCACCACTCAGTATCTTATGTGACTGATTAGACTTAGAGGATTGCTTAGGAGCCTGCCATGGGAAAGACCGAGGGATCATTTGTCCAGAAAAAAACCCCCCTCAACTGATTCTTTTGTAACCTAGAATTTAAAAAAAACAAAAAAACCTTTAACAGTTGGCTATAATTTGGCTTATTATCCTTTATTAAAATATAAATGTCAAAAAACCCAATAAAATGGGATGCAGCACTGATACATATTACAACATGGATAAACCTTGAAAACATACTAAGTGAAAGATGACAGTCACAAAAGACTACATATTACATGACTACATTTATACGGAAAGTCAAGAACAGACAAACCCATAGAAAGTAGATTTCCAGGTGAGGGAGTGACTTATCTGAGACCACCCAATCAGATGTCACCTGAGTCTCATCTGGACCTCACATTCTTTTCACTAAGTCATTTATGATTAGCAGCCAGAAGGAGGGATTACAAAGCATTAAGAGTTATACTAACAACAACAAAAAACACACAAAACAAAACCACAAATTAGGATGTAGCATTTCCAATTAAAAGTAAATCAGGAGTAGATGATCTCTGGGAAATGAGATTATGGCTGATTTTTATTTTCTTTGTGCTTTTTCATATTTTCGAAACTTTTCCTGTATTAATTTTGTAATCACAAAATTCCTAGTTACTCCTAAGGAACATCACTGGGCACAAACAAGTCAGAGATGTGCAGTGGTGCATGGCCATGGCGCCACAGGGAGAAAGCAAGGCGTAATTTGCCATACATGCTGAGAATAACTTCTTGGTTCTCCACAGAGTTGTATTTAAATGTTATAGCTGGAAAAATGGAAGCAGCACTGGATTAGGAGAGAAGAGGGCTGAGTTTTCGTCCAAGCTTTGCCAATCACTAGTAAAATGATTTTGGCTAAATTACTTGGTCTTTTTCTGAATCTAAAAAAATAAGAGGATTGGGCCATGTGGTTTTAAAAGTCTCCTCCAGCTCCAAAATTCTAGAGTCTATGAACACTTCAGGAAGGAGACAATTTCAATTCATTAGAAACTAAAGACATATGTCCAATTGCATTTTTATTCCTATTCCCACTCTATGTGGCAAATGCTGTGCTAAACACTCTAGAAACATTATCTCAGTGAACCACCACTGTGATCTCATAAGGTAGGTGTGATTAATCCCATTTCACAGACGTCCACAGACTTTACTAAGGCTCAGAAAGGTTTCATAATGTGCCAGGATGTGAAACCAAGGGTGCCTGACTTCAGGGTTGGTGGTTTTAACCTTTATGCAGGCTTGCCTCCCTTACCAAGTATTTTCCTATTCTGAGCAGGCAGTTCCGAAACCACGTATCCCTCGATCACAACTGAGAACTGGAAAGTGATTGACTACAATGATTCCTGCAAAAAGAATAAAGTGATAACTTATTACAACATTTTTCACATCTTGGTTTTGTGACCAGTGATTTCAGAGATAGCATTTTCCTGTTTAAATTAACAAAAACATTCTAATGAAACATTAATGTTCATTTAAATACATTATAATGAATTATCCAACAATACCCAGTCAAAATCCACTAAAACTCAGTAGAGGACCAGAAAGGAAAGAATCCAGAAAGGAATTCTAGAAAAAATTCCAGTAAAAAATTGTAAAGTGTGCCTGTTGGGAGGTGGGATCACATGCACGTAACCTTGGGGCAGAAGAGACCATCACATTGGTATGCTCTTAGGAGAAACCTGAAGGGGACAAAAGTGCAGGTGAGGCTAAGAGGATCAACCATCACCATTTTTGATGACTGTCTTGCAAACTTTATAAACCTCTGCCCCCTTTTGATACACATAAAAATCTCACCAAATTCCCAGTTTGTATTGCAAAAAAACCAGGTTTTTTTTCTTTTTTGGTAAGTCGAGTACAGAACAATATTACAATACTGATATTTTTGCAAGCTGCACATGCTTCTTCCAAGAGATTGTGACACATTTCCCAAGTTATCCCAAAGGTAGTAACTTGGCGATATTTTTAAGAGCACCTTAGGATCTTGCTAATGAGCCCTCCTTTTGGTTTTGGTTAGATCAGTGGTTCTAAACTGGGGAAGATTCTGCCTCTCAGGGATGTCTGGAGACATTTTTTTAATTGTCTTACTAGAGGGATACTACTGGCATGTAGTTGGATATATTGTTAATTAAACAACAACAAAAAATCTGGTCCCTTTAAAAAAAATCAAACACAAAGTCACGGCCAAGCATCAAGCATGAGGGAACTGAGTGAAAACAGCTGAGGCCTGATGGCAATCCAATCTCCTTATCTCCAAAAAGAAGATCCAACTCTGGCAGAAGTGAGCTTTCCCACAGAGGGAAGTTCAGAAGAGTGAACTTGATTCTAACAGTGGCTTAGACCTGTTAGAGACTCTCTCTCTTGTTTCTCAGGTCGCCATTTGTTTATTAGCCTGTTAAAGTCATATTTCTGCCCCCTCACCCCACCGATACTGTTCTCACTAAGGTCACCAATGGCTTTCTAAATGCCAAATCCAAAGGATGTTTTTCAGTTATTACCTTATCTGACCTCTCTGCAGAGGTCAGATAGCTACTGTTTCTACTCATTATCTATCTTCCGCAAGCACTTTCAAACCTTGGCATAACTCTCTTGTTCTCTTCCCAAATGCTGGTATCCACCACAGTTGTCTTTGACCTTCTTCCCATTCCCTCCAATACTTTAACCACCAGCTATTAGTGATTCCCAAATCTCTTCTCTAGTCTACAACTCTCTCCAGAGCTCAAGGTCTATTGAACTACCTAGAAGACACCATGACCCAAATTTCCCATAGTTCCCTATATGTAATGTGTCCATAACTGAACTTATTTTTCCCCTTCAACTCATTCCTTCTACTGTATTCCTTTTCTTAATGGAAACGTCTTCTAAATTTAAAAACTCTCCTTCTCCTCCCTCATTCCCACCAATGAAACTATCACTAAATCCTCTTGATTTAATCTCCTGTATAATTCTCATATTCATTCCCTCCTCTCTAGCACTACATTAATGGCACGGTCAAGGCCCTTAACATCTCTTCTATGAATCATCACAAAGATATAGTTAACTCTACACTTCCAGTTCTCCTTCTCCTTAATCCATTCTCTACCCTGTCCACAAGTTATTTTTCCAAAATACAAACTGGTTCATGTTAAGCACCTTCTAAGACTCTGCATCCTCTGCTGAAGCACGGTTTAGCATAATGGTTAAGAACACAGGCACTGGAGGTGGAAAAAGCTGGATGCAAATTCTAGATTTTTCCACCTACTGCGTGGCCATGAGACACTACTTATTCTCTCTATGCTTTAGAGTTTTCATTTATAAAATGGGGATAATTATGCCTACCCCACAATATCGTTAAAAGAATTGTAAAATGATGTATGTAAAACATTTGTTCCAATATCCAAACAAATTAAATATCTAATGACAATTGTTATAAGATGAAGTCCAAATTATAATACTTACCATGGCCCTTTATGATCTGGTCACTGCCTACCTGTTCCGTCTTACTTCCCATTAATCCTTCCTCACATTCTATGCTGTCACACTGTTTCACATCTCTTTGCTTTTGTACACACAATTTCCTCTGCCTAAAAAGCCCAGCCCCCAGTGCTCTGTCCAATAAGTAAACTCTTTGACCTTGATTTTTGCCCTTTGAACATTATACAATTCTATCATTTTATATTACATCTATTTCCCCATCTACCTCCCACACTAAATTGTGAATTTCTTGAAAGCAGAGATAAATGGAGAAAATAACACAAAAAACTAAGGACATAGAAATTTACCTCAGACACAGAACCTGATTAACGTACAAATTTGTAGAAAGGACCTAAAGTGATCATTCTGTTCCCAAACTAATTGAAAAAATCCAGATCCCAATAGCATTTTTTTTTTAATGCATCAGCCTGATGAGTGTTTAGGTGAGCAGGTTAGGAATCCAGCAATTGGACATTCTTTTTGGTGTTGAAAAGTAGGTGAGGAGGAACTGGGATTCAAACTTGGTCTTGAAAAATGTTTCAGTCCAAGATAGAAAAGGCCTCTTTCTGGTATGCAAGTTGGGCTACGTGAACCTTCAAAACTTCATTGTAGTAAAGCTGAATTCAGTTTTATTTTTTTTTAAGGCATGTTGTTCCCTAGAGAGAAGTTATGACAACTCAAATTCAAATAAACAAATTTATTAAGTGAGAGATGTCTGTAGAAGATTCCACGATGGGAACTACCAAGTCAGCAATCAGAAAAGTCAGAATAACTAACCAAGTGGGAGATGACTGATGACTAAATACTTTAAAAGAAACATATCGGCAAATACCAATGCTATGACAACTCTCAGACCAGAGAAAGTGTGGCCTGCAGGGTTAATAGTCTTCAAATACTACAGGAACGTGAGGAAGGTGGATTTCCTTGAACTCAGAGGCGATTACAAACAGCTCATTTACTCGTCTCAATAAACCAACTCATATTCCTCTCTGAAATCCGAGATGCCAGGTTTATCACATACCAAGTCCATACTTTTTTCAGAAAAAGCACTTCCCCCTTAATCATTAGAAAAAGATGTTTCAGAGGGAGGCAGGGAATCTACTATATATTAAAAAAAAAAAAAAAAAACCCAAACCAAAAAAACGTCAAAAGGGCAGAAATCTGGACTTTGCTAGCCGTAACGCCTAGCGAACAAATTCAAGCAGGGTCGACCTCGTTTTGCTCTCCCCAGAGCAGCCAAGGAAAGAGAGAAGTCTTAAGGGAGTCGATCCCGGGGCAGCTACCCGGGAATGCTGTCAGTCTACGAAAGAGGAGAGGCTCAGAAAAGGGATCAGCGCCGGGGTAAAGAGTGGCAGTAGCGGCCAGGCAGGGGCTGTGCGAGGATGTCATAGACGGGCATGGCGACGAGGCTGTCACAGGACGGCCTCCCCCCTCCCGGCCTCGAGCCCCAGTCACTCACATGCGGGGCCCGCGCCTCCTCCGGCTCCTCCCGCCTCGGGGACAGCAGCCGCCCGGCGAGGAGGCTGGACCGACAACTTCCTGCTTTCCAAAGCGCAACCCGGAAGCAACCCCCACGCCACAGGCGAGGCCGCGCCCCCTAGGATAGCTCCTCCTTCTCTCCCTGTGCTTCCGCCAAAACACTGCGCACGACGCCACGCAGCGCCGCGCGCGGGAACTCTCGAGATCGCAATCTCGAGATTGCTCCCCCTGGCGTCCCGCTCGCGCTGCCGCTCTTTGTCCTCAGTCATCCTCTACCTGGACTGACGCAGACTTCGGAGCTAAACTGATTAACTCAACAAGCATTTATGAGCCCTCTACTACGTCCCAGGCAGTGTATTAGGCATCAGGGATGGGGGTGGGAGAGGTACGTAAACGAAGAGCAGCTCCTTCCCTCCGGGAGCTCCTAGTCTTGAGAGAGACAGAAGAACAAATCCCTCAAATTCCCATGCATTAATATTCATCAAGCGCTTACTCTGTGCCGGGCCTTCCCAAGCACTTTTTATTCATGAAACCGCGTCAACAACCCTATGACATAAATTTACCCCCCCAACATTTGTCCTCTTACAAACCCAACTGAGGTTTATGGAGAGGTTAACTTGCTGGGGATTACACAGATAAAGAGCGGAGTGGTCAACGTTTGAACCCTGACTCCTTATCCTGCCCTGTCTGCAGTGCCAAAACCCTTAACTGCTTTCCACAAGAGATCTTCAAACAAAATACTACTGGGTTCAGACTAATAATGCTACAGCTACAAAGGCAGTGTGGTAGTGATGCAGGGGTAGGTAAATCAATGAAACAGAATGAAGAGACCAAAAACAGAAACATATAGGGACACTGGATTTATGACAAAGAGGTGCAATAGAGGAGTAAGGAAAGGATAACATTTTCAATAAATGGTGCTGGGGCAATTGTATATCCACATAGAAAAAGATGAAACTTGACACCTGCTTCACTGCATACACCAAAATAATTCTAGGTGCGTTGCAGATCTATATGAGAAAACGAGACAAAACTTTAGGGCTGCTCTGTCCAATACTGCTGTCATACAAGTGACTACTGAGCACATGGAATATGGCTAGTCAGAATTGAGATGTTCTATAAGAGAAAACTGATATATTGGACTACATTAAAATTAGAATCTTCTGATCATCAGAACACATGATTAAGAGAATAAAAAGACTAGCCATAGAGTAAGAGAAACTGACAAAGAGCTTCTGTCCAGGATATATAAAGAACTTCACAATCACTAAAGTTGGTATACAACCCCCCACTGCTGAATTTGACTGGCTTTAAAAAAAAAAAAAAAAAAAAAAAACTTCACAAATAAGAAAAAGACAGCCAAATAGAAAAAATGGGCAGAAGATTTGAACACAAAAAGACAGTATCACAAAGAGGATATCTAAATGGCAAATACACATATGAAAAAGCATTTAACTTCATTAATCATTAGTTGTTAATGAAATGACTACTGAGATATTATACAGGCTTCAGAATCCCTTAAATGAAAACGACTGGCAATGCTAAGTGTTGGTTGGGAAGCAGAGCCACAGCAATTCTCACAGGCTGCTGGTGAGCATGTAAATTGCTACAGCTGGTCTGGAAAACAGTCTGATGTTAATTACTAAATTACACATATTATCTATGACCCAGCAATTCTTCTTCTAGGTATATACCCCCCAAAATTTATGCACAAGTGCACCAAGATACATACAAGAATATTCATAGCAGCTGCATTATTTGTAACAGCCACAATCTAGAAGCATCCCAAATGCCCATTAACAATAGGTTATATAAATACAATGTAGTATATTCATGCAACAGTATACTACACAGCATGGAAAAATGAGAAAATAGCCACTATATAAAACAACATGGATATATATCACAAACATAATGTTGAAGAAGCCAGACACAAAAAATACATATATTTACATATATCATAAATATGTAATGTAAAGTAAATATATTTACTTTATGACTTCATTTATATAAAATTCAAAAACAGGGAAAACCAATCTGTGATATTACAAGACAAAAAGTGGTTACCTTTGGGGAAGAAGAGAGGGATAAGGATTGGTAGGGGGCTTCTGAGGATGTGGAAACATTTTACATCTTGATTTAATTTGACCCCTCATGGCTTAGGGCTAACTCCAACTTATTTTCTGGATCTCAACTCAGGCTGTAACTCCAGGGGAAACCTCTGACTGTTCAAAGCTGCTCTGGACCAACCAGAGCTCAGGAAGCACTGTGTGCTTATTACAGCCCTCATTCCACTCTCTTGTAGTTTTGTGTTTGGTTGTCCATCTCTCCTAGAATGTGAGTTTCTTTAGGGCAGGGCACTGTGTATGTGACTCACCTCTGTCTCCTCAGTGCCTAGTGGCTGGTAGGAGCTCCAGGAAAAGATTTAGGGAGAAAGTGACCTTGGAGGTAGCTTGTAAGAATTCAGACGTTGGAGCCTGGGGATGACACAAGCGTCGCAAGATATACAGTAAGCAACTACATAAAATCCAGAGACAGGCAGCTCAAATAACAGACAGAACAGACCAATGATTAGGACTTTTCCATCCAATTCAAAGGCCACAAAGTAGACATGAACACAAGACTGCAGGAGGTGCAAAATTAATTATACTTTACATTAGCCCAGTATTCATTAATTTAAAATGTAGTTTCCTGTTCATTATTCATTCAACAAAAGCTGAGTATCCCGTGGCTCAGTACTGTACAAGGACGGTGCAAAGATGAAGGAGGCCCAGTTCCTCTCTCAAGCGGCTCGCTGTCTAGTTTATCTTTACAAACTTGTACATCCTTATTCCCACTTTACAATTAAGGACATTAGCGTTGAACTGTGGTTAAGAGCACAAACTCACCAGGTGTGGTGCTTTAAGCAAGTTATTTAATCCCCATAAGGCTCAGTTTCCTCAAAGTAAAACGGGAATGGTAACATCTACTTTGTGGGGTTTTGAAGATAAAGCATAAAAATAGACAATAAAGTGCTTAGCTTGATATCGGGCACATAATAAGCATTCATTTAGCCATCATTAACTGGTGTGCAAAGCATTTACAGTGTACGTTTATTTACCTCACTTCATTCTTGTCCTCCCTCCAAACCTACTCGCAGCTCCTCTACTTTGCTTCTCCTTGGACCCTGAGCAAACCTTTCTAAAAACTTTGATGCACCAGCCAATCATTTTAAGTCTTGCTCTTGCTCTGATCCCTTTGACGTGCATTCTCCTGTCTCTCCCTTTCCTTATCTCCCATTTTCTTCCTGGCCTTTCCCTCTCTTCTCTCCCCAGACTCCTTACCTTTGGAGTTTGGAGGCTGAGATTTGCTGTATGGCTATGGAAAAACAAGTATTTAAGAGCCGAGTCTCAGTTTTCACATCTGAAAAATGGGAATAATACTATTTGCAGGATTGCTTTGTGGAGTAGATGCGATAAAGTCCAAGCGCTGTGTCTAAATCTCCCAGTGCCTTCAGAGAGTTCGTTACTGGCAGCTCTCAACTCTATTCCCTTTTATTCTCTTCCTCTCCTGGTCCCAGTCCAATTGTGGGACTTAGAAATTCCTCGAATTGAATGTTAGGAAATGACTCCAATCAGAGAGCAGCCTTGCTAGTTGTTCCCACCTTCCATGCCTAAACGAACCAATCAGATAGTCCGGAGAGTGGCGCGGTATTGCCGCTTGGAGACCATCTCAAACGGAGCTTGCACCTTTCTCCCTCCTTGCGTCCAGCCTCTTCTTGCCTCGCACCCCAGCTTCCTAGCCTTGGAGGAAGGGACCGTCCTCTTCCTTGTCCCAGCCCCTCAAATTCTGGCATCGAAAGGGTTGAACGGCAGAGGCCGGAAGTGTGCGCAGCAGCTGCAGGTCCGCAGCAAATCGACGCCGGAAGTAGCCTTTGCTAAAGAAACAGTCCGCTGGCTTCATTATGGCGGCAATTCCCCCAGACTCCTGGCAGCCTCCCAACGTTTACTTGGAGACAGTGAGGTTCGGGTCTTTAGGCTGGCTGGACAGACCCCGGCTCGCGCGGCTCGGTTCGGCGCGCTGCTCGGAGCACCTCCCGTGGAGGGGCGTGGAGCGGCGCGGTGAGGGCCCCCTGGACCGAGAGGGGACATGACCGCCCGTGTCCGGAGCTCCGCAGCGACTCCCGCTGAGACCTCAGCGACAGCTGCCTGATTGTCCTCCTCCCTCCATTCTGTTCATTCATTCATTCATTCATTCATCTATTCATTCAACAAGGGTGTAATGAGTCGGCAAGCCAGGCACGTAAGATCTGAATTCTGAGGATCGAGTGGATAACACACATAGCGTTTAGGAGTTCAGTATGTGAGAGACAAATATGTACTATTATGTTATAAGTAGTATAGTTATATAAACAAATTAATATGAAAATACAGGAAGAAGCATATTTTTGCCACTATCAAAGAGTGATATGATAACCAACCTGGTATTGCCATACCCCTGATGTATGTCATCCCATTTAGTTTAATCCTCCCAGCATCTCAAATCATGAAGGTATTATTTCACCTCCTCCCCCTCCAATATTAGCGGGGAAAATGCTGAATTTTACATTTACGCAGTTGGTAAGTGGGGGAACCTTGTTTGGAGTCTTGTCTACCTGTCTCACATGCTAGGTTCTTTAGCTCCATTTATTCCGGTGCCTCTTTAGAAGAAGCTCAAAGTGAGCTTTCCAAAGTTGAAGAAGGGATCCTGCTCAAAAAAATTAAATAACTTCTTGCAGCTGTAACAGTGTAAAGTTAAAATTTATTAGTCTGGCATTCAGCGGGATTTTTTTCATCTGGTTCTTGCCCACCTGCATTCCCCCATCAGCAGCCAGGGGCCCGCCAAAGTCTTTCTGCCTGTCTTTCTGTTCTTGCCCATGCTGCTTTCAGCCAGAGCATAGAGTTCTCTCAGTCCCCTCTGTATTTGCTCATGCTGTTTTTGCTCCCTGACCGTCTTCTTCTCCACCTTTTTTTAATGACAAAATTCTGCTTCTTTAAGCCCCAAACTGTAATTTCTGAATTCCCCTGTTAGTATTTTTGCTTTTAATTTAAATCCAAGTAATGTAGAGGTTTATAGAATGAGAAGTGAAAGCCACCCCCTCCCTGAAAACACTACCAACAGTTTGTTGGATTACTACGCAGATATTTTTCTATGTGGGTATGAGCATCTCTCTCTTATGTCTAATTTTTAAAAAATGGAATCATACTGTATATATGTTGTTTCTGTAACATGCGTTTCTTTCAGTAATACATGTAGCTGCCCATAGTATGAATAATTGATATCTCAGTCATTTCCTCTTTTTTTTTTTTTTTGAGACAGAGTCTCACTCTGTTGCCCTGGATAGAGTGCAGGGCATCATTATAGCTCACTGCAACCTCAAACTGCTGGGCTCAAGCGATCCTCCTGCCTCTGCAGTAGCTGGAACTACAGGTGCACACCACCATGCCCGGCTAATTTTTCTATTTTGAGTAGAGACAGGGTCTTGCTCTTGCTCAGGCTGGTCCTGAACTCCAGAGCTCAAGCAATCCTCCCGACTCAGCCTTCCAGAGTGCTAGGATTTCAGGCGTGAGCCACCGTGCCTGGCTCAGTCATTTCTTCTTTCGAGGACATTTAAGTTGCTTCTCTTTTTTTGCTATGGCAAATGATGGGATGAACATCCTTACATATACTGTATCCTTAGGCACTTTTGTAAATTTTCCTAGAGAATAGATACTTAGAAGTTGAAATTGCTGAGGTATGCACAATTTCAGAATTGTGATTGCCATTCCAAAAGGTTATTTCCTGTATTTTAAAAATATCTACCAGATTGTAAGCTCTGTGATGGAAAAAGCACCTAGAATGGTACCTGCCACAGAGTAACTGTTGTTAATCTGTGTTGAATAGTAGCAGTGTAAAAGATAGATTGCAGGAAGAAAGGCTGTTAGCTGTTTTCTAGCACATTCCACATACATTCATAGAGTAGCCACACTGTGCAAAGCACTGTGTTAGACACTGGGTATCCAGGCTATGCAGAGTTGACTCAGTTCTCACATTCTTGGAGTTTAAAGTCTAGATGGGTGATGGAGTGGACGGGAAGGCACTTGTCCAGTCTCTTCTTTATCCTTTAGCTGTACTGGGGAAGAAAAAGCACTCATATTGGGTAGGTTCAAAGGTTTGAAGTAATCAGGTTTTGCCTTCGTTGTACTCCCTCCCAAACACACACAAACTACCTTTTTTGTTTTCTATTGGAATATTTTTTGAGTAGGTAATATATTTACATGGATCAAAAATGCAAAAGTTTCAAAAAACTCATTGAACATCTTTCTGTCTCTATCTACCCACTCCCTACCCCCACCCAGAAACTTCTGCATGTATAAATAGGAACTCCCAATATTTTAATGTCCTTTTTTTTAAATTAAATGTAAGAATTTTTTCCCCTAATTTAGGGGTTGGTTATATTGATTTCAGATGATCAGTGACTTATTTTTATAAATAAGGTATTAGAATTTTGAGTTGTCCATGATTGTTATTTTACTTAAAAGAAGTATCAGAAGTCCCTGCATGTTTTACTCAATAGAGATAATCTGTGTTTATGTTACTTGCATTGTGGTGTTTTCCTTTGCTGAGCATGAAATCCAGTGGTTATCACAATTTCATTATTTATAAGCTTGAAAATCTAGAGTCCTGGAGCAGTCCCATAAAATTCCTATCTGTCATGACCTTGTTTCTTGACCAGAGCTGTGCTGTCCTCTCCCTTCGCAGCATGGGAATCATTGTGCTGGAGCTGTATTGGAAGCATGCTCCAAAGACCTGTAAGAACTTTGCTGAGTTGGCTCGTCGAGGTTACTACAATGGTACCAAATTCCACAGAATTATCAAAGACTTCATGATCCAAGGAGGTGACCCAACAGGGACAGGTACAGTTAAATCAATTAGTTTCTAAATTTTCACTCTGTCATAACTGGGTGATAAGGCAGCCAGAGCTCTCTTTTTCCACCTACTATGGATGGACCATGTTGGTTGATTCTGGTGACACCTCCTGCTTTCCCCAAAAACACATGTATGAAATTGACCAGAAACCAACTTTGACTCCTGAGCTCGGTAGAGTTTCTCATAACTTCTATGTATTGCTCACTAAGAGAAAATATCTTTCTGAATTGTAGTGACGCATAGAATAGTCTGGTCAATCAGAAGTAAAGAAAGACATCGTTCACAATGTTTTGAGAATAATAAAATATTGGGATCCTTCATTGATTCATTCATTTAACAAATTTTGAGCATCTGCTTTGTATCTGATACTTTCTAAGCTCTAAGGATATAGCTGTTAGCAAAGACAGAATTCCTGTTCTCAGTGAAGCAAGTAAAGGGTGTGGGGATGCAATTTTAGTAGAAAGGGAAGTCCTCTCTGAGAACATGTTATTGGTGAAGAGATAGGAATGAAGTAAGAGACGAACCTTGTGAGAGCATTCTGGGGGGAGGGAAGAGCAAGCACAGAGACCCTGAGGCAGGAGCCTGTGTTGGAGATCATGTACATAGTACCTTGCAGGGCACAGTGGGGACCTTGGGTTTTATTCTGAGTAAGATGGGAGCCGATGGAGAGTTTTAAGAAAAGGAATGACACGATCTGACCTATGCTTTAAAAGCATCACTCTAGCTGCTGTTTGGAGAATAGTTGTAGGGGCAAGAATAGGAGGCAGGGACAAGTTAGGAGTCTGCTGTAGTCATCCAGTCTAGAAATATGTGGTTGGACTAGGCTGATAGAAGGAGGTAAGAAGTGACTGGATTCAAGTTATGTTTTGATAGAAATAGAGCTGATAGGATTTGCTAACAGATTGGATGTACAGAGTGAGAGAAAGAGATGGTCAAGGATGACGTCAGGGTTTTTGACCTGGATCTACTAAAATGAGGAAGGCTGAATTGAGGAGCAGGTTTGGAAAGGGAAGATCAAGAATTTGGTCATGGACATGTTATGTTTGAAATACAGTTGTGTCTCAGTATGAATACCAAATGAATACCAAATCCAAGGATGCTGAAGTCCCTTCTGTAAAATGGCATGATATTTGCACATAACCTATGTACATCCTCCCCTACACTTTAAATCATCTCTAGATTACTTATATAATAATACCAAATACAGTGTAAATGCTGTGTAAATAGTTGTTATACTTTATTGTTTAGGGAATATAGTAAACGGTTTGTACGTGTTCAGCACAGACACTTTTCCCCCCAAAATATTTTCAGTCGAGGTTGGTTTGAATCCATGAATTCAGAGCCCACAGATACAGAGGGCTGACTGTACTTAAGGATCTTCAAGTAGATATGGTGAATAAGTAGTTGTATATGAATGTGGGGTTCAAGGAAAGGTCTGGTGTGAAGATATAGTTTGGGAGTTATTGGCATTTAGATGGGATTTATTAGTGAAACTGGTGGAACACTTATTCATTTTAAGAGCCCTTGCTTCTCAGTCTGTTTTTTCTCTGCTAATTCCTGCTCTTTTTGCCTTTAAACAAGTTTTGTTCTCTCTATGGCAGTCTTTTCTCAGTCTTATTCTTTTTTTTCATTCTCAATTGTCTCATTATTTATCCTTTATGGCTGGAAATACTCAATTTTTTCAATGTATATGGGCATATTTCAAAATACACAATATCCAGGAAAGTAGAAAAAAGGGGAAAATCATTCATACGCATAGCTCCTAAAGATTTCTAACTACCATTAGCTAATCCCCTATTATCCCACCTCTCAGAAATGAGAAATCTTAACTTTTGGTGGCCATCAATCTAGACATCTTTTTTTTTTTTTTAATTAAAAAAATGTTTTTGGTGGGGGCCGGGCACAGTTGCTCATGCCTATAATCCTAGTACTCTGGGAGGCCAAGGTAGGGGGATTGCTTGAGGCCAGGAGTTCGAGACCAGCCTGAGCAAGACTCCATCTCTACAAAAAATAAAAAAATTAGCTGGGCATGCATGGTGGTGTGCTCCTGTAGTCCTAGCTACTTGGGAGACTGAGGCAGGAAAATCGCTTGAGCCCAGGAGTTTGAGGTTGCAGTGAGCTATGATGATGCCACTGTACTGTAGCCCAGGTGACAGAGTGAGACTCTCTGTCTCCAAAAAAAAGAAGAATTTTTTGTAGAGACAAGGTCTTGCTTTGTTGCCCAGGCTGGTGTTGAACTTCTGGCTTTGGGAAGTCTTCCCATCTGCCTTGCCTCTCTCTAGCTACGGACCCTGGCTTAGACATCTTTCTTTTCAGATATCTGGTTAAAAGGATTGATGGATGGATAACTGGATAACTCACTAAATGGAAATAATTTTAAAAGAATGGGATATGTTATGCATGCTATTGTTTTTAAAACAAAAGGTTTTATATTTAATCTTGTATATATTGAACAGAAAAATTGACTTCCTGCTATGAAAGATGAGGGAATTAATACTTAAATTTAGTACTTAAATTAAATTTCTTATTGTTCCCCTCTCCATCCCCTCTCTTAGTTTTTTTTCTTTTTTGGCTCAAGAGTCAACTTGATTCCTCATCCCCTCTTAATTATTGTTAGTTTTATCATTTTCTGTTCTGCACCCATAATTCCTTCAGCTATAGTATGGGTTCTACATTTCAGTGGATTTAGTGCTTATCATTCAGCTTTCATCTTCACAAATGCTAGAGGGCAAGATTTCCTGTCCAGTGGTTTTTTATTACAAGGGCTAGAGGGTGTTATATTTTTGAACTCATTTATGTTTGAGAATTTCCACTTGTTGCCTTTATACTTGAAAAAGAGATTGCACGTTAGCATGCTTACTCCCCTCACTATGTGAAGCCCTGGGCCACCTAAGAACTCTGTAGAGTCCCCACCAGCAAGAAGGCTCACCAGATATGGCCCCAGGTCCTTAGACTTCTCAGCCTCCATAACTGTAAGAAATAAATTCCATTTTTTATTTAAAAAAAAAAAAAAAGGACAGTGACTAGGTATACTATTCTTAGGCCACACTCATTCCCTCAGATCTTTTTAGATGATTCTGATCCATTGCCTTCTAGTTTTGAACATGGTTTTGGATAATACTGAAGCCAAATTTACTCCTTCCTTCAATTCAGGGATAATTTTTTTTATTTCTATTTCTGAATATTTTCTGTTATACCTACTGGATTTTCTAATTCAGGAAATTAGTTGTTATTTGTTTCATCACCTTTGCCTTCCATATGTATCACATTTCTTTTGATCATGTGAGGTGATTTTTTTCCTGCATTCACTGAAGTAATCTGAGATCTTTATGCCTTAATCAATTTTCAGTCGTGTCTATTCTGTTCTTTACTGCTCTAGTTTATTTATTAGCTCTTCACTGGTGTCATTTGGAGACCCAATTTTTTTCCTTAGTTCTGCAATCTTTCACCCTGTTCTGTGATTTATTATCTTGTCTTTGAACTTTTGTTTTATTAGATTTTTATTTCTATTGAGTCATCTGTACCTTGAGACAGCCATGGAGATGCTACTTCTCAGGTTATGTTTTGTCACAGACTGAGTTCCTGGGGTGTTTTTTCCTTCCTCCCCTCCTTTCCTTCTGTCCTCCCATTTGTTGTGGTACGTTTGCATAGTTTCCATGCCACTTGTTTTCATCTTATCCATGTTTAATGTCAGCACCTATGTTGTCCCTACCTTTTATTTGCTCGGCTACAGTGTAAGTAGGTTCTCCCTGTCATTCAGTTGTCTTCCCCACTCCAGATGCTAGGTTGCTTTCTCTTTGTTTGATTTGTGCCTGAAGAGGTGTGGGAGAGAATTGGAGTTCAGCTCATGCTGAGTGAGCCCTGTGTGGGTGGAAGGGCTAGCCTCTGTTTTGTCTTCCCAGACTCCATTAAAGCCCTATCCCAGGGCCCCCTCCACTAGCCAGTAGTGTTCCTCTATTCCAACCTCAGGCTGGGTGGTCCCCCAAGTATGGCCCAGTGCCCTGAAGGTGGCCAGCTGATAAAGTTTACATATTTGTCCCCTCCAACTCTCATGTCAAAATTTGATCTGCAGTGTTGGGGGTGGGCCCTAGTGGGAGGTGTTTGGGTCATGGGGGTAGATCCCTCATGAATGGCTTGGTGCCCTCTGGGAGGTAATTCTCCCTTTATTCACAGGAAAGTTGGTTGTTTAAAAGAGCCTGGCACCTTCTTCTATCTCTAGCTACCTTCCTCCAGTGACACCTGCTCCCCATTGCCTTTAGCCATGAGTAAAAGCTTCCTGAGGTCCTCACCAGAAGCAGATGCTGACACCACGCTTCTTGTACTGCCTGCAGAACTGTAAGCCAAATAAACCTCTTTATAAATTATCCAGCCTCAGGTATTTCTTTATAGCAGTGCAAAACAGACTAAGACACTAGCCCTGGTTGCCTGCCTGTCAATCCTGAGCCACTGTGGTGTGTGTGGGCTTCTGCCCTCAAGGGCTTTTCCTTAACTTTTTTAGGGCTGCTCACTCATTCCTTCTTTTGGCTTCTCAGAATTGGAGGGGGTTTGTGAGAATTCTCAGCATGATACTCTTTTCCTGATGACTACCTTCAGGAAGTGCAGGCAGAAGAATCTTCTGTTTTTTTCCTTGGCTGATTCTTTTTAGAGTTTTTAGAATGTTTGTTTCCCTTTTCTTATTTGGTTAATGCTGGTGAATTTTTGGCATTTTAAATTTAAATTTTCATTATGAATCCAAAAATAAATAAATTTTAATTTTTTGTGTGTTCACTTCATTGGGTACTTCAGCAAGTTGATGTACCATTTCTAATCCTGCTTCATTCCACTTTCTGTATCTGAAAGTGTTCTGTTGATACTTCGATGTACTTCTTTCCTGTCTTCTTCCTCTCTCCTGCTCATGTTGTTAGGAATAAATTTTAATTCATAATACCAGTAACTGAGAGTCCATGATTGGTGTGCACGAATTGGAAGTGACTCAGGTGTGAGTTGCTTATACCAGAGCTTCCCTGTATTTCTGTAGTTGGTTCATGATCCTTCATAATGTCATATTTCCATGATGTAATTTTAATGAAATTGAATCACTCAAAAGATTTTCAAAAGGGGCAAGGGGGGAAGAGGGGGAGGGTAAAAACCTACCTGACAGCTACAATGAACAATGTTCGGGTGATGGGCACACAAATACACCTGGCTTAAGCATTATAAAAGCTATCCACGTAACAAAAACATTTGTACCCCCTTAATAATTTGAAGTTAAGAAAAAAATATTTTCAAATAACTGCATCCAGCCTCAAGTATAATAAAGGATTGAGCAGTCTGCTGGCAGGTCTGTGGTGGAAGGCAAACAGGAGTTAGGCCCTCCTAGGTCACTAGTTCATGTCTGCTAGCTGGTTAGGTGACACATTTTTTTGCTACACATCTCAGATGGGCAACATGTGGTATCTTGGGCTCTTCAGCAAGTTGATGTACCGTTTCTATTCCCAGCTGTCCTTCAGTCTGATTACTCTGGAAACATTCTTTCCATGTTCTTTCTCTGACACATCTTTGCCAGATGCTTTCTCAATTCAAATACCCTTTGACTTCCTGCTTCATTTCATTTTAAACCATTTTTCTACCTTCAAATTTCCCATATTATAATAACTATGCTGACTCCTTCCATAGCCCTGTGAATGTCTTTTATCTGTTTCTACTAACCTCTTCCCCTCCTCCTATAAGACATGACATCCTGTCAGGTTCTTCCTTTAGTTCGTCCTGCTCTGCACTTGGCCTCACAGTGCTCTCCAGCTGCTGCAATTGCTGTGGTTAATTATATGCTGATTATCCTGTGCGTCACCCTCACTCTGATTTCATCTCTCTTCTTGGTAGCCCCAGGAACGCCTGAAATTTAGCCATGTTGAACAGCAAGCTCATTGTTAATTTTATTCATTTGATGAGTATTTGCTAAGAGTCTGCTGGGTATCCTGTGCTATTCTAAGGTCTGTGAGAAGTACTTAAGCGTTAAAAGCCAAGGCATTTTTTTTTTCCTTGCAGCTCCCAGCCCTGCCAGAAAACAAGCTGTTCATTATAAGAAACAACTAGAAAGTAATAATATAAATATGCAAATGATATGGCTTATGTATATAATATAGGTTGGAATAATTCATAATAAGGGAAAAAGTACAGTGGAATGGGATTAGAATGGGAAGGAGGCATATTGTGAGGAGGCCTTGAAAGAAGTGTAAAATGTTAACTCTTGGGAGGTAGAGGGAAGGGCATTTTGGATTTAGGAAGGAGAGTGAGTGCAGAGCAGAGGCAGGAGTGACAGAGGCATGTGGAGATGTGGAGGAGAGGAGAGCCCACGACCCCAGGTGCCATGTTTCACACACTAGACTGGCTCTGTGACATAACTCAGCTACCTCTTCATGCCCAGGACAGATACGTAAAATGTGATTCTAAGACCACTTTAAAATTCACGAATCTCTGAACTGCATGTTTAGGGGACAGTAAAGGAGCAGTTTGGGTCAGAATGTACAGTTTGGGGCCGGTTAACGGAGACCTCCAGACAGAGGAGTTCAGATTTGATCTAGCATGATTCAGGGACCATTTGGGACTCTTGAGTTTGGGATAAGAAAAATATATGAGGAAATTTCATCCAGCTGTGGAATATGGCAAGGCAGTGTAGTGTGGGGTAGAGAGGAAGGATTGGAGCCCAGTGGGTTTGGGTTTGATTCCTGGCTTCACATGAACACTTATTAAGTGTAGACAAATTATATAACCTTGCTGAGCCTTCTTACCTGTCCCTGGGGAGTATGCTTATATGCACCTCCTAGGGTTGTTGTGAATAGTAAATGAACTGGTGTTTGCAAAATGGTTAACACAGGCTTGACACAAAATAGGAGCTCAGAAAAGTATAGTTATTTATTTATTTATTTATTTTGGTGGTTAATTCATTTTTTAAAAGTCTATTGGACTCCTGTAGGCCAGGCATTGTCCTAAGAGCTGGGGATACCACAGTGAATAAGTAGGTCCTCGTGGAGCTCTCATTCTGGTGGGTGAGACAGAATGAACAAATAAGTACATAATATACTGTCAGGTCATGACAAATGATATTATCATGGGATTGAGCAGTGTTTCTCAACCTTGGCACTGTTGGCATTTTGGGCTGGATAATTCTTTGTTGTGGGGGCTGTACTGTGCATTTTAGGATATTTCACTGCATGCCTGGCTTTTACCCACTCAATGCCAATAGAACCCCTCAATTGTGACAACCAAAATTGTCTCCAGACGTTGCCCACTGTCCTCAGGAGTCAAAATCAAACCCAGTTGAGAACCACTGGGCTAAAGGGTGAGGGAGGATATACTGTTTTGGATAGTATGATTAGGGAAGGCATCTCTGACAAGGTAGCATTTGAGCAGAGCTCTGAATAAAATGAAGTAGTGAGCCGTGAGATTTACTGTTTGGGGCAAGGACACTCCTAAGAGAACAGCAATCAGAGGCTTTAGACCAGAGTGCACTTGGCAAGAAACAGCACAGGGACCAGTGTGGCTGGAGCACATGAACAAGGGGAGAATGTCAGGAGATGACTCTGGAGAGTAGCAGAGCACCTGACCATGGAGAGTCTTATAAGCTGTGGTGAGCACTGTGGATTTTGTTCCAAGAGTGATGCAATGTCGAAGGAGGATTTAAAGCAGGGGAGTGCTGAGCTGGGTGCAGTGGCTCATGCCTGTAATCCCAGCACTTTGGGAGGCCGTGGTGGGAGGATCGCTTGAGGCCAGGAGTTCAAGGCTAGCCTGGGCAACAAAATGAGACCCTGTCTCTACAAAAAAATTTTTTTAAAAATTAGCTGGGCATGGTGGTGCACATTTGTAATCCTAGCTACTGGGGAGGCTGAGGCAGGAGCATCCCTTGAGCCCAGGAGTTCAAGGTTCCAGTGACCTATGATTGCACCAGTGCACTCCAGACTGAGTGACAGAGCAGACCCTGTCTCTAAAAAAAATTTAAAAATAAAAGTAAAGCAGGGGAATGTCACGATCAGACTTGTTTTAGGATTCCTCTGGCTGCCGTGTGAAGAATAGATGGTGGAGAAAGAGGAAGAATAGATGGCTGGAAGCAAGGAGACCAGTGGGTAGCTTTTGTTGTTGTCAAAGCTAGAGCTTGTAGTAGTCTGGACTAGCATGATAGCAGCTGTGTTAGCTGTAGTACACTGAGAAGCAGACACCAAGACAGTTAGACGTTGGAGAGATTTATTGAGCTAACACTTGTGGATAAAGAGGAAGGGGAAGTCTTCACACGGTAGTGCAGGCCTAACACTTGTGAAAGGAGAGGGGATGAGGAGAAGGGGCCAGCAGAGGAAAAGGAGGAGCTGTCAGTGAGGTGGGAGGAACACCAGCGGAATCTGGAGTCCTAGAATCCAAGTGAAGACAGTGTCCCAAGAAGAAGGGTGACATCAACTGTCAGTTGCTGCATGTGCATCAGGTAAGGTGAAGCCTGAGGATTGACCATCGTATTTAGCCACATAGAGGTCACTGGCAACCTTGACTAGAGCAGTTTCCATGGAGCGGAGCGTGTTCAAGAGAGAATGGGAGGAGAAGTAGAGACAACAGGTGTTGACAGTTCTTTCAAGGAGTTTTTCTGGAAGGGATATAGAGAAATAGGATACTTGGAGATGGAGTTTGTTTTGTTTTTTCTTTTTTTTAATTTTTAATTTTTTAAATTATTATTTTTTTATTGGGCAGCCCCCCCAAACCAGAATAGGTTCAAAGAGATTCCCTTGGTTTATTTTTTAAGATAGGAAGTATTAATCACATATTTAAATAATGTTAGGAATGATCCATTAGAAAGAAAAATTGATAAAGGATAAGGGGAAATTGTGGTTGCAAAGTTATTTAAAGGTGAATGGGATTACATACATGGTGGTAGGGTAGTCATATGAACAATTTATTCATACAGTATATTACTAATGGAGGAAGGAAGGGACATGGGTAGAGGTGTAGGAAGGGAAGTGGATTTGGTGGTGAGAACATGTGAGAGTTAGGAATACTTCCTCCTCCTCAGTGAAATAAGAAACAAAGTTATCCTCAAAGAGGAAGGAGCAGCAAGGGTATTGTGGTGGATATTTGAGAACAGAGGAACTGGAATAAATCCAGGCAGATTGCCTCCCAAGGTGGCACTCTGAACCATGCCCTACAGCTGCCTCTCATGGAAAATGCTCAGGTTACGTTCCCTCAAAGGGAGCTCTTCATCACGGATACTACCGTGTGTTTGCTTCATGTTACACATTACATGTATTATCCCATTTAATTCTCATAACAAGCCAATGAGATACAGGTACTACTACTATTCCCATTTTGCAGACAGGGAAACTGAGGCTTAGGTTAAGTATCTTGCTTAAGGTTAAACAGATAGTAAATGGTGGAGTCTCCATCTTAACTGCAAAGCCTTTTGGAGAGCTGTGGCATTGTTTCCCATGGTAGATCTGGTATCTGACATTTCCCCCAGTGATACAGCAGCACCAGTAGTCAGTTCCCCTTCCTACTCTGTTACTAACAAAGTGATCGCATCAGTTAGCAGTGCTTTTGGCTACAAGTAACAGAAAACTCAATCACAATAGCTGTTTTGTGTTTCTCCATAACAATGCCTGGAAGTAAGCAGTTGTCATCGATTCAGCTGCCCAGCACAGTTATTAGGGACTCAGGCTTGCTCTGTCTTTCTACTTCATCATTCTTGTGTGTTGCCCTTTGGTCTCAAACTTGGTAGTCTTATGGTTGCAAGATGGCTGCTGCTGCTCCTGACATCACCCTGCTTTCAAAGAAGGAGGATGGTGAAAGAGCTATGGAAAGACAAAGGAATGTGTTTGTCCCTTTTTATCAGGAAAGCTATAGCTTTCTCAGAAACTTTCTACTCAGCAGACTTCCGTTTATATTAGTAAATCAGAAGTGGGTCATCTGGCCACTTCTGGCTACAAAAGGACTGGTACCTACCTTCCTTGTCTCTGAGGTTGAGGCAGGCTGTGGAAAAGGAGATTGGGAATGCCCTGGGGACAACCCACCCACAGTGTCTGTTAGAGGCTTTCTTGCCAGAAGACAGGCCTTGGTCAGTTGCCCTCTGGTAAGTGCCCCACTGTGCAGAGCTTTTATGTAGGCTTCCTTATGGGTCACTGCCCACCTATGGCTACTTTGGGCATGGATATTAATCCATGGTCCCATCAGCTGTGGCATGGGGGGGGTGGGCACAAGAGGCACCAAGCATGGTAATTTTTCTGTAAAACCACTCTGCATGTCACATGTCTTAGATGTCTTTCCAGTTCATTTTGGGAGGTTCCCGCAGATGGTGAGTGACAAAGGGAAAAAGACATCAGAGGAGTCTTGGGGATAAGAAAAGCGTTTTTCGTTTTTAGAAACGGCACAGATCATAAAGAAAAAAATTAAGGAATTTCCACTGCAAAAACTTCTGTGCATCACATTACAAGAGTGAAAAAAGTTGACCGGGAGAAGATATTTGCAAAGGATTCGTATCCGTAATATACAATTGACCCTTGAATGATAGGGGTTTGAACTACATGGGTCCACTTATAGACTTTTTTCCCAACCAATTGCGGATCAAAAATACAGTATTATTCCTGGGATGCAACAGAGGGCTGACTTTTTGTATACACAAGTTCCACAGGGCCGACCGACTATGGCACTTTAGTACGCGTGGATTTTGGTATATGCAGGGGGGTCCGAGAACCAATCCTCCACGTATACCACCGTATATGTAAATTTTAATATGTCGGACCACTCAGTAGAAAAGTGGCCATTCATGGAGAAGGAAAGCCAAATAGCCAGTAAACATGAAATTATGCATAACTTTAGGGAAATGCAGGTTAAAACACCACAGTTGCATTTCTCAGACTGACAAATAAATGTTAGGAAGTCTGACAAAAGGACCTAGAGCAGTAAGAGTGACAGCACTGTGGGTAGGGGTGCGCAATGGTTCATCCTTTTTGACAAGACATTTAGAAAAATCTGGTAATGATGCAATACTCATAAACTGTGACCCCACATATCCCCCCGAGGTATAATTCCCTGAGCCCTTGCGCTTGTGTTTGGGAGACAGGGTAAGAATGATTATTACAACATGGTTGATAATAGCAAAAATACTGGAGAGATCTTCAATATCCACCAACCCAAGAAAAGCTAAGACAGTGTTATAATCATGCAGTGAGGCAAATACTGCAGAGAACTGCACAGAACAAAATGGATTGATCTCGCAAACAATGGAACAGAAAGCTAATTGCAGAAGAATCTATAGAGTATAATACCACTTACAGAAGCTTAAAAACATGCAAAACAGCAGTACATATTTTTAGGGATACATATATGTGTAGTAAAAAAGAAAATGCATGGAAGTAACAAACTTCTGGTCAGAATAGTGGTTACCTGAGAGGAAAATGTGCTTCTTTGGAACGGTTGTTAGCTCTTGGGAGAATGAGGGATGGGAAGGGATGCAGTGGGGTGTGTGCATGGGGTGTTAACTGGATTTGTGATACTTTATTTCTTGCGGGGTGGGTCATAGTTTGTCATATTTTTGTATGTCTGAAATACATACGTTGAATAAATGTTTAAAAGAGAGGACAGAAGAGGAAAAGAACCTTGAAGTACAGAGTTTAGAAAACAGGTCTGTGCCTATCTCCATTGTATCTGTACTAGACCAGGTACAGAGCCTGAAGAGCTTCCAAATTGTTGGCTTTCTAACTGATGATTGACATCTGTGTACCATGCCAGAGAACTCTTTTATCACTCCTGTCCCCCTACCACCTCTAGCCTATTCCACATGCCCAGAGGAATGTTTGGATTGGAATTATTTGTCTTTCTGACGTTTTGCTGCAAATGCTACTGAGTTGAATTGGGTTATAAAAAGATTACATATTATGAATAAACAGTGCTGTAGAGGCCCAAACTAGTTGCAGTTGGTCAAACTGTGCCTATTACATAAAAAGGGCCTCCATGCTCTCTTCTTTTGTCTCCTGATTGTTTAAAATCCCTGTTTCATCTGTGACTCTTGACTGGCCTATCCCTTAATCCTCTTCTTGTTTGTGGTGGCCGTTTGTGTGATGGGTTTCCGTTCATAGAGGGCAGGGGCCTGGAGCTTTTGTTCTGGCAGCCCTCAGCTTGCAGGGATCACGCTTTCAAGGCTTAACCCATGGATAAACAATGCGCTACTGAACTGAATCCTCAGCTTGCTCATTCAGGCAATGCACACAGGGCTTGGCCTCTGTTTGGCGCCACAGCCCCCTCCCTCTCTCACATCTTCGGCTCTGGCACTACTAGTAACCAACCCCTTGACTCTAGTGAACCTTGACTCTAGTGGTCCAAAGGGCAGAGCAAAGGGAGGGACCAAGTCAGAGGGAACATATTGGTTATATAATTGATGTTTGGAAGTATACTGGTAGGTTAGAATTTTTGGAATGAGTTTTTACATAGTTTGGTATAGTTCAGTATTTTTCCAGAAGCATAGGTAGCCTGGGCCAGGTGGGAGATTTCCCCTAGTCTGTCAGGATTCACTACCTTTCCTCTTTGCATCAGAATAGTGTTTTCTTCTGGAAATGGGGACTGTGACGGACTCCTTGTGGTGGAGCAGCCTAAAAGGTAAAGCAAAGGATTTTTGCCATGGAAACACCTTAGCCATGCCCAGGGTCCTGAGAGTGGGCGTGGGCATGGTGCTTTAATATTCTACTCTTATAACAGACTGTAAAAGGAGATGAGATCCCTATATCTAGGATGTTCTCTAGCTGCCTGGCTAGCAGAGTAAGCTGATAAATCCAGTTTTCATATTGTTCCAGGCTGTTTTGTCATGTCTGATCAACTTGGAGAAACCAGTGTACTTCAACAAGGCATACGGTTGACTATATAAATTGATTAATATTGGTTGGGAAAGTAGCTTCCTCTCATGACATATTTTCCCTATGGGAAACCATATTTAATTTATACCCTTTTGCTCTAAGAACAAAACCTACTTGAGCTTAGGGTGTCTGGCACAGCACCATGCTCTTGTAGACATAATATAAATAACATTTGGTGGTGATGTTGCTAGCAAATAATTCCCAATCCCATGTTTCTTCCTTTTCTCTTTATGATATGCTACCTCTTCTCTCAGTGGACTCTGCCTACTGTAATATTACTCCTGTAATATTATTTCCATCACCTGGGTTAAGGGTGGCAAATAGGTTTCAACTCTTGGACCATTTCTGATCCATTAATAATGGCTGCCTTGAGTTCTGGGTTGGTTAATCTAAACTTAGCAGGGAAGAATGCTTATTGATTAGCAATGTTTGTAATGGGCATAGGGTTAGGGTTTGGGGTACTCCTGTCTAAAATACTCATAAAGGTCTGGGCACAGTGGCTCACACCTGTAATCCTAGCACTTTGGGAGTCCAAGGTGGGAGGATCACTTGAGGCCAGGAGTTTGAGAGCAGCCTGGGCAACATAGCAAGACCCCTTCTCAAAAAAAATACTCATAAAAATGTTAAAAATCAAGAAACCTCAACATATCAGATTATGAATGGTGGTGATCTGTAGATGGTTAGATTACAGGAGTCTTTAATGTTCTTTTGATAACGTTCTGTGTTTTCTACATTTTTGACAGTGAACATGTATTATTTTAATACACAGGAAAGAATACTCAATATTAATTTGAAAAGAAGTGTCTTACCTGAATGAAACCAGTGATTTGAATGTGCTGTGTTGTGCTTGGCTCTGTAGTTGCAGTATATCTGGCAGGGGGCTAGATGTGCACACTGCCTTTTCCTTTCCTGAACTCTGAAAAATCTTTTAACCCTGGGCCGTCGTTCTTGCTGTGAGGTAGAATGTGGAACTGGCTGGTTCATTTTTCATCTTCTAATCTGGCAGGTCGAGGTGGTGCATCTATCTATGGTAAACAGTTTGAAGATGAACTTCATCCAGACTTGAAATTCACAGGTGAGTGTATAATCTGGCTGGATTGGGTAGGAAGGAGGAGTAGATTTTAAAAGCTCACTCTTTTGGCTGTGATTCAAGGTAAATGCCCAACACCGTGGCATGGTGCCAGGTAGCTGCCCAGCCGTGGCGCCACAAAGAGCCCTGGCCGATTAGAGAAAGTGGCGCCTCTCACAGAGTTCTGAGTGATTCAGAGTGCTGATCTGAGTGTTCTAGACTCTAACTCCTTATTGAATGTCATAAACTATAGGATATCAAAAATGTCCTCAAAGAAACAGGAGACCTTGCTGGGTTTTTGAGGGCAGTCAGGACAAGGTCCAGCAGTTAGCAGGGATCATCAGGGGTCGAAGCTGGGGAATAGGTGAGGATAAGGAAGATGAGGCCATCAGGGTAGTACAGTGATGGCCTTTGTGCAAGACAGAGAGCCTGCCCTGAGGGGGAGTTTGGCCGGGAATGGGTGGTTGGTGACAGAGGCCAGAACAAAGTCCTGGCGTGGTTTCATCCCTAGAATGAGGTAGCAGCTTTACACTGGACTTGTGCGGGTTATTCATACTTTTCCCTTTCTTCCTTTTTCCCACCAGGGGCTGGAATTCTCGCAATGGCCAATGCAGGGCCAGACACCAACGGCAGCCAGTTCTTTGTGACCCTCGCCCCTACCCAGTGGCTTGATGGCAAACACACCATTTTTGGTAGAGTGTGCCAGGGTATAGGAATGGTGAATCGAGTGGGAATGGTGGAAACAAACTCCCAGGACCGCCCTGTGGACGATGTGAAGATCATTAAGGCATACCCTTCTGGGTAGACTTGCTGCCCTCTTGGGCACACTCAGGCCTTCTGAGATGGCCCAGTGAACCAGCTTGCAGATGACCTAGAATGACATGTAACACTAAACTTCATTTTGGCCTTGCAAATCATGGAGCTAAGGAAGCCTGGGGTCTTGGGTGAATTAGAGATGGAAGCATATTTTAATAGAATACTTCTTTTCTCTTCCCCCAGCACCTAGGTTGACAGAGCATTTGCAGAAATGCTCAGACATGTTTATCTACAGGTTACTGTTCACTGCAAATGACCCATAATGCACCTCCTTGTGTGTGACTGATATACTTGAACAAAATGAAGCAGACTCTGTCATTTCACAGTGCCTAACCAAACTTCTTCCTGAGGAGATTTATATTCTGGCCTACACTGCAGTCTCTGGTAGCTGACAGCCACAGAATTCAAAACCAGATAGTGTCTATCAGCCCTTTTAACTCTGTGCACACCCTATTTCAGTCTCCTACTTTTGTTCTTCTAGGGAGTGTATGCATCTCTATATATATTTTCCCACTCAAAACCAGAACATCAACACTGCTGTTTCTGACACTTAGACATCCCACGCAAAGCCACATTGAATTTTTGCCAAATGAAAAACACATCCAACAATCAGTCTCTAAGAAGGTGTCAAGTGGGGAATGATAATGTGTAATAATCGAGAAATGAATTTATTAAAAGGGAGCAGAAGCATTGACCATCTTTTTCCCAGGGAGGAGGAGAAATGTGCAGCGAGCGCAAGGACAGACTGTTAATTCTCCTTTAAAAGCAGTACTCATAAAGGAGAAGCACCACTTTTTTTTAATGTAAGACTTTAGAGAAATTAGAGAAGAGATTTTTATATGTTAAGTTTCTTTTTTTAATCTTTCTGGATTTTCGGGAGAGGAGTAGGGGTAAGAGGAAGGAAGTTAATACCTATGTAAAACATAGAAACTTATCAAATAAAATGCCGTTGATGGTTGAAATCACTGGTGTGGTCTGATTTTAAATATTGTGTGAGGTTCTAACAGCCATTTTAATCTCAACCATCTCAAATAGTATTGCAGAGATCATATCTTTAAAGTTTCACATCATTTTAGGTTTGTGGACTTCCCCCCCATTCAAGAGCAATTCTGACTTTAAAATGGTGAACCAGAGAAAGAAGTGATTGGCATTTCTGAATGAGGGGGGATCACTGGTAGGTGATCCAGGTAGATATGCTGAGAGACCTGTACCATCCCTTGAACTTGTGGGAGATCCACCTGCACATGGTCATGGGACCAGAGGTAGTATGAGTTGTGGTGTTTGCTTCCTTAAGCTGGTAGCTCCTTGAAGAGGGAATTGTTTTGTTTTGTTTTGTTTTGTTTTGTTTTTGCTCTGTCACCCAGGCTAGAGTGCAGCGGCGTCAGCCTAGCTCACTGCAACCTCCAACTCCTGGGCTCAAGCAATCCTCCTGCCTCAGCCTCCCGAGTAGCTGGGACTACAGGTGTGCACCACCTCCCCCGGCTAATTTTTTCTGTTTTTAGTAGAGACGGGGTCTCGCTCTTGCTCGGCTGGTCTCAGACTCCTGACCTCAAGTGATCCTCCCACCTTGGCCTCCCAGAGTGCAAGGATTACAGGTGCCTTTGAAGAGGGAATTGTAACTTTAGTGTTTCTTATCACTATATACATTTTGGAGATGGTGGTGTACTTTATGGAAGGGCCAAACAAGGCTCTGCTCCCCAAGCCTTCCCCACCTTCAACCTTTCTCCACTTTTTTGTCTCTTTTCTCAGCAACCAAAAAGCGAAACCCAACAACAAACTGTATCAATGACTTTGTAATTTCCCAGAGATGATTTTGGTGTGAAGAGTAATGTTCTACACTCTGGGAAGATAGAAATACATTTTGTTCAGCCTGCACTGGGTGGACATGATTGGATCCTCCTCTAAGAGCAAGGAATAACCTTGCTCCACTAACCTCCCAGAGTTGTAATCCTGAAAATCCCCACTTATACCCAGGGCACAGAGGTAGTGGAAACATGTCATCACTACATTGAAGTAAAGAAGGTTCTGCATACCCTTGGGAAGAGAGCAGCACAGGCATAGTTCCTTGTTTCTGGAAAGGTACGCCAAGTACGTGCCAAGGCAGTAGTACATGTGGGGATATGCGGGTTTTCATAAAGGATAGGACCTCAAAGAGCGAAACTTGAATTGTTTCACAATTTCTGATGATTCTGCCAGTTAGCCAGAGTTGTAGAGATCCCTGTTTCCATATAAGGGGAGCTTGTTTAAAAGGAATCCTGCTTAATTCTTTGGTCCTGTGAGTGTCCACATCCTGTCAGGATAAGTACCATTAGGACAAGTCTAATAAAAGTGGGGTGTGCTAATGCACATATAGCTCATCCCAGTCACATCTCAAATAGATTGAGGTGATGGTAGCTTATCAGAAGGTAAGGATGAGCTTAAAACTTGGATGGAAATTAATGAAGATAGGTATGGGACTGCTGGGAGCTAATCGAGGGACAGGAGAGATACTGCTCTCTGTCCCTTGTCAGGTGGGAAGAGAAGGAGATTCTAGACTTCTTGGAGAAGGTTTAAAGTTGAGATAGACAGCCAGTGAAAAGGGCCTTCAAACAAGTGCCTCTGGGATGGATGGGAAAAGTTTGGACCCAGATTATAAAGTGTATGGCCCCCAAGGGCCCTGGCCCAGGGCTTCTCACACTTTACCATGCACAGGAATCACAGAGGGAGCCTGTTAGAAAGGAGCTTCTGGTTCTGCATTCAGCCAGAGATCTGCATTTCTAACCAGCTCCCAGGAGATGGTGCCTGCTGGTCCAGACACTGCACTTGGAGTAGTGAGATCCTAGGGCAGCGGTCCCCAACCTTTTTGGCACCAGGGACCGGTTTCATGGATGACAATTTTTCTGCAGACAGGGTAGAGGGGGTATGGTTTCGGGATGATTCAAGCATATTACATTTATTGTGTAGTCAAACCTCTCTGCTAATGATAATCCGTATTTGCAGCCGCTTCCCAGCACTAGCAACACCAGCTCAGCTCTACCTCAGATCATCAGGCATTAGATTCTTATAAGGAGCACGAAACCTAGATCCCTCACATGTGCAGCTTACAGTAGGGTTCGTGCTCCTATGAGAATCTAATGCTGCCGCTGATCTGACAGGAGGCGGAGCTTATGCAGTGATGCCAGCGGTGGGGAGCGGCTGTAAATACAGATGAAGCTCGCTGGCACTTACCTCCTGCAGTACAGGCCCGGGTCCTAACAGGCCACTTACTGGTACCGGTCCTCAGCCCGGGGGTTGGGGACCGCAGTCCTAGAGGTCACATTCATCCAACATGAAACTGGGAAGGAGGATTTTCCTAAGAGCATGGGGCAATCAGGACCATAACCCAATCCTCTGCCTCGTAGACCAGTGCTCTGCCACATCCTGGTGGCCTTGGAAGAGTGAAGAGACTGAAAGCACAGGATAAGCTTTCACAGCTCCTGGCTTTGGCTGCTAAGGTTGAGCTTTATGACACAGTGCTCTTCTGTTCCCACTTTAGTATACTGTGGATATCAGACTGTGGTATTTGGCACTGAGATCCCCTGTGTGGGCACCAGGGTAGGTTAGATGGTATGGTCAGTAGATACCACAGAAAATGCAGGGAAAACAGCACCAGCAATTATGACATTGAAGAGAAAGGATTCTGGAAGCAGACTGCCAGGGTTCCGGTCCCAGCTCCACCACTCACCAGCAGTGTGAACTTAAATGGTTTTCTTAATTTCTCTGTGCTTTAGTTTCCTCAACTATAAAATGTGGATAATGGTGCTAACCTCATAGGGCTACTGTGAAGATTAAATGAGCTAGAACAGGTATTAAGAACAGGAACTGGCATTTTGAAAACACTCCAAAAATGCCAGCTATTGTTATTACCAGTGGCTCTTGAATCTATCACTACACTTCTCCTGCCTCTTTATCCCAACATATCAATAGCCTTTCTCTCCCACTGGGCTAACCTCTGAGAATTAGGACCTTGTCTTACTCCCCTCTGTGAGTCTTCCCAGCACTTTGAGCAGTGCTTTGAGGTTCTTGCTGAATGAATCAAATAAATGTTCATCAGAAAAAGATTCAGATCCATTTGCAGAAATAGCTGTACCCCACGTCTCCAAACCCAGGCTTCAGCTACAGTATGACAGCAAAGCCTTTCCACTAAGCCCTCTGGAAGTCCTCAGCTTAATGTATTTTTGGATTGTGTCTCCAGAATATGTCAAAATAGCTTTCCCCGCACAAGGCAAATGATTCCTACCCCCAGATCCTCGAGCCAGTCTGAGCCATCACTGTGGCCCCTTTTGGCACCACATTCTTGCAACGTGTGGGGGAGGAAGCATTGAAAAAGCACATTTGTTAAAGTCGTGGCGTTTACTGCCTACAAAGCTCATTATGGCCTTAGAGCCCTGTTGCCTGTAGAGTGGGTTACTACCTTTTAGGTAAATACCGGGATAGGTGATCTTCCAGAAGCACTCTTACAGATGAGAGAGAAGCAAAGTGCAGGGGAAGAAAACATGTTAGGGTCTCACTCTGAGGTTGGCTTGGTTTGATTTAGAAATTGGGTCCCTGTTGGTTCTTCCAAGTGGGTAAGATCCTTAACTGCATCTGAAACCATAGATGTCCAGTTGTGGGCAAGGTTTATGGACAGAGGGATGTGAGGCCTTTGTGTAGCCTTGGGTGAATCACTTCACTCCCGCAACTTGGTGTCCTCATTCATCAAGGGGAGATTTGAACTAGGCCCCCTTTAGCCCTAAGTTTCTGAATCTAGGTCATTCTGAGAAGATTCCTTCAGTGGCCAAGTTTCCATTTAGCATGCTATTTTGGAAATTTGCCACTAGAGGCCACTGTGAATACAGTTTAGTCTTGTAGCTTTTTCAAAAGGCAGAAACCTGCTGATGCTTTTCATGATTTTACTAAGCCATGCCTGCTGCCCCTTGGATGTGGAAAACCAGCAACTGCTCAGACTGCAAGAGGCTAGAATTGAGATGTCAGCCTGGCAGAGAATGAGCCTATGAAAGCGCTCTGTTGGCACAGGCTGATCAGCCCTCCTTTCTGCCCACTGGATTCTGTGCACGGTAAGGATGGATAAGCCCTTGTGACCAGGGCCTGATTCTGTAGCATACCTAATAAAGAGTCAGTTCCCTCTGAGCTGATTAATACTTTACTTTATAGTTGAATTCACTCATTCAATAAGTAATTTTGGAGCCCCTCTTTTATATCCAACACCAGCAAATATTTTCACAGAATCAGAGAAAATCAACCAGAAGGAACCTTAGACGAAAACAAAAAGTTATTGTTGCCCCTTCCATGTTTCATGGTCTGTGGATGCTTCTTGTATATATTTTTCTCTTAATGCCCAAAACCAACTTCTGAGGTTGGCATTATTATGCCCATTTCTGGATGAGCAAACTAAGGACTAAAGGCAAGTAGCACAAAGCTTTATACAGAGTGAATGGATGGAATAAAGGGTCTAGGCCTTGCGTGGCTCGTAAAAAGTAGACTAGGACTTGAACTTGGGGACTTCTGATCCCAAGTTCAACTCTTTTCCTCTGATCTCCACATTTGACACACAGAGGAAGATGAGGTGCAGAAAAAAAATAATCTGGTGGTAGGACAGAGGTTAGAACCTGAATCTCCTCCCTTACAGGTCAGGATGTCTAATCTGACAACTCCATCCTAGAGCATCCTCAGGCCCAGCTGGCTGGGAGGCCCTAGCCTCAGCTGTCTCCAAGCTCCTTCCGAGCAGAGCCTGAACCAGGCTTGCTGAGGCACAGCAGGAGGGAGGGAGCACAAATGACCCTAATCAGTATGTTTATTGGATCATAAGTGTATTAGCCTTACCACTCAGCTAATCTCATAGAAATCACTTTCCTCTCTGTGAGGATCTGGCCACAGCTCCATTAAAAGCTGCTGCCCCGTGTACCTGTGAGGAAGCTCTTGTACAGCAGAAGTAGCTGGGGAGAAAAGAGAAGTAAGATTTCTACTTCCTCATTACGCTCACAGGGGCAAACGGCCATTTTACATTCACTGTATAAGGAAAAACCCCAAAGGAAAGGGAATCTGAAGTCACAATTGTCTCTTTGGCAACATTTAGCTCTGAAGGAAATGTCCCCTTTGTGCTTCCTATTTTGACAGCATTCCTGATGTTGTTTAAGATCAAATAGGAGAAGGGGAGGAACTTGTGTTAGGGGAACTTACAAAGCACCACGTACTTTACACATATTATTCCATTTAATCCTCTCCAAAGAGCTGTGGACAAGGCATCACAATGAGTCTATTTCATAGATGAAGGTGCCATGTCTGTCGGCTGGGCCTTGGCAGGGCTGAGCTTCAAGATAGGGTCTGCTCTCCCTCTGTCACACCCTAAAGTCACACAGGGACAGTTTCCTTACCATTCTTTGCTCCCTCCTCCCTCCAGCTGAAAAATAAGGAAACTTGGTTTTCAAGCCAGAACTGGTTACTGTACAACTTTAATAACTTCCTTCTCCAAGCCTTAGTTTTTCCATCTGTAGAATGAGAGGCCCATACCCCCCTTTAGTCTAAACCTCTATGATTTTATGATGGTATTTTTCTTCCAGGGAACTCCCATCTAATTGGAATCTCATACCAACTCTGGAAGGGATGGTTGTATGGGTATATTATTGTCCCCATTTGTAAGCTGGGGAAACTGAGAGAGATACAGTGAGAGAGAGTGGAGGGAACCTGGTACTCTGCCACCCCTTCACCCCCACCCCACCCGGGCCCCTACCCCCAGCAGGGGCTATCAGCAGCAGCTCCGAAGCCTGACATTTGAGCCTGGCCTGGGTTTCTGATAAAATTATCAGTGAACTGGGGAACAAATGCTTCCTGAAATCGGGACAACTGTTCTTAGCCAGAGGTAGAGAAGGCAAGATGTGAAGTGTGTCTGATGAACTCCTCTCCTGGTGCAAGGCCAGAGCTAATAAAACCCGAGGAAATCACGGCAGGCAGCTGGAGATGCAGGTAGGCGAGCTCCGGGGCAGGGCCACCGGGACTTAAGCTTCCCACAAATCCAGGCTCGTGGCATTTCGTGCACGTTTCAGTTAACTCCAGCAGCTAGGCAAGCAAATACAAGCAGCTTGGCGTGAAAATGTATTTAGAGCTTAAAAAAAAAAGTCTTTCACCCTCCATGGCTTCTCAGGCTGTCCTGGTGCAGGTACAGCCAGGGGAGGTGCCAAGGAGCAGTAGTGACAGAGAATCTAAGGGCTAAGGTGAAATATCAGCCCCCACACACCCATCAGCCTGGGGGAGGGAGGGGCAGGGACCTGCAGTGACCCTCACAGCAACTGGGGCAGGGGAGAAATGGGAGGGGGTTCAAGGAACAGACTGGACTGAGGCCTCTTGGGTGAAAATATACCTGTTCATCCCTGGCCCAGACCTGAGCATGACAATCAGGAAGGCGTCAAGTGCGCTGGGGGAAGGCTGAGAATTCAGGGAGGAACCTAGTTTGCTTTTAAGCTTCTGAAGAAATGTGAGAACTCATTCTCCATTTCCCAAGATGCTCAAATAAGAGGAAATGGGCTTACTTACATTCAGTGTAGAGAGAGCGAGTTCAGGAGGCCTAAGAGCAGACTGGCTGGCTGGGGGGAGATGTATTCAAATGAAATTGAATCCAGCAAAAAGAAGAGGGAGGCCAAGGCGGGGAAAGGCCAAGCCTTGGAGAACCAAGGTAAGAAGGCCTGGTCCCAGCCTTCAGGGCACACCCCCGGCTAAGGGGGAAAGGAGGAAAGAATCCACCTAAGAGAAGCGTCTTGGAAGAGATGGTACCTGAGAGATGGGTAGGTTTTGGGCGGGCAGAGAGGAAATGGCAGAGGGAAAGGCCCAGGGGCAACTAAGTGGGCTGGTTCTGGCTGGGAATGAAGGCCTGGGGGCAGGGTGGGGAGATGAAAGGTCACTTTGGCCTTTATTGTAGAAGGCCCAGGGATGGCACATTTGTGTTTATCAATCAACAGAAAGTCAAGGCGACTCATCCCTCCTTGAAGGAGCTGAGGTGAAAAAAGGAAGGATCTAGGAGACTGAATCTAACCAGAGTGCCCGTTAGCCTTTGTCTGTAATTCTGCTTATTGGCCAAATAACCTCGGGTGGATTTCTTTCCCTCTCTAGGCCTGGGTTCCTAGACCTGTAACGTCTAGGTGAGTTGGGTTATCTTAAAGTCCTTTGCAGCACTGAGGTCTCTAATCCCATGACTCACACTACCAAGCTAAATATTGGATTAAATGTGTGTGTAGGTGAGGGTGGGATTGGGGGAGGTGACGAGCTGTCTATGCTTGGACATAGTGAAAAGTGGGCACAGGTGCCATGGTGCTCGAGTGGGCCCCACAGACTTGCGAGGGTCTGGACCTGGGCCATGTTGGCAGAGACTGAGGCTCCTGGACAGGCCCTGAGTGGGGCTGGGAGAGCAGAGGCATTGCCCTGAGGAGCAAAGACAGGGGCTTTGGACAGATGTAGTCCTTGGTTTGCATCCTGTCTCTGCCACTTACCTGGGCAATGTAAGTTACTGAACTACTTTGGACCTTAGTTTCCATAGCTGAAAAAACGGAGCAAATAATGCCCATTATTCTCCTATAGATCTCCTAGAACATAAACTCAAAATGAGTGTTCTAACTCCACTGGAGTGGGCTTCTAAAGAGACTGAGTCTCCCTCATCTCCTATCCCTAGTGATGAACTAGCACAGCACATGGCACAGAGGAGTCAAGGTTGGTTAAGTAGGACAATGATAACGTCCTGAGGTTATTGTGAGGATTAAATGTGTGATGGATGTTAAATTCTTACTCCTGTGCTTATTGCATGGTAGGTTCTCAGTAAATAAATACGTAAGAATCCCTTCCCCTCTCCGTCGTACTGGCCAAACGAGGCAACAGCTGAATTCATAACAGATGCTCAATAAGTGTGTGCTGGATGGAGGGACAGATGAGATGTGTGTGGTGGGGAAGACCCAGGCCCTGTCTGGGACTTGTGTGTGGACACCAGGGGTCCTCATGAAGGGGTCAGTGTTTCTAAGGGCAAGGGTGGGCGTTTCATTTAGTCGTCTGACAAACTGGGCACCTGCTATGTGCCAGGCACTGTCCTAGTAGCTGTGGATACAACAAGGAACAAGACAAAGTCCTTGCCTGCATAAAGCTTGTACCCTAGTGGGGAAAACAGACAAGGATAAAGAAAAATAAAGGCGGGCGAGGGGAAAGAAAGGATTAATAACAAGAAACTATGCCAGGTAGTGTGGCCAGGAAAGGAGGGGCCATTTAGGCGAAGACCTGAGGGACCTGAAGGACCCAGGGGAGAATGTTCCAGGCTGAGGGAATAGCAAGTACAAAGGCCCTGAGACAGGAGCCTGCAGGGCTGGTAAGGGGGCCAATGTGGCCGGAGCGGAGTCAGGGCGAGGGAGAGGAGGGGGAGAGGAAGTCAGAGAGCTCTCGGGGAGGGTGGGGAGCAGAGCCCATAGCCTAGTAAGTCCTTTTACCACAGAATGAGAGGGGAGCCAGGGAAGGGTCTTAGCAGAGAAGTGACAAAACGTGACGTGGTTGTGTGGATCCCACGATTGTTGTGAAGGGTCCAGTCTCTAGGCTGTAAGGGCTGGGAAGCCTCCCTCACTTGCAAAAGCATGAGTGGCTGGAAGGAAGAGGAGGGCACGAGAAGTGAGAGAGGGAGCCAGTGCCCACGGGGCTGCAGACAGATGCCGGGGCAGGGCAGGGTGGAGGGCTGTATCCTAGGGGCAGGAGAGGCCACTGGGCTGGCAGCAGGAGGGCCCTGGGGCTTCTCTTCACCCAGATGAAGCATGGGCTGAGCGGCCTGGCACTGTGATGTGGGCAGAGGCAGGAGAGAGGGGCAGCATGGCACTCTGGTTGGGATGGTGGGGTACTTGGCAGGGAGGCTGCCACTCTTCCAGGAGGAATGAGGGACTAGAGGCGTGGACAGTCCCATGGCTGGCTTCTTGCTTCTTCCTCTAGCCCAGCAAAACATGGCCTCTTACCACAGCTTCTGAGACAGGACCTCACTGCTCGTGGGCACCTGGCCTCACCGTTAATGGATTTTCTTATCAAGGGAAGCATCAGGTAACCTTGAGTCCATCACCCCCTCCTCTCTAAGGTTTTCAGTAAAAGAAGGGGTTTAACCTAGATGGTCTCCAACCAAGCCCCTTCTAGGATTTCTATTACTGACGGAATCAGACACTGCATCTCCCCTGCCTCTTTACCACTATGGTGGTTTCAAGTTCCTGTCATGCCCTCTTGTCTTTCCTTCTCTCCCTGAGGCTGCCATGTACAGTAGTGCGAGGTGTTTACCGCACAAAGGCACCCAGCCAAGGGGATAAGTGGGAGCTCAAATCCAGCCCACACTCTGCCCAGCAAGCCCTGTGCCCTGCCTGGCTCAAGGCTGCATTTACTCAGAGTAAAAAGAACGCCTTTTTCCTAGTTTGTTCTAAGGTGCGGTATGGGCCCCCACTTCCCTGTCCCATGCACACAACCACTTCCACTCTTCCATGCCCTTTTCTCCTATCATCCCCAGCCTCAAACAGGGCAGACAGAGGGCAGCATTTACAAGAAGTGCCTAGGGAGGGGAGGAGGGACAGCAGCTGCCTCTTTTGTGAGGAGCTCTGCCTCCTAAGCCCGGTGGTGCTTTTCCTCTCCTTATCAATGCTGTGGGTTGCCTCTTGAAATTGCTCTGCCATCATTAACACCGTGGATTAGGTCAGATGAGAGCATGTTTGCAGTCTTGGATGGCAAAGGCAAAATGCTGACGCTGATTATTCCAGATCTTCTGGGCATGGCCCATTCCGTGCTTGCAGTTCTTAATCAGATAGATGAGCAGCAGTTTTATGGTTGGTGGGCCAGGGCCATGGTTGGGTCTAATCTGGCTGCCAGGCCCAGACAGCGCATCTGCAGCACCTGCTGGCTCACCCACTGGCTTGCCTGGACATCACAGGTGACCACGGTTACTCAGCACTATCATAGATCTCAAAGGAGAAATAACCCTTCCAATGGCAACATGTCTGTGGGGCTGCTTTGGAACCATTAGCAATTCCTTTGCGCAGGGACTAGAAACATTTTTTTCCCTGGGCCTCATCAGCAAGTTTTATATACTGAGGCTCACTCGTTGGCCATGCAGCTAGCTGGAGGGTGTCTTTCAGACTACCCTCCTTCAGTGTCCCCTTCTGAAAAGTCTCTGTGCCCAGAGGAGGCTGTGGCCTTGCATCATGGCCCCTCACCTCCTAGCCTCATATTCTACCTCCACCAACCCTCGCCCTATGCTCCAGCCACACTATGGTCTCCAATCACAGATCTCTGGCCCTTAATCATACTAGTTCCCTGCCAGGAATGCCTGCTCAGCCTTGTCTTCCAGGCAGAAGTTCATCATCTGTAGTGGACACTGCCTCACCTTACTTTAGTGTGCTCCAGTTCCCCACATCCAACTGCCAGCACCTGCATTTCTTTGCCTGAGGCTTTCTGTGGCTTCCAGGACCTGCGCTGCCTCTCTGTGGTAGTCAGGCCAGAAGTGCCAGGAAATAAACACCCTCCAGAAGCAGCCCTCAGCCACTGAGCCAAGGACTAGCGGAAGCTGGTGTAAGCATATCCCAGCTCTCTCACCCTTCTGGTGGGCTAAGTTTAAGGTGTGTTCTACAGTCTTCCGGAGTTCTTCAGTGAGAGTGAGCCCCAGTAACCCACAGCAATAACTGGCTTGATAAAGTACATTTTATTGGCTGCCTTCCCTTCTGTCTCACCTCCACACCCCCCATGTGGCATCTCCTTATCCTCCTACGGTTTGAATGTACGTGTCCTTCCAATATTCATATGTTGAAATTTAATTGCCAGTGTAATAGTATTAAGAGGTGAGGCCTTTAGGAGGCTCTGCCCTCATGAATGGATTAGTGCCCTTATAAAAAGGGCTCAAGGGAACTAGCTAGGCCCCTTCTTGCCCTTCCACCTTCTGCTATGTGAGGACACAGTGTTCGCCCCTCTGGAAGATGCAGCAGCAAGGTGCCATCTTGGAAGCAGAGACACCATACCTGCCGGCACCTTGATCTTGGACTTCTCAGCCTCCAGAACTGTGAGAAATAAATTTCTTTTATAAATAACCCAACCTAAAGTATTTTGTTATAGCAGCAGGAACAGACTAAGACACCTCCCAAATAAACTACTCACATCCAAATCTTTGTCTCAGGGTATGCTTCTGAAGGAAACAAACTAAGACATCAACTCCAATGTCTAGCTCAGTATCACCTCCTTTTTGCAGTTTCCCCTGACCCTCCCTTGTTCCCACTCCTGGGGCAGAATGGTCGGTTACTCTTCCCTCTTCCCAGGGCCCTTTATACCTAGCTCAACAGCACTGCTCATGCTGCACTGTGGTTTAGCTGTCTGCATATCATGGGGCCCCCACTAGCCTGGGAACTCTTTGGGGATAGATACTATGTCCTTTCACCTTTTTATTCTCTGAGCCTAGAATAGTGCCTGGCACAGAGCAGGTGCCCCAAACAATTTTTTTTGCCAAAGATCCAGCAATGGAAGTGCAATGAGTAAGAGGAATGGAATGACACAAACAGGTCCCTACATCTTTTGAGAAAGAGACCCTGAGGCTGCCACTCCAAATGCTGTCCCTTTGCAAGGTTACTCAGTTAGAACTTCAATCTCACTACTCACAACAACCTGCTCAACAACCTGCAATGGCTCCCTATTGTTGCCCTCTCCAAGGAGGCCTCATTTCACTGATGACTTTCCATCATCTGGCCCCATCCTAAAAGGCAGTCCAGCCTCTTGCTCAGAGTCAGGCTTTGCTCTCAACTGCCTGGCTTCAAGTTCTCACTCTGCCAGTTCTCAGCTGAGTAATCATGGACAAGTTACTTAGCCTCTCTAGGCCCTAGCTTCCTTATTTATTAAATGTAGATAATAATAACCTGCTCCTATAATTATTTTGAGAATTTGAAATCGTGCATGGCCCTTGTGACAAACCACTGAATTGTATACTTTAAAATGGCAATTTTATGATATGTGAATAATATCTCAAAAAAAATTAAGTATGGACACGTGCAGTGGCAGCACCTGTAGTCCCAGCTACAGGGAGGGTGCAGGAGGATCACTCGAGGCCAGGAGTTCCAGGCTGTAGTGAGCTATGGTCCTGCCTGTGAATAGCCTGGCCAACATAGGGAGAGTTGGCCTCTTTAAAAAGAAAAAATTAAGCATGGTGTCTGGTCCAGATCTTTGAAAATAAAATGGTGGTGATCATTGTTATCAACAAGGTTTCCCAAGTGCCAGGCACAGAGCAGGTGCTCAGTAAATACTCACGGAATGGAGAACATATTCCACAAGTATTAAGCATTGTCTACACCAGGTATGTGGGTGGCGGGGAACATAGAGATTCCAAGCCCAGTTTTGCAACCCTTAGGAAAGGAAGCCTGAGTTATTCTCTGTGGAGGGAGGGCTTCAGGACAAATCCATGACTGGGGCCTCCTGACCCAGCTGTGCCCTACTGCCTGGGGAATTCCAGCCTCTGGATGTCTGTCCCTGGTGGCAGAACCGAATCCAGCTGATCCTGAGCCATGGGTAAATTGTCCCAGGCCGAGTAATGTGTTCTTTCTTATATCTGTCTTTGACTCTGGCTGTTATCTGATGTTCTGGGAATTGGCTTCAAACAGAATCTGGATGAACCCCTTATGGCCCGGCTGCCACAGGCAAGGCCCAGAGGGCGCGGCTCTTCCCGGCCTAGCTCTAGGTTCTTGGCCTCCCGGCCAAGGAACATCCTGCTTCCAAGTGCTGGGCAATGGGGGTAGAAGTGGAGGCTCCATCTCAGCAAAGCTTAGGCTGAGGCTGAGGCTGAGGAGGGGCAGCGGGTGGATTTTCTGGAGACAAGTCTAAAGTCTGCGTGTCAGCTGGAACGCCCTACAGCAACCTCAGCCGAGAGGCGGGCGGTGGGCCGCAGGCTGTGGAAGGTGCCTAGATCTAACTTCCTCTCCCGCCCTCCTCGCTCCGGGGAGGCTGAGCCCGCACAGGCATCTACTGGTGCGGCTGCTAGAACCGGACTAGCCGCCCTCCCGTCGGTGGAGAAGTCTGACCGAGGTGCTCAGCCGTGTGGTCACGACGGGCGGGGGCGGGGGAGGGCGCTGGCTCTCGGTTTAGGAGGCCGACTGGGAGAGGCAGGGCCAGCGGGAACCAGAGGCAAGGGAGAAGCGCCCACGCACCGACCCTACCTGGGCCAAAAGGCCCTCACTGAGAAACCACGGTGCTCCCTCCCGATAAGGGGATGCAGAGTCTGCTTCTGGACTGAGATCTGCCCCCGGGTGGGACACACAGTCAGCAGAGACCCTCCACCCTAACCCCTGGTGGGGGCTTTTTTGCACAAGTCCCTCCCGCCCCAGCCCCTCCTCGCCCTGCATACATAGACCCTTCTCAAACAGGCGCCCCCCGTTTCACACAACCCTCCCTCCCCCAGCATGGAGACCCCTGGCGGGAGGTGAGGGGAGCGGGCGCACGCGAAGACGCGCGCGACCGGGACCATCTCTGGCTATCACCCCCCACGTCCCCAGCATCTGGAGCCGCGTCCCCAGCATCTGGAGCCGCGTCCCCATGCCCGCCACGCACACACACACCGGCTCACACGCTCACACACGCTCGCACTGCGCGCAGACCCCGCCCGCGGCCCCGCCCCGGCCCCTGCGGGCGCCCCCTCTGGCGTTCGCGGGCCCCAGCGCAGACCACCCCGGGTGGCGGGAGGCGGTGGCTTCGGGCACATTTGATTTTCCCGCAGCCCGGGTGCCCCGGAGCCGGAGCCCGAGCCGAGGAGGTGGCGCTTGCAGCCGGGTCCCAGCCCCGCTGTCGGCCGCGCCGAGACCCAGGGAGAGGCGGCGCAGCCCAGGCGCTCCGGGCTCCGCGCTGCCCGCGCCCTGCCACCCCCGCCGCCCGCGCCCCATCCGACCCCTCCAGACCCCCTCCCGCCCCTCTCCCGGTCTCCCGCACCCCCTGTACCCTGGCCCACAGCTGCACGCACGCCCCTGTCTCTGTTCCCCTCTCCACGACTCCGCGCCTCCCTCCCGGCGCCCTCTCCCCGAGCCCCTCTCCGCCTCTCCCCGCTGCGCCCCAGCTCCCTGGGCTCCTTGCCCCTCCCCGCTGGGTCCCTAGCCTCTTTGCGGCGTCATCCGAGCCCCCTCTTCGATCCGCGGCCCCCGTTCCCTCCGCCCCCTTCCTCTCTCACTTCCCACGCCCCCTCTTCGCGCTCCTCTCTCCTCCCCTTGCCGCCCAGCCCCGGCTCTGGAGTTGGGGGAGAGCCCAGGGCTCCAGTCGCTCCGGAGGAGGCGTGAATCGCGCAGGGGTTGACTAATTTGGGGTGGGGGGTGAGGTGGGCGATGGAGCAGCCCGAGGACATGGCGTCGCTGAGCGAGTTCGACTCCTTGGCGGGCAGCATCCCGGCCACCAAGGTGGAGATCACCGTGTCCTGCAGGTGAGCCGCCCGCTGGCTGGGTCCCCCTGCCCCGCCCCTGGACCCGCAGCCCCGCAGCCCCTGCCGCTTCGACGCTCTGCCTCCGCGCGCCCCCTTCCCAGAGTGTCCTCGCCTCCAAGACGCGCCCCTGCCCGTCCGCCGGGAGCCCCTGCCCAGCTGTGGGTGGCGACGGCAGAATGGGAAGCCAGGCTGGGGTCATATCCCAGAAAGTTTGCACTCCAGGCTGTTGCTTCGAGGAGATAGGAAGCCACAGGAACAGGGTCCGGGCTTCTGAGTGGGGAGAAGGCAGTGGTGAAAGGCCGCACGGGGGTCTCCGCTTAGGCTCTCTCTGATCAACCCCTCCCCAAACAGAGAAGTGAGTGATTTGCCTCATCCGTGTCAGGCTTGTCCAGCCTCCCTTCTGTGCCCCCCTCTCTTATTCTTCCCCTTCTTTGCCCCAGCATCCTCATCCTCTCCTTCCCCAGCCACCCACTGTCCTAGACCCCAGGATTCTAAAGCCTTCCTTCCCCTCCAGCAACGACAAAACCAGCTCTTGGAAAAGGATCAGATTGACTCAGTTATACTGAGGTGTGGATAAATGATAACAACTTAAAGTGGCACCATTAAAAAAAACAAAACGATAACTTGGGTCCAAAATCTTCAGCCAAAGGAATAGAACACTGATTGTGAAATGACGGAGCCCAGCTTGGAAGGAGGAGGAGTATTTTTGTGGGCTACCACCCCCAAATCCTCAGTCATGTCACACAGGGTTGGGGGTAACTTCTCTAAGAGCTGGGTCTCCCCCAGGTTCTTCTGGCTGGGAGGACGGCTGCGCCAGGCAGTAAGAGGCATGGTGAAGGGGGGATTGTTCCCTAGTGCATTCACTCTGTGGCTGGCCTAGGATCCCTGCCTTGCTGCAACTGTGAGGGGCACCGAGGCCCAGGCATAGGCCCCTGGAGGTTCCCCCAGAGATGCCATGCCCCCTGCCCCAAATAACTGACAACATTTCTGGAGCCTTGGTTGGCCCTTGTTCCAAATTGCCCCCTGCGTCCTCTTCCAAATCACTCATTGGTCAGCCCCTTCATGAGGGGTGACAAGGTCACCAGCCTGGGCAACATAGCAATACCCCATCTCTACAAAAAATTTTAAACATTAGTTGGGCATAGTGGCTCACGCCTGTAATCCTAGCAACTGGGGAGGCTGAGGTAGTAGGATCACTTGAGCCCAGGAGTTTGAGGCTGCAGGGGGCTATGGTTGTGTCATGGCACTCTAGCCCCAGCCCCATATTACAAAGTTGTGGCATTGGGGAGGAATAGGTAGAGCCAGAGAGGCTGGGCAGGGGCACTTTCTCTTGATGACTTGTGGGTGAGTGGAAGTGTGGGCTGGTGTGGTCAAACATAGCTGCCCCCTGAGCCAGGCCCTCCAGGGGCTCCTGTGATAGCTCCTGAGTGTCTCCCCTGATCCCACACCCCATGCTGTCAGAATCATCTCCCAGCACCATTAGTATCTTGCCTTACTCTGCTGGAGGATTCCTGATGGCCCATTAGCTGCAGTCTCACCTCCCCAGCCATCAGCAGCTAACACAGCCTGCCCTCCCTTCTGTATGCACAGCCCTGCTCCTGGTGCTCCCTCCCAGCCTTCAGTCATACCTGTCCTCTTCAGAGTGGTCTCGGGATCCTTCCCGGCTCTGAGCCTCCGAATAGCCCGTTCCCCATCCACATTCCACTTCTCCTTCAGCTCTGCCAGTTCACGTCCCCCATCCTGAAAAGCCTGGCCTCATGCTCTGCACTTCCAGGCATCCTCTCACCCATGAGACACCCAGCTCAAATTATGGTCTTCTGTGTCCCCTGGGCCCTGAATACTCAGCCTGGGCCACGGGTCACTCATGTACTGAGGACTAAACCTCTTAAGACATCTCAGGTGTGTAGACTTCATTCCTCCTCCCCTAGAGCATTTCAGGGTAGGGATTACCACCCTGAATTAGACCCACGGACCCTCTACTCCAGTGGAGAGAAAAGGAGACAGAGGACAGGTGATATTGTGGTTTCAGAGTTAAGCTTCTTGAAATGGAACCTCTGCTTCACCACTTGGGGCACACTTTAAGCCTCAGTTTTTCCCATTTGTCAAGTACAGACAATAAGCAACATGTACTCAAGGAGAAACCTGTTCACCAAGGTAGCTCACATGCCTAGAACAGCGCCTGGCAGCAGTAGAGGAGCACAAAGCCCTAGCACACTACTTTTTACTTGCTTGGCACACAGTAGGTGCTCAATAAGTAACTGCCCTAAGGCAGTAGCATTTGGTCTCTCTTGTTTGCTCTCTGGAAGTATAGGTGTGTTCAAAGGACTCAAACCTCTTGCATAAGAAGTACCTTGGGACGCATCTGAGTTCCTGGGAGATGTGGTTCTGGGGCCAACCCTGACATCCATTCCCTTGTAGGGGACATGATCCATCAGCCTGAGGAGGATCTGACCTGGGCCCTGCTCCTGCTCTGCAGAATGCCAGAGGGTGGGGAAGTGGGTTTTAGTGGGCAGGGATGAGGAGGAAGGAGTCACTTGGAACAGAGTGGAGCGGAGAAAACAATCTGGGTGGCCTTGAAATTGTAGATCGAGCTCTTTGCTGCAACCAGGTGCAACTATTCAGGTTCTAGAACAGAGAGAGAGAGAAAGAGGAGGAGCAGAAAAGGAGGTGAGCAGGATGGGGATGTGCACAGAGTGACTTTCTCTAGCATATTCTTCACTGCATGGTCACCAGTTAAAAGGAGTCAAGTCCCTCTCTCCTGCACCCTGTGGTCAGTGCTGACCGGGCCCCAGGAGAGGAGGCTATGGAATGGCCCTGCCCTGAGCATCTAGGTGTCACCTACTGGTGGGCAGTTAACAGTAGGACAGGCAGAGGGGCTGGTGGGGTGAGAAGTCTAGGGGGTTTCAGAATGAGCAGCTGGGGTGCAGGGGGCCAGTGTTTCAGGGAAGGTTATGAGTTGCCATCTCTGGCTCCCAGGAATACTACTTTCCAGTTCCCTTCTCCCTCTGCTCCTTATGAAGGGTCCTACCACCCTCTCCAGCCCCAGGAGCCACCCCTCCCTCCCAATGCCTATCCTAGGGCACTCCTAGCTGAGCAAAGCTGCCTGGTACAGGGGCATGTCTGACCCAGAGCACAGGGCCACCATGGGGGCCCAGTCGAGTCTGCTGAAGGCAGATAACACTATGGGATGGACATGTTCAGACCCTTGCTTCAGGTGGAGTATATCTTGGGCTAATCTATAGTCTACTCCCAAACAATTATTTTTACCAATTTTGGTAAACTAAGGGCTGAAGATTAGGAAGGCTTTGGTTGTTTGGCACAATCATGAAGACTGTGAGCTCTGGCATCTGTCTCCTTGGGTTCAAATCCCAGCTCTGTTCCTGTGACCATGGGTAAACTACTTAAGCTGTCTGTGCTTCAGTTTTCTCATCTGTAAAGCAAGGATAATCCTTACCAGTTATGAGGATTAAATGGATTAATCCATGAATAGTGATTGATGTTGATTATTTGACACCTGGAAGTAAATAAAGATCTGTGTCTATACCTGGGTCCCACGGTTTGTGTGGGTCCTGGAGTTCGGATCTATATAGAGATTCTTAGAAGTTGTTTTGGGAGTGGGTAAGGCAGGTTGTTTGTGGAACTCAATACCAGCAGATATTGTAGAAAATATGACTTTAGGCTGGGCGCAGTGTCACGCCTGTAATCCCAGCACTTTGAGAGGCTGAGGTGGGAGGATCACTTGAGGCCAGGAGTTCGAGACCAGCCTGGGCAACATAGCAATACCCCATCTCTACAAAAAATTTTAAACATTAGTTGGGCATAGTGGCTCACGCCTGTAATCCTAGCAACTGGGGAGGCTGAGGTAGTAGGATCACTTGAGCCCAGGAGTTTGAGGCTGCAGGGGGCTATGGTTGTGTCATGGCACTCTAGCCTGGGCAATAGAGGAAGATCCTGTCTAAAAAAAGAAAGAAAGAAAGGAGAAGAAAATGTGACTTTAAAGACCCTACACCCTTGAGCCAAAAGCTCTTCCTTACTCCGATGGTCTGTTCTAGTCCTTTTCTGTCTTTGTTAGCCACCCTGCAGACCCAGTGAAAATTTAGCTGTCTGGTATCCCATTCCCCAAAGGCCCCACTATTTTTCAGGTCTCTATGCAATCGATCGTCTGGTGCAGGGATCTGGACCAGCATGTTGGTTAGAAAGAATGATCTGCATTTTTTACATAACAGGAAACCTTTGCACTTGGGCAGGGTCCTGCTGGAGAAGCAATGAACAGTTCCACATTGGGGCCTCCTGAGACCCAGAGACCCAGGGAAGATGGAGAGGGGAGAGTCCAGAGGCAGCTTGATCACTTAGCCCTGCTGGAATCTCTCAAGCAGCTGTGCTCTCCCACTAGCTGGTATGGGGCCCACGGGCAGCTGTTGCCTCTGCCCCAGAGATATTGTTTTCTGCTGTCTGTTCAGGTTGGTATTTTGCTGCCCTGGGGCCTGAGAGGCAGCCCAGCTCAGGAGCAGTGCCCTGGGCCTCTCAGAAGGGGCGTGAACCTGCTCTGAGCATTTCCTTCTGACGGGCAGGGTGAGGGTGGCTTTCTGGAGGGGGGAGGTCTGGAGGCAGATGTCAAAGCCAGTGCTAGGAAAAAGAGGTCCATTTAGCCATTCAATATGCCAAGGTTCTCAGTTTAGTGGAGCCAAGGCATGCTAGGACGTGTAGTAAGTATTTACAAATGTATTAGGTTGAACCATGTGCAATTTGCCTATACTCAACTGTTTTTAACCTATTCAAATAGCACATTTATATGGTTTAAACTAGGATCATTATATTAGTTTTCAGTTGCTCTATAACAGATTACCATGAACCTAGTAGCTTAGAACAAAAGCCATTTATTATTTCCCATTTTCTGTAGGTCAGAAGTCCAGGCACAGCATGAACTGGCTTCCCTGCTCAGGGTCTCACTAGGCTGGAATCAAGGTGTCAGCAGGGCTGTGATCTCATCCAAGGCTCGGGGTCCTCTTCCAGGATCACTGGTTTTAGGCAGAGTTCAGTTTCTTTCGGCAGTAAGATTAAATTCCTGCTTTCTTGCTGGTTGTCACTAGAGTGACTCTCAGCTCCTACAGACCACCCCTAGGCCCTAGCCATGCAGCCCCTTCACAACATGGCACGTTGCTTCTTCAAAGCCAGTGGGAGACTCTTTCCCCAGTCTCCTATGACAGAGTCTTATATACCGTAACTGTAATCACAGGGGTGATCATCTGTGTCATATATCACAACCTAATCACATGGGTGACTGTCCCATCATATTCCCAGGTCCCACCCTCACTCAAGGGGAAGGGATTATGCAGGTGTGTACACCAGGGGACAGGAATCTTGAAGGCCATCTTACATTTCTGCCTACCACAATTACTATGTCTGTTAACCTCACAACAATCCTATGAGATAGATAATATTTTCCCTTTTTGCTAATTAGGAAGTTGAGGCTCAGAGAGGTTAAGGGACCTGCCCAAGTTTACACAGCTAGTACATTTCGTAGAGGAGGATTCAAACCCAGCTCCCTCAGACTTCAAAGCCTTGAGGGCTTGAGGTTGGGGGTTGGGGGGCCTCCATGGGGATCATGGTAGAGGCCTGGATACTAACTATGGTAGGTGTGATGGAGAGGTAGGTGGTCTCTCCCCAGGGACGGGAGAGGCCTTCCTTGCTAAGGGATGCCTATGGTTCTGAGATCCAAACCCAGAAACCCCCAGGGATCAGAAGCCAGAGAGCGTCATTGGATGGAGGCCAGCCTTCTATGGTATCCAGACCGTATGGCCGTAGCTTACCCAACCTCCCCTCCCAGCTCACAGGCCTCCCTGCTCAGACTGAAGGCCATCACTAGAGATGACCTACCATTGGGAAGAAAGGGTAGGGAGGAGGAAGGGCAATGAGGCTGGAAAACTCTGGGGCAGAAAGGAGTTGGGTTTGGTTAGGAATGCTTTGGCTGTAGGTAACAGAAAATCTGACTGATAGTGGCTTTAAACCTAAAGTACATTTATTTTTCTCAGGTCACAATGAGTCTGGAGGTAGATTAACTCATTTTGCCATCAAGGACCCAGCTATCTTTCTACTCTGCTATCTTCTGAGTGGTAGGCCTCATTGGTACAAAAGGACTGCGTCTGCTTCAGCCATCACAACCACATCCAAAGACAGGAAGCTAGGCATAGTGGCAAAGGTTTCTCTTTGAAAAGTTCTATTTGAAGAACACGCAATCCCTCCCAAAATTTTGCAGCAAACTTCCATTTCTATTTCAGTGGCCAAAGCTGGGTCCCATGTCCACCCCCAGACTAGGGCCAGGGGCCTTCTCTCCATGAGTTCAGGGGGTCTTCGTCAGATCTGAACTAATTTGGATTTGTTAGCAGGAAGAGAATGGGGAATGCTTGCTGTAGGTGGGCAGCCATGGCATTGCCACAAGGAGGCTTTCCAAGGAGGCTACCTGAGCTCCCTGGGGCTAAAAGAGGCCTAGAGTTTGGCGTCTGTGAGGACTGGCTCCTCAGATTTTCCTGCAGTCAGTGGACAGGTGACTGGGGACTGATTCTCTAAGTGTGGCTTGGCTGGACCCCTGACTACTTTTTCTGCCAGTTTGCCAGCCAAGAAAAAAAGGCTTAGTGTGATTTCACATCACTGCAAGTTGCTTCCATCCCCTAACGTCTTTTCTACTGGCCTAGCACAGCACCTGAAGGTCCCAATAGGACAGCTTTCTGCCTTTGGGTATGGAAGAAACCTGGGCAGGACACTGAAAGTCAGTGCAATTTCTGGCTTACTTCTCTGAGATCTCAGCCAGGTCATTTACGTTCTCCAACTTCAGTCTCTCCATCTGTAAAATGGTGGAAAATACTGGTCTTATCCACATCCTCTAGGATTGTTATGAAGACAAAAGAGATTAAGTCTGTGAAGTTCTATATAAACTGCAGTGTGCTGAGTAAGCTTAATCTTGATAATAGGTACCAATAGCTGAACACCAGTGACACATTCATTCATTCGATAACTGATATTGATCTTCATTTGCCATTAAGAGTCTTTTCTTTGCCAGGCACAGTTCTAAGTGCTGGGGATATGGTGGTGAATGAGACAGGCAAACTCTCTCCCCTCATAGAACTCACATGGGGTGGAGGTGGAATATAAACAAATGTACACATTTTTTTATTAAGTAAATAATGTCTGATAGGGATAGTGCTCTGTAAATAAGTTTGTGGCTGTTGGGTATGTTTTAGACAGGACAGGAAGGTGACATTTGAGCTGAGATAAAGGAAGATCTGGAGGAAGAGTGATTAAAGTAGGGAGAACAGCAAGCACAAAGGCCCTGTGGTAGAAAAGACCTTGGTATGCCTGTGAAACTGCAGGGAGACCAGTGTGGCTGGGGCAGAGTGAGAGACTGTGTGCAGGTCATGACTTGCAGGCCGTGCTAAGGGGTTTGATTTATTATTTTAACAGCACTTGGGCGGCAGGTGTTAAACAGGAGTTCTGATTGACCTTTTAAAGAAAATTCTCTGGTTGCTGTGAAGAGAATGGACTGGTGAGGGGTGGGGACGTGAGGCACTGAAGCACGTTGCTAGGCAGGAGGGCACTGAAGCCTGCAAGTGAGAGACGACGGTGGTGGTGGCGTGGGGAAGAGGGGACAGTTTGGGGAGGAGTTTTTAAAGTAGAAACCTTTAAGACTTGATGGAGGGGAGAGGAGAGGCGTAAGGGAAAGAGAAGAATTGAGCACACTTTCCACGTTTCTGTTTTAAGCTATTGGCTTCATAACGACTCCACAAAGGAGGTGTGTGACCCCGTGCGCAGATAGGGAAATGGTGAAGTAGCTTGTCCACGGTCACAGGGTTCTACCATGTGGCCGTGTGTGGGGATTCCAGCTTGGATGCTTCCGAGGTCAGAGCTCACGCCCTCTTGCCTTGGCCATGCAGCGTGGGAGGGACAATATTACAGGAATTAATAAGAAGAATGCAAATAAGATCCGGGCGCGGTGGCTCACGCCTGTAATCCTAGCACTCTGGGAGGCTGAGGTGGGAGGATCACTTGAGCTCAGGAGTTCGAGACCAACCTGAGCAAGAGCGAGACCCCACCTCTAAAAAAAAAAAAAAAAAAAGAAGAATGCAAATAGCCCTAGGAAGGAGTGCTCCTTAAGCCATGTGAAAATTGCTTTTTAGACCTGGATGAGGTGGTTTGGCAGGAAGACAGTGCACGTGGGGTCTGAAAGGAGAGATGGGCGAGTGCCAGGGGCCGCGTGCCAAGGTCCCTCTCCTTCCCAGCCCCCTCCCTGCTTTCCTCAGGTTACTTCTGCCTGTTAGGTCGGGGAGCTGGGTGGGGGAGATGGAAAACCTTCCAGTTCTTCTCTTCAGTCATTCATTTGGGAGCAGCTCTGAGAGGCTGGGGGCAGGAAACAGGGCAGTGAGGATATGAGGGGCACTGCTGGCCCACATGGAGCTTTGGGAGACCCTGGTTTTTGGTAATGCAAGTGCTCCCCGTGGCACCTCCAGATGAGCTGGAGCTTCAGAGTTCATATCTTAGCACACCCCCTTACAAGCCAGGCGACACCAGGCACATCTCTTGACCTTGGCTCCCTTGCCTGTGGCGTGGGAGCGACATCCACCTCCTGGCATTGATATGTAGGGTAAATAGGGTGTTGCAGGTTAAGTACCCAGCAAAGGACTTGGCACCAATTGTGTACCTGATTTATGTCATCCCTCTCCCACCCCACTTGCCAGATGTTTGGTGTTGAATTGCTCCACAGAGAAATAGGGTGATGCTGTCAGGCCCCTCAGGTCCAGGGGTCTCTGTGGGACCGTGAGGATTCCTGTTTCTACCTGACCTTGGCTCACCAGCCCCAATCTCCCCTCAAGGAAGACTATACAGCCAGATGGGTGGTGGTGGGTGAGGGCAGGTGGGCACTTGGGTCCTGCCACAGCCGGGCTTTACAGAGAAGGGTGGGGAGAATGTGAGGCACTCCTAGAAGCCATCTTCATTCTCCACAGAACTTTATTGAGCACTTATTGTATGCCAAGCACTGAATTGCAGCTTAATTGTCCCGGACACTATTCTCACTGCTTTGCATATATGAACTCTATTAATCTCAGAAAACCCCCGGGAGGGCAGGACTATTATTACCCCTTCTTTGCAGATGGGGATACTGAAGCACAGAGAGGTTAAGTCACTTGCCTGAGGCCATACAGCTAGTAAGGGGCAGAGCTGGGTGTTGGGCCCAGAAATGAAACTCCAAGTTGTGCTCTCAACACCGCACCTTTCGCCCCAGGTTGGAGGGATGATTAGGATGGGTTGTTGGGAAGAAGATAAACCATCTTTTCTTAACCTTTTAGCCTTATGAATCTCCTTGGGAATCTGAAGAAAGCTTTCCAAAAGAGTGTGTCCATATATGTGTACCAATATGCCATATTTTGCTTACAGTTTCAAAGGGTCCATGACCTGCATTAAGGACCCTGGTCCAGGAAAATGTGTTTCTTTCTGTGCTGCAGCCACAGTCTTTGCTGAGTGCATGGATGCAGCATTTATGGGCTTTGTTTAGAGACAACCAGGCATGTGATGGTCAGTTCACCCAGCATCTCAGCTCAAGAGCAAATGTGTCTCCCCACTCAGACTGGGGCTCCCTGAGGACAGGGCCGTATCTCCCCCTCACACTGGAAACCCCAGCCTCTACCCGCACCTTTCTTAAGCCTCTCAGATAGGAGGTGTCACCCTAAGCCCCCTCCTTCGGCACCTGCCAGGGCTCTCATTTCTCCTTCCAGTGCTTTCTCCCCTTGCTGGGCCTCGGAAACTTCTGACCTCACAGCCCAGTGGACGATCATCTTCTCACTGCCACTGAATTAGAAATGTTTCCTTGAGGGTGAGCAGGAGGAAAAGGGCCCTCGGCTCTGTTTCCCTGGCCTTGATTTAAGGAACAAAAGAAGCCAAGCTTCAGGCTGCTGTGCAGATAGCGAAAGGGTTGTATGCTCTTTGGGGGAAAAAATACATTTTGCCTGTTGGAAAAAATTTCCCTTTGAGCTCTCCAAAGACAGAAAGTGGAGGAAAAGCACTTGTGGTTAGGTCCCATCTGTGCTATCACGCCTCGGACCCTTCCTCAGGTGGAAGACCTGGCTTCCTCCCCCAGGCTGCTTCTGGGTGTGTGCCTATGGGCAGGCCACTCACTGTGCCTGGGCCTGGGAGTCCTCCGTGGTTCAGGGCAAGGGTCACTGGGAAGGTGCTTTATCTCGAAGAGCCTACAAGTGCTGCACACGTGTATGTTGTTGTCTTTGGCTTTGCAGTGGAGGAAGCTGAGGCCCTAAGATTCTCAACACGTGATATGGGACAGCTGCCATCAGAGACACATGTGGGGACAGGTGGGCACCTGTTTAAATATGGCTTCTGCGGCCCTGCTTCAGACCTACAAAACCAGACTCTGGGAATGGGGTCCAAGAACCTGCCTTTTTACGTCTGGGGCTGGGGCGAGCCCCAGGAAATGTTAGGCCCATTATTCATGGGGTGATGCCACCATTTCAAGGCCGAGGGAGGAGGCTCAGTAGGCCCTGAGCTCGCTGTCAGGCTAGGCCGTTGGAGTGAGGATGGATGGGGGCAAGTGTGGACAAGGTGAGGGATCAGAGAGAGCGTAGGGTGCAGGGATGTAGGTGAGGGGCAGAGGGTTCTCCAGGCTGAGATGGGGGAGGAAGGGAGGCTGAGGAGGAGCTGGGGGGTGCCCTCACCCAGTAGGAGGGAGTCAACAGGCTTCAGAAGGGAGCACTGGGAATGTGCGTTGGGGTGGGCTTACCTGGACTGGCAAGGGTGGAGGTGGCTTGTGCTGCCCTTGTCACCAGGAGCATCTATGAGGAGAGTGACCACTCTGCTAACACCAGGCCGACAATGACTGACCCATCTGACAAGCTGGACTAGGTTTCATGTGCTCCACATATCTAATCTCCACAGCAGCCCCGAACTATTTTTAGCCCCACTTTACAAATGGGGAAACTGAGGCACAAGGAAGAGAAGTCACCTTCCTAGAGCTGAGATGGGGACCCATCTTGTCTGACTGCAGAGTCCATGCACTTAACCGTCACATGCTACACCTAAGAGGAAGTAGGCTGTCCCTGAGTGTGACCTTGCACCATCCAGGTGGGAAGACAAGAGCTTTGCTCACCCACCTGGCCATTCCTTTTGTTCTTTCTTCATCCATCTTGCCAGGCCTCTCCTCTGAGTCAGGTGCTAGGCTGGCCTGCGGCAGAGGCAGGAGTCTGGGGGAGCACACAGCCAGTGTGAGGGACAGATGCAGCCATGATTTCGCAGCCCAGGGTGTGCCAAGTACTGTAATGGGGTCCTATGGGTCAAAGGGCTGCATGCTGCAGGCCAGAGCCCAGGAGAGAGGAGAGGAAATGGTGGTCAGTCAGTGTCCAGGAATGGCAGAATCGAGGAGAAGGATAGGAATGGTCTAGAAGGATGATAAGAATAATTTCATCCTTATGAAAGGAGGAGAGAGGGTTTGCATTAACCTTGGGTGCTGGTGGCCGGGGTGATCCATGTCCCAGGACTCAGTTTGGGTCCTGAGGTCTGTGGGCAGGGAGTCACGGAAATCAGGTGGTTAGATTCTGTTTCTTAGTCCAGCAGTGTGCCTTTGGTCCAGCTCAGAATTGGGCAGTACCAGGAAGATAAGACCCCCTCTCTCTCTTTCTCACACACACACACACACACACACACGTAGGCTGAAACCCAGGGTCTCACTCTCTTCTTCACTAGCTTGGACATGACCAAACCAGAGTTCTAGACCCAAACTTGGAGGAGACCCAGACCTTGGAGAAGTCAATTGCTGTCTCTCTGAGTCTCACTTCTTGATTTGTAAGGGAGTTGGAAAAGGTGACCTCTGAGGTCCTTTCCAGCTTGAACATTCTAGGAGTTTATGTAATTATAGAATTTCATTGTAGAATTCAAAGATAAACCCCAGCACTTGCTTTAGTAGAGGAACCCCCTTCCCCCACTTTATTACTTTCCAGCTCCTTGCTGGGCCTCGGGGTCCACCAGTATAGAGTCATCTTTGATGTTAAGGCATTTTGTCCTTTGTTTAAGTCAAGATAAATGTCCCTGACCCCAAACCTAGCATACTTTAGGACGAGAAGGTCAGGCTAGGTATAAATCAGCCCACCTCGGTGTGAATGACTATATATAAAAGTGTTATCTTACATGTAGCCCCTGCTGCCTACTTTTTAGAGCCGCCTAGTGTATCACTTCATCCGATGCTCACTGCAGTGGGCTGGGAGGTTTATCAGATGGTTTCCAAAGTAACAGCTGGCTGGGAGCAGATCTGGTCTGGTGGAGGGGCTAATGGGGGCTAGCAGAGGGGTGGTGTGCCTGGGGGGTCAGGGAAAGCTAGCTGGGGGTGGCTGCCTTGGGGGAGAGGCCCCTGGATGTGGAGACGATGGGGGGTGGGAGGGAGTAAGAGTTCTCCAGGAGCTGGATTTCCACAAGCCGTCTGGGAATCCCCTCTCGGGAACATTGCTGGGAATCTGCTCAGAGACTGGAGCTGGGGTGATTCGTGAACATGATCTGGGGCCTCCCCAGGCATCAGAGGACACCATGTGTTGGCACTGGGCTGCTGCTGCTGCTGCTGCTACTACTACATCTGCCTTGGTTGGTCTTTGGCTCCCACCTCAGGGTGGAGACATGGGCAATGGGGTTGACTGTGGGGTCAAGTTGCTCAACAGGCTGTCATTGCTGAAGGCTTTGGTGATGTGACTCAGGGTAAGGCCTCCTTCTAGACCTTGCTGGCTCTCCCACTGCTTGCTGTAGGGCATGGCTGCTCCTTGCCCCTCCCCAGACCTCTGTTTCCCCTAGATCAAGGAGAAGGTGGAACATGATCCTGAGGGCCTCATCCAGCTCTGGCATTTGGAGTCGGCTGTTAGGAAGCAACACTGACCAGTGTTGATTGTTTCTCGTCTCTTGGAAAAGCAGTTCAAGGGGCACAGGGGTTGTGGGAGTGGAGGTGGAGGCAACAAGACCACTTGGGACGTCTGTGAGGAAGGTGGGACAAGGCTGAGCTGGTTGGGAAGAGAGCCAAGACTTTAGGGCAGTAGAGGTAGGGTGTCAGTAGCTGCCACACAGCAGGAAGGGCTCCTGGCAGCCCCTTCAGGGGGCAGGGAGGGGAAGACTGAGCCAGCACAGGATGCCTTATTGAGCAGGTCTCCCGGTAGGCCCCTGGGACTCAGTCCCACGGGGACCTCTGGGAGACTGTGTAGGGCAGAGCTGTCCCCTGAGGGGAGTGAGGCAGCTGGGTAGTTATCCCCCAGCCCCTGGGCTTCTTTGTTCAGTGCTGCCCCTGGGAGCACGAAGGTTCTGGCCCTTGCAGTCAGCCTGCTGGAGAAAGCCCCCAGGAGAGAAGCACGTACAGGAGGAAACCATGGTGTGTGCGGGAACTATGAGGGCTGGGGAGATATGGGCAGGGCAGCTACGGCCTTCAAGGCTGCTACTACTGGCTCCATTGTGCAGATGGAGGCTCAGAGAGGTTGAATCACTTCCCAGCTTGAGACTGAGTTTGCTTCCTGATGACATCAGGGCACTGTGGAATGAGGGATATCAGATGTGTAGGATGTAGCCTCACTGCTCTCCACAAGCCTCCACTTCCACATCTGTAAGATGGGACAATACCTGTCCAATACCTACCCAATACCAACCTTGCAGGGCAGCGTGAGAATTGGGAGCTAATATTTGCAAAACATTTAGCATGCTGCCTGACCCATCACTGGGGTTCAATGAGTGGGAGCCATTACTGCACAGAGGCAGGGCAAGAGGGGTTAACACCTGTTCAGAGACCGTTCTGTCCTCAAATGTTGTGTCCATCATCTTGCTGCAGTGCCTGCCAGTCAGATTGTCAGGGCCATGTGTTAGATCTGGCCTTAACCACAGAAGGACCCTGTTCAAATGGGTCTGCTTATACCTGGGAGGTATAATTCATTAATCTGTCAGCACAGATGAGACCATTGAATAAACTGGCTGTGAGTAGAGTCTTGAGAGAATGGAAGACTGGATGGATAAGTTTTGATTGCTTGACTTTATTTTATTATTTTTTTTGAGAGACAGAGAAGTGATCAAAGGAGAATTTCTAGAAAGGGCTAAGACATTAAGCAGTTTAGGATTTGGCCTGAGAGCCAGCGGCTGTGAGATCCAGGGTGCCAGGGTACCTACACAGGGTGTGGTGATGGTGTGGGTGGGCGGTAGGGAGCCCCGCACACCTTAGGGAGGTGGGGCTGAAGGACCTCCAGGGCCCACCCAGTGCCTGGCTTTTAATGGAGTTTAATAGAAGTTTGGGGAAGGAACCGCCTTCTCTTCCTGTTTTGCCTGAGGCCAGGCCGGAGGCAGCCTCCAGTCTCAATAACAGCCAAGATCCTCTGAGGTCGCTCCTTGCTAACCCCTCTTCTCTCCCCCTTTTTCAGGAACCTCTTGGACAAAGACATGTTTTCCAAGTCTGACCCACGTAAGTCCTGCTCTGACAATAAAAACAGTAACAATGACAGCAACAACATTATGATTAATTACAGCAGCGAACATTTACTGAGTGCTAACTATGTGTCAGGCTCTCTGTTCCAAGAGTGTCGAGCCTGTTTAATGTTCACCAGTAGTGTCTGGAGAGAGAGAACTGGGGTGTGACCCTTCCCAGTCCCCATACTTGTGAAGCCTCAACACAACAGAGCGGGTTGGGAGGGGTTCAGGTGTCTGAGGCCAGAATGTCTCAGTCCCAGGGAAACCCATATATTTAAGAGCTCCAATTGGCTGTGGTCTGGTGGGACGAGCAATGATTTTGGAGTCCAGGGTTCTAGCTCTGAGCAGCGCCACCCAAGTGTGTGACCTTGGACAGGTCTTTGGCCTCCTCTGAGCCTCAGTTTTCCCATCAGTAAAGTGGGGTTGATGATAATAATAGGCCTCATGAGACTGCTTTGGGCTGTGCAGAAACAATGAGGGTTTCCCCTGTTGTCCCTGTTGCATCTCTCCCACCCTCTCCTCCACCCTGCCCACCTGTCTACCTGCCTCACACTTCAGACCCTTGCCCTGGCCCTCCTCCCAAAGGGTGCCCCTTCCAGACACACCTATGCTCTAGGCCCCCTTCTCCAAGCCCACCTCTCTGAATTGGTGCATCTAGAACCCTTGTAGGGCCAGGCTTGGGGGCCAGACTCATGGACCCACTCACGAAGACCCCAGCCACCTCCGGAGACACCCTCCACTCCTACCCAGACTCAGCAATGCTACCCCGGCTGGAGTCTCTGAGGTGCCTGCCCATCCAGAACCCTCCCTATCTGAACCTCCACCTTCCTCTTGGCCTGGGGTATTAACCCAATTTTTCTCCTCTCCCCGCAGTGTGCGTCATGTATACTCAAGGAATGGAGAACAAGCAGTGGCGGGAGGTAGGTACAGCCCCTTTCCCATGCCAGAAACACCAGCCTGTCCCTGACTGTCTGTCTGCCTGCCTGTCTGTCTGTCTGTCTCTAACTTTGGACCGATCTCCCTGATGTGTTTCTAACTGCAGCGTCTAAGCCCCCCCGAAGGCTACCAAGACGTGCAAACGGTGGAGTATTGTCCCTTCTGTTGCAGGAAAAGACTGAAGGTGGAAGGGATGGTTCCTGTCCTCAGGGAGCCCCAGTCTGAGGGGAGACACGGCCCCGTCCTCGGGGAGCCCCAGTCTGAGAGGAGACACAGCCCTGTTCTCGGGGAGCCCCAGTCTGAGGAGAGACACGGCCCTATCCTCGGGGAGCCCAGTCTTAGGGGGAGGCAGAGGGAGCCCAGGCCTGTTAAGACCTCCTAGTCTGGTGGCCAGAGGCACGAGTACAGCTTCTGGCACCATGGCTTGTCCACAGCAGCCTTCCGTCCCATGATTTCTGACTAAGGTGAGCATGGATGGCTTCAGTAAGGTGATTTCCCTGCTCAGGAAACTTTGATGACTCCCCTCTGCTTTGAATTAAGTCCCAACTCCTTAGCCTGGCCTCCAAGACCCACCACATCCCAGCGTGGCGCACTTTTCTGGCCTTCCTTCGCTCCCGTTGCCCCCACTCCCAGTCCATGTGCCTTTTGGCCCTTGTGATAGGGAATATGAGGAAAGGCAGACTTGAGGGTCCACTCCCAAGAATCACAGAGCCATGTGTAGGTGAATGGGGTCTCCTGGATACCATCGATCTATTCCCCACCCTGTAGCCAGAGGGATCCTGTTAAAACCCAAGTCAAATTCTGTCCCTCCTCTGCTCAGAGCCCTCCAGTAGCTCCCGTCTTGCAAAACCACAGTCCCTTTGATGGCCCCCGAGGCCCCACATAATGTGACTTCCTTTCCCTGGCTGACCTGACGTCCCACTGCTCGGCCCACCTGGCACTCCATTCTAGCCTCAGGGCTTTGGCACTGGCTGCTCCTTCTTCCTGGAATACTCTTTTCCCACATGTCCATGTGGCTTCTCCACCACTGCCCTCAGATCTTGACTCAGCCCCTGGCCACCCGATCTAACATTCCAACCTCTCCAACCCTTCTCACTCCCCTGCCCTGCTTTTTATTTTGTCTGTGTCACTTTCCACCATCTACCATGCTCTGGTTTAGTTATTCGTCTGGTTTGTCCTGTGTCAGCTCCATGAGGGCAGGGATTTTCATCTGCTTTATTTACAGCTACATTCTGAGCACCTAGAACAGTGCCCAGCACACAGTAGGTGCTTAATAAATGGTTGTTAAAGGAATAAAAGGATTAGGAAAGGGAGCTGGGGCTACAGAGGCTGACAAGGATTGGCGACTGTTGGTGCATTTGCATCTCTGCCTCACGCCTCTCTCGCTGCGCTCCTGGGGGAGAGTTTTCAGGTGCAGTGAGGAAAGCAGGGAGCTGGCTCGGGTAGAGGGGTCCTGGTAGCCCCTGGCTTCTGTTTGAACAACAAAAGGAGCTGTCTCTCCTTTCTCTTGGAGAAGAGGGTCTGGCTGAGCAAGGACAAGGTTGAAGTCTGGAGGGAAGATTGTTGTTTCCTTCCGTGCTGGGGAGCTGGGGCGAGCCCGCTGGGCCTCAGAGCTGAAGCTGCTTTCCTGTGGCCTTCAGAGCTGCCCGAGCTGCCTGGAGATTGAACTTGGGCCTGGTGATCAGAAAAGGTACAAGAATGGGACGGGAAGGGGTTTGCCAGAGGCTGTGGCCCTGTTGGCCTTGGCAGCCCCACCCCATGCCCATCCCCACCCACACTGGGAGCGAGGCTGTGGGCTCCGGGTAGAGACCCGGGTGGGGTCTCCACTGACAGAGGGAAGCCCCAGTGGCTAAGAGGGCGGAGGCAGCTGTGAAGAGCAAAAGGACGCAGGCCCATCCCCAGGGTCCAGGGAGAGGGGAAGGAAGGGGGATGGTGCACAAAATGACCAATGCCGGGAGCCGGCCGGTGAGGAGGCCCTCCCAGATGATGTGCAGAATAGCCAGTAATGCTTCAGTAACTCAGACTTCATTAACAAACCTCCCTTCCTTGTGGGTGGACTGGCTGGAACATCCCCTGCCCTGCTCCAACCCCACCTCCCCTGACTTGGTGGGACTAAGAAGCTGAGGGGGGTGAATTTCATCTATAAAACATGTGGGAAAAATTTCCAGAGGGGCTGGGCGAAAGTTTACTTTTTCACCCTCTCCAAGACGCTAAAACAATTAACACATAAACCAGATTGCTAGGGGAACGTTTAGCCTACTTAAGTGAACTAATTACTTTTGAGGCCTTTTGGCTGTGCTTCATAGAAACCAGGAATGTGCTGATGTCTTAGTGATTCATTAAGGGAAGTCTGGAAGGGCCTCTTCAGAAGGGCACTGCTTGGTAAGCTGTTGATTACATTCTGTAATTGAGACTTGTCTCCATTTGGCTCAGGGTCCCTGATTGTCCAAGTTGCATCTTGTTACCACATGTACCCACAGGGTGGAGTGGAGGGAAGATGGTGGACTTGGTGTGGATACTCCTATGTTTGGCTCTGGAGGTGGGGCCTAGAGCAGTTACTTGACCTCTCTGCACCTGTTTCCACATCTGTCATCTGGGAATAACTCCTACCTTATAGGACTGTGGTGAGGGTGAAACAAGATGATGGAGGTAAAGTACCTGGGAGCAGTGAGCGCTCAGTGATATCATTCATTGTAAGGCATCATCCAAAGTGTTTGGGGCCTTGCTGGTCACTCCCCTATTTCAGTCAATATTTGCAAGGGTGAGCATTTATGAAGTGCCAGGAAATGTACCAGGGGCTGGGGAAAAAAAGGGAGGTGGGTCAGAGGAACAGAGCTTCACCAAAAGTGTGAGTCGGAACTAGATGTACAGCCTGGAAGGGGAGATGCATGTGTGTGAACAATCCTAACAGGAAATGGTGAAAAGGGAAGTAAGGATGGAATAAAATGGGAGTTTAAGAAAAGGAGAGTTACAGCCAGAAGGCCACATTCAGCTAAAGCATTTTGACAGGTCATCTGGATTCTTTAAAATGGAATTTGAATCTAAACACAAGCCATCTGCCTAAAGGGTACATAATGGGGCAGAGGAGGACATGGGTCCGTGGGTTGGAAGGAACTTTAGGGATCATCTGGCTCAACCTCTTCGTTCTATAGAGAGGGGCAGAACTGGCCTCAGGTTATGGAATCAGGGTGCTAGATCCCAGTGCAATAGCGGTGTCCACTGGGAGGAGCTGAGTCAAACTGGGTTTCAGTGAAGCTTGGAGACATAGCACAAGGGCCCAGTAGCAAAAATGGTGGCATAAGCAAAGGCATAGAGGGAGGCTGGTGGAGCAGGTCAGCCTAGGTCCTGCATTGTTGAGGGATTTAATAAAGGGGTGAGTGGAGTTTAAGAAAACCAGTGAGGGATATTGAATTACAGGGGTGGTAATAGTGGGAAGCCATTACTATTTCAGGCCTGGGGAGGTAAGGAGGGAGGAGGTTTCTGGAACCCCAGGTGGCTTCCAGATAAAAGCAGGGACCCCAGTGGAGGGACACAGCTAACCCAGGCAACTTCACTCTCTTCCCACCCTCTGATCTCCTGCTGATGCCTCCCATTGGTGGAACCTCACTAGGAGACCTGTGGCCAGGGGACCATTGATGCAATCTACTTGGGTCAGCCTCCCTAGGCACAAAGCAGTGTGGACAAGGCTGGGAGTGAAACCAGAGGGGCAGATGGAGTCTGTCCAGCTCAGACAGTGAGCAGATGAGCATGGCTGGCTTTTAGAGTGTTGAGGCTGGTAAGATACAGGAAGAGCCAGCAGAAAGGAGTTCATGGATGTCAGGCTGAGGACAGCTGAAGTCATAGGGTCAGAATGTCAGAACATGAGGGTCCTAGAGATCAAGGAGGCTGACCCCATTTACGAGAGCTGATCAGGATGCATGCCCAGACTCTAGGGGTGAAAGTGACAGAGCTCAGCCACATGGCCACCCCTAGGGCACAGGCTTCGAGCTATTTCTGGAGAAGGGAAGATGCACTTAAACATACTGGGGATGCGAAGGGGCCCTATTTCCTTGCCTGATTTTCTGTGTGACCCACAGAGGAAAACATCGGGATTGGAGAATTTAAAGAAAAATCCCAGCAATTCGGAAGGCTGAGGCAGGAGGATCTCTTGAGGCCAGGAGTTCGAGACCAGCCTGGGCAACAAGCGAGACCCTACCTCTAACAAAAAAAAAAACAAAGAAAGAAATGTAGATAGATCCAGATCAGTGTCTATGGAGCTACCCCTGGGAGGGAAGACTGCCCTTACGAATAAATAGGAGCCAGTTCCCACCACTCTACCTGGTAGTTCATTGCCCTTTGGGAGCAGATCGCCTCTCTGTTACCAGAATCTTGGCCGAGAAATAATAATCCTGTGATCGGGGGAGTCAAGTGCAGGCACAGCACTTTCTCCAGGCAGGGCCAGACGTGGGTTTGCACAAGGCTGCAGATGAGCTTATCCCAGAAGGATGAAAGCTGCTCTCGTGGCCCCTGGCTGCCGGGTTTCAGCTGGTTTTAACTGTTTAGGTCATTTTTACGCCTTCTGAGAAAGCTCCATCTTCCCAGCACCTAAATCTGTCACCACATTTTATGAAAATTGACTCAAGATGTAAATTTAGCCCAGAAAATCGAGCGCTATTTGCACCAAGGCCTGCCAGGGCCTTCTGCATGTCCTGAGGAAGGCAGGAGGGCCAGGCGGGAAGAGTCCCAGGAACGCTCTTGCTGGGAAGAAAGACATAATAGGGAGCCCCCCTGGCTCCCCATGTGAAAAGTAGGGGTGGTGATCCCTGCCCCTCCCTCTCCAGGTGGCCATCCTGGCTGAGGGCCCCTTGGAAGGGAGGAGATGGGAATCACAGAATCTTAGGGTGTCTGCTGATGGCCCCACACCACCTGCAGCACATGTGGCCCCAGCCACCACGCCCACGTGTCCCTGCCAGAGCGTAGTCTATTTTTGAGCAACCTCAGCCTGTTTAACATTTTAACACCATCTGGGAAGGATGGTTCATCTCTAAGTGTTTGGGATGATCTTCTTTGGGGCAACTTGGATATGTGTCTCCCTGTAACCTGGATTCAACGAACATGTGTTGGGCGCTGTCTTACTCTGTTCAGGCTGCCGTAACAAAAACACCACAAACTGGGTAAAATAAAATGATGGACAACAGAGATTTATTTCACACAGTTCTGGAGGCGGGGAAGTCTAATATCAAAGAACCAGCAGATTCTGTGTCTGGTGAGGGCCCGTTCCTAATAGACCATCTAGCAAAGTCCCGTTCCTTCCTGCTGCGTCCTCCCATGGTGGGAGGAATGAACGAGCTCCCTTGGTCTTCTTTTATAAGGACACTTATCCCATTCGTGAGGGCTTTGCTCCCATGACCTAATCACCCCCAAAGGCCCCACGCCCAAATACCATCGCACTGGGGATTAAGGTTTCAACATGTGCATTTTGGAGGGACACAAACATTCAGACCCTAGCAGGCACCTACTGTGTGCCAGGGGGTGAATGCTGGGGATGGGAAGGAAGACCAAACACTGTCTACAACCAGAGGAGCTCACTTACAATTCAGGGAGGTAATAACAACAATAATAATGATAATGGCAAACACTTATAAACGCTTATAATATGCCAGGCATTGTTGTAAGCATTTTATGTGCAGTAACTCATTTAATTCTCACAACCCTATGAAGAATGTATTATTATTATTGGCCCCATTTCACAGAGGAGGAAACCGAGGCTTTTAAAATCACCGTCTCCTGTCCCTTTGCCCACCGGAGCATTCCCCCTGGAGCACGTGTCTGTTTGTCAATGTTCTTCCCAAAGTGTGTGTCCTGCACCATCCACGTCTCCAGCCCTCCTCCTGCCCCTCCCTGCTGGTCTGTACATTCTGTGTGTCTGTTTCTGAGGATTATGTATCTACCAGCGCTATCTGGTATTCCACTGACCTTTTGGCACGTGTTTTTTACTTAATTCATATTGAGTTTGAGGACTTCTGTGTCTTTTTCCACGAGTTGCTGTCCAAACAGGATTCCCCCAACTCAGACTTGGCAATGACTTTTTGAACCTAAATGTGTGATTTTACGTTTATTCTCATTATGTGTCATTTGTTGGATTCAGTCTGTTGTTATGGTTTATGAAAATCATGTTGAACTACAGTCATGCATTCAGCATCTTGATTCTGCCTCCTGGTCCTGGGTCAGCTGCAGTTGTCATCCACACAGGTGACAAGGAGTGGCATGGGATGGAGTGCTGTGGTCCTTCACTAGTTAAAATCCATCCCATATTTCCCCATCTGGTCCCCAAAGAAATCACAAATAACAGTCAAACGCCCTGTCAGATGAGGCCCTGTACTTGATGTCCAAAACCTTGGATTCCAATCCCAGCTCTGATATTTACAAACTGTGTGACCTGGGTAAGGTATTTATCTTCTCTGAGTCTCAGCTTACTAACCTGTAAAATGGGGTCAGGAGACCTCCTTGGGAGGACTAACTAAGGTAATCCTTGTGAAAATGCCTGGAAATGTCAACTGCAATCTGCCATTGCCCAGCTTAGACGCCTGGTTGCTCCACCACAGTGGGAACAGACATCCTTGGAGACCCTGGGCACTAAGCCAACCCTGGAGTTGAGTTCTGAGTGGTGCCATGATAAGTCTGGGGGGGGCGGTTCCAGGTGGAGGGAACAGCAAGTGCAAAGACCCCGAGATAGGAACAAGCTTGCTGTATTTAAAGGACAAAAAGAAGGCCAGTGTAGTTTGAGTGATGTGAACAATGAAGATAGTGCATGATATGGTCCCAGAAGTCAGCAGAGGCAGATCCTGTAGGGCTTTGTAGGCCATGTAAACAGTTCGGATACTGATCTAAGTATGATGGGAAGCTATTTGAGGGTTTTGAGCAGGGGAGTGATACAGCCTGGTTTGTGTTTTAAAAAGAGCTCTGGCCACTGTGTGCAGAGTGGGCTGCAGGGGAAAGGGCAGAAGCAGGAAGACAATTTGCAATCTTATGGAAGTCTTGGAATGAGATTATGGTGGGCAAGGAGAGTGGGGACCCAGTTTGTCCAACACCAAAAGTTTAAATCTGAAATGAAATGATCCTCTGACCACCAGGCCATGAGTCCAATTTGGGATCCCTGATGACCAACACAGGACCGGGCCCCAGTCATGCTACGTAGATCGTTATTGAAAGACTTACCAGAATGAATGTGCCTTATTACTGCTAAAGCACAAAGCAGGAGGCAGGCCTCTCTAAGAGGGGGGCTCCAAGACAGGCTTGGGGCTGGCTTTCTGGATTCTCCCCTTTTCATAAAGAGGAGTCTGCCTCTGTAAAAAGGGGTCCCTCCTGAGCTTTGGATCCCTTTGGAAGCCTTTAGTGGTCTTTGTTCTTGTCATGCAGCTGAATTTTCAGGACTCTGACTCACTGTCATCAGGAGTAGGCAGTCCAGGACCAAGGCTTTGCTTTGAGGACCAGATGGGTCCATGGGCACCTATGCACAGTCTTAGGGTTAGGGCTTTGAAACCTGCTTTGTCACAGTGAGACGCTGTCACGGATGTTCCTTCAAATCCTGACTTTGCCATTTCTCTTAACCTCTCTGAGCCTTAGTTTTTTTCATCATTAAATGGGATCTCGATGCCTGCTCACTGGACTGTGGTGGGGACTAAATGACAGCATCACTTAACACAATGCCTGTGTGAGCTCAGTACTTGTAAATATTATTATTATGCAGTGCCATCAGACAAGCTGCATAGAGGCTCTGTCCCCTTTCCTGCCCCTCCTGAAATGAGAGGGTGACTGGCATGCCACCCTGTACAGTCTCCACATCAGCAGTGCCCCCTTATCCCCTCGGCCCTCTCCACACCCAGATAAGGAAGCAGAGGCACAGAGGGGTCCTGTCTTTGCCCAGCAGCTCAGCTAGACAGTGGCAGAGCTGGGATGTGAGTGTGGTTTTCTGAGTCTGGATCCCTGGTCCTCTTATCTGTCCAGGCCACTGATTTTCTAAGTGTACTTTTCTATCCCCAGGGTTTGACGGTGGTACCTCAGGTACCAACTGAATGTGTTGAGCTGTGATCACATCACTGTGGCCTCTGCCTCCTCTTCTTCCTTCAAGGAGAGATGTTGATTATTTCTATGTAATACATTAGATATGAGCCCAAGGTTTCATTTGAAGAAAGGAGTTTGCTTTTCTAGTAAACACCGAGGTTCTAGGCCAGGCCCCTTGGTGGCTGATAAATCTATTTACTCTTTGGTGTTGGAGTCCAGGTGCACTTTATGGTTGTGGCTGAGCTGTTGGGGGCATGGGCTCCAAAGTTAAGTCCAAAAATGGGCCCGCCACCTGCCCAGCTGGGGGATCTTGGGCAAGTGCTTAGGCTCACAGGCCTGCTGTGAAGATTAAACAAGCTAATTCATGTAAAGTGCCTGGCATGTAGACAAAGCTCTTGTAAGAAGCCCTAAGAAGGAAACCAGTGCTTTACCTGGAGGAAGGAACCACTGACAATGTCATTTCAGACATTGTGATGGCATTTGGTAGGAGCTATAGATATTTTGGGGTGAGCTGGGAGACAGGTGGTCCCAGGGCCACCTGACAATGATGCTTGGCTGCCCTTAGGGTGGGGCTTTCTTAGGCTCCTCCCCCCCTTCTGCAGCCAGACCCATGGCTTGGGGGCTGGGGTGGGAATAGGGTAGTAGAGAGTGTTTTGCTGGCAGCTTGGCAACCAGGCTATTGGTAAAAGAGCCATTCCCCTGGGATCTGGGACACTTAACAGATTATCTGGAACAATGGCTAATTAGGAACTAAGCTTTTTGGCAGGAAGTCTTTCCTCATAGGCTGGTAAAATTTCATAGCTCACTGCTGGTTTCTGAGGCTAGACAGGGAGCTTCTAGGCCTGAGAACCAGGGCAGCCTTTAGAGCTTGGCATCTCCTCACTCAGGCCCCCCATCTCCACCTTGCACTTCCTCACCTAGAGGCCTTGACAAAACAGGAAATGGTCTGGGAAGTCACTAGGCCAAAGAAACACCAAATGCAGACATCATGGCTCACTCTGTGACTTTAGGCAAGCCCCTTTCCTCTCTCTGGGCCTGGTTTTCCTCACTGTACAAAGGGTGGGTGGCCACAGAACTGTGGACTCCGCCAGTGAGAGAACCTGAGAGAATTTTCCAGACCCGAGATGGTGGCAGGCCTGGCACGCCCAGATTCTTCGTGCCCCCCCTCCTGTGCCCGTGTCTCAGGCCATTCTCCTTCACAGCCGCTTGGCGCCCACCTAGCTCCTGTTCCCAGGGCCAGCCTTGGAAAGCACATTCCCTTTTTCTGTTTCTGTTTGAGTCAGATAGCTTTCTGGCCTCTAATTTTAATCCTGGTGAACATGATTCATGAGGGACCAGGGCTGGGCTCTGCAGCAAGGCTTTTAGAATCCTCAATTAAGAAGCCATCAGTAATATATGAAAATTATAGGGGGAGGTATGGCTGGGAAGGGTGAGCAGCTTGTGAGGTAGGGAGCAGCCTGTCAGCTCCAGCCTCCTGTCCCACCGGCACAGCCACGGGGGCTTTGCAGCTGAGGGGATGTCTCTGAAGCTCCATCCAGCTGTAATTTGTAAAAAGGCAAGAGCTGCCTAAATCAGGACCGTTAAGATTGTGAAGGCTTGCAGAGAGCCACCCCCTCATTACTGAGGCAGGGGGCCCGCAAACACCGCAGGGCTCTGTGCCTTCGCCATTCCTGGGGCCCTCGTCCTCCCTTGCCCACAGCTGGGTGCCTCTGGGAGGGCCCCACTGGCTTCCTGGAGCTCCGTTCCTTCATCTGTAAAATGGGGATGATGATAATATCTCCATAGGGTCACTGAGGGGGGTTAAATGAGATCATGGATGTGTGGAAGTGTTTTGAAGATGAGAAGTCACGACACAAAGAGGAAGGAGGAGGAGGATTTGATGGGAGAAAGAAACCTGAATGAGGCATGGCCACGGGCTTCTGGGCCAACGAGGGCACTGCTCAGGGCTGGGAGCCCCCCTGACCTGAGCTCCCGCCATGGCCCGTTTCCTAACTAGCTGTGTGACTCTGGTCTGAACACACCACCCCCTACTTCCCTGCCTTTGTTTTCTCATTGGTTAATTGAGAGGATTTGGTTCCTTCCAGGTCTACAATCAGGTCCTACATCAACTTGTTTTTTTGGTTTTTGGTTTTGGTTTTGTTTTGTTTTGTTTGAGAGACAAGGTCTCACTCTGTCACCCAGGCTGGAATGCAGTGGTGTGATCCCAGCTCACTGTAACCTGGAACTCCTGGGCTGTAGTGATCCTCCTCCTTCAGCCTCCCATGTAGCTGGGACTATGGGTACTTCGCCTAGCTCTATGTCAACTCATTAAGCAACAATTTTTAATGGAAATCACAGGAAGGCCCAGGACTGGGTGTTGGGGGTGTGTGTGTAGGGGCTGGAGGTAGGGGTGGGGGTGGGCAGAGGTATAGGTCAGGGACACTAACCTATATGACCTGACCTGTAGAACCACCCGGACCCACAGGAAGAGTTAACCAGGTAGGAAGGACAGTAAGCACTGAAGCAGTTCAGAGTTGGGCTAGGAGCTAGAGAGCTACAGGAGTGAAGACGGAATTCCAGCCTCCTTTACAGTATTAACCTCTTATTGATTAGTGACTATATCAACTGCTTTTTGATTTGGAACCAGACTGCCTGGCTTCAAATCCTGTTCCTACCACCCACTAGCTGCATGACCTTGGGCAAGTCCCTTAATCTCTTTGAGCCTTATCTTAGTTTACTTATCTGTAAAATGGGAATAATAATAGTACTGCATCATAAGTACTATTCAAGTAACTGATGATGTTGCCTCATCAAGATTAAATTAATTAATATATGGAAAACACTTAGTGCCTGGCATACAGTAGGGCTACGTGAGCATAACTATCAATATTGAAGACCAACTCTGCAGCAGGCACTCCACACGGCGCTTCATGCACATTCCCTTCCATCGTTCCTCTGGAGGAAGGAATGATTTATTCTGTTTTAGCAATGGGGAAATGCATCCTCTGAGGGGTTGTCTCACGTACATAATAAGCAACAGAAGTCAGGCCAGTGGGGTCCTGGGCTCACTACACCACCCTGGCCCCAGGTCCCAGTACCCCCAGCCATGGATTTTTGTGGGGAGTTGACCAGGTATGAGGAGATGTCCTTGAGCTGTCTGCTGTCTGCTGTCACTACCCACAAGCTGGTGGGTTATGAGGAGGAAGAGGGGCCCAGATTTAGAAATCTGGAAGCAGCAGAGAGAGCCTCTTCCCAAGCTGCCTTTCTTTGCATCTTCTAGTCAGGGAGTGAGCTTGTCTGAGCAGGGGCTGAGCAAGCCAGCCCCTCTCCCCTATCTTCCCTAAGCAGCCTTCTTGCCCAAGGGCTCCTCCTGCCTTCCGTCCCCTTCCCTTCCCTGCCAGTGGCCAGAGTAAGTTTTCCTCTCCGGGCCCCTGATCTCTAAGCAAATCTTATACTTTCTGCTGCCTTTTTTCCAACTGAGACTTAGGGCATTGGGGACCCCATAGGGAGTATACGGCCTAGATCCTAATGGAGTAGCTGGTTCATGTGAGCAAAGGGCCAGCCGTCCATTTCCCCCCAACCTCACCCTGTGTGCAGATGTCTGGAGAGAAACCACTCAGAGCTGGGGCTTTCAGGGAATGCAAGCACAGGGGACTTCTTTAGGTGGAGGATAGAAACCTTCTCAGGCGTGGAAGGTGAGCAGGAAAGAGTAGGAGCTGAGCAGGACATGTTATCGTTTAGGACCAGGAGTGTCTTAGAGACAAGGCTGAGTTCAGAGATTTGGGAGATACGTACTTCCTGGGTGGCTGGGCCAGAGTTTGGGATTTAGAAAGAACCAGAGTGTGGAATCACTAATTTACAGAGCACATTTTATGTCCCAGGCTATCTTCTAAGTATATTATGTAAATTAAATCATTTAAGCCTCCAACAGCCCTGTAACCTGTGGATAAATTATCATTCTTATTTTACAGAAGAGGAAACGGAGGCACAGAGAGGTAAAGGAACTTGTCCAAGGTCACACAGCCAGTGAATATCAGAGTTAAAATTTAAAGCCAGGACGCCTGGTCCCAGACTCTGCACTATTAACTACTTCACTTTACTACTTGACGTGGGAAACCCTAAGATCTGCCTTCAAAGCTAGAATTACTGGTTCTTATAGCTTTTTGAAGACATGCTTCTCTTTGAGAAACTAATAAAAACCCTGGCTCCTCTCCACAGAAAATGCAGACATGTACAGACATTTGCATTCAATTTTAGGGTGTCACAATCCCAGTTAAAGCCCAGGTTAGGAGCCTCAGACCCTGACTCTAATTTAGCAATTGTCCTTCCCTACCTGGCCCTCACCCTGGCACCTGTGTGCATGGATGGCCACTTTCTACCACGTGGAGGAGGCTAGGGTGCAGGCCCTGCTCCCTGAAAGTCCCCACTGAGGCCCTTAGGTGGGACAGCAGTGCTGAGACCCTGCCTCCCAGAGAGCTGTCACAGGACACTGATACCTTGGCTGCATGAGCAGGAGTCATGCACTTTGTTGGTGGCATGAATGTTACACAGTGGAATCTGAGCATAATCGGGTAGAGGCAGGGATTCTTCTTGGTTTATGTTCAATTGAGTTGGAAATTGTATGTGTGTGAATGTGTTTGTGAGAGAGAAATTATATCAGTCAGGGTCCCAGCAGGAAAGAGTACTCTACTCAGAGGGTTTAACTGGAGAGATTTTAATGAAGGGATTTCTTTCAGAGGTGTGGGAGAGGTTGGGGAAATCCACAAGAGATAGTGCAGCACCTGGGGACTAGCAACAGCAGGGAGCTGTTACCACCGGGGCATGTGGGATGATGGGAGCAGGCAGTGTTACTGCCCATGAGTGACAGGTGGAGGGCCTGCCTGGGAGCTGTAGTCCTGGAGGGAAGTGGCCCCTCACAGAACCGTGGTGCTGAGGCTGGGCAGGAGTGGGAAGAAGTCCCCAACCCCTCTTTCCTACCATTTTCTCCCATCTGCCAGTGCCTCCCATTGGCAAGGAAACCAGAGTGACGCTGTCAAAGGGAAACGATCTCCTGTAAGATAGGGATTGGAGCTGGGACGGGTGGGGCAGCAGCAGGAGACTCTCCAGCCTCCGAATCAGTCCAGGCCTAATTGCCACCCCCTGATCCCCTATAGGTCGGGAGGCCCATGTCTTGACTGAGTCCTCATAGTTGGATGTGGGGCAGGAAGACCTTGCTTGTCTGACCTGGGTTCTCAACCCCAGCCCTGCTCCGGCCCTCATCTGAGGGCAGTTTGGTGGGACAGCTGCCCACCTGCTCCTGTAAATCCCAACTCTTACGAGTAGCAGAGCTCCTGGGAGTCACTTAGTTTAGTTCTCAAAGAAGTTTCAAGTCTGCCTCCCCTTTGAGGGTCTCACTGGAATTGATGATATGTAATTAATGCTGCTTAATTGATATTCTTGGGGCTTAGTCATAGAGGTTTTAGGAGCCCTCGGGAGCATCTTTTGTGGCATATCATGAGCTTTTTCCATTGGCTTTTGTTGCCAGGGATAAGAAGAGAGCATTTCAGAGGCTAAGTACTCTAATTTCCTGGCTTCCTTCTCATTTGTACTTTCTCTTTCCTCCTACCCCAGTAGGAGGCTGTCCCCGCCCCTGGGGTCAGGGAGGTCCCCTGTCACCTCCCTGATCACTCAGCTTCCAGCTCAGTTTTTATACCCCAGCCTACCCAGTCCACACTTGCCCATCTTCTCTAACAGTTCTCTAGGGTTCTCTGCATCACTTTCTGCATGCAGATTTCTGGGCTTCCCTCAGCCTTTGTTAATCAGAATTCCTGTGCTTACCAGTGTTTGGTGGCCTGTGTTCCAGACTGTGAGCAATAGGAGGACTCCCCTTCCCTGCATCCTCAGAGCTCAGAGTGTGGACATAGGGGTTCAGAATGGACTGGAAGCATGGACAAGTACTCCTGGGGAGCTGGCAGAATGGACAGCTTGGCTAGGCTCCAGATTATGGGTGGTGAGGGGTTAACCTCCCCTCCCCATCTTCCCTAAGCAGGATTTGCCGCACAGCAGTTAGATTGCATGCCTTCATGTGCCTTAGTGCTTAGGTGCTAATATCTCATCTCTCCAAGTCCCTTCTGGCTTGAAGACTCTATAAGTCTATGTGGAATGAAATACAGCAGCCAAATTGATTATTTTTAAGACATCAGTTCAGTTGCATTCGTGCCATCATTAAATAGGGGTGTAAATTGGGCCTGACAGGGACCTGGTGGCTTCCCAGATTTTAAAATCCAAGTTTTAGCATTTTTTCCCCTTTGTTATTAGTCGAAGTAATGAAGGCTATAAAACATCTTTAGTAAATCCCAGGATTGTAGATTGCCCAGTTGTTTGTGATGTGCGTACGTTAATTACCTCTGAGTCCTAGTAATCCATCACTGCCCAGCCTAACTCCCTTGCCCCCTTTCCTGCTGTAAGAGATACTGGAGGTGGGCTTGGGGTCTGCCTCCCTGTCCTGTTTCCAGGGGAACTCCATTTTCTTCTCAGACAGAGATCAATCTCTAGGGAATTCCCCTCTATTGAAGCTTCAAGTGCCATTTTAAAAGCAGCCTTGTCATCTTCCCTGATGGGTGTTTTCCTTGGAGTCTGTGCTGGGAGTGGTGTGGGGAAGGAGACTGTATAAAGGAAGGCTTGCTGCTTCTGGGCTGGGGTTTATCTAAAATCCTGCTGGGGGACTTTCTGATGTGTTAGAGGAGGGCAGTGTATGGAGGTGGAGGTAGGTCCCTCCCTTAAGGGAAGATTCTCTCAAACCTGGGTGTTTTCCTGGAATATTCTGTAGGAAAGCTATTAGGAGAAATTTGCCTTGTGTCTGAAGACAGGAGGTATTAAGAATTAGAGCAGGAGAAGTGAATGCAGGAACTCTTTTGGAACAAGGGTTATATATCATAAGATTGCTGTCAAATTTAGGGGGTGGGATGGGAACCCAGTCTGACTCAATTTGATGGCCTCTTTGTTGCCTTGCGAATAGTGGGCCTTCTATAAATGCTCGTGAAGTAAACTTCATCTTTATTTGATTTTCATAATGCTTGATGATTCCTTGCAGTTGATGAAGTAAAAATATAATGGGCTTTGGAGTTCTACACATCTGAGTTTAGATCCCAGCTCTGCCTAGCTGTGTGACCTTGGGCAAGTTACTTAACCTCTCTGATTCTCAGTTTCCTCACTTGCACAATGAGCAGTAACTCATAGGATTTTTGTAAGAGTTGAATGAGATCACTTAATCATTCACTTGACCTATTGAGCATTCAGTAGGGGCTCAGTAAATGTTAGTTTTCTTCCTTCCTCCTTCTGTATTCCCATTCATTTGTGGTTCTCAGCTCCATCGGCACATTAGAATCCCTAGGGAACTTTTAAAAAAGCACAGTTGTTTAGGCCCTACCCACTGAGGTTTGGATTTAATTGGTCTGTGGTAGGGCTTGAGCATGGGTATTTTTAAAAAGCACCTGTTAAAGTATATATTTTTTTTAAAAGGTAAAATCAAAACTCCCATACAAATATAAAGTGAACACATGACAAAGATTTAACTTGTTAATTGAGGAAACCAGTAAGATGTTACAACCATTTCAAATAATACACACAACACATACACACATACAGGCAATCAGGAATGCTGAAATGAATTTACAAATAGATGCAAAAGTGGTCAATAGCCACAGAGTAATAACCAAGTGTATTCCATTGTGCAAAATTCTTTTGTATCTCTGTGTACAAGAATCGTTTGCATTACTCTGTGCTTTGTCCATTTTGCAGAGTTGTGAAGTAGCTCAAAGGTAGTAAAGATTCAGACCCCTGTGGAATCAGACACCTGGACCAGTATGTTAGACAAGACACCTTGTACTCTGCCTTTTTGTCCATTTCGATGCCTTTCACACCCCCCCAGGGATTCTAATATGCAGTCGGGGTGGGGGACCCTGCCATCCACCTTTGTATATAGCTCTTTTATCACTGTTATCACACTGTATCAGTGATCCCCATTCTGGCATCAGGGACTGGTTTCCTGGAAGACAATTTTTCTAGGGACGCGCCGGGGGGCCCCCAGGGGGAGATGGAGCTCAGGCAGTGATGTGTGGCGAGGTTCCTAACAGGCCATGAAGTGGTACCTACCGGGCCGCTGCCCGGGGGTTGGGGACCACAGCAGTATATTGTAGTTATTTGCTTATGAGTTGGCCCACTTGTGATGGAGAATTCTTGAAGTACAGGTTCATGTTCTATTTATTTTTGTAGCTCAGTACCAGGCACACTGCCTGGCCTATAAGAAGTGCTTAAAAACTGCTAAAGTAATAATTGAATTGAATTGAATGATAATTTTTGAATGATGACAAGTAGTAGTATTCTCCATCTTCTGATGAGGAAACTGGCTCTGAAAGGCTCTGATCAAATCACACAATAAGCTTGTGATAAAATTAGGACTTAAAACCATTCCTCCATTTCCTCACTCAACCTCAATTCATTCAACAATTCATGAGTACCTACTGTGTACCAATTACTGGTAGCAGTGAGCAGAAGTAGCAGGCAGTCGTTGCCCTCCCGACCTTACACGTAGTGCAACATGGCTTAGGGAGCATGAGCCCATGCCTGGCTTGTACCTTGAAATCAGTGATTATTAGCTGTGTGACCTTGGACAAATTAACTTTTCTGTGCTTCCATTTTCTCATCTGTTAAATGGGGAAGCCTACCACAAAAGCATTGCGCAGTAGGATGGCATGCAGTGTTTAAAACCATTCCTGGTTCATTGTATGTGCTCCATAAACATTAGCTGTTACCATCCGTGACTGTGAGTCTATGACTGTTAAAACACTATGTCAGGTCCTGGGATGCAAAGATGAGGAGAACTTGGATTCTCCTGCTGCTTGAGAAACTCACAGTCGAGAGGGGTAGAAAGAGACTCAGTGGGTCATTACCAGGCAGTGTGGTAAGTGCAGCCTTCGAGATGCAAGGAGGGTTATGGGTGCACAGGGAGGGGTGGGGAGCTGGAGAGCAGGTCTTCCAGGGAGCTGAGGCTTCAAGCATTAGGAATTGGCCCATATGGGGGACCCATTAGGAGGCTGCTTCGGCAGTTGAGGTGAGAAAGTGATGAGGCCTGACCAAGGCCGCAGCAGAGGAGGTGGGGATAGGTGAGGTGTTTAGCAGATGCGATTGACTGGAATAAGAGGTTGATTTAATGAGGGGGTGAGGGACAAGAAGATGCCAGATCTAGTGCTCCTCAGATGACCCCATGCTGCCTTGAATGGGTTCCCTTTGCAAGCTTCTAACTTAAATCAGGATAGAAGGGGACACTCAGGATAAGTCCTGGGTAACCCAGGGTGTTGCCCACCACATGTGTGAGGGGCGCGTGTGCTGGCATTTTCCTGGACTACAGAGCCCCTTCAAAAAAGACTGATACTCAGGATTAATTTTTTTATTTTGGCAATACTTCCCAAGTCAAAATGTATTAAGAAAGATTAACAATGTATTTAAAATATTTTGTCTTGCACTTGCCTGTCTTACTCATTTTGAGACTCTGGGGAATATTATAATGAACAGGGCCCCTGCCTTCGTGGAGCATACAGTACAGTGGTGTTTGCTTTTTTGTTTTTAAATTGTGGTTTTAAAAAAAAAACCCACGTAACATAAAATTTACCATCATAACCATTTTTAAGTGCACAGTTCAGTAGAGTTACAAACATATTTGCATTGTTGTGAAACAGGTCTCTAGAACTTTCTCATCTTGCAAAACTGACACTCTGTACTCGTTAAACAACTCCCATTTCCCCCCTCCACCTGGCCCCGGTAGCTGCCATTTTACTTTCTGCTTCTGTGAATTTGGCTACTTTAGATACCTCATATAAGTGGACTCATACATTATTTGTCCTTTTGTGACTGGCTTATTTCACATAGCATAATGTCCTCAAGGTTCATCCATATTGTAGCATGTGACAGAATTTCTTTCCGTTTTAAGGCAGAATAATATTCTATTGTAAGTGCACTGGTTTTATACTTTACCTTTTAGCCGCATACCCTGTTTTGAAACAAAATCTTGCCAAAAATGTGTATTGAACAGATATAAAAGAGAGCTGTTTTGATGGAATTGTTGGCCCGGAATCATACCCACTCTGCCCTCCTCCATGGCATGGGAAGCCTCCAGGGAGCTCGGAGCCCAGGGGACCACAGTCTGATCCAGTGGTTCTGAAGGCGGGGGTCCCTGGACCAGCAGCATCAGCATCACCTGGGGACTCTTAAAATGCACATTCTCAGGCCCCACTGTGGACCTACTGAATTAGAACCTCTGGGGGTGAGGCCTATAATCGGTACTTTAACAAGTCTTGTAGGTGATGCTGATGCCCAAAAATGGGTAGTGACTTGCCTAAAGTCATTCGGGAAGTTTAATGGGATTCAATTATTTAGTGCCTATTGTGCACAAAATTCTAGAGTATCTGTTGCAAGGGAAACAAAGAAAATTAAGTATCCGTATTAGTTAGCTACTGCTGAGTAACAAATTACCCTTGAACCTTTAAACAGCAGGGTCAGGAATCTGGGTGCAGCTTTGCTGGGTCCTCTGGCTCAGGGTCTTTCACAAGGCCTCAGTGAAGGTGTTAGCCAGGGCCTTAATCATCTCAAGGTTCAAGTGGGCACGATTTGCTTCCAAGCTCACTCAGTGGTTGTTGGCAGGATTCAGTTTCTTGCAGGTGGGTGGGCTGAAATGCGCTCTTCCTCACTGGCTGTTGGCCTGAGGCCTCCCTCACTTCCTTGCCATCTTCTCCACAAGGCAGCCTACAACATGGCAGGTGGCTTCACGAAAGTGAGCAAGCAAGACAGAGCAAGAGAGGGTGCTCGAGATGGAAGGCATAGTTGTTTATAACACGATCTTGGAAGTAACATCCTATGACTTGTGCAATATTCTGTTCCTTAGAGGTGTCTCACTAGGCCCAGCCCACATTCAAGAGGAGGTGATTACACAAGGGGATGAATACAAAAAGGTGGGTCAAAGGACAGCATTGCTGATAAACTATTTAACAGAGAAAAAAGGGAGAAAAAAATCACAGCACACAACTGCCCCTTTGTTTGCTTAACCACCTGAGGCTTAACTTGTCTTTAAGAGTTTGTTTTAACAGCCTGGAAGAGTACTGAAGAGTGACCCTCCCCCACAGTTATCACTTTACAACAATAACTACTTTTTTTTTTAACCCATTATAACCCCAATAAAAGGCCCAAACGCTTCACCCTCAAGCAACACTTCTTTCTTTCTTCCATGCCATGCCCTTTCCTCTCTTAAAAAGTAAAATAAACTTCTTTCTTTAAAACCTATCCTAATCTCACCCTAACAGCGGGGATCTTTTAGGAGGCTGTCTCCAACAGTCCCTGCCTCTGCCCTTGTGGTGCCCTGTGGGGCATCAAATAAGTACACACCTAATTTTGGAATCAGAGAACAGTGGTCATAGTGGTGAGCACAAGTTCAGTGGAGGCTCAGAGAAATGAAACTCTCGGAAGAATCAGGAAGGTATCCTGGAAGAGGTGGCATTTACCATGGGCCTTGAAGGAATGGAGGACATGCCACTGGCAGAGAAGGGCAGTGAGGCAGGAAAGTGAGGGCCTGCTCAGGTGTCAAAATCATCCAGCTCCTGTGGAGCATAGATAAAGGGAGACTAAAGCTGATACGGGTTGGAGCCACATGGTGCCTGGATTCCATTGCTAGATGGGGGAGCTCACACCTCCATTGGGAGGGGGTGGGGCTCAGGACCCCAGAGCAGCAGGGCTTCCACCTGCCGGATCCAGGACTGCTGGGCTTTGAGCCCAGTGCCCTCCCCTGCCCCACTGGCCTGGCCCACACCCCATCTTCTTTTGCAGTTTGGGCGCACGGAAGTCATCGACAACACACTCAATCCTGACTTCGTGCGCAAGTTCATTGTGGATTATTTCTTCGAGGAGAAGCAGAACCTCCGCTTTGACCTGTAAGTGGAAGAAGGTGCTGAAGATGGAGCTGGGGGAGGATCCCGTGCTGGGTGGTGGGGTACGGGCCCTGTGGTTGAGGCAGGAGTTTGCCTTACCAGGGAGGGTGGGAGGAGAGGAGATATTAGAGGGAGCCCAGAATTGGCCTGGGATAAAAGTGACAACTAGCTAAAGTCCATCCCCATTTTTACCAGGAGATGGAAAGGGGGTGGGGGGAGGGAACAAAGGCACCTCCCACAATTTGTCTCTGCTAAGTGGGGGAGGGCACTGGGCAATGTCCACTGAGGAAAGATCTTGGGGCCAACTCTCAGCTCTACCTCCGTGAGCCCTTTTCTACCCTGGTAACCAGGAGGGACCCACTGACCTCTCCTGTCAAAGTGTGTTTCGAGAGAGGGTCCCCCAAGTCTCCCCTCCTGCAGGAGTAACCTGGCTAATGGGGCTCAGGCACCTAGTGTCCAGAAGAAGATGGCGAGTGCCCCTGCCTCAAGTTAAACATCGGGTGGGATTTTGGTCTTGGTGGACGGGGAGGGGAGTGCGTGGTGTTATTTTTATGGCGTATGGGCTGGTTAGAAAGGTCTGCGGCCCAGAGAAGAGTGGACAGAGTGGCAAAGAAGGGGGTTTGGGGCCTGAGAGAGCAAAGGAAAAGATTCAGTGGAAGGAAGTGCCTTGGGAGGGAGTGATGGGAGGCTGAGGAGAGTCAACACAGCCCCTTGTGGAGAAGACACCTGGTGACATTTTGGACAGGGAAAGTGCTCAGAGCAGTGGGCTGGTAAGAGAATGACTGCCCCTCAGCAGGAGCCATCTGGGCCTGGAATGTCTGTTTGGCTGCACAAATGGCCAGTGGGTGGGTGGGGGATGTTGGAGAAAGTTTGCAGGTGAAGCTCCAGGTGAGCAGGCTGCAGGGAAGGGGAGGAGCCCAGCTGCAGGGTCAGCCTGCCTACAGCCAGCCAAGGTGAAGGTGTTAATGTCTCCCTCCTTCTTGAGTGACCAGGCCCAAGGACAAGCTGGGCAGACCTGGGTAAGGTGAAGTGATAAGGGAAGGTCGAAAGCAAGGCACTGGGCTCCATGGCAGCCAAGCCTTGGCTGGGAAGATGGGAACAGGGAGTGAAGGGTAAGTGGCTCAGCCACCTGTGAACCAGCTGGGGAGGCAGGGCTCATTTATTTTACTTTTTCAAATTTTAATGAGGTATAACATATATACAGTGAAGTGCATAAATCTTAGAGTCTACTCCATGAGAAAAACATTTTTACATCTGTTTACACCCATGTAACCGTCACTCAGATCAAGAGACAGAACACATCAAGCACCCAGAAGGCTCCCTTTTGTGCCTTCCAGACATTATGTCCAGAAATATCCAGTATGTTAGAGCCTGTTTTGGGAAGGAAGGGCCCTAATTCAACTCAAGGACCCAGGCAGGGTTGCACAGGACGCCCTCAGCTACCTTCACCCTTTCTCTATGTCCCTGCAGATACGACGTTGACTCCAAGAGCCCTGATTTATCCAAACACGTGAGTTCTGCCATGATTCCATAAAGTTTCTTAAACGCCACCCCCCAATTCGGCTTTGGGCTTCACTGTGATGGAGCCTGTGTCTGATGCTGCATCCTGGCATTTCAGAGTCCTCACGCTTCTGGGGGCCGGGCGATGGGGGAGGTGGGATAACTGTGAGCAGAATGGGTGACATTGGCCTTTTCTGTCTCCTGTCTGCAGGATTTCCTGGGCCAGGCCTTCTGCACCCTTGGAGAGATTGTGGGGTCCCCTGGGAGCCGCCTGGAGAAGCCCCTCACGTGAGTGTAAAGGGGATATAGCCTGTCTAGGTTGCTTCCCCAGTGATGGGCAAACTTCCTGCCTGCTGAGGGCTGGCTCCGGGCAGGGGCAAAGAAGTCAACCGGTTATGACAGGCATTTGCAGGGCAATTAGGAATAAGGAGACCCCATGGGCCCTGCCCTGACAGGGTCTCTAACCCAGTTATCTTGGACGGACCCCAGCTGCGTTATAAGGGCCCCATACTACTGGAAAGGCCTCAGACATTATCTAGTCCATTCCCACCTGACCCCCATCATTGTGTGGGGGAAGAAACTAGCCCAGAGAGGTGAAGTGACTTGCCCAAGGCCACACAGCTAGGAGGTGGGAGAGCTGGGATTTGAGCCCAGGGCTCTACTCATATAGCACATTCCTTAAATTGTGCACAGCTTATAGGCCAGAGCTGTGTATAGTGAGGACCTTCCCATCCCACCCTGCCCCTGACAGTCTGCATTGTAGGACCTTAATGTGACTTTACGGGAAAGCCATTACTCTGAGCAGGCTCTGGGATGAGGAATCCCAAGGCTTCTAGCAGTGGAGCCTGAGGGTGTCTTGGCCAGGTGGTGAGGGCAACTTGTCTTGTTCCTATTTCTCAGGAAGTGCCAGGGGCAGGGCCCAGGAAAGAGAGGCCTGAAGACTGGGACAGGCATGCAGGCCACAGGGCAGAGCAGTTAGGAAGCTGGGGTCAGGCTGGGCTAGGAGCCAGCCCCCCCCCACCCTCCCCACTTACTTCTGCCAGGTTCCCCCTGGATGCTGTCCCCTTACCATGATCAGTGGCTGCAGAGTGTGTGTGTGTGGTGTGGTGTGGTGTGTGTGTGTGTGTGGTGTGTGGTGTGTGGTGTGTGGTGTGTGTGGGGTGTGTGTGTGTGGTGTGTATGTGTGGTGTATGGTGTATGTGTGTGTGGTGTATGTGGTGTGTGTGCTGTGGTGTGTATGTGTGGTGTGTTGTGGGGAGGGTGTGGTGGGGGGGTGTGGGGGGGTGTTGTGTGGAGTCTCCCTCCCAGGCTCTTGTCTGTGACCCTCAGTAACTGTGTGGTGACTTCAGGGCCCCCAGAAAGGTCTCCTTGACCTCGAAAAGGTCTCATCTCTGGGTTCCCAGAAAATGATAATAGCAATCATTTATTAAGAACAGCAGGAATACCCACATTTGGAGGGCTCTGAAGCTTATAGAATTTGGGGGCCTTTTCAAAAAAAGAATACAAAATTCACATTCAAAATTGCTAGGCCCCTCCCTCCTTGGACATATCCCTAACAATTTTTATTTGTAATTTTCTATTCTTTCTCTACCTTGGAAGGGGCTCCTGAGAGTAAGGGGGAGGGGCTCAGGAACATCTGCCCCATTTGCCCATTTCAGTGTTAATCATGTGCTAAGTATTACACACTCACTAGCATTTGATTTTTATGGGGCAGCCCCTCCCGCCCCCACCCCCACCACGGCTCTCCCAGGATTGCCAGGTTGGAGATGCGCCAGGCATGGGTGTGTCTGCGCTTCTCAGCTCCCTCCTGCCTGGGTCAAAAGCCCACTAGTCATTTGGGTCTGTTTCCTGCCTGTGGTCACCTGGTCCACCTTTGATGGCGGGCACATCTTCTGGGGATGGGGGATTAAGGAAGACCTCCTATGGGAGATGACTTTTGAGCTAAGCCGTAAAGGACAGGCGAGATCTAAAATACAGAGGTTGATGGAAATGTGGGTGGAGGAGGTGGACCTTTGACCTCCCATCGAAGGTTTCATGCGTCTAAGTTTAGTTGTCCTCCTGACTAAACCCCGTGAACAGCTCCTGTTTACTGGGCATCTATTCTGGGCCAGACACGAGGGTCGGTGTTTTGCTTATGAAATCTGCATGAGTTTGCTGGGGCTGTTGTAGCAAATACCACAGATTGAGTGGCTTAAATAACAGAAATTTATTTTCTCACAATTTAGGAGGCTGGAAGTCCAAGATTAAGATGTTGACAGGGTGGATTTCTTCTTCGGCCTCTCTCCCTGGCTCGTGGTTGGCCATCTTCTTTCTCCTCCCTGCATCTTCATATGGTTTTCCCCCATGTGTGTCTGTGTCCTAATCTCTTCTTAGAAGAAGATTCCAGTCATATGGATTAGGGCCTCTTTTTACCTTAATTACCTCTTTAAACACCCTTATCTCCAAATACAGTCACATTGTGAGGTCCTGGGGGTTAAAACTTCAACATACGAATTTTGGGGGAACACAATTCAGCCCCTAACATGACCTCATGTGATTTTTTCAGGAATCTCCCCATTTCACAGCCCAGATGCTGAAGCTCAAAGAGGTAGAGCAATGGTTCTCAAATTGTAGCAGGCATCAGCATCACCTGGGGGGCTTGTTAAATCACAAATTACTGGGCTCCACTCCCCAGAGTTTCTGATCCAGTAGGTACTGGATGAGGCCTGAGAATTTACATTTCTAACACATCTCCAGGGGATGCTGCTAGTCGAGTATCCCACTTTGAGAACCATTAAAGTAGAGTAACTTGCCCAGAAAAAGATCTCTCCTTCCCTGGCCTGTAGCTTTTGGTCCTGTTTTAAGGACCTCCAGAACAGAAACTTGTCTCTAAGAGCTTGGGTGCCAAGTGTTCTGGCCTTTCTGGATGGGGAGTATTCAGGTTATGGCATGCTCTCTCTTCCTCTCTCTCTACAGGATAGGAGCATTCAGCCTGAATTCCAGGACAGGCAAACCCATGCCAGCTGTGTCCAACGGGTAGGTCACCAGACGTCTCTGGCCTTGGAGTCCTCAAATCTTCAGCCAGCTCTGCAAAGAGAGCCTCCAAGTCTGGGCCCAGTCCCTGCTCCTACCACTGTGGATTCAGCTCTAGTTAGGGGGATAGAGGGGATCCTGGGTCTCTCCTTAGGAACAGAGGCCCCCTACTCTGCTGCTGGCCCCTCCCCCATCCAGGCTAGAGCTTGAGCATCCCTGCCCCAGTGGCTCCTGAGACGTCAGGGAGCAGGGTGGGGCTTAGAGGTAGGGCCTCTTTCCTAGGAATCAGCAGGGCTGGGACTCTCCACGCCCTTCCTCTCTCCCTGGCCTGGTTTCCTCCACCCCCCACCCCTTTCTCTCCTTCTCTCCTCCCCTTATCTCCTCACCCCTGTTCCCCTCCACTGTTTTCACTGCTGGATGTCAGCCTCCCCCCACCCAGAGTAGATTCAGCTGAATCCCCACTTTTCACATTTGCTCACCAGCTGCGGTGGGCCATCCTCTCCTCGTCCCCTCGGTGACCCTGACAGTCTGGTTTTGGCTGGCCTCATGCAGAGCCTCCCCACTCCCTCCCTCTCCTTCTCTCCTGGTTGGAGGGTCCCTGCCCTGGCTTCTTTCTCCCGCCCGCTGGGGAGCAGGGCAGGGCGCATCTGGCTGGAGGACCAGCCCAGAGGGGCCTCGGCAGAAGGGCATTTCGGAGGGGTAAGCAGAGTTCCCCTGGCCTTCCCTGAGGGCTCCCAGGAGTTGGGGTTGCAGCAGCTGGATTGGCCACCTGACCATGAGGAAGGGGCCTCCAGGGGACCCAGGGTGCTCACAGCCCAGGGAGAATGTGGACACCGATACACAAGGAAAGTAGAGATGCAGCCAGTGGCTAGGGGGCAGGAGTCAGAGAGAGGTACAGAGACGGGGAGGGAGGCAGGGAGAAAGGAAGGCCAAGCAGGTGGGAGCAGGTTGGGGCTGGAGAGGAGGGAAAGAAAGATCGGAAATAGAAGAAGGACTCAGAGGCAAAGACAGGAACAGATGGAGAAGCCCGGGGCGGAGGTGGATTCTATCTCCCTGGGCAAACAAATCATGTCTTTACTACCATGGAGGACCAGACCAGGGGGTGGGGAAGGGCTTGGGGCACACAGCTCAGCTGCCCAAGTCTGGGGGAACAAGCTGGCAGGCAGGGCCACCTACCTGGGGCAGGAGAGGCCCCAAATGTGGCCCCTGTTCTGCCCACCTAATTTGGAGAGATCTGGGCTGTCTCTTCAGCCCCCAGGGCCGGCTCCCCTTCCTCCCCTGCCTCCTCTGTTTGGGAGCCTCTCCCTCTAAGAGCTGGCTCTGGGAAGAGCTCCATCAGTGGTTCTCAAAGTGTGTTCCACAGACAGCCTGCTGGTGGTCCTGGGGCTGGCCTGAGATGTAAGGCTGGGTTTTACCAGCTTTTGAAGCAAAGGGTGCAGGGAGGGAAATGATGCTCATTGAAGGTCACCTCTGTGCCGGGCACTGTGTGTGCATATTAGTTAATAAAATGGATGCTACACTCACGTTCATTTTATAGGTGAGGAAACTGAGGCTCAGAGAGGCACAATAATGAGCCCAAAGTCATATAGCTGCTGGACAACCTGACATTTTCCTTGCCATCCCAGTGGCCCCTGGCTGCACTGGGACCCCCTCCCCCCACACCCCCTGGCTTAGTCCTAAACATCAGAGTGGTCTAGGCTGGTGCCTGGGGGAGGGCTTCCCACCTGACCAGGGGAAGAGGTGGTGCAGGTCCCCTGGGTGGAGCTCCACCCTGGGACCTTGCCCTCCTGAGGGAATTCTCTGGGGTGGACTGACTTCAAGGGCCTTGTCCTGGTTGCTCACCTCACTGAGAAGCTGCACGGTTGGCTGGGCTTTCTCACCCCCAGGGAGACCCCAGCCAAGGCATTCAAGGGGAGGTAGCCATGGGAGAGAGCCTGGGCAAGCTGCCACCCAGGCCCTACCAGCTCTCCTGCCTTCCTCCTTCTTGCCCCTCTCCCTCCCACAATAAATCAGACTGGCTCAGAGCTGGAATGTTCCGGGACTCTGGGGGTCAGCTGGGTGCAAGGTGGGGTGGCTAGCCCACGAGGTCTTTTGCCCACAGAAGTGGTCTTTGGATGGAAAGTTTGAGAACCACTGGTCTGGAAGCCTCCGGGTGAGTCTGGATGCTTTTCCGATTCTAGGACTTTCACTGCAGACACTACCCTTCCTGGTGGGTTCTCGGGGAGCAGGGGGTGGGGCCTGGTCCCAGGAAGCAGTGTACTAGGGGGCAGACATGCTGGAGGGGAGGGGAAGGGGGAGGACAGGGAGGGGCTGATGCAGGGACTGTTCAGGTTTGCGGCTCTGTCTTTGTCTGGCTTTCCATTCTTTCATCTTCTCCTCTCCCAGTGGTGTCCCAGGGAAGAAATGTGGCACCATCATCCTGTCCGCTGAGGAGCTCAGCAACTGTAGGGTGAGTGGTGGAGGGACTCCGGGACAGGACCTGGTGAGGGTGGGCAGTGACAGGGCAGGCTGGCCCAGGACACTGTGTGTCCGTGGAGGGAACCGAGGGTACACAGGGCTCCTGATTCTGACCTAACTATCAGAGAATTCTACAACACTGGAGCTGGAAGTGTCTTCCCTTTTTACAGCTGGGCAGACTGAGGCCCAGAGAGGGGAAGGAACTCACCCACAGCGGCAGAGCAAAGCCAGAGCCTGAGTTCCCTCCGTGCCCCATCACAGCTGCCACTAACATGTCCTTGAGCCAAGGCTGCTGTGGCACCAGCGCTGGCAGCAGAGGGGCCTTTCCAGTCTTTAAGGGAACTGGGGCTTGACATTTAGCTGTCATTTTCACTTTTATCTCTGGAGTAGGGTGACACCCCGTGTGGGGTTGAGGGAGGGAGTGTGCGGGGGCAGGCCAGAGTCTGTGATCCTGGGCAGCCCTTGCTTTTGCTTCTGTAGGACTGTGGAGAAGCAGGAGATGGGGACAGCTGAAGGTGTAGCTGAGCACACCAAGAAGGGGCTCAGGGGACCTAAGGCTAATAATAATGACAAAATATCATAATGGTGATAGTTACTATTAGTCAAGTAACGGGCACTTTACATAAGTTATCACTATCCTCACAATAATGCTAGGAGGCAGGTACTAAAATGTTATTCCCATTTTATGGATGAGGAAATTGAGGCTGAGAGAGACGAAGTCACCTGTTCAAAGGATGATAAGCAGCAGAATCATAGTTGTAATCCAGGTCAACCTGATTCTAAAATCCGGGCTCATCCCCCGAACCACCAGGCTTCAGTGCCTCTTAGGTTAACTGGGAACCAGAGGTAGGAAGGTGGTGGGGCCTGGGGAGAAGAGGACAAGGCTGAGACAAGCAGGGAGGGCCAGCGTGTGTGCACAGAGCAAGCCTGGGATAACCTGACAGCACCACTTCCTACGGGGCTGGGAGGGATGAGGAGGGGAAATGAAATTTTCTGACCTTGCTGGGAAGTCAGTGCTACTATCGTATCAGTTGCCTGTCAGTATTTACCATGTTAGAAATTTAAACAGAAATTTTAAAAAATGTATGTATTAATTCATTTAAAAATGACAATAGTTGAACCCATTATGGGTTACCATAAATAACACATTTTTTGAAAAATAACTATAACTCACAAAGATCATTTAGTGAGAAGAGTGGCCTTGTTTTACATTTTTGTAAATCTCTTTAATGTCTGGCTTAATAGAAGACAGCTGGATTCTTACACCTGCTTCTGCAGTCAATCTGTTGTGGTATCACTGTCAGGTAACCTCCAGAAAACTCTTAGCATTATTATGAAAATAGTTATGGATGCCTTAGGGTTCCTGGTCCAAACTTTGAGACCTGCTAGTATAGAAGTTTAGCAGTGTTAGCTAACATTAATTGAGCGATTATTCTGGGCCACACACTGTGCTAAGTGGTTTACATGCATTGACTTATTTATCTGATATAATAGCTATTGCAATATGTAGTATGATGTGTTATAATATCTGATGTATTGTGGTCCTCATTAATTTGCTCACCTTTACATATGAGGAAACTGAAGCACAGAGAGCTTAAGTGACCTGCCCAAAGTCACATAGCCAGTAAGTAGAAGAGATCTGAACCCAGGCAGTTTGGTTCTAGAGCCAAGGTCTTTAACCACTAGGCTGTGGTGTCACAAACTATGCTTTCAAGGGCTTCCAGTAGGAGAATAACACACATGAAAACAGAATTGAGAGTACAGGGCAGTATAGAGATGACCAAAGAAATTCATATGCAACTGCTCATTCTGGTTGCTCTACTTACCTGTTTACCGCAGTGGATCTGAAGGAGCTTCACGGCAGGAATAACTCCCACCCAGTGTGTGCACCCAGCGGAGGGCTTGGTGCACAGTAGGTGTTCACTGAGACTCTATCCTGAATATGTGACCAAATGAATAGACACACAGACTGTTTAGTAGCAGGTAATGGTGAAAACTCCTACACCTGTGTCCACTGGAGTTCACACAAGGGAGACAACTCAGTTGACGTGTAGAATAAAGCTTCTGTTTATGCTTCTAGAACCTCATTTTCCCCCCCGGTATATTGGAGCTGATAGGGTTGCTGTGAGGACTAGAGGAGACCATGAAGGTGAGTGTGTTTAACAGGTGCCTAGGAAAGGTTGAATCTGAATTCCTTGAAACCTAAATTCAGTTTTCCCCCAAGCTTCTAGCCCAGCTGGTGACTTCCTCCCTGGTTTATAATTAAATAAGGTAATATAAGTGAAAGTGCTTTAGATATTCTAAAGCTCTAGACAGTGCTGGCTGCTGCTGTGGGTCTAGCATTCCAGGGGTTGGTAAACAGTCTTCTTTTAATACCTATTAGGCCCCTCCCTCTTCCTCAGCCTTCCCTACTCTTCCCCTCTCCTCCTTCCAGGGATGGCAGCAGTTTCCTTGATTTAAGCTGTTCCAGCGCTAGGGGTGTGTGTCAGGGGGTGGGGAGGATGGGGGGTGGGTGGGGGGCTCCCTCCCTTCCTCCTGAGATTGTCAGCTCCTTTTCTTCTGGGCATCTTTGGCTAAGTTCTGCCTTTCCCTAGATTACTTGCAAGGAAAAGAGACTAATTCCCAGCATCTGGCTGAACTAAAATAATTACATCTGAGCAGCTTTGCTTCTGTCTTTCCAGCTCAGCATTCAGTGGGAGGATCAAAGGAAAAGGGTGGAGTCTGAGAGATGGTTTTTCACCAGAGCAGGGCTTCCTGCTCAGATGAATACATTCTGCAGAAGTAGACAAACCCTCTCTTTATCCATGGGGACGGCGTGGGCGGGCGGGGACCAGCAAAGGATTAGAGTGGACTCCGGAGTGTTGCCTGCCTACTTTGATAGGTTATGGAAAAGCCTTGGTTGTCTGGAATTTAAATGCCAAGAGAGTTCCCACAATCAGAATTTGACCCAAATACTGTTGAATGGTACTTGATGTTGACAATGATGAAGTCAGTCTCCCAAAGGGCCTTCTAAATCACCAAAGGTTTAATTCTGCCCAACAGTAAAACTGTTGTTATTGTGTATGATACTGACCAGCGTGGGTTTGCATAGTCCTTAGTTTACCAAGACTCTCTTATTTACAGTCTTACTTGATTTTCGCCACAGGGCCGAGGGCTGGGTAGGTGTGAGTGACCCTGTTTTACAGATGCAGAGAAGTTAAGTGTCCATGCCTAAGATTGCTGGTGTTCTAGCTCAGGCCTTGGTCTCCTAATCCGCAGGGAGTCTTTCCCTCACCCATGGAGCCATGTGCCCTCATGGTACGTGGAACAGTCAGGGACCTTGTGGTCCTTGCAGGGCTCAATAGCCTTTAGCAGGCAGGCTGACTTTGGGCGGCCAAGGCTGGGCTTCTGGAGAGAGGTGGGGGTGGGTTTTGTTGCAGACTAGGCAGCGCCTTGGCTTCCCCTAGACCTGCCAGGTTCTCACACCTGCCTTGCTTTGGGGTCAGGACTTCCTGGCTCAGGATGACAGGTCCTCAGGACCTCCCAGTCAGGTCCCTGCACACACCCAGGCAGCCCAGTCTGAGTGGTGGTGATGGAGGGGCGTGCCTGGCTTCTCACTGCAGCTGTCCCTTGGGGTCTCACCAGCCTGCTCGTGTGTTCTTTCACTTCCGTTCAACAAATGTGCTTTGACTCAGTCCCTGCCCTCCCGGAGTTTCTAATTTACCGTGAGAGGTGGAAATGCCAACCAGCAATCTCAGTACAGCAGTGGTCCTCAACCCTGTCAGACCCATTGCCTCTTTTTATAACAAACATTTTATAACACTCTTTACTATCCTGAAGGAAAATTCACGGATGCTATATAATGTACATATATATAAAATACATACACACACGTACAGGTGAGAGAATGTGCCCACGTAGCTACCTGGGGAAGATTGGTCCAGGCAGCGAGAACAGCCTGTGCAAAGGCCCTGGGGTAGGGGACAGTGATGGATGATGAGGGTGTAGGTGGGGATGGTGGGAGTAGGGGATTGTGTGGGACCTTGTCTCAGGGGAGCTTGCAGCCTCGAATCCTGACAAAGTCGAAACTTTTGTTGTTCTAAAGACAAGTCAGGGAGAGCCCGAAAAAGCCATAAAAATATAAATAGAATAGAAAAATCACCCAGACATAGTCGTTGTTGACATTTTGATGTGTTTCCTCCAAGGCTTTTTTTCTGAGTGTACATGTATATAATTGTTCCTTATAATTGGCATAATATGGTATCTAGTTTTATAGCCTGCATTTTCCCATGTCATTAGATATTTTTTAGAAAACATGTATTTAATAACTGCATATTATTTCTTTATTGTATAAATAGGCCATAATTTATCGAAGCCTATTCTGTTATAGGAAACAATATAAACAATACTGCAGTGAACATCCTCATCCAAATTGTTCTATTTTTTTTTTTCTTGAATTTTAGTTGATCGATTTTGGTTAGTATCCCAGACACACAGGCTCAATGAGTGGGAAGAAAATGGTCAATCTGGGGTTTTCAGCTTGTGAATGACCAAATCAACAGATGCACAACTGATTGGATTGTTTGGGAAGTTGGTCATTAAGATAACAAAGAAAAGCCAGCGCGACCTCAACGTGGTTATTATAGTTAGTGCATAAAGACAGGCCCAGTCTCCCAGACCAACTTCTGTGCCCACCATCTGTGTTTGAATAAATTCTTGCCTATGGGGTCTTTGCTGAGTCCCCGGTTCTCCTGCTTCTGCAGTCTTATCCAGAGAGCCTGGGCCCTGGCCTCCTCTTCCCGAAGGGCCCTGCTCACGGAATTGCCCCCAGCTCCAGGTTGTGTTTCCTCCTGCTGGAGTGCTGAATTTCAGAGTTGCGGCTAATGATTCCTTTTCTTTTTAATTGACGTCTTCTTTTTTTCTGACTTAAAAAGACAATGTAGTGGCCGGGCGCAGGCACAGAGGCTCACACCTGTAATCGTAGCACTCTGGGAGGCCCAGGCGGGAGGATCACTTGAGCCCAGGAGTTCTAGACCAGCCTGAACAAGAGCAAGACCCGTTTCCACTAGAAATAGAGAAATTAGCCAGGTGTCATGGCATGCACCTGTAGTCCCAGCTACCGGGGAGGCTGAGGCAGTAGGATCGCTTGAGCCCAGGAGTTTGGGGTTGCAGTGAGCTATGGTGACGCCACTGCACTCTACCCAGGGTGACAGAGCAAGAGTCTGTCTCAAAAAATAAAAAATAAAAAAGACAATGTACTAATTCTAGGAAATTTGGAAAATCCGTCAAAGTTTAAGGAGAAGACAATAAATGTCACCATGGTCTCATCATCTATTTAAAAGTGTTTTTTAGGACACAGTGTGTGAGTTCTTAACAGTGGTTGGGCTCTGGATCCAGACCAAATGCCATTGCTTACCAGCTGTGTGACCCTGGGCAAGTTACTTTACTTCTCTGTGCTTCAGTTGCTTTATTTGTAAATTGTCTTTATTAAAAATTTTGAAATTTTGTTTATTATAGATTTTTTCATTGATTTCAATTCCATTTTTTTTAAAAATATCACATTACAAATATTCTTTGATTACTGAGATTTTAGGTGCCCCTTAAATTTTGCACTCACCTCGTTCTTGTTCTGACTCTGGCAGCTGTCAGCAAGACCGGAGCAACTTTCTGTTCTCCCCTCCTGGGTGTTTCCGCCCTGTCCCCAGCCTTCAGCCCATCTGCTGACCTCTGGGCCTGACCTCTAACCTCCATAGCCCTCTCCTGGGGCAGGGAGGGCCAAGGCACTCAAGCAGGCCAGACCACCCTGGACAGCAAGGCTGTTTGCTGTAGTCTCCCAAGCAGCCCCATTAACATGCAGAGGGATGCAAATTGAGGCAATCCTGCTGTTTTAGAACTTAATATGTTTTTTTTAAAAGACAGGGTGAAAGGCAGAAATTGCAGGAAATTATATATTGCAGGAGCTGCTTTACCTTCTCCGCAGCTGATTCCAGTGAAGCTTCTTCTGGTTTGGGAACAGCATTTCACGTGCTCAGAGAGCCGCACTCTCAGGCTGAGGCTATCAAACAGCAGAATGTCTGACCCTCGGCCAGAATTTGCTCCTCTGTTATCCTTTGGGCCCCGTCCATCTTATTGTACTTTCCCCAGTACATTTGAGGGGGAGCAGTGGAAGCCTCATTCCTATGACTGTTGACATAGCTCAGAGCCACCGTCAGGCCCCAGACAGTTACGCAGTCCTTGTCTCAAGGACTTCCCTATGGGGCGGGTACCCATTAGGGAACAAGCTTGCCTTGGTTACAGCCTAGATATTTCTCTGAAGGTCTGTCTTGTCCCCCATGGATTCTACAATGGCCGAGCGATACAGATGATCATAGTGGGCTTTTAGCAAATGTTTCTGGGTCTAGACTATGTTTAGGGAGGGCAGATCAGGCTGAGCCACAAAATAAGTCCCCAACCCCTAGCCACACCTCACTTATCTGCCATCAGTGGGGAATGAGGTGTTGCACACTGGTGGATTTTTCTAGTTAGCTGAATTTCAGAGCCAGTCTTTTTTTTTTTTTTAATTTTAACTAGTTTGCACAGAGGCCTTTCTGAAATGGATTTCACACTTCTCTGACTTCTCAAACTGAGGCAAACAGAACATAATTTAAACTTATCTTGATGATTGGAGGTCATCATTTGGAATCTCAGTTATTAATCTTTGGAGCCAGACTGTCTTGTTCCAGTCCCAGCTCTTCGTACTACTGGCTGTGTGGCTTCAAGCAAGGGTGTTAACCTCTCTGTGCCTCAGTTCCTCATCTTTAAAATAGGAATAATAGCAGTACCTACCTCATAGCGTTGTTGAGAGGATTAAGCAAATGAATCGATATAAGAATAGTGCCTAGCACATATTAGGTACAACCATATTATTAATATATTGCCATTTTCATAGGCAAACAACAGTTGATTATTGGAAGTTTCATATGGCTCAAGGAATAGGTGGCACTCTGTACCTGTTAGCTCCTGATCGGTGTTAGGCACTGCGGGCCGGGACTTAACACATGTCGTCTCCTTTAGTCTTCCCAACAGCTTCACAAGGGGGCGTCATTATCCCATTTTACCAAGCCTCAGAGCTCAGAGAGGTTAAGTTGCTTGCCCTGAGCTGCTCAGCTGGGAGGTGGCTGAGCTGGGATTCCAACCAGGTGGTCCCTGGCTTCTTTGTTCTGTTCTTTCCGTCAGGTGCTATGCCAGATAGCAGCCCTCTCAGCGGAGCACTGAATAGCCCTGAAGTTATGATGGTCTGCCAAGTTCCTGCATTCATTTTTTTCTAATATTTCTGTTCCCTTCCTGATCTTACAGGGTTCTGAAGGGTTTTCCTAGGAGGCGAAAATAAGAGCTTTTTGCTTCTGGATTTTGTGGCATCTGTTTTGGTTGTTTCAAGTGTATGTATTTTATAGTCAACCAGCGTGGGTTGAACATGTCATGTGTGGCTCACCTATGTTCATTCAGGTGAAAGTGTCACACAGTTGATCTCCAGGTAAGGGAGAGGTCACTGTGATTACACCTGAGCCATGCCCTGGGAAGGCTAGAACAACCCTGGATTTCCAGGAGGCGCTCCCCACAAGGACTGGCTATTTCAGTGTCCCTAGCTACTGTGCTGCCCCATGGGTTCCCCATGTGGCTTCGACACCAAATCCTATACTGTCTAGCTTTAAAAGGACCGTGATGGTCATCCCATTCAGCATGTCACTTCACAGATGAGGAAACTGAGACTCAGAGAGTTTGAGTGACATATGAGGTGATGGAGATGGGAGAAGGGCAGGGACAGAGGCCACACACACTGAGTGTGGGGGAGGGGAGAGGTGTTCAAATAATAATAGTAATAGCTCACATGCATACAGCACTCACTGTGTGCTGTACACTGTTCTCAGCACTGCACTATTTTTTTTTTTTTTGAGACAGTCTTGCTCTGTCGCCCTGGTAGAGTGCAGTGGCGTCATCACAGCTCACTGCAACCCCAAACTCCTGGGCTCAAGCGATCCTCCTGCCTCAGCCTCCCGAGTAGCTGGGACTACAGGCATGCACCCTCACACCCGGCTAATTTTTCTATTTTTTGTAGAGACGGGGTCTCGCTCTTGCTCAGGCTGGTCTCAAACTCCTGACCTCAAGCAATCCTCCCGCCTTGACCTCCCAGAGTGCTGGGATTATAGGCGTGAGCCACCGGGCCCGACCTGTACTCCTATTTTTATATATTTTTTTATTTTATTCTCACAAGCCTGTGAGGTAGGCACTGCCATTACACCTACTTTATAGATGAGGAAGCTGAGCACAAAGAGGGCAAGTAACTTGCCCTAGGTCACACAGCTAGTGAGAGATGGGGCTAAAGCAGGCAGCCTGGCTCCAGCAACCATATTCCTAACCATTATATCACCATAACCCACCACTCAACCTTTTGACTGTGTCCTTCAGCCTCATGAGAGGTTACATATTCATCTCTGCCACCATTTGGGTCCTCACTGGGCTGTGGGTCACTAATCTCTGGACACTCCCCCAAGAGGAAGGGTGTGAGGGAGCTGAGTGACTTCCCCACAGGCCCTGTCCCTCAAGAACTTGGCAGGCCCTACGGTCTATAGGGCAGAGCCCCAAGCTCCAGCCGGTTTGCAGCTGATTTGTCAGGAGGCAGAGCTTTCAAATTGCAGAGGCCGCACTGGGATGGGTGGAGAGGGGGACCTGGGCATCTCTGCCCAGTGCCCTGTTGGCCGCAGCAAGCGGAGGGGCTGGTGCCACATGAGGGGAGAGGTCCAGCAATCTTTACTAGGGCCTGGATACCTTCTTTGAACTCTTGGGGTGTGTGTGGGGATAGCTGGGACAGGGAACTGGTCTGGGGAGTCAGAAACTGGGCACTGCTTGGGGAACTTGGGGAGCTTCTCCCTGCTCTGAGCCTTTGGCCTCTTAGCTGTAAAATGGGCCAGGGCCCCTGCCATCTCTACCTTAGAGCACTGGGTAGGCCTCCCATAAGTTAGTGGGTGTGCAAGTGGTGCTTACAGTGGAACTTCCTCTAGGACCCACACAAATACGTGAGGGAATGAGGCAATGCGGACAGATCGAGGGCTTTGGGGCAAACAGATGGAGCTCACCTTTCTGCGCCACTCAGTAAAACTGTAATGAAATCATGTGTGTTAATGTTCATGAGGAAGTTACATGTGTGTAAGTTGCTACATGCCTGCACTCTGCTGAGCACATCACACCCTTGATCTCATTTTGTCCTCCTGACAACCCTAAGAGATGTGTACTATTAATATAATCAGCCCCGTATTAATAGGGGAAACTGAGGCTCTGAGAGGTTACCTACCTTGCCCAAGGTTACACAACTAGAAAGTGGCAGAGCTAGGATTCAAACTGGGACAGCTCCAGAATCCACCTGCTTTACCCAGCGGGTCCACTAGACCCGGATGAAATGGGACCCTCCAAAGTGTTAGTCCAGGGCCTGGCACTTGGTCAGTGCCGAGCAAATGTAAGTCACTGCCCTTTCTGACTACGGTTGGTCCCTGGACCCCCGTGCGTGCCAGGGCTGGGGCTGTGTTTCCACCCTTCTCCTGCCTCACACCCCGTTCTCCCTCCCTCCCACCAGGATGTCGCCACCATGCAGTTCTGTGCCAACAAGTTGGACAAGAAAGATTTCTTTGGGAAATCCGACCCCTTCTTGGTGTTCTACAGAAGCAATGAGGATGGAACGTGAGTTTTCTGGCACTGTGCCTTCTCATCCCCATCTGGGGTCAGGGACGGACAGGGTTTGTGGTGACTTACCAGGCAGAGTGGCTTGGGCCCATCTCCTGCTCCCGAGAGGGCAAGGGCTAGGGTTGGAGTCCGGGGCTTCAGGGTAGTGCCCTGGCCACCTAGATGGGACCAGTGGGGGTGGGGGCAGCCTCTAAGCTGGCAGTGTCATTCTGAGGGTCTCAGCAACGGTACTGAGTGGTGGGTGCTGGGTATGTCAAGGGTGGGGGGAGTGGGCAAAAACAAGGCTAGGGCGGGATGGAGGGGCCCATCCTCCACGGGACCCCTGGGATAGCCCCTTCTTTCTTCTTCACAAATCAACCCCTGTCCCAGCCCAGTCCCCTCTACCCACAGCCCTCTGAACACCCAGGTCATGCCCCCCACTACTGTATACTCAGCATGGCCAGTCTCGACCCCCCCACACACACCCCCCCACATACCCCCCAGCCCCGCCTGGCCCAACGCTCTGCCATAGACTTCATTCACAACTCTAGCCTTTGAAGCCCCTGTTTCCTTCTCTCTTCTCCCTAATCCCAAAGCCACCCACAACATGATGGAAACATACACAACACATTGGCAAATGTAGGTCAGCAATATATACGGAGAGATTTTGGGTTAAAGGTCTGGGGACCTAGGTCCTCCCTACTAACCTGATGTGTGACCCTGGGCAAGACATGCCCCCTCTCTGGGCCTGTTTTCTCATCCCTCAAATGAACCAGTCGGATTAGGTGGTCTCCATGGCCTCTTTAAGCACCACAGTTCTGGGAAGCTGTGACCACTTACAGGCTGGGATTCTGCAGAAGCGCGGAAGTGATGGGGCCAGGAAGGTTAATTAGAGAAACGCTGCTGGAGAAGGAATTTGGAAGCGGATTTTGACAGAGAAGAAGAAAATGGGTGCATGGGGTGGGGGTGGGGGAGCAGGGAAGAATGACAGGCTGGAGAAATGTGTGTGCAAAGCAAGTGTGCCCAGAGGGCAGAAAGGGCTTCACCAGATTTTCCTTGATTCTGAAATTCTGTGTGTGTGTGTGTGTGTGTGTGGTGTTGAGGGGGCAGGGGAGCAGCAGGGAGGGGGTGTGTTTCAGTTCAAAGAAAAACTGATTTTTAAACCTGAACGTACAAAACAAGGGAAATTAGGTAGGATCATTTGCATGACAAAAGGATTCTTTGTCTCACCAAAGGACTCCCAGCAGGATTTCTTTAAATAATTCTTGTTGACTTTGACTTGACTTGATGTGGGGGAGGAAAAAGGCCTGAGTGTCATTCTGGGCGTCCACACAGGCCCCCTCCAGAGAGGCAGAGCCAGGGTTGTCAGGCTTGTCCCGCTGGCCAGGAGGAGGAGAGGGATTCTGGAGCCAGGGAGGGGTGCCTTGCAAAGGGTGTTTGCCAAAGATTATTCTAGCAGAGTGATGTGTAGGATGGATGGGAAGGGGGTGGGGAGAGGGAGAGCCTCCTCGTGACTGACACGGTGAACAGGTGGGAGGTGCTGTGAGCACCCAGAGCTGTGCTGTGGAAATGCAGAGGGAGGAACTGGGGAGGAGGGACAGGGGCAAACTGACAGCGCAAGGACCTCACCAGGCAGGACTTGGATGGGGATGGAAGTCCTAGTCCCCTCCCTTGCGGCAGAGCCAAGGGAACCTAGAGCATTGCACATGGCAAAAGAGCTGGTCAGACAGGAGTCCATGGGAGTTTCTTTGGGGGCAAGTTTCACTTGAAGTGTGGGCTGGAGCTCTCCGGGGGGGTGTGCTGGTCCCCCAGTGGGATCCCACAGGACACTGGAGAAGCTGATCCGGAGCCCCCCAAGAGGTGGGCCAGTGTGCAGGTACCTGCCAAGGGGCACAGGCTAAACTGGTGAGAACAGGGTGGTCACCGACAGTTCAAGAGAGAAGAGTGGAAGGTTTAGGAGGAGGACTGGAGGAAGGTCAGTGAGGGAACCAGGAGACTGAACTGTCACATCAGCCACACAAGGAGGGACAGGAAAGGGAGCATCCACGGAGCACCCACTGTGCTCCTGGAGCTGTGCCTATTAGCTTAGAAGACCTGGTCAAGAAGTTTGGCTGTCAAGGGAGAGAAAAGAGAGGGAGAAGTCAGCGGTTCAAGAGATGGGGAGCCCAGTACAGCTTCTGTGTAATGTGATCCTCCCTCCCTTTACCACCCAGTTCTGCTGCCTGTGATCCCTGCGGCTACCCGCCCCCAGCCTCCTCTTCCTGCCCCAGCATGGGTGGCTGCAGCCCCTCCTGCCCCATCCCCATTCCTGTCCTCACCACTAGCTGTGGGGTGTGTGGGGAGGTCTCCCACGTGCATCTCCACACTCCAGTGGGTAGGCAGGAAGGAGCAGAGAAGAGAAACGCTGAGCCATGGTGACAGGAATGACATTTTGACTTGAAAATTGCCAGAGAAGAAATGGCACCGGCTGTGTGGGCATGGGCGGAGCCCAGGCACTTACTCTGGTGACCTTTCCAAGCCAGGCTGTAGCTGGGGCGGATGCTGGGAAATCTCAGACAGAGGCCCCTGCCCCCAGCTCAGCCGTGCTCCCGGCTGCCCGTCCATGTGGCAGGGCTGGCTTCCAGGATGCGGCCAGCCAGGCATGGCATGGGAAGTGGGCAGGGATGCTGGATTGGGGCCCGACTGGGACAAGCCAATTCCATACTCTAAGTTTGCAAAGTGGGTTCCTGGATTCAGACTGGAAAAGCTGAAAGGGTCTTTGAGATCATCTAAGTCAGGGACTTTAATTTCATTGGATTGAAATGCAGTGAAAGCTATGGGACTCTCCCCTGAGGAATACATTTATTCATTGGTTCATTTAAACAAAATTATTGCATACCTGCTAAGTGCCAGGCACTGTTCTAGGCACTAGGGATATGCCAGTGATTGAAAAAGACAAAAATCCTTGCTCTTATGGAATTTACATTTTAGTGACTGATCATAAGCAGAATAAATAAGGAGAAACACAGACTGTGTCAAAATGTCAAATGGTGACAAATGAAAACACAAAAAAATGTATGGAAGGAAACTAGGAGATGTGAGAGTCAGGGGACCGGGGGTTGTGAATTTTAGATATCATAGTCAGGGCAGGTTTCATGGAGATGACGTTTGATCTGCAGGTAGTGAGGGGATGAACCGTCACGTTCTGGAAATGGGGGAGAGAATATTCTAGGCTCGGGGAATGGAGGCACACGCAAGTCATACCCCCAGCTTCACCTACAGTTTCCAGGGTTCACAGACCCCTAAGGTGCATCCACACATCGTTCCGTGGGGCTCAGATGCAGAATCTTTGATAGAGGCCGACTCCTGGGTTTACAGCTGAGGAAGTGGAGGCCGGGAGAGGGAAGGGCTTGCGCAAGGTCACACAGTGAGTTGGCCCCAGAGCAGGGGCTAGAATCCATGTCTCCTGACACTTACCCCAGGATGTCCCCACTGTGCAGGTGTTCTCCTGGTACAGGAACCCTTTCTGCAGCGTCGCTAGCAAATGGCTGTGTAGTTCCAGCCTGGCTGCTGCTAGTGACGGGCAGCTCATCCTCTTTTGAAGCCATAGTTTCTGTTGTCTGGCAACCAGCTGACAGCTCTGTTGACCTGGATTCTGCCTTCCTTGGGTTCAGGACCTTTCCCTGTCTTCTCTTCCCCAGGTTCACCATTTGCCACAAGACCGAAGGTGGTGAAGAACACCCTAAACCCAGTCTGGCAGACTTTCTCCATTCCCGTGCGAGCCCTCTGCAACGGTGACTATGATAGGTGAGACAGGAAACGGCCCTTCTTCTCTCCTTCCACACCTGTGCTCTCCCCGAGCAGGGGTGAGGGAGGCCCTGTCCATATCCACGTGGTCAGCGTCATCAATATGAATCGGGCCTACTGGAGTTGGGCAGTGGGTGCCCTGCACAGGGTGGGGCTCGGTGAGCCTCCCCCTCCTCCCCTACCGCATGGATCAGTGTCTGCCTCGTCACAGCCTCACGGCCCTCCCCTCCCCACCCTGCCCACCTCTTTCCTCCCTGGCATCCCAGTTGGTGCGAAGCTCCCAAGGCTGAGGGGATGGGCATGCCTGGGATTCCAGGGAAACCCACATGGGTGTCCGGGGTGCCCGGGCCTGGAGTGCAGCAGCTTGTCTTTTCGTTGTTCGCAGTGGAGGGGCAGGTGGTAGCTGTTGGGTCGGGAGGATGATGCAGCAGAGGCAGCCAGTCCCCACCAGCCCCAACTTCTGGCCAGTGGCCTCGGGGGAGGCAGCATCCCAGGGATACTCCCTACCAGCCTAGTTGCCATAAATGAGTGTGGAGGGGTGGGTGCAAAGAGCTTGTTGTGTTTTTTGTTTCGACATAGCCTATTCTTATTACGTGTTAGCTGTCATCATCATCATCGTTAGCATGTGTGTATATTGTTAAGTGTAGATAGGAGATACTTGGTTTCTAATCCTGGCTTTGTGACTAAAAAGTACTGTCACCCTGGGCAAGCTTTGACTTGTCTCACCCTTGGATTCCTTATCTGTCAAATGGGTATTAAAACATCTGCCTACATCATAGGGTTGCTTTGATGCTCACACGACACAACCTACACAAGGAGGCTCTAGTACACATAAAGTACCAAATTTGGCATCTTGTTCACAAATGTTCATTGAACCCCTGTTGTGTGACGGGCACTGCGCTAGATGCTGGGAAGTCAGCAGGGAACAAACACGCAATCTGCACCCTTCACCCAACCTTGTGGAGTTTACGTGCCAGTAGGGGAGGCAGACATTAATCCAATAATCACACAAAGAAACATATAATTACACATTGTGTAAGTGCTGGGAGAGAGTGGGGGCCGTGTAAGATGGGAGCTGTGCAACTATGTTGGTCTGTGTTAAGTCACGGGAACCCATCCCAGTTTCCTGGCAATTGCTAAAGCTCTGGTGGGTGAGCTGGCAGGGGGCTCATGGGCAGGGCTGTCGGGCAGCCTTGAGGAAGCTGGGGCTGTGCTGGCCACTCTGACAGGAGCACTGGGGCACCAGAACAGATACCCCAGGATGCCCCGGGGGCCTGCTCACAGTGATGGGCTACAGGGGGAGATGAGTGGATGGATGGCCTCCAGTCACCCCTGTTTTCTTCCAAGGAAACCCTCAGGCTGCCAATCTAAGACATGCGGTGGCCCCTTTTCCTGCCTCTTGGCTGGGACAGAGAAGCTACAATCTGTTCCACAGGTGGTTATAGTGCACCAACCCTGTGCCCAGCACTGTGCCTCTGACTATGCAGTATTCAAGGGAACATGGCCCATTTCCATCTTCAGGAAGCTTGTAGTCTGACCGTAGGGAGCTCAGATGTGCACATGCATCTTAAGATAGCTAAATCATTATGCAAAACAAGACTGGGGACAAAAATGGGCATTCCAGCCAAACCAGCCCCTGTGACATGTCCCGCTGGTCCTGGGGCTTCTGGAGTGGGTGAGGGGATGGGAGGACAGGCTGGTTGGAGCAGGGTGTAAAGGAGGCTCGGGGATGGCAGGAGGTCAGGGGAGGGGCTCCTGGGGGCAGGGGCTGGGAGGAGTGGCTGGGATGAAGGGAGAGGGAGGGGAAGTGAGAGGAAACTGAAGGGGAGGGAGTGGGAGAGCATGGAAGTTAAAGTCTCACGGGGTAGAAGCACTTGGGGATCCCTGGCACCACTGCCCTGAGGTTGCTGGGAGCCCCACAGCACTGCATCTCTGGAGGTGCTCCCAGGGCCTCAGAGCCTAGCTTTGTCAGGGACAGTGACGGGGTGCCGTGGGGCTCAGAGGCCTGGCCTCCCCACTGGGCCACCGGAGGAGGTGGGTATTTGGTGGGAGGGGTGTGGGTGGGCAGGGAATGCCCAGACAGGCTCCTCTCCGAGGCAGAGCCCAGCATCATCTCCCTCCAGGATGCTGGCAGCTCGGGCCTCCTCCAGGGCTGGGAGCAGATCAACTGTGACGTGACTGACAGTGGTATTAATTGAGGGGGCCAGGCGTGTCATGCTGGCTCAGTGAGCGAGCAGGCCTGGCCCCCTCCCACCCCCAGCCCTAGTATAACCCACGCACCCAATAGCCACTCAGGAGGTGCCAGCGTTGGGAGGCCTCCAGGGCAGGAGGGGGAGGGCCCTGTGCAGGAAAATGAGGCCACTGTCCCTTTGCTTCCCAGGCACCTCTGGGAGCCTCACAGAAAATACTCAGTGTAATCCAGCAGCCCTGTCTTCCAATCTAGCCAGGCACCAGGCACTGTGTTGGGTGCTGTGGGGGCATATTGAGCTATCAGGCTCTTACTCCTAGGTTGCACCCAGGCCAGTAGGGAGACAGACAGGTCATAATAATAGCAAATGGCTCCTGTGGCACTTAACCACGGGCCAGGCCCTGCTCTAAGTGCTTTATGTACAGGAACTAATTTAATCCTCCCAACCATCAGCTCCTTGGAAGGAGGTACTAATGCATCCACATTTTACAGGTAAGGAAACTGAGGCCCAGAGAGAATAAATAACTTGCCCAGTGTCTTAGTGCCAGCTGATGGTAGAATCAGGATTTGGACCTGAGCAGGCCGGCTCTAGATTCTGTGTTCCTAACCCCTTTGTCCTGTTGCCAAATAGCCAAGACGTGGCATGACAGAGCCATGGCTGGGGTGCATTTGGGGAACACCTTGCTCAGGGGTTGGGGCAGGTGTGCTTTGGGGTTGGAGGTGGGGAAGCCTCTTGGAGTTGGTTTTAGTCCTGAAAGCCTTAAAAGTCCTTCTGGCTTTAACCCAAATGATTCAGAGAGGAGGGGAGAGGGGCACAGCAAGAAGCAAGACTCAAAAGACCTTGATATCTGCCTAGATATGGGAGTGAAAGAGACAAAGAGATAATGGTTTGGAACTTGGGGGGCATGAGAAGGTGGTACCATCAACAGAGATGGAAATGTGACCAGGAGCCAGAATCTTAGAGATTTGTGTTATGTAGTTTTCTTTCACAGTCTGTGTGCAACCCATTTTTAAAAAATTACCCTTCTTAAATTATAAAAATTATGTTTGTTGTTTGAAAATGGGCTGTTGCTGTTGAGAGGATTGGGGAAGAGGTAAACATGGTTTTAGCCACACTGAGATCAGGCGGCTGTGGGCCAGACACAGCTAAAGCAAGAGGAGGACAGAGGTCTGGGAGTCCCCAGGAGGGGGCAGGCAGGGGTTGGGTGATGCCACAGGTCAGGGGCAAGAAAGAAGATGAGATGATGAGAGAGAGAGGAGGGGACCAAGAGGAGGAGAAGTATGGACTCCTGTTGTGAGAAGAGGTCCAGGAGGGTGAGAACCAGGGATCTGCTGAGAAAGGGCATTTTTGTTGGAATGATGGGTGTAGAAACCAGTTACTCTTATTAAAATTATTTAGGACATGGGCCAAGCTGTGTCCTAATCAGTTTAAATGCATTATCTAACTTCATGAACTTAAATTTCACTAACCTTAGGAGGTGGGTAGTAGTGCTGCGCCCATTTTACAGATGGGGAAATGGAGAAGCAGAGATTATATAACATGCCAGAGCAGGAAAAGGTACATTTCCCTTCTGCAGAAATTGTCCCCGGGCTGGCCTTCTGGTCTGGGGTCCCCCTGCCTTTGCTATGTCTTCAGTCTGCACAAGGCCAAACCTGAGTGACCCAGCCGAGCAGAGCTGGAGTCAGAGGAAATGGTATCAGGGTCAGAGCCAGTCCAGCCCTCCAGTGGGGTGAAGTGGGGGTGATGACAAGAAGCACTTCCACTGCCTTCCCAGAATTCGCCTTACTCTCTTCTTGGACATTCTGTCCCTGTTAAACCAGATTTGTGTGGGTTGGGCTCCTGCCACTCACTCACACCTTAATGTTGAGTGAGTAGATTTTAAGAGGATGTTAAGGATACAGAGTCCTCACCTGGGGAGGGGAGAGGATTCACCACAGCTTCACACTTCTGTCTGGCATGCTGGGTGCAAGATTTGCCTCTCCTTTGCATCCCGCCACACGCTGAGCACCAGGAGGACCAGGCACTTCCACATGTATGGCCTCGAGGAGGGGTGTCGCATCATTCCCGGTTTGCACATGCAGAGGCTGAGACTCAGGACGTAGAGTCACTGCAGTATAGCCTGAGAGTGCACGGTGCAAGCTGGGGGGCTGGGATTTTGGCTCCCGCACCCGCAATGCCAGACTCACTGCCTGCCCCAGGAGAGGGCCTGACACTCCTTTTCCTCCCTGAAGCCTCTCAAGAGTATTGGACTGACTCAGTCAGTTTAGGGCAAAACCCTTGGGGCCTGTTGCCTTTGGGACTTGCAAGCAGCAGGGAAATTTCCCTTTCCTTGCCTGGGAGCAGCTCATTAGGAGGCAGACCTTGCAGCTCCGACTCAGAGGAGGCTGTAGATAGAGCTGGGTGGTGTGCAGGGAGGGCAGCCTGCATCTTTGCCCACGTCCCTCATTCCTGCACACCTGCTGAGGCTCACACACACCTGGCTCTGTCATTCTGGCCCTCGGTGTCCAGAAGCCCAGGACACTGGCTCCTGGTGTCACCACTGACCAGCTGTGTGGTTCAAGGAAAGCCACATACTCTAGGCCTCCTTTTGTGATTTTGTGGAACCAGGGTATTGTTACCTGCATAGCCCATTTCACAAAGTTGTTAGATCTCAGTGAGCCAACAAATATTTACGCAGCACCTAATATATGCTAGGCATTGTTCTAGAAGCTGAAAATACAGCAGTAAACTAAACAAACAGAAATCCCTGGCCTCATGGAACTGCTGTTTTCTTGGTGCATGGGAAGTGTTTGGGTAACAGGAGCTTGGGAAAAGGAGTTGAGTGTTTTAGACAGGAACAGAACAACACATGTCAAATACTGACCATGTGAATGATGAATGATATAGCTTACTTCCACAGTAATCCCAAAGTGGGTGTAATTATCCTATTTTAGAGAGGAGTAGAGTCTCTAAGTGTTAAGTGAGTTGCTCAGGGTCACACATGTACCTTGAAGAGCTGGGCCTACCACTCAGGGCTGCTCACCCCAGAGCCTGGGCTCTCCCCTGTCCATCTCACTATTTCCCAGGTTAGGGCCCCATGTTCTGAGCCTTTTTATGCCACATAAGATGTCTATTTTGTGGGCTGCAGAGGCCTATTTCATTGTCCCATATCCAGGAGCCCATTCTCTTAGGGGCTGTCCCCAGAAGTCACAGTCAGCCTGACACAAGCCTTTTTTGGGCCTGTGCTAAGGGCTTGGGAGCCCAAGGCCTACAGGCCCCAAGTGGTGACCTGGGGCAGCCCAGCCAGGGCTGACAGCAGCAGAACTGTAAATGGAGTAGTCAAAGCTAAGTCTGGCTTCTCCCCATTGTCTTCCCCTTTCTCTGGGTACCACTTCTGTCACCTCCTTCTCCCCTAGGGCTGTAGGTTACAACAGCCTCTGAACTAATCTGACCCCCAGGTTGCAGCCATCCCTGGGGTCTCAAATGAGGCCAGGCAAGTTTACACAGCAATTTCACACTCTATGGTCTCAACCTTGGCTGCAAGTTCAAATCCCCTGGGAAGCTTTTAACAATCCCCGTGCCCAGGCTATACACCTAGGACAACTGATTCTGAAACTCTGGGGTGAGACATCAACATCAATATTTCTAAAGTTCCCCAGGGGGCTCCAAAATGCAACCAAGTTTGAAAACTAGTACTCTGGTTAGTCTAGAGAAGGTCAGCGGCTCTGGCTGTGTACATTAGAATCAGTCAGGGAACTTTTCAGAACTACCCATGCCTGAGTCCTCTCTAAACCAGTTAAATCAGGCCCTCTGGCTGTGGGATTTAAAAAAATCTCCCCAGTGATTTTGTGGATATTCAGGGCTGTCATCATGACTTGGGTCCTCCTACAGCCTCTAAGCATGTGGTGGTCACCGATCTAGTCACCTGAGGGGCTGGAGTTGGTGGTTGGAGGAGAGGTACCCCTTGCTGTGGTCTCTGAAGGTCCCCTGCGGGGCTGGAGGGCTCTGGGGAAGGACTGGGAGGCTGGTGAGCAGGGACAGAGAGACTTCAGCTTTGTGGGATGGTGGCTGGAGCCCTGGACTTATAGGCAGGGACTTGGTCCTGTCCTGGCTCAGACCTTCACCAGCTATGTGACTCTGGGCAAGTCACCAGAGGCCTTTAGGGCTCGGTTTCCCCAACTGAAAGCGAGGGGGGTGGGTAGAGGTCACTCCAGAATACACACAGCACAGTCACTAGGGAATCCTTGAAAACGGATTCCTGGGCCCTGCCCCAGAGCTGTGAGGACTGGGCCTGGGAGTCTGTGTTTGAAAAGCTCCCTGGCGGTTCTGCCACACAGCCAGGCTTAGGTGCCGCTGAGGTCACCTCCAGCCTTGTCATTCCAGGAATTGGGAGTTGCTGAGCCCAGGTACCCAGGCTCAAGTGTCCCCTGATTTAAGTAAATTTCATATGAAAAACGACCTGAGCGCAGCCAAATGATAAAGAGAAGGAGGCGTTTTTTTGTAGACACCCTCCCATGTGGCAGGTAGGTCTTACTGACGTGTCTTTGCAGCTATTCTGCAAGGCCGTTATTATCCCTACTTTAAAATGGTGGTTTGTGGCTCAGGGAGGTTAAGTGACATGCCCAGGTCCCACAGCGAGGGCCCAGCGTCTGAGCCAGGGGCCGCCCAGCTCCACGACCCAGGCTCATTCCTCTCTTTCCAGTTTACCAGCCCACCTTCAGGGGCTTAGATTTTTTTCTTTCCACAATAATTCACCTCAAAGAGACATCGTTTTTTGTTCTTCACAAGAATTTAAAAGGATTCCTTTAAATGGCGAGCTTCTATGCCTGCCCCATTTGACAGGAGTCCTAGCTTACAAAAATCCAGTTTGTGCACAACCTACCAGGCATTCCTTCGTTCCAGAACACTTTCTGCCCTGCTGTGGGTAAATCTGTACCCTGCCCCTCCTGTCCCCAGGAGGCTCATCTGAAGGGAGACAGCGCCTCCTCCTGGGGGCCACAGAACCCTAAGGCCCACTCCTTGCAGACCCGAGATGGGCTATGGCCATGGGCAAGATGATGGGATGTTAATAGAAGACAGGCCCAGGCAGCTGCTTCTGTGTACTCTATTTAGAGCTGAAGGCTGGGACCCCGGCTCCCCAGGCCTCTCTCGCCTCCCCAGCCCCTGACCTTGCTGTGGGACCCTGGCAGCTCCCCTGCCCCTGGGCATCCCCGAGGACCGAGCAGCTGGCATCAAGGGTTAACCGCAACCCTCCACCTCCCTCCTCCCAGCTCTGGTCCGCTAGCCTGTTACCATGGGAACGTGGCTAAAAATAAAATGGGCTCTCAAAGCCCAGCCCCATGCATAGGAGTCAAAACAAACTAATTAAAGCAGCCAGGCTAAAATGTGAAGATAATTACACCCTCACTCAGGAGCCAGTCGTGGGGATGGAAAACCTCAGCAGGCCGTCCAGTGTCAGGGCCCCTGGGCCCATGCCTGACGTGCAGGGCTGGCTCCCACACTCCAGCCCGCAGCCCCAGGGTCCCATCACACAGCCTTGTTACCCCTCCCCAGAACCCACGTGCTTAGGCCCAAGATCCAGAGAGCACCGCACCCCACTCTCATGCCTCCACCCCTGGCAAGTCCACAGTATGGCTTCATCATCTGGGGTGGCCAAGAAGGTGGGGTGAACTGAAGTCTGAGACTGTTTTTTTCCACATCCTCCTCGAAATTCCAAGAAGTCCCTACAGAGCTCTGGGCTGCCTCTGTTCCTAAGACCTTTGCTAAAGATAGTTCCTTGGTTTCTCGGGCTGCCACTTCCCCACCCAGGGCCCTGGAGCCTGGAGGGTGTCCTTGCATCCCCTTCTGGTCCAAGAGCACGAGGAGGGCTCAGTCCTTGGGCCGTGTGGGTGCAGGATCACGCCCATCCCACCCGGGCCCTTTGTCTTGCAGGACCATCAAGGTGGAGGTGTACGACTGGGATCGAGACGGCAGGTAAGCGGGCAGGAGGGCAGGAGGTGAGAAGGTGGGTGGGGCAGGGGGTTGAGCCCTGCCCTCACACGGAGAGAGCTGTGCCCGGGCCGCCACCCATGGCAGCTCTGGGGGTGAGGGAGCCTGGGTTCTCCTGTGGGAGGGGTCTGCTGCCATGGTGGCTCATCCCCACCCAGCTCCACTGAGGTGCCAGAGGACCTCTGTCCTGCAGGATATGGTGTGAGAGGCATAAGAGGCCTCCTTTTCCCCAAAGAGCTGCCCAGTGGCCAGCCAGTGCCTGCGATCTCACCATGTTTGGTAGAATTTAGGATTTTCCGAAGTATGCATGTTCTAGGGCTCACATACTAGTGACCCCCTGAGCATGCACGGACATGTTCTCTGTGTGAGGCCGGGGGCTAAGCATTGCGGGGCAACTGAGGTGCAAAAGATAAGCTCAGCCCTCAGAGACTCCCCAAAATCTAGTGGGGAGGCTGATGGTATACATACAGCCCTCAGCTCATCGGAGGAGCTGTTTGCAGAGAGCCAGGACTGGGGGAACGGGCTGTGGGAAGGGTGAGCTTTGATGTGTATGAGTGGACTCAGGCACCATGAGACAGTGCCTGAATGGGGCTGTGTCTGGCTGGTGGGGCGTGGCTCCCATCCAGGGTCTTTGGGAGGCCAGTGCTGTCCCCTTCTGCAGACCTCAGTGTCCCCAGAGAGCCAGTGCTGCTGGGAATTCACAGACAAGGACAAGAGCAGGCCTCTTGAAGCCCTAGTCCAGAAACCTCACTGGCTCCTCCTTGGCTTTTGAGCCAGATCCAAAGTATGTCATCCTGACTTTTATGACCTCTCCATTCTGTGGCACTACCAAGGAGTGATTTAGGGGGACTTCAAGGTCCCCTAATCTCCATTGGTACCTCCCAAGTCTGTGATGGTGGGTGGGGGGGAATATTGTCTCATCTTATGGAAAGTACTATGCACATGCAGCTCTAAGTGAGGCCCAAAGCCCCTTCCAAGGAACTCACCCTCCCCTGAGAAGCCCCAGTGCCAGCACCACCTCCATTGACTCCCTCTCTCCTCTCCTCACCTCTTCAACTACCTCATAGCCGGTCAGCTCCATGTTTTCACCGTGATTTGCCTCATCTTACTCTCTAGCATTCTCATACTTCCTCTTCCATGGCAGCTGGGGACAGCTACCAGGTGCCACTGGGTCCCACCATCATGTTACTCATAGTCAGAAGGCTGAGAGCTGTAAAATGCATCAAAATACATGTGGGCTCATGGTGGGGCATCACCCTCTAGCTGCACGCCCCAGGCAGCATATGAGCCACTGTCCTCTAGCAGGGACAGAGAGGGTTAAAGGGAGCCAACCACGGGGTCAATAGGAGTTCTACTTTGTGCAAGTTTTTGCTGCACTTAACATAAACACACTCTGGAAGGTGTGGGCACTGCAGAAAACACCCCCAGCTGCCTGGCTGGACATAGTGCTAATTGTCTTGTTAACAAATGTTTATTGGAGAAGAGTTTAATGAACACCTTTAAGCCCATCACTTGAATTTAACAATTGTTAAAGTTTACCGTATTTGCTTTATCTATGTTTTATGCTAATGTAGTTTAAAGTAAATTATAGGCTGAGTGCAGTGGCTCACACCTATAATCCCAGCACTTTGGGAGGCCAAGGTGGGAGGATCATTTAAGGCCTGGAGTTCAAGACCAGCCTGGGCAACATAGTGAGACCCCATCTCTACAAAGAAATTTTTAAAAAATTAGCTGGGTGTAGTGGTGCGCACTTGAAGTCACAGCTGCTTGAGAGGCTGAGGCAGGAGGATTGCTTGAGCCTAGGAGTTCAAGGTTATAGTGAACTATGATCGCACCACCGCACTCTAGCCTGCGTAACAAAGCGAGACCCTATCTCTAAAAAAATAAATAAGTAAAAAAGTAAATTATAGACATCATGGCATTTTGCCTGTAAATATTTCACTGGGAATGTCTAAAAAATAACAACATTTTCCCACATAACTACAAATGTCATTATCACACCTGAGACATTGAACAATAGTTCTTAAATACCACCCAATATTCATTTCATATTCAGATTTCCCCAATGGTCCCCCAATACCTTTTATTACTGGTTTGTTCAAACAAGAATCCAAGTAGAAGTGGATCCCGTTTCTCCCAGGCCCTGCTTTTTGCTAGGTGGCTGTGGGGTTATTGTTCCATGGGTGACACAGGGCTCTCTTCCCAGGGACCCAGCTTCTTTGGTGGTGCATACGGAATTGGGAGCCAGGGGAAGGGATGTGTGGGAGGCGGGGGCTGGGTCTCAGCAGCAGTCTTCCCTTGCAGCCACGACTTCATCGGAGAGTTCACTACCAGCTACCGGGAGCTGGCCCGTGGGCAGAGCCAATTTAACATCTATGAGGTGAGGCGGTTCTGGGGTTTGCGCTGATGATAAATGGCTCCCAGTCACTGAGGACTACAGTGAGCCATGTGCTGGGCCGGGGGCTTTGCGTGTTTTCCTGTGAGGTGGGTGTTATTGTCCCATTCTATAGTTAAGGAGACCGAGACTCAGAGAAGTGTGAGAACTTGCCCAAAGTTACATGGTTCAGTAAGTGGCAGAATCAAGATGCAGACAACCCAGGCTTGTCTGATTCCAAATCCCTGAGTTATAGCACCCCCTAAAGAGCACTTTTGATATGGGGAGGGTGACAGGAGTGGAGGTGGGGCAGAGGGTGGGGGACAGTATGAGAAGGTTGTGGGCTTGAGACCTGAGGTCCTGAGTTCAAGGGGGCCCCCAGCTTTCAGTCAGAACAGTTTCAGGGTCTGCCAAGTACCTTACCTGTTCCAGAAAGAAAGAGTCAGGATCTGGCCCTGGAGCTGGAAAGCCTTGGACAAGGCTCCTGATCTCTCCAGAGATAATAGCATTTGCCCTCAAAGGACAATTTCTGCCACTGAGCCTTTGCTTGTGTGTGCTCTCCCCCTGCAGTGCCCTCCCCACCCTCCCAGTCTAGCTCAGGTCCTTCCCAGCCACTCTGGTCTCTGTGCTTTCTCCCTCATCTGAACTTCCATGGACATTGTGGTTCATGCCAAACCTACTTAATGGCAGATACTTCTCACCCTAATAACTGCTTGGGTTCTTATCCTGACGCTACCACTTACTAGCTGTGTGACCTTGGCTAAGTCCCTGAACCACTCTGTGCCATGCAAACTGAGAATTAAATAAGTTAATGGAGCAGTGCCTGGCCCAGAGGTCACACTGTCTTCTATTGTCATCTGCTGAGCATCAGTGTGCCAGGAGATTCCCATTTCATACCCATCCTACCATATTGGTGCTATCCTCATGCTAGCAGCCACTCGGCTAGTCAAGTTAGGTGAAGAGTTGGCTTTGAGTCCTGTCACTGAATCCGGATCCCTTGATACTTCCACTCCCTTGCCCTGTTTCTCTGCTCCAAGTGAGCAGTTCTTGTGTTCCAACTAGACATCCCAAGGACAGGCAAGGTGACAGCCCTTTCTGTTACCTCTGCTCACCGGCCAGGGCACTGCTGGGCACACAGTAGGTGCTTGTTATACATTCACATGCTGAATTAAGTTGAATATGGATGTTGTGAAGATGGAGTGTAGATGGATTTCTTTGCAAGGGCTCTGATACAGTCAATTGCTTTGTTTTCTGCATCTATAAAGAGAGGGGCTGCCTTTTTCCCCCCAACCTAGGCGGAGAGATGCATACTCCACCTTTCTCTGGTCTCCTTTGAGGAGATTTTTAGGGAGGTGAAGGGAAGAGGTCAAATCTCTCAGGGTTTGGCTTCTAAAGGTGCTTGACAGGCCCAGAACAAGGCGTGATCTCTTGGGCTAAAAGCAGAAAACGTTGGATTGACTTATTTTCCCGATTGTTGATTTCTGCTTCTTTGCAATCAACAAGAGAAGCTGCCATACAGGGAGGCAGAAGCACCATCTTCACACATTGAAAGGCCATCAGGTGGAAAAGGAGTTCAACTCTGCCAGCCCCAGCAGGAGGCTGCTTTGGGCTCAGGAAGGCCTTGCCTGAAGAGGGAACAGGCTTCAGCTAATAAAGACCCATGTCTCAGGCCCCGGCATTGCCCTGGGTGTCAGACTCCTATGTCCAGTTGTCTACTGCTCCCTCCTTGGACTCAGCCTTCCAAAACTGAATGCATTGGCTAAACCTCCCGCAGAACTCCCCTCCTCCTGGCTAGCTGGCTCCATCTCCTGTGTTCCCATCCCAGGGGCCCAGGATACCTTGGGAGTCATCCTTAACATCCTCCACCCCTCGCTCCACATCTGGTCCACAACTAAACGCTGCCCTTCTACCACCTAAATTTTCCAACATTTGTCTCTTCATCTCGGTCTACCATCACCATCTTCATCATCTGCCCTGCATGGGGCTTTTGCAACGGCCTCTTCATGGCCTTCCCGCCTCCTTGCATCCTCCACATGGTAACCAGGGTGCTCCACCAAAATTGTAATCTGACCACATTGCTCCCCTGCATAAAATTTGTTTAGGGCATCCCACCTACTACCTCAGCCTGGTTCACACAAGAGAGGTGGGAGGAGATTCCAAAAGAAGCTCCCACCCCAGCTGAGATCCACTGACCTACAGGGAAAAGTCCAAGCTCCTTCCTATGGGATACTGTGCCCCCAGCCAGCCACCTGCACTCTGTGTGTGTGTATGTAAGTAGAGACACACATCACATCACACACTTTTGGAGGCCCCTGGGAGCTGGCCCCTGCCCTTCCCTCTGCCTGTCTCCCATTTTCAGCTCCATCCTGCCATCTGAGGCTTTCTGAACCTCCACCCTGTCTCAGCCTCTACCCTGGCCTCCCTTCTGTCATCTTCTCCTGGTTAGCATCTGCTGGTCCTTGGGGACTCCCTGTGAATGGTTCTCCTCCAGGAAGCTGTCTCCACCTGCATGCCCACTCCCCCCACAGTCTGGAGTAGAGAGCTCTCCTTGGTGCTTTTGGGGTCCCCTGTGGCTATTACCTGTTTGTGATACTAACCACCCCTTCAAAGACCAAGGGTGGGGTCTCACTCACTGCTGTATCCCCAGAGGCAGCACAGCTCCAAGCCCCTGAGAGCCCCTCAGCGCCCCGGTGCACAGGAGGTCAGACCCCAGGCCTGTCCTGGGGGCCCTGGGGGCATCAGGAGTGAGAAAGGTCATCAGAGTTTGAGGCCTAGTGGACTGTGGAGGTTCCTGGGCTGGCCCCTAGGTGGTGCTTGTCCTCTGTGTGGAACTTCACCAGCAGCCACTTACAGCGGGAGAGGCTGGTCCCTGGGGGAGGGGCTGGTCCCTGGGGGTGGAAGGAAGCTGGTCCCTGGGGGGAGACGCTGGTCCCTGGGGGAGAGGCTGGTCCCTGGGGGAGGGGTGTGCTGAGGAGCACATGAAACCTCGGGGCAAACAGGGCACTTCTGTAGTGCCCACTTTACTCGAAGATCTGAGAACAGAGCATTGCTTTAACATTAAAACAGTCATATTAGAAAGTGGAAATGTGGAATACAGGCTAATTTAAAGATAACACTTCAAAGAAATGTGCTTGTGGCCACATCTTTGAGCTACACCCGGAGCCTCAGGAGTCCAGGTTCATTCTCCTCAGCTGGGAGGGCTACTTTGGAGTAAAAGTTTGAGATGTGTGTGTTTCATTCTAACAGTTCAACACCCTCATGGGACAGATTGGGAAACTGAGACATAGTGCAGCATTGGGCTGCAATCTTGCCCCCATCTCAACAGCTTGCTTAATAAGCTGTTTTCCCATGAGTGTGTCTGTGAGCCCCTCTTCGGAGTCCTCCAGTACTAAAGAGGGCCCTCTGAGGTGGTTCTGGGTTTCTCGCCCCCATCCAGGCCCTCAGTTTCCACTTGCGCAGCTTGTAGCCCTCCCACCTGTGCCCCCAATCCAGGTCCTCCTTCCTTCCATGTCTGCCTGATCACCCCGATCCCTCCCTCTCTCGTACCTCTACAGCCACCCCCAGGGCCCAAGATGTGTGGTCACTTCTTGATCATGCTGTTCTTGCCGTAGTTCAGCACCTGTCCCACACCTGCCAGGTCCTCATACCTCTCACCTGGACTAGTGGAGGCAGTAATAGTAGTAGCAATAATAAAAAAAAATAGTAACTGACGCTTATATAGTACTTAGTGCATTCCATAGCACTTTACTTATATTGACCTATTTAATCCCCATACCTTTCTTTGAGGCACGTACTTTTTATTCCTATTTTACAGATGAGGAAACCAAGGCACACTGAGGTTAAGTGACTTGCCTAAGGTTACACAGCTATTAGGTGGCAGAACCAGGACAACATTCCCTGGATGTCCCTTCCCCTCCCCTGATACTCACCTCCACCTGGTCCCAGCATCCTAGAGCCTGCAGTAATTTTGTCCTAAGGTTGGAGGTCATCAGAGTTCCCTGCAGGCTGCTGGGTGACATTCAGACATTTCACTTGGCATTCTAGGCTCTCTTACAGCCAGCCCGCCTTACTCTTCCACCCTGTGGTTCTACAATCCAGCTGGCCCCCGGTTCTGTGCTTCTCCCCCATGGCATCTCCTCTGATGTCCATCTCTTCATGCCCAAAGCGTTCCTGTCCCTCCAAGTCTGCCTGCAGGACTGCCTGCCCTGGAGAGCCTTTGCTGATGCTCCCGCCTGGAATGGTCTTTCCTTCCTCCAACTCCCCTGACACTTCTCTGATTCCCCCTTTTTGGTGGCCCTTGTCACTTATCATCCTGAGGATGTATCTTCTTTCTCTAACAGGAGTGATGATTCTAGTGGAAAAGAAATGGTACCCCCCCATAAATACCTGTTGAAGGAAGCATGTGTTTGTATTTGTTATCAAGGTGGCAATGTATACGCCAGTGGCCTGAGGGCAGGAAACCTGGTTTCTAATCCTGTCACTACCCAGATGGCTGTGTGAAGTTAGGCAAACCACTTGGTGTCTCCGTGCCTTAGTTTCCTATTTCCAGAAGTAGATATTAATTCTCATTCAGACAGAAGAGACCTCGGCTAAAGATACAGGCTAAAGATTCAGCTGATAGCACTTGCAGGAGGAGCAGAAGATGTGGGGGAGGGGAAATGAATTCACCAGAAACCAACAAGCGGCAGAGGGGCTGCGAGAATTGCCCTGCTTTGATGGGACATCAGGGAAAGGTTGTGCTTAGACTTCCCACATTAGAAACAAAACCAAAAAAACAGCTAGTGAGGTTCAAATGACAGTACAAATACAGTAAGTTGAAAGTCTTGTCAGGGCTCTCAGGGCAAGGTGGCCCTCGTCACCTAGCCCAGGGTTTCTCAGCCTTGGCACTACTGACATTTGGGCCTGGAGTGTTCTTTGTTGTGAGAGACTGTCCTGTGCGTTATAGGATGTTTAGCAGCATCCCTAGCTTCTACCCATGCCCTCAGCTGTGACAACCAAAACTTACCAGACATTACTACATATCCCCTGGGGGGCGAAATGGCCCCTGGTTGAGCCCACTGAGTTAGCCCACCCACACGTACTAAGTGATTTATTATCTGGCAACAGGTCTGGCTTGGAAGTTAAAGCTTACACGTGAAGAACACTTGAGGAGGTGCTCACTGCCAAGTAAAGGCGGTGGTGATGGAAAGGGAGCCTCAAAGCCCCAGGCAGCCCTTGGGCCAGTCCGAAGGAGGAGCAGGGAAAATTGGAATTGGCTTCTTTGCCTGTACAGGGTGGCGGGCATGTTTCAGGGAGCAGTGGGAAAGGAGGTTAAATAAATATTCCTGGTGGATTGTGGGACACTGGGTCTGATCCAGGAGCCCAGTTGTGTAACTAAATTCCAGTCTCCCATAAAACCTCCCTAAACTCTACTCCCCTGGCCCCTGTGATCTTTATACCCCACACTCTCCTGGGGCTGAGACCACACCCAGGGTCGGTGGAAGCCTAGGGACCCAGCCCTGACTGCTTGGAAACACTCCTTCTTACCCAGTAACTGGTTTTTCCTGCAGGTGGTAAACCCGAAAAAGAAAATGAAGAAAAAGAAATACGTGAATTCTGGCACAGTGAGTAGCCACCCCCTCTCTGCAGCCAGGTGTGGACATTCTGAGCCCCAAGCCAGGTCTGGCACTAGGGAGTCACATGCCTCTGTGTGTGTGCACGTGCAGAGTGTGGGACTCAGACCCGGGAGAGAGTGGGCGTGGGGAGGGGTGGGGCAGGTGCAGCAACAGCCCAGGGAGTCAGCGGTGCAGACCGCACAACAGGCGCTGTGTACGGAGTGAGGAATTGCAGAAACGCCCACGGGACTTCCTGCGGGAAGGAAGAGGAAACTAAGTCGTGTTTACTGGGCCCCTACTCTAGGAAATTCCCCACTTAGGTGTTTTTTATGAGTTGTTTCCCTGAGAGGCAGATATTATCATCCCCTTGTCATGAAAGAGGAAACCAAGGCTGCAGGCAGGGAAATGACTCAACCAAGGTCACACACTACATCTGAGTCTACAGCTGAAGGTGCTGTGGGCACTGCCTTTGCCTAAGCATGACCATCCTGGGGCGACATAATGGCCCAGCAGCTTCTGGGGGCTGGTCTTCAGGATATTTACTGAGTACTGCCATGTGCCAGGCACTGTTCTAGGCACAGGGGATACAGCTGGGAGTAAGACAGACCCAAATTCCTGGTGCTTATAAGGTAGTGTGTGGAGACAGAGAACAAATATATATGTATGTATATATGTGTACACACGCACAAACCTGTGTGTGTCAGGTGGTTATGAATGCCATGGAAAAGGGTATAACAAGGTAAAGGGATAGGGAATGGCACAAGTATTGAGGTTGTTGGGGAAAGGGAATTCTAGCTGTAGGGAACAGCACATGCAAAGGCCCTGAGGTGGAGCCCACCATACATTTATAGAACAAGTCACTGTCTTTGCAGTACAAACATATCCAAGTTCATCCTCTTTGTGTTCCCTCCTCACTCCACGGCCCCATCAGCTAATGCAGCCAAGCTTAGTCATTCAAGTGAGGCACACTGCAACTCTAGACCCAGAGCAGGTCTTAGGGAGCTCTGGGGTTCCTTTGAGGAACCTCATTTTCTCCATCTGTAAAATGGGGCTAATAAGTCATCCCTACCCTGCTTACTGCATAAGGTGGCTGTGACAGACACATGGGAGATGCAGGCTCATAAACTGAAAAGTACTGTGTGCATTCAAAGTGGACTGACCACTGCTTCTCTGATTGTAACTGCTTCACAAACTGGGGCTTGGGGTGATATTTCCTTTGTCCAAAGCTGTGGTGTTTCTTAGTGGGGGTGCTCTCAGCATTTGGGCAGGATAATTCTTCAACTCGCAGGACTTCCCCATATATTGTGGGATGTTTGGCACCCCTGGCCTCTGGCCATAGTTACCATGAGGGCCCTAGTCATTATGAGAACTCCCCAAACTCTCTCACCCATTCCCAGATGCTCCTAGGGTACCTTCTCCAGCTGGGAACTCTTGGATGTACAGCTAAAAATAAAAAGGTTCTCAAATCCACTGATCTCACCCAGCCTTCTTACTTTAGAGGTGAAGAAACTATGGCCCAGAGGGAGAATGTGATTTGCCCCAGATCACGCAGTGAGGTAGGGACAGAGCAGGCCTAGGCCCAGGTCTCCTGACTTTCCTGTACTCCAACATTTCCCAATCTGCACCATGAAAAATCACCCAGGATCCAAGATGCTTGTTAAAAAACAGATGCCTGAGCCATTTCTATGGGGTTCCATTTAAGGAGGCACAGGTTGGGGCCCAGGAATCTGTGTTCAGTGCTTCTCATACCTCACTCACTACGTGTAGAATCCCCTGGGGATCTTGTTAAAATGCCAAGAATCTGCATTTCTGCATTTCTAACCAGCATCGGGATGATGCTCCTGGTCTAAGAACCATACTTTGAGTGGGTGAAAGTCTGCTTTCACCTGAAAGTCCCTGGGTAAATCCATATGGCCAGGCAAGTTGGGAATTGCTTCCTCATAGGGAGTGTGGGGGGCGGGGGGAGGTGGCAGTCAGCCCTGGCTGCAGGTTAGACTCATGTGAAGTGCTAAAAAAAAAAGATTTCTGAAACTCTGATGTAGCCCCAGAAGCATAACTGGTCTGGGCTGCAAGATGTTTTAAAAGCTCCCCAGGGAGTCTAATGTCAGGGTTGAATCCACTGCTGTAGTCCATTCCTAGTAAGTCTGAGGTGCCATGCTTGGAAGGAGGCTTTGTGGGTCATGTAGGTGCCTGACACCATAACCACAGTGGGTGGGGGTCTCACCCAGCTCAGCACTCACACATCCTCCCATTGTTCAGGCCCATCAGCTTTACCATGCCCAGGTTCTGCTGGGCCCACCCAGTGAGCCCATAGAAATGGCTGAATCTGCTCTAGTAGGGGGCTGCCAAACTACTAGAGGGGAGTTAGTTCTCTTACATAGGTGAACAGTCCTCTGCCCCAATCTTGACTCATTTAATTGATTTAGGATTCCAGGCTTTTACTTGTCTCCATGATCCTAAAGTGTTATTGTAATGAGCTAGCAGGTAGCTGCCTATCTTGGCAAAGCCATTGCCAATGTTGTAGATGGAGAGGCCTCTGCTTGGGGGAGGGGGTCTGGGGTGATCAGTTACCTCCAGGGAAAGGACACAATGCTCATGAGGGTCTTGGGTCTGAGAGGGTGGAGGTCGAGAGACACCAGAGGGTTGAGGTGGGACCAGTAAGGTTTAAGATAAGCGTAGACCAAAGAGTCACGTTTCAGGATAATTAGTAGTGGCACGTGAAAGCGTGGAGCTTGTCAGCATTAGCAGGTTGTTAGGCCTGTGTCAGGAAGGCCCCCTTGCCCTCCATACTCCACCCGAGGGCCCTGGGGCTGGATAGTCAGGGCCCACTTAGAGGAAACTTGTGCCCAGGGCTTGGGCCCCTATGCTTCAGTGGCAGAGATGGGACCCTTCTTTGAGGTCAAGAGTGCAGGCTCTGGAATCAAACAGATCCCCACTCTGTCCTGGCAGTGTCCTTGGGCTTGTTGTGTCACCTCAGTATCCTTGGCTATACAATGGGGTAGTAACAGTACTTCACAGGGTGGTTATGGGCACTGCGTGCAATGATGCGTGCAAAACTGGCACACGTTGTGTTCTATAAATGTCAGCTCTCACATCATAAACCATCTTCCCCTGACCCCGTGTTCCCCGCTGACCAAGCTCCCTTTTGTTTTCAAGGTCACCCTGCTTTCCTTTGCTGTGGAGTCAGAGTGTACCTTCCTTGACTACATCAAAGGAGGGTGAGAAGAGACGCAGCTGGTTTCATCGGCCTCAGGGAGAGGGAAGGGGCCCCACAGCCCCTTTCTTCTTTGAAGCCCTGGCCGAAGCCTGTGATGCTGGCCTCGGAGCAAACCGCTGGATTCTGGGCTGAGACAACTTGCCCAGAGCCCTGCACACCCCTGGCTCCCGAGCGGCTGCAGAGGGAACTCCTGAGCTAAGGATGCTGGCCTGGGTCATGTCAGGTCCCCAGGCAGAAACAGGACCTGGAGGTGGTGGGAACTCCATGGCAAAGAGAGCCAAGGGCTCGGGGATGTGGAAAGAGCCCTGAACTAGGAGTGAGAAGGCCCAGGCTCTAGGCCCCTCTTTCCCTTGAATTTGGTGGATTACTTTGGGCTGGTCATTTTCCCTCCCTGGGTATCAGTTTCCTCCTCTGTACACAAAGAGATTGGAGTAGGTGAGTTTTAAGGTTCCTCCCAGCTCTGAGCTGCTGATACCTCTGATCTGTAAGGGGGTGGGGGGCAGTGATTAACCTGCTTGCTGTCATCAGGGATCTATACAGGGCAGTGGGATTGGGGGATGAGCCAACACGAGTTTAAGGAGCAGGAAGAACCAGAGGGGACAGTGTCCAGGCCCAGGCAGGTGGGAAAGCCAAAAGACGCTAGTCAACAGCTCATGGAAAGAGCCTGACTCAAGATGCGGGCCTGCCCAGCTTGCTCCCTGCCAGGACAGGTGCCAGGTCAGGATGTGGGCAGCCAAGAGCCCACAGGTGCAGGCAGGTGAGTGGCTGCACCTGTCTGGAAAGGAGACAAGCAGGGGCAGTTGCCAAAGGCTCATCCCAGCCAAGGAGGCACTTGGCTCCCTGGTTCTCCAAGGCCGAGGGAGAAGGCAGGCCTGGGGAAGCCATGCTCTTTCCCATGACTCTGCTCCTGCTGCCTTCAACTTGCACAGTCTCAAGATTGCAAGCTCCCCTTCTACCCACTGAGCTCATGCCCTCCCTCTAGTCACCCAGGGGCTCCTCTGCCCCTTCCTGTCCCTCCTTTGAGCCCACTTCAGACCCTGCCCTTGCTCCCTTCTCTGTCCCATGAAGCAGCCACCTCCTACATTCCATAGCGCCTGGGAATTTTCAAACAGCCCTCATCCTGTTTATCCTTCTCATTTGCATAGGGCCCCCAACTTACAGAACACAGTGGGCAGGGCCGGGACAGTTATCTCCATTGTACATAACTTGCCCGAAGCCACATGCCTAGATGGTGGCAAGGTTCCTTGTATCATAACATGCTACCTTTCACTCCATAGTAATTAATAATCCTGACCCTACCTGCCTTGCAACTCTCCCAGAGCCCTGCACGCCCCTGGGATGAGGTGGGGGGAGATGAAGACTAAGACTGATGAAGTAAAGGCTGGATGCTGTGAGCTTTCATTGAGAAGGAGCCCTGCCAGGTGTGGTGGCTCATGCCTGTAATCCCAGCACTTTAGGAGGCCAAGGTAGGAGGATCACTTGAGGCCAGGAGTTCAAGACCAGCCTGGGCAACATAGTGAGGCTCCCCCTGCCCCTGTCTCTACAAAAAATTTTAAAAATTAGCCTGTCATGGTGGCAAACACCTGTAGTCCCAGCTACTCAGGAGGCTGAGGCAGAAGGATCACTTAAGCCCAGGAATTCGAGGATGTAGTGAGCTATGATGACACCACTGCACTCCAGCCTGGGTGACAGAGCAAGACTCTGTCTCAAAAAAATAAATAAATAAAAGGAGCCCTCAGAGGCTTGGCTACTGGCAAAGCTGGTGCCACTCTTGCTGGGCAGGTTAGAGCCCCAGAGCCAGCCCTCTCTTTAAACTCTGTGGAGAAGCTGAGTCAGCTGGCTCCAGGGAGTGAGAGCCCAGCATGCATGTCCAGGCAGGAAGCTGATGGAGGCTTTTGTCTAAAGATCCTGGCCTCCCTCTCCTGCCCACATGGACCCAGGAGGAAGGGTATAAACACCTCTGCCCCCCCCCACCCTCGGCAGAGGAGGAACTGGTTGTTCAGCAGCCAGCATTCTTCCCTCAGGCAGTAGAGACCAGGCTGCAGGGAGTAATTTTCCCACAGATATACCTGCTTTCCAGTTGCTTTCTTCCCTGAGTTTTTTCGGAACCCAGAGCAGGGGAGGACTAGTTAAGGAGTAAGGCCTGCCTTTCCTCTCACCCTGTGTTTGGAAGAGCCCCTCAGCTGTAGTCCTGCAGGCCAGAACCACTCCCCCAAGGTTGGCCCTGGGAGGAGGGCTCTTACCCTCCAAATGTCTTCCTTCCTCTAACGAAGACATATTCTCCATATTCCACACTGAGAGATGACAAGAAATAGCAGATGAATATAGTAGGCCAACTGCTATAACACCTAATTCCCTAACCTCAGGGCTTAATACAAATAAAGGTTTATTTTTCATCTGTGGGATGTCAGGGTTGGGTGGGGAGATGATCCATACAGTCATTCAGGGACCCAGGCTCTTGTTATCTTGTGGCTCCTTTCCCCCTAGAGGCTGGAGTCCGCTGGATGCTCTGCCCCCAGCCGGCAGAAGATGGGAAAGAGTATGGGGAGGACTGTCTGTGGCCAGCAGACTCTGGTTTGGGTCTCCTGCTAACCATGTCCTTGACCTTTCCTGGAGGGTGTGGGGCCCATGAGCAACAGCTCAGCTGGGATCAGGTGGAGAGAGAGCTGTGGTTTCTGATAAGGCCCTTCTGCTAAGTGCAGGGGAAGTGAGGCCTGCCTCATCTTACGTCATCCATAGCCCCAACTGAGAGCCACTAGAACAGAGTTTCCCCAAGTGTGATCCCAGCACCCTCCTCAGAATCCCTAGATGAGGACAGGGCATGTTGTCAAAAAGGAAGATTCTGGGGCTCCACTCCAGACCAACCGAATTGGCATCTCTGGGCTGGAGCCCTGGAATCTTCTTTTTAAATAAGCTCTCCTGGTGATTCTACACTGACTGCAGTGTCAAAACCACAAGGCTAGATTTTATCAGGGACTCATGTGTGTCAGCTTTGTTCTGTCTGCATCTGGCACAGAACCTAGGACAGCAAAGCCCTCAGAGAATTTCGACCCTAAATTTGAATCCCCAAAACCTAATTTTTTATTATGGAAAATTTATTTCAAACATGCAAAAGTGGAGAAAAGGTATAATCAACCCCCAAATACCCTTCATCCAGCTTCAACAATTACCACTCATAGCCAGTCTTGTTCCATGCACTCTCCCCTTCATCCAGTTTTTTAAAATATTTATTTTCTTTTTCTTTTTTTTTTTTTTTTTTGGAAACAGAGTCTCGCTGTAGTGCCCAGGCTGGCCTTGAACTCCTGGGCTCAGGCAATCCTCCCACCTCAGCCTCCCAACATCCAGTTATTTTGAAGCAAATCCCAGCCATCCCCAAATACTTCAGGATGTATCTCGAAAATATAAGAACTCTTTCTTTGTAAAACATAACCACAATACCATAGCCACACCTAAAAAATGAACAGTTTGTTAATACCAAATATCTAGTTAGTGTTCAAATTTCCCCGATTGTCTTATAAAGTTTTTAATTGGTTTTTTTGAATCAGAAATCAGGGCAAGATCCATATTGTAATTGGTGGATTTGTCTCTTAAATTTCTTTTCATCTATGGGCTCCTCCAAGCACCTGAATGGCTTGCCAAAGCAGAGTCCTGCGCCCCACCAGGACATTCTGACTCAGTAGGTCCACACAGACCTGCCCAGCAAATAGGTGATTCTGGTAGTGATCCTATGGCGTTTCCCACAGACTGGATTTTGCTGGCTGCACCTCCTGTGGTGTCATTTAACATGTTCTTCTGATCCCTGTATTTCCTATAAATGACTGGAAGATAGCTCTGGAGGCTCAATCAGATTCAGAGTCAATTTTTTGACTAGACAACTTCATGGGTGGTGGTTTGTTCTTTCCTCGGGAGATGCATAATGTTGGTTTGACTCTCTGTTTTGTCAATAAGTTTTAACCCTGAATCTGACTCCAATTTGACCCAGAAATCCAATGAGACCCAAACTCACCCGGCACACTCAGGTGGGCCCAGGAGACAGGGTTTGGGAAGGAAATATGCATTCATAGCCACGTGCCCGCATGGAACAAATTCATCTTCAAAGGGCTTTCCCACTGCCTCATGCTTTTGATGCTCGCAACAATCCTTTGGAGGACAGCATAGCTGGCATTACTCTCCCAGTTTTCCAGAACTGGAAGGTGATGAACCTGGCAAGCAGTGGGGCCTGGGTGGCAGCCAAGTTTCTCCCTCCCTGCCCAACGCTGTGCAGCCTCCCCACAGCCCTGCCTCTCTCCAGATGACTTTCCTGCTGTTCTCCCCCTTCCAGGACCCAGATCAACTTCACCGTGGCCATTGACTTCACTGCCTCCAATGGTGAGTGGGGGGAAGGGAGGGGGGCTTTCAAGGGCTGTGTGGTTGGCTCTGGCTGGGAGCCACACATCCCTCACTGAAGAGGCGGTACCTAGGCCTGGAGGACCAAAGATACAACCAAGATGGCAAAGGTATCCCCAGGTCAGACCACCGACAGTAACAAATCTGGGCTCTGGGGCTGTATATCCTGAACCACAGCCTTGCCCTTGAGGGGCAACAAGTCTCTCTGGGGGAATGGGACAGTGTGTGCTCTGGGCCTGTGGCAAGCCCTGGATAAGACATGTTTCCTACCAAGGTCAAATCCTACCTCCTCCATGCAGTCCAGCCCGTAGGCTAGAGGGGAGAACTAGAGCCAAGACTGAGCTCTCTGGTCCTCAGGGAGGCAGGACCCAGCACAGAGACCCCCACCCTCACCTTGCTGGGGCTGCCCTGGCTTACTTCCCTCCCCCAGGTCAGGCCATGCCAAGTCTCCAGGAGTCATCATGATGCCAAACTTTACACTATTAGGAGCATCACCACCTTCCTTGGGTTCTGGACCCCCATTAGGGGTGCTAAGTGCTCATTTTTGCACTAATCAGAAATGCCCAGGTCGCACCCTCCTCAGGTGCATCAGAAACCCCTCTTATGGCTACAGGGCCTAGCATCATATTGTGTTGGGCTGTCAGAGCTGGGAGGGACCTTAGTAATAATAACAATAATGATAATTATAATAATAACACCTGTTTAATCCTCATGTCAATCCTATGAGGTGGGAACTATCATTACTCCCACTTTACAGATGAGGAGACTGAGGCCGAGAGGTTAAAGAACTTATTCAAGATCACACAGCCAGTAGAACATAGAGACAGGTTTGGAACCTTGGCAGTTTGGCAAACTGCCTCTCATTAGTGAAGAAATAAGTAAATATGGACTATATTAGTGGTGACAAGGGTTCTGGGGAAAAATCAAGGCTGGAAGAGGGATAGGGAGGATTGGGGGAGGCTGTAACTTTTAATAGGCTGCTCAAGGAAGACCACAGTCGGCAGATGACCCTTGAGCAGAGACCTCATCTGGGGAAAAGTGTCCAAGGCAGAGGGAACAGCCATTGCCAAGGTCCTGAGGCAGGAACAGCGTGAGTCTGGGACCGAGGGAGTGACAGGGAGGATGATAGGAGATGAGAGGTAACTGGGGCCAGATCATGCAGGACCTTAGGGGCTCCTGTAAGGACTTTGGGTTTTATTCTGGGTGAGATGGGAGCACTGAGCGATTTGAGCAGAGGAGAGGCCTGGTCTGCCTCACTGGGGTTCGACAGACTCACTTGCTGGCATGCTGAGTATGGGCTGCGGGTGGAAGGGTGGAAGGAAGCAGGGGGATCAGTTAGGAGGCTGCTGCAATCCTACAAGCAAGAGGGTGGTGGCACTGAGGAGGAGAGAAGGAGGTGGGATTCTGGATCTGTTCTGGAGGTTCAGCAACCAGGATTGCTAAAGGGTAGAATGTGGGGTAAGAAAGAGAGGAGTCCAGGATAAATAAAAGTTAGAGGTGCCCTTGGACACCCCCCTCTGCATTCTGAACCCGGGGTGCTCGGAGGGTCCAGGCCGGCAAATGTTCCCATGTCCTGTGTCACAGGAAACCCCTCGCAGTCCACGTCCCTGCACTACATGAGCCCCTACCAGCTGAACGCCTACGCGCTGGCACTGACTGCCGTCGGGGAGATCATCCAGCACTATGACAGCGACAAGATGTTCCCTGCCCTTGGCTTCGGGGCCAAGCTGCCCCCAGATGGCAGGGTGTCCCATGAGTTTCCGCTGGTAGGAGGTCCTGCTGGTGGGAGAAAGGGCTGAGGGCTGATCAGGCTGGGGTATGGTGACAAGCTCGGGGCGGGGGTGGGGTTGGGGGAGAATTTCCCATTCTCTGAGCTTAGGGACTTAAAGCACAGCCCCTGTGGGTTAGACTACCTGTGGCGAGTAGGGGGTCTTATAGTAAGGCCTCCAGAAACCTGCTCCCCACCCTGCTCACAAGCACCTCCCCTCCAGGTCTGAAGCCGCCCACAGCGGGCTCTGGCCGCCTTGTTCCTGACAAGACACAGGTGGAGGTGGAGGGGAGCTCCGACTGACCCATCCCCTGGGCCCCAGCGAAGAGGATAAGGGGGTGTGGGTTGGGTACGAGCAACTGCTGGTCATTCCAGGAGCTCCCCGAGTTGGTGCTGAGATGGGATGAGGTGGGCTCCCTGGGATGGTATAGAATGTGGCATCATCTGGGGGTCCCAGACCTGGGGAGATGACTGTTCAGGCCCCCCTCCCTCGTTCATGTGAGCTGGAGACATTAAGTCACAGCAGATGGTCCCTCCCATGTCTGGGAGTGCGAGGCCCCATGCTGGGCACCGGACACATGAGAACGGATCAGCCGCAGGTCCTTCCTATGTTGCTGAGACCCACCAGTCATTTTAGGGCGCAGTGGCTCTCAGGGGGCCTTTTTGAGCGGGTGCAGGGAGTGGAGCCTGCTCACCTGAAGCATGCACTGCCCTTCAGGGTGGGCCCTGGGAGCTCCCTCCCCTGCCCTGTCACCCAACTCCAGAGAAGAGTCATGGGGAGCCTGGGGCTACAGGCCTCCCCACCTGACTCTGTTCCAGCACATCACCCACCACCTCCCCATCCTCTGTGCCCCCAGAACGGCAACCAGGAGAACCCCTCGTGCTGCGGCATCGACGGCATCCTGGAGGCCTACCACCGCAGCCTGCGCACTGTGCAGCTCTACGGCCCCACAAACTTCGCCCCCGTCGTCACCCACGTGGCCAGGTGAGTGTGGGGCCACCAGACTCCCTCCCGGCAGCTCACAGGCCTCTGTTTCCACACCGGTCTCTTCCTGTGGACTTGCCTTTCAAGGAGCCCTGACCCTGAAGAGATCCTCCCCAACAGCTGTTCCCACCACAGTGTTCAGGGCCCTTGTTGTGGGGGGAGCATGCCCAGAGGCCCCCAGACAGGCCTCAGCCTGTGCCTGCCCCGCCCAGGAACGCGGCGGCCGTGCAGGATGGCTCCCAGTATTCGGTGCTGCTCATCATCACGGACGGTGTCATCTCGGACATGGCGCAGACCAAGGAGGCCATTGTCAATGTGAGCGAGGACGGTGGGGGGGGGGGTGGGGTGGGACAGGAGTGAGTGGCTGGGCACAGTTTGAGGGGTCTCTTCCTCCCACTTTAGGGATAGGCTGGTGGGTGGATTGGGGTGTGGCTTCTCCTTTTCCCCGCCCTCCTTGGGACCCGTTGCCCTCATCCAGCTCCTGGCTTCTGGCTGGAGTCTGGTGGGACTTGCGGGAGGGCCGGGCAGTGGAATTTGGGGTGGACAGGGCGACCGGCCCATGAGAGATCTGGCTGGTAAGCTCTGTGCCCAGCTCTCCCCACACTGTACCTCCTCCAGACTCCTGTGGCTGCCTCCCCAGCTGTCCCCAGGACTGCTGCCCAGAGCCCAGGCCGGCCTGGCCAGGTGGAGGAGGTGGGAGGCCCAAAGTGGGGAAGCCCAGGGACGTGGCTCGCCTGCCCGGCGGTCTCTGTGAAAGGGGCCCAGCAGCAGCCGCGCTGGCCCATCCTCAGGACCACATAAAGAGGGCCCCACGTGGTAGAGGCCCAGTGGCAGAGGAGGGGACGGGGTGGCTTGCAGAAGCAGACCTGTGACCCACTTCCCCTCTGCCTCCCTCCCCCTCCTCTTCTGGGGCCCCCCCTCGGTTTCCCTCGGTCTTTCTCTGGTACCCACCCTCTCCCTACCCTCTTTTTTGTGTTTCTCTTTCTCTCCATCGTTCACTCTCCCATTTCTTCCCTGTCCCCCACCTCTCTTGTTTTGACCCATGACCTCTCCTTTCTTTCAACTGGCCCCTCGTTGGGTCCAACCTTCCCCCACCCCCTGCTGTCTCCCAGGCTGCCAAACTGCCCATGTCCATCATCATCGTCGGTGTGGGCCAGGCGGAGTTCGATGGTGAGTCCCACTGCCACCCACCCCCTCTCTGTCCCGATCCCCCACCCCACCCAGTGCTTCCCCAGAGGTTCCAGGCCTCTGGAAAGGACCCTTCCCAAAAGAGTGAGAGCTCACGCCTGGGCCTGTGTGACTGTCTGGGTGAGTGTGCAGGGCGTGAGGGTGTGTTTGTTTGCACAGGGAGGGGTGTGTCAGGCCAGGGTGTGCCCACGCCCACATCCCAAGGCTGTGGGGAGGAGGCCTGAGTCACACCTTTGTCCTCCAGGCCTGGGAGTCTGGGGAGGGTGGGGGAGCTGGAGCACTGGGCTGGAAGTCTGCGGTGCACCTGGTTGGGCTCCTCCTGTCTCCTGGCCTCAGTTTCCTCATCTCTAACGTGCAGCTATGGGCCAATGTCTCTGCCCTGGATTGGGCTGGGATTGGAGGACAAGTCTACCATCCTATCAGGCCCAGGTGTCCACCACTAATCTCCCTCCCTCCCCCCTCACTGCTCCTCCCCACACAGCCATGGTGGAGCTGGATGGTGATGACGTGCGGATCTCCTCCCGGGGGAAGCTGGCTGAACGGGACATCGTCCAGGTGAAGCCTGGACCCTGCCTGCTCCATGGGAAATTCAAGAGCCTGTCTAGCCAGGCTGACCTCATGCCCCTTTTGGGGGCTTCCCTGGGGAGGGGCCCTGGAGGGAGGCACTGGAAGCTCCAAAGTGGCCTGGCCACCACAAAAGGGAACAGGAGTCAGTCCTCAGGTCACACGTCTTTCTGGGTGGGACCCCTCCCTGCCATGTCCAAGACTCAGTCCTAACATTGGAGGTGCCCCGACCATAACTCAGAACACTCTGTCAGCCCTCCCTGAGCCCCCAGGCCTCTGTGCTCATCCACGTCCTGTTGTTTCTGCCTAGCAGCCTTCGCAGTGAGATGTCAAACCCCTTGAAGGTGGAGGACGTGTCTTTAGTATAGCAACCCTCTCCAAGATCAGGCTTGCCTTGGTTAACTGAATCCATGTCTTAACGTCTGTCTCCACGTAGGATGCAAATATAATGAGCAGAAAGGTCTTTGTCCTCAGGGAATTCCTATCCAGCCAAACAGATGCACTCTCAGTGAGCACTTCCCTCAGTGAATCTCCTGTAGGCTGGGCCCCTAGTGCTTAGGATATACGGAATAAAAAACTGATATCCTCCATACCCTCTTGGTTTAAAAATTAGGGAAGAGTATCCCAGGTATGGACACCAAAGACGGCAGCTGGGAACCAGAGCGAGGGCAGTCTTGGGTGGGGGCCAACATGCCAAGTCCCGGAGGCAGGAGTGAGGGAGGAAGCCAGGGCAGCCTGGCTTTGGGTGTTGGCCAGATTAGCTCCAGAGAGAAAAAGGGAGAAGGGAGGTCAGAGACAGAGGGGCTCTGCGGAGAGGTGGGTGGGCACAGGCCGCAGAAGTCAGGGGATTTGATCAGCGTTTCCTGAGCACCTGCTAAGTGCCCGTGCTTAGTGCTGAGACTTCAGAGATCAAGGAATCTTGTTCAGTGGTGTATCGTGGCATGGAACAGGTGCTCAATAACTATTTGTTGAGTGGATGAAAGAATAGTGACTATGACACAGTCTCTCTCAGGGAATTCACCAAGGGAGGGGATTAAGTAAAGTGAGCAGAGGCTGGGAGGGGGTGGGGACATGACCCCAGGCCTGGAAATTTGGGGGGCTGGAGTCCAGTGGGAAGCACTGCCCGACTCTGCCTTCCCACCTGACCCTGCCTTCCTGCTCAACAGTTCGTGCCCTTCCGGGACTACGTGGACCGCACGGGCAACCACGTGCTGAGCATGGCCCGCCTGGCCCGAGATGTGCTGGCCGAGATCCCCGACCAGCTGGTATCCTACATGAAGGCACAGGGCATCCGCCCGCGCCCCCCGCCTGCAGCACCAGCACACTCACCCCCACAGTCCCCAGCCCGCACGCCCCCTGCCTCCCCCCTGCACACACACATCTGAACCTGGTCCACAGCAGGCAGGTGGCTGGGGCCTGGGGGAGGCCAATAGAATGGTAGGCAGAGTCCCCAGACTCCCCACAGATGGCCCACCTGACCTTTGGGACGTCTGTGTGCCTGGGAGGCCGGCAGGGGGCCACTGGAGTCCCCTATTCAATTTCCTGGCCCCACTTAGTGCCCAAACCCAGGGAGTTGAGGGGTACAGGTCGTGGAGGGTGCACAGGGTTCTGGATCCCAGCCCTTCTCTTCTTCCCTAACACCTGGCTCTAGCCCGGCCGGGGAGGTGTTAAAAATAATTGGGATCCCTGGGGTCCCCCTATCCCCACGCCCCCTCCCCTGGCATTCCCACATTGCTTACCTACCACCCTGAAGCTTGGGCTAGGCCTCCTCCAACCCCCTCCCCCCATCCTCTGGTGGTGTCTACTCCTATCCCTGGCCCCCACCCCATTATCTATCCTGCGCCCTATTTCTTGTGACCCCCTCCCAGGGACACTGTATGCAATGGGAGCCCTGTGGAGCCATGGGAGGACTGTGGTGGTGGACCGTGGGCCACAGGATGGGCCTGAAATGGGGGTTTTCAGCACAGAGTCCTTCCTGCTGCCTCTCAAGCCCAGAGTGACATCAGTTCTAGATACGCAGATCCACAGGCACTTCCATAGTTGACTCCTAGCTCCAGGCACCCCCTCCTCCCTCCAGAGGCTGCCAGCACCCTTGGTGCCTCCTCCTCTGCCCGCCTGGAGGCCTGGCAAGGAGCAGCCCCGCTGCGTGCACCCACACTGCTCGTGCTCTTTGCCCTGTCTCCCCTGGGGGTAGGAAACAGGAGGCCTGGGTATGAGCCTGCCTCCACCTCTGCCCACCGTTGGAACCCAAGCACAGCCCTTCTGCCTTTTGGGCCTCAGTTTCCACATGTATGGTGAGAGGGTTGGCCAGACGGTCCCAGGTTTTCCTTTAGCTCTGATGTCCTGAGGGTCCATACACCCCATGCCCAGTTACCCCCTCCCCCTCCTAACAAATGTGACCCTTTACCCCAGGCCGTCTTGGCTCTAGGGTCACCCTGTCGCATCCCATCACCCCAAACACACCCCGGTCCTTTAGCCTTGGGCTTGGCGTCTGAGCTGAGCTCTTGCCGCTGCTGTGGGCGGGGTGGGAAAGGGGCTCTCGCGCTGGGCCCACCCGGCCGCCGAGCCCTTGCCCACTTGGGGGCAGGGCACGCATGCCAGTTCCTCTCGTGCATGGGGCTCCTCAGCCCACTGGTCCCTCCATGCCCAGGTGGAGACCGGGCTCCACTTCCCTCTGTCATGCATGATGGTGGTGTTTCTACGGTGTCTGGTCCTGTGCCCGTCTCTGAGACAATCTCTGTGTGGAATTTGCCTTAATCTGAAGTAAATTTGGTTCTTTTAGTAAAGTACCTTGTTTTTCTTTCTCCTCTGAGAAATACAGCATATGTGTTGCTGGCTGGCAGAGTCCAGGTCCTCTTCTCTCTCTTCCTGCAATTCTTTCGTTCAGCAGGGATTTACCGAGCAGCTGCCACGCACCTGGCTCTGTGCTGGGCACCAGGGATGCCGCTGTGAGCCGAACTCAGGCCCTGTCTCCACGTGGGTTTACAACACACACACAAGTAAGCTAGGGAGGAACACAGCAAATGTGTAAACAAATAGGTTAATCACATAATTCCAGGTGACAGAGTGAGAAAGACAAGAGACAATGAGGGTCGACAGTGACGGATGATGTTTTAGATGAGGGGGTCAGGGAGGGCCTGTCTGAGGAGTGATTGGTGAGGAGCCCCAGGGAAACAAGGCCAGGAGCCACGCTGGTATCTGGGGGCAGAGGGCTTCAAGGAGTGGGAAGAGCCCTGAGGTTAGGGCCCTGGGGTCGGGGCAAGCTTGGGGTGTTTGCAGGATCTCAAGGTGGCCAGAGCTGAGTTAGGAAGGGAAAGTGCAGGAGAGGGTTGAGGGGTGAAGAAGCCAGAATGCACAGGGCTTTATAGTCTGTGGTGAGGCCTTTGGCATTTACTTTGAATGAAACAGAAAAGCCACTGAGGAAGTGAGAGAGGTGGCATGATCACTTCATTGCATGTGATCACTCATTCACTTATCTCACATCAAGTATTTACCCTCTGAATTCAGAGTTGTACCCCTGCTCTGGGGCAATGAGCAAGGAAATCCTACAGTCGTGGGGTACTGATGCCAAGCCAACAGGAGAGGCCAGAGCCTGTGGGCACCAAAGGGGGGCTCCTGGCCTAACGTGGATGACTCACAGGCCACGAGCCCATGACGAGTTACTACTCCCCTGTGCAGTGGAGCCCTCTCTCCTCCCTTGCAGGACTGTCGTGCGGCCAGAGTGACAGGTAGCTATGTGCACAGGATATCGTGACATGTGCCGGGACCCACTGTACTTTAAGTGCACAAGAAACACCATTTTCCTCCCCTTGTTCCTCTTCACATATAAATCCCTGTGGCCATCAGGGGTCAGGATCACAGCAAAGGGGGACTTGTCCCTTTTCCGGGCAAGTTTATTCTCAGATTAGCCCTCCAGGCAGCCATTCCCAACCTGTGCATCACAAGGAATTCAGTACTAATTATACCAAAGTTTGGGACTTGTTTACTTCTTATGATTTTATAGTAAATTGGAGCTGATTCATGGCTGTCCCTATAATTAGATGCCCCTCTGACTTGCATTCCAATATGCTTTGAGTGGGAATGGGGTGGGGTCACAGCTCAGGAGAAGGTAAGTTCCCATAACCAGCAGCCCATTTTGTCTCACCGTGGGCGCCGTGGGAAAATGCTGGGAGGAGATGCCTGCCTGGCAGAGGAATCAAGGCTCAGAGCTACTGCCCTGGGACAGGACAGGATGCTGAGGGCGTCTTTGTTGTGCCTGACACTGTAGCTTCTCTCCTGGGTTCTTTCCCAAGGTGTGTTCCACAGGATGCTGGTTCCCTGTCATGGAGTTTGGGAAACTGCCTGCTGTGAGCCCCTCTCAGAGAGTCCAAATGGCCCTTAGGATATTCAAGGCTGTGATAAGTCCTTATAGCAAAGATTCCAGTTTGACTTGGTTCAACCCAGTGTTTCCCAGGCTTTTTACCACAGAGTTGGGGGGGGTGTGTGTGTGTGCGCACGCACGCACATGCACGAGCCTCTGTGTGTGTGATGTGTGTTTAGCTGGTAACACCATTACCAAGCAGAACATGCTGTCTTGGGAATTTCGGTAGAGACAGTCCCCCTGGTTTCCAGGCCAACACAGAAGGCTGAGGCCTGCTCCAGGGAGGCCAGAGGGTGGGAAAGATGGAGACCTCAAGTTGGGCTCTGGAGAGAAGGAAAAGGCCTTAAAAGAGATCCCTGCCCCAGCCACCTTAGGAAGAGACACCGCAGGGAAGAAAGGAGGGTGTTCTGACATTCACAGGCACAGACTCATGGCTCCATGGTTGACTTTTTATTCTTGTTTCCTTATTTGGCCACGGGGTGTGTGGGACAGAGCTGCAGGTGGGGGCAGAGAAGGGAGAGGCGGCTGAAAGGCATTCCTGGGCTCTGAGACCCCACCTAGGCTGCAGCTGTCCCCCCACCCCCAAACTCTGGCCTTCGGGATGAAGGACCTCAGGCTGCCAGCCCACAGGTCATTCCTTTGCCTACTTCTCTGCCTTTGGAAGCCCCTCTGCCACCCTCTTGTCCATTCACCTCAAATGCCCCTGAATAAAAATGATAACAGTAGTAATAACCAACATGCATATGTACTTACTAAGCACCAGACACTCTTCTAAGCACCCTACATACATATGTGTAGTGAATTCATCTTATAACATCCCTGTGAAGAAGGCACATACAATCTTTGTCCCATTTTCCAGACAAGAAAACTGAGGCACAGAGAGGTTAAGGACCTTGCTCAAGATCACACAACTAGAAAGTAGTGGAGCCTATAGGTATCTGAGCCCCAGGGTGGAGTGGGAAGGTCGAGCTGGTTATCTGAAGATATGAGCTTTAGCTGAGCTATGTAATTGCTGTGTGACCTTTGCTGGGCTGTCTGCCCTCTGTGGGTCTCACTGTCCCCACTGGTAGAATAGAAGGGGACATTCTAAAGTCACTCTAAAGTGGGCTCTAAAGTCACTGAGGGTCTTTCCATCTCCCTGGAATCTCAGCCCTTCCATCACCCTGTCCTCTCAGACCCCCACCAGACCCCATGGGCCTCCTGGAGCCCTCTCCTGGCCAGGCTGGACACTCTCCATCACTGTAGCAGCTCCTCCCACACCTCTGGGATGCCTGGCTGTCAGTGGCCTACAGAAGAGGTTCCTGAGTCCTGCTCGGAAGGGGCGGGAGAGGTAGGAGCAGAGGATGGGGCTGACAGCACAATTGGAGTAGGCCAAGATGGTGCAGAGGATGGAGGCCACAAAAGCCTCTGGTGTGGCAGGCAGGTGGCCCATGGCTGCCACATAGCCCAGCACAGAGCAGGGCCCCCACATCAGCACAAAAACTACCAGCACCACGAGGATGAGCCCTGTGTTCTCTTGGTGCTCTTGGATGCTCTCCCCCATGGGGCCTTGGGGCTGCGTCCACAGGAGCCAGTGCACGTGGCTAAAAGAGCAGCCCAGCCCCAACAGGCAAGGCAGGAAGGCCAGGGCTCCCAGCAGGGTGAAGTAGCAGGAGGTCTGAGCAGGGCTCAGGAGCAAGAGGCAGGCCCAGGTCACAGGGTCCCTCACTGTCTCCTCCTCCACTGCCACCCACTGGAACAGCCAGTTGGGCAGGGATGTGGTAAGGCCCAGGACCCACATGGCCCGACAGAGCAGCAAGCGGGTGCCCTGGCCAGCTCATAAGGTCACTTCAGGCTGGGCCACAGCCACATGGCGGAGAAGAGCTGTGGCCACCATGCTGTAGAAGGTGCAGAATATGCTGGTTGTGTTGGCGGCCTGGCTAGTGGTGCAGACAGCAGGGCCCAGCCACCAGTCGTGTTGCAGGAAGCTCAGCAGCAGCACGGGTACCACACAGGCCAGGAAGAGCAGGTCAGATAGTGTGATATTCACCATGAGGCTGTTGGTCAGGGTGAGGAGGGGGCAAGGGGCACCTGAGCCCCGGCCCACCACCAGCAGCATGAGCCCATTGGCCAGCAGCCCCACTACCAGGACGAGGCCGCAGACCCTGGCAAAGATGAGTCGGAGCAGTCAGTCAGGTGTGGCTGTGAGCTGGGGAGTGAACGTGGTGTTGGGATCCATTCTCCTGTTGCAGACACACAAGGACAGCATAGAAAACAGCCCCAAAGGTGGCTTCCCCTGTTCCTGTTGAGCCCCCTCCTCTCATAACCCCTTGCATACAGTGTGCCCAGACAGGTGCCCGCCCTCAGCACACATCAGCCCCACCAGACCTCATGACAACTTGATGGGATGGGCTCCATCAATGTCCTGGGTTCAAATCCAGACTCTGCTACTTGGTAGCTCTGGGACCTTGGGAGGGTTACTTAATGTTTCTCTACCCCAGTTCTTCTTTATAATTTATTTCTACAATTTCTGCAGGGAGTACAACTTGCTTTTACAATCTGATAAAGATTATACACACACAGACATATGCCTATGAAATGGGCAGATTTAATTCGAGGTTAAAATGAGAAAGTGGATACGAAAGGACTTTGAGAAGGTATAAAAAGCCCCTACCAGTGGTTCCAAGCCTGTCTACACATTGGGATCACCTGGGGAGTTTCAAATATACCGAAGCCCCAGAAACACGATTTAGTTGGTCTGGGGTTTGGCATTTTTGAAAGGTCCCAGATGATTCTCAGGGCAGACCAGCTTGGGAACCACTGCCCTCTAGGTTGTGCTGTGCAAGTCCCTGGCAAGGTTGGGGGAACCTGCCCCCAACTGTCCGACCTTCCTCCTTGCCCTCTCTCTGTCCTGCAGGCTGAGGGTGTGGGGAGCCCCCACTTGGGAGGACTGTGGCGAGGAGATGGGACGTAGACATCCGGGAGTCAGCCCAGGGGCTGCCTGCAGACCAGGCCAGGACCCCCGCGCTTTAGCTTGTCCCCTAACTCAGGAAGTAACTTCCAAGTGTTCACTCTGTGCCAGGTACTGGGGACCCAGCAGCAAGCCAGGCAGCTCAGAGGGGTTCTGACTGGAGTTTCCCTCCCCTTTTCTCCTACACTGGGGCCTTGGGGGAGACCCTTCTCTTGCAGTTCAAAGCCAGGTTTGAAGGGGTCCCTGAGCCCCTCCTTCAGAGCCCCTGCCTGGGGGACTTGCTTGGTCTCTGAGGCCCCAGGGCAGCAACATGCCTGAGGGCAGGTGAGGAGAGACTGGAGAGGGGCTCTGTGAGTTCTGACGCCAACACCCCTCCAGGGTCCCAGGCTCTGGTTCCAGGGACTACAGGGGAAGGAGGAAAGGAGGGACCTGCCCAAATACCCCAACTGCCCTGGATGAATGCGGTAGCCCAGCCACTTTCCTGGCACTTGTCATTGCCTTTTCATCTCTTGTTCCTGGTCCATACCCACCGATGACATGGAGTGATACTGGAGAGGAGGTGGGGGAGGGTAAAAGGCCTGCGGGACCTGGCCCTGCTCCACCCACGCATCCACATCTTCCTGTGAGAAGCACCATAACCTAAGGGTTAAGCTTGTGGGCATTGGAGCTTGGGTTTAAAACCAGCTCTGCCACTTACTAGCTATGTGACTATGGACGAGTTGCTCAACCTCTCTATGCACCACTTTCCTCATCTGTCAAATTGGGATAATAACATGCCCAGTCTCATAGCGTTGACGTGAGGATTAAATGAGGTAATATGAGTCAAGTGCTCAGAACAGTGCTTGGCATGTCGTAGGCACTGGGTAAAGGATGGCTGTCGTTCTGCCCCTGAGCACCCTGAGCACCCAGTCCCAAAAAGCTCTCTTCTCCTGGAGCTCCTGCCCCACCTCCATTCTGTCCCCCTGCCCGCCCCCTTCTCAGTCTACACCCTGAGCCCCATCAGCCCCGTCCACCTTGCTTTTCTTAATCAGCCTCAAGCTAAGTTGCAGCCAGAGACCCCCTTGGCTGACATGCTGTGAGAACTCACCACTTGCCTGAAAGTTCTCTCTGAAGTCTACCGTCTTGCTGCTGTCCTTACCTGCCTCGTGCTGCTCTGAGGTTCCTGGGTCCCTCCTGCCGACTTGTGAGCCCTTCAACACTGGGAAAATCTGGTGGCCCCTGCACAGCCAGACCCTGCCCAGAAGGTGGATCCAGCCAGAGAAAGGCGAGAGAGGGTTCTGGGCAGTGTGCAGTCTCTTCCAGCACCCCACCTCTAGGGAACCTGAGCTGCCTGAGGACAGAGCAGAGCTGAGATGGGAGGGGCAGGCCTGGGGACCACTCCTGTACTGGGTCCCCCAAAGGACAGGGGCTCTGTCTGCTCTGCTGGCTCCCTCAGGAGTCACTCCTGCCTCCCTGCCTCGTTAACTCGTTGGCCCACAGGACAGAGATGCCAGTGCCTGCCAGGCCCCTGGACCCCAGAGAGAGCCATTAGCAACAGCAGGACCTGCCCCCACCCACACCCAGGGCAGGCATCACTCACTCCAGCCTGTAAGCAGTGGTAGGCCTGTGGGCCGGGGAGAGGGCCAGAGAAGGGAGAAGACGCTGGGGTAAGAAAGAATTGGTGAGAGGCCCAGTAAGAGAATCAATGGGCTGGATCACGGAATCATCTGCATGTAGTCCGGAGGTTGAATGGGGTCCATTAAGGGCATCTAACCCAACCTTTGCTGGCTTCTGATGCTAGAATCTTCTCCACCTCACCTCCTGCCAGATGTCACCTGGCTCCTGCTGTGTGCCTCGGGTGATGGGGAGCTCACTGCTGCTGACACCCCACCTCATGGAGCTGAGAGAGGAACGGGGGCAGGGAGCTAAGACTTCACTTCAACAGGTGGGAACAGGGCTCTGCCCTCCACGTCCTGCTCCCCCTCTTTCTCCCTCATTCTCTCCCTGTAACTCTGTCCCTTGACCCGTCTTTGCTTGTCTCTCTACGAAACTGAAGTCTCCTCTTGTTCAGCCAGGGAATCCCAGTACCTGAATGGTCACAAAGTACCAAACTCCGTGCCCGGCACGCACTGGACATTCAGTTGGTGGTGATGGCAAGATGTGACAGACATTTGCCACAAACACAGACAATAGGGGATAGGCCAATGGGAGAGAGGCTCTCTCTCTAAGACTCCCAGAGCAAGCTCCCCAAGGACACTAAAAGCTCTGGCCCTGGGTTATAAGGTGCAGCCTCCCTTCAGGAGGCGAATGTTGTGGGATTCTGGGAGCTGCTGCCTGTCAGTGAGTCTGAATCCAGGTTCCTTGGCTGCTCCCCAGGCCACACCAGCCACACCCCAGCTGCACCTCGCATGTATCCAGAGACTGACACCTCAGGGCAAAGTGCTGCACCTGGGGACACTGTGGCATCAGGACAGGGGGCATCGCTCCTGAATGTGTCCCTTTGGAGATGGATAATGGGGAAAGGGAGTGAGGTTGGGGCTCAGGGAGACAGAGGGCTTCGGGGCATATCAGGGCCCATCAGAACGTCACTCTTCCCCTGGCAGCGGATTCTGCCTGTGAGAAACCCCGCGCTTGCAAATAGAAGCAATGAGCGAGACAGGGTCAGCAACGCTGTGCCAGGCAAAGAACATCAGAACGGCTTTAATAAACAGAGTACTTTGTAATCAACAGATTATACCATTTGGGAATCAGCACCAAAGTAAGTGCCTTGCAAAGTTTCCTTCCTCCTTCTCAACCTTTTTTTTCCTGATTATATGTAGAATATCCAGCCATTGTAGAAAATCTGAAAATATAAATATGTATAAAGAAGAAAATAACACCCCCTCACAATCACCCTATAATTTTACCACCCACAGATATGTAGCCAATATTTTGGTGTATTTTCCTATAGTTGGTTTTCTCGACTTTTCCTTTCTTTGAAGAGTTGTAAAGAATACCCCCACCCCCCCAGCCTTATTTACAAAGCAAAGTCTTCTTTGGAGGGCAAAGGGCAGAGGTAATACAGCCTCTGCCCTGGAAACCAAGTTCTGATTTGAGGAGGATGTTCCTGAACTTCCAAGCTGGTCCTCTCTGTCGTTGCTGTGTCCTGTAAGGCAGGACAGGAGCTGAGGGAAGGGAAACCAAGGAGGGTGGCCATCCTACCCCCGGAGAGGACAGGCGGTCAGAAGCAGCAGCCGGCTCTCTTGGGTGGCCTCTTGGGGGCCACCTCCACCAGCGAGCGCATCAGGCAATCTTCCTGCATCTTGAGTGACCTGCGTGACGATGCCCAGGCATCAGTCCTCTTTCACCTCCCAGGAGCAGCATGGAGGGGCCCACGGGTGCAGGTGGGGGGCCGGGAGGCTGCACTCCAACCCCCCACCAGCTCTGCCCCCACCCTGCATTCCACATGGGAGCCACAGAGACCTTGGCCTTCTGACTCTTTCTGGCATTCTTTCAGGTCTGCTGTGTGCCGGGCACTGTGCAAGGGACTCTGATTACCACAAAGAATTCAACGTTCCCTGCCTTGAGTAGTGAGGGAGGGACAACTGCAACCCAGGAGTGACACCAGATTGGGGGAGCACACAGAGGACTTCACACCAGGTCCTAGGGGCATTCAGGGAGGAAGGAGGCGGTGTCTGAGCCAAGACCTGAGCCATGGACAGGGTTTGGTGGCAGAAGGGGGGCACATTATGGGCAGAGGGCCAAGGCTCAGGGTTGAGCGAGAGCTTGGGGCTGGGAAGTAAGAGAGGCCCATTCGTTTATTCACCATATATTTACTGTGTGCAGACAGAGGTCATCTGATCTAGCACCCCTCACCCCTTACTCATTTTATTCATTTATGGAGCACTTGGTATGTGCCAGGCCCCAGGTATGGAGGGAAGGGCTGAACAAAACAGACGTGGCCCTGCCCTCCTGGACAACAAGAAAACAGACAAATGCATACATAATTGCAATTTGTCAAGAAGGGCTATGAAGGACACAAACAGAGCTGTGATCTAAAATAGCATCAGGAGGCGGGTGGTCAGGGAGGGCATCTCTGAGTGGCTGGAGCTTGGCTAGTGTGTGTGTGTGTGTGTGTGTGAGAGAGAGAGAGAGAGAGAGTGTATGAACAGGGGAGATGGCACTATAAATAGCACAGGCATTTGGGTTTTATTCTAAATCCATGGAAGGTTGGGAGCAGGAGACCGACACTCCCTTTCCCAGTCCACTTTACAGATGAGAAAACTGAGGCTCAGAGAGGGGAAAGTGCCTCTGGGGAGGGATACAGCTAATGGGAATGCTGAGGCTGGAGTCAGAAAACTCTCAGTGCAGTACTCTCTCCCTCCCTGTTAGGAAACCAGGTGCTTCCTTGACTTGTTTCTTTAGAATGGGCCTTGCCTTCTCACACAGGAGTCAGGAGTGGAGTTGGAGGCTGTTCCAGAGGATTCTGGGTGACAAGGTGTGGCGTGGGGCAGCACTCACCTGGCCAGGTTCACCATGGGCTCCAAGATGTTGTGACCTAAGGCAGCACTGCACTCCCCAAAGGAGACCCCCAGCTCCTGCAGGCCAGACAGGGAGGGGCATGTATGCCTTGGGGGAGACCACTGAGAGGCCACGTGCAGTCCCCGCCACCAAGGTCCTGGCCACCAGAGTCCCGCCCAGTGCTTCCCTAAGCCAACCTCCACGGTCAAGGCAGCCCCAGCTCAGTGTGGCCTGTGGCCCCCAGCTGGGGCCCTCTGCTCACAGCCCCTCCACCCTGGCTGGCCAAAGTGTCAAGGACACACCCCAGAAACATTCCACGGCCTTCAGAGTGACATGGAAAGCCTGCACCCCAACTTGGAGAAATGCCTCTGGGAACGTTTTATAAATGTTACTTAGTTTTTGGATTTCAAAAATATTTCATTGGGGGAAATAATGGAAAAGACAACATAAAAATGTATGAGTACAAAATATAAACCACTGATGTTAGCATTTGGGTATATATTTCCACTCTGTTTTATATAACCCTTTTATTGAGCAAGGGGTCGGGGGTGCTAAATGCCACCGTACTGTTAGGTTAAGCCGTATGCAATTGCTGTTTTGGTAGGCCCCAGCCAAATACCAGCAATTTTGTATGGTTCAACCTAAACTATGTCTAGATTTGCAGCTGCTTTTCTGATTTCACATTATATTGTAAGCATTTCCCCCGCACCCTTAAATATCTTTCCAGAACAGGATTCTTAACAGCAAATACTACCCTCTCATATGAACCTCCACAATTTAACCACCAACTGCTGCCAAATGTTGGTTCTTATAAATAATACTGTAAAAAAATCCTCATGTAAACATGTTTGATTATACATTATACATGGGTATCCACTACCTATTCCCTTGGGGATTATTATTTCTGATTCTTCTCTTAGGATGAATTGCTAGAGGAGAATTACTATGCCAAAGGAATGAGCTACTACTTTTAAGGAAAAAAAATTCTCACCAACCAGGAGCTACAACGATGACCTCACGATTACGAGAAACGAGAGGAGACACAGGAAGGAAATGCAGTATGGAGATGCCATGAGGGATTGTGTGAGAGGTGGGGCGAAGAGGGATTTTTTTCCTCTTTTTTATTACTGTCCAGATTTTCCAGAATGTGGGTAAATACTATTCATAAATAAACAGTATCCTCTGTCTGGCAGTGGGGCTTTTGATGTAGTCTTCCCAAGGAAAAGTTTGAGTCTTAAAACAGAATAAATTAGAAGGGAACATGTTAATTAGAGACCAGAGATAAAATTAAGATTTGATAGGGAATTTTAAGTGAAGCTATTTAAAACCTTTTTTTACTCTGTAGATATTTTTTCTGTAGGTTGGGACATTGTGTGGGAGTTTGCTAATTCAACAGTGATGTTCAATGGCATGCCCACCATTGCAGCCTCGTGTTTGGGTCTAAGGCTGGTCCCTAGAGGCCCAGTGGGTGGGTGGCAGAGGCGACCAGGCTGCTGTCCACTCTGACCAGGCCTTTGGCTAGGGCACGGGCAGGAATGGGCAATGGATCCTTCTCAGTTGCCCACTTCAGGGTGACCCCTATTCTCCACCTGCCAGAGAGGTGTCTGCCCCGTCCAGGCTGGGAGAGGGGCCGTGTCTGGGCACTTACCTGGGCCAGTTGCTGCCCAGCTTCAGTGGGCACTTGCCGCTCCTCCTCACAGTCTGTCTTGTTTCCCAGAAGAAGGATGACCACCCTGTCCGAACCTGCATCCTGTGCACGGAACATGTTCTCTCAGCCACAACCCCTGTACGCCAGGCCCGGGGCAGATTTGGCCCTCCTCTCCTAGAAGCTGACAGTGTGCCCTCCACACAGGCCCTCGAAGGTCACACTCACTCCACATCCTTGTCCCCTGGACACTCCCCCTATCTGCAGTGACCCCGCTCCTCCTCTCTGCCTGCAAACGTCTCACCTACTATTCAAGGCCAACCTCAAGAGCACTTCCCCTAGGAAGCCTTCCTGGATTGCTCCCGCCCATGCCCCTCTTTTCCTATGTGTGTTGAACAGTCCAGTGTTGGATTACACAGGCTGCCTTGGCACATTTCCTAATTGTTTCATGAATAATTATAATAGCTTCTGATTACTGTTTGCTATACACCAGGTGCTGTGCTGAAAGCAATAGTACCAGTCAGCCCTCACAACTCCCCTGTGAGAGAAGTCAGGAAATTGAAGTTCAGAGAGTTTACGTCACTTGCCAAAGTTACAGCGTTGGAGTGGGATAGTTGGGATTCAAACCCAAGTCCCATCAGACTCCAGGGCCCAGCTCTCCTCCTCACAAATTATCTTATCTTGCTTCTTTTGCATGTCTTCAACTAGACTAGAAACTTCTGGAAAGAAGACAACATGACTAACTTCACACCCCTCTGCTGTACTAGTATACACTGCAGAATTCCGGTAGATCTGTATGAATCGAGGATGTAGGGAAAAGAACTAGAGCTGTGTGAACAGAGGAATTACCACCTGGAGTGGCACTAGACCTGCATTATCCTCAGGTGTAAGAAGAAGTCATCACAAACAGAGCTGCTGCATGTAGGAAAGAAATGTTCACAGGGTAAAGGAAGTAGTCTGGTTTGGAGGCTGTACCATGTGGTTGTGGTTTCTTTGTACTACTGCGCTCCCAGCTCATCCAACCACATACATTCAGTGGGTGGTGTCACCCATATGTCTGTTGTATCATTTGTAATCCTGGGAGAAAAGGGGTAGTGGGCAGGATACAAGCTCCCTTTTGACTCCAAAAACTAGGGCCAACCCCAACAGCTCACCTGGAGACAGTCTAGCCAGTAGCGCACGTGGGCAAAGGTCTCCTGGGAGGTGACGTCGTACATGAGCACTACCCCATCAGCCTTGCGGAGCAGCTGCCGCGTCATGCTGTGGTACCTGCCCAGAGAGGCTGCGTGAGGCCACGCCAGGCATCCTGGCCCCAGGCCCCAACCTCTCTAAGCCTCAGCCACTCCATCTGCAAGGTGGGAGAACTAACGTGTCCTGCCTCTGATTGCTTCCCACAGAGGGTGTGCACATGCTTTCCTTCCTACAGCACAGTTATCATTGACCAGGTAATAGTTCTCATGGCTCAAATTTCAAAAGGTAGGTACCAAAGGGCACTCAGTAAAAAGTCTCCCTCCCCCTGCCCCATCCTGCAGCCACCTGGTCCCCCTTCCCAGAGGCAACCAGGGTTACCAGTTTCTTAAATATTTTTCCAGAGGTATTTCATGTATATGCATATTAAAATGTACAAGGGCTTTCCTGAAAGTATCCAGCCATGTAACTGTTCTCATTATATTAACAATGGCTGGATACTTTCCAGACAGCCCTCGTATATATGCATATACACACATACACAAACACATCCTGTGATGTTTTTGAATGTTTTATACAAATACAGTGTAAAACATTCATTGTACTCATTAATACTCAGTATTCTGCGCTTTGTTTTTTCCAGTTAACAAGATGTCTTGGAGATATTTCTCAGTTAGTAAATAGAGATAGTCCTCAGTCTTTTTTGTGGCTTTATAGTGTTCTACCGTGTGGACTGATTCTAATTTATTTAACTAGTCCACTATTGATGCACATTTAGGCTATTTCCAATGTTTCATAACATAAGCGATGCTATTATGACTGTCCTTGTCCCTTTGTTACTATAGTCATATGTGAGTTTATCTATAGAATGGATTTCTAGAAGTGGAACTGCAGAGTCAAAGAAGATGTGACTTTTAGGTCTTGATCGCTGTTGCCTAGGTGGAAAGTAGAAGGCTAGTGTTTTCAGGATAGGTGATTGGGTGGCTACCGCTTGAGGGCCATGTTGGGGTGGCCCTAACATATGCGCTGCCAGTCTGAGGGGCCTCTGGGTCTGCTGCTCTGTCTGCCACAATTTGGGCTTGACTCATCTCTCCTTCCCTGGCCTCATGAATCCTTAGGGGGAAGTTGGCTCATTTGCACTTGGCTGCCTCTTGCCCATGTTGTCAGGGCTGTCCTCCGCCCCTCTACACCCCTAAGGCTTAGCCCAGGTCCTTGACACAACTGATACAGACAGTGCCTGTTACCTCTCCTGGCCAGCCGTGTCCCAGAGCTGCAGCACAAAGCACTTGTTGTCCACCAGCAGGTTTTTGATCCGAAAATCCACTCCTAGGACACACAGAAAGGGTTATAGCCTACTTTCAAGTCACCATCCAGGACTTCTAGTTAAGGCCTGCCCCGGTATACACCTGTCCCCAATACCAGCCGCCCTGGGATGTAGCCCTTGGCTACTGGGCTTCCCCTCAGCAAATCCCAAATCCCATCCATACTCAAGGGCCTGCTTCCTCCAAGAAGACTTCGCAGACCACCCAGCCACACCTGAGGTTGTGCCAACACAAGGTGCCTTATCTATCCAAGTGCACAGCAATGTTTATTCCTCAGGCCACCCAGAAAACCAGTTTCATTATTTTATTTTTACAGGACTTGTTGTTTCAGTCCCTAATTCTTGCATGCATCTTCCCCCTTCAACTAGACAGTAGGATAGACAGGCAGCCCAGAAGGGCAGAGGGAGCACTGGCTTCAGGGATGTCCAGTCTCTATACAGCTGCATAACCTTGGGCAAGTCACTTTACCTCTCTGAGCCTCCCTTCCTCATCTGCAAGGTGGCAATTTAAGAAGACCCGCATTGCGAGGTGGTTGGGAGGATTAAATGACTTATATCTAAGGTTCAGCCTGGTTTCTGGTGGGTGCTGGAGAAGCGGTAATTTTTATTATCACGATGATTTCTCCTCTCCCTGAACTCCAGCCCCTCACATTCACAGCCCTACCCTTCCTGTGGTCACCGTTTCCGACCTTCAAGTCCACCGGGATATAGTAAACCAGGGAGGTTGAATCTTGGGGTGCAACTTTCCTGCCAACCCCACTTTCCAAGGCAAACCCTTCAGGACGGTGGGGGGGGGGGGAGGGGGAGGGAGACGGCATCCCCCCCTCTCATGTTCCTAGAGAGTCCCATACGGCCAGGCCAGCTCAAAAAGATGAACGCTTATAGCATCAAGTATGACTGTATTAGATGCCAGGCCTTCTCCAAGTCTCTATGGTGACCCCATAAGCACCTCCTGCTCCCACTGTGGTGGCCCAAAGCACAGCTCCTGCTCCCCCTGCTCCCAAACGCTCCACAAGGAAGCTGGAAGCTAGCCAGCCTCAAGGAGTGGAGACGCCAGCAAATCAGTGACGCAGAAGTTTGTCTGCAGATTACTGTCTTACTGCCCTGTTCTAAGGCGTCATCTAAGGAGCCCAAGGTCTGCAGGAACCTCTGAGGTCATCTAATCCAACCTCTGTGTAATAATATGCATCCTCTGCTTAAATACCTACCTTGTAATCTGCTAAACAGCTCTAACGGTTCTTCCCTGCATTTGATAACTCCGCCATCATTCCCACTTTCTCACCCTGCCCACCCCTCCTCAATCCACCTGACATCCCATCCCTCCCCAATGTGTACCACACTAACCGCCATAAACTGTTAGGAATATGTTTTCTCCTTCTCAGGGAATCTGCTATTTTGTTTATTTGTTTCTTTATTTATTCATTCATTTAGTAGATAGGATCTCACTCTGTTGCCTGGCGGATAGTCGTGTCATCATAGCTTCATGCATCACTACTCCTGGGTTCAAGCGATCCTCCTGCCTCAGCCTCCTGAGCACCTGGGACTACAGGCGCGCGCCACCACCCTGGCTAAGGAATCTGCTATTTTAAACTAGCAGCCCCAGGGAGAGGGGAATGATAAAACAAAAGAGTGGGGAAACTTTGAGGGGGGCACGGCTTGAAGGCAGGCCATGGGTATGAACTTGGAGCCCAGCTAGTTGCCAACACTTAACCAGGTCTAATCATGATTTACTCATCTGTAAAATGGGGGTAGACATGGAAAACGTACATTCAGATACAACTCCATCGGCTCTGGTTCTCTACCTGGCCCCTGTCCTAAAATGCAGGTAGGCTATGGTTCTTATTTTTCTGACAGAGAGGGTGGAAAAGGGGGCAGGGTAATGCTGGCTGGGGAACTATTCGCCCACAAAGCCAGAATCATCCCCTGTGATATTTAAGCCAGAATAGATGACAGCCACCAGGGGGCAGTGAACCGCAGCTGGGACTGGGACAGATTTGGATAGTGCACCTGACCTCAGGTACTCTCAGCTGGCTAGCAGTGCATGCAGGCTGGCCCTGTTTTGGGGTTTTTGTTTTGTTTTGTTTTTATGCAATCTGTGTTTTTCTCAATTTTGTGGGACCTTCTTACTGCATAATAAGGGGGGAGGCTCAATTACGAGGAGGGCTGTTGTAAGGAATAAGACATGTATGGAAGATGCCTGGTGCATCGTAGGCAGTCAGTAACGGTGACTTTGTAGACCCTGTGGCCCCACTCAACATCAGCTCAGGCCTGCTATGGGTTGTCCCTCCGGAGGTCACAACTAGCTCCCCAGGTGAGGATTCTTTGGCAGAGAAAAGTTTGAGAATCTGTCCTGGGTCTGTCTTGTGTGAAAGCTGACATTTAGACACTGGTACCCAGTAAGCATGTGCCCTGGCCTGACAGAGAGACATGTGTCACTCCATCTTTGTCCCTAAATGGGTCTACCCTTCATTCTCTCTAGCTTCCTTTTCTGTGGCTCTATACAATGTTCAGTGCCCAGAAATCCTGACACTTTTAGGAAGGGGAGGCTTTCTGCTTTGGGCCATTTCTTGCAGGAGCCACTGAGTAAGACATTATCAAACATTTACTTATAATAACAATAACAATAATAATAACTAATATTTATTGAGTACTCACTATGTACCAGATATTATTCTAAGAGCTTGACACGTATTAACTCAACTAATTCTTACAACCACTCTAGGAAGTTGGCATTGCTGTTGTCCTCCTTATGCAGATGAGGATTTGGGGACTCAGAGGGGTTAAATGATTTGCCCAAGTTCATACACTGAACAAGTGGTAGAGCTGGGATTTGAACTCAGGTACCTGGGTTTCTAACTTACTACATTCTACAGACACAATCTGTGTAAAATATTCAACTTGTCCAAGGGGAGTTCCTGCCAGAGCATGGCTTCCCGGCCTGGAGCTAGTCATGAGCAAATCCAGCCAGCACCCACCCTGCAGTGGCCTGCCCACGGGCCACGTGGGTGGAGACTTGCTTGTTTTCACCATCAACTAGCACTGGCACCTAAATTGCAGGGTACTTTGTTGATGAGGCACATTATAAGCTAATCAGATCAATGCAGAAAAAGCAAATTACCTGTAATTAGAGACTATTAGTAAAATAGTAAGATTATGCCCATATAAAATAATGTCTAATGCAGGGCCCGTAGCCAGAGCAGAACCTGCAGCTTCCTCAGGGATGGCTTGCTCTGGGCCTGCTCCAGCTTGTTGGCCCTGGCCGTGGGTCTACCCTTGCTCCCTGCAGCCCTACCCAGCTGGGACCTTACCCACGGTAGCTGTCAGCCCAGTGGCGAAGGAGTTCTGGTGTAGCAGGTGCAGGAAAGATGTTTTGCCCACGTTGGAGTCTCCCAGGAAGATGACATGGAAGAGGTAATCAGGGTTGTTGGCCTGAGGCTTGCTGGCCATGGGGTCCCCCAGGGATGGGCTCAGTCCAGCCTCCCTGGAGCCTGTCCCTGGATCTTCAGGCCTGCTCTCTGCCCTTGGCTCCCTGGATTGAGAGGGGCCTTGTTCTTCTGTGTGGGCAGTCATGGGTGGGGGCCTGGGTTCAGCTTCCAGCTCAGCCACAGTAGGGAGGGTCTGTGTAGGCACCTGGGGTCCTACTCCAGTCCCAGGCTGAGCCCCCATGGAGGAGAGGGGAGGAGAGCCCCTTGGTGGTGATGGTTTCCCAGGAGCAGAGGCTGCTGGTTCTGCCTGAGCCTGTGGTATGTCAGAAGGGAGAGGAACAGGCAGTGCTTCTTGCTGGGGATGTTCTGGATGTCCAGTTTCCAGGCCATGAGCCTCAGCTGACTGCTCTGAACTGAAGTCTGGCCCTCCTTCATCCACTCGTTTTCCTTCCTCAGCCTTGGGTTCCTCTTCCAGACTTTGGTCGGGGAGGGCAGACAGCCCATCTGGCCCAAGGACCTGGCCAGGGGCTTCTCTCAGCCCCTCAGGATGGCCCCCCTGCACAGCTGGGCCTGGCTTGCCCCACTCCAGCCCCTCTGTGGGAGCCTGACCCACAGACTCCAGGCCACGGGAGGGCCCAGCTAGCTCCAGCGTGAGGGCTCGGGCCCCTTGGGCCCCTGGTCCCAGCTCAGAGCCAGGGGCATGTGGGTCATGGTGGAGGGCCTCTCTCTGCCTGGGCAGCTTGGCTGGGGCAGGCCTAGGCCTGGGGCCTTTGTCATCTGTGTCTGAGGCCTGGAATTGTTTGCTGGGCCCAGCTTGGGCCTGGGGGAGGGAAGAGTTCACATGGGGAGGGGGCCCATCCTCCAAAGGAATGAGCACTTTCAGTGCAGCTGCCACCAGGCTTCCTGACTCCCCTGCTGGAGCTCCCCGGAGACCCTGGAGGAAGCGGCCCTCGGGTCTGGGCCCTGGCTCCTGGCTGGGGTCTGGGCTGTGAGGGTCGTCTACAGGCTGCTCTGGGTCGATGTCCTGTCCATCGGTGTCCACTCCTTTCCTGTCCTTGGTGCTGGAAGGAACCCCAGGGGAGCTCCTTGGAGTCCCATCCAGACCTGAAGATGGCTCCTGACCAAATAGCAAAGTGGATGGCTCTGAGATGGAGATCTGCCTGACCACACGGGGTGTCTGGGAGTCTGAGGCGGCTCTCGGGGTGGGGGGTGGGCTCCAGGAGAGCTGCAGGCCTCTGTCCGGAGGGCTGTGGAAGCTGTTCAGGAGCTGGTCCCAGTCCTCATGGTCCCCAAACAGCCTGGGCAGGGGAGCCTCCTCAAGGGAGATGGCCTGAGGGTCTGGGGCCGGTTCACCTGCTCTGGAGACACTAGAAAGGAAGCAGGGAGGTCAGGGGAGGGGCAGGTAGAGGTGTCACACCAGTCCTGCCTGTATCCGTCACCATCCACTGCTCACACTGCAGCTGGCTCTGCTCCCAGGCCTTGCTCAGGCAGTCCTCTCACCTGGCATCCACACCCCACTGCTCACCCTCCTCCACTCCTGCTCATCCTCAAGGCCCACATGAAGCCTCACCTCCTCCAGGAAGCCTTCCTTGACCATTCTGGCCCATCCCTCTCCTCTGAGCTGTAACAAGTAGAGTGAGCACCTGCCAGGGATGCAGCGCTGCACTAGGCCCTGTGTGCGTGTATGTACACCTGCACGCACATGTGCATGTTTTAACTCCAGCCGTGTGGTATTGGGCACAGGTTTTTCCCTTTTTGGTGCCTCAGTTTCCTCATCTGAGAAATGGGCACAATAATCCCAGCTTGGCAGAGTTGTTGTGAGGGCTAAGAAGGTAGGAGGTATGTGCACTGCATGCTAACCAGAGCCTTGGAGAATTCAGAGCCCCATGCCCCTCTTCCAGGAAGCCCCTGGTGTCCACCCCAGTCCAGGGATGGCAGCCACTTGCCTTGTTTCCTCCTCCATCTGCCAGGCCACTCGGCCCCTGGCGGCATTTAGGTGCTCTCTGGTCACCTGTAGCTGTCCCCGCACCTCCTCTAGCTGCCCAGCTAGGTCGCGCTCGGCCTCCCGAAGCTGCTGGTTCTCCGAGTTGGCTTCCTGATGTGTGCCACTGAGGCGGTGGAGCTGGGCCTCCAGCTGCAGGGTGCAGAGGGTGAGGAGCGGAGGAACCTCCAAGGCCACTGTGGGACACAGATACACACTCCCCACCCAGGCTCCCCATCCAGCTCAAACCAGGATTAGGAGGGGATGGTTACCCTCATTGGCCTAACTAGGTCCATTACCTCCCACCCAGGAGAGACATTGCTGGGGTAGGGAGGAGAGAGAGATTGTGTGAGCAACATAAACTGCCAGCACCCCAAGGGCCCGGAATGTAAATCATATCACACCCTCCTCTGCTCAAAGCCCTGCAATGGCTGCTGCTCCCTGAGCCCCATCTGGTCTGCAGGGAGCTCCTGATCCAACAGTGAATCACATGACTCAGAGCAGGAGAGCTGCCTGACCACGTGGAGTGGAAGGCAAAGCTCTCATGATAGCCCCCAGGGCCCTGTACAGCCTCCCCCGCAGCCCCCACAGCCCCGCACCTCCCATTGCGACTCTGACCTCCTTTCCCACTGTTGTCCCTCCCTCAGCCTGTTCCCACCCACAAGTCTGCTTATTGCTCCTCGAACAGTCACAGCACACTCCCACCTCAGGGCCTTTGCACTTGCTGTGCCCTCTGCCTGGAATGCCCTTGCCCTGAGATCTCACGGCTCTCCTCTCACCTCTTCAGGTCTTTATTCCAATGTCATCTCAGTGAGGCCTTCCTGGACTCCCTCATCTACTGATTTCACCCACCATTCAACCCCCCCAACCCTTCCTTCCCCTGCCCTGTTTTACTTTATTCTCCCTCGCACCTGTCACTATCTCATATGCTGCGTGTGTGTGTGTGTGTGTGTGTGTGTATATATGCAATTTATTTATTTTTTCATATGTTATACATTTTACTTATGTATTTTATCACCCATCTCCCTGACTAAGATGGTAACTCTGTGGGCAGGGGTTTCTGTCTATCCTGTTCCTCAGAATCTAGAGCAGTGCCTGGCACATAGTAGGGGCTTCATAAGTGGTTGTGGGGTGAAAGATGACTGGTCCAGAGGGGAGGGGCTTCATGTCCACAGGGACAGGACAAAATGGCCCCATGTGGAAAGCCCGATCTCCTCTCCTGGCAGAAGGGGCCCTGCCTCAATTTCCAAGGAACAGCTGCTGCAGAGGCCCCTGGGAAATCAGCTCTGGTGAGGAGGGGAGACCCGGTGACAGGGCCAGCCAAGGCGGTGGTGGGGAAGGCTCTGGGCACCTTGTCCAGGGCTGAAGGAATGCTGGTTGCCCTGGTTACAACAGAGGGTGGTTTTGGTAAAGTCACTGGTCTGCAAGTTGAGGAAGGAAGAGACAGTGGGGCAGGGTCTCAGAACCAAAGACTTAGCCACAGTTCCAACCAGAAGTGACTACAGGATACGAGACCTGCCATGTCGGGACAGCAGGAGATTTGACCCTAAGCGGGAAGCTGGGTCAGATTCAGAGACAAGAACAACGGTGTTTTATAAAGCACCTACTATACGTGCCGGGCACTGTCTTAGGCCCTCACGTATGGTACCTCTAATTGTCACAGCAGCCTTCTAATAGAGAGTTCTGATCTCCATTTCTCTGACAAGGAAACCAAGGCTCAAAAATGTTAAAAACCTGACCAAGGTCACTCAGCTGACAATGGAGATAAGAGTTGAACACCAGATTCCCAGCCACCAAGCCTCTCCAATGTTAAGACCTCATGTTTGTCCCATCTCAAAGTGCTTTCCCATTTATTACCTCATTTGACACAACTAACCTGGGAGATGCAGAGGATGTGGCTATCCCCATTTTATAGATGGAGAAACTGAGACCAGGACAAGCCAAGCTATGGCCTCAGGTTTGCACAGCTCTTAAACAGAACACCAGGGATTTGCGCCTGGATCTTCTGACTCGCAGCCCAGTGCTCCCACCACACTACCTGGCCTCATCTCAGAAAAGGGCCCAAGAGACACCTCTTTCCCAGAGGGCTGCTCCCTTACAGGAGTCCAACCAGCCCAGGGAATCCTCAGGGGCTGGGTGGGGGATTCAGGCTGACATATCCAGCTGCGATCAGAAAGCCTGACGCAGGCCCTAGGAGACGGGCAGCAGAGTCTGGCAGCCATCAGAAGTGGGCTCCCACGAGGCCCCAGCACTCACCTCCCTCTGGCCCTCAGCCAGCCGCTGCACCTCGTGCTCCTTGGCCTCCAGGACCTCCTGCATCTGGGAGCTGAGGGCCAGGTCCCGAGAGTCGCTCTGTGGAGTAGACAGGCTCAGCCCTGCCCTACAGACTCCAGCCAGACTGGGCCAGCTCTCCCCATACTCCACCTCCACCCAGACCTGGGGTGCAGGGGCCAGGAAGTCCCAGCAAGGAGGGTTCTCTGGGTGGCCATCCCAGCTTGGGTCTAGATTGTGGCAACAAGGACATGGAGCCCCAGAGAGTGGAAGGACCAGCTCTGGGGGATAGCAAGACCCGGCAAAGATGGGTAGGGGGCCCAGGCTGGATGCTCCACTCCCCATCTCCTTGGGGAACAGGAGCTACTCAGGGAGGGAGAGGATCCACTCCAGCAGCCTCCTGCTGTCCCACACTGGCCAGTCCCTAGCCCCACTACATAGCCAGCAGAGCAGTCCCGGGCAGGGTGGGGGGAAGAGGCAGGCTGCCAGCGGGGAGCACACCTCAGCCCGCAGCTGCTGCTTCTCCCGGCGGATCTGCTGTTCCATCTCCTCGTAGAGCTGCTGAACCTCGAGGTAGTGGTCAGAGTCACGCCTGGAAGGGGTGGAAGGTGGGGCCGCATAGCCCATTAGCACCTCTAGGACTCTGCTGCTGGCAGGGGTGATCGAGACTTGGGTTTGGAGTCCATCCTACAGCTCACCTCACCCTGCCAGTGGTCATTGACCCCTGTCACCCTGAAAACAGCTATCCCAATAACAACCCCATGACCCACATGACTTTGACACTGGTCCCCTTACCCCACCATGCTGACTCCTGTAACCATTACCAGTTACCTTGGCCCTGTCACATGGTCCCCATCACCTCATCACTCTGTCCCTACTTCCTCTGCCACCATCACCCAGCCCCCATAACTCAGACCCCCTGGGAGGGCTGTGCCCTTGCCCACACCAGGGTCACCACATGCATTGCAATCTAACAATCTACATGAGTGGTACCCCCGGAGTTAGGCACCACAGTGGCCCTGCACCATGATACAATTGCCATTCCCACTCCTGCTAAAGGACCAACTTTGTCCTCCCCAATAGGTCCCCTGAGCCACCACTTCCTTCACCTCAGCTCTGCCCCATCCATCTCCTAGGCCCTGCTGTACAGCCCCGGCTCCTGCAGGAGCTGGGGAAATCCAATTCAGATTCAACTGAAATGCGAGCGGCACCTACTACGGGCCAAACACTGGGGGCAAGGCGCCCACTCACTTCCTCAGGGTCTGCTCCAGAGCCTCCTTGTCGGCCCATGCCTCCTGCAGGCGGCTGGTCATCTTGGCCAGAAAGCCTGCCAGGTCGCCCGCCAGCTGGGGCTCCTCTTGCCGCAGCTTCCGCCACAGCTGCCAGATCTCCGTGTGCCTGAGGAGGGGAGGGAGCCAGAGAGGAGACACACGTGGGACCAAGAAGCATGGGGAGCCCCACTGCTCAGTTTCAACGGCAACACTCCAAGAGACTTTGGCACCTGGGCCACAAAATCTACTGATACCCTACAAGGTGCAACTCAAATGCCACCTCCTCCAGGAACTGTTCCCAGATGTGCCCTCTCCCTTCTTGAACCCCCACACCACTTTGTCTCTCTATTATTCAGTGACTAATGTCGGGGAGGGGGACTTGGGAGCCTGACGGCACAGGGCTTCCATCTGCCTTCTCTCTTCTCTCACTCTGAAGCTGTGTGACCTTCAGCAAGTCCCATGCCCTCTCTGGGCTCATTTGTGAAATGGGGAGGCCAATAGGTACCCAGCAAGGTCACTGGGGAATGAGAGACACGCCCTGTGAAAGCACCAGCTCGGGCCTGGAACATATTTGGCACTCAATGAATGCTGCTTTCACATGGATGTAATTAAGTCGTGAAGACAGATGCCAGAGGGCTGAGCCCAGGCCAAGCTGCCAAGTGGGTAAATGGCTCCCCACCCTCCTTGCCCCACCAGACCACACCCTAAGTCCTGCCCTGCCTCCCTTAGGACACCCGGCCCCACCCTCTTAGAACCAAACATGAGGGATCTTGTCCTCACATAGCAGTGCTGGTGGAGTGATCAAACCCAGGCAGATGGGCAGGGTGACTCCCTTGCTGGCTCTAGGAGGCCCCAGTGGGGCTGGGGAATGTGGTGGGGGCACTTTTCAGGCTGGGCTCCCCTTCTCTGAGCAAGAGTGAACCCCATAAGCCCAGAGCCTGAGACAGATTGGAGGAATTGCCCTCCTGTCTCCAAACCTATGCAACCCAGGGCACCGCCATGCCTGAAATCACCCCACTGTGGGACCCTCTTTTTGAGTTAAGAATGGCACCTTCCGGGACCTAATCGTTTTAAGAATTTGAGTACCCTTAGGAGGCTGCTAGACCAACTTGGTAATCCCTCTGGAGAGCCACCCTACAGGGCAGGACAAGGAAGGGAGGGTGCGGGGATGGGAAGGACTCTCCGCACCAGGCATCCTCTGCACGTGGTTTTAGTCCCACAGCAGCTTTTATGCTCATTCTGCAGCCAAGGAAACAGAGGTCAGAGGTCAGGCCACTTGCCAGCAGTCATACAGCTAGCCAGTGGTCAAGCCAGGATTTGTACCTGGCTCTACCTGGCAGCCTGCCCCTTGGCGCTGCGTCCAGGAGAGCCTCTCCCCGCAACACACTACACTGGCCTTACTCAGGAAGTTGGGGGCTGGCCCCCAGCTGCTGCACGAAGGCAAGGAATGCTTCCTTCTCCTCGGCGTCAGCCTCCTCCAGCGCTGGGAAGCTGGTGGTAGCAGATACCCGCTTAGAGGGCAATGGCCTTCTTCTGCGGACCTTCTGGGTGCTCGAGCTGGAGCCAAAGATGTTTTCTGTGGCACAGAGGGGAACAGAGTGGGATTGGGCCCAGGCCCCTGACCTCCCACCCAGCCCTGCTCCAGTCCTTGGGGAAGTAGTTAGGCCTGTGCCAGTCATAGTCATACACGGCCACCTTCATACATTCCTCATTATCAACCTCAGGAGTCTACTCAAGGTAGACACTGTGCCCATTTTACAGAGGTGCATCTGAAGGCCAGAGATGCCAAAAGACTTGCTGGAAGTCACACAGCAGCTGCATGGTGGTCAACAGATTCTTCACGCAAGCAAGGGATATTTATTGAGCATCTACTATGTGCTGGTGACAAAATTAGCCAAAATCTCTGTCCTTGTGGAGCAGACATTCTAGCAAGGGTTGAAAAGGCTATTTCTTTCTCTCCCTCTTTCTTTCTCATTCTTTCTTTTAAGCAAATTTGCTAAGTGAACTAAAGGAATAAATGGTAATTTCCATTGAGAGACTGGGAGGATCTGCTTTAGATGGGGTGGTTAGGAGTGTCCCAAGGAGGTGACATTGGAACTGACATGTGAATAACAAGAAGGAGCATGCCGTATGGATTTCCAGAGAGTGCATACCAGGCAGAGAGAACAGTACATACAAAGGTCCTGAGGCAGGAGCCAGGTTGGCAAGAGGGAAGGGGTGAGTGGCACTGAGTGAGCCCAAGAGTTTGGCAGGGTCTGGGTGGTACAGGCCCTGCAGGCCCCAGGAAGGCATTGGGAAGTCCCTGGTATGGTGGGCATGACTGGAGTCAGATGTGAAGTGGCCCTCTGGGGCTGCATGGACAGCAGTGTTCCCTCTGCACCCCACCTGCCATTCCAGTCCCTGACTTCTCCTGCCCATCCTCAGCTTCTCAATCACCAGAACCGGAGCAACCACCTCCTGGGGTGGCCTCAACCTATAAATGCAGATTCCTGGCCTCCCTCTCTGCTATCCTCCAAACTTTTGGAGACTCGGCTGACCCGAGACTCTGGAAGGCTTTGTGGACACTGAGCGCTGAGCTGTGTCTTGCAGGAGCTCTGGGCCAGAAGTTCTTTCTTTGGTGAGAGGATCAGCAGGGGTACTGTGCCCTGCCAGTCTGGGGCTTTCCAAGTCCTGTCAGACCATATTGAGAGGCAGGTGCTGGAATGGCCATGCCCAGTGACGGCTCAGTGCCTGGGAAGCCCCTACCCCCCTAAATATCACCCTCTACTGCTCCCTGGGGCCTAGAATCCCTTAACCAAAGCCAGAATATGACCCTCCTCAGGCGGAAACAAGGCCTGTGGTCTCAAGAATGGGAGGTGTTCAACCTCTTGCTTAAGAGAAGTCTTTTTTTGGGAGAAGACAAGGGAGGAGTCAGAAAACAAGCCTGGAGGCCTCTCTGGAGGAGGAGTATGCTCAGGGAAGTCCCCTGAACTGCTCTTGGGGATGTTGTGAAGGTCCCCTGGCTTGGAAAGAGGTCGCCTTTCCTGACACCCCAGCCTGGCCCGTGCAGGGCACACCACAAATGGCACCTGGCTGTGCAGGAAGTCCCCAGAGGCCCTCCTAGGACAGACATACTGAGTCCAGAGCTGAATTCTTCAAGGGAGAGGCGTCCCTTCTGCTCCACATCCACCCAGTTGAAGATCATTTCCGGTTCCTCCTCGCTGCCCAGGAAGCTGAACTTGGCTGCCTGGAAGGAAGGGGTGAGTTGGGCGGCTATTCCCACTGGGGAAGCCTCTGGGCCACCCTCCAAAAAAAAAGATGTTGTCTTCAGCCACCCCCACCTCCCCTCTCCCCAGTTTCAGGGTCTCCCCAATAACTGGACCTAGGGCCTACCCTGAGGCTCCCCAACCCCATTCAAGGCAACCCTCTTGGCAGAGCCCTGAACTGGCTCCAACCCTTTTTCCCTTTCTCCATCCAGAATCAAAACTTATCTGTCCTGAGTCCCATCCCTTTAGGACCTTGATAAAGGACAGCAGCCAATCCTTCCCACAACGTGTTCATCACTGTCCAAAAATTATCTGAAACTTGAAAATAAGTCTAAAAGGTGGACAGCACGTCCTTTCAGCATTGTACAGGGGCAAAGGCTACCCAAGCATCTTCTAGACTATAGGAACATACTCAGTTCGTCTCATGGGACTGATTAAAGATCCCAGACTAAATGAAGTCACACGTTAACCTGCAGATTTTGTCTAGGAGAAACGTAAATAATTTTTGTCTGATGGAACAGATAACTTCAAAGATTATTGGCCTGTTGGACATTAACCAGCTTTTAAAAATCCAATTCGGTAATCCGGCTCTATATAGTGGCTCATGCCTGTAATCCTAGCACTTTGGGAGGCCAAGGCAAAAGGATCACTTGAGCCCAGGAGTTTGAGACCAGACCAGCCTGGGCAACATAGTGAAACCCCATCTCTACAAGAAACAGAAAAATTAGCCAGGCGTGGTGACACGTGCCTATAATCCCAGCTACTAGGGAGGCTGAGGCAGGAGGATCCCTGGATCCCAGGAGTTGGAGGCTGCAGTGAGCTATCATGATGCCACTGCACTCTAGCCTGCGCAACAACGTGAGACCCTGTCTCAATTAAAAAAAAAAAATTTAACTCAGCAATCTGATTCTAAATTTCTTGGTTAAATTGCCTAGGTTTTTACATGCTTTTTGACCCATTATCAATTAATAAGTTAAATAAAATCTTCCGTATGTGTTCGCTTTATATTTACCTACAGGTCATGATTTTACCTTTTTGAAAATTACCCTTTAACAGTTTTGGAGGGTCCATGGAGACTGCCATGGACTCATCTGACAGAGCCTGCATTGCTGCACAAGTGCACATCATGGGCTCTTTGAGCCCAGGCAATTTTCTTGGTTCTCAGAGGGAATCCCAAATGTAATAAAACTTTGAGTTTGTTGATTTCCTGTTTCTGTAGTTTTTTTTTCTTTTTGCTCATTTTTTGCTTTTATTTTGGGTTGTACATGACTGATAAGTTATTCCTCATTGGTGGCAGCAATGATAGGGAATTTGACTTTATGATCTACTTGGTGACAACCCAGTGCCTGATGGTTGAGAGATGAGAGAAAATCTGGTTTGCTATCCTTTTTGTTGTTGTTGTTTATTTGTTTGTTTTTCTATTTGTGACCTCAAATTGGTTAAGAATTTCATACCCACCTGGGAGGGAGGCTAGCTCTTTGAGATCTAGACTAGTGAGTTTTTGTGTTTCTGTGTTTACTTTTGACCTGTGGCTAAAATTGTAGAAATGGAGCCAGATATTCTCTGTGTGACTATATATCTGTAATAGAAGGGACTTTAACTCTTATTGTGAGTGTGAAATATTTTTGTACATCTGGAAGGTATTAATAACTTAGGGCAATATGTCTCCTAAAAGATTACTGTGTTGATTGGTTTATAGAGACAAATTAGTGCTTATATAAATCTCATGTTCCTCAAAATAACAAAAAAATAAAGAAACTGAAATTCTAATGCTTTAAATGTGCTAGACTTAAAAAAAAAATCTTTCTGGCCAGAAGTGGTGGCTCACGCCTGTAGTCCCAGAACTTTTGGAGGCTGAGGAGGGAGGATTGTTTGAGGCCAGGAGTTTGAGACCAGCCTGGGTAACATAGCAAGACCCTATCTCTACAAAAAATTTTAAAAATTAGCCGGGCATGGTGGCATGTGCCTGTAGTCCCAGCTACTCGGGAGGCTGAGGTGGGAAGACCACCTGAGCCCTGGAGTTGGAGGCTGCAGTGAGCTATGATCATGCCACTGCAGCCTGGGAGACAGAGCGAGAGCTTGTCTCAAAAAAAAATAATCTTTCTTACAGAAATTGCTAGCTCAGAAAATTTTTGAGGAGCCAGGTTCATATAATTAAGGTGAATCTTTAGACAAATTAGACTAGTTTAATAATTTTTATTTATAAAACACAAATAATATTAGGTTATTAAGTATGAAGTGTCCGATTTCCTTAAGTATTAATACCAAGTTTGACAGTTGTCTCCGACATTTCACTTTGACACTTCTTGTTTTATGTTTATTGTGAAGGTACATCCTTTCAAATGCACATTTTGGCTTGTGATTATCTTTCAAATTTTTTTTAGAGCAATTTTTGTAAAACCATGGATAAGTCAAAAATTCATGTTATTTTCAAATATGAGTTCCATCGTGGAACCAACGCACCGCAGACAGCTTGAAATATCAACAAAGTGTTTGGGAAGGATGTGGTTAATGAACGCACAGTACATCAATGGTTTGAGAAGTTCCATTCTGGTGATTTTAATCTTGAAAATGAGCCACGTGGACAACTTGAGACCAAGGTGGATAATGATGAGTTGAAAGCTGTAGTGGAAGCGAATCCATCTCAACCTACGCGTGAATTAGCTGCAAGGTTTGACATTAACTATGCCAACAATATTGGACCATTTGAAACAAATGGGCAGGGTAAAGAGCTGGATGGATGGGTTCCGCATGAATTAAATGAGCATCAGAAGAGAAATAGTCTCAAAGCTTGCCTTTCTTTGCTGTCATGACATAAAGGCGAACCATTTCTACACCACATTGTTATGTTTGATGAAAAATGGATTCTTTTTCACAATCACAAGCGTTCAGCACAATGTTTGGATAAAGATGAAGTGGGGAAACACAGTCCAAAATGGAGTATTCATCAAAAAAAGGCTAACGATGTGTGTTTGGTGGTCCAGCGCTGGTATTAGCCACAACAGCTTCATGAAACCTGGTCAATTGATGACAGTGGGCGTCTACTGCAACCAATTGGACGAAATGATGAGGGTGCTTATGATTAAGCAGCCGAGATTGATCAATAGAGACAGGCCAATCCTCTAACAAGACAACGCTTGACCACATGTCCCGCAAACGACGCTACCAAACTACAGAGGCTGGACTTGGAAACTCTCTGTCATCTACCGTATTCACCAGACCTTGCACCAACTGACTACCACTTCTTCCAGGCTTTGGACCACTTCTTGCAAGGAAAAATATTCAATTCTCAGCAAGCTGTGGAAAACACCTTTTGCAATTTCATCGCCACTCGCTCTCCAGGCTTCTTTGCTGCTGGCATGAACAAGCTACCATTAAGATGGCAAAACTGTGTTGATAGTTTCGGGGCATACTTTGATTAATTGTACTGCTTCTTGTTCAAGATATAATAAACTACACTTTTGATTCGAAATCAGACATTTCATATTTAATGACCTAATAGCTATCTATGTTTTATCTGTTTTATGTTAAGTTTACATTTTATTTTTTATAAGTTCTGTATTTGTTTTCTGTGAGGAAACTAGTTAATCTGAATTTTCTACAGTTCTCATTTTGGCTTACTGATCAAATAAACTAACATTATCCTTACATATGTTTAAGATTATAAAAATGTAAATTTGTGTTCAATTAAATAGATTCATTATTCTAACAAATAAATTTTCTATCAACAGTAATTATATTTTATAGTGTGTCACCTTAAACACAATTTCCAAGATCCTTAGATAACTTTAAAAACCTGAGTTAATATTGTTACATTAATTAATAAATAATTTTTGGCTACCTGGATAATTTCTAAGAAAAATTTAATACTGAAACACTGAGTGCTAAGCATAATTTTAAGTTTATATCTTTTTACTGCTTTATTTACACATGTGAATTCATTTTTGGCACTTTAAAAAGTTGTGCGAGGGAAAGAAGGAACTCAGGTATTTGTACACCCATATTCACAGCAGCATAGTCCACAATAGCCAAAAGATGAAAACAACCCAAGTGTTCCTCGACAGATGAATGGGTAGACAAAATGTGACGTATACGTACAATAGGATGTTATTTAGTCTTACAAAAGAAGGAAATTCTGACACATGCTACAACATGGATGAACCTTGAGGACATGACGTTAATGAAATAAGCCAGTCACAAAAAGACAAATACTGTGTGATTCCACCTACGTGAGGTATCTAGAGTGGTCAAATTTATAGAGACAGAAAACAGAACAGGGGTTACCAGGAGATGGGGAGAAGGAGGAATGGGCATTGTTGTTTAACGGCTGTGGAGTTTCGCTTGGGGAAGATGAAAAACGTTCTGGAGATGGGTGGGGGAGACGGTTGTACAACATTGTGAATGTACTTAATGCCACTAGACTGTACACTTAAAAATAGTTAAAATGATAAATTTTATATTATGTATATTTGACCACTATTTTTTTAACAAGTTGTGTTAGGTATATATGTGGCTGTAGAAAGTTGTATTATATGTATTTGTGAGCTTCGCTAGTCTGTTAAAATGCTTGTATAAGACGGTTCTCAATTATTTTCCCTCAGTTCTTTCTGTGAAAGCAGTTAATTACCTTGGCTAAAGTTATAATCACTACGGATGTTTGAGACCTTACTTGGAGCTACAGTGACAGAGAACACAACTGTGTCTTCAAGGAAAATGGGGGGTGGTTTTGTCTGAAAGTATCTGGTTATTCCAGAATATGAAAAAGCATGAAAGGCAAACCTGGGAATGGATATAAAATGTTATAGAGGGTTTGCGAGAAGGAAATTTTATTTGCCTTGATTTGTAATACCTGGGTCTGAAAATAAGCTATGAAATATATTAACACTTTGCCAAATTTGGCTCAGTTTTGATGGGTTTAAAAATAAAAAATAAATAAAAATGCATAAAAACTTTACTGCCATGTGTTCTATTAATGCAAAATATAGAATTTGGCTTCATCTCAACTAAAATAATAAAGTGGTTTTAGAGCTCTTAGCAAGAGTTAAAAGAGGTTACTATATTTCTCTTCTGTGCAAGCTGCCTAGATAGCAGAGATTCCCTGTCTCACCAGAATAATTTTCTCTGCTTTGTTTTGACCTTTCTGTGTCCTAATTCTCTTTTTTTTTGAGACAGAGTCTCACTCTGTCACCCTAGCTAGAGTGCAATGGTGTCATCAGAGCTCACTGTAACCTCAAACTCCTAGGCTCAAGCAATCCTCCTGCCTCAGCCTCCTGAGTAGCTGGGACTACAGGCACTCGACACCACACCTGGCTAATTTTTCTATTTTTTGTAGAGACGGGGTCTCGCTCTTGCTCAGGCTGGTCTCCAGCTCCTGAGCTCAAGTGATCCTCCCACTTCGGCCTCCCAGAGTGCTAGGATTACAGGCATGAGCCACCATGCCTGGCTTTGTGTCCTAATTTAAAAAAAAAAAAAACAAAAAGTCATCTCCTTTATAAAAGAACTAAATACTCTTGCAATCATATTGCGTTCTCCTATGTTTATTTCAAAATATTTTATTTTATTGTCACTTTGATTAATTAGATAACCCAGTACTATCTGTTGGGCTCCCATGATCCTATCTTAGTGCCCAAGTCTCCTCTGACAGCTCTTTTGATTTTGCCTTCCCAAAATCAGATCTTACATTTAGAAAAAAATAAAACAAAAATTTCATGGTATCTTTCTCTATATTTATTAAATACCTTAACACTATTACAAGAGCATTATGGAAAGAATGGTCAAATCAGAAGAGATATTCAGACTCTCCTAGGCTAAGTTTACATAGGTAAAATGCTTTTAATATGAATATTTAAGAAATTGCATGGCTTATGGCAAGCTGTGGAGATTTCTCAATGCCTTTGCTATTCATAATATGTTCTTAACTTCAGGGGAAATACTGATCAAACTCTTATGAAATAGTTATGTACCAAACCCCAGTAGAGAATGTTACTCTCCTCCGTTCTGATATTATTAAGTACTGTAATAAATAACCACAGCCTGTCAATCTCATTACTGCAGGTCACAGTTTGTGTCTTCAACAAAGAAGGGCAAACTCAAAGACTAGAGAAAAAGAACTGTACCAGTTTCTGTGAACTATTTATGTTTCCCTTGGGTACAAGCTTCTGAGCTGACCTTGGATGACCTTCAGACTGAGCTAGTGGACTGGGGACCTCTAGGACTCTTTTGAGTCTAAAAACAGACAGCTTAGCCAAGATCCAGCAGAACAAAAATTAATTACATGGCACTAAATGAGCAGATGAAGGAAATCTAGTTGTGGTTATTTGTGGAATACAGTGGATATTATTTTTTATTGTTCTACTTTAATAGATCTGTGAGGAAGTTCTTTCTCTGTCTTCTTAAGCTGTTTCTAATCCTCACTTTAGCAGATTATACTTTTGTAAACATTTTAAATGGTATCTGAATCTCACTGACCACCCCCTTCATGATTCAGAAACCAATACTTTTACCGAATCTCCTTACTTTCCACAGCAATATAATTATTTTTATAGGTTCAATAGAATCTGTCCTCCTTTTTTTCCAGTATATAATTGGATAAATCAATTGTGCTACCAAGGCCCTACCTGGAGTGCCATTTTTTAGAATGATTCTCATTTAATAAGGTGTGACAAGCCCACTGTAAGGAACACCCATGGAGCCAGTGCCTACAAAGTCCTGCCAGGCTGCTGGCCTGGAGCCACATGGTAAGGAAGGCTGCCTCCTGGCAGAAGAGGGACCTTAGAAAAATTGGAGACCTCAAGAAGAGAGGAAGTCACTCAAATTTATAGGTGCTACAGGTGACATCTAGTGGAGAGAGTGTCTTGGGCTTGGTTTCCTTGCCTTAGGATAGAAGTAGGATGACCAACTCAGCCAAGTTTGCCCAGGACTTTCCCAGTTTTAGTACTCAAAGTCCCATATCCCAGGTGCTACTTCAGTCCTTAGAAAACAGGAACAGTTGGTCACTCAATAGGAGAGCAAACTACAGAGGTTTTAAAAATCCAGTCTAAGATTCCATATGAAAATTTCTGGACAGAAGCTAAAATTGCTCAATACTGTAAAAGTCTCCCTTTGTAGAGCAAATTTGAGGAGGCCCATATGTTTAATTTACACCCTTGCTGCACCTATGGAAATAACCAAGCCCAAACTCATGAGACTAGCCTTTTATACGTCCAGAAAAACTATGGAGATTACTTATGATCACAGAAAAATTATCTGAAACTTGGAAGTAAGGCAAAAAGGTAGACAGCACATCCTTTCAATATTATACAGAGGCAAAGACTACCCAAGCATTGTCTAGACTAGAGGAATGGACTTAGTTTATCTCATTGTTTTACCTTTAATTAAAAGTCCCAGACTTACTGAGTTAACTTGTTAACTTGTAGATTTTTGTCCAGGAGAGATGAAAATAATTCTTGTTTAGTAGAAGAGATAGCCCCAAAGATTTATGGACTGTTGAACATCAGCCATTTTTTAAATTGAATTCAGCAATCTTATCCTAACACTTTTCCGTCAAATTGCCTATAAATATGCTAAATAACCTCAAATGCTCTTTGAACCAGTCATACATCTTACTGGTTCCCTCATTAACTATTAATAGTAATTCATTAGATAAGACCTTTGATAAGTGTCGATTTTATATTTACTCAAAAGCCTTTTTATTTTTTTGGAGACAGAGTCTCACTCTATTGTCCAGGCTGGAGTGCAGTAGCATCATCATAGCTCACTGCAGTCTCAAACTCCAGGGCTCAAGAGATCCTCCTGCCGCAGCCTCCCGAGTAGCTGGGACTACAGGCGCATGCCACCACACATGGCTAATTTTTCTGGTTTTTTTGGAGAGATGGGGTGTCACTATATTGTTGCCCAGGCTGGTCTCAAACCCCTGGCCTCAAGCGATCCTGCCGCCTCAGCCTCCCAAAGTGCTGGGATTATAGGTGAGAGCCACTGCACCTGGCCTCATTTTTAAAAAATTTTTGAAAATTATATTTTAACATCAGCTATTCACACCCTGTTGTGGCCCTGAGGGACGGACTATAGAGTTGGATTGATGGGGAAAGGACAAAGTCTGGAGCGTAGAGCAGCATCTGGGGAAGACAGCAGGCCTGGGGGACTTCAGCAACCCACATGGGCCCCTTTGCAGTGAATGGAGAGAAACCAAAGAAAAATTGGTCTAGGATATAGCCTAAGACTCCTTATTAGAACACACAGCCATGGCCGACGTTATGTTTCATTGAAGTTTGCAGTCATCAACATGGTTTCATTTCCAGGGTTCTGACTGCTCCCTAACATAAACTTCTCTGCTCAATGAGCATAAAATTATACACCATTTGCACATCACTTCTTTGGTTTAAAGTCCCTTCCTTTGTTAAAATGCAAATGTTTCTGGAAAAGGGTAACACATAAAACCTTATCAGTCATTTACACGTTACTATAAATAAATTCATAGCCTTTTCTGAGAGCAAATTTTAGATGAGAGAAAAGGGAAGCACTAGCCAAGCACTGCCTTCCTGGGGTGGGAAATGTCAGGAGGCTGCCGAGAAGGGATTCAGGGGGTCAGATGGGGCCCTTGGGCTCACCGCCAGATCCTCACGAGTGACAAAGCCCCTCTCCTTGGCACCACAGTCCTGGAAGAAGCCCTGTAGTTCTGCAGCTGCCTGAGAGGACCAGGACTCTGGCTCTGGGGCCACAGGGGCATCTTGGCCATCAGCTGGCTCTCTTGTCTGCCGCCGGCGGCTGGAGCCCAGCTTCCGGCCTTTTCGAGACACTTGCTGTCCACTCTCCATGGTGCCTTGGCCCTGGGGACAGAGAATACGTGAGGGGGCACTGGGTTGCTGAACGGTCAAACCCTCTAATAGCTCAAACCCCTTCCACGGTCCCCCATACCCCCTGGAAGAGATCTGCCACGGCTGATGAAGCCCTGCCTGATCCACCCCACCAGGTCTCTGACCTTATCCTCCACCCACCCATGGCCTCTAGCACATCCCACTTGGGGCCTTTGCCCTTCTAAGGTCCCCCTGCCTGGAACACCCTTTCCCAAGCTACCCACATACCCTCATCTCTTTCAGGTCTCTGCTCAACGATCAAAGTCTTATCTTAGACGAGGTAGCATAAGAAAAAAGAAAAAAAGTCTCTGGCTATTAGATAAAACAGCCCCCATGCACAGTATGTCCTACTTTTTCACCTGGACAGTGGTTACACAGAGTGTTCCAGGATCTCGCTGTCTGAAGGGCCAGAAGCAGCTTCCTGAGCCATCTCTCCAGCTGCTCCTCTGGCTCATTGCCTCACATCTTGGCATGTCAAAGGGACTAATTTTGGCCTGCTGGGAAGGGTCCCTCCACCCGCACCTCCTCCCTCCCTCAGCCTAACCTCCCCTCCAACCTCTTCTCTCCCCAGCCCTGTCTCTCTACTCCCTCCACACATGCAGCAGGAATCAGTAGCTCCGTGAGATCCCGAAATGCCCAATCGCCTCCCACCCTTGCTCCCTTTGCCCCCAACCCCCCAGCTCTCTCACCCCTTGCCTAGCTAATACCTTTTCCTTCTTCATCTTAGAGGCTGCCTTCCCTGCAGTCAACCCCACATGCAAGCTGGGTCCAGTGTCCCTTGTCTGTGGCTCTGCTATGGTGTAAATGTGTCTCCCAAAGGTCACGCGTTAGAAACTTTGTCCCCAGTGAGGCAGTGTTGGGAGGCATTTGGGTCATGGGGACACCACTTTCATGAGTGGATTAACGTTATTGCGGGCGAGGGTTCCTTACAAAAGGATGAGTTCAGCCCCCTCTTGCTCTCTTGTGCTCTCTCTTGCCCTTCCACCATGAGATGTCACAGCAAGAAGGCCCTTGTCAGATGCTAGCCCCTCTATCTTGCACTTCCCGGCCTCCAGAACTGTGAGGAAATAAATTTCTGTCCTGTATAAATTGCCCAGTCTGTGGTGTTCTGTTATAGCAGCACAAAGCAGGCTAAGGCCCCAAGATGCCCCAGGCTCCCCCTGGGGATGTCTTTGTGTACCTTGGTCCACACTGCTCCTGGCCCCTTAGCACATAGTAGGTACTCAAGTAAGGGTTGTCAAATTCATTAATTAGGGCCCCTTCATCTGTCACTGAAGGTCATGGTTCAGTCAGTCAATTGATAAGGATTTCAGTGGATAATGATTCATCCAGGTGAGGCCCCAGGGCAAGGGAAGGGAGGCTGGGTCTGGAAGGGGTAGAGCCTAGGCCTGCCCTTGGGGGAAGAAGGCTGGGGCACACAAAACTGTATGCGATGGGAGGGACCTGATGTCCAGGTGGTCAGGGCAGCTTCCCACAAGTGAAGGTGGGACTTGAGCAAGTTCTAAAGGAGGCAGGTAGGATTTGGAAGCGGTGAACAGCATGTGTGAAGGAACTGAGGCAGCAGAGCAAGGCTATGCCCATGAGAGGGAGGACACGCCTCCTCGGAGCTTTCTCTGTTGGGGCCAAAGGCCACAGACAGGCCGAGTGGGGTGGCCAGAGGGCTATGCTTCAGGCATGGTGGGCTCATTCCAGGGGGGCTGGATTCACTGGCCTAGCCTCCCCTTGGGCAAGTTTCCTCCCACAGGCTGCGCAGGACTTGGATGAAGCAATTCCTCATCCTGGGGAGGCCCCAACTTCAAAGTGAAATAGAGTCAGTCTCTCTCTCTCCCCCTTCAAAGTCTGTTTCAGATGCAGTTTTAAGATCATAAATTTAAAACTGCAGTAAGGTGCTGGAGTCAGATATGAGGGGCTTATGAGAGCCAGTTATGCATGTCTCTTCCTAACTCAGTGGCTTGCAATCAGCCACTGTGGAAGTATTTATACCATGGGAATCCGCAAATCTACAAATCAGGGCACCTGCCCCACCAGAGAATAGTTACCAGCACACCTCTTCTGAGAAGACTTCCTTCTGCCCCAACCCTTCCCAAGCTCTATCATGCACTTAAGCAACAAGCATTTACTGAGTGCCAACTGAATGCCAGCCCAATGCTAAGCAGGCCTGCCGTGATCCATATGTTTTCTTTAGGTGAATTAGGAAAAGGCACTTCTTCCTCCTGGCAGACATAGTACCAGGGCTCATGGTTTGATAAGTGGAATATGGACTGGATTCCAGTCCCCACTTGTGCAGACACAACCGGCACATCCAAGCAGAGCCGCTGGCCCTTTAAGGATAGGTGTGACTAACTCCTGGTCTCCCCTGGAGGCACGCACAGCCTCACAGGAGAAGACACAAACATAGTTACAGTGCAGCATGGAAGGGGCAGCAGACCAGTGTGTCAAGTGCTGGGAGAGCACTGAAAAAGGAGCAACTAACTAGTCAGGAGGGCTTCCTTGGGGAGGTGACATAGCTTAACAGTGAATTCCAGGGCAGGAGAGATCATACTTAACCCTGGAGGCCCTCATGGGGCCCAGCCTTGCTCTGGACATGTACTGGGCTCTCAACCCCTTACTACTTCCTCCGCTGACTCACATTGTCCTCTGGATTGTGGGACATTCTCCTAGACAACTGAATAGACTCTTAAAAAATTTTGGTGTTGTAAAGGAAAAAATAAGGCAGGAGATAGTTCTATCTTCAAGAGACTAAAGAGAAATGACACCTAACTATAATGTGTGATCCTTAATTAGATCCCCTTTTAGACAAAGAGAAAAAAATAGGAATAAGGAAGATTTTGGGGGCAACTGGAGAAATTTGAATATGGATTATATATTAGATGATATTAAACAATGTGTAATTTCTTAGGTGTGATAAAGGTTGGTCATGTAGGAGACTCTCCTTGTCTTTAAAAGGTACAATGAAGTAGCTAGGGATGAAGTGTATGGTGTCGGCAATTTACTTTCAAATGGTTCCAAATAAATGCGTAAACAAACAAACAAAAAATGTGTGCATGCGTGCAGAGAAAGAGACTGCAATGGGGAAAATGGTAGCCATCAGTACAATAGCACTCATTGTACTGTTTGCTCAATTCTTCTGTAGATTTGAAAGTCTTCCTAATAAAAAACAGGGAGAAAAAAAGCCAAGAATGAGATTCCAGGCATTTGAATAGGGAAGTCCCCATGCTAATCTAACTGTCCTTTACCCAGTATCTGCCAGCCCCAACTGCTGTCATTGCTGCCTTTACCCAGTGGTCACTGTATGCCAAGCACAGGTGTAAGTGCTTTACAATTATATATTCAACAAATATTTGCTGGGCACCAGCTCTATGCCCCCCCATTGCCCCATAGAAACAGTGGCCAGATAGGCCCCCCTCCTTGGGCCACATCTGTCCATGACCAGAAAGCCACCATCCATCTCCCTTCACCGTCCCCCTAAGAGGGGAACCCCCTTCCTCCATGACCCCATGACGCTTCAGTGGCTAATGGGGCTTGGCCTGGCAGCTCCAGGCTTGTGGGTTACAATCAAAGAAAGACTCAGTGAGCCTCAGTACCAAAAGGAGGTAAGTCCCACTCTCTTGACCTAGAGATGTGGAAAAGGAGGCCCAAAAGAGTAAGTAACTTCCCAGTGCTCTGAAGTCAAACAGACCTCTGCCTCTCCCAGCTCTGCTGCTCAGTAGCTGTGCAACCTTGGGCAAGTCACTTAACATCTCTGTGCCTCAGTTTCCTCACTGTAAATACCGGATAATATCTACCACACAGGGCTGCTATGAGGATTAGACAAGATAAAGTTGAAATACCACTTCCCATTCCCCAGCATGGTCCACCTCCCTTTCCTGCTTTACTTTTTCTTAGCATTTCCCAGAATTGAGTCTTTTCCTCATTTATTTTATAAATTTTCCATCTGCTGGTACTAAAATGTAAGCCTCATGTGAGTAGGGAGTTTACTCTTTTATTCACTGCTCTATCCCAAATGCCTAGAGCAGTGCTTGGCATAGAGCTGGTGCCCAGCAAATATTTGTTGAATATATAATTGTAAAGCACTTACACCTGTGCTTGGCATACAGTGACCACTGGGTAAAGGCAGCAATGACAGCAGTGGTGATGACATTGATGAAAGTGAAATTCTATTTAAGCCACATAAAAGCTGGGTTCCGTACAGATACGATTTATCCGCATTTTACAGATGACGAAATTGAGGGAGGCTCCAACAGGCAGAGTGACCTGCCCAACCCATGATGTCAGTAGTAGACCTGGCACCAGATTTTGCTCTCATGGTTTGTCTTGGGATGGACTTCCCCAAGACCACGTCCTGCGGAGGTAGCTCCTCAGTGGGCAGAAGGCCCCTTTGGGGATCACAAATGCCCAGTGGAGCAGTCCTGGGTGGGACAAGAGATTTGGAGCAGGGCAGACGTGGGCAGGCTTTGCTTGTGTGGTAAGGCCCAGTCATGGTACTTGGAAACTCAGAGCAGTTTCACATGCACTTCCGGCAACAGAGATAACATGCACGAGGCAGCAAGATAAGATTCCCAGTGCAGAAGCCTCCAGAACTGAAGAGCTGGGGGAAGAGTCCACTGTGGGAGCCTGGAGCTGAGTGTGCCAGGCTCCCACAGTGAAAGAAGTTAGAATCCTGAAAGAAGTTAGAAGCCTGAAATAATGTTTCCTGCAGTGACATCCTGGGACATAGGGCGCTCTTGACAATGCTTTCAGGTAGTTCCTAGCCAAGCTGCACCTCTGCAGGCCATTTCCAGCAGTCACGTGGCATTTTATAAGGAAGCAGTACTGTCTGGACACCTCACCCAGCCCCCACCCTGCCATGGGCCTCAGCATCTGCCCTCTCGGCCAGTCAACGCTTCTCTCCCGGAGGGCACTGTGGCCCCCTCCTTGGTTGTCAAGTGATCTGGGGCAGAGAGACAGCAGGTGCCCTACAGCCATTGCTGCCTCAAAGTTGGTCACTTGTCACCATCAGTCAGGATGGTGCACTGCACTCCTCACGTTCTGATTAGTCACAGCACACCCTAAAAACAGTCTGTGCCCCTTTCTTGGCCACTCAGAGACAGCAGGGCCATCCTTCAGTCAATCTACGAACGTGCACATGCAAACATGCACACACACGCACATTCCCTCCTAAGCCATCACCTCCACTCCCCCACTGTCAGCCTCTCCGTCAGACACAACACCCCTCACGGCCATGTGGCATGTGTGAAGGGCCCTTTGTAGTCACTCAGAGCAACGCCCCTGAGAGCCAGCCAGCAGGGCACCCCTCTGCCAGCGCTGCTGTCCTCCAGCACATTCCCCTTAGTGCATCATCGTACCTCACGCCCTTAACAGGCAGAGACCCCCTCACGGCCAGGAACACACACACAGCCCCTCAGTGCTGCTACCTCTCCCCATGTTCCTCACCTAAGAAAGCACACAAAGTTTGAAGCCAAACATGAGAGCAAAGGAATTCCTCCTGCAGGCATCTACAGGAATTGGCTCCCCACTGTGGGCCTGGGTGAGGAGAAAGCCTCTTCCCCCAGGAGGTAGAAGCCTCGTGGGAAGGATGGGGTGGGGCAGCCGCAGAATCACAACCTGTTACCTTCAGTGCCTTGGGCCCCCATCTCCTTCACTCCCTCACCAGAGGGGCTGGGAACTGGGTCTGCCCTGCCTGCCACTGACTTCAGTAACTACAATAATAGCCATAGTCACTGAACAAAAATTGCCCAAGTTGGTGGGCCTGAGAGACCACCTAGTGCCTTGCTCTAGTCTACTTATCCTCCCTCCTCCCCTCACTAACTGATAGAGAAACTGAGGCCCTGAGAAGCCAGGTGACTTGCCCAAGGTCACATGGCCATTTAAGGGTAGTAATCTACCCCAGTCTCTGGCCCAAGTGCCCTCCATTACCCTCCATTAAACCATGCAGAGGGCTCCAAATGCATGAGAAAAGAGGGATCCTCCCTTGCACCCATGTCATAGGAGCTAGACAGGGACCACAGCTCCCTCCACCATTCTCATCCTCCAAAGAAAAAGAAGAGTTGCAATTCTGGGGTGATTCTCACCTCTCAAAGCCTCCCAGTCGTACACGCAGCCCCAAACTCCTGGACCTGGTGATGAGGTGACCGCTGCCCTGCAGAGCCCGCAAGCTCTGGGACTGTTAACAGTTTTGTCTCTTGCTTAATCACACTTTCCGTTCCCCAGCGAGCCAATCTCCTGTGCTCATCTAGGGGACTTCCTGTCGAAGCAGCCACTGGCTATCCTTTCACAATCTTGCCGGGTGCCCTTGCCTTGGTATCTTGGAACTGGAAGAGGCTGGAGCTGGCAGGAGGCCCCTTCTAAGCAGAGGCTCTGAAGGGTGAGGTGGACTGCTCAAGGTCACCCAGCCCTTAGTGGCACAGCCAGAACTTGAGCCTGAGTCTCTGGTCCCAGCCAGCAGGTTGATGAACATGGCTGTGGCTAACACTGGGCGTATGCAATGCTCTGGGGGAACCACACACTCTACCTCACTTCAAGCCCTCACTCTCAGGCAGTATCCTTGAACCTCAGGGGAGGCATTTATCTAAATCACCTTTTAGGAAAGAGTCTAATCTGATACCAAAATATATTGTACAGCTACAACCACCATAACAGTGTGATATTGGAACATGAATATAGGTTGATGAATCAGTGGAACAGAATAAAGAATAGACAGGAATAGACTCAAATATGCATGGGAACTTAGTGTATGATAAAAGTGCCATGTCAAATCATTGGCGAAAAGATGGTTTATTCAATAAACTGTGTTGGGAGAATGAGCTAAGTATTTGTAAAAAACAAAGTTAGAGTTTTAACTCTAAAATCATTCCAGATGGATCAAAGGTATAAGCATTTTAAAAATCACAAAATTCTATGTTGTTTGGAATTTGCTTCAAAATAATTGAGGGGTGGAGAGAGCGGATGGGGCATAGATGAAACGAGACACATTATATTTTTTTCTCTACTTTTGTGGGTGTTTGAACAAATGCCATAAGAAATCATAGGATAATTTTTAAATAATCTTGGATTGGGCAAGGTCTTTCCAGGTACATCACAAAGCATCAGATTGAGACATTCAACTATACAGAAATTCTTAAGAAATAAATAAAACAATTGAATGGCAAAAAAAGTCACCATTGACAAGTTAAAAGGCAAACAAACTGAAAAAATTTTCACATATCACAGAAAATAAGCTAATTTCCTCCCTCTATAAAGAGCTCCTGTAGATTAATGAAAGGCCAATAATGCATTAGAGAAATTGGTACTGTATATTAATAGACAATTCATGGGAAAAGAAATACCAATAGCTTTTACACATGAAAAAATGTTTACTCATAATAAGAGAAATTTTTAAAAACTACAATGAGATATCATTTTCAGCTATCCAATTGGTAAAACTTAAAAAAAATTGGTAAGTTGTGTTATAAAGGATGTGGGAAAACACTTTCACAAACTGTTGGTAGGAACATACACTGGCACATATTTTATGAAAAGAAATTTGTACTATCTATCAACATTTAAAATGCAAAAATCTTTTTACTGAGCCATTTCGCTTCCAGTCATTTGTCCCACAGATGATACACAATATGATGATATGGGAGGACATTCATCACAACATTGTCTTTCGTAGCAAAGGATTGGAAACAACCTCAATTTCCATCAGTAGGGAACTGAAGCTGGCACAATGGCGCATGCCTATAGTCCCAGCCGCTCGGGAGGCTGACACGGGGAGACTGCTTGAGCCCCAGAGTTGGAGACCACTCTGGGAAGCATAGTGAGAAAAATAAAATAGTGAACTGGTTAAATAAGCTGTGATACAGCCATACAACGGCATACTATGCAACTGTGAAGAAAATGAAAAAGATCCCGGTGGACTGATAAGGAAAGACCTTCAAGATACAGTGTTGAATGAGAAAAGGTGCAGAATAGTGAGTATAGTATGCTTTGTATGAAGAAAAACATGTCCGTGCGTATGAAATTTACGCAATAGATGTACACACACATATATGTTTATAAATGCATAGAATATTTCTGACAGGATATACAAGAAACTAGTCACAGTTGGGCTTGAGAGAAGTGTAGGGATGAGGAAGGAGGGAGATTTATGTTTCACTGTTTACTTTTTACATATTTTATATTTTGTGCCATCTTTGCACATTACCTATTCAAAAGTAGATTTAAGAATGATTTGTACTTATACAGAGAGTGAATGATGAAGAAAACAGTAAAATGTGAACATTTAGGGAATACTGGTAAAGGGTATATGGGGATGATTTTACTATTTTGGCAACTTTTCTGTATGTTTGAAATTACCTAAAAAGTTTTAAAAAATAATAAATTTAATTGCTAAACAAATGAATATTCTCACAAGTTTCTAGGGCTTAATTGAAATAAATAAGGCATTCATTTATGTATTCAACAAATATTTATTGAGCACTACTATGTGCTGGACACCGTGCTAGGCGTTGAGGATACAAAAGTGGGAAAAAATGTAATGCGATGTCTGACAGTGCTAAGCGCTATGAAGAAAAGGAAAGCAGGCTGAAGGGATAGAATGGTGGGGGGATGTGTATTTGAGATGGGGTGCTCAGGGGAAGGCCTGTCTGCGGAGGTGATATTGGAATAGAACGTGTAAGAAAGAAGATCTGGAAGAAGAGTGTTCAGGGAGAGGGAACAGTGAGCGCAAAGGCCCTGAGGCAGGAGCATGCTTTGTGTACATGAGGAACAAGGAGGAGGCCGTGTGGCTGGAGCCTGTAGGAGAGGGAAGAGTGGAGGAGATGAGGTCAGAGGCAACAGTAGGCTATGTAAGGGTTTTATTGTGAGATGCACGCTCCAATTGAGGTTTTATTTATTTATTTATTTATTTTTTTGATATTAAGGGAGGTAGTGAGGAAGGGGGTTCAATGTCTCACTTGCCCTGGCTAGAGTGCAGTGGCATCATCATAGCTCACTGCAACCTCAAACCCCTGGGCTCAAGGGATCCTCCCGCCTCAGCCTCCCGAGTAGCTGGGACTATAGGCCCATGTCACCACACCCCGCTAATTTTTCTATTTTTAGTAGGAACGGGGTCTCACTCTTGCTCCGGCTGGTCTCGAACTCCTGAGCTCGAGTGACCCTCTCGCTTCAGCCTCCCAGAGTGCTAGGATTATAGGTGTGAGCCACCGTGCCTGGCCCCAAATTAGGTTTTAAAAAGATCCTTCTGGCAGCTTTCATTCTGGAGAGTAGACTGTCCTGGGCAAAGGCAGAAGCAGGGAGACCAGTGAGGAGGCTGTTACAATAATCCAGACAGGAGGTGACAGCTTGGACGCGGAGGGCAGCGGTGGGAGGGATGAGGAGAAGCGATTGGACTCTGGATATATACTGAAATATTGCCGACAGAGTTTGCTGGTGGATTTGGGCAAATGCAACAAATCCAGGACCTTCTTTCCAGCAAGGGGCTCTCTCTGGTTCCCTGAAAACAGAGTGAGTTTGGATTTTTAAAACCCAACCTCAGGATCTCCAGGCATCCTCAGTTCACTTGCCCCCCCTCACCAGCGCAGCTCCCAACCACGGAAATAAAAGGAGCGGGGAGAAGGCAGGGGTGGCCACTCCCTCTCTGATGGAGCCTGAGTGCCGTGGAGTCCTGTGGGTGGTGGGGGACAGCTCAGCCTGCCTTTGTCCTCGGCACCAGCCCCAGGGAAGAAACCTGCCAGGACATAACAAGTACTAAGAAAAAAATTAGATCTAGGCACTTTTGGAAACAGTGGGGCTACTTTTAAAATACAGTGTTGCTGGATTTAAAAACACTGAGCTCAGAAACCAAGTCTTACAAAAACGAAATTAATGAACAAGGATCAAAGGCAGTGAGACTGTTTTACGATTAGGAAAGTTTTCACACTCACTAATTTTTAATTCCCCACAGATGCTTGAATTCCCTTCACAGTTGGGTAAATCCCGAAGCAAGATGCTCTTTATGCTGGGGGCAGCGGCGAGAGCTCAGGCTGAAGCTAGGTGACCTGGGCCTCCCTGCCTCTGGCTGCTGGCTGCAGCGTATCTCAAGAAGGGGCTTAGGTGAGCGGGCAGTCCCACAGGAAACCAGGGCCAGGGAGCGTGTTTCGAAGCCTCATTTGTGTAGCGCTTTATGTAAGATTGAGAAAACCTAAGTTACGTCAAAGACTGAGGAGGGGCACAGAAAGAGACAGGTCCCGCAACATCCTCTTAGAATTGTCACAGTGGTAGTGGCCCTGGGCGAGGCACTTCCCCCTTCTGGTGTATCAAGCAGGCAGTGTGATCTGGTGATCTGGAGTCATTGACATGGACATCCTCACTCCTTACCACTTCCTAGGGGCCTGACCTCAGGCAACGTCTGTGTTCACCTACAGCTGTGGTAGCTAGTGCTTGGCAGGCTGATAACTTCCCATCTCAAACATCCGCATCCCTCCGGTTTTCTTCAGCACCACCGAAATTGGTTCCACCCTGTGAGGAGCAAGATGAAATTGGACCCTGAGGCAGCCCTAAATCAATGACGACACTCAAAAATAAGTACCCACAGATACCCAGGTCAGCACTCCAGAAAGCAAGGACCACATGGCCTCCTCAGAGGCTCCCTAGCAGGTTTAAGCCCCAGTTGCACACAGTAGAACTTGCTCACCAACACCTTTATTGGCTTTTTCCTTTTCTTTCTCGAATTCTCTACTTTCCTTCTTGTGCTTCCAGGGACCACCTCCCAGGTAAACCACCTGCACATAGGTCCTTGCTCCAAGTTGCTTTGTTGGGGAGAGGGAATAAGACAATAGGTACCAGAAATGGCAGAAAGCAGAATGGGCTTCTGATAACGGATCCCTTACCAGTGAGGTGACAATGAGGACCCAAATGCTGGTGATGGAAAGGGTGGTGATAACCCCTGGCAGGCTGCAGCATCACAACGTCCAAGACTGAGCTGTGTGTGGTGGATGGGGACGAGGTACCGGCAGAATTCCAGGGGCAGCACTGACTTGTGCCACAGGTCTAACTTGAAAGATACGTGGCGATAGTAATCATAAGGATTGTGGAGTTGGTTGGCTTTTGTTAACTGCCCTATAAGCCTTGAAGAAAGAGAATGACAGGCTCAACTCAGGGCTTGTTGTGAGAGAGAGGAAAACTCCATAGCAGCATTCTCCTTGTCTCTTGTGGCCCAAGGATAGGCTGTGCTGAAAATCAGGTCCAGGATCTGATTGTAAAAGTGGTGATGCTGCAAGAGAGACAGAATGCACAGCCTCAGCAGACCTACTATCCTAGGGTCAGAATCCTGACAGGGAAAGAACGGGGTGCTGAGACTTGGATGGAGATATTTGGGGGAATGCACTTGAGAACCTTATACCCTCAGCTTCTCCTGAAACCTCCAGGCCGGCAGAAGTGCCCCTTCTCTTGCTAGAGGAGAACAATCTCCCATTACCTGAAGACCACATAAAGGACTCACCTCACAAAGTGATGCGTCTTCCTCAATATCCAATCCTTCCGTGGCTGCCTCTAGACCAGGGTTAGCAAACATTTTCTTAAAGGGCAAGATAATAAATATTTTAGACTTGCAAGCCATATAGTCTCTGTTGCAACTACTCAATTCTACTTTTGCACTACTTAACAGTGCAAAAACAAGTATGGACAATAGGTAAACAAATGGGTATGTCTGCATCCCAATAAAACTTTATATACAAAAACCAGCAGGTGGCCCGTGGAGCTGTGATTTGCCTACTCTAGACAGTAATTAGGTTCGGGTCTTAACATTTCCCAAGCAGGAAAACATAGTCCCTGTCACTGGAGGAAATAGTTTATTCGCAAAAAAAGCTACTGGCCTGGCTGATATGTATTAGTAGGAATAGGAAGACATATACAGGAGATCTTGAGGGTGTGGAACTGGGGCTGGGAGGAGAAAAGGAATACAAAGCTAGATAAAGAGTTTTTATGGAGACACTCTCTCTTTACTCCAGATTTTACATCCTGGCAAGACCACCTGGAGCTGGTCTTAATGCACTGCTGAATTGGTCCTTAAAGCTTAGACACAACTGTGGCTTACAGTTAATGAAGTGGTGATGCTGAGACTGCCTTGGAAGAGTACTAAGGAGGGGTTAGAAGGCTTAGAGAGGAGGGCCCAGAAGACCTTCCCTTCTCAAAGCAATAAAGAATGCACTAGTGAGAGGGGCTCAGTGCTGGCTGTCTTTGTAGGCCAGGTTGGTTGAGGAGATGTTGCCATGGAATGCCATGGCCATTGTCAACGGAGATACTAAGACTCTCGAAGAGCAGAGACCACATAGGGCCACTTAATCATCAGAGGCAAGGTGGAGACAATTACCATGACAGGCAGCAAGGCCTGAAAGGTAACCAGGGGTCCTTGATCTGCAGGGCTCTGTGACAGTGTCCCTAGGTTACGAGAGGTGAGCACGTAATGAGAGTATTGCTTGACCTAATCATAAAAGATCAAGGGTGAGTAAGCAGAGGCTGATGTCACAATAGAAAATTGTAATCTCTCACCCAGTTTCCATATTTGAGCCAGTTCTCAGACCCAGGACCCACTGATTGAAGAGAAAGACCCATAATGCCACTATAAGCATATAAAATAAATATTTCCCCCATTCTTCCCCAAAGTGCCCTCTGGCTATTTATGGACATTTTAGCCATTTCTAGTTTGAATCTGTTAATAATGTTGCTAGGAATATCCTCATATGTGTCCACCAAAAGTGGTGGAAATATGTACTCATTTCTCTTGAGAACATACCTAGGAATAGAATTACTGGGGCATGAGGTAGGCATGAAGGTAGGCATCTTTAGAAGACATTGCCAAACAGTTTTCCAAAGTACTTGAAACATTTTATACTTCCAGTAGCAAGGTATAAAGCGTTCCAGTTGCTCCATATCTTTGCCAACACCTGGCATTTTCAGTCTTTTTAATTTTAGTCATTCTGGTAGGTGTATAGCAGTATCTTACTGTGCTTTTAACTTTCATTTCCCCGATCAGTAATGATGTTAAGCTACTACAGTCTTTACAAAAAAAGAGCGCACAACAAACTGAAATATTGACAGTGGTGATCTTTGCAGAGGTGTGATGATAGATTGTTTGCGTTTTGTTGTTGTTTGCTTTTTGCTGCATAGTCTATTTGCTGAGCTTTCTGCATTTAAAACATTTAAATGCTTAATTTTTAAAATTATGAAATCCCCCCAAAAATTCATCTCTTTATTCTTATAAATGACAAGGTTTAATGACCACAACAATAATATTATAAGTAAACTCACCAAGAAATATTTATTAAGCACCTGCTGTATATTCAGCACTGTGGGAGGGGCCATGAAGGACACAGAGCAGTACAAGGCATAGTCCCCACCCTTAAGAGGTTAACAGTCTAGGTGGAAATACAGGGAACCAGGACACATGGGAACCAAGAGAAAACAGTCCAGGCCAGGATATTACAGGAGCTGGAAGGTATTCGGGATCAGACCCACTAAGTACTTCAGCGCCTCCAGGGGCTCAATGTTCATTGTTCAATGTTCACCACGCCCAGCCCCACATTAGCCCCTCTAGTGTGCCCCGTCCACAGACTCTGCTCCCGCCATTTTAAAACGTCTGACTCCTTGTTCAGCTGCTACTCAAAGTGCAATGAAACAGGGAGGGATGGGGCAGGTGGGGAAGGTCACTGGACAACTTCTAGGAGCTGCTGTCTCCCTCCTAGAAAAATCCACTCCCGCCACCACACATCCCTAAGATGGACAGACCCCCAACTCAGGGAGGCCTGTGCCACCCCCCAGAACCCCCAACCCCAGAGCTAGAAGAGGAGGCGGCGGTTGCTGCTTGAGCTACCTGAGGTAGAACTAGGGAGCCCTTCTTCTTGTGTGTCCCTTCCCCTTTTAGTCCATCAAGTTGTGGGGGGAACAGGTGCCCCAGAGCTGCCACTCAGGGCTGAGAGGGTACTGGGGGCAAGGACATGGGAAGGGGAGAGCAGCAGAGGGGACTTGACAGCCCAGCTGGGAAAGAGAGCAGTTGGAGCTCCCAGAAGAATACAGGGAAGACCAAACATGGAGGCAGGCTCCCCAGCTGGGGGCAGAGGGGGCCTGCAGGGAGGGGGCGTGGCTTGCTACAGGACCCTACCTTCCCCTCCTTCACAGGACAGAGCAGGGTGTCAAGAGCCAGGAGGGTACCAAGTCCCCAACCCTGTGCTGGGCTGTGCCCGCATCAAGAGCCCCCAGCCTCAGACAAGGTACAGGGACTCCAAAGTTTCTGATGATGCCCCCACTCAGCTGGGCCCCCTTCAAAGTGCTATCTGTTTACTTCTCAAATCAAAAAGAATTCAGGTCTGAGAATCCAAGAAAGGGGTGGAATTTCATAATGCCTGCAAGACAGAGAATGGAGGGAGCCAGGCCCCTCCAGAGAGTACCACCAGCGGTGAGGTTGGAGGAGGAAGGGGCTGGCATGAAGCAGCCCCACCTTACCTCCGGGAGAGAGGAAACGGATAGCTTTAAATAATATCTCATATAATAAAAATACCCAGCACTCCGAGGAGCCTATCATTCTACTGCCTAGTTTTGTTTTAAATAATTCTAATGCCAGAGGCTGGGGGGTGGAGAGGGCAGGCAGGGTATGTACATAGGAGGAGTTTAAATTAAAACACAAATAATAATTAAGACGCACAATCTGAAGGACTAAGGCAGAAGATGTGGGAGGGGCCTTCGGGATCCCCTTATTTGTGGGAGCACAAGGCCTCCGATGGGCGAATTAGGGCTTCCTCTTGGAGAAGATCAGCCGGCGTTTGGAGTGGTAGAAATCTGAGGAGAAAGAGCAGAAGTCAGCCAGGCCAAGAGCAAGAGGACATAGCAGAGCCACCCATCCAAGGCAAACTGCAGCAGGGCCAGGACACCCCTGCCTACGGCCAAAGGGCTAAGCACGGGGAAGATTCCGGGAACTTCCACTCCGTCTCCCAAGGGGGTATTTGTGGGGCACCCCACCATGCTTCACAGATGTGACTGGTAACGGCACCTACATCCACAGGTCTACTCTAAGCCAAGCTGCCCGATACAGGAGCCACTAGCTCTATGTGGTTATTTAAATTGACCAAAATCAAATAAAGTAAAAAACTCAGTTCTTCAGTCACACTAGCCACATGTCCAATGTTCAACAGCCATATATGGATGGCAGCCAGTGCACCGGACATTTCCATCACTGCAGAGAGTCCTGCTGGACAGCGTGGATCTAAGGATTCCCTTAAGATAATCCATGAAAAGTGTTCTGCACAACGTCTGGCCCATAGAAATATTAGTTGTTGTTGTTGTTAGTTCTGACCCAATTGCAAATTTGCAGTGGAATTCTTGCCTTCACCTCTCAGCCTCAGTTTCCCCATTTATCAAATGAGGATAATAGTATGGTGCTATAAGGATTAAATGAAATGCTCTCTATAAAGGCTTTGGTCTAGGGCCCAGTGTAATAAATGCCTGATAAGTGCTTATCAGGCACCTACTATGTGCCAGACACTGTTCCAGGTGCTGGGGATTCAGCAATGAGCAAGAGAGATGCAGATCCCTGCCTCACGGAGCCAATATCCTAGTGAGGGAGACAGACAATATCAAGACATGGTAGAAGCTGTTGACAGACAGGAAAAAAGTACCAAGGAGAACAAAACAGGCAGGAAAGGGGGAGGGAAGTACGTGTGTGATGGCAGAGGGGAGTAAAGGTTGGATAGGATAGCCAGAAAATTATTATCATTAGTTTTCTTTCCACTGCAAATTCACTGTGGGACCTTAAGACAAATCACTCTACCTTCCTGAGCCTTGATTCCTTGTTCTAAAAGGGTGGCAAGAATGTCTTATGGTATAGGATTGCTACAAGGACTAAAGGAAATCCACCTGAGAAGTTTAGCAAAGGGCCTGGCATATGATGAGTTCCCAATAAACGTGAGCTAGTCAGTCTTGGCTGTGTGACCCAGGAAGGTTGCTTCCCCTCTCCGGACCTGTGTCCCTCTACCTAAGCAGCAAACTGGACCAGCCAGGTCAGCCCTTGGACCATGGATTCTGAGAGTCCTGGTCTTTTACAAAGTCCTTCCCTGTACCTGTCCTCACCTGTCATGCTAGTCTGCCGCCGTTTTCGGCCTTGAGAGGCCCCAGGCCCACCTGGGGACCCCTCAGGGGGCTCCCCGGAGTGAGGTACAAGGGTGCAGGACAGCGACAGGTCCACGTGGTCTTCCTGTGCTGTCCCCTGCAGCAGAGCAGGTGAGGTGCTGGGCCGCTTGCCCCCTCCCAAGTCATCCCGGGGTAGGTAGAGCTTGGGCAGGCCGAGGCCCCGCACGCGCTCCCAGGCGAAGTCACCCTCCAGCGGTGTCTCAGTGACAAAGTCGAAGTTCCATCGATCACGGGCCTCCTGTAAGCAGCCCGCCATTAGCGCATCACAGTCGCGGCGCAGCTGCTCGCTGTCCACTGGGCCAAAGAGGCGGCGGCAGGCCTTGCTGCTGCACGGGATCTGACGGGCATCTCCCGGCTGCTCCGACATGGCACCTGTGGCTGAGACACAAGGCAGGCCCCGGTCACCAGGGAAAGTGGACCCTCCCTTACCTGGCCAGGCTTTGCTGTGTACCCTCAGGTGAGGGCTTCCTACCAGGGGGTCTCTCTGATTCCAGCTGATTTCTGACCACTTCCTTCCCACAGGACCCCCCACTGCCCACCAACAGACACTGGGTGCAGCCAAGCTCAGCCAGCCTGGTGCCCCAAGGTCACTGGGCAGCTGAAGGCAGGCAGCTGAAGGACAAGCTTATGTCAACAAAGGCAAGTTTATTGAAATAGCAGGGATCAGGGTCCTGTTTACCACCAGATATTATCAGCTAAAATCAATCTGTTTTCCCCCCTGAGGTGTCCCTCATGGGTGTGAATGACCCAAATATGTGCGAATTGCCAGAGTCCGGCAGTTTCCTAATCCCAGCCCCAGCAGTGGGAGGTCAAGTCCCCAGTGAAGGATCAGGCTGAGGGCTCTTGCAGCCTCCTGAATCCCCCCACCCAGATGCCCAAGTGGGGTAACCCTGCTCTGCAAAGTAAAAGCACCCTGGACTTTGGGGTAAATACACCTGGGTTATAGTCCTAGCTCTGCCACTTACCACCTAAACTTTAAAAAGCCACTTAATGTCTCTGGGCCTCAGTTTCTTCACTTATAAATTGTACCACGTGCAAGTTTTGAGCATGGCTATAGAAGTGTGTAAAAGCAATTGGTGGTAGTCCATGTACCAAAGCAGATGGGACAGAGTTGAGAGGCTGTGTTGTGGTGGTTAAGAGTGAGGGCTCGATGCCAGACTGCCTGGGTTGGAATTCAGGCTTTGCTGGGTGACCCTGAACAAAAGACTTAACTTCTCTGAGCTCTATTTTCCTCATCTGTAAAATGGAGATAGTAATAGTGACGGTGTCAGAGGTTAGATATGAGGATTAACTGAGTGAATGTAGGTAACATGCTTAGAGCAGCACCTGGTATATAGACGGGCTCAGAAAATGGAAGTATTATTATTTCTCTCTGCCTTCAGTTCTGGCTGAGCCTCCAGCCCATTGCTCCCCCCTACCCCGCCCACCTGTCCCAGCCAACTACCTCCTTCAGACAGCAGCTGACAGGTGCTGTAGGCTGAGGGCCTTTCCCGAGGATGTCATCAGCCGGGTGGCCCAGGGGTAAGGAGGGGCTGGGCAAGGCGGGGCAGGAGATGATTTCTCCCAGGCTGAGCCACATCCTGCCAGGCACATCAGGTGATCTGAAGTCTAGACACCTCGCAGTCCCTGCCCTCTGTTGCCTGTGTCCAAGGAACCCGTTTTGCAGGCAAAGAAAATTAAAGGTGGCTGGTCTACCCGGCTTCTCTCCTCCCACTTCAGGAGAGGGAAATCTGAGAGTGAGTTTGCCCATGAGGAAGCCCTGGCACCTACATGCCCTGTTCTGGCCTGACTCCAGGGCTGAGTGACTGCATGACCTTGGCTGGACTGGGTTTTCCTAGGGACAAGTCCTGATTTGCAGGCTCTGAGGGTGAAAGCTCTGCTGAGTGGCCTCTGGAGGCAGGAAGACCTGGGCCTGTGCCCCACCCCACCTCACTGCACCTCTCACTATGCGTGGAGCCCGTAACTCCGTGTCTCAGCTGGTTGTGGGGGAAGCACTCAGTGACCTCACACCAAGTTTAAAGGGCAGGAGCTCAAAGAGATATGAGACTTGTCCCCAAATCATACAGCTAAAAAGGCCAAAGTCCACTGCCCCAAAAGGGGTCACACAGTACAGTGGACAGAGCCCTCAAATAACCTCTGCCCCCCCGCTTCAGGGCATGGGTTGGGAGTTATTTATATATTTTTATGTGCAGGAGTCGTTCTAAGCAGTTCACAAATACCAACCCTCCTAAAAAGTGGGTATATATTAGCTTCCTTTTTACAGAAGAGGTAACCAAGACTCAGAGAAGTTAAGTAACTTGCCCAAGGTCACACAGTTCACAGGTGGCCCAGCCAGGATGTGAACCCAGGCCTGTTTGCCCAACTCCCTCTTCCTAACCAGAGAGGCCCATCAGAATCACTTGGAGAGCTTTTTCAAAATACCGACTGATGAGCCTCTACCTCCAAAGACCAACTTCATCCTAATTGAAGGAGATTTAAGTGGTTGGCACAGTTCCCCAGATGGGCACTCTTGGGGTGCCAGCCAAGGGAGACACACTGATGTGTTTGAAATGGACTTTCTAGGTCTCAGCGCCCCACAGGTACGAGGAGGAGGAGCCCACCTAGGGCTTTATCAAGGTGCTGGAAATTCCCTGGCTTCCACGAGCTTGAAAAGGGACCAGGATGTAGGCAGGGACCTTCTCCCGTTCTCCTACCCCTTCCCTCATGGCTCTCATAGGTCTCTCCTCCCCACCAAAATCTGCTGTCGTGCTCATTATCATAACTCCCAGTTCAAAAAATAAATAACAGAAACGCAAATCCTCGTTTTGCAAACAAGTAACTGAGAATAGCTTCCTTTGTTGGCCTTCGTGCCCTAGACTTCAGCCATATTTTATTATAATTTCCAGATAAACTGGAAGAGCTCAGTAAATACCGTTGAACCAATGGGGTACTCTCTTAACGGGGTGGTGGGCAAGGGGGTCGACCTGGGTGGCGCCCAGGAGTAGCGCGGCTCGGTTCCCGCCGGCGAGCGGCGCTCCGCGGGAAAGCGGGCTTGCTACTCGCGCCAGGGCCAGGAGGGGGCGCTGGTCTCCGGGAAATCACGCGCCGGGTGGGCGGTGCGTGGGCAGAGCCTTGGACTGCGGGAGGCGGTGGCGATGAGTCAGTTTCCTGCAAAGCGCTCCCCGCCCGCCAAAACTTCGCTTCCACTCCGGCTGCGCGTCACCCTGGGTTGGGGAGGGGGAGAGCAGGAGGGGGCCCGGAGGCAGCGAACACGTCACACTGAGCCGGTCCGGCTTCCGAAACTCCCGCCGCTGTCGGGAAACCGCGCGCTCTGGCGCTGTCTCTGACACACACACACACACACACACACACGCTCGCGCACGCACAGGCGCGCCGAGATCGGGCCCCTCCACCTTATCTCCACGCCCAAAGCACGGGATGAGTCAGATCCCTGGAAAATAAAAATAGACGGGAGCAACGAAAATAAAACCGCTCGAAAGTTCTCCCAGAAACGCGACGTGGAGGGAGGGAAGGAGAGAGGAAGCTGCTTGGGCGCCCCAAAATGCCAAACCCAGTCCCAAGATTCTTTTCCGCACGAGGAGGGCGCAAGTGTCCCCAGGGGTTCCAGGCAGGGCGGACGCACCGTGGTCCGCGCAGGGCAGCGACGCACAAGGGGCGACTCGCCTTCCTGCTCCACTCAGCCCTGGGCTAGGTTGGGGCGCCCGAGCCCCCGAGGCAGCTGACAGAGGCTGAGCAGCGTCGCGCCCCCTAGAATCCCCGCTCCGCAAAGACACGACCGCTCCCCGCCTCCCACCCAAGCTTGGGCTGCCGGCCCCCACCGCTCCGTAGTGCTAGGCTCTCGCCCGGGAGTCCCTTGCCCCCACCCCCGGGCAGGCTAGGGTTCTCCCAGCCAGAGCGAAAGAGGTGGGTGGGACTCCTGCACGTTCCCCGAATGACAGGCTGGTTAGAGCCAGCCCAGCGCGGGGCCGTGGCTCCTGGTCCTCGAGGGCACGCCACGGAGTTGGAACCCGACAGTGGGTCCTGGACCTTCGGTGTCCCGGCTTCCCTGGGAACACGCTGTGCCAGCCAAATAGGTCACTGTGCTGATGGGAGGACAGAGACTGCGGAGAGGCAGGGAGAGGGGCTTCTGGGGTGCCACTGTTCCCCAGCCCGGGCGGGGTGCTGACCTCATACAGTCCGTTCCCCGGGGTCTCCTTGTCACAGTGAGTCACCTCCTCGCTTGTCCTTACGGGACGAGTCCTGGCACGTACCCAAGCGCCAGGGACATAGCCCGCGCTGACCTCAGTGCCCAGCCGGGTGGCGGACACAGCGGCATAGGGGACCTGAACCTCAGGGACCTGGACCAGGGCGGTACCGATTGGATCCCAGAGCTGCCCGGGACAGATCCCCAATGAACTTGCTCCACTTTGCGTCCCCCGCCCCCCGGGGCCCCTCCGGGGACAGAGGCTTCATCCCCATGCCGCGAGGAAGCTGCGCCTCTGACCGGGAGCGCACTGTCCCCCAGAGGCATAGCGCTCCCCCAGAGGCAAGCTCCCAAGGCGGCCCCATCCACGCCTTCCCTCACCCCAGCTGAGTTTCGAGGGGAGGGGAGCGTGGCAGGGGATCCCTGGTTATTTGTGCTCCCGCCCTCCGCCCGGCGTCTCCGACACATCCTGACCCCCCCGTCGCACGCGCAATTACAGACACCCGTGTGCGCAAACCGGGCGCGCACAGACCCACGCAGGTCATTCACCTGCCGCAGAAACACCTGTGAACACAGCGCGCGCACACACGGACACACATCCCCTCGGACACCCGCATGCGGACACGTACGGACACACACGCGGACACGCTTGGCTCAGCTCCGAGCCGCCGGCCGGGGGTCCGCTGGTGCCTGCCGCGGCCCCCTCACCTTCTCTGAGTGTCTCGGCGTCTCTGTGAATCCGCGCCCAACTCTGGCTCTCCGCGACACTGACTCTGGCAGCTGCTCACACCTCAGCTGGTGCAGCTCCGCGCTGCCCTGATATAGCCACTGCCCCTCCCGGGCCCGCCTCAGAGGCGGGACCTGCTGCTCGGCCCACTGAGCCTCCCGGGACCGCCCTCCTCCCTGGGGCCTCCGCGGCTCAGCGCCGAGCTTGGCCGGGTTCCAGCAGGCCAGCCGTCTGGGAACCTCGCGTGCTGCAGCAGGGCGCTTCCCTCCTCCCCTACCCCTCGCTTGGGTTTGTGCACTTGACACATTTACCCACCCGTTGAGCCACAAATCAGGCTTTTGTTAAGTTGGGAAGTGAGTTGCCACTCCCCAGGAGGACACGGCATTGTTAGGATGAGCCCCCTCTCTGGCCCACCACTGACCAATTCTGGGCAAGGATTTACCCAAGCAGTAAAGATCAGGAGTGCCATCAATAAGTAAAAATCCATAAATGATAAAAATGATGCACCTCTCTTTGCAATTCCCAGAAAATCCCCACTATACCACCATGATTCCCACTAATCCCTCACTAGACCACCTCTCCCAGAAGCACCTGGGGCACCCAGACACCCCAACGCAGCATCTTTGAGGCCAGAATGGTATTCGGTCTACTTTATTGCACAGACGAGGAAACTGTATACAGAGTATACCAAGTTGCTTGACAAATGCCTCAGAGAAAGGGAATTGGTGACACTTCTCGAAAGGGCCAACCTGGTGTCCAGGGGAAACAAAGAAATTGGGCATTGAACCAATCTTCCTAACCCCTACACTCACCTCTCTCTCACCTCAACAGAAGAAACCACTGTGATTGCAGCGGATCTGATGGCTAGGAAGGGAAGGATTTGGTGAATGAGTTATCTGCTGGATATTCCCCACACGGTCCACATACACTGCATGGGAAACTGAGGTTCAGAGAAGTCCAGTGACCTGAGTCAGATCACACAGCAAAGAAATGGCTATGGTTGGAACACAGGCCTTTTGCCTCCTGCCCAGGGCTCTTTGCTTGTTGCTCTCTGTTTCTGCAGCTACAGACCAATGAAAATGCTCAGTAACCCTCATTTCCAGGCACTTTACTGAGATGACATTGATAAAGGACAATTTGGGAAGTGTCTAGTGGTGCTCCTGACAGATACAGAAGTGAGCGAGGTGTCCAACCTGCTCCCATCTACCCTCACACCCCAAACCGTCCTTGGACTTGATCTTTGCCTCCTTTCTTCACCTGAAACATTTGCAGTTTTGCTTTTAAAAAGTTACAGAGAATGGAGTGTTAATCTGAACAGAAATTCCTCTAAAAAATAGAATCCAGGCTTGAAGCAGCTACAATTACTGAAATCTCAGGCTGTTCAGTGTCTGGAAATCTCTGCCCGGACATGCCCAGTCTTCTTCCTCTAGCACAGCTGACCTGAGGGAGGACAGGCTTCTTTCTCGTCTACCGTGGGGACAGGCGCCCAGGTTGGGCACCAGACCCCCTCACCTGTCTGGCCCTGGAGTCAGGCCAGGTTTGTAGCTGGACCTCAGGAAGGCCCACAGCCCCACAATCCCACCCCCCGCCACCAGCTCCTGTCTTCACCTCCTCCCCCATACCCATACCATCCAAAGGCTGGGTTGTCAAATGTCCAGCAGAGGACAGGCACGTCCTCCTACTGCCTTGAATCCCCTTGGCTTTCAGGCATTTCAAATAGACTTGACATTGTCTGTCTGTTTACTTTGGGAAAAATTTTTTTTAATGAAGGCTTGTAATGAATTATTTAAAGTTTTGTGGTACTGAGCTTCACAATGAAATAATTCTTTTTGTTGTTTTTCTTGGGAAGTAAATTTTTTTTAATAACTTCTAGCTCACCACCACTACCACAAGAGTATTCAACAAATATTTATTAAGTACCTACTAAGTGTCTAGTACTGTTCACTACTTTTTTAAAATGTTAGCAACCATGCACTTGAATGTGTAGCCACACATCCTCTTCAAGGGAGGACTTCTGCCCTGAAGGGGGCAAGGGAGCAGATTAGATTGTTAGAAGTCACACACAAAATCTGACTCCTCCCCAACACACACAAGCACACACGCACCAGATCCCAGGCCTATCCCAAGGGATCTGTTGCAAATCACATATTTTGTTCAGAGAAACTCAGGCCAAGGTCTACCTGGGGTCTCTGGGGTCTACTGGCTCCTACCATCCCCCTCCTCACCCCAAAGCAGGCAGCCCTAAGGACAGAACAGCCACCAGCCTCTTCTAAGGCAGGGTTCAACATGTTAGGACATGTTCCTAGGGGCCGGAGGGCCAGTCAGGGCCACAGCCTGCTGCCTGAGCGTGCTCCCAAGGAAGCAGGCAGCTTAGGGATGGAGGGTGGCACAGCCTGGCGGACAGATCAGTGTGGGGTATGGTGGGGTGAAGGGAATGACAGAAAGGAGAGGTGGAAAGCCCAAGCCCGTAAAAGGAGGATGTGAGGAGGGCTCAGTGGTGGCTGCAGGAGCTACCCGGGAAGGGAGAGGAAGTGCTGGGAACAATGTCACCATTTTTCTCAGAAAAGGACTGGGGAGTCCCAAATAGGGGCAGTCAGCTTTCAGAGGAATTCACCTCTATACAGGCTCCCAAGAAGTGAGACCCCAGAGAAGAAGCAAAACAGAGATATCACAGTACTAAGCAGAAGCCCTGCTTAAAAAAAGAAGAATGAGGTTGGGAGCCCCTAACCTGACCTGCTGGGGCTTTATCCAGTCAGCACAAGGATCAGGACTGACCATACATTAAGGCAGAGAAATCTGTGACAGAATTTGTGCTACACAAACACTTCCAGCCTCCCAAGCCTACTGCCTAACCCCAAAATTTCACTATTAGAAATTCATTCCTTTGGCTTAAAGTGCTGTTCTTCATTAGATAAGATCATATAGGCAAAGTGCTTACCCTGGCACATAGAAATCACTCCATAAATATTAGTTATTATTATTGCTGTACAAACATTCCCAGGAAAGGCACCCCTAGTAATTATTTACACTTTAGTGGATATCTTAGGTAGGTTTCCCAGAAAACACATTCTGAAGTAGAGATTTGTTTGCAGGAGGTTTATTAGGGAGTGTATTCACAATTAACACCCTGTCCAGGTATAAATAAAACAAAATTGGGCAAAGAGAGGAGTTAGGCTCTTCTTCTGGAGGCTGGAAGCCCTAGAGAGGCCTCAGGCGATCCCACAAGGAGCTCTGGAGCTAGCGTGGTCCTGCAGTGCTCCCTGAATTGAAGCATGGGGTCTAGGCCTGTATACCCTCGCCTCCACCAGTCATTTGGATGTGGCTGCACCTGAAGTAGGGGGCACATGATCTCAGGCAAGAGAGCTTCCTTATCTGAGGCCAATACTCCTGGCAGCCAGTGGGGAGAACAAGTTCCTGTGTCCTGCAGGGGGTTCTGAGTGGTGGCAGCCCAGTGTGAATATGCTGATCCGATCATTTAGGGACCAGAAGGTAAGGAAATGCTGTGACCACCGGCCACCTGAAGAGTGAAGGACTCTCTGTGCCTTTCCACATATTGTTCCCTCTTCCTGGAATGAGTGTTCCTGACCAACCTACCCACCTCCACTCCATTCTTTACCTGCTGGACTCCTACTGATCCTTCATGACCCAACCTATACAACCCCTTGTGGTGAGGCCTTCTCAGAGCTCCCTCTGGCTTTCGGAGCTCCTGGTGAGCCAGCCCCTCCACTGTGCTTTGCTGCCCCACTTGGTTTACATGCCCACTAAACCCTCTGAGACGGGAACCTGGAGGGGGCGAGCCCATATTTTATTCATCTTTGTACCTTCAAGGCCTAGCAGTCTCAGCCTGGAGCTCAGTGAATATTTACTGAAGGGCCGTTTTTGGCCTGTACTCAGGTTAGGCTTCAGTGCTGCTGCTTCTGAGCCCTGTCTTGTACTTAGTCATTTATGTATTCACTCATGGATTCATTTTTTTAAAATAATACAATTAACACTCACTGCTCAAACCAAAAACTAGAATATTACAAGTCACTGACACTTCCTGTGTGTTCCCCCCCATCCCAAAGTAAACACTATCTTGAATTTTATGTTTAACTTTCTTTTGTTTTAAATAGTTTTATCTCATGTGGCCAAGACAGTAATGCTCATGCATTATTCCAGGTGCTCTCCTACATTTCCCAGCCCTCCTTACAGTTTAGACAGGGTCGTGTGACTAGCGCTAGCCATTGAAATGTGAGCATAAGTGACATTTGTCTCTTTATGGCTGAGGCCAGGTGAAATTCTCCAGCCTTTCTGTCCTCCACAGCTGTGGCAAAAGTGAGATCTTGGCCAGGCGTGGTGGCTCATGCCTGTAATCCTAGCACTCTGGGAGGCCAAGGTAGGAGGATCACTTGAGGTCAGGAGTTCAAGACCAGCCTGAGCAAGAGTGAGACCCCGTCTCTACTGAAAATAGAAAAAAATCAGCCAGGTGTGGTGGAATGCGCCTGTAGTCCCAGCTACTTGGGAGACTGAGGCAGGAGGATTGCTTGAGCCCAGGAGTTTCAGGTTGCAGTGAGCTATGATGACACCACTGCACTCTAGCCAGGGCGACAGAGCAAGACTCTGTCTCCAAAAACAAAAAATAAAAAAACAAAAGTGAGATCTCATGTCCCACACAGTGCCACTACAACATGATGGAGCCTCCTTCAGCCTGGGTCCCCAAGTGACTGTGTGGAGCAGAGTGCCCCACCAACTTGTGTGGGATATGTACATAAGAAAAAGAAGTAACCTGGCTGGGTATGGTGGCTGACACTTGTTATTCCAACACTTCAGGAGGCCTAGGCAGGAGGATGGCTTTAGGCCGGGAGTTCAAGACCAGCCTGGGCAACAAAGTGAGACCCCATCTCTTCAAAAAATTTTTAAAATAGGTAGTTGTGGTGGCGCGCACCTATAGTCCCAGCTACTTGAGAGGCTGAGACAGGAGGATTGCTTGAGTCCAGGAGCTTGAGGTTGCAGTGAGCTATGATGGTGCCACTGCACTCCAGCCTGGGTGACAGAGCGAGACCCTGTCTAGAAAGAAAGAAAGAAAGAAAGAAAGAAAGAAAGAAAGAAAGAAAGAAAGAAAGAAAGAAAGAAAGAAACGAAACCTTTGTTGTATGAAGTGACTGAAATGTGGAGGTTGATACTGCAGCATAACCTAACCTAAGATTTATCCACGTAGTTGTGGGTAGTGGTGGTTTGTGGAAATCTGTGTCACCCAAAGAAGTACACCTCTGGGTATTCATACTCTTTTGTAGTTGTCTCCCCTTGAGTATGTTTGGCTTGTGACTCTTTTAGCCAATAGAAAGGGACAGAGTAACCCTGTGCCCATTCCAGGTCTAAGCCTTAAGAAGGTCTAGCAACTCCAGCTTTTGCATTCTTAGGGACCTTGAGCCACCATGTAAGAAGTTCGATTACTCTGAGACCACCGTGCTGTGAGAAGTCACATGGAGAAGTCACATGTATGATAACCAAGGCCCACCAGCTAATAGCTCCACCTGGTCCAGCCAACAGGCAATATCAACTTGCCAGCCATGTGAGGACCATCTTGAAAGTTGATGCTCCAGCCCAGTTAAACTTCCCCAGGTGAAGCCACATGGAGTAGAGACAAGCCATCCAAATGAGCCCCTACCTCACTTACAGAATTTTGAGCAAATAAATGATTGTGGTTGCCACTGTGTTTTAACATGGTTAGGCAGCAATACATAACTAAAACATGGTTCACTCATTTTCAATACCCAATTATCCCTTCTGTCAATGGACATTTGGGTTATTTCTCATTTTTTGTTATTATACATAGGGCTACTATAAGTTCACTTATCTAAGTCTCTGGGGCACATGTGCAAGGGTTTCTGGATACACATGTAGGAATGGAATTGCCCCACAATCACTCTGTCAGGAGAAACATGATTGGAGAATTATCCATACCAGGTGTTTGGGCCTCACTGTCTATCTGTGTCTTTCAGGTTTATTGGAATAAGTCTAAAGCACTGAACACACGCTGGGCATTATCATTGCTTGCATTTTTTTGTAGAAACAGAGAGGAATCCAAAGGAATGAAGCCCTAATGGTGGAATTTCAGATACTGTGACCCCTGAGAATAGATATTTGGTGACAAGGGGAACTGCCCACAGACTCTGAGTTCAGTCCTGTGAGCTGCCTTCAAAGCCCCCAAGACACCCCTCACTCCAGGCTCTTTAGCTCACAACAGCCTTCTGGGGGATCCCAAAAGAGTAGGAATTATGCTTTCTTTGATTTTTTTTCTTCCCTAGCAAATTATTTTAAGCCCTTCCCAAGAAAAAGCCTCGGCATACACAAAAGTGCTGAGGGTCTTGGGTTTGGAACCTTTGATTGCACAGCAGTATGGAATCTTAGCGATGTCAGGATCTCAGATTTCAGATCCATTACCTTACTCCTCATCATCCACACCCTCCTCCCTGCTCCTTCCAGGACAGGTATTGTAGAATCACATACAGACAGAGAAATGGAGGCCCTAGGAAGTGCTGGCTTTGGTCGAGTTGACACAGACAGAGGGTCAGGGCAAATCCAAGGCTGTGGCTGTGGCCCCACCCTCTCTGCTTCCCCTCCCATCAGCTGCTTGTCCTTGTCTTTGCTTCTCTAGGGTGGCTCCGAGTGTCATCTGTGATCTTAATGCCACCAGGGTCACTGTGGAATGTAACAGCTGCAACCCCCAAGCCCCAAATGCTGGTGGCCCCACTGGAGCCAAGTTCAGACCCAGCCTCTGTGATTTCTAACAACCCTGAACCTGCTGGGAGGAATGATTGCTGACATCTCTTCCTGGGTACATCTTAGCAGCTCAGGACTGGACTTAGGAAGAAAGTAGGGGTGTGTGTTAGGATGATACTAGCCACTGTAACAAATAAACTCATGCATTTCAGTGACAACCCAATAAAAAGTTACTTCTCACCCACATTTGAATCCGATAGAGGTGTTCTGGTTAGCAGGTGGCTGACCACCACGTGGTGATTCAAAGTCTCAGGCTCTTTCCATCCTGTGGCTCCACCATTCCCTAGGGCCTCAAGATCTCTGCTTCCAGCTGAAGGGAGAAGAGCGAGCATGAAGAAGGCACATGCATTTCTTCACACCTGGCTTGGAAGTAGTTCGCATCATCTCCCACCTGCATCCCACTGGTGGGAAGTTGTCACGTGGCCCCTCCTAGATGCGTGGGTCAATGTCGTCCCTGGATTGGGGACACAGATTTGTGATGACCCGCTAGCCATCTCCACCACAGCAGGGAGCAAGGTAGATGGGCCCCCTCATCTCCCCTATCTTCCTACAAGGGGGTCTTCTCCTGCTAAGTCTCTGGACATGGCCACAAGAAGAGCGGTGTCACCTCTGCACTGCATGAACTTGGACCTCAATATCTTCATCTCTAAAATGGGTACTTTCATATCGATGATCTTATAATCACCACAGAGATTGAGAACAATGCAGCAGACATGATCCTCCTCAGTTCCCAAAGGAGGAAACCAGGATACAAAGAGACAGTGTGACTAGTCTGAAGTCACACAGCAGGACTGAATTTCCTCCTTCTGGTCTTTTGTTTTTTTCTGTTTCTTTTTTTTTTTTTAAACTAGTCAACATCAAAGTCTGAGAAGTCATTGAACTGAAATGCAGGAAAATCCCTTACTCAGCAAATCCATCTGAAAATCCCCTGGGGGCCTAGGAGAATGCTTGCTAAGAAGAAAATTTCTTTTATTGCCAGAAATGGACTTGGTGGGGTTGGGGGCTGCTATAGTGAGACTTCAGGGAAGGCCCAGTTTTCTTTTCTCACCCTGCAGATGCCTGAAATCGCCCCATTAGACCATCTTCGCTCTAGCTCAGTGATTCTCAACATAGGGAGTGGGAGGGCCCCTTCAAAACCCCTTTTGAAAAATGCTCAGCTCCTATATACACATGGACTCTCTCTGGAAGAAGACACAAGAAAAATGACAGTGGCTGTCTCTGGGGAGAGGAGCAGGTCCACTGGGTTGCCCACCTCCAGGGCACCATTAACACCATCCAAGTCTGTGTGGACAGCGCCCCCTGGAGTTGTCCTGTGCAAAACCTGCCTGTCTTGGTGTGCAAAGTAGGCTTATTCCTTGTAATATCTTTTTAAATAGTTAATATTATTTTAGATAATAATTAACACAATTAAAAAATAGATTTCAAGTTCTAGCCCTATTTGAACCCACTGAGTTAGAATTGGGTGAGGGTCAGCCAGCTGCACAAGTGTCCAAATATTTGGAAAAATCTCCCCAGGTGATTGAAAGCTCCCCACTCTCCACCCTCAAAGTTTGGGAAACCTGATTTAGTTTGTCCGTCCACAGCGCCCCCATCTCACTTTTAGGAGTTCTCAGCAGACCCTTCCACCTCTGGGAGAGTGAGGAAACAAGGAATAGATTCTGTCACTGAGCAGGGAGGAGGGAGCCAGGGTTTGGGGAGGAGAGGCTCAGGGCTGAGTGAGCAGGAGGCCAGCTTTTCCTCCTGGGCAGTGGGGGTCCCCCATACCACTGCAAGCCCTGAAACACCCTCCCCACACCTGCACAGCGCGTCCTCGCAGCCAGCGCGTCTGTCTGTCTGTCGCATCAGCATCTCTGGCCTGCGCCTGCTGGCCTTGCCCGGGCTTGCCTTTTGTTGCATCATCATGCGGCCTTGCCGGCTGCCAGAGGAGTGAGCCGCCCACTCACCACTGGAAAAAAACAGCTAATTATATCACCCGGAGACTGATGGCAGGGGCATGTGGTCATTTTCAGCTGGCCCAGCCTGTTTCTACTTGCCTTGCATGATCGTTCTTGATTTTTCAAAATAATAATAACAACTACCAACCAGGAAAAAATCGCCCGGGGTTGTGGAGCATGCTGCTGAAGTAGGACTTTGGTCCACCTGCTACTCCAGGAGAGGCCAAATAGCCCTTTTAGCTCAGAAAACCAGAAACAAGACTCTTGATTCCCAGACCAGGGCTCAATAGACAAGCGGCTCTGAGAGCTGGAGACATTGGAAGCAGCAGAATCAGAATGACAAATACTGCTTTGACAGCAGCACAGTAATTTATTTTTTCAAAAATCTTTAAAATTCTATTTGTAGTTTAGTCAAGAGCGCAGAGTGTTTTATTTTTCCATAATTTCCTGTATTTATTTTTTGAGTAGATAATGCATTCACATAGTTCATAGTCAAAAGATGCAAAAGGATATGCAGTGAGAATTCTCCCTCCTGCCCCTGCTGTCCAGCCACTGTTTCCTTCCAGAGGCTGTGGCTGATTGCCTGCGTCCCTTCAAGAGACAGTCTATGAACACCCAGCCCCTTCAGTTAAAACCCTTGGGGGCAGATGGGTTGCAGAATCCAGAACTTTTCCGATTTTAGACAGGTAATAAGGTACATACAGCATGTATTCTATAACACCCCCAGTCGGCTCTGTTCAGGGTGACCAGTTATCCCAGTTTGCCCAGGACTGTCCAGTTTTAGCACTGTAAGTTCCATGTCCAGGGCACCCCCTCAGTCCCAGGCAAACCAGGACAATAAGTCACCCTGGGTCTGAGGTGTAATGTATTCACACTAACAGGGACAAATAAAAACTGCAAGTGGTTTCACACAGCTCTGGTTTTGCTACCAAATAAATTTGCCACAAAACAAAGAAATAATTTTTGGTTTTCAGAGCTTTTTGGATTTTGGAATTGTGGATGAGGGCTTGTGGACCTGTAAGCAATATACATATATTCTTTTAACCTGCTTGAACGGAAACACAGTGTTGGGCACATTGTTTTTTCACTTAATTTATCTTAGCACCATTCCACATCAACACCCAGAAAGCCTTTTCCTACCGCATTGTGCTTCATCACATGGATAAATGTTATGTCCCTAGTTTTTTGTTATTACAAACACACAGAGTTTTAGATGTAGCTAACTACGTGGGTGGGGAGAGTGGGTAGCAGAAAAGGAATCGAATCTTCATTCCTAATGCTTGTTTGTGACTGAGAGTTTAAGTCCAAGCCTGCTCGGAAGTGGAAGGAGAGACAAGAAGACCTGCTCAGGGCTCCCAGACTTCCTGCTCTATCCATCCACTTACATCACAAAAAGTCACTCAAGTTAAGAATGATTTTGGCCCATGCAGTGGTTCACACCTGTAATCCTAGCACTCCGGGAGGCGGAGGCAGGAAGATTGCTTGAGCTCAGGAGACCAGCCTGAGCAAGAGCAAGACCCCATCTCTACTAAAAATAGAAAAATTAGCTGAGTCGGTCCCTGTAGTCCCAGCTACTCGGCAGGAGGGTTGCTTGAGCCTGGAGTTTGAGGTTGCAGTGAGCTATGATGACGCTGCTGCACTCTAAAAAAAAAAAAAAAAAGAAGAATGATTTTTCCAAGCAAGAAAACAACTTATATTCAGACCTACTGCATTAGTCAGGGTTCTCCAGAGAAACTGCACCACGAGAATACAGATAGATGGATGGATGGATAGACCCATCGTAAAGTCAAAAAAATCTTAAGTCAAACTATCATAAGTTAGGGACCATCTGTATATCTATACATAGGTTCACATGGGCAAAAATACTACCCAGGCAGGTCTCTGGTGACCAAGCCCAGTTCTTTAACTGGGACTGGATTTCAGCATATGTGGCCTTGGAAATCTGAACTAGGAGCCCCCTTCCTAAAACCAAGGGAGGATCCATGCTTAGTCGGGCTGAAGTTTATGCAATGACAGAGGTCCTCTTTATGAAAATAAAGACACGATTATAAATATAATATTGCCAGGGCATGTCCACGCAAATGAGAGTCCTAGGAGCCTCCTTTCATCAGGTTCACCATAAATCCACCTCTGTGTTGCTGAACAAGGATCAGGAAAGTAGTGATCTATGTGCAGGGGTGACACCTGATGGCCATAGTTTTAAAATTTAAAGGACCAGAATTACCTGGTCTGGAGAAGGACACAGGAGAGCCAAGAGAGAGAGAGAATGGGGCCGTCCTGCAGTGCCCAGCTCAGCCATCTCATGCATCCTGGACCCTCCTCTGCTGGCTCTGCACAGGATGCTCTGTGCTTCCTCACTCCCATTCCCAGCCTCCCCAGTGGTAATAATAATAATAATAATTAAAGTAGCTCATATTTACTGAGCACTTTCTATGTGCCAGACTCTAAGTACTTTATCCATAGTTACTCAGTTAATTTTCACCATTACTCATTTCATGAATGAGGCACCATTACTTTCATCCCCATTTTATAGATTAGGAAACTGAGGTAGAGATAGAGATGAAATCACTTCCCAAGCCAGACAGAGACAGAGCAAGGATTTGAACCCAGACAGGCTGGCTCCAGCGGCAAAGCTCTTAACCACTAATAACAAAAACAGCTGACACTTAGGTTGTGATTACCCTATACCAGCTGCTCTTCTAAGGGTTTACATGTATCAGCTGAACTAATCTTTACAGATACTATTATTATCCCCATTTTACAGATAAGGCAACCAAGACACAGAAAGGCTAATCCACTTGCCCAGGTCACACAGCTGCAAAAGAAGGATTTGAACCCAGGCAGTCTGGTTCCAGGGTCCATCTTCTTCTGCACTGTACCCCTGTGGCATGACTAGATAAAAGGGAAATCTAAGAGCAGTGGCCATGGCTTCCATTCCTCTGCATCACATGTCGTGCCAACACTGGAGAATTTAATAAGCACTAAATAAATAGTGAATTCTCTTCTAAAATAACTCTTTTCTTGATATTAAAAAATCATATTCTAAGTTCATGGTAGAAAATCTGGAAAATATAGAAAGGCTCCAAGAAGAAATGTAAGTCATTCTTAATACAGCAGGGATAACCACGGCTAACATTTTGGTGTCTTTCCAGCCAGTGTTACAAAATAGGGATCTCACTCTATGTCTGGTTTTGTAACCTCCTTTTTTCTCACATAACTAATAGATCACAAACATTTTCAAATGTCATTAAATTTTCTTCTGCAGCTTCCACAGAGGGATATTCTGTGATTACCTATGAAGCAGAATGTCCCCCACAAACAGCCCCCTCCCCAGACACAGACCCCTACAATCCCCAAATACGCTCACCCTATACATTCCACCCTTTCCTACTTCCTGGCACCTCTGGAAAGCTCATACCGTTCTCTTGCCTTCCTGCTTAGACCCACGGTCTTTTCCACATCCTGCCAAGGACGTGTCCCCATCCTTCTCAACACCCCTATATCTCTACTATCCTGTTTCCCCCTCTCCAAATCACCCTGTACCCTTCTCACATCCTCCTTCACCCACATTCAAAACTCCTCCATTCCCACAGGCCTTGCTGGAGATAATCCAATTCCATCAGCGAGCTGGCATTAGGCAATGTGTGCTGCAATGCATGAAGTGACAGAGGAGACAATGCCAGCAAAGGTGCTGGAGGCTGCAACATGGGAGTCCCTCCCAGGGAAATAGGTGCATTTTAAGCAGGGACCTTCCAGGCACGATGCCTTAACCTAAAAGGGGACTCTCCTTGTATGATTCTAGGCTACCAGGCAGGGCCTGCAAGTGCTATTTTGGTGCAGGTAGCTCTTTTGATGTACCTTAAATCCCAATAGGGAGGTGGAGGCCTACTCCACCCTAAGGGTGGGGCAGCCTGGGCGCCTTGCCCCATTAGGACGGAATGAAAGGCTTTTGAAGGTGGTGGCTCAAGACAGGTGGCTTCTTGATTCCAACCACGGTGTTTCAGCCAGGATGGGGGAGAAAGGGGGCTGTGCAGACAGCCGGCTAGAGTGGGGAAGTCTGGGTGGGGAGAGCAGGGGGCTGGGACTTCTCCCAGACCTGCTCTGCATGGGCTGGGCTTCTCTGGCATCATTGTCTTAACAGCACCTATGCTACCTACCTCACAGGTTTTTTAAGGATCAGGTGAGTTAAGTTCAATAAAAGTGTTTTGCCAAGGGTAAAACCCCAAAGTTAGGTGTGGTTAGGCCTCTCTACCTCTTCTCTTTTTTGGAAGGTATTGACAGCTTCTCATTGTTGTTAAGACATCTCCTCCCTGAGATATGTTTGTCCCTCTAGACAAGGGGTTAGGGGACTCGGTGCTTAGGGAGGCACAGCTGGGTTCCCTTAGCTCTGGGCCACTGCAGCTTCCTAACTTCTTCCCCCCCGGAGCAGCTCAGACTTTAGCACTGGTATTTCCTGGGGGTCCAGGCATAATTCCTCTGAATAACGTGTGGAGTGACTAACTGTCGTGGATTGCCTGGGATTCAGGAGTTTCCCGGGGCACAAGACTTTCAGTGCTAAAACCGAGCCAGTCCTGGGCACAATAGGGATGGTTGGTCATTCTAGGTGTACCTAGGAGTTGTGTAAGTCAGGTGTGGGTGTGGTTTTGTTTGGTGTGGTATATATATATGTTATGCGTGCTGATGAATGGGTATTTGTGTGATTATTTGTGTTTGTGTGCAGTGGGTGTAGTGTGGATCTGGTGGTACATTTGGGTTTGTTTCTTAGGTTTATGTTGCTATGTATGTGTGCATGTTGTTTCTAAGATGTATGCATATGTGTACAGCTTGTATGGTGTGTTGGATTTAGTGTGGTACCGGTAATATATGCATGCTGTTTGTGTGCGATGAATGTGGCTTTTTCAGCAGCGGTGTAAATGTATATTTTGTTTTTGGTGTAGTATGGAATGTACATTTCATTTGTGTGAGAAGGGAATAATGTCCGTGGCGTGTATGTGTGTGAAGTATAACTCGTGTGTGGGTGTGATGCATGGCGTTGGAGTGTGTGCACTATGTGCGTGTTGTATATGCTGTTTGGCGTGTTATGGGTATGTATTCATGTCATCAGTGAGCAGAGTTGAGTGCCGTGTATGTGTTGTGAGTTCTGTGATCCGGGTGGGGGCTGAAACGTGCGTGTCATGTGTGTGCAGATGCTATTCTTTGCGCATGCTCCGTGTGCAGCAAGCATGGTGTGATGGGGTGTACAATGATGGGCGGGCTTTGTTGGGCGTGGGAGAGAGGTGTGTCATTTGTGTGCCAAACACAAAGTGTAGTCGTGTGTGGAGGGGTGCGCCAGCGTCCCGGTGCCGGGGGTATGCTGTCCGCGTGTGCACGTTGCACACGTGTGTGGGCTGCGCAGTACGAGGGCGGAGGCGCGGCGGGCCCCGCGGCCGCGTGGCCGGGCGAGCACAGCTCCACCCGGCTGCCGCGGGAGGGGCCTTCTGGGAGGCGGGCCACGCCCACCGCGGGAGCGGTCGGGAAGCGGCGGGGCAGCGCCGGGCGCGGGCGGGCGGCTGGGGGCCGCGCTGCGGCAATAGTGGGGTGCTTCCTCGCCTCCGGCGTGCCGGCCGGTGTTCGAATTTCCCCGCTTAACAACGGCTCCTGTTGGTCGGGCGCCGTGCCCGGCCCGTGTATTTCCTCTCTTGATCTGAGCAGCTAGCCTGCGCAGGGGTCGTTATCGCCGCACTGCTGTCACCTGACGGTCCGCAGGGGGAGGGGCAGGGGGAGGGGAAGGGGCCCGCCCCACCCGGGTCTCTGACGCCCAGACCTGCTGCAGGCGAATTTACCGGGACAAAAGCGCCACAGGAAAACCGAGCTCCCTGGAGAGCGTGTCCCTGAGCGTCCCCCTAAAACCTGGCAAAGGGTGCTCGCCAAAATCTCTCCCCAGAGACCTTTCTGAATTTCTCACCAGCAAGGCTGGAAGAATGATGTTATTAAGTTTGTACAGGATATAATATGATGCTTCCCAGAGGGTATGTAGTTTAATTAAACAGGACAGTAAAGTAGCTCATTGTCCAAAATCGTATTTAATACCCATTGCGGAGTGAAGGATTAACATCTCTTTTTAAACTCCAAATGGTCATGCTTCAGATTTGCTTCATGTGGGGTCTACCTTCCATCCTTCCTCTCTTCTGCTGTATTTCCACGTGTATGTGATCTATTAGATCGAATCATATGAAATTGCCCTTTATGTACATAAAAACTGATCAAAAACTGACAATTTCATATGTTCATCCTAATACATTTGAAAACTCTTTTTAGGTTTTACAACATTCAGGGGAATTATGTTTGATTAGAGCAAAAGTCCTGAGGGTCATGCTGATTGGATCAGCTTACACTTCTGTATTATGGCTAGAGGGGTGGCATGTGGTGTGCTGGAGCCTGTTAGTGCTGGTCACCGGGCAACTGTTAAATATTCGGGAATTTTGTGAGCCACTTGTTAAACCATTGGTAGCTTGACATTGGCCATGGAGGGAGTATTTACACCATGGAAACTCTCAGGAGTTGGGTTACCAGCACACTACTGGTTGTTTGGCTCATTTTAGTCCACACGAAGTCACAGTGAAATCAGTTTCCCCAGAACCACATAGATTCCGAAATACAAACTGAGAGTTGTGGGAAGAGTGGAATGGGTGCCGGGGAGATGTCTTAATCAATTCAGGCTGCTCTAACAAAGTACAATAGATTGGGTGGCTTATAAACAACAGAAACTTAATTTCTCACAGTTCTGGAGACTGGAAGTCTGAGATCAGGGTGCCAACATGGTTGGGTTCTGGTGAGAGCCTTCTTCTGGGTTGCAGTATTCTTGTGTCCTCATATGACAGAAAGAAGGTGAGAGAGCACCCTGGGTTCTCTTTTATAAGGGCATTGATACTATTCAGTAGGGCTCCACCCTCCTGACCTAATCACCTCCCCGAGTCCCCACCTTCGAACGCTATCACATTGAAGGTTAGGATTTCAACATATGAATGTTGGGAGGACAGAAATACTCAGTCCATTACAGGAGGCAACCAACAAGTTCAGTGGTAGTAGGAGAAAACATTGAAAATGTGGGGATGAGCTACGGCAGTACAGAATTACAGTTCACTTTAGTTAATATTTATTAAACATATGTCAGGTACTGTTTGAAGCACTTTATATATGTTAACTCATTTATCCCCACAATAGCCTTAGGAGGTAGGTATCATTAATATCCCCATTTTACAAATGGAGAAACTGAGGCTCAGGTAACTTGGCCAACAGCTAGTAAGTAGTAGAGCTTGGCTTTGACCCCAGGCTTTCTAACTCCAGGGTGAATGCTCTTAACTACTATGCTACACTGCCTATATTATATTGTTTAGGTCAGACTGCAGTAACAACCCCAAAATCTCAGCGTCTTATAATAATGAAGGTTTGTTCCTGCTCACATTACATGTTGGCTGTTGGTCAGCTGTGGTTCTGCTTGATATGTCTTGTTCTGGGACCCAGGCTGAAAGGGCAGCCCCTATCATGGCCTTTCCCCGGAGAAAAGAGCAATTCCAGTACCATGTGATATATCTTAAGAGTCAAGCAATGTATGGCATACATCATTTCTTATCACATTCCATCGGTCAAAGTATATCACATGGCCAAGTTTGACTCAATGGGAGCTGAGAAATAGATTCCTCCTCCTCCCAGGCACTGCAAGTCACATGGCAACCTGTTCGGTAGTAAATAATTGGGAACTATTTTAGCTTAGGTTTCCCAGAAGTAGACCCTGAGTCAAGGATTTGTGGGCAAGTGATTTATTAAGGAAGTGTTCCTAGTAGAATCCATAAAAGGAGTGGGGGAGCAGGATGGAGAAGGAGACGAAGCCAAGTAAGGGTATAATTTCAGGCAAAGTCCTGAGTTCAGTCTGACTGGAGTGTAAATTATACCTCAGAGTTTATCTCAACTTAAGTTAAGGAAGCTGGGCTTTTGCACTTCCACAGCTGTCAATGATTGGTTAAGTATAGCTCCAAGGGGACATAAGCAACTAGGCATTTTTGGCTTTCTGAACCCGGGCAAAGCAGCTCCAGTAGCCCTGGAGCAATCCTCCAGAAAGATTCACAGGTGCATGGCTCTTAGAAACAAAATTACGTAGAAATTAGGAGAGAGAACAGAACCTGAAAAGAGACTGAGACGATCTGGGCAGAGCACCAATAATGCCTCTTTTTATACTGTCTTATTTCATCATCAAAGGTATGGCATTATTTCTCCAATAGTTAATGGCATGTCTTTGATGCCAGTCAGAGGGGCCAGGGTGTGCTCCTATTGCAACAACAGGCAATGGGAAGTCATTACAGGGTTTTCAGTAACCCACTGTAGTATTCACTGAGCCATGTGTGTCTAACATTGAAATCTTTCCAGAGTGAAAAAAAACACATGCAATACTGCTATGCAGTTCTGGCGGTAACCACCTGGAGTTAGTGCACACTCCACAGATTAAGGGCATGTAAGACTGCACTACTAAGATGACAACTGCAAGTTTGGGGATCCTCAGGCCAACCACACTTCTGACTACCTGGCAACAAATGAAGGGGTTCCCATGACCCCCTCATAGTCCATAATTTGCTAGGACAATTCACAGAACTCACAAAAGTGCTATGCTTACAATTGCAGTTTTATTATAAGGATATAAATCAGGACCAGCCAAATGAGGAGACACATAGGATGAAGTCTGGGAGGGTCCCAAACATGGAGCTTCCGTGCCCCCTCCCTGTGGAATCAGGACATGGCACCTTTCCAGCACATTGACATGTTCAACAACCAAGAGGTTCACCAGAGTTTGGGGTGTCCAGAGTTTGAACTGAGATTTTATTATATATGCATAATTGATTAAATCATTGGCCATGAGATTGAACTCAATCTCCAGCCCACCGCCCCTCCCCAAAGGAGGTTGGGCTGATATCACCTGGCTCAAATCTCCAACCCTCTAATCACATGGTTGGTAATTCTGGTGGACCAGCCCCTATCCTGAGTCATCTCATTAGCATAAACCCAGGTGTGGTCTGAGAGCCCCACCATGATTAACAAAGATGCTTCTATCTCTTGGGAAATTCTAAGGGTTTAGAAGCTCCATCCCAGGAACCCAGGACAAAGACCAGACAAATTCTTTATTATACATGTATCATCAGATTGACTTCTAACTGGCTACAAATTTGGGGGCTCATATTGAGCCCTGATCAGAATTGTTTTTTAAATTCTACAGGTAGGCACATATGTAAGAGCAAATGCAGTACACCAAAGAGAAAAATCTTAAATGCAACCAGGGAAATAAGACAGATGACCTACAAAGGAACTGAAATAGAGTAATAGCAGGCTTATCTTCAACAGCAATAGAGGCTGGAAGATGATGGAATTATATCTTCAAAAGATCTGTAAGGCGGGTTGTTCTTTCTTTTTGGAACGTAAAACATACAATAATTGTTGGATACTCTAGTAATATTTATCTATCATCATGAATGAAACTTAATCTCCTATCATTGAGGTTATGTATTTAAAAGCCAAAATATTATTTTAATAATTTCTGATGTAAATCATTCCAAAATATATCACCCCATGCCAACCTTCTTAGCAGAGGGTTCATGCTCAACATTAGTGTTCTGTTAAATAGTGAGACTCCCAGGGGTTACTGAGGCCAGTTAGGCTGTTTGCACCTGCATAAAATGTTCCCGCACTGCTGTGTTCTGTACTTTTCTCTGCTTTTTACAGTTCTGTTTCCTCACTGCTGCAGCAGCTTTATCAAGCCTCTTAATCTGCTGCATTTTATATGCAGTTGTCTGAATATGATCCAGGGGCCTTCTCCACTTTCTCCATCCTCCTAACATCCATAGCTCATTAGCTATGTGTTGCAGATTATATTTTCCAAAAACAGGCACCACAATATCTCCCATCCAACATGCAACGTAATGTCAACACTCCACCTGTCATTTATGCTCTCTCCCCTTGAATCTGGTGACTTCCAAGGCTAGCTTATGAAAGGTGATACAGTTTCCACTTTGTCCTCTAGGAATGGGTTCTTAGAACCCAATCACCATGCTACAAGGAAGGGGAGAAACCACATGGAGAGCGCATGTGTAGGTGTCTGGCAGACAGCCCCAGCCAAGGCCCCATTCCACAGCCAGCACCAGTTTCCAAACATGTGAGCAAGTGAGAGAAATTTCAGGTGATTCCAGCCCCAGCCTTTGAGTCACACCTGCTGATGCCAAGTGGAACAGAAACAAGCTGTCCCCACCACACCCTGCCCAAATTATGGATTTATGAACAAAAGAAATGATGGTTGTTATTTTAAGCCTCCAAGTTTATGGTAGTATCATTCACGACAATAGGTAACTAGAAAACTATATGACCCCTTTTTACTCTCTGTTTAAAAGCTGTTCCTTGTGACTTGTTAGTTGCAGCCCTTTGGAAACTCTTAACCCAAAGGTGTCCTTTGCCAATTGTGAAGAAGTTCAAACCTCTTAAATTATTCCAAGTTTCCTCCTACTCTAGACAAATCTTCTTTGGTTTCAAGGAAAAGAAGAAACCCATTCAATTGACCTCAGGAAAAGGGGGTTTAATGAAAGGATACAGAGGGGCTCATGGAAATCCAAGAACAGGAACTGCTGTACAGAGTGGTCTCCTGGCAACTGTAACATACATATCTATAGTTTTTCTGCCACCCTCTGCACATATACTCCATTCTTTTCTCATTGCATGGGCTTGGTTTATTCATCCGTGGATCATTGGACCTTTTCCCATTTCCGAGTTCCTTTTCCACATCACAACCTTTATAATGCAAGTGCCACTACTGATTTAGTGCCCAGGTCCAAAATTCTTGAAGAGGTGTCTGATTAATACAGCTCCTCTTTGCTGAACAAGGTCCCACAAAGCACAAGCAGCTGGGCTAATTACAACCGAACTGACCTTGATCAGGTGTCCATCGGAGACCAATCAGCTGGAGCCCTGGAGGGTAGGTTTGGAAGTAAGGAGTCCCCCAGAAGAGGTGTAGGTGTGGCATGCAGTGATTGACATCTTCAGACACCTCTCCATTAAGGCTATTTACTCCTGGCCAGAATATGAAGACTGAGATGGACACAAGTGTGACCTCCAGATAAAAGTAGCACATAATCAGGAACTGCCAACCCAGGGGACGATCTGCAGCAAGGGAGGTTGAAGAGGAACCGTGTCTGGCAGCAGACGGTGGGACCAGTAGGTACGGAGATGATCCTAAAGGCAAAAGAGTCCCCCAGGCCACCCTGGAGTTGATTCAGAGGAAACTTTACCAAGGCTTGCAGGTGACATTTCACTCTTGAATGCTTCATATGGTATCCTAGATACAGAGTCTCTGGAGTCCAGCAGACTCTGAGTTCAAATACCAGGTCAGCTGTGAGACCTCAGGCAAGTTACCCTCTCTGAACTTTGATTTCTTCATCTGTAAAATGGGGATAATAGTACCAACCTTGCAGGTCAAGGGTGAGAATTAAATGAAATAACTCTGTTCAAAGAAAGGTTTAACACAGGGGCTGGCACATCACAGCTGCTCACTAAATGTTTATGAACTCCCTTTCTTCCTCCACTTGGGAGTCAGCACTCCCCCTTCCAAGCTGTGAGATATGCTGGGACAAAGATCCTGTGGCTGGAGGTCAAAAGGCTTCCACCCCAATTACTTGGAGTGGAAGGAGTTTCCTGCCTCCAGGCTTTGCACCTTGCAAAGGTGAAACAAGCCTGCATGGGTCCAGAGAGGTCCTGATGGGGCTACCAGACTCATCTTAATTTTCAATTCCTAAAATCTGCAGAACAGAGAGAATTAGACTGCAGATGGTTTAGAGTCATAACCAAGAAATGTGTACACTAGAAATCAAGAGTAGAAATATATGGTGCAACGACATTGAAGCAATGCCCTCGATGGGCCCCTCTCATTTTAAGAACTCAGTGAAATTGTGAAACCCACAGGGCAGACCTCAGTCCCCTGAAGACTCCCACTTGCCCTCAGGCAGTTCAGAAGCTCCCTACAGTGGCAATTACTGAAAGTCCAGGATGGCAAGTCAAATGCTGAGTCTGAGGGGAGGAGCATTGGATCAGGAGTCCTAGGGCTGGGGTCCATTTCCAGCCTTGCTGCTGACTAGCTCTGTGTCCTCAGGCAAGTACGTTCCCACTGGGCACAAGCCTGGGTCTCCACAGTTATAAAATGAGAAGGTTGGACCAGATGATTTCCAAGAGGCCTCAAACTCAAGTAGGGAAAGGGATCTTAGTGATTGAGAGAACTGTTAGAGTTACACAGACATCAGTTCAAATCCTGTCTTTCCCATGATTAGTGGTGTGACCCTGGGCAAGTTGTTTAACCTCTATATGCCTCTGTTTCCTCATCTGTAAACTGGGGGTAGTTACAGTACAAGGTTGTTGTGAGGATTAAAGAAGATAATCCCTGAGTGCATGGAACACAACAATGCCTTGCACATAGTAAGCTCTCAATGAATGTTAGATATTATTATTGTTAGTGAGTGGGGATTTTAAAATATATATTTGAAAGCGTAGCTCCTTTAGTCATGTTGGCTGCCCAGCCCAGAGCATCAAAAGAGGAGCAGATACCAGTTTGTACAACAAAGACACTGCTCTCCTTCAACTAACAAGTTTCCCTTTTTTGGCAGGGGGAGTCCAGTGGGAGCTCCTCGTAAGACAATAATCTTGAAAGCCAGGCGTTGGGGCAAAGGAAATTGTCTTATAAATGTTTTAAGTTCCTGCTCCCTTAAGTTAGCCTGAGGACCTGGCCATGGAGGTTTACTGTAAGCCTAGCTAGAGAGAACTCAGTTATCTCGCACAGAGCAATACTTCTTTAACTTGCCCAGGAGAGAACTAAGGAGCACGGATTCCTGGGTCCCAGCCCAAATCTACTTGATCAGGGTAGGTGCCAGGGAACGAGTATTTTAAACCAGTGCTCCAGTTGCTGCTTCTTGTCAGGTTTGGGAAACCTTGGCAGAGGGTGTGTCTGCCCATCAGGCCCTGGTACGTAGTGGAGAGGAGATGGGCAAGGGTCACCTGTGTGAGAACTGGGCCCTCTCCAAGGTGGCATGGGGCAAAGGAGAGGGGACGCAGGGAGAAACAGCCCTACTCATGAGGTACCCGAGTATTCATCTGCTAGATACAGTTTAAATGGGAATAGACCAAGGGGCCTGCTTGGCAAGTTGTCCCCTTCCCATCCCAGCTTCCACACTCCAAAGTGGGGCTCATGAGAAAGATTGAATCAGTAACAGGGAAAAAGAGGAACAGTATCTACTTTGCATATCTGAGTGTCCTGTGAGGAAACTGTTGCTCTTGTTATGTCACATCATTGTCATCAAAATGTCACACCATCACTGTCATTAAAAAGTCTTCATCCAAGAGTCCCTCCAGCTCTGGGGGCACTCAGGAGTTAAGGCAGGTCTGGGCCCCTTTAAGTTCAAGAAGCTGCCCCTTCACCCTGGGCAGGAACTAGGAAGCACCATCTCCCAGTCTGGCTGGGAAACTGTGGGGGCAGGAAGCTCGTGATTAGATCTTCCCCAAGGGATCACACAGCCACCAAATTAAAGGGTGAGCCCACGAGCAGGCAGATTTTGAAATTCTCAGGTCAATGTGATTCCCTGGCCTTGCCATTCTGGGTTTCCCCTCTGGTCACACTGCTCCTGGGCTGAAGCTGAACGGTGCCCGTCCCCAAGGCCCTGCATACTTTCAGAGTGGGATTGTCTCTTTTTCCTTTTCTTTTTCCAGCCACTTCTCTCTCTGCCCTAGTATATAAGAACTCTGAAATTACAGACATTTAGTCCTTTTGATTATTAATTGTGGAAATAATCATAATATACACAGATTTGAAACATTATACTTTTCACTTTTAAAAAATTGTGGTAAAATACACATAACATAAAATTTACCATTTTAACCATTTTAGAGCATACAATTCAGTGGCATTGAGTATATTTACAGTGTTGTACAACCATTACCACTGTCTAGTTCCTGAACATTTTCATCGCCTCAGAAGGAAATCCTATACCCATTAAACAGTCACCCTCCGTTCCTCTCTCCTCCCAGCCCCTGGCAACCACTAATCTGCTTTCTGTCCCTGTGGATTTGCCTATGCTGGATATTTCATATAAATGAAATCGTACCATATGTGGTCCTTCGTGTCTGGGTTCTTTCTCTTAGTATAACGTTTTCAAGGCCCATCCATGTAGCATGTCTCAGTACTCCATTCCTTTTTATGGTTGAATAATATTCCACTGTATAGATATACTACATTTTATTTATCTTCATCAGTTGACATCCTTTATACTTTTAACGTGCTTTTTACAATTATTTTTAAATTTAATTTTTAATTTTTATGGGTACATAATAGTTGTATATCTTTTTAGGATATATATGATGTTTTGATACAGGCAAACAATGTGAATTAATTAAATCAGGGCAATTGGGGTATCCATAAAGTGCTTTTATATACACTATGTCACCTGATCCTCACAAAAGTTCTGTGAGCAGAGTTATTCATTATTATTATGATTCTCCCCATTTTACAGATTGAGGAGGCTGAGGCTCAGAAAGGTGGGATGATTTTTCCAAGGTCTCATAGCTAGTCAATGGCTGACCCAGAACCAGAACCTAGGTCTCTTGAGTTTGGGTGACCAAAACCTTTGTTGGGCAGTTTGTTTTGTAATCATTAGTGGAGTCCTTCCACCAAGAAGATTCTGGGTGGACATGTGCTCACTATGGCATGGCAGGTGGGGACCAATGAGGGTTTGACCCTCGGACAGGCCTAATTTTGTCCACTGGTAAAATTGGCCACTGCCTATAGGGCTTGATCTTGCCAGCTTCTGCTCAGATGTCCTTCAGGATGGCCCCTCACCTCTGCATGAAGCCCCCTCACCTTAGAATGCCGGAAAAGGCTGGAGCTCAGGTTGGGCAGGGACTAGGTCTTGCCATCCTTGTTCTCTCCCAGCACTAAGCCTGGCAGTTGGGTTTGATAAAATGTTTGCTAACTAAGACATTTGAAGGGTTTAAGGGTGTTCTGATGTTTTGCTCTCTTTCCCCAGTGACATATCACCAGTAGCAATTTCCCATCATCCAAGCAACCCTTTGAGCCTCGTTATTTGGAGTAAACAACAAGCAGTTAGGAGCTCTAACTTTTTAACACAAATCAGCAGGACTTTGGAGAGTGGAGTCCAGCCCTGCTGCAGTGAACGGTTTTGTTCCTGCTAAAATAACAACAAAGCTACATAAAAGTTTGGAAAACTGAACAAAGCAACAAAAATGACCATAATCTTACAACTCTAACACAACTGTTATTTTCAGAATTCCCTTCTGCTAGATTCCCTCCCCGCCTTCCATCATAAAAGTAACACAAGATCATCATAATATTTCTAAAATCACCTATTATCTCACACCCAGAGTCAACACCTGTGAATATTTTGCATATTTCCTTCCAGTCTTTTCCAATACCTTGTTTAATAATTGAGATTATACAGAATATACAATTCTCTTGGTATTTCTTATGTCACTGATTTTTTCTAATAATGAAAGCAATATGTTTTTATTATAGAAATTTCTGGAAAAAATTACAAAAAAGAAAGAAAAATTACCTAGAATGTTCCTTCCGTGGTTACAAATTTTAACATGCATTTATTTTACATAGTTGTAAAATAATGCTGAATATACAATACATAACTTTTCAAATCTTTTTCCCACTTAGAAGCATTTTTCCATGTTGCCTCATAGTCTTTATACTTATTTTTAGTTTTTATTTTAATTTTTAGTAGCTAATGCATTTACATGATACAATATTCAAAAGATTCAAGTGACAGTCAGTGGAAAGACTTCTTTCCACTCCATCCTCCCATTTGCACAATTTTCCTGCTAGGAGTACCCACTGTTAACTGTTTCTTGTGTGCCCTCCATGAAAGATCCTTCAAAGCATTATCTAAACAAATACTCATATATATTTAAATGTATTCCTTCCCTATACCCCCATTTTTTTACACAAAGAATAATGAACCATACACACTCTATTCACCTTCCTTTTTAACTCAACAGTATATCTTGGATGTCTTCCTATTTATATTCAAAGACAGCTTCCTCATTCTTTTATTTTTATTTTTATTTTTTTTACGGTAGCATAGGAGTCCACTCCATGTAGATGTACCATAGCTTATTAAACTGGGCCTCTATAGATGAACATTTAAGGTATTTCCGATCTGATGCAAACAATATTACAGTGACTACCATTGTACTTATATCATTTCACATGTGTGAGCATCTATCTGTCAAATAAATTCCTGGTAGTGGAAGTTCTGGGTCAGAAAGTACAGTGCATTTATGATTTTGATGGATATGGCCAAATTGTCCTAGGATAGCAGCAGCATACTATTTAACCTAGCATCCACCCTTAATTCCTTTCTCCGTCTTTTGTTATCCCTAAATAACAGAGTTAGGACCCAGCTTCAGGCATAAGCCAATTTCTCTTTTTGTGCACTCAAATGTAATCTGCAATATATTGAAGGTCTATTAGGAGACAAGCACTTGCTGGATGCTGAGCAACAAAGATGCATAAGACACAGATGCTGTCCTTGGGAGTGAGTCTGGGAGCTGGGTGGCGGGGGTGCCAGCAGGAAGGGATGTATAAGGAGAGCCCCTGCCCCTGCCCACCAGGCCCTAAACTCCTATGAAGGAATTGACCTCCTTATCCCAGCACCCAGCAGAGCAGGGCATGTAGCAGGTACCCAATACACACTGAGTGGAGGGATGATTAAATCACTGAATGCCTGGTGTGGAGGAAAGAGGGAAAGGCACCAGAGTGCCATTCTTCCTGCCCTGCCACAGATTAGGGCACACCCTGTGCAGTCCAGAGTCCGAGCCCTCCTGGTGCAAGCTGTGGAAAGGACGCCCATCCCCTGCCCCACCAGCCAGATTCCAAACTCAGGAAACTGGTCTGATGGTTTGGAAACTCCAGCTGCATCCCCAGAATGCAGGTGCCCGGTTCTCTATTTGGGGAAGGAAACCAGCATGGTTTCGGCTCTTCTGGTTCGTTTCCTAGGATTTAAGAAAGATAGAACAGTAAAAGATCTGACTCTTACAAAAAATCAAGTACCAACCAAGTCCACCCCTGCTTAACAGAGGAGGAAACTTAGGACTAGAAAGGTGAAGTGGGCCGCCTGAGGTCACACAGAGAGTTAGAGGCAGAGCTAGATCTGGAAACAGGGTCCCTGACTCTATCCAGTGCTTTCTGCTCTGAACCAGGAGATGGATGTCAGGATGGTGACTTGGACGTGGCTCTGGGGAACCAGAGAGGGGAGAACAATGCCATAGCTGGAGGCAGGTTCATAGCTGGGGTGGGGGTGGGGGTGATCTATCTATAACTGTCCCAGTTGCTGGTTTGTAAACACTCCAGGAATTCCAGATTGTACACTCATGTCCACGTTCCCTGCCTGGGAGTGGGTTTGCCAGCATGGGTTTCGGAGAGATGCTAGCCCAGAAAATTGAGGCATGACAGTGAGGTATGGCAGGGAGAGAAGCCACCTGCTGAGGGATGGCTTTGCTGGGCCACCAGGCCCAGGGAGCATCTTAAGGGGAGCTGTACTGGCCCTGCACTCCCCAGGGGCCCAGGGTGGCTTCTAGCAGTGACTCAGGGCTTGTGGGCAATGTTCCTGGGAACCCAGCCAGAGGAGGAAGGGGTGGCAGCCAGCCCAGACCCCCTGTTCCCTGGGCAAAGGGTGGGGGCCTACTTCTCCTGACCTCTTTGGATTTGACTCCCCTTTGGAAGCTGCTTTGAGAGTTTACCAAAACTTGATTTTACCTGCATAAAATCCTTAGGAGAGTCTCACTGTGGGATTTAGCCTCCAAAACACCCTCTGGGTACTCTTAAGCCCCTGGCCTACCCCCAGCCAGGGATTTCTGAGGGGTGAGGGACATGCGCCTTCCTTTCTCCTGAGGTGGAAGAGGAAGAAAATGATTCACCTTCTACAGCAGACAGAGCTGAATGAAATGTTGGCATCAGCAGGTGCCTTCAGGTTCTTTGGCTGCTGGTAATCCTCACAGCACCCCTGTGAGTAGGTTTTTAAAGTTGTCTCCTACAGGTAGGAGGCCCAGAGAAGTCATGTCATTTGCCCCAGGACACAGAAATGAAAGACCCCAAGGACAGAGCTCCATGGCTATCTGCCTGGACAAAGTGACTCCTGCCCTGCGGGCCCAGCCCCAATGCCCCCACACCCCGAGCCTCCCCAACAGCCTACTGGCTCTTTCACCATGAACTCACTCCAAGAGAGATTGAAAAACACTGATACATCACCGTTTTCAAAACTCATAGTAAGAAATGCATTTAACAGTGCAATATAGTAACCAGACACAAAAACATAATTCATAGCCCTTAGAATAATTTATAATTGTTTTGTTTATTTGTAAATACGTAAAATCAAACACAAGTTACATGAAATAACACTTACCTTTACTGCCTGAGAAGCACGCTGGCATTTTCTATTCTCTGCTATTCTGTTTCATTATCTCTAAGAAGTGCTTATGTGTCTCACTCAATTGTTTCCATGACTTGAAATTTGAAAAGCATCTTGGTGGACAGCAGCTTGGGTCCCCCTCCCTTGTCGGCAGTGGGGCAAAGCTGTCAGTGAGGACCAAAGTCTGATTTTGTGCACTTTGTGCCCTGCGTTGAACTGTGCCCTGTGGAAACACAGGAAAAGATACGCCTGCCTGGATCTCGCCCTCACTTCGTTTACAAGCATAGGAACGAGACCTCACACACTGCAGAACAAGGCCGCAGTGAACTAAAGGCAGAATCAGTGCCTCTGAAGAGCTTTATTATTTTACCAGAACTGTTATCACAAAATACCACGGACTGGATGGTTTAAACAACAGAAATTTATTTTCTCACAGTTCTGGAGGCTGGAAGTCCGAGATCCAGGTGTCAGCAGGATTGGTTTCTCCTGAGGCCTCCCTCCTTGGCTTGCAGACAGCTGCCCTCTTGCTGCCTCTTCACATGGTTGTCCCTCTGTGCACATGCATCTCTGGTGTCTCCTTGTGTGTCCAAATTTCCTCTTCCTATAAGGACACCAGTCATATTAGATTAGGGCCCACCCTAATGGCCTCATTTCACCTTAATTGCCTCGTGTTTTGTTTTAAGAGATGGTGTCTCTCTATGTTGCCCAGGCTGGATTTGAACTCCTGGGCTCAAGTGATCCTCTTGCCTTAGCCTCCCAAGTAGCTGGGACTACAGGTGTGCACCACCATGCCCAGTTTAATTGCCTCTTTAAAGACCCTATCTCCAAATAGTCACATTCAAAGGGACTGGGGGTTAGGACTTCAACAAATGAATTTGGGAGACACAGTTTAGTCCATAACAAGGACCTACTTAATGTGTGCAGCACATTAGCTCATGTGTGTTCATCGCAGCGCTGTGGGCCTTATTCCTGTTTTAAGTATGAGGGGGCTGGTGTTGGGATCAGCTGGTGACGGCTCAGGGTCCGGCAGCTGACAAAGGATGTCATAGCATTTGCACTCACCCTCGTAGCATTTGAGTTCATGCCCTGCCCCCTTGCATATCGCCTTTCTATGGTTGAAGCAGGTGGAGCTGGGCTGAGTTTTAAAAGGCCAGCCCGCTGGGCAGATGGGAGATGAGTGAGGCCAGTCAGTGCCATCCATTCCTCTGTGTTCCCTGCAGGGCCCAGTGTGCCATTCAGAATGGAGAGTCAGGTGTCTGTAGGATTCTCTAGACATGAGACACTGAAAGGAAATGGGGCAGTGGGTCAACCTTATGCCCTTGACCTCTAAAGCTGTATAAAGGTGTATACCACACCTGAGGAAGAAACTAGCTTGTAATTGCTAGTTACAAGCACTCCTAGAGCATGAGGCTATAGAAAAAAAAAAATATATATATATATATATCCTTTTCCTCCCATTTTTTAAACTTTCCACACAGAGAGACACCCTTCAGCCAATATGGAGTCAGAGAGTCCTCTCTCTCTGCGTCCACTGGAATTCTCCAGGCCCTCCCATGTTTCTTTGAGTAAGGTTTTTGCTAGACAAACCCATCTTTTTTTGACTAAAATTGATCACCTCTCATAGTGCCTATTATTTTGCTAAAAGACCTGCCTAGTGGTATGCTGGTAAGTATTGAACGAACAACTCTGCGCGGGGTGGGGGGGGAGATATATCCACAACCTTAAAAGAATCAATAAGAGGGCCGGGCGTGGTGGCTCACGCCTGTAGCCCTAGCACTCTGGGAGGCTGAGGTGGGAGGATCACTTGAGGTCAGGAGTTTGAGACTAGCCTGGGCAAGAGTGAGACCCTCGTCTGTATAAAAAACATAAAAATAAATAAGAAAAAAAAATTTTAAAAAAAGAATCAATAAGAGTAAAATGTAGTAAAATAACTTTAAAGCAATGAGTCGTGAGTATATGTTACCTTTTTATTTAATTCTGAGTTTACATCATATATTCTCAACAGGGGTGAAAATTCGTTCTTAGTGGGGAATCAAAAAAAATCTCAGCCAGGCACAGTGGCTCGTGCCCATAATCCCAGCACTTTGGGAGGCTGAGGTGGGAGGATTGCTTGAAGCCAGGAGTTCAAAACCAGCGTGGGCAACATAGCAAGACACCGTCTGTACAAAAGAAATTTAAAAAACAAATTAGCTGGGCAAGGTGGCTCGAAGCTGTAGTACCAGCTGAGGTGGGAGGATCGCTTGAGCCCAGGAGTTCGAGGCTGCAATGAGCTATGATTGTGCCACTACACTCCAGCCTGGGTGACAGAGCAAGATTTTGTTTCAAAATATATACATATATCTCTCTTATTCATTTTATGTATAAAGCACAGATATCTACCTAGTACATAAACAGATATACAGTATATCTGTGATATTAAAATTTCATGGGGGAGGCCATGATGGTAGGAGACTAAAGGGAAAAAAAGGTCTTGAAGGGCTCCTTAGGAGGTAGTAATGAACAAATGGTTGAGAAACACTGGTCCATATAATTTGGTTTTTAATGATGGCTGTGTTAACAACCAGCTCACAAAATTCCTGAATATTTAATAATCAGCTCTTGCAAGCCTATGTGAGCTGACTCCAGCCCCCAGGCCTGCCCACTTGGGGTGAGGTGGCTGGGAACAAGGTAGAAGGGGGAGAAAGAACCCCCCAGCTCCCTGCAACACATGCAGCACATCAGGCTGGGTGGAGAGATGGTGGCAAGTGGTGTTGAGGGGGGCAAGGAGAATCTTCTGGGTCCCCAACAAATCAATGGGGGCCACCCTCTCTGTCAGCCACCAAGTCCCTGCCCAAGACCCTGGGCCCTGGCCCATGTCGTCTCACCCCTTGGTGGTTCCCCTGTCCTCCAATAGCCCCAGAGCCTAGTCAGCGTGGCAGATGGGTGGTGGCAGGCCCCCCAACCCAACAGGGCACAACAGGGATATGTGCACACAGCCTCATCCTTGCCCCGGAAAGGAGGCTCAGGGAATCCAAATCATCTTTGTTCAGAGCCTCTGGTCGGGTGCTTCCACTGAAAGGCCTACCTCAGGCATGGGGGGGTCAGGAAGGGAGGGGCTCATTTCCCATTGGGAATCATAGGGGCCAATTCAATGATGTTCCTCCTAATCAGATGTTCCCAGGGAGAGTAATGAGGATGACATAGCCCTCAATGCTTGACTAGATTGGGCCCATGGAAACTTGAATGGCTATGGGGCACCCTTTCAGTGCTAGCTGGGGTGGGGGAGGGGCTTTGGGGACAGGCCAGGCATGCAGATCCCAACAGACACAAGCATGGGGCCCCCACTCGGGCCTTCAGCTGCTTCGTGGGGGCAGGGGGCAGGGTGGGGGAGGCAGGAGCCCTTCTCCCGGGAGCATTGATAGTGGTTGCTCTAATTGCTTCAGGGGAACTGGTCCAGAGTCAGCCAAAAGCACTTTGTTTTCTGTAAACAGGGCGGAGAAGAGGCACTGGGACCAATGGAGAGGTGGTTCCCTCTCTTCCTCTATTCTCTGTCTGTCCCCCTTTGGACCCATTAGGAGACTGGGTCTTGCCTGCTGATCCCAAAGGCTCTCTAGACCCCGCACAAAACCACTGTGTGGCTCCCCGGAACCCTGTTCTCCAAAGGCCCAGCTGCCTCCCAAAAGGGTCAGGCTGAGAAGTCACCCCAAACAGTAACGTTCCTCTCTTGCCTTGCCTTTTCCTTTCCCTGCCCTGTAAAATGGGCTTAATCACCGCCTTCCCACGCAGTCAAGGAGTGGGAGGTCATTGGCGTGTGTTGAGTGCCCCAAGACTCTTAGTCGAAGCTCCAGTGGGGGTGGGGCGGGGGGGTGACCATTTGTGTCCCCATCTCCCCTGAGGCTTCTTTTTACAGTGGTCACTTATATGGTGCACTCGGTCACTTACTCTGCAAACACTCCCTGGGGACTTACCCCACTCCCTATCCCACGGGACTGTCCCTGCTGGTCTCTGGACCAGCTTCCAGCTTTGAGGCTTTTTCAGGAGTGCCCTGAGCCGGCCTGTTCCTTGGAGCTGTGACGGCCAGCCTCCAGCACGAGGCGGGAGGGGTTGGCTGTAGGGCTCCCAGCTGGAGTGGTGGGTGGACTGGAGGACGGGGGGCTGCGTGCCTGAGAGGGCTGGCCAGAGCTCAGGAGCGGACTCCCAGTCCCCGTGCTCACCACCGCCCCCCACCTCAGAGCCTTTGCGCGTGCTGCGCCCTCCGCCCGGACCGCTCTTCCTTCTTCTCACCATTGGATTGACTCCCACTCATCCTTTCTGTCCCGGCCCAATCATCACTTCCTCCAGGAAGCAGTTTCTCTCATTTCTTTGGTTTTTTTTTTTAAGAGACAGGGTCTTCCTCTGTCTCAGTCCTCCCACCTCAGCCTCGCACGCAGCTGGGGTCACAGGCACAAGCCACCATGCGTGGTGGGCTCTCTCATTTCCACATTTACAGCAAATCCCCGTGACTACAATTTTCATAGAAAGAACCTGTTTATTGGAGCTTACTTTTCTGGGCTGCAAAAATGTGAATGTCTGTGTCTTCCGAGAGCAGCTAGAATGGCTGGTTTTGCTTACCATCACCCCCAGTCTACAGATTTATCGAATGAATGAATGAAATGACATACCACCTCTGTGATGCCCTCCCCACCCATCCCCACGTGGCACTCTCCATCCTGTGTTGCAGTCACCTGCTAACAGGGCTTTCTAGGACTTGAGGCAATGAGGGAGACTTGGTGGCCAACGTGGCCAGTGGAGCCACTCTGCTTGGGTTCATGTCAGGTTCTGCTGATCACTAGCTAAACAAGAACCTTAGGCAAGTTAGCAAATGTCTCTGTGCCTCAGATTCCCCATCTGTAAAATGAAAGCAATAGTAAATGAGTTGATGCATGTGACATGCTTAGAGCAGGGTCAGGCACGTTTATTTCCCAGCGAATGTGTCTTCTATTATTATAGCTGTATCTCTGGCACCCAGACCCGGGGGAATGTGGCCTACTAGGTACTCAATAAAGGCTTATCGACTGAACCAGCAATGCTTGGGATTGGTTCTGGAAAGAAGAGACCTGAGAGACAGGAGAGTGTGACCCTGCAGGTGAAGATGGATGGTTCCTAAGGGCAGGGCGAATTTAAACAGCCAGAAACCCAGCTGCCCCAACTTCCTCCTATCCCAGAAATGCTTTTTCCATCTGACAGCAGCAGTTCATTCAAGGAGTAGCAGTTGATTCCAGTTTGTGTTTTTTCCAATATTCATAGAACCAGCCTCATGGTTTCCCCTCAGAGATACCAGCACCACCAGCTGGCAACCCTCCCCAAAGGTCTGGGTTTCAGCTCCACAGGGCCATCCTGTAAGCTTCGAAGTTTTAATGATTCCTGACCTTTTCCCTTTGTTCCTGCAGCCCTGGGGAAGCCCCAGCGGCTTCCTGTGGTTGTGACTTCCATGATACTTCAGCATTATTCTCTTTTGGCCTTTTCAATTCTTCAGTACCTAGTTAACAGTTCTGCATATTAGATTCTCTGTGTTAAAATAACTGGTGTGGTTTCTGTCTCCTGACTGGACCCTGACTGATGCACTCACTGACTCCTCAAACCCGAGGCTCAGAGTGACACAGTTAGAAGCAGGAGCCAGGCCCCCACACCCTGACTTGCCTCGACACTAAGAGAACAACTTCTTCAGCCCCTTTTTCAGGAATCCCGTGGACTACAGATGGATATGCTGCTCACAGGGATGTCTAATCAGCCCTGGAAAAACCGGGTCAACAGTTAAACCACACAAACAAAAGAGCCATAGCTCCACACAGAGCTGCCTGCTGGGCAAATGCCAAGACAAACGGCTGTGGTCTCTGAGCCTCACCAGGGATGCAGGCATCCTGGGCCTTTGTGGAGGCCTCTCAAAAAGGAGGGGCTGAACCCCCAGAGTCTCTCCTTCCTGGACTCCAAGTCTTCCCTCATTCCCTCCAGGATTGAGGAACAGCCAAATGGAACAGGCTGCCCTGTTCTGCTACTCTAGAACATTCTGGTCAAACATGGAGCCTTCAAGGGCTTGCTGCCCTCAGTGCATGTCAAAGGCAGTAAAGTGCACATTAGATTCAACTGGAGAGCTTCCAGAAATACCCCAGAGAGTCTCGTTCCGGCCCAGCATGGGTAGTTATTAAAGCTCCCCAGGTGATTCCACTGTGTAGTCAAGATTGAAATCCACCGAATTAAAACAATGTATTTGGACAGCAGTTCTCAAATTTGAGAGTGCGTCAGAATCATCTGGAGGGCATGTTAAACCATCGACAGCTGGCCTCACCCCGAGTTTCTAATTCAGTAGGTCTGGGGTGGGGCCAGAGAATATGCTTTCCTCACAAGTTCCCAGCTGATGCTCCTGGCCTGGGGACCATACTTTGAGAACTCGTGGGCATGGAGTTGAACAGCCCAGGTTCAAATCCCAGCTCTGTCAGATGCAGTTAACTACCTGAGAGGGTTTTGTGAGGACTGAAAGCCATAACTTGGATAAAGAACCTCACACAGTGCCTGGCATGTAATAATGTTCAATGAGTATTGTTTTCACCACGATATGATTATTATTTTAATAGTAGGTAAGGCTGCAGAAATCTTGAGTTATAGCATGTGACGTTGACCCATGATTTTAATCAAAGCCTCAACTTTCTCATCTGTAAAATGGGGATAGTGATACCCTGGCTCAGCCCACCTCACAGGCTCAAAGGAGTTTCCTGATGTGAAAGTGTTTGGAAAACTGTAAAGCTCAGTAGAGGAGTTTTATTAGAAAGGGGTAAGGCAGGTGCAGCCCCATCCTGGAGCCATTGTGTTCTCTTGGGACATCTGAAATAGCAGTTTCACATGCTTGTGACAGGGTATTCTAATGCCTCCTTCCAGCTGCCCACATGCCTCCCTGCCACCCCATAGGCATTTGGAATGCCAACTTGGCACGCCTGGATTGGGGGAGTGGCCAGTTGGCTCTCCAAACATCTGAGAGGAAGAGATGGGGGGACTGCCACACTCCCAGCCCATCCTCCACCCCACCAGTATTTCTGCCAGGAAAAGGAATGTGGTGGAAGGGACCAAAGCTATGCAATCAAATTCCCTCCACAGGCCCTCACCACATAGTTCCCATCCAGGTGCCCTCCCTCAGTGACCCTTCCCCTCCCTTTCCGTCTATCCCACGCACTTCTACCCACCTGGTTCCAGGGAGGGAAGATGGGCAGAAGCTGCACACCCAGCAAAGCCAAGAGGGCAGTTAGGAAACAACTCAGGTCAAGAGCTCGTCCCCTTGGTTTCACGTCTTTTCAGTTCAACTCACAGACACATATTGCACATCTGCTAGTGTACAGCTAACAGTCTAGATCATACTAATGCTTTTTGTATTTTAAAAAAAGACATATTTTGCCTCTGTGATTAGCCAAAAAAAAAAAAGTTTAAAAAGAAAAAAAAAAGACATATTTGAGGGGAATCCCCTCACAAGGCCTGAGCTGGAAAGAGCTGGAAACCCTTGGCTGTGAGGATGTAAGAACTAGGTGGCCCCCCACACTGCTCTTGGGGTAGTGGGGGACAATTGGGTTTGACTTAACTCAGAGACAGTTTGGCAGATCAGGTCAAAAGCCTGAAAATGTGCATGTTTTGACCCAGGGGTTCAGGTCTAGGAATCTGTCCTAAGGAAATATCACAAAATGATCAGCCTGGTTTGAGTCTTGGCTCCAGTGGTGAGTGACTTTGGGTAAATTACAGCCTCATCCCTAAAATGGGACTTAATAGCATCCCACCGCACAGGGTGCAGGAAGAAATGAGACAGTGCCTGCCTGTGAGGCGCCTGGCACACAGTAAATGCTCAATAATGTAAGCATCCTGGTTTGGGTTCCCCTAGATGCAGACCCTAAGACAAGGATTTGGAAGGTGAGCCTGGGAAGCGTGGGTGGTGATGTGGGGAAGTGGGACCAGCAGGGAAGGAAGCCCAGGCAGGGCACATTCATCCACCCGGAGCCAGCCCCCCACTTGGGAAAATGCTGGAAGTGGAGTCAGAAAGGGGAGTGGTCCCTAGGCGTCTCTATTCTTTTAAGTCTTATTTTTAAAATGTCCAGGATTACCTGTCTCCTGAGTTCTTTTATGTGAGAGAAAAATCAACCTTTCTCTGGTTGTTTTGCTTTTCTGTTACACGTGGCTGAATTTAATCTTTACCTGATGCTGGAGGCCAGTGGCTGTCCCACCAGGAAGTTGTCCAAGGGGCTCAACCTGGAGACCCAATGTCACAGTCAGGGGCCCTGATACCAACATCACACCAAGGAAATGATCTTACCAAGAGACCCTACTCACCCCCTTAGAGCTTAATTATGCAATGAAAAATGTCTTCCTAGGTAGGGATTCATCCCTTTCCCCAAACCCCCCAGGTGTCTGTCACCTCCTTTCTGTCCTCTAGCTGCTCAGAGTGCTATGGCACCTCCCCAAGCACCTCCCTGCCCCCAACCCTTTCACACTCTCCTCAAAACTTATCTGTTCCGTGTGCCCTTCTCTTTGGTGTCTGCTCTGTCAGGCAACAGCTAGCACATCTGACAAGTGAATTGGTGTTACTGGGTTAATGTGTCACCCTCCCAAGTAACAGATGTGCATTTTGACAGGGGCCTTCTGGAAACAAGGCCTTATGCCCAGAGTTGACTGACGTAAAAATCACCAGAAAAACAAGAGGCCACCCTGGTGCTGGTCTCACTTCCTCTGTCCCGCTCCCACTTCCTCCTTCATCCCCTCCCCTCCCTTGGCACAGCTGGCCACAGCCACAGCTCCCAACTCGGCAAATGCCAGGTCCCCACCCTCCTTCGCCATCCTGCCTGGGCTGCCATACCGAAAGCGAAAGGAGGAGTTGGAACAGAAAGAAAAAATAATAAAACCACTGAAAGAGAAGAAACAGCTGGCAGAATATTGGAAAAATTCCCAGGCGGGAATTCCCAGCCCTCCAGGGCTATGCCAGGCTGAGGAAGTTCTTAAAGGACAACCTTGAAATCCGTTCTTGACATTGTTCCCAGCTCATGGGAGCACCTGACCCCTCATCCCTGCCCTGCCCCAAAGGGAGATATGTGCACACAGCTGGAGCTGAATTTTGAGGGTCAGAGCAGAGACAGGGTGGGAGAGAGAGGGTAAGGCTAAAGGGGACATGGGGAGAAGGGACCCTGCTGGGTGGGTCACACAGTACCTGAGGGTCCAGGCCCTTCTGCGCTTCCAGGGGACAGGGCCTTTCCCTGAGGCACTGCCAGGGAGAAGGAGGCTTGGCAGAGCCAATGGCACATGTGCAGCTGTGGGAGGGGCACTCTAAGAGGCTGGCCTAGCAGCAACTGGGTGGCGGCAGCCAAAAAATAAAGTTGGCTGCTCTTACCTAAGCCAGAGTGAGAGCCTATATCCATTCAGGAAACATGGATGAAAACTAGCCCAGGTTGGAACAGGAATTTGGCTTGTTCTTCTGGGAGACTGGAGCAGCCATGGCAGTGGTCAGCAGGCAGGGAGACAAGAGCAGTGGTGCCACCTGTGTAAAAGCATGGCTCCGGTTGTGCAAGGGGCCTGCAGGCTGTTCACCACCGGGGGCTGGTGTCGGAATTTCTCAGGAAGAAACATGAAAGGTCCTGCAATGCAGAGCAGGGGAGAGGGGACAGGGCAGGGGTGGAGGGGAGAATGGGAGTAGGTCTGTGACTCACCTGAACACCGAATTTGGAGAGAAGGCCTGAGGCTGGACATTGTGCAAAGCATCGTCGCATCATCCGGCCAAGCCTGGAAGTCCCCAGAAAGGCCCCCTCCCTCCTCATGAATTGCAATTAATGACAATAAAAAGGATAATCCACACTGAACCTGGTAATCAGTCCTCTTCGACTGGGGACGGAATGATTTCTGCCAAGTTCACTAATTCCAGGTAAGGTATGGCCTGAGGAATGTTCCAAGCCCTATGTATTGATTCTTCTCTGTCTTCACTCCTCTTCCCTTCCTCAGTGAGGCCCCATGTCCCTCCAGCCACCTGTCCCCCCATCAATTCTACACACCACCCCAGATTAGTTTTGTGAAACCACTGGCTCCCCACTCCCCCACCCAGCATTCACCCTCTACAGACCCGCCCATGCTACCTGGCCAACGGGACCTCTGCCACTTTCTTATTGAGGGTTGTGGCGTAGGGAAGTGTTGTGGTTGGAGCATGGGCTCTGGGTTTGAATTCTGCCCCTACCATTCAATGCCTTCACTTCATCTGTGAAATGGAGTTAAAAATGATACTATTTCATGTAGGTGTTTTGAGGATTACATGAGTAAATAAATACACACTTAAAATAGTGCTTGGCATTTCATGAGCTCCCAATAAATATTAGCTCTTATTTATATTGTTGTTGTTATTCACTAAAATGTCCACAGAGGATGGTTTATTCACCAACTCTCTCCCTGTGACTAGAATAGTGTCTAGTACATAGTAGATGCTCAATTAATATGTATTAAAATGTTCTATTCTGTAAACTCTCTGTCCAACCAAACTCCTTCCCATAACAGATTTTATACATTGCTAATTCTATGCCTTCGCTCATGCTGCTCCCACCTCTTGAAGGACCCTTACCCCATCTAACATAATTCCTACCAATACTTCAAACTTCCAGCTCCAGCCTCCCCTCCCCTTAGAAGCCCTCCCTGGGCTCAGAACTTGCACAAAACAAGTGCTCACTAAAGGCTCATTGGTTTGTGGCTAGGTTTTTTTTATGCTTTGGCTCCAAAACAGAGTTTCTTCTCTTATTTGGTACTTAGTGCTCACCACCTCTAGGGGTGGCCCCTGAAAAGCGGAGCACCCTAGCTACTATATATGTCCTTTATCTTGTGGCTTTGACATTCAGAAAGGGCTTCCCAGGTGAAGCCATCTGAATAACTAGACATAACTAGACATTTGGTCTCCAAGCCACATTTTCTGGGCTTCCTAATTGGTATTGAGAGACATGGCATCTGTTTGCCCAAGAAACATGAGCCAGTCAGCTCCACATCAACAGGCTGACTGACTTCCACCCTGGACGGGGCAACAGCTGCCTAAAACTTGGCTGTTTACGCACTAAAAAAAGAAATTCCATGGTGACCAGTTGACTCAAGCCAGTTCGCAATGTGAGGCGGTAGTTTCAAAGTAATCCCCAGTGACAGCAAAAGCTCTCCACCCAGTCCTCAAAAAAAAAAGAAAAAAGAAAAAAGAAAACAAGAGTGAAATTTGAGCTGGTATATGCATGAGCCAATACTCTAGGCTTCCTGGGGGACACAGTGTCAGAGCTGGAGTTGGATCTCAAAGGTCATCATCCTTACAGCCCCTTCCAGGCAGGCTTGCCCTCTGCAAACACCCCCGACCCTGGATAGGGCACTCACCACTTCCTGAGAAAGCCCATTCCACCATTAGGAAGGTCCTCCCTGGAAAGCCGGGTGTAGGCAGAGGACAAAAGACTGAACTTTCTAAGTGGCAGCTGTGGGCCAGGCTCTACACGGGCCTCCTTGCCTACCATGGTTTCTCCACACCCACCATACGAGCACTGCTCACATACTAGGCCTTCTTCCAAGTGCATTACATACATAGCTCTTTTAATCCTCACAGCCAGGAAGGTAGGCTCTATTACTTCTGCCATTCTACAGGTGGGGAAACTGAGGCTCAGAAACTCTCCTGCCCATACCACTTGAAAATAGTTGGGCTGGGTGGAAGCTGGCTCTGCTGGGCCCAGGCTCTGGGGCTAAGTGGAATTTAGTGTGGGCCCTTCCTTTGCCATTAGAGCCCCTCAAGTGTTGGACCTCCACCTCCTCTGTAATACCTCCGCCATGCTTGTGCCTCCCAGCCGCTGCTATCTGCATGAACTTTGCGCTTTGCCCCTAGTGACCCAGGAGAAGGGCTCGCTGATAAGGACATTGCCCAGGTTTATAGTTTCCTCCCAGCCTTTCTGGCGACGCCTGAGCCTACTGCTTCCCTCTTTCCCCCGCCCCGCAGTCATACACATACAGCCACACTCTCACTCATTCACACCGGCACGCCCCACAGTGCCAGTCACACTACAGTCACACACATCCACATACAGACACACGTTTGCACTCATACATTCACACGTGCGTGTGCGCATGAGCACACACACGGTCACTCATCTCTGATAGTAAACGGGTGAGGGCCGACAGGCATGGAGATTTACTTTCTAAAAAGTCATACCTGTCTTCCCTTGCCATTCTTCCCAAGCCACTGGAGTTATTAGGCTTCTGTCTCATCCCATGTTTAATATATGAGCTGCTCCTGAAAGACCCCCCTTGCTTCCCATGCCTGCCGGCGAACCTGGACAGTCTTAGGCCTGGAATTGAGAATCCGTTTTCTTCCTCGTGCTGCCACCTTGTGGCCTGAGCCCAGAACTGCGGGCTCTGTGCCCAGGGGTTAACCACTTCCCAGAAGGTTCTGGTAGCCAGGTGGGCTGTTAGGGGAGGTCTGCATCCAACTGCCCTCCTTCTACAGAGGGCAAACTAAGTGAGGAGCCCCTATTCCCACACCTGACCCTCCAAGCCACTAGATCTGACTGCTCTTTCACAAGCACACTCCGCTGGCATGAGGTGGGTGCGCCCATTGGACCCTTATGGTGATCAGGCCCACAGTCATCATACTATCACGGGATTGTTGGCCCACGTCTGTATTTTCTTGACATCCTAATAGTGGATTTGGCTAAGTCTTGGTGAGGTAGGTGTGACAGCAGGATACTGCAACCTCTGACTACCCAGGCACTGCTCTTCACTTCTTCCCTAAAACCATGGAGGGTCTGTCTGTGGCCTTTGGCTTGGAGTTTGAGCTCACGGAAGTGGGTGTGACTGACCCTCCCTTTGTCCTCACTGCCCCCCGCTCCAGGCCTCTGCTTTGATGAGGCAGCCCAGGATGTGTCTCCACCTTTCCTCCTTGAGCCCAGATCCAACGTGTTTCAGGCAGAGTGATTTCATCCAGTCTCTTGTTTTCACTCAATTTTATGTTTAGTCCTCAGGTGCAGTGGGATGAGCTAGTTGTGTTGCCCAGGCGGTGGCTTGCTGTCATCACTGGTACTGACTAGTTGCCTCTTGTTTATGTATTTCCCTTCACCCATGGCTACTTCCACCCCCTGCCCAATGGGAGGCCATTCTAGCATAGCCTTTTGTCTGTATGTGTTCCTATGCAGCGTTTCGTAGGCATGGATTGCCACACAACATTGCAGAGTGTTGTCTTATTTCATTACCATTTGTAACACACCGAATACGTCACTGAATGTGTTTGGGGACAGGGTTAATGGATAAAACATGTTGGAGTGTGGTAGCCCCCTTAGAGTTCATTGAGACTCTCAGCATTAATGACTCTGAAGGTGACTGCAACTTTTCTCTGGGTTGTACTTCCTGGAATATAAACTCAGGATTATGGACCACAGACACCCTGACTGGGCATGGCTGTCGGGAGGCCTGGGTCCTCACCTCAGCTCTGCCAGACTTACCAGGACCTATCAGGTCCTTCACCCTCGGACCCCTGGGGTCCTCATCCATTAACACATCAACTGCCCCGTGAGTTGTATTTAACTCACGCTAGTTTTGAGCCTGGGGCCTTGTGAAGCATACGTAACTCACACGTCTCTTCCCCTTATTCATCCTACCTATGGGCACAGAAAACAAAAAATACCAAACTTTTCATTAAATTAGAAAGGATCTTTTTGTTTGCCAAGTTTTTAGTCCATTTTCATAATAAAACACCGTGGCCCTGAGGAAAAATATTTTTTTTCTAATGTGCCAGTCAGTGTGTTAAACAGCAGGTTAAACTAAGGCCTCTCCAAGGTCCTGTCTACCTGGAATTGTCTGTGACACTCAGAAAGTGTTGTTCAGTATTCACCAGCCCTAGAATTCTTTCATTCACCTAACAGGTTCTTACTGAACGCCTACTCTGAAAGGCAGACTGGCTGGGTTGCAATCCTAGCTCCCCCACTTGCTGCTGTAACACTGGGCAAGTTACTTAACCTTTCTGTGCCTGTTTCCTAAAATGGGGATAGTAATAGCACCTACTCTCTAGAGTTGTTGTGAAGATTAAATGGATTAATACAGGTGGGCAGTGCCTCGCTTGGCGCCCAATAAAGGTTATTGTGGGGTTTTTTTTTCATTAGACCTTGTAATAGCCCCTTCAAGTAGTATAATTAGTTCCATTTTATACATGAAGAGACCAAGGCTCAAGGAGCAAAGTAACTTGCTCAGGCTTGCATGATGGTATTAATACTGCCAGGAGTGAAATGTAGGTCTCCAGAGACGGCCACAGGACCTCAATCCAAATGTGCTGCCTGGAAATGTGCAAAACCTTCTTGATGCTGATCTGAATGATGAGAGGTAAGCTATGGGCTGCTAGAGATGCGGCCTGCCTGGTGGTCTTCAGTCATTCTTAGCATCCTTATCCCATACTGTGACCTTTACACCCACTGGCCATTTCTGAGAAAGCACCTGCCCTTCTCCAGGGGTTTCATGGGTGTCCATGCTCACCAAGCAGCCTCTGAACCAATGTGAATCCTAGTGCCAGGCCTATCAGCAGCATATACACACGGTAGAGGAGTGTGCCTTGGGTTCTAATCCTGGCTGTGGCATTCCCTCACTCTGGGGTCTTATTTTCCTTCTCTGAGCTTCAGTTTCTGTACAATGGGAACTCTAGCAGAGTTCCGTGAGGATTAAGTAAGTTTTAAGAGAATATTCCAACCTTGATCAAATACTAACATTTGCCTGATCCCTAAACAACAAAAAACCTGTTGTATAGCTTCATACCACCTTAAATGAATTGCCACCCACTGTGTGCACTTAACATTTTCCTTTCCCCTCCAGGAAGATGATCTGCTGGACCTGCCATACTCACAACAGCCTCGCATTCTTTTTCTGGAGTCAGTGAACCCCAGAATGCTGGTGCTGGAGATCTTGAGGGCCATGTGTGGCAAACTTGTCTCCTATCAAGGGCTGCCTGTGCCTGAAGCACAGCTTGAGGCTCTGTCATTGCTTCATTCACTCCAGGGTGCAGCACAAGGGAGGTCATCATACAATCACCTGCCCCCTTTAGCCCAGCTGCCCCCCTTCTAGAGAGGGGCAAACTGAGTGAAGATCCCCTCTTCCTTCACCCGATCCTCAGGGCCACCAGGAGATCTGATTGCCGTGTTGGCACAGGAGGTGGGTGGGTATGCCACCTAGACCAGCGTATGGCAGGACCCTTTGGGGATCACATCACAAGTGACTACTTACAATCATTACACAATTAGGGTTTATTGGCTGAGATCTTTATCTTCTTGGCATTCTGTAGTTTGGAGAAACAATTTGCCCGCAATCTACTTGACCTCACCCACTTCAATATATAATTTTAACATGGTAGTGTACTTTAGTCAGTGAAATGTATATGTTTGTTTCTCTTTTACAAAACAATGGAAATATCTGCCAGGAACCCTGAGACAGCCAGCTAGAAAACAGGAAAGACCAGAAGAAAGTAAAAACAGAGTAAAGAGCACCTCTTGAAGTGAGGGAAAAGCCCAGAATAATAGCATTTACAGCACTGCTGCTGGCAGGCCTAAGGACAGCGGCAAATTCAGTATCCCTAGGGGAGCAAAACTGAAGGACCTAACAACCCCACCTAGTCAGGTTGTTTATTCACGAACTGTCCACTCCCAGGACTATAGAACAGGGCAAGCCACAAAGCAGGAGTTTGTCTTCAGTGAGTAATGGTTAACTACCTCAAGGGCAATACCTTATCAGGGGCTTTTCAGCGCCTGGTATCTGAGACCCTTTGTGGTCCTGACACTCAGGACCACAGGCTTGGACTCAGAAACTGTGGGTTTCAAACACAGCTTAACCTTCCTACTATCTTCATGACCTTGGAGAAAGCACTTCCTGTTTCTGGAATTCAGTTTCCTCATTTGCAAAGTGGGGCCATGATATCACCTCTAAACACAAATGAAAAAACTTCCCATACCAAGCACACAAAATAAAACAGGCTAGAAAAACCAGAAGCTATTGGGTCACTTTTTCCTTTTTTGTTTATATGTGCTCTCTAATTTTCCTACCATGGTCATGAATTACCTCTGAATTAAAAGTGAGTAATTAAAGGGGGCGAGGTAGAGCTGATAATGTGAAGGAAAACGCTGAGCGCTGAGCACTGGCAACTTCCAGGGCCTCCTCGATGCCGGGCACAATTGTTGATGCTTCACCCATGTTACCTCATTCTCTTTGTTCCGACAAGCCTGGAAGAGAAGCAGTATGGCCCCCGCTTCACAGCTGGGGAGACTGAGGCTCCCGGAGAAGTCAAGCCTTCACTATTATGAAGGCCCCTGGAAACGAGCCAGGAAGGGGTATATAAATGGGCAGCAGTATTATCAAAATCAGCACTCCAACTCTTAAGAGAACGGAACCTTCTCCCTCTCCTGAAACACTACCACAGAGCCTCTGAGAAAAGCCTTCCCCATCGGAGCAATACTCCAGAAACCAGCTTCCAGGGCATTTGCTCTGGGTTAAGATCAGGTAAATTTATTATTAAATGGCAGCACCGTGTTCAGCCAGAAAGGCTTCAGTGTATGAACTTACTTTTAAAACATATTTCTGCATAAAAACATTGTTTGCATGTCATATTCTCCTACTCAATTCATTCTCTAAACAAAACTGCTAATTATACTGTGGTAAGAAACATCTTCTAATAAGGATTTAATATAAATGCTTTTCTCAAAAAAGAAAAAAGAGGAAGTTAAATTTCTAGAAGTCCTGCCATTTGCAAGCAGATTGTTTCTTTCAAAAGGCAAATGCCAATAAATGGCATTTTATCCTGGGGGGTGGGTAGCCCACCTGTTCTCCTGCGCCCCCGAGCCACCACCTGTTGCCAATGTGTCTGCAGTCAACAGGGCCAGCCCTAGTAACACGGCACCCCACGCCACACTGCTGCCCCACCCTGATACTGGAACTGCTGCCGATGGGACAACACTCTAAACAACTGGAGGAATGGGGCAGACTTGTGCAGCCTGGAAAACTCTCAAAAGAGTCAATGCAATTCTCATGCTCACAGGAGCCTGCCTGTTGCTCAAGAATCCCAATCCGGCCACAGTGAGGGGAACGTGTGATAAAAAAGAGCAGAGGATCAGGGGACAGACTTTGGGGCTGGCTCAGGCACAAACCACTGGGTGAATCAGACCTGCATTGATTCGTGGAGCCGCGTACTGTTTGCCATCTGTCTGAGGCTTTATCTGCCAGGGAGATGGGCAAGTGGCCAGGGCCTTCTCAAGGTGAGAGGTTGAACGCCCAGGCTACACAGCATGCTGCCATACCAAATGCCATGCCTGGTCACTCAGAAAGAGCACTAGACCAGGAGTCAGGAGGCTGAACGCCTGGAAATGACCCCAGCTAGGCTTCATGAATCTGAGGCACTCACTCCACCTCCCCAGGCCTCAGGCTCTTCATCTGTAGTATGAAGGTGTGGGCAGCATAAGGAATTCTCATACCACAGCTGCAGAGGTCAGACACTTGGATTGAGTTAAAAATATATACACATGTCTAGTAATTTTTTTGAGTTTTCTTTTTCTTGCATAAAACCTATTCAACCAAATGCATATTAACATGCTGAAGTGATGTTCTTCTATGTTGTTTGTGCTTCTAGGTTGTTTGGGGTAGACCTTCCTGTGCTGTCACCTCTGGGACTGCAAAATAAGGTGTTAAAAAATGTTACCATTTGCATGTACTTCTCTGTATAGCCAAAACACAAAAATAAATTGGGTTCTGGGGTTGCTCTAAGACTGCATTCATCAAACCAACATTTTTTGTGTCTTTATAAACCAATATTATCTATTAGAACTTATACTTTTTACAGTTATACCATGTTAAACTGTTTTATATATTCTATATATTTATTGTGTAAGATTTCATTCCCAAAAAAGTTTGGCTACATTTAAAGTTTGAAAATCACCATCTCTGATGATCTCTAAGGAGATGTCTCCTGTAGCCCTCACGTTCTACTAATCTACCATTCCAAGCTCTGAACAAATCCCATAGGGTTTTAAACTTATCCACATGGAACCTTTTAGTTTTCTGCTTTTGTGCCTTCACGTACATGGCTTTTTTCTTTATACGGCAAACTTTCTATCCAAATCCCATTCTTCAACACTTAGCTAAAGTAAAACCCCTTCCACACAGAACACTTAACATGGGTCTTGAACCTAAGCCTTGGTTTCTAAGTGGGATAACACAACCTTCCTCAAGTCGTGAGGTTTAAATGAGCTGGTAATTTCCTTGCAATTATCACTATTATCTAACGAAGACATTAACAAATGTATTATTATCGTCATGGTGGAAGTCTCTGGAGTCAATGCAGACTCAATTCTAGTGAAGTGATGTGTAACCTCAGGCAAAGAATTTGGCACAGTGACTCTCAATGGGGTAGTACTGCCTCCTAGTGGGTGAGTGGGCAATTTTTTTTTTTAATGATTGTCACACTGACCAGGAAGCATAACTGGCTTTAGGGGAAGAGGACAGAGATACTAATGTCTGGGACATAAAATTGCCCACTGCAGATAGAAAATATAAAAGTGCTTTAAGTTTTGCAAAAGCCAGGTAACTTAGGATAAGGCCATTACAGAGAGAAACTGTAAAATAAATAAAGACATTCGTCTAGAAAAAACTGAATAATCACGCTGTGCATTCTGACAACTCAATCTTTCCCTAATCCAGTTATTCCCCTTCTATTGAAGTATTTAAGTGCCAGGAACTGTTTTGTGCACATTTCTTATACAGACAGACATACCTCAAAGATATTACAGGTTCAGTTCCAGACCACTGCAATAAAGCAAGTCAAATTTTTTTGTTTCCCAGTGCATATAAAAGTTGTTTACACTACACTGTACTCATATTAAGTGTATAAAACCATTATGTATTTTAAAATGTACATACCTTAATTTAAAAATACTTTATTGCTAAAAAATGCTGAGATTCATCTGAGCCTTCAGCAAGTTGTAATCTTTTTGCTGGCAGAGGGTCTTGCCTCGATGTTGATGGCTACTGACTGATCAGGGTGGTGGTTGCTGCAGGTTGGGAATTTCTTAAAATAAGACAATTTCTTAAAGTAAGTTTGCCATATCAGTTGACTCTTCCTTTCACGGAAGATTTCTCTGTAGCACACAACGCCGTTTGATAGCATTTTACCCACAGTATTAACTTCTTTCAAAGTTAGAGTCAATTCTCTGAAACGCTGCTATTGCTTCATCAACTAAGTTTATGGAGTATTCTAAATTTTTTGTCACCGGGCACAGTGACTCACACCTGTAACCCTAGTACTTTTGGAGGTCAAGGTGGAAAGATTGCTTGAGGCCAGAAACTCGAGAGCAGCCTGGGCAACACAGCAAGACCCTGTCTCTAAAAAAATTTTTTTAAATTAAGCATGATAATATGTACCCTAGCTACTTGGGAGGCTGAGGTGGGAGAATTGCTTGAGCCCAGGAATTCGAGGTTACGGTGAGCTATGATCACGCCACTGCACTCCAGCCTAGGTGGCAGAGCAAGACTCTGTCTCTAAAAAAAATAATAAATACTTAACAACTCCTAAACTCCTGATGTTATTTTGGCCTCCTTCCATTTTGACTCCCAATTCATGAATCATGAGTATTCTTACTGACATCTAGAATAGTAAATCCCTTCCAGAAGGTATGCAATTTGCCTTGCCCAGATCCATCAGATGAATCACTAACGATGGCAGCTATAGCCTTATGAAATTTATTTCTTAAATAGTAAGACTTGAAAACTGAAATTACTCTTTGATCCACAGGCTGCAGAATGAATGTTGTGTTAGCAAGTATGAAAACACTAATCTCCTTGTACAGCATCATCAGAGCTGTTGGGTGACCAAGTGCATTGGTAATGAGCAGTAATATTTTGAATCTTTTTTTCTGAGAAGTCTCAAAAGTGGGTTTAAAATATTCAGTAAACCATGCTGTAAACAGATGTGCTGTCACCTAGGCTTTGTTGTTCCATTTATAGAGCACACGCAGAGTAGATTTAGCTAATTCTTAAGGGTCCTGGGATTTTTGGAATGGTAAATGAGCATTGGCTACAACCTAAAGTCGCCAGCAGCAATAACCCCTAACAAGAGAGTCAGGCTGTCATTTGAAGCTTTGAAGCCAGGCATGCACTTCTCTCCTCTCTAGCTACTAATTCCTAGATGGCATCTTCTCCCAATAGGCGGCTATTTCATCTACATTAAAAATCTGTCATTTAACGTAGCCACCCCTTTATCAATTATCTTAGCTTGATGTCCTGGATAACTTAATGCAGCTTCTCCATCAGCTCTTGTGGCTTCACCCTGTACTTTTTATGTTACTGAGACAGCTTTTCTTAAGCCTCACGAACCAACCTCTGCTAGCTTTAAACTTTTCTTCTGCAGTTTTCTCACCTCCCTCAGCCTTCACAGAGGAAGTGAGTTAGGGCCTTGCTGTGCATTAGGATTTGGCTAAGGGAATGCTGTGGTTGGTTTGATCTTCTATCCAAACCACTAAAACTGTCTCCACGTCAGCAATAAGGCTGTTTCACTTTCTTATCATTCATGTGTTCATTGGAGTAGCACTTCAAGAACTTTTCCTTTGCATTCACAACTTGGCTAACTGACACAAGAGCCCTAGCTTTTGGTGTATCTTGGCTTTTGACACGTCTTCCTCACTAAGCTTAATCCTTTTTTAGCTTTTTTTTTTAAAAGTGAGAGATATGCAACTCTCCCTTTCACTTGAACATTTAAGGGGCCACTATATAGTTATTAATTGGCTTAATTTTTAAAAAAAATTTTTAATATTAAGGGGGGGTTGGAGGAGGGTCATCCAGTTGCATTTTTGTGTGTGTGTGTGTGGAGACAGAGTCCTCACTCTGTCACCCTGGGTAGAGTACAGTGGCATCGTAATAGGTCACTGCAACCTCCAACTCCTGGGCTCAAGTGATCCTCTTGCCTCAGCCTCCTGAGTAGCTGGGACTACAGGCACCCAGGACACCCGGCTGATTTTTTTCCTTGAGACCAGGCCTCGCTGTTACTCAGGCTGGTCTCAAACCTGAGCTCAAGCAATCCACCCACCTTGGCCTCCCAGAGAAGCTAGGATTACAGGCATGAGCCACCACACCCGACCAAACCGGCCAACTTTCAATATTGTTGTTTCTCAGGAAATAGGGAGGCCCAAGGAGAGGGAGAGAGATGGGGAAAGACTAGTTGGTGGAGCAGTCAGAACACACACATTCATCAATTCAGTTTGCTGTCTTATGTCGGCGAGGCTTGTGGCACCTCCCCCCAAATTACATTAGTAGTATCAAAGATCACTCATCACTGTAACAAATACAGTAATAATGAAAGTTTGAAATACTACAAGAATTAACAAATTGTGACAGAGATGTGAAGCAAGCACATGTCGGAAAAACAGTGCTAATGGACTTGGCTTGACGCAAGGTTGCTACAAACCTTCAATTTGTTTTTAAAAACGCAGTATTCTTGAAGCACTATAAAGTGCAATAAAACAAGTTGTGCCTGTTTTAGTTCTTATTAACCCATGGGGTAGGTACTTCATTACCCTACCCATGTTAAAACAGGGAGTTATCTTGGCCAGGCACGCTGGCTCACGCCTATAATCCCACCACTCTGGGAGGCCAAGGCAGGAAGATTGCTTGAGCCCTGGAGTTCGAGACCAGCCTAATCAAGAGCGAGACCCCTTGTCTCTACTAAAAATAGAAAAATTAGTGGGCATCATAGCATGTGCCTGTAGTCCCACCTGCTCAGGAGGCTGAGGCAGGAGGGTCGCTTGAGCCCAGGAGTTTGAGGTTGCAGTGAGCTATGATGATGCCACTGCACTCTACCCAGGGCGACAGAGTGAGACTGTCTCAAAAAAAAAAAGAAAGTAAGAAAAAAAACAGGGGAGTTATTTTGAGATTATTCAAGGCCTGGTTTATGAAAACATCATCCTTAATTTTCTCCAATCTAGCAGTCTATTTGTCTTGGCATGTTATCCCTACACTTCACTGAAGTCTATTTTTCACTCGTACATTCAAATAACTCTATCATTACTTTCTGGCTCTCGTTTCCATTCTAGTTGTCTACACGGGCCTCCACTCTTAATTTTCCTCTAGCCGTATGAAAGTATGGAATGGCTTCAAGTGGGTTCAAGCATCTGATTTCTGTCTTCCAGCACACTCATATCTGGTATTTACATACAGAAATAATGATTTCATAAACTGCTTTTCTTCTATTTTTGTACTATAGTTAAGGCTTCATATTTATATTTTTAAAAAATAATGTAGAAAATGGATTTCACTTCAGAATAGTCAAGGATCATTACCAAAAAAAAAATATTTTTTAACAAAAGAGGCCCCGAGTCTGGTAAGAGTTAAGACCACTTTCCCTCTCTGAGATTCTTAATGCGAGATAACCCCAAAGTCACAAGGTTGATGAGAAAAAGCACCCTGTGTGTGCTCAGCATATGGTAATTCCACTTTAGTTCCTTTCCCATCTGATTGTCTACCTTTTCACTCCCACGTTGCTCAGGGGATACCCCCCAGCACCAGCAGTATGAATGTGTTGAACAAAGGAGAAAAGGAGAACATTTTCTGGTGACAAGTTTGGCTGCTCAGTGACACCAAGGCATGCACCCAGGGAATGCTGGGAGTTTCCAGTCCAGCACCACAGCCTCTAGAGAAACAGAACCAGGGCTGCCTCTCCCAGCAAGGTTGAACAGGCTGGGCAGGTGTGGCCAGTGAGCAGGGTCCCAGGCTGAGAGCACACATGTGGCTTGTTCTACATACAGGGAGGCCTGAGGGAATTGAGGTAAAAAGACAAATAGGGCATGGTACAGTCCCAGCCACTTGGGAGGCTGCAGTGGGAGGACTGCTTGAGCCCAGTCCCCCCAGCAATTCCACAGTGCAGTTACAGCTAAGATCTGTTTCTGATCCCACAGTAGTCCAAATGGCCACTTTTTTGGGTTTTTTTGAGAGGGGTCTCACTGTCACTCAAGCTGAAGGGCAGTGCGACCATAGCTCACTGCAGCCTCAAACTCCTGGGCTCAATGAGCGAGCCGATCCTCCTGCCTCAGCCTCCAGAGTAGCTGGGACTACAGGAATGCACTAGCACACTTGAGTGCATACTGCATACCAGTCAGTGTGAAGCCTGCCACAGAACAGCTATTGTTTACTGAGTAGTGTGCCATGCTCTGCATCAAGTGCTTCATGTGCAACATACCACAGCGCTTAAGACAGAACAGTAGATAGTTGCTTCCTATTATCACCACCTTACAGATAAGAAAAATGAAATTCCAGAGATTATATAACTGGTCCAAAGTCACAGACCTGTAAGTGAGGCCAGGATTCAAACCAGCAAGGCCTTAACATTACACTGCTCCCTGCAACAAGCACTAGATTAGCTGTTGGGGCAAAAGAGCCTTTCTCTGCCTGTGTCCATGTGACCTTCTAAACAGAGGACTTGGGACTATGGACTTTAAAGCCTCTTCCAGTTTATCTACACCTGGTCCTGCAACCCAAGTTATACATGTTTCAGCTCAATCACCACTGGGCTGCGACAACTTGCCAAGCCCCGCTGAACTTCAATCTCTTGAGAGAGAGAGAGAGAGAGAGAGAGAGAGAGAGAGAGAGAGAGGAGAGAGAGAGAGAGAGAGAGAGAGAGAGAGAGAGAGAGAGAGAGAGAGAGAGAGAGAGAGAGAGAGAGAGAGATGGATCACATCCATCTTACTAATACCCTTTTGAATCAAGTCTTCCTGTCAACTGCTGTCATATCCTAAAAACTGGCCCTGGTTCATGTACCAGTCTTGGATGACACACAGGATAAGTAAAAACCTTTCCTTCCATCCACCTCTATTGAAAACTAATCAAAATCACCTGAGGAAAGGAATGGAACGTTCTTCCAGGTCAACGGACTACCATTGCTGGTGGACAATCAAGTAATTCTAATCACCAAGTCAGTAATCACTTAAATGTGTCTACTTAATCTAGACCAGTATTTTTCCCCTAGCAACTCAGAAGTGCTACATGATAGGCTAACTTGAGCTATCCTGTTTTGAAACAAGAGTTCATGAATCCCTGGGGGGGGGGGGGAAGTATACTTTTCTCTGGTTGAAAGTTAATTAAAAAGTCCCGAAGTCTGATGTTTACCAGTCCTCATCTAAATACTCACCAATGTTGCTCTCAAATTTCTAAAAGGAACAAAACTGGAGTGGTAAAACCAGACTATAGTAGTGATATCAACTAGTCACAGGTTCAAATCATGCCCACAAGGTTAGTAGTGAACATGACAGAGTGAAAACAATGCCAAGCCATCCATATCTTCCTCAACAATGACAAAATTTTTGTCATATTAAATTGTGCATCACTTGGACATTCCTCAGGACCCTAGGCAGGCCTGTCAAGAAATGTCTTAACTGCTGAAACTATGGTACCTGCCCATATAATGGCATATATTGTAGGTCTATACAGTATACACACCTCAGATATATATGCCTCAGATGTCTACAAGGAAAAAGCTGAAGGACACAACAGTATGATCTCTAACTGTATAAATACTTGTTCTTCATATATGCATAACTTTCTAGAAAAATACACAATAATTTTAACAAGTTACCTTTATAAATACTGGGAGTTATTTTTTAATGTATATACTGTGGACATTTTTTACCATGAGCATGTTTTACTTTCATAATTGAAAAGACATGCCCTAAATCCTGACAGTCACTGAGTGGCAATAAAACAGCTTTTTGATTGGCTTGAGAAAGTTAAAATGTAGTCGAACAAGGGATTTGCAGTCAAGGCTGGCCTGGGTTCTGAATACACTACTTTAGTAGGACATATAAGAAACATTTTCTGTCCTCTGTGATATTCACCTTTCAAGTGGCTCAAGATCATACGAAAATAGCTCTGCCCAATGTTTGGCAGAGAGGTAGGTGCTCAAGGACATTACTTCCTTTCCTGACCACTCCAATAGTCTTCACTGAAGCTCCCATACCTTAAAAGGCAGATACCTTCAAAGATTCAGTTCTTAGCCCTCTCCCTATCAGTGCGTTCACCCACTCTTACAAAGCAGGTGACATCTCTCAACCTCACACTCCTTGAAGCCAATTCCATGTCAAATGGACTATTAAACATTGCCAAGTGAAGTCAGTAAACTACCTGTCCCCATTAAATCCCAGACAGCTAGAATACATGAACCAGCCATTTCATTAGTGCACTCTTAACACCCCCAAACTTCTTGGCTTTCCTGTCAGTACTAAAGCTGGACAAGTTATCCAATACCTGCTTATTCAAAAGCATGGCTAGGCCAGGCATGGTGGCTCATACCCACAGTCCCAGCACTTTGGGAGGCTGAGGTGAGAGGATCACTTGAGGCCAGGAGTTTGAGATCAGCCTGGGCAGCATAGCAATATCCCATCTCCACAAAAAAATTAGCCAGATGTGGTGGCATGTGCCTATAGTCCTAGCTAGTTTAAGGCTGCAGTGAGCTATGATAGGGCCACTGCACTCCAGCCTGGGTGACAGCGAGACATTATCACTAAAAAAAATATCAATTTAAAACCCCCAAAATAATGGCTAAAGAAAAGTCAAAAACCATCAAATTGGATCCACTTCAAGCTCGTAGCTTAATAATCCTGTTTTACATCTACATTCTGGTGGTTTACATTCTCAATTGCTTCCCCCTGTAAACTTATGATTAAGTCATTCATTTCTTCCTCTTCACCTCAGATTCTTCATTCATATCATTTGAATGTGAGGTCTTCCTTATGTCTCCCCAGCCCCTAGCCATTTGACCCAATTCACTTGGTTTATCCTGCTAGCACTAAGGGGCTTTTCAAACGACCCTCAACTAAAGATGTGCTGCCTAACTCCAGGTCCAAAGAGTCCTCCCCACAGGGCTTATAAAACACTACAACCAACACCTCTTAATTATTCTAACCTAAAACTGGGGCAAAGATGAATTGTTTAGTTCCTAAGTCTCAAGAGCCTAAAATTAACTCTGGTCAAACACAAATATTACATATGTTCTTTCTAGATATTGAGCTGGTGGTGTGACTTACCACTGTACCCCAGATCCCTCACTAAATGCTTGTGTCATGGACTCTGCCGTGTGAAGATGTGAAACAAATGACAAATTAACATTCCAATTTATATTTATCTGTAAAGCACTCTCCTTGAAAACTTAACATGGGTGGTTTTATGTAAACTTAAAATAAATTTCCTCATTATAATGAGATTCTGATGGCAGACAGCCAGTTGGAATGGGTTTTTAAGTTACTAGCTGCCTGAGTTTAAGATTCAGAAATTGTTTCCTGAGGGGGTTATTCTTTCAAAAATGAAACCTTAGCTCTCAAAATGTACGCAATGTTCCATTTTTTATACTCACTCAATTCCCACTTCCTTTTCCAAGTGACCAATTCAAACTGCAAATCTCCACTTCCCCCTCCCCTCAGGCAGTATTTTACAAGTTAAGTTGCCTAATGCAACTTAAACTTCAACACCATTCCTCTTGGCTTCAATTTCAAGTTTAGGGGCTTTGCAAATAAAAAGAATGCCAACTTGCTCCACATGAAATCTGAATGAGGTATGCACTGAAACAAAGATGCCCAATCACAAGTGAACAACGCTTTAAAAAAAGGAGAAACGTCTTTCAACCTATAGACTACCTTTTCTGGGAAGCTTAATTTTGCTCTGGAAATAAAGTGAAATATTCTCCATCTCAAGACCTCTCCAAATGACGACCTGGCCAGGAAGAAAAGTATTGTTTTTTTTTTTAAAGAGACGAGGTCTCACTCTTACCCAGGCTAGCTTCGAACTCCTGAGCTCAAGCTATCCACCCGCCTCGGCCTCCCAGAGTGCCGGGATTACAGATGTGAGCTACGGTGCCCGGCCACAAAGTATCAATGTTTTAAGATTTTCATTCACTCAAGAGACATGCACTAACTTATAGCAGTAAAGACACTGAGTGGCCACATTCCAAGACTTTTGTAGTAAAACAAGTATATGATGTCTTATGTCAGAACTGAGAAAAAAACTGAAGATGAGAAAAGCAATGTTCTATACATATATTTTATGTTAGCTTAGGAATCACTTTTGGCTACTGTCATGCGTTCCAGATAATTAAGAGAAAGCACCAGTATACTAAATGATGAGAATCTGAACACTGTATTATGAATTTCTGCAATCTAACAAGGGAAAAAAGTTCCATGGGCAAAACTAAGCAGTTATAGTAAACTTATCAAAAGAAATTTCAATGACTCCATCTCAGAATTTCAAGGGTGCTACAGTTCAATTCTTTCAGGTATCTAATGAATCCTTAATAAAACAAGATGAAGAGAATTAGAGTGGACATAGAAAATCAAATTCAACACTACTGGATTATTTGGATAAAAATATACTTCCAACCCAGTTTTTCTTCAGTGACTTTAATTATAAATCGTTCATGTTCTCAAAAAAAATGGAAAACCAGAAAGCAACAGTCTGGTAGTACAAAAATATACAACTGGATGAGATTACCACCAACTAGATCTGACAACTAAGTCCCATTCAGGATTCTGGAAAAAGCACATTTAGACAAAGTACTACATCACTGGTTCTTATATAACCAAGAATGTTCATCACCTAGCACAACACTTCCAAATTACACAGGCCTAGATTACCCCGAAAAACTAAGTCAATGAGCCTGCGGTCAGGCTGTGCATATTTTGAAGATCTCTAAATCAACACCATTCCTCATTTAAGAAGCACTGTACTAAAATGAACATAATGAAACCAGATTTCTCATCCAGATATGGGCTTGAGCGTCAGCCACTACTAACTGCAAGTCTAATAGGGTACAGATGCCATCTACAGATCACATGATCTTTTCAAAGATCTCTAAAATACTCAAATATATAAATGGTACATACAGGGTAGCTATGTCTTGTAAAACTAAAGTTTCCCTGGCTAATTTTGTTTTCAACTTTCTGCTTAAGATATGGAGGTTAGAAGCAACCCACAATGAACTGAGAACCACAGACCAAGTTAAATATTCTTGAAAGCATTAAGGGCCAACTAAAATCCTTAGATGTTTTCCTTAAATTATCACCAAGTACTAATAGTGACCTCTAGTGAACACCTGTAGTCAAAGTTGTTTTGTGACTTTTAGTATTACAATCAACTCAAGAAGATGGACAAGACTAGCTAATGTGACCTATAATTTTAGAACTCATAGAAGCTTCAGAACTTCCAAATAGCCACAATCAATTCAAGATTTTAACAATCTCCATGTTCCAAATAGTCTACAAGCCATAAAACTGTGCTTATGGCTTCTGGTTAAAGTTAACTGCCAATTTGTAAGGCAAGGATAACTCCCTGATGAAGTCAACTTCATTTCAGGTTCTGTATTATTTCTCTATTAGCCACATCACACCTACCATAAGCAATTATCCTTTTTACAGAAACTCCTCCAATTTAAGACTCCAAGTTGTATACTATCCAAAAAAGCCCAAGTGTTCATTTATAGAAAGCAGCGTAACTGACATACCACATTGCTTCCTTAACTTCTTAGCTATCTCGCCTTGTTCCTAAAAGGAACAGGCTTCTAGGCTATAGGGAAACACCAAAAGGTCCAAAAAGCCAGAGTTCCCCATAATCAACAGGCAGTCTTAAAAAGTGTCTTCCTCAAACATGCCCAACTGAACCTAATACTGAACCATCCTGACACCAATTCTCCCCTCCCTTGTTGAGATTTGTGTGAATGGTTAACAGGACCACTGGAAATAATTTTAGGAGCTATATCTTAATATAGCCTTATGGATTTAGCTCTTAACGCAACGACTTATCTTTCATGTTAAAGACAAAGTCAGTATAGCACAATCAAAACTATCTTGAAAGAGCATATTTAAGGAAACTAAGCCACAAGACTGTTGCATTATGATTTAATCTAATTGCACAAAAATTTGAAATTACAACTCCTCCCGTTTTCTGAAAGGAAGGTTATGCATGCCCCATATTCAATTCTGCACTATTACATTTGAACCATATTGTGAACTTTACATCATGATGGACTGGTTTAGAATTCCCATGCAACACCTCAAATTATAAAATGGAAGCAATTTTTAAAACTTTGTGGAAACTTTTCATGCTAAAGATAAAAGCCATTTTTAAACGGGCAACTTTTTGCTACTATACTGTAAAATATTGGTCACTATCATGGAACTTGAACTGGCTTCTATTCCTTAAAAAAAAATGGGTAACTATTAACAATCACTTAGGTGATAAGTAAATATTCCTGTCATTTCAGTAGGCTATTCCATAGTGCCTCTCAGTTATGTTTCTCATAAAGTAAGAATTGTGTAACCAACTGCTTCCCCTGGGATAAGAACAATGGTAACAATGGGTTCAACTGACTATTACACAATTATGCTAATATTTTATTAATTCAAAAGCACTTTACAAGAAAATATAAGTATGGCTTCCAATAGGAATGTTATACCTGGACTTTGTACCAAGCTCACAGATTTGAGTTTGCAAGGAAAAACAGGCTTTCAAGTTAAACAACAATTGTAACCAAAACTTTAATCCCAAGGATTCTCACAAAACATATTACAAATGACAGCATGAAAAAAAAAATCTTGCACAGTAACTTGAAGTTCAGCTCTACAATGTACCCTTAAACTGGCAGGACATTGGTATTTCGATTATCTCAAATTTCCAAATGTTACGAACAGCTATGTATTCATATATAGGAATCACATAAGGAACTTAACTTAGGACCTAAAGCAAAGGTAAACTTTCTTGGAATTTATCAGATTCTATACCAACTAGGAGGCAACCTCTGCCCAGGGTGAAAACTAGTTGGATTTTTCAAAAACGTCGAAATTAGTATAATGGTGCAGCTTTTATTTTTACCTGCTGGCTTGTTTCACAGCAGCTTTTAAAGACTGCTTATTTAACTATAGCTGCATACTATATGCTGGATATGGGAACAAAAATCAATCTTAGCTCAATTTTTGCCAGTTTTGTTTCTGTATTTTTTTAAAAAAATCCACACTTCAGCTGGGCAGAATTTAGAGGTTTATTATCAGTCTATGCAAAACTAAAGTTCAAAGCAAATTTGATTTTGCTTAAGGGAACATTGTAAAGTAACAATCTTGGTATTACATGCCTCATATGATCCATTTCAAACCATAGAGAATTATACCTTTTTTGTCACTGTTCCAAGAGACAAACAAATTTGAACAGCTAAAACATCTTAAAAATGCACCAAGCTTATGAAGTCTCAAACAAAACTTGAATTTTCTGTACATATTCCTGTCAAATGAAGTTATTTCCTGTACACCACTTCTCTTGCAAACTGGTCTTCTATTTCCTTTCATTTGACCTAGATCGGCTAAAAGAAACAAAACAAAAACTTTACACCTGTAACTTGGTGACACTTAGTGACATGTTATCAACAGATTAATGTAAAAAATTATGGCTTAGAAGACAGATCTTAGTATATTATATGTATGCAAGATCTTACCTTCGAGACCTAGAGAAGGATCGGGAGGGCTTATGATTTCTCTCCCGAGACAGTGATCTCTCTCTTCTTCTATCTCTAGAAAGGGACCTAAACCAGAGAAAGAACATTAGGGCCATTCAGGTATGATAATTATACTTAATTGAAGTATTTTCTAAGAAGTCTTTAAAAACTAAAAGCTGGCTCATCCTTACAATATAATATTGGCTTGATATATCACCTGATTCACTGCTAAAATCAAGGTCTATTCCCATTAAACCAAGTCATTTGGAAAATAGCTTGGAAATAGCAGAAACACTGCCATTTCTGAGAATGTAGCCAAAAAATGTAGGAGTCATTTACCTGCTCCGGCTGCGAGAGAAGCTTCTCCTTCTTGGAGATCTAAAAGCAGAAACAGGAAAATTAGGCTAATCATCGATTATTATTTATGGCGTGAGGTATTTCCCAACTTTTCAATCTCACTGTTGGGCCCAGTGAATGTGCCGAAGAACTGGCACCCATCGTCCAAAAATAAAAAAAAATTAAAAAAAGAAAAGAAAAAAAAGGCACAGAAGGATTAAGGAACAAAAAGCTCAAGTGAAAAGCAGGTATTCCAACCATGGATTCACTTTAACAAAGAATGCTTCACAGCAGATCTGTCCAATGCAAAACTTCATGTCAAACTAACTTCACTACCCAAACACCACACCAAAATGTAGTCCCACAAGTAGTTCCAAAAACAGTACCATAAACCAGTATTTGGAACCCATGCAAACCTGTAAGTCCATGACAAGACTTAGGTACCAAGTGGATAGTGTAATTTTTGTGAAAACGCGCTAGGTGTAAATATTGATGCCATTAAGTGCTACATTAGAACTGCATTTGTGATCGTCACATTTAAGAGTGTGCTTAGGCTTATCAAAATCACCTTAGCTTGGCCCACACTTCACCCCCAAAATTTTAAAATTTTGAAAACTGTTAGTAAAACCATTTAAAGGTGATAGGATTCAACAAATTTTTGCCAGAAAGGAAAGCTAAATCTGTTAGAGATATTAAAATTTTTAGTTTGGCATCTCACACATGCAAATAAGTTTCACTTGAAGGTCTACTTACATTATGAGTTCCCTATCACCCTTAAAAGTTTTTTCAAGCAATATATATGTACGTTACCATTCAATTATGCACAGCCAGCCTTTGATCCAGAAAAAAGAATTACTTTAAGCCGCTTACTCCTTATTTTAACCAGCAGTAAACTGTATAAGCAGGAAAAACTTACTAGTTTTGGGTTTCAACAAGCTAGAAATGGTGAGGTGAGGCTGCCGGACTGACGGCCAGGAAGAATTTGCTGAAAAGGTTTTGCCAGATGTTGCGTTGGATTTAGTTGGTTGGCGAAGGGGGTGTTGTGGATTTTTCCTGCTTTTTTGTTAGCCGAAGGCTGCTGCTGTAGTTGTTGTGAAGACATTTGGTAAATAAACAGCTGAGCTGATTGGCCAGGAATGTGTGGGCGGTCGAGGTGGCTGCTGCCGGATTTGGTTAAGGTTGGAGAGAAGGCTGAGAGAAAACAGCATGCTCGGGAACCAAAGGGCGGTGCAACCTGACGACTGGCCAGCCTGGGTCATGTGAAACGACACCAGCCAAGCTGAATGGGGCGCGCTGGTCACATGACGCTGAAAGGGCTAGTTGACTGGCTAATGCAGATTCAGAGGGTGGTGAGAAGAGACATGATGGTGACTCTGTAACGGGGTTCATTTTTATTAATAGATGGACCAAAAAGCACAAAAAAAAAATGAAAAACAAGCCATCAGTACAACCATCTATTAGCTAACAAATACTCTTTATTATGATGGGCAACAGTGTGTTGTTGTTTTTCAAAATAGCAAAAGGGGCAAGATTTTGAACTCCTATCTCCTAGGACTTCACTCACCTGTAAGAGGTAAATTTAGTCCCATAGAAACTATTTTGGAGGTTTGAGGAGATGTGGAGTTATCATCCAGACAATACTGCCTGGTCCAAGAATGATGCCATTTTCAATTACAAAAAAACTGAATTCTCTCCTATTTGGGATTGAAGAACAGATGACTGGGATTACTTCTTTTTTAGCCCCCTTTATTGGTCAGTGACTTAAGTTAGTTTCAGAATGACTTCTACTTTACCAGTTGTAACATTAAAACAGCTGCCAGTTTGATAAATATTACAATTGTGCTAGTAGTAGAAAACACATATTGTGAAGAGCTAGAGTTGAATGTAATGTTTGTCATTATGGAGTCAAGAAATGGAAAAAGGCCTAAACTGAAGTATAAAGGAAGACTTGGAAAGATGCAACTAGAAGATGAACTAGAAGATAGATCCAAGATAGAAGTTACTGACTACCAACATGAACAGTGACCTAAAGACAAAAGCCAACACTCAGCACAACTCACATACCCCAAACTACACCCAGCAAATGTTTCATAGAAACCTCCGATTCTTCAAAGCTTAAAACCCACCAACAAACTTTAAGAGAAATACCTGCTCCTACTAGCTACTCCATTACACCAATACCTCTAAACACGCTCTCTCTCAAGTACCTGCGGCGAGGTGGAGGACTCCTCCTACGATAATCATCTCGAGGGCGACGACCCCAAGAGGGAGGTGGGCCACGATTTCGACTTCTTTTTTCACCATTCGACAGTTCCACTCTTACACGGCAACCACACAGTGTTCTATCAGGGGAAAGAGACAAATTTAAAACAGTTTACCTCTCGGAGATGAGTATTAAAGCAAAAAGTAAACACTCCCCAGTTAGCTACTTTACAAACACATCTGAATGTAGACTCTTTTAACACCAAAACAAGTTTTAGTCCCCTTATTTTTCTAATATAAAATGGTTGAGCTTGTTCTCCAGTTTAATTTCAAATTAAGCTAACAATTTGCCCACATATATTACGTAGTCTATTTGCAATTGTTTTTAAAAATGACATTAAAAGAATAGTTTATGTAGAGAAACATTAGTGGATGTTAATTGTCTCCCCACCTGTATTTATGGGTGTTAGTTCAACTGCTTTGCTAGTTGCAAAGCGGTATTATCAGAATAAAAGTGTATTTGTAAACTGTATGGGAACTAAAAGTTAGAAATAAAACCATTTTCTTATATTAAAAAAAAAAAGCTAACAATTAAATGGGTTTTAAAAGCACCAATTAACAAGGAAACCAACTTTCTTCTATCTTACTGTCAGAGCCAGTCTGATTATTGAGCTCAATGCTAACTTGCTAACAGCTGCTACCTAGATGTGAAGACCCCTGGATTTATCCTCGAAGAACTAGTTCTTCTATACCTTCATTGTGACTTACTCCCTTGAAGTTCCAGCACTTGTTACTTACTATATTGTATTTACTAGTTCTCCCCTGACCACTGTCCAAGTAAACATGGGCCCAAGACAAGACAACCATTTTGGCTATTTTAGATCACCCTCTCCCCTCAATAACTGGCACATTAAGAAATTACAACCAAGAATAGCAGAAAAAGTCCATTATCCCCCACCCTTTATCCATCCATAGCCATTAAATTTAGATAGACCATTATTTGGATAGTGATTGGGAAACAGTGGGCTCTGGAAAACTTTACTGCAACCTGCTTGGATAAATGACCTTTCATACAGCTTTATAGCCAACCCTCAGGTCCTTTTCTTTCCCCCATGATATGGGTAAGGAGAAAAGTGTCCCATTTAGGCACTGCTGACATGCTCCAGGACAGAAATTCTGAAGCAGAACTGATTTTTGAATCTGAAGGATTAACTGTTTTCCTTGATTTCATGAACTCCAATGGTTTCCAAATGTAGGGGGAAAGGGGGAGAAGGGCAAAACTCAAGTGTTACTTGGTCAGCTAATAGGACACTATAAACACAAAGGGAAATAGTAACCAATTCACACTTCCTGGAATAAATTATTTTGAACACATAAAAGTAAAGGTAATAGTATAAGAAAACCTTGTGTAACTATCATTTGTCAACAATTATCAGTCCATGTTCAACTACTAATCATAAAAAAGTAAAAAAAAAAAAAAAAGGCAGTTATCAGTTTATGACCACACATACTTAAATATTTGATTCCACAATTATTTCTAAAGACTTCAAAAAGCCATCTAAATGCCACATATCCTAGAGATTTTAAATAGTAAAAGCACAGGCAACACATTTACCATTACTATAAATTAATCATTAAATTACCTTCCATCTAGCTCTCGGACAGCATCAGCTGCATCTCGGGGATCTTCAAATTCAACAAAAGCAAAGCCGGGAGGGTTTCTAGCAACCCACACACTTCGGAGTGGTCCATAATAGCCAAAAGCCCGTTCCAATTCAGTCTTGTTGCCATTGTTTCCAAGATTACCTACATAAACTTTACAGTCCAATGGACAGGAATCACGATGCATTTCTGTAACAAAAGAATACCAAAAATATTAATTTATCCAAATCATCTACAGTTAAAAACACAGATCCTCAGGAAAGAATTCCAAAATGCTAAAAAACCAAACAAATATGCTGCTCTTGGAACATCCATTCTCCCCAGTCTTTATTCATAGCCTTCAGAAAGCCAACAAATTAAGAGTTATTTACCACAATGTGGGCCATGAGTTAGAGACTTAACCTATCATTTCATTTAATCCCCAAAATAAAGCATTTAGAAAAGTAGGGTAATCTGCTCAGAAACAAATTCTACTGGGAACTCGAAAACCAAATGAAACAACAATGAAGAAAAGAAAGCCAGTACTTATCTTACACCACCAGATAAGTGATAAGAAAAGTGCTTTCATAAGTCAAAACTTAACCAGTTTTAATGAAATAAAGCCAAGAATTTTCACTTAAAAAAAATGCCTCCTTTAGTAAGATGCCACAGAAACTTTTCCTTTTCTACAGGAACAGGGCTAACACCACGTCATTGAACAGATCAAAGTCTTATGCAGTAAAAATTCCTCAAGCAGAAGACCAAGCGTCAAGTTTTTTAAAAAATGTAAGCTCATAGTAGTCAAAAGGTGTTAACTCAAATGTCCATCAACAGATAAATGGACAAGCAAAATGTGGTATAGCCATACGATGAGGTATTATTCAGAATGAAGTACTGACAAATGCCACGTTGAAAAACCTTGAAAACATTATGCTAAAATAAGAAAGCCAGACAGAAAAGTGCACACATTATACGAACCCATGCATATGAAATATCCAAAATGAGTAAGTCCAAACAGACTAGTGGCTGCCAGGGGCTGGAGGAAGGTGGGGACCTGAGGGAACTGGGGGTGACTGCTTAATGGGTACAAGTCTCCTAAGGGGGTGATGGAAATGTTTTGGAACTAGAAGGTATGGTTGCAAAACATTTGAGAATGTACTACATACCACTGAATTGCACACTTTAAATCTTGAATTAAAGATGTCAATCTCACTTCAATAAAAACACCAAGTTACGAAAAGACATTTGTTACTCAAAAAAATTACTGCATTTTCAGGGCTTATATTTGATAAACCTTCAAGACTTAGAAGTCACTTCAGCAATGAAATCAACTTGTAGACCAGTTTCAATTACATAAAAGCAACCTGCTCAATAATTCAGCTTGAAGGGATTTCCACAAATACCACGTTCTGCTCACTCTGGGCTTATCTAATTAAAAAACCCAGCCCGGACACATCCTATTTGCCGTGACCACACCCTGTGCCCATGAGTTAGTTTTGAGACCAAACCATTTGTGGAAATTCATTTTTTAAAAAAACACTGCCATGGCCAATTTCAGGCCTACGTATTAATGGGAAGCAACTATAAGAACAATGCAGCTCAACTTCAAGGAAGATCGTCCGGTTTAAAAAAAAAAGTTATTAGATTCAATCTGTAAAAAGTGAAATCAAATTAAAACTACATGAAAATAAAGGTGACTACGGAAACCATTCAATATGAACTGAAAGGTCCAGTCTTGATTAGTGGCTTACGAAAAATATCCTGAGAAACTCCCCAAGAAAATGAACGCCGCCGCCCGCCCCCCCCCCAAAAAGGGCGCCATAAAAATTGAAAGGCCGCGACCAGGAGTACAACCCGGTTACCGGCTTCCCCTCTTCGCCCCAACTCCAGGATAATTCCGTCTCGGCTCATCCCCCAATGAAGGGTACAAACACCTCCATTCCAACGCCAGGAAACCCTCTGATGGCCGGTGGACCCTGCCACCGCCCCGTGCTGAACGTCACAAAATGGCGGCGGCGCCTCTTTGTCTCAATCTGGTGCCGCCATTGGGCCTGGCTCCACGTTGGTACTGTTAAAAGTTCCACTTCCCACGTCCCTCCTTCTCTCGCTGTCTCTTACCGAAGTCTACGGTTAAACTGCGGAGGCTCAAGTCCTCACGCTCGGATGGATCTTCCCGCTCCCCTCCGGCCGGACACCCACAGAAGCTTCCCCTCACCCGGCGTCCACGAAATGGCGGACCACCGCCTTCTCCTCGCCCTTATTTATACGCCGCACAGGGATCACATGATTGGACGGGCACGCCCAATGAGAGGCTGAGGAGGCCGTGACGTAACGGCTACAAGCGCAGCGGGAGCCGCGGTTGCTGGGAGAGCGCTTGGGCCGTGGGGCGGGGGGGTGCGGGGGGGGGTGTGGAGACGTGCGCTGGTACGCGCTCGTCACCACGACTCTGGCGTTTTTCTCGGGTGTTCTTAACTCTGCCGACCCCCGAGTTACCCACAGGCTCCTCTTCCTCACGTCCACGTAGGCTGGAGTTTAATAAACACCACCATCGCCATCACTACCAAACACTGATAAAGCCGTTGGCTCCTAACAAGATTAAGGTAGTGGATGAACGCTTTAATTATTTCACCCCTGTGTGTAGTTAGGCAAGAACTAAGAACATCGCGTTTACAAACGTGGCTCAGAGTTGTTCCCAAGGTCACCGAGCTGTTTGTGACCAAGCCGGCACCAGACTGGCCGCCTAAGTCCCACACTTAAGGAAAAGCCTGGCTTGGAAAGTTTGCCCAAGTGTAGCAGGTTTCCCGCCTTTCACCCAAATTTGCAGGACTTGGCACAGACGGCAAATTAGACCGGTCAGGTGATGTGGAAACTATCACCTTTAGCAAATAAAAGGAAAGGGAAGTTTCTAAAGATTGAATTTAAATTCTGGGCCCCCAGGCAAATGCCAGGCAGGGTACCTTGGGCCTTTCTCCTAGCAGCGCTTGCTGTGCCTGGCAAAGGCTGCTGAATTTACCTGGGCCTCTTCCCCTGGAAAGACAGAGCCACAGAATAATTAACTATATTGGGGTAGAAATACTGTGATTGTGTTAGAAGAATCACCCAAGATCTCCCGGTCTTCAATAGTTCAGCTAGGAAGTTTGTCTCATGCCCCCAAACTTACCCCTACCTCAACCCCCTTTCTGTCTAGGCTGACATATTGCTAAATGTAGTTATATTTGCTGTCGGGGAAACAAAGAAAAATAACCCGTATTTTCAGTGATTTACTCCCCCTTAGCTGAAAGATATGCCAATTATTATGTTTTATCTCTTCCTGGATATTTTTCTTTTGAAGCCTTTTCTCTTACTGTGGCTCTAAAAAGTTTTTTTGTAGTAGGGGAAAAAAATGCAAAGATTTAATAGCTCTAAGCCTGGTTTCCCACCTGTAAAATGGAGATTTCATACCAAAAGGGAAGAGGGGGAGTGGGAACTACAGCTGTTGAGCCAGGCCCTGTGCTGGCCTTACCCGGGGTGTTTCCCAGGTGACAGGGGATTCCAGCAAACCTTTTCTCTTTCTCATTTCTCTCTCCTCTAGATCTTCTTTTCTAGCTTACTTATATTTGCCTTGATTTACTCCCCTTCTCTGTGTAAGCTTTTCTCCTCTTTATAATTTTATTTTCTTCTATCAAACCAAAGGCCCTGAAGTCAGACAGTCCTGGATTTGGGTGGTGATCCCCACTGTTTGTTACTGCTGAAGTGTCAGAATCCCTTAACCTCTCTCAGTATTAGTTTTCTCTCTGTAAAATAAGATAGTAACACTAGCCTTGCTGGGTTGTTATGTGCTGTTAAGGTTTTGTTTTGTTTTGGTTTTGGGGGGACAGGGTCTCTCTCACTCTGTTGCCCAGGCTGGAGTGTAGTGGCATCATTTTAGCTCACTGCAACCTCAAACTCCTGGGCTCAAATGATCGGCTGGCCTCATGCGGGACCATGCTGTTAAGGTTTTGTTAGCTTTTTCCTATTGTGGTCTCATCTGCATCCCCAAGACTTGAAAACTGACACAGCAGGCAAGCAATACACGTGTTTAATTTTTCAGTTAATTAAGAGAAATGATGTATGTAAATCATCTGGCACAGTCACTGCTCAAAAAATGCTGGCTCTTTTTAAGTGTTCTTTTCCCATCTCGTTATCCCGTTCTTTCCCACCACTTTTCCTGTCTTTTTGTTTGTGTGTGTAATGCTAGTCAAGCATGTGTCTTTCAGTGGAGTTCTCTTAATCCCTCCAACTCTATTCACAAAAACATTCTGACCCTCCTCTGCCCATCCACGCACACTTTCCATCTTCTAGTGACTTCAGCCAAGTGGATTATCCGTTTGTTATGGAGTATTTTAATGTTCCTTTAAATTTATACATCCTAGAACTACATGAAGCTTCAAAGGGACATGTCAGAGTTTCTTGGTAGGGACACAGAATGGGGACCGTATATTATAGTGAACATCTCTCGATCTTCTTTGGGGAGCCACCCTTCTCACAGTAGTCCATAATATTGATTCAGATGTGGTTGGGCCCTACACCCCACTTTTTCAGGGGTAGAGATATGACTACCCCTGGTTGATTAAATCATTTCAGTTCTTAGCCCCTTCCTTTCCCCCATTAGGAATGAAGATGAGTAATCCAGTCAGACCAGTCAGTGCTAATTCCAGCACTGCTTCTAGGCCAACCAGAGAGAGGTGAGCACATTTCCTCTGACTAGCACAGTACTGAGCCAGGTCAGCCATCCTGTTTGCAGGAGGGAAGAAGCTGCCTGAGGTGGACACAACATAGTGGGAAGGAAAGCTGAGAGATGGGCAATAGGACCCCTGGAGACTCTTGTTTAAGAAGCCTTGAACCTAGCTCCACTTTTGGAATCCCCAGTTATTTGAACATAGAGTCAGCTCTCCACAACTAACTGTGGGTCAAAAATATTAAAAAAAAAAAAAAAATAGGCCGTGTGGTGGCTCACACCTGTAATCCTAGCACTTTGGGAGGCCGAGGCAGGAGGATCGCTTGAGCCGAGAAGTTCAAGACCAGCCTGAGCAAGAGCAAGACCCCATCTCTACAAAAATAGACGATTTAGCTGGTGGCACATGCCTGTAGTCCCAGCTTCTCAGGAGGCTGAGGCAGGAGAATCACTTGAGCCCAGGAGTTTGAGGTTGTGGTGAGCTGTGATGATGTCACTGGACTCTAGCCTGGGTGACACAGCAATACCCTGTCTCAAAAAATAAAAAATAAAAGACCAGATGTTTGGGGGAAAAAATGAAAAAATAAAAATAAAAACAAAAATAATACAAATAATACAGTATAACAACCATTTATATAGCATTTACATGGTATTAGGTACGAGTAATCTAGAAGTGATTTAAAGTATATGGGAGGATGTGCATAGGTTATATGAAAATACTATGACATTTCATACAAGGGACTAGAGCATCCAAGGATTTTGGTGGCTTGGGGGGGTCCTGGAACCAGTCCCCCAAGGATCTAGAGGGATGACTGTGTAAGTTTCTTACCCTTTCCACCCATTTGCTTAAGCCACTTTGAATTGAGCTTTTTCCTCTCATTTGCCATTAGAACGATTCCAAGTACAGAAATTACTGACACAGACTTCTTACTACCTCAAGTTGAGAACCATGGCACTAAATTATCTTCCAATTCTAAAATTCGCTTGTTACCAATTCACCAAGTCTCAGTATTTTTTTAATTAAAAAAAAAGCTACTTATGGCCAGGCAACTAATAGTTATGTATAAGATTTAATGTTTTAAATATTGTAATTGACTTCAAGTCTCCTTAAAGGAAAATCTAGTAAGAGCATGAACCATAACAATAGTTCATTAACTACTCGGTTCAGTCAAGGTCCTGGTAGGAAACAGATGGATGGCACACTCAAAAGGGTTAACCACAGAGGGGATTATTTACAGAGGTGTGGGCAGAGTTAAGGAAATCCAAAAGGGGAGGGGCACTCCCAGAGGCAGTTCTTAGGCCCCATGGGACAAGGAAGGGAGCAGGGTTACCACAACCAGCCAGGTGTTATAGCTATAGCTATTGTGGCCTTAGGTGGAGGAACTGTGGCAGCCCAGTTTTGGGGGCATGGGGGTACAATACCTGGACTACTCTCTCTTCCTGTAGTTGCATCTTTTAATGGTGATTTCTGTTACTCAAAACTAACTGGAAGCCTGAGGCCAAGAGAGCTGGGTGGTGCAAACCTAAGATCAGTCTGCCAGGGCACAGAGCAAGGCAGAGAAGGCTGGAGAATTGATCTAGAGCTGCATTGTCTAATACAGTAGCCGCTAGTCACATGTGGCAAGTTTAGTCTGAACTGAGATGTGCTGTAAATGAAAAATACATGGTGGATTTCAAAGACTTAGTATGAAAAAATAAAATATTTCAATTTTTAAATTGATTTCATGGTTAAGAGATAATATTTTTGATGTACTGGGTTAAATCAACTATATTAAAATTAATTTCAGCCAGGCTAAGCTTATGCCTGTAATCCTAGCACTTTGGGAGGCCAAGGTGGGAGGAGCAACATAGCAAGACCCCATCACTACAAAAAATATAAAAATTAGCAGGGCATGGTGGCACTCACCTGTAGTCCCAGTTACTCAGGAGGTGCAGGCAGGAGGATCGCTCGAGCCCAGGAGTTTGAGGCTACAGTGAGCTATGATGACACCACTGTACTCCAGCCTGGGCAACATAGCAAGACCCTGTCTCATTAAAAATAAAATTACATATGTAGCTCATATTATATTTGTATTGGACTGTGTTGATCTCCAGGGACAAACAGAAAATAAACACACACAATTACAATAAATAATCATTTAAAAATCTCATTTTAGTTCCATATCCTAGACAACTATGTGAAAATAGTATTTCTACAAATTCATAGTTTTAAGCTTTTCTTTAACTAAATTGCCTGATACTTTGAGATATCACCCTTCTATGTATTTTTTAACCATGATATCTTTATTACACCTAAAATAATGAATAATTCCTTATTACCAAATATTAAGTGTTCAAATTTCCTTCATTGCCTCATAAATATTTTTAAAGTTGGTTTATTTGATTCAGGATACAAATAAGATCCACTCATTGCATTTCGTTAATATGGTTAATATGGGTCTAGTCTGTTAGTTCTGTAGGTTCTCCCTCCTTTTTTTTTTTTTTTTTTACTTTCATGCAATATTTTTGTTTTGTTGAAGAAACCAGTCAAATTGTCCTGTTGAATTTCTCAATTCTGGATTTGCTGATTGCATGGTATCTCTCTCTTTTAAAAAATAATATTTTAGGCATCCCAGCACTTTGGGAGGCCGAGGTGGAAGAATTGGTTGAGGCCAGCAGTTCAAGACCAGCCTGGGTGATGTAGCAGGACCCCCCCCATCTCTAAAAAAATAAAGATATTTTAAATAAATTTTAGATAATTGATTTTTCACAGATTACCATTCAATTGCACATTGAATATAATAAATTTTGAACAATGCAAACATTTTAATCTTTCTCCATTTAGGAAATGGGTGTTTTAGTCCCCACTTTTCCATAACTGTTTTTACTGTGATAAAATACACATAACATAAAATTTATCATCTGTAACCATTTTTAAGCGTATAGTTCAGTGGTATTAAATATACTCATAATATCATGCAACCATCACCACCATCCATCTCCATAATTCTTTTCACCTTGTGAAACTAAAACTCTATGTGCATTAAACAGTAACTCCCCATCCCGCAGCCCTTGGCAACCACTGTCCTACTTTCAGTCTCTATGATTTTGACTACTGTAAGTACCTTGTGAAAACAAATAATTCAAAACCTAAACTGTTGGAACTTTAAAATATTTTACGGCCAAGCTGGTGGCTCATGCCTGTAATCCCAGCACTTTGGGAGGCTGAGGCAAAAGGATCAGTTGAGGCCAGGTGTTTAAGACCAGCCTGGGCAACATAGTGAGAGAGCGTCTCTACAAAAAAAATTTTTTTTTAGATTAGCTGGGCCTGGTGGCATGTACCTGTAGTCCTAGCTACTTAGGAGGCTGAAGCAGGAGGATGACTTGAGCCCAGGAATTTGAAGCTGTAGTGAGTTATGACTGTGCCACTGCACTCTAGCCTAGGCTACTGAGAGTAGACCCTATCTCTCTCTCTCTCTCTCTCTCTCTCTCTCTCTCTCTCTCTCTCTCTCTCTCTCCCCTCTATCTATCTAAATAAATAAATAAATAAATAGTTTGAGCCTTAAGGGAATGTGATTATAGGAACTGAGTTACATGACAGACAGCTGTACCCTTTGTTTTTCTGATAAGATTAGCCTTTTTCCTTACCTACATTGTTTTGTAAAATGTTGTAAATGACAAAAGGGTGCCAGAGAAAACTCCTTCCCTCTTCATTGTTGATCTTTATTATAGATTAACTTCCCTCTTACCTTTCTCACAAAAAGACTTCATGACTATCACATTGTCTAAGATGTAATGTTGAATATACTCTTTGTTTTCTGACTATATAAGCAAGACCCTAACTTTTCATGGGCAGCCCTGATCCCATTTCTCTAGAGTCTCAGTCTGTGTTTACCAGATGGCCCTTCCTAGCTTTTTCCCTAAATAAATTCTTTAAAACTGGATTCTGATCCTTTTAATTATTTCAGATTGACAACCTCATGTAAGTGGAATCATGTAATGTTTGTCTTTTTGTGACTGGATTATTTCTTGTAGCATAATGTCCTCAAGGTTCATCCATGTTGTAGCATACTACGTATTTTTACATTACTCACTTAAACAATTTTTTGGATCATATTACAAATTTAACAATCATTTATTCATTCAAGAAGTATTATTATGCATCTTCTATTTTTCAAACACCAAGATGGATTTGGAGAATAAAATGGTAAGCCAAAGCAGAGCCTCAGCCTGCCATCTCTTCCAATAGAGAGAGGAGATTAGTGAGACAGAGAATCACACAAGTAGTTGTGAAATTACGTACCTGGCAAATGGTCTGAAGGAGAGGGAAATGGTGCCCTAAAAACATATCATAGGAGAGACTGGCCTGATCAGGTAGACCAAGGATGGCTTCCCAGAGGAAGTGACAATTGGGAAGAAGAAGGCAATAACGGGCAAGGTTTGTGGAAGAGAAGAGTAAGAGAGTGTCCCTGGAAGAGGGTACAGCATGTGTAAAGTTCCTGTGGTAAATTAGAGGAATTAAGAAGGAGAAGAAAAAAAGGCCACTGTGGCTAAAGCATAGAATGAGGGGTAGATTTGAGATTTTATTAATGATATATGCTACGTACTGAATGTTTGTGTCCCTCCAACATTTATATATTGAAAACCTAATCCCCAATGTGATGGTATTAGGAGGTGGGACCTTTGGGAGATAATTTGATCACAAGGGTAGAACCCTCACGAATGGGATTATACCCTTATAAAGGGGACTCCAGGGAGTTCTCTTACCCTCTTTTTCTGCCATGTGAGGACACAAAGAGAAATCAGCAGTCTGTGACCCAAAAAAGGGCTCTCACCAGAACCTGACAATGCTGGTACCTTTATCTCAGACTTCCAGCCTCTAAAACCATGAGAAATAAATTTCTGTTGTCTATAAGCCTCCCAGTCTATGGTATTCTGTCACAGCAGCCCAAACTAAGAAAATGTGTAAAATACTCATTTTATACATGCATTTGTTCATATATCAACAAGTACTTACCAATTGCCTACTACATTCTTTCAGTGGGGCAAAGATTACCCCAATAAACATTAATTAGGCACTTACTATGTTTGTCTCTGGAAGACTCATAGAGATCTCTATGACGGTTTGTTACAAATATATGCACTCAGGATACTGTCTTCCCCTCTCCCACATAGAAGACCCCAGGTGGCAATTGGAGTGGTTTTGTTTGGTTGATTTTTGTAGAGACAGGGTCTCACTATGTTCCCAGGCTGGCAAATTCCTGGTCTCAAGCACTCCTCCCATCTTGGCATCCCAAAGTGCTGGGATTACAGATGTGAGCCACCATGCCCAGCCAACAATTGGGGTTTTATTATATAAGGAGGGGTCTTGTGCCTGGAAAGGAATAATGATTGATTCTGAGGTTTTGATTAATGTTAAATTTATCAAAATTTCAAATTCTTAAATTTGTAAGAATTTTTGTACAGTTAAGCTAAACTTCCAATCATTGCTATTTTATTTTCTATAAATCTAGTGTTTTTTATAATAATAAGCTCAATAACTGCCATTGTATTTATATAAATCTTTTATTGCCTCAGAAGTAGAATTTCTCTAAATGATTAACCCTATTTACATACTTGATTGATGTAATTCCCTTAAACATATGAAGGTACATTTATACATGTAATATATTTGATTTTTGAAATGTTTCAAAGATCTATCATAGCAGACTTAAAATTCTAACAAGCAAGACATCCCATGTTCATGGATTAAAAGACTTAATATTATTAAGATGGCAATACTATCTAAAGCAATCTACAAATTCAATCCAATCTCTGTCAAAATTGCAAAGACCTCTTCTGCAGAAACAGAAAAGCCAATCCTCAAATTCATATGGAATTTCAAGGGGCCCCAAATAGCCAAAACAATATTGGAAAAGAAAGACAAAGTTGGAGGACTCACACTTCCTAATTTCAAAGCTTACTACAAGGCTATAATAATCAATAATACACTGTGGTACTAGTATAAGGATAGACATATAGAGCAATGGGATAGAATTGAGAATCTGGAAACAAACCCATACATCTATGGCCAACTGATTTTCAACAAGGGTGCCAAGACCATTCAATGGGGAAAGGATAGCCTCTTCAACAAATGGTGCTGGGACAGCTGAACATCCACATGCAAAAAAATGAAACTGGACCATTACCTCATATCATGTACAAAAACTAACAAAAAAAAATAGATCAACAACCTAAGTATAAGATCTAGAACCATAGATAGCTTCATGATGGGGGCTGGTCACCAGGAAGACCCACTAAATGATTAGAGGGTTGGGACTTTGAGCCAGCCTGACCTCTGGGAGAGGACAGGAGATGGAGATTGACTTCAATCGGGTGGCCAATGATTTAATCAATCGAGCCTACTAATGAAGCCCCCAGTAGAATCTCTGGACGCTGACACTCAGTGGAGCTTCCTGGTTTGTGAACGCATTGATGTGCTGGGAGGGAGATGTACCTTGATTCCAAGAGCCGAGGGCATGGAAGCTCCGTGTTGGGGACCCTCCCAGACCTCTCCCTATGTTTAGAGGCTTAAAACACTTTTGCTTGTTACATTTCTTTTTGATTGAGAAAAAATTCACACAATATGAAATTAACCATTTTAAGGTAAACAATTCAGTGGCATTTAGTGCATTCACAATGTTGCACAACCACCACCTGCACCTAGTTCCAAAAGATTTTTATCACTCCAAAAGGAAACCTGGTGCCCATTAAGAAGTCGCTTCCCATCTCCACTCCCCCATCCCTGGAAACCACCAATTTGGTATATGTTTGAAATTTTCCATAATTCAAAAGTTAAAAAAAAGAAGGAAAAGAAAAGGAGAGTAACTAAGAGAGGAAAGCAGAAAGAGGTGGAGAAAAAGAATAATTATGCTGCCGCTGTCATAAGAGTATAGCACTTGACAGATCGCAGAACATTTACATCCGGTAATTCAGAAGAGACAGGCTAGATCCCAGCTTCTTTCCAAACCCCTTTGTCCAGCTGCAGGATCCCTGCATGCCTTGAGACCCAGGCCAGCCTAGCACATAGATGACGCTCAATAAGTGTTCATCAAAAATGAGTAAATTAAAGCTCTCACTCACAGCCTTCCCCATCTTCCCCAGCGGCTCTGCCACAATCCTCTTAGCCTTGGTTTTTTGGGTTTTTTTCTTTTCTTTTCTTTTCCTTTTTTTTTTTTAGTTTTAACGTCTGCGTATAGATGGGCTGAGGCCAAAGATGGTGTCAGCCTTAGCCTTGGTTTTACATCAGACAGACACTGAGGCAGGGACCCTTAGCAATTGCACCTTTGCTCCCTGTCTCTTTCTGGTCTACCCAAGCCCATCTTGAATGCTTCTGACTGCTGCCCACATATTTTAGAATTTAAATTACACATTTACCCAGATCTTTATTGCCTAGCTGAAAACCTATAGCTTGCTTCACGGATTGTTCTTGTTATTTGTTTTTGTTTAAAAATTTTAGGGGGTCTGGCACGGTGGCTCACACCTGTGATCCTAGCACTTTGGGAGGCTGAGGTGGGAGGATCACTTGAGGCCAGGAGTTTCTGACCAGCCTGGGCAACACAGCGAGACCCCCATCTCTACAAAAAATAGAAAATTAGCCAGGTATGGTAGTCTCAGCTACTTGAGAGGCTGAGGCAGGAGGATCGCTTGAGCTCAGGAGTTGGAGGCTGCAGTGAGCTATGATCACGCCACTGCATTCCAGCCTGGGTGACCAAACGAGACATTGTCTCAAAAAAAAAAGGGAGGGGGTAGGAGATGGGGCCAGCAAACGAGGACTGTTCATTTCAAGTTATGGTGTATGGTTCTTTTCAGGTTACACTTCGTCTCTCATTCACCACATTGTGTCCTGGTTAAGTTTAGTTATCTCAAAGTGTGCCACAGAATCAAAGTATTGGGAAACACTGAATCAGCAAAGAGGATTTACATATGTAAGGAAACTGGCAAGGCTGGTAGCTATTCAGTGGGTTTTAAGGGGATTCATAGCTATTCTTACCACCCCCCAAAAAAGGTTACAGAACAATATAGGCATGATCCACTTCTCAAATATATTACAAGTATTTATATGTATATATGTGTGTGTATATATGTGTATATGTGTATATACATATAGACACTTAGAAAAAAGTAGAAAAGGTAATGTATCAAAATGATAACATTTACCTCTAGATGGTGAGAGCTTTTTAGCTATTTGTTTCTCTGTTTGGTCTAATTTTCTATAATTGTATTTTAATGAAAATTAATAAAAATTCTTTCTAATGAAGTAGAGAGCCAAAATACCTAAAATATTATTTGGCTTTAAAACTTTTATTTTAAATTGGTCCACAGTGAGTTTCCGATCATCATCAGTAAATGATCTGATTTCTCCTAGTCTGGGAGTGTCACACAATCACTGAAGTTTGAGAGTTTTCTGAGCACATTTGGGTAATTCCATTTCCCTAAAATGCCACCCCCAAACACATTTCTCCACATGCAGCAACACCCTATCCCACCCCAAAACACACAGGCTAATTTTCACCCTGTGGTTTTTCCTGGAATTCATCTGGTTTATAAAATGTAATTGTAGCACTTGAAATAAATGGAAACTAGCTGGGCGTAGTGGCGTGCGCCTGTAGTGCTAGCTGCTTATAGGAGCCTGAGGTGGAAGGATTGCTTGAGCCCAGAAGTTCAAGGGTTCAGTGAGCTATGATGATGCCACTGCATTCCAGCCTGGGTGACAGAGTGAGACCCCTGTCTCTAAAAAAATAAAATAAAATAAAACAAAACTAGGACACAGAGAAGTTAAGTAACTTGCTCAAGGTCACACAGCTTTAAGGGAAAGAAGATGGGATTCAAATCCCATGTCTGGCTTTGGAGCCTGGTGATCACTTAGTTGAGAAGTGGAAAGCAGCAATGCTCAGAAATTGCTTGCCTTTGGTGTCTGTGGGTGTGTCTGTTTGTTTTATCAGCTCACCCCCCCTTTCCTCTGGGAAACCCTAAGGAACAACATGTTACATGAACAGATGTCCTTCCTCGTTGTGCTAGGCCCCCTGAGACAGCACAATTCCTGAGTCTCCCAAGACGGATTTTCCCCTTTTGATTTCAGCTCCACCCTCTTTCCCCCTTGCTGGTGGTGGCAGTGGCGCCTGAGCTTCAATGCCTGCATCGTGTGTTACCTTATTTGGTTCTCAGACAAACAAAGAGGTCTGGAAAAGGATCCAGGCTAGAATAAAAGAATTGCTTGTGCAGCTGAGCGGGTGAGAAATCTTTATTCCAGTGACGCTAGCTGTCGCTCTGGAAATCACAAATACAGGGAAATAAGTTTGACCTCAAAAGCAACTATAAGAAGCAACTGAAGAGGGCAGGGTAGAGATGTCAAGAAGTCACAATTTCTAGTGTGTGCTTAAATCTGTGTTTTGAAAGATACTTGTCTTTATTCAGCTCCAGTATGGCTGTCTTTTTTTCTTTCCTTTTTTCTTGAGTTTCTAGAGTTTACACACCAATCTCTAGTTTACAGCCAAGGAAACTCAGGCCCAGAAAGTGATAGCTGTCATAATTTGGCATATGTTTATATGTAGCATTTACAATTTTTTAAAGCTGGTTCAGAGCGTCTATCTCTTAATCTCTCCCTCTCTATTTCTCTCTCTCTCTCTGTCTTTCTCTCTTACTCTACACACCACACACATGCACGCTTATTTAATCCTTGAAACTCTCTGAGGTAGATGTTCTTATTATCTCCACTTTATGGATGAAAAAACTGAGGCACAAGAGGTTAAGTCACTTGCCCAAGGTCATAGAGCTCCGAATTACCAGAGCCAGGATTGACCTCTGCAGTCTGAATGCCTAACCTCAGACCCATGCTGCCTCTGAGGCTCAGGGATGTCTGGAGTCTTTATCTTACTGGACCTATGGCATTTCATCCTGTTGGTTTCCTTCCTCTTGCATCACGGTCTTCTCTCTCCCAGTTTCCAAGTTCCCATCTCTCTGGCTCCTCTTTCTCAGTACCTTCAGAATACTTCTTCATCCACTGCCTGCTAATGCAGGGAGTCCTCTGATTCCCCTCCTGAGCCTCTTCCTGGCTCCCTGTGTGCCTCTCTCCGTGAGGGACCTTGTCTGCTATCTGGACCTCAGTTCTTTGCTTTGTCTTTGAGGGGAGGGCGGGTGCTTTCCACCACACCTGAACCATGCATCCAACACACAGCCTTCTTTCTTATGTCCCCAACTAGCTTCAGATCCCCAATTTGCCATCTTTCCATTCTGTGCCCCATGTCTGAGTGTCACTGCCTCCAGGCCACTCTGGACAGACCATGAGCCTCATGACCATCATACTTGGCCCCTGCCTCCCTCCTGGGCATCTCCTTATTTCCTCTCCAGAAGTAAGATGTGTGCCTCTACCTTCAGACTCCTCGGCCTGGAATGCCCTAGCCTAGGTTTTTCAAACTTTTGACCACAACAGTAAGAAATACATATGACATCACAACCCAGTACCTAAAAGGACATATCCCAAGGGTAGACAGAGTCAAGCCTGTCTCAATAGTCCCAGACAGTGGTTGGTAACACTGTGTTCAAGTTAGAATATGGTTGCCAGGTCACACATACTAGTTAGAATTCCAACCCAGTTTGTGTCCACACCCAGGGAAGCTATTCAAAATATTTAACCATAGTTTGGCCTGGACCCTAGCTAATCAAAACGGTCATGGCACTGGGGTGGGGTGGGGGTGGGGCCTCAGAGGAGCAGCTATCTACCAAGGAACACAGAAGTATTTGCATATTTTAACAACTGCTACCTCTGTTCCAGAGACTTCCAGCTGAATCTTGTCCATCCTTTAGTTTCTGAGTCCCTCTCTGACTCCACCATCCAGTCCCCCTTTCAGGTTCCTGGCTTTTCTGCCACTTGCTACTTTCCACCCCCATCCTTACTTGGCAAAGAGCCCAGGAGGCCATTCCTAATGAATTCCAATTTCTGAAAGAAAAGCTGAAAGAAGTCAGTAAAGGCTGCTGGGCCACAGTGTTCAGCTTCTGCCTCGTACCAGCAGGTGCTGGGGAAGGGAGCAGGACAGCCCATGAGACACGGGTGGCAGAGATCTTGCCGAGATGAGGGGGTAGTGGCTGGAGATGAGATGTTCCTCGCTAGACTCTGACCACATTAGTAGAAAGCAGGTGCCCAGTAACAGGCACACTATGACCAATTTTCAAAATACCCTGGCAACCAAGAACTTTTATTGTAGAAGCAAACTCTTACTGGGGTTCTTGTCTGTGGCTGGGAATGACACCTTGAGCAATTTCCTTAAACTCTTTTGAGTCTTACTGTCACATCTTTCATACTGTAAAATGAGATAACCAGAATGACCTACCTGAATCAAAAAGGTGTGTGAGGATTAAAATAACTCTTTGTTTTGAAAATTTTGGCATTAAAGGGAAAGGATTAAACATTTAACCTATCTTTCCACTGGGAAATATATTTAGGTGACCATGTAACCTCAGTTGATGACAGAAAGCTCTATTTTGTCAAAGAATGCCAGGTAATCAATGTAGAAATAATGTTAGAAATATAAAATCAGCTTTTTGCAAGCTCTAATAAAATTGGTTCAAGCAAGGATTGTCCACTGTTTTTAAAATTATTAGGTGACCCATCTATTAGAATGGCTAGAATTAAAAAGCTTGACCATACTAAATGTTGGTGAGGATATGGAGGAACTGAAACACTCATACATTGCTGGTGGGAATATAAAATGGTACAGCCACTTTGGAAAGCACTTTGGCAATTTCTTAAAAAGTTAAACATATACCTACCTTATGACACAGGCACTCCATTCCTTGGTATTTACTCAAGAGAAATGAAAGCATATATGCACACAAAGACTTGTATGTGAATGTTCATAGCAGCTTTCTTTGTAACAGCCAAAACATGGAATCAACCCAAATGTCATGCAATAGATGAATGGATAACATAGTATATTTGTTCAATGGAATATTTACTATCTAGCAATAAAAAGGAATGAACTACTACTGTGCACAGCAGCATGGATGAATCTTAAAATAGTTATGCTGAGTGAAAGAAGCCAGACCAAAAAAGCACATGATTCCATTTATATAAAACTCTAGAAATGCAAAGTAATCAATAATAATAGGAAGCAGATCAGTGATTGCTTGAGGATGTGGGGTGGGGAGGGGCAGGAGCAAGGAATTACTAAGGGGCATAAGAAAACTATTGAGGGTGATGGAATACACAGAAACACACGCAGACACACACACACAGTCATGCATCACTCAACGATGGGAATATATTCTGGGAAATCCGTTTTTAGGCGATTTTGTCATTGTGCAAACATCATAGAGTGTACTTACACAAACCTAGATGGTACATAGCCTGCTACACACCTTGGCTATATGGTATGGCCTATTGCACGTAGGCTATCTTCTGAATACTGTAGGCAATTTTAACACAATGCTAAGTGTGTATCTAAACATATCTAAACATAGAAAAGGTACAGTAAAAATACAGTACAAAAGATTTTAAAAAAAGGTACACCTGTCTAGGGTACTTACCATGAATGGAGCTTGCAGGACTGGAAGTTGCACTGGGTGAGTCAATGAGTGAGTGGTGAGTGAATGTGAAGGCCTAGAACATTACGGTACACTATGGTAGACTTTATAAACATGGAATACCATTGCTACACTAAATTTATAAAAAATTCCTTTCTTCAATAATAAATTAACCTTAGTTTACTGTAACTTTTTTACTTTATACATTTTTTAATTTTTAAAAATTTTTTGACTCTTTTGTAGTAACACTTAGCTTAAAACACCAACACATCGTATAGTTGTACAAAAATATTTTCTTTCTTTATATCCTTAGTCTATAAGCTTTTTCCCACTAAAAAATTTTTTTTACCTTTTAAATTTTTTGTTAAAAACTAAGACACAAACACACACATTAGCCTAGGCCTACACAAGGTCAGGATCATCAATATCACTGTCTTTCACCTCTACATCTTGTCCCACTGGAAGGTCTTCAGGGGCAATAACAGTCACGGAGCTGTCATCTCGTATAATAACAATGCCTTCTTCTGGAATACCTCCTGAAGGACCTGTCTAAGGACCTGTCTAACTGTAAAACAGTTAACTTTTTTAATAAGTAGGAGAAATATACTTTAAAATAATAATAAAAAGTATAGTATACTAAACACATAAACTATTAACATTGTTATTTACTAGTATGTACTGCACATAATTGTATGTGCTGTACTTTGTTTGTTTTTGTTTTTGAGAGAGGGTCTTGCTCTGTCACCCAGGCTGGAGTACAGTGGTGTGAGCATATCTCAGTATAGACTCGAACTCCAGGGCTCAAACAATCCTCCTCCCTCAGCCTCCCAAGTAGCTAGGACTACAGGCATGTGCCACCATGCCTGGCAAATTTTTTAAATTTTTGTAGAGATGGGATCTCACTGTGTTGCCCAGGCTGGTCTCAAACTCCTGGCCTCAAGCAATCCTTCTGCCTTGGTCTTCCAAAGTGCTGGGATTATAGGCATGAGCCACTGTGCCAGGCCATGCTATACTTTTATATGTAGGTTTGTTTACACCAGTATCACCACAAACACATGAGTAATTTGTTGTGCTAGGACATTACAACAGCTACAACATCACTAGGAGATAGGAATTTTCCAGCTCCATTATAATCTCATGGGACCACTGTCACATAGGTGGTCTGTTGTTGACTGAAACATTGTTATACAGTACATGACTGTATGTCAAAACTTATCAAATTGTACCTGTGATAGTTTTTTTGATGTATCAACTTTGCTATGCTACTGTCCCCAATTATTCAACCAAACACTGATATAGGTGTTGCTGTGAAGGTCTTTTGTAGATGTAAAGTCCATAATCAGTTGACTTTAAGTAAGAAAGATTATTCAACCTGGGTGGGCCTGATTCAACCAGTTGAAAGCCTTTAAAAACAGAGCTGAGGTTTCCTAAAGAAGAAATTTTGTCTATAGACAGCAGCTTCAGTCCATGCCATAGAGCTCCAGCCTTCCCTTCCTGATGGCCTGCCCTATGGATTTCAGATTTGCCTAGCCGGCCCCACAATTGCATAAACCAATTTCTTTCAATAAATCTCTTAACATATATCTCTTGCTGGCTCTGTTTCTCTGGCTGAACCCTGGCTGATACAGATTTTGGTACCTGGAAATGGGGTGCTTCTATAATATCTAAAAATTTGGAATTGGACAATGGGCAGAGGCTGGAACAATTTTGAGGAGCATGGAAAAAGCCTAGTGTACCTTGAACAGACTGTTAGTTGAAATAAGGATGTTAAAGACTGTGCCTATGAGGACTCAGAAAGAAGTAAGGAGCATGCTAGAAGAAATGTCTATTGCCTAGAAAATACCTAAATCATTGTAACCAGACTGTTAGTAGAAATAAGGATATTAAAGGTGTTCCTGGTGAGGGCTCAGAATGAAATGTAGAACATGTTATTGGAAACTAGAGAAAAGGTGATTCTGGTTATATAATGACAGAAAACTTAGAAGAATTGTGTCCTGCTGTTATAAGGAAAGCAAAATGATGAATTTGGATATTTAACTGAGGAGATTTCCAAGCAAAGTGTTGAAAGTGTGGCCTGATTTCTTCTTGCTGCTTATAGCCAAATTCGAGAGAAAAGAAATAAATTGAGCAAAGAACTGTTAAAGAAAAAGGATCCAGGACTTGATGATTTGGGAAATTCTCAGCCTATCTACAGGCAAAAGATGCTAAAATTAAGACTCATTGTCAGGAAAGCATGGTGTAAAGGAAAAGCCAAGGGTGGAGCTCTGTAGCATTTTGCTGATACCTCAGAAAGATCAAAGGTCAGAGTATTAACTCACACAAAAGGCTCTTTGAAGAAATTGGGTGCGACTGGTAGATTCTCTCAGCCATCTCAGCTGAAGAAAAAAAATAGAGATGAGGTTATATAGGAAAAATAAGTGGAGGAGCCTCTTATCTACTAGAGTGAACCTCTATGACATATACAGGAGACCCATAGGGCTCTTGAGAACTTTATACCAGCAGAAACACAGACAGTTTGGATTGAAAAGAACAGACAGAAGATGAAATGAAAGAACTCTGTCAGAGCCCCCAAATTCTATATACAGGAAGAAGGCTGATAAAACTATTCAGCTGTAAACACATGTACCTTTCATGAAAAAGGAAGGATGACTGAGAGGGTGGAGCCTCAAACCCAAAAGGAAAGCTGAGAGCTCAGGTCTGGAAACCCAGTGGAGTTTGCCTGGCTGGATTGTGAAATTTCTTGGGATGAGTGACTCCTTTTTTTCCTTCTATTTTCTCCCTTTTTGAATGGGAATATCTATCACTGTTATCAATGTCCCACCATTGTCTTTTTGTAGCAGAAAACTTGTTTTCTAGTCTCACAGGTCCCCAGATAAAGAGGAATTTTCCCCCAGGATGGATTGTACCCAGAGTCTCATCCATGTGTAATTTAGATGATTCCAGTGATGGGATTTAGATGAGATGTTGGACTTTGAGGTGATGCTATAATGAGTTGAGACTTTGGGGGACCTTAGAAGGGGGTGAATGGCATATGAGATGAACATAAATCTTTGGGGATCACACAGCACACTATGGTTGGTAGAACAATGGTCCCCCAAAGATGCCCACATCCTAATCCCTGGAACTTATAAAAATGTTATGCTAAATGAGAAAATGGAATTAAGATAGTAGATAGAATTAAGGCTGCTAATCAGATGACTTTAAAATGGGGAGATTATCCTGGGTTATCTGGATGGGCACTGTATAATTCCAAGGATCCTTAAAAGCAGAAGAGAAAATCAGGGGGATATATGACTACAAAGAATAGTTAGAGAGATGCAACATTGCTGGCTTTTAAAATGGAGGAAGAGAGTCATGAGCCAAGGAATGTGGGCAGCCTCTAGGGCCTAGAAAAGACAAGGAAATGGATCCTGCCCAACAGCTTCCACATAGGAATGCAGCCCTGCTGACACCTCGATTTGAACACAGTGAGACCCATGTTGAACTTCTAATCTACAGAACTGTAAGATAATAAATTTGTGTTGTTTTAAGGACTAAGTTTGTGATAATTTGTTACAGCAGCAATAGACAATTAACACAGTGCCCTTTAAAATGTGTCATTTATTGTATGTCAATTAAAGCTGTATGCAATAAAGCTGTTAAAAATGAAACGAATGGTTGATAGAGAACTAGACATATGAATAGTGCCAATAATACCACACTGTATCACTTCTAGTCTCAAATTGAGGGTGAGGTGGATGCAACCATTTAGTGGGAAAATCAGACAGTTGTTCCCCTAAGCCCGATTCAATCTTAGCATCAATAATTGCTTATTAGGTGTCTTCTGATGATGTAGTGTGAATGCACAACACCACTTAGAGTATAGTCTAGCCAAAATGTTGATACGTTGCCCAGACTGGATTCGATCTTCAAGGCTCAAGTGATCCTCCTGCCTGAGCTTCCTGAGTAGCTGGGACTATAGGCACCCACTACTGAGCCTGGTTCTCTCACACCTTTAGATATAACTTTTTATTTACAGTAAATGCAGAATATAAGGTAAATATTGGCACAAGGAAGCAGACAGAAAAATCCAGAAGGTGGAACATTCTGCAGGACAGCTGGCCTGATCTCTTTGAAAGTCAATGTCATGACAAAAGGATTAGAAGAGATTAAAGGCAACAACAATCAGATCAATGAGTAGTCCTGCATTAATAGTGGTTTCAGCAAATTTGCTCTAAAGGACATTTTAGGGGAAATTTGAATATAGTATGGATAGTAGAGAAAATGAAAGTATACAAGAGTGAAAAGGAAGACTTTTTGTTTGTTTTTTAAATTTTTTGTAGCGATGGGGTCTCACCATGTTACCCAGGCTGGTCTTGAACTCCTGGCCTCAAGCAACCCCACCATCACCCACCACCTCTGCCTCCCAAAGTGTTGGGATTACAGGCATGAGCCACCCCACCTGGCCAAGACTGTTGACTAAAAAAAAAAGGTTACAAAATAGTATGAAGCATATGATTTTATTTGGGTTAAAAAAAATGTGTATAGAAAAAAATCTAGAGTGATTTACACTAAGCTGTTAATTAACAGTAGAATCTCTGGGAATGGGATAATGACATTTTCTCATTTTTGCCTGCTTGGATTTTCTAACTTTTTACACTGAACATGCATGATTTTATAATAATAAAATATTATTTTTAAAAAATATATTAGGATTACATGAGATAACAGATAATACAAATCAAGCATTTGGACTATATTAAGCACATCTGTGGCTACTTCACAAGGTCTAGCGCAGTAATAATAACTAACATTTACTGAGTGCTCACAAGATGCCCACACACTTCTAATTGCTTTCCCTGTATTCATTCAGAGGTGTTCAAGCCTTCTCTTTTTTTTAACTTTTTTGTTTTGTATTGAGACAGGGTCTCACTCTGTCACCCAGGCTGGAGTGCAATGGCATGATCATAGCTCACTGCAACCTTGAAGTCCTGGGCTTAAGTGATCCTCCCACCTCAGCCTCTGGAGTAGCTAGGACTACAGGCATGTGCCACCACACCTGGTCATTTTCCTATTTTTTATAGAGATGGGGGGGTTCTCACTGTGTTGCCCAGGATGGTCTTGAACTCCTGGCCTCAAGTGATTGGAGGCCTTCTTCGGCCTCCCAAAGTGCTGGGATTACAGGCATGAGCCACTTTTTTTTTTTTTTTTTTTTAAATAAATACAAGGTCTTGCTCTGTTGCCCAGGCTGGAGTACTGTAGCTCACTACAACCTCAAACTCCTGGGCTTAAGTGATCCTCCCACTTCAGCCTCTCTAGTAGCTGGGACTACAGGTGTGTACCACCATACCTGACTAGAGGTGTTTAAACCTTTTTGAGGTGACTCATAATAAGAAATACATTTTAGACCTGGTGTGAGGGCTCATGGCTGTAATCCCAGTGCTTTGGGAGGCTGAGTCGAGAGGATCTCTTGAGGCCAGGAATTGTAGACCAGCCTGGGCAACATGGCAAGACCCTGTCTCTTAAAAAAATACATTTTACAGAGCAATGCAGCACACTCATGCATACATACATACTTTCATACTTTACACAGTGGAAACAAAAGCTTTCAGAAAACAATTACCTACCCTGACTATGCAATGCACTCTGGTATCTTGTATTCAATTATGTTCCATCTAATTTTATTTTGTTTTTTAAAAAATGCTGGTTAACCCCTTAAATTGATTTCATGACTCACTACTGGGTCTTGACCTGCAGTTTGAAAAACCCTTTTGACTCATTTAATACATGCACACATAGACATACACAAACCGCTATGATGTAGGAACCATTACTGTACCCATTTTTCAGAAGAGGAAATTCTGACACAGAGAGGTTAAATAACTTGCCTAGCACACACAGCTGAGGGAAGTGGGAGAACCAGGATTCCGAACCAGGGGGCCAGCTCCAAAGTCTATCCTTTGAGCTACTCTCTCACAGGGGATCTCTCATCCCACCAGCCACATGGTGATAAATGAATATCTGCTCATATATATTTGACCCTCCAAAAAGGTGATGCAAGTAGTATTTCAACAGAATTGGCATGTTCAAGGTTACAGCAGATTTAGGGAGCAGAAGTCATATTTTCTGACTCTTGTTATTTCATGATGAACAATAGTACTGTGTAAAGAGAATGGACTTCAAAGTTAGATAATTCTGGGTTCAAATACTGGCTCCACACCAGGGACAGATGCAGATTTTGTGGGGACTGAAGCTTATGCAATTTTGAAAGCTCCTCTTAAGAAGAAGAATAAACATAATGAATACAGAATTAGGTACAGTGCCTTGAAAGGGGCCCATGTAAGAGAGGGTGCCCGAGGCCCGAGCATCATTAGCTTCCTGGTTAATCTGCCTCATTTGCCCTTCATTAGCCTTTCTTTCTTTTTTTTAATTTTATTTATTTATTTATTTTTTATAGTGAGGCACGGGTGGGGCAGAGCCGGGCTCCAACCCCCGGCCCAGACCCTTGCCCGGACCTCGACAGCCTTTATTTCTGACACTCAGTTTTCTAATTTCTGAAATAGGGGCAACAATTCCTGTTTCTCATGGTTGCCAGAAGATCAACTGAAAGAACCTAACTGAAGGGCCTATCCAATGTTCACTGAGTAGGCACTCAATAAGTGACTTTTGTTAATAATAATAATAAATGAATGAATACTTCAATTACAAGCCAGTTGTTAAGCAAGGTTTGAAATAAGAACATGACGTGGAGAACAATTATTTTGTCTGTTCATTTAAACTTCAGGTCTGCAACTTGGCTCTCCCTGGAGTTTAATTATTTTGGTTTCTCTGAAGCTCTCTCTCTAGAGAGAAGTCTAAGTGAAAACAAGAAAGCAGAGCAACCACAGAACAAAGGCAGATAGTGTATCATGAGAGAGTCGTAGGCAAGGACCCCCGAAGGCCAGATTTCCACCATGTGGATGTCAATAAGAAAAGAAGTTTAACCATTTTAAGTCTTCTTAGTCTTTCTCAATAAGCCCAAAGAAGGCAGATTTCAAGGTGCATTTTGGCGTTGAGAGAGAAGGCAGCTAGACAGATTGTATTCTGGCAGCATTAAGTTCTTGGTCGCCTGCAGGTGGCCACTTGGAGCTTGTTGTTCTGCTGTGTCCTGAGGGATTATCTAAAAGCAAAAGGCCCCTGTAGTTGACTTCTTGCCCCCTAGAGAACCAGCAGTATTTGCAGAAAAGCATGAGGTCATTTTACCTTCCATTTGCATCTTACATTCTCCTCCCAGCGTTTGAAATTCTAAAAAAGGAGGTATCTTAATATATATTTACAAGAAAACATGATAGGAGTCCTTCTCAAATATGTGGCTTCTCTTGGTTATCTGTGGGTGTTTTGTTTAGGGTGATTGTGTTGCTTCATTTAGGTAATAAGCAATAAATGGGGATATGTGGGAGGAGAAAGGTCAAAAGATGGTAGGGGGTAATTAGATTAATGAGGTAATTAAGGGGAGATATGTGGGTGATTATTAACTTTGTTGCTAGCTACATTTAGGCACAAGTACATGTGTTATTTTTGTTAATATTTACCAATGACTCATACTCTTTGCTATTCAACAATCACACAATCTTCACATTTCCCTCTAGAAATTCGTCTGTGTAATATTGAAGATGAAACAGCCATTCTTTTTCCACTCTTGGGCAAAAGGATTTTTTTTTTCCCTCCTGCTATACCTATTTGTCTACCTCCTAAGGACATCAGGCAGTTCTGGATTCATCTATTGTCTCCAAACCCATGTTTCCCTAGATTCTCAGTATCCACAATACGCATAATGTGTCAGGATGCTATTTTGGAATATTGTAACTATGGCTTCTGTCCCCAGGATTTTATTTTCTCCATGGCCCTTGTCCCTGTTCAGTGAACTAAGTCTTTCTTGTCTCAATTTATGGAACAGTAGATCCAGCTAAAAGAGGAAGGAGTCCTTTGCTGACTTTTAAGCCATGACCCGGTGGGAAACAGAAAGGACTCGTGCAAAGACAACACATGAGGCTTGGAAGAATCTAACTTCAGATGAGATCAGGGTCCCTGGACTGAGGAGAAGATAACCGGAGAATTCAGAAGTGTGTGTTTTCCAGGCCCTGTGCTGTGCCCCCATAACAGGACCAGGCCTTCTAGGGTGGGAGTTAGAAATGGAGAAGAGAAGAATCCCTTGATAACTCTTTTGGCGTTTTCATTGTTTGTTGGGGAGATTTCATACAAAAAAGCTGTATAGTCACTATCAGGCCACCCTCAGGGATTGCTGCTTTGATCATTTCCAATATCACTTTGGACAATGTCTGGAAAAACATAGGGAAAAAATTAAAATGTGTGAGGAGAATGAAGGGGAGCATTCAGGTCACTTTAAACTAGCATGCATGAGGACTGTGAGCTCTTAGCATGGTTCAGCCTGGCCAGTATAACAGATGATATTCAGGAGCAGAAAGCCACCCTCCCCTGTGTCTTGCTACCACAGAAGTCCCTGGAAATTAAATACAACCCAGGGGAAAATCTGGGGGTGTAGAATGACCCTAGCACATCTAATTGCAATCTGTGATAATTACTACTCTGGCAAAACACAGGAAGCCATGCAAACTGGTCTGAGGGGATGGGGAAGGGCTCCCTGAGCAGAGACCTGAAGGGTGAGTTAGAGATAACCAGGTGTTTGTGAAGGGAGAAGGAAAATCCAGTCCCTGGGCTGGCAATTACCTGGTGAGCCACCAAGAACCATTTACAAAATACCGTCATGAGGAAGATAACAAGTAAACAGAGTACTTCAAGGAGAAGGGACTGGTCAGTGGTGGCAAATGCTGCAGAGAGGCCAAGCAAAATAAAGACCATGAAGAGTCCATTGGATTAAATAATATGGAGGACATTGCTGTTGACCTTGTCAAGAACAGTTTGAGCAGGTGATGCAAGAAAGCAAAACTGCAGGAGGTTGATACATATGGGAGGTATAGACATGGAGATGGTAAACAGAGACAACTTTTTCAAGAAATATGGCTATGCAGGGAATGGTAAAGGGTAGTAGCGGGAGCTAGACACGGGGTCAAAGGAAGAGGCTTTAAGATGGGAAGCTTTGCCTATATATAAATGTTGGTAGGATGCAGCAAGTAAAGAGGGCAGGTAAAAGAGACAGGATAGAGACCCGGGAAGAGCCAGAAAGTGACACAAGCCAAAGCCCAGGGAGGAAATTGGCCTAAATAGGAGGAGAAAAGAATGGGAGTGGATGCAGATGTCTGCAGATTTGGTCACTGAAGTAAGGGAGCTCTTTTTGACCTGTGTCTTCTCTGTGGAGTGGGAGTTGATGGGATCTGCTAATTGGGTAGGGTACTGGGGAACATGGATGAGTTGGAAGGGTTGGCAACATCAAAAAACTGAAGGCAGAAAAGATTTGAAATAGCCACGAGAGTGGGCACAAATTCCAAGTGTGCAAGAAAAACTTTATACTTCTATATGTTTTCAGTATTTCTGTTTCAAGCTCTCTTTCCTCTTGGTGGCCAAAGTTTCGTGTTAGTGACTTCATGAAGAAATGACAGGGAGGCAGTTGGGTACGTGGCTCAAGTTCAGAAGAGGAGTACGGGCCGAAGACATCCATTTGGGATTCACCAGAATTGAGTTTGTCTCTGGAGTCCCTGGAAATATTGACTTGGCTCAGGGAGGCAGAATAGGCCGAAGAGCCAAACTTGGAAAAACCCCAACATTTAAAGGCCTGGTGGAGGAAGAAGAATCAGAAGGTAGAAAGAAAAGCAGGAGATCTCATGTCTTAGAACTAAGGGAACGCAAATATTTTAAGTAAGTGAAAATAAAAGGTCAACTAGGAGTAGGATTATCAAATATCCACTGGATGTCATATATTCTTTCTTTGGCTTGAGGCACAAAGAACAATAAGAAGAGGTAATCGTGGCAATAATCATCATATCTACTATTTATTGAGTACACAGTCCCTGATTATATCATTCAGCTAGCCAATCAATCAACCTGATAATATATTAACAGAAAACACACCATGTGCCAAGCACTGCTCAGGACAGTGTTTCCTCTCATGGTGCTCAGAAGGGCTTCTCAGTCTTTTCTCTGTCACACACAAAAAATAGTACCACTTGTACATCCCCTGGGTTAAATGAATGATGAGGCTATTAAAGGCTGCCTGAGCCCCTTGGCTATCCTGAGGGCTGAGAGATCAATATCTCATCATCCCCTGCCTCTGGTCACAGTTCTTCCTATTCCGATATTGAGTGTGACTACAGGGGAGTTTTATGGTTGTGAGGGCAGAGCTGGGGACCACTGTAAAGTACACAGGAGTGTAGTGATTATCAGCGGGTTAAGAGCGAGCCTTGGAGAATGAGGCTGGTTTTGAAAGCTTGGCACTTAAAAGAAAAGAAAAGCAAAACTGCATTAGATTGTTCAGTTTTCAGTAATGAGGGGAAAGAGAGAGAGAGAAGCTTATTGTAAAAATAAGGAAAGGGAAAAAGTTACTCTAAAAATTAGGAATCTTGAGGTAGTCTAAGATTCAACCCTGAGACTTAGGAGGTGAAAACACCTGTGAGTTCCTGTTTGGTGCACATTTGTCTGTAGGTGCTGATGGCCACTCTCATTGTGCACCGTGCACAAAGGGAAGCACCCTGAGAGGATCTTGTTTCCTATAACAGAGTGCAAATGAAAACAGGACTGCAAGGATTGAGTCAGATTGTCAATGGAATAGTTGAGTTCACCATGAAAAAGAGCTCCCTTTAGGTTAAATTCATTTTGATGTATCCGTCCATGGGAAATTATGCAGCCCTTAAAAAAAAAAAAGAATGAGACACTTCTATTTGTCCTAATAGAGAAGGCTTTCCAAGATGTATTTTTCAGTGAAAAACAACAAGGTGCAAAACAGTATGTTTAGAGTGCTATTTTCAAAAAAAGAGTATATATGGATATGTTTGCATATGCAAAGAGTATGGAAAAACACTCAGGAAACTGGTAAGAGAGGTGGGGGCCCACGAGGAGGGGAACTCAGGTGGCTGGGGATCAAGGTTGAAGGTTTTCATTGTATATTCTTTTGAATTTCATACCAAGTATAAGTATTATTTATTTAACAAATAAATATATGCAAATACATAAAAAAGCCTTTGGTGAATCATTTTGCAAGGTTCATTTGTAATGCAAACAGCCACTCCCTAATTTGCTTTGGAAATGTTGACATTTGCGTGCTGGATTTTCTTAAAGCATGAAATACCAGCATCTGCAAACCACACCCTGAGTGCTTAAATTTGAGGTCACTGAAAAAACCAGCCACACAAGTGTGACTTTCCAAAAAGCCAAACATTGTTAAGAGAGGCAGAGCGAGTGGCAGAGGGCTCGATGCATTCCCAACATTTGAGGAGAGAAGGGATTGTGGAGAGTAGTGCAAGTCCCTTTCTTCATAAGTCAGTAAATGAGGGTCAAAAGGGGAATAGACTTGCCTAATAAAAAGATTGTGACATTTTGTGTAAAAAAAGGAAAAAAGTGGACAGGCGCAGTGGCTCACACCTGTAATCCTAGCGCTCTGGAAGGCCGAAGCGGGAGGATTGCTTGAGCTCAGGATTTTGAGACCAGCCTGAGCAAGAGCAAGATCTCATCTCTACTAAAAATGGAAAAAATTAGCTGGGCATTGTGGCGCGCGCCTGTAGTCCCAGCTCCTCGGGAGGCTGAGGCAGGAGGATCTCTTGAGCCCAGGAGTTTGAGGTTGCAGTGAGCTATGATGATGCCCGGGTGACAGAGTGAGACCCTGTCTCAAAAAAAAAGGGGGGGGGTGAGAAAAATAAGTCTCTATAACCATATTTGCTTCCAATGGCATAAAGGATTCCAGAAGGATACACAAAACACAAATACAAGTGAATAAGTCTATGGAGAGGGAAGGTGGGAAAAGAAAGGATGGGAGACAGAGGCAGGAATGAGATTTTCACTTTTAATCTTTTATAATCCTTGATCTATTTTTTTAAAATAATACAAAAACTTTGAAGAGAGAGATGGACCACGCCATCTATATGATCTACCACTCAGTTTTCAAGGAAGACATCACAAGTCTGTGGGTTCAGAGATAAGTGAAGAATCCAATGTTGAAATCACAGATAAGCTTCTGCTATCAAATGTCCTGAGAAGTCCTGCAATAAAGAAACTCATGTAACTTACTTAACCCAACATTTTCAAAACTTATGGATTTGGAACACTTTGGGGGATGTGTGTGTGTGTGTGTGTGTGTGTGTGTGTGTGTCCTATTTCCTCTATTTGGGACAAATGGGATTCAAATACCTCCATTTTTAGGGAATTTATGAGATCAGTTATCAGTTGGCAGTTAGGACAGTTCTGGGGCCTATGCAAATATGGGAAGATTTAGCACGTGCCTGAGGGAGCCTGAGAGCCCTGTGATTCATGCAGCTCTCCACCCCACCAGTTGAAAGAAAACCTTTCAACAGTGGGAACCTCAGAAACTCCCTTGTTTTACAGGGAGGTTCCCATCTAAGCACAATGAGGTCAGTGGACATCTTATCCTTTTAACTTCTGGCTTTGGCTTTCAGATTTATTTTTGCTTTTGGGAACTTGTTTTCATCACCCTTTTTGTTCAGAAATTATAGTTCTCTTTCTGTCCTTCCTCCATAAGGCCTCCAGGCTACATTTCCCTCCCTTCTAATATCTTCACTCCCAAGTGAGTAGGTGAGAAAAGTTTATGTGTCATTTGGGCACTGGACCTGCCATGCTTCACATCCTTTGTTAGTTTTTGAGATTTTTTTACCCCTCAATTCCCAAAGAAACATTGACTCATCACAACACAGACACACAGTCATTTGGAAAAAATTAATTTAAAGTCTGTGTCTCCTAAGACTTCTCAATTATTTTGGCCCCATCCTTAAGCATTCAGTTTAAAGAAAATAAAATCTCTAGGCAGGCAAAAACATACAATCAAAGCTATCATTGTACTTTGTGTTGGCATATCTGCAAGTCTGAAACCAAGAAACAATATGTAAAGCTATTTTGCATTTAGCACTTTCTTTACTTTGAGATTTTCAGGTTTGTAGTCTAAGCATCAGGATAGAGATGACCAGACAGCTGTTGCAGGCCCAGCTAATTATACTAGTGCTTCCCTGAAGGACTGGAGCTGCAAATAAATCTTTCTCCTGGCCAGACTTGGTTATTGACAGTTCCCATGGAGTATATGCTGCCTGAGCTCAGCACTCTCCTTCCTCCCCTCCTAGGACAGTGGGAAAGAAATGGAAGTAAAGAGGCAGCTAGATGAGGGTAGAGGAAGTGCCCATTGACTTTCCCATCCACCCTGTGTTTTGTTTTTCTTAATGTAATTTTTTTCTTTAATTTTTTTTTTTGAAATTTTTTTGTAGAGACAGGGTTTTGCTGTATTGCCCAGGCTGGTCTTGAACTCCTGAACTCAATCGATCCTCCCATCTTGGCCTCCCAAAATGCGTGAGCCGCCATACCTGGCCCACCCTGTGGTTTTTTTAAAACACTTTGTCTACCCTAGCACTATTCCCTGATGGGTTGTCTTAATTCACCCAGGAAATATTAATATTTGCTGAAAGCTATGGTTGATATATAAAAGGAGGGCCATGAAATTAAGTAGGAGGGCGACACTAAAGAGAAAAAACAAAACAAAACAAAACATGGTGGGGGAGGGATTAATTAGGAGAATGGAGAGTACGATGGTTAATTTTATGTGTCAACTTGGCTAGGCTATGGTGCCCAGTTGTTTGGTCAAGCACTAGTCTAGATGTTGCTGGGAAGGTATATTTTACATGTAATTAACATTTACTATCACTTGACTTTAAATTAAGCAGATTACCCTCCATAATGTGGGCAGGCCTCATCCAATCAGTTGAAGGCCTTAAGAGCAAAGGCTAAAGTTTCCTAAGGAAGAAGGAATTTTGTCTCCAGATGGCAACACAGAAATCCTGACTGAGTTTCCAGCCTGCTGGAAAACCCTGTGGACTTCAGACTTAAGACTGTAATATCAATTTTTGCCTGAGTTTCCAGCTTGCCCCACAAATTTCCAACTTTCCATACCCTCCACAACTGCATGAGCCAATTCCTTAAAATAAATCTCTCTCTATTTCCATATACTCTCTATATAATCTTTACATAGCCTATTGGTTCTGTTTCTCTGGAGAACCCTGACTCCAGAAGGCTCCAGAAAGGATGACTCTTGAGGAAAAAATCAAGCTGATAGATTAATTCTGAGTTTGACCGTAATCTGAGAAGTTTTTCAGTTTTGTCAGAGAGCTTGCAGATAAGTCAGTGATAGATATTTAAAAACAAAACTACTCAAGAGAAAAAATTGAGGCAATTGTTAACTCCAGAGAAAACAAAAAGTGGTATAAGAAGACAATTTGACTCAACTGAAAACAGTGAATATTGGCTGGGCATGGTGGCTAATGCCTATAATCCTAGCACTTTGGGAGGCTGAGATGAGAGGATCACTTGAGGTCAGGAGTTTGAGACCAGCCTGGGCAGTATAATGAGACCACGTCTCTACAAAAAATAAGAAAAAAAATTAGCTGGGCATGGTGGCAATGCCTGTAGTCCTAGCTGCTGGGGAGGCTGAGGCAGAAAGTATTGCTTGAGCCCAGGAGTTTGAGGTTGCAGTGAACTATGATGATGCCTCTGCACTCTAGCCTGGGCAGCAGAGTGAGACTCTGTCTTAAAAGGAAGGAAGGAAGGAAGGAAGGAAACACTGAATATTGATTTAAGAGGGATTGTGGTAGTGGAAGAAGTTGTGTGAAAATTGTGGTGTAAGTAAGTTAAATTCTCATCTTCACTGAGGAAATTAAAAAGATCTAAAACTGAAAATTTAAGAAATAGCAATATTGTTTAGAAACAAGGAGGTAAACAGCAGAAGAAATAACTAAAAGCATTGAAAGCAGCTGCTTCTACTGAGTGAATCCGGTGGGAGTGGGTGGGGCAGGGAACTGCTGTTTATCATTTTAAGTCTTGTAGATCACTTAATCATTTTCAAGTCTGTACATGTATTACTTTGATAAAAATAAAAACTAAAAGTTGGTTATTCCAACTGGAGCAGGGATTTTAAAAAAAAAAAAGGTTATGTGGGCCCAGTATGGAAAATTTGGAAAGTACAGAAAAATATAAAGAAAATAATAACTACTCATAATTCCTCCACTCAGAGAAAGCCACTCTTTCTCTGGTTGCATTTTAGAGGAACAGGATTATTAAATGAATTTGTGAGATTAAATCGTCAGAGCTTAAAGATTTAAAACATCATGATTTAGCACAAATAAGAACAGTATACTATGCATGTAATGTTGTAGGTATAATTACATACAATATAACCATGCACAGTATGATCCCATATGTGTTTTTATATAAAGTAGGCTGGAGGGATACCCACCAAAATGTTACTTGATGGGTATGTTACCAGGGGTGGGACTAGGGTGGGGCAAGCAAGGCTCCCAGGACATCAGTGTAAGGATGTCCTCACTCTCAGGATTGTGCAAGTGCAGGGATGGCACCTGAGGTGAGTATCTCCCTACGCGTTGTGCCCTAGGTGCTCCCTCACATGCCTAGGACCTAGTGCTGTTGGATTCTGGGCACTTTCCCTTTCTTATTTTTCATCTGGATATATGTTCAAGTTCCTTGCTACTCCAAGTGTGGTACATGGACCAGCAGTGTTAGCATCTCCTGGAGGCTTGTTGGAAGTGCAGTAGCTCAGCTATGCCCCAGAACTTCTGAGCCAGAATCTGCAGTTTAACCAAATCCCAGGGGATTTATGTGCATGTTACATACATTTATGTGCATGTTTTGAGAATCATTGGGCTAGCAGGCACCAAGCACAGGTCCTGTCCTTTTATAGAAGGAATGTTCAGAGGCAACTGATGTCATTACTCCCAATGGGTGGTAAGATGCCTGTCTTTAAGAGGGTTGTGGTTCTCACCAAGAGGCTGAGCTTCAGCTGGTGAAGAAATCACAGGTCAGCCTGATGAAGGAGAAGCAGTTGATTCCCTTGGGACAAAGAACAATTTGGGGCAACATTTAAAGAGGAGAGAAAGGCTATTAGGTCTGAAACTGGGGGAAAGAGCAAGACAAAAAATGCTAATATTCAAAATAAGTAACTAAAGTTCCATGGGGATGAATAACTTAGTGTGCTATAAGATTGCTTTTTTCCCAAAAGTTTTAGAGAAATATGTTTTATAAAACTGAGAACTTGGATTAGGTGAATTATAATTATCATTTACAAGGAGAGAGACAATATAGAGTAGATAATATAAAGGGATTGCCTCTGTTCAATGTTCCCATTAACCTTAAGTCAGTAACAGTCCTGCTATATAGGTCAATTCTCCACATAGTTAGTTAGATTAAAATAGAACTGCAAAGTAACATATACTATTGTGACACACATTATTGGCTAGATAACCTAATATCTATTCCCAGCCCCCTTTTTCCTGCCTGCCTCCATTACAGAGCAAAAAATAGGAGGGGAGTACTTGCTTTCCCAGGACAATGACACAATTCTGCCAATGAGACTGTGAAAATATACTGGAGTCTTCTGAGAAAGCTCATGTTCTCTTGATTAAAGGGAAAGACACAGCTGGTGGTGCCCCAATTCCCTTCATCCATCTTGAATGTACACTTGATGCCTGGAGCTGGGGCTGCCAACTTGTTTCAGTGAGGCAAAAGCCAAAAGAATTAGAGACGACAACCCTGACATCATTGAGCCATATACCTCCAGAATTCTTTCTATGTGAGGGGAAAAAAAAGCCATATTTGTTTAAGCCACTGTGAATCCAGTTATCTGTTACTTAAAGGAAAATGCATTCTAAATGATATAATTCCTGATGAGTTCCAGTTCTTTCTGTTCAAATAATACCAACGTTTTTTCTGATTGGTATTTTATGGGAATTCTAAAGTGGTGAGATTCTATATCCACAGTTTGGTGGGTCTGTGGCTGTAACCCCTGGTGATTTAAGGTGAAGTCATAAAGTATGGGTGACTTGACCACACAATCTATACAATGAATAAAAATAAAGGAATATTACATTTTTATTTTCAGAAGTCCTTGGACAAGAGTAACGAGAGAGTATTGCATTGGTCAGAGCTTTTAAGTGCAAATCACAGAAACTAACTCTGGCTAATTTATACTGAAAATGACTTTATGAAAAGGATATTGAAAAAGGAAATAAAAGACACTAGGTAGTACCCAGAAAGCCAGGGACAGCCAGAGAGCCAGGCTTAGTGGTAAAGCCTGCAAGAAAAAGGCCTAATATCACACTGACGATTTGGTCTGATGAAGGAATCTGGGCCCAGATCTTGAAGCTGGTGTGGCTGAAACATTGACAGTAGATGCTAGGTGTGCTGCCACCTAAGCCATGGCCACATCAGCTTCTAGAAACTATGTGAAGCAGCCCCCACATTCACCAGAATGGATTCAGAGTGATCTTTCCAGGGCCTGGACTAGGGTGAGTTGAGCAGGTGAGCAACTTACCTTGGGTACAAGATTTAAGAGGGCAGCACAAAAACTCAGTAATCAAGATAAAGAATATTCTAATGCAATGTTTTAAAAAATCAAAATTAATACAAAAATACATTATGAACAAAATATCAAAATTTAAAATAAAGGCAGAATCCAACAAAAGTGAGGCAAGTACAGGTCGAATCATCCTAGTTTCCAACTCACAGTCTGGGGTGGGTGTAAGTGATTGGTGGCACCTAGGTTTTATACCCTTGCTGCAAGGGAGTCTAGAAGAGAGGCTATTTGAAATTTTTAGTTTTGGTAGTGGGAAGTAGGAAACATATTGAAGGGGTTCAGGTGCTCGGGTGGCCAAAAAGAATGACAAATGTCTACTGTACTTATTGGAGTCTTGGTAAAATGTCATCTTTTGGGTTCACAGAGAGAGAGCAGCATATTCTGGCTTGGCTATTTTGAGGAAAACTTTAGTGCTTATTAGAGTTGGGGTACAGATAAATTAATATAGGAGGACAGAGAACAGAGAGCGAAATTCTTCTTCTGAAACTGGGAAGCTCCAAGGGGAAGATAAGGTTTGAGCAGGGCTTTAGAATAAGGAAAGGGGAAGGGAGAAAGAACGTAGGATTTGCAGTCAGGAAGTGGGATTCCCTGCTTGGCTACTTGACTTAGTAGCTGTGAGAATTCAGGCAGGTCACTTAGCTTCTCTGAGTGTTAGTTACTTTATCTGTAAAACCTTATCTTATGTGACCTGCCAAAGAGTTGTGAGGCTCAACTGATTCAATGAGTGAAAGCTGTTTGCAAATTGTAAAGCACTGTGCAAACAACTTAGACTGTTATTAAGAAGTTAAGGATGGGTAGGACTTTGACAACAGGCACTGGGGGAGAAGGACAGTGAGAATGAGAGGTGCAGTGATTTTTGTATGAGGCTGGACAAAAGGAAACTGGGCTTTGAAGATGAAAGCAGTGAAGGAAGGCTTGTTTTTTCACACCATAAAGGAAACAAAGCCTGGGATCCCAAGCTTGAAGGATAAAACCAAGTCCTATGGTCTCACCACAGTTATAGGAGAGCATGGGGCACAAAACACCCATCACAAAACACCTGAATGAATGACCGGCAGCACGTGCTCCTTTCGCTCCCTAGATGGTCCCTTTGAAGGCAGGCAGGGACCGTGTCTTACTCACCTTTGTATTCAGGAAGCCAGATACCTCTGGTTGAGGGCACTGTGCTCCACTCCCAAGGAATGAGTGAGTGCCCAAAGGCTGGTAAACTTGGGACCTCTTGACCCCAAAAGGCGGTACAGACTAAGCGGGTGGGCAGCCTTGAAAAGCAGGTTCTGTGCATACTGGGTCGCCCTCTGGGTAGCCTCCCAAATCTGAGAGCTCACCTTATCCCAGGTACGGTGTAGTAGTCCTTACTCTAAGGAAGAGTAGGTGGGACGAAGGGCTCCAGCAGACCTATTCTAAAATGGTCGAAAGTCAAGGAGGGGGGGACTATGCAGGTGGTAAAATTTCATAGAACTGCACATACACACATGCACACGAGTGATGCCAAGCTGGTTGAATCCGAGTATGGTCTGTAATCAAGTTAATTGTATTGGTTTAGTTAATTGTGTCGTGCCAACCTCAATTTCCTGGTTTTGAGAATGTTGTATCTTATGTAAGATGTTGAGGAAAGCTGGGTGGGTGACAAGTATACGGAACCTCTCTGTACTAATTCTGCAACTTCTTGTGAGTCTATAATGATTTCGAAGTGGAAAAAAAAACACCCAAGAGGAACTCCGCCCCTCCCCCAGCAGCCAGCCCAGCTAACCTCCGGACAGCCCATACATCACACATCTGGCCCCACCCGGGCCTCGACTGCCCGAGGCAGTGGGGCGGGGCGTGTGTCTGGGGGCGTGTGGGGGGTGTGGGGTGGTAGCTGGGGAGGTGGAGGTGGTGGTGGTGGTGGTGGGGCGTGGCAGGGCAGGGCAGGGCCACGCACGCGCAGTCCTGCAAGCCCGGCCTCGCCGGGAAGTCGCGCACGCGCAGTCTCGGCCCCGAGCTGCCGCGCCAACCTCTCTCCGCGACTAGGGACCTGGCTGCCTTGGCCCCTTCGCGGTGCCGTCTTTTCCGGCAGTTGGGGCGCTTCCTGTTGTCCTGACCCGCAAGCGCTACTCGGTCCCTGTCTCAGAGCCGCTTAGCGTTCCCCGGTCTCCTCTGGCTAGCTGGCTGCCGCCGCCGGGCTTCGCCTGTGTGCACGTCGAGACTGCTGGCCGGGAGAGGGGCGTCTGCGGCTGGCCGCCGCCCCCAACCCTGCCTCCCCTGGTGCTCTGGTGAGTTCCCTAATATCGCCGTCTTCACACCATCCCAGGCTTTTTCCTTCATCTCCTTCTTTCCCCGACTCTTGGGGCTCCCTGCTTCCCGCCAGCGCCCTCTTTCTAGCCCTGTTCTCCTAGTCCCTCCGCCCCTCTCCTCAGCCTCCTGTCAGTCTCCCTCTTCCTCCGTCTGCAGAGGCTCCTTGTTGGCACTCCACATTTTCTCAGTCCCGGGCTCTCCACCCGGTCCCTTCTCTTTCTCCGTGTGCAGTTGGGGCGGGGAGCCAGGCTCTCCTCTTCTTCCCATGTTGCCAGCTTTGTCTGCTCGCTGCCACCAGTCCCGTCAGAGATCTCGGTCGTCACCAATTTTCACCTGCTTTTCCTTTTTCTGGAGTCTAAGAAGCTGAGAAGTGTTGTCTGAGGCAGAGATGTCGAAAGCCCACCTTGGGGTGTGGTACCTTTGAGTCTGCTTCCTTCCCTATAGTTAGTTTTAGGATAGTGGGCTTTAGCGAAGACTCTTAAGAGAGTGGAAAAGGAACAGCCAGAGGAAAGGAAAAAGTCGATAAGGACTTAGAGGAAAGTCTGTGTCAGAAAGTGTGCAGAGCGGCTAGCAGAGAGACCAGATCTCCCAGTTCACAGTGAAAATACTAAAAGACACGATGAGAAACGTATTCTTTTTGTAATGCACTGAAGAAGGTTGGAGTGAAGTAGACCCTAGGCTTCCTCTCCCTTTCAGCTCACCTTGGCTCTGAATTAGACACACAGTAGATATGGTTTCCCTAAACGTAAAACAACCACCACCACAATAACAGGTTCCCCTCCCCACCACAAACATTAGATATCAACTTCCTTATAAGAGGATGAGAACTCTGTTCTCCAGCTCTGTATAGAAAACCATTTCATGTCCTAGTCCTATCTCCCATCACACGTACATACTCTCAACTCCTAGGAATGGACATCAACAATGAGTGTTTTCTCTAGTTAATCTTTTTTTTTTTTAAAGGTGCTTGCTAAGTGCATAGCACTGTGCATGTGAAGGAGGAATGTTAAAATGAGTAAAAGATTGTGCTTGCTTTCCAGTGGCTTGTAGTTCAGTAAGAGAGATTAGATATGTGGCTTAAGGAATAATCTTAGCCCCGATGTTGAATCGTCCAAATGAAAGGTAATGAATTGTCACTCACAAAGAAAGAAAGTACCATATTTGTGAGAGAAGGGGTATTTACAGAGATCACAGAGTACCATTGTAAAGTCAGTCAACCAGGCATAACCATCTAGATTGAATAAAACAATGGTTTTCGTTTGACCTCCTTTTGTTAATTTTTAAAACTTTTAAGAATTTCTGATGGTGGTGGGGTCATAAAAAGAATTTCTCACCTAACTATTATTCCCTAATTCTGCAGAGTTGAAGGAGGATGAAACAAATCGGGTGAGGGAGGGCCTCCAATGACCTATAGCTTGGGGCAGGAAGGCTTGAATTATTGAAAGCTTGAGGAAAAGCCCTATCTTGTGAAAAGTTGGTTGACCCAGTAAACCTATGAATTGCTGTAGGGCAATATTAATTGTATCTTTTGATTAAAAGTTGTTAGAATTAGGCTAAATCTTTTGTGAGTGGAGGAGGAGGAAGAAGAAGGTTTAAAGAAAGGTCAAATGGTAGGACAGTACATCTTTTATCATTACATTAGAAACTATATGTGAAAGCTGAAAACTACTCTGCTAAAAAATTTATTGGCCTAATATATGAGCATCTTTGAGTGCGCTTTATGTCATTTTAATCTTTTTAAAAGTTTAGGAAGTAATGCCAGTGACTTAAATAAGTCAAAACTTTTTTTCTCAGTTTTTTATATACCAGTTTTGTTCTTTAGTTTTGTTGACAACTAAAAATCATTAATTTGCTCACATTACATTTATTAACCACCTGATATGTGGAAGGCATTGTTTATCTTAGGTTTAATTCTCTCAAATTGTTGTATTTTTTTTTTTATACAACTATTTTCATCTAGGCTAGTTTTTTTCATTTTATTTTTTATTTATTTATTTATTTTTTAAGAGACAGGGTCTCACTCTTGCTCAGGCTGGTCTCGAACTCCTGAGCTCAAGCGATCCTCCTGCCTCGGCCTCCCAGAGTGCTAGGATTACAGGCGTGAGCCACCACGCCCGGCCAAATTGTTGTATTTTTATGTTGAAGTAATGTCAGTTGTTATAACTACATATGTGTAGAAAGTTCTGAAATTTTCAGCAAAGGAGGAGTACAAAACTCTCACTTGCTTTTGACTTGTTTTTAGATCTGGTTTTAAAATTTCTTCACCAAACACTCTTAGACTGCATGTGGTTTTCATTTTGGGTGGAGGGGGTATAGGCTGACAAATAAGGAACCACACCCAAGCTTCATAAACCAAACAGAGGTTTTTAAAAAAATTCTTCTACTGATATTTTAAAAACATTTGGTATTAGTAGAAACTTTCCCATAAAAAATAACATTTTATAGTAAGGTAGCTCTGAGTACAATGTCTTGAATTTGTGCTTACTGATCATTTTGGCCCATCATGAATCAAAATATTTGACTCTAAAGTACAGCCTTGATTTTGAATCTCTGCTCTGAAGGGAATATTTTTATGTGAATTTTGCCTGAGTATCTTTTTAAAAAATTGCTTAATGTTGAGCCTTTTTTCTTAGTTTACACTGTTTCTTACAAGCCTTAGTTTAATCCACAAAACAATTTAAAAAGCTGCTGAGTATTATGGGGGAAAACCTTAAGAAAATTTTTTATAAAATGCACTATCTTTGAAAATGGACCTTGGTCTCTTCTGATTTTTACTCAGCTTTATGTTGGGATGAAAAGACAGAAGCATGATAAGAATAAAATATTGAGCATTATTGCCAATGCTGGAGCCAGGCAGTTTTGTTGAACAATTTGGCCATGTGTGATAATATAGGTTAGCCAGAGTATCTGGGGGGAAATGAGATTTTAAATTTAGGAAAAAATCATTCTATAAGTTATCTAAACCTGTTGATACTGTTTTTTTTCTTATGTAAAATGAAGAAGTTACGATCTCAGGTTTTTAAGGTATCTTTCATCACTAGAATTGCAATTCAGGTTTTTTTATTTATAATATTGTTTCCTTTATGGGTCTTTATTTTAACTTGTAAATTCAAATAAACAGCAAACATTTGTCAGATATCTTAAGGCAGTGTCAGAGCACATATGTACCTATAGATTAGTATTTTAGTCATAGTTTTTTTTTTACTGTAGAAATTGTGAACTTAAAAGTTATTGGTAACAGTACATACTCTTTGAAGAAAATACAGAAAAACATGGAAAAGCATAAGCCAGAATATGCCCAGCTAATTATTTTTTTGTAGAGACCGGGTCTCGATATTGCCCAAGCTGGTCTCTAACTCCTGGCCTCAAGTAATCCTCCCGCCTCAGCCTCCCAAAGTACTAGGATTATAGGCGTGAGCCACTATGCCTGGCCTTACTATATATTCTTAATTTACCCGTGTGGTATTGTGATCTTGTTCTCTTCATTTTTAAAGATGGCACTGTATTTTAAGGGTACATTTATGTGGCTTGTAGGTACCGGTAGAGTTGCTTCTGACCTTTGCATAGTATTTCCTATGCATCCATAGCATTTTATTTATTTATTTCCTTAATGAATTGCCTCCAGCTTCCCATAACACAAATGATGGCATAATGAATATCCATTTATCATTTGTGTTAGTCCCCTGAAGAGCCTGTGTGAGAATCTCTAGTCTTTATACCTAGGGGTGGGATTTCTGGGTCATAGGACATTAATACATACTTATTTTCGCTAAGTATTCTCTTTGTCTTGCTTTTGTTATGGATTATCTTTTTATCTTCCAGAAAATTTGTACCAATTTACATTCCTACCAATAGGGTAGGAGAGTGCATAATTGGTGGGTTCTAACTCCAAGACTAATACCTCTTCTTTTCTTTGTTTCTAGCTACCATGGCAATGACAGGCTCAACACCTTGCTCCTCCATGAGTAATCACACAAAGGAAAGGGTGACAATGACCAAAGTGACACTGGAGAATTTTTATAGCAACCTTATCGCTCAACATGAAGAACGAGAAATGAGGTAAAGAATTTTGTTTGAAAAAATGGTGTCATGGCGTTCATGTCTCATGTCATAAACATACTTACATTGTTGAAAGGAGACAAGAATAGCAGCAGCCATGTTATAGCCTATCCCATCACACTGGAATGATAGTGTAACAGATTTTCAAAGTCCCTGCCATTAACCCACTTATGTCTACTGGTCAATAACACAAAGTTCCATTGCAATATAAAACAATAATGAGTACTCGGGAGGCTGAGGCAAGAGGATCACATGAGCCCGTGGAGTTCGAGGCCAGCCTGGGCAACGTGGTGAAACCCTGTCTCTGAAAAAAAAAAAAATTGGGCTAGATCCTTGGAGTTAATTGTAAAGGCAGTATGATATATTGGAAAGAACAGCCTCTTTGGAGTCAGGCCTGGGTTTAGAATCCTGTCTGTACCATTTAGTAGCTATATAAAGTTGGAACAAGTTCTTTAGTCTTTCTATGTATCATTTCCCCCATTTGGAAAATGGGAGTAATAATACTTACCTTGCATGATTGCTGTGGTAATTAGATATAACATACATGTGTACCCACCACAGTGCTTTGCACATAGTAATCACTTAATTAATGGTGGTAGTAGCAGCTGTTATTATTACTGATCTGGTATATGTACTATCCATGTAGTAACTCATAATTTAAAAAAATTTTCCCAACATTCTATTAAGAAAGTATTTGGAAGTACAGAAAAATTGAAAGAATTATACAGTGAATACACATATACATGTAATCTAGAGTCTATAATTATTTATCATGTTTGTTTTATCATATATCCATCTATCCATCCCTCTATCCATTCATTAATCCATCTTAATTTTTTACTGCACTTGGTATGTTGCAGACATCAGTATACTTTACTTTTGAATATTTCTGCTTATATAACAATAACTAGAGTTCAATTTTTATATATTTTGGGGGGGTGTAAAATTTATATATGATGAAATGTATAAGTTGAAGGGTTCCATTTGATGAGTTTTGACAAATGTATACACCTGTATAACTTAAACCCTTATCAAACCATAGAACATTACCATCCTCCCAGAAAGTTCTTTCATGCCTCTTGCTCCTTCATCCTCAGGCAACCACTGTTGTGATTTTGATTCTACCATAGATTAGTCTTGCCTGTTCCATACAAGTGGAACATGTAATGAAATCATACAGTACATATTCATTTGAGTAAGGCATCTTTCATTGTGTAACGTTTTTGAAGTTCATCTGTTTTGCTATGTGTATCAATAATTTGTTCCTGGCTGGGTGTGTTGGCTCATACCTATAATCCTAGCACTTTGGGAGGCTGAGGCAGGAGGATCATTTGAGGCCAGGAGTTCGAGACCAACCTGAGCAACATAGTGAGACCTCGTCTCTACAAAAAACTTTAGCCGGATGTGGTGGCACATGCCTGTAGTCCTAGCTACTTGGGAGTCTGAGGCAGGAGGATCACTTAAGCCTGGGAATCTGAGATTGCAGTGAGCTATGATGATGCCACTGCAGTCTAGCCCTGGTGACAGAGAGAAGCTCTGTCTCAAAACAAAATAAAACAAAAATAAAAATAAATATTGCTGAGTACCATTCTGTTTTCTGACTGGATGTCATTTTGTTTATCCATTCTTCTGTTGATGGGCTTTTTTCAGTTTTTGTCTATTTCGGTTTTTTTTTTTTTAATAATAATTTTTTTTTTTTTTGAGGTGGGGTCTCACTCTGTTGCCCACCAGACTGAAGTGCAGTGGCATGGTCACAGCTCACTGCAGCCTTGAACTCCTGGGCTCAATTTGGCATTTTCTTTTATGGTTATTGTATTCTATGACCTCTCTAAGAAACTTTTACCTCTCCCCAAGTCATAAAGATTTTCTTCTATGTTTTATAGATTTAGTTTTGTTCTTTTTTTGAGATAGGGTCTTGCCCTGTTGCCCAGGCTGGAATGCAGTCGCACGATCATAGCTCGCTGCAGCCTCAAACTCCTGGGCTCAAGGGATCCTCCTGCCCTGGCCTCCTGAGTAGCTAGAACTACAGGTGTCTGCCACTGTGCCCAGCTAATTTTTCTATTTTTGGTAGAGACAGGGTCTTGCCATGTTGCTCAGGCTGGTATCGAACTCCTGGCCTTAAGCAATCCTCTCCTGCCTTGGCCTCCCAAAATGCTGGGATTACAGGCCTGAGCCACTGCACCCGGCCTATAGATTTAGTTTTTGCATTTACTTCTCTGATCCATCTTGAATTAATAAGTATGTATGGTATGAGGAGGAGGGCTGAGATTGATTTTCCTTATGGATATCTAGTTATTTTAGCACCATTTGTTGAAAAGTTTTTTTCCCCATTAGATTGCTTTGGTACTTTGCTCAAAAATCAAGTGATGGTATAAGTGTAATCTATTTTTGGGCTTTCTATTCTGTTCCGTTGATCTATTTTGTCTGTCCTTACAAGTATCACACTGTTTTGATTCTATAGCCTTGTAGTAAGTTTTATATATTGAATCTGTAGATCACATCAGGGAGAATTGACATCTTAACAGTATTGATTGAATCTTCTGATCCATGGACATTTTGGATACCATATTCCATGGTATATAGATCTTCTTTAATTCCATTTTATAGGTCTTCTTTAATTTTTCTCAGCAGTGTTTTGTGGTTTTCAGTGTGGAGGTCTGACATGTCTTTTGTTCACTTATTCCTAGTATTTTGGGGTTTTTTTAATGCTCTTGTGAATGGATATCTTTCATTGTCCAGTTGTTTGCTGCTAGTATATAGAAATATAACTGAATTTTGTATATTGACCTCATATCCTACAACTTGCTAATTTACTTATTCATTTTTTTTGCATATTCCTTAGGATTTTCTATAAACAATCATGTCATTCAAATAGAGACTATTTTACTTCTTTCTTTTCAATCTATTCACGTTTTTTTTTTTTTTCCTTGCCTTATTGTGCTGGCTGGAACTTCCAATAAAATGTTGACTAGAAGTGGTGGGAGCGGACATCTTTGCTTTATTCTTGATTTAAGAGGCAACTTGCTCAATATTTCACTATTAGTTATGATATTAGCTGTAGGTTTTTCAAAGATGTCCTCTATAGATTGAGGAAGTTTTCTTACATTTCTATTTGGCTGAGAGTTTTTATCATGAGTGGGTGTTAAATTTTTTCAAATGCTTTTTCTGCGTCTTTGAAATAATCATATTGTTCTTCTCCTTTATTCTTTTAATATGGTGAATTACAAGGACTGAATTTTTTTTTTTTTTTTTTTTTTTTTAAGACACAGGGTCTTGTTCTCCAACCCAGGTTAGAGTGCAGTGACCTGATCATAGCTCACTGCATCCTTGAACTCCTGGGCTCAAGAGATCCTCCTGCCTCAGCCTCCTGAGTAGCTGGGACTACAGGTGCATGCCACCATGCCCAGCTAATTTAAAAAAATAATTTTTTTTTTTTGTAGAGATGAGGTCTTACTATGTTGCCTAATTGGGTCTTGAACTCTTGGCCTTAAGTAATCCTCCACCCATGACCTCCTGAAGTGCTGGGATTACAAGCATGAGCCGCTGTGCCTGGCCAATATGCAGCTTTTGCACTGTTCTATTATAGTAGTGCAATAGGTTACATTTGAAACAAAGGATTTACTGTGGTGGGGGGGAGATGTGTCCAAAGCCTACAGATAGAAGAAAGAATAATATTTATTTGGTACTTGTTTCCTGTATAACAGTAAAATATGAGAACTTTGAGCAGTTTCACAGAAGCACTACAGCAAGTTCTACACATTAGTTTAAAAACAATGAAACTCCCTGAGTCTAGTGTCCATTACACAGTACTGCAGGATGCCACCTGATGGTCTTCTATTATTGCCAGTGTAGACTGTAAGCATTCAATAGTGCAAGTGCATCTTCTCTATTCCTTCCATCTGTGTTTTGTCTTCGATAGCAGCCTCTATTGTAAGCTTCTCTAGGAATAGCAATGCTTCTCCTATTCTGTCTGATGCAATCCTAGGTACCCTGTAGGTATTGATAATTGCCTAGTTATTCATTTAAAAATCACTAAAAAAAAGGGAATTAATTTTATTTTTAAATTTTTTATTACTTTCTTTTATTTTTTTTAGAGGCAGGGTTTCACTCTGTTGCCCAGGTTGGAGTACAGTGGTGTGATGATAGCTCACTGCAGCCTTGAACTCCTAGGCTCAAGCAATCGTCCCGCTTCAGCCTCCCAGAGTGCTAGGATTACAGGTGTGAGCCACCACGCCCGGCCCACTCTTGGCTAATTTTTAACTTTTTTTGTAGAGATGGGGTATCACTATGTTGCCCAGGATGGTCTCAAACCTCTGGCCTCAAGTAATCCTCCTGCCTCAGCCTCCCAAAGTGCAGGGATTACAGGCATGAGACACCACACTTGGCCAGGAACAAATTATTGATATACATAGCAACACAGATGAACCTCAGAAATATTATGCTGAATGAAAGATGCCTTACTCAAATGAGTAGAATTCCATTTACATGTTGTACTTGTATGGAATAGGCAAGACTAATCTATGGTAGAAAAGAATGAAATTAATTAATTAATTAAAAAATAATTTATAGCAGTTTGAAATCAAAATGGAGGAAACAAGCACTTCCTGTTACAAAATATTTTTTTTAAGACTATTTTTTGTAAGACTATTCTTTTTCTTTTTTTTCTTAGCCACCATAGTGCTGAGGAATGTAAGACTTTCTAATGGTCTTCACTGACCAGGCAGATAACAGTCAAACCAGAGTGTAGAATTGAAGTAATTTGTTGTGATTTGAAAAAATCTGAGTAATATTAATTTTCAGGATATTAGGCATTTTTTCAACTTTGATCATGGGCATATAATCAGAGTTTATACTATTTTTCCTGGTTTTAAGTGTCTCATCAACAGAAATTAGAAGTACTGTCTATTCACCTCTTTTATAGAGTGGAATAACTCCCTCTTTCCCAGAGTTCTGATTTGGAACATTGGAGTTGAGGGAAAGAGTGTCTCCACCGAAGACTGGAGTGTTAGCTAACCTGGCACTGCCACCAGAGAGCATGCCTGTGGGGGGGGGTTGCTTTTCTTTTTCATTATGAACAATTTTAAACATACGCACAGGTAGAAAGAACAATACAGTGACATCCCCCATATGTTCATCCCTTAGATTCAGTAATTATTAGGTCTTTGCCACATTTGCTTTATCTATTCCATTTTATTTTTTCTTGCTATTGTGTTTTAAAGTAAATCCCAAACATCTGTCATTTTAATTCTGCATACTCTAGTATGCATCTCCAAAAATATGGCCAATTTCTTGCATAGTCTAAATGCCACCTTGAATCTAACCAAGTTAACAGTAATTCTTTTGGTATCATCTCACAGAGGATGTCACTTTAAAGTGTCATTTCAGGCTGTACCTACTATTTTTGGTGTCTTCAAGGTCTTTATGATATGAGTAGTAGTCATGAATGTGTCTGGTCCCAGTAAATCATTATCATGATAGCTTTTTCTGGATAATTTCTCCTAATGGAATAATCTAATTGTGTTAAAGGATTTAATTCTGATAACTTTACTCTTAAGCAGGTGTTCTACTGAAACCAATTTAATTATACTTCATTAAAGCTGTGGAAAAACCTCTCCATTTGAAATTAGGTTTAAAATATAGTTAGAAGGAGCTGGTTTTGTGACATAGCTGGTTCTGTGACATAGTGGACTGTGTGACCACACAAAGTCTGGTGTGGTCGTTCAAAAAAATATAAGTAGGAAGTATGATGGTGTTCGGTCCTCAAGGCACAGAAAGAGCTGACCATAGTTGAGTTCTTATAGCTTTTGCCAGTATGTTACACTTTGACTCTTACTCTTCCCTACTTCAACTATCTAACCACTGAAATGGAATTCATTTACACCCCTGAAACTACTAACAGTACAGCTTTCTCCCTCCAATACATGTGCATGCATAGATGCATATCTCAAGATATTCTGGGAACTGAGAGAAGAAAATTGGGAAGACTGGGAGCCGTGCAGATGCTTTTTTCTTTCCATTAGGATCAGAGTAGATCTTTTCACTTCCTGAGAGTTTGGACACAAATTCTTATTCATTATTTCATCCTGTGAATTTGTAATGTGATTTTTAACAAAATATTCATTTTAACCAAATACTATTATTGCAATAAATATTCGTTGACCAAGGAAACTCATTTTCTTTCCATGTTCCTTACTCTGTGTTTCCTATGTTGGTTAGTGGCATCATTATCCCTCTAGACAAGAAATTGTAAGACTTTTCCCTTCACTGCCAATTGGCCATCTTTGCAATAGCTCCTTTCATTTTGTTCTAGCTTCAGATCTTTACTACACATCTGAATCATTACAATACCTTTCAACTGGCCTCAGAGCTTTCTGAGTTGCTTTCCCTGCCAGTCCATCAGATTCTTATTACTGCTGGTTGCCATTCTAAAATAGAAATCTCATCACATCACTCCTTTGTATACAAGCCTCTTTTAAGCTCTCAGTTGTCTACAGAATAAGATCCAATCTTGTTGGTGTGGCATTTTAAGTGTTGTGTGCGTCAGCCACACTAGACTACATGCTGTTGGTACAGCATACACTTTTATTCTGCCCTGCCCTGTCCATATTGCCTGTTTATCTGGAATGCTGATAAGTGGTGGAGGAGAGATTCTAGCCCATGTGCTTTCATTTATTATGCTGAATAAATGAAGGTTCTGTGGAATTGGTTGTAAGGAAGTTTTACTTCTTTTAATTTTAACAAGTCAATATAAGACTGTATATAAAAAATATTATTGGATGCAGTTTCTAAACTGAAGTTTAGTACTCCAGGAGTTTGCAGTCTTAAGTTTTGTTAGTGGTGCCAATCACCTTTCTTGATCATAACTTTCCCCTTAAATCTCCAAATTCTGCCTTTACCTTTGTTGCTTATTACTCTTTACTTGTGGCAGGGAGGAGGAGGAGGATGCTAAAATAAAGGAAGTAGATTTCAGTCAGAAAGAGGGAAAGAAACACCATGATATAAGAGGTTATCAAATACCAGCTGTTTTGTGGTTTGGTAAGGAGGAAATAACTGCCAAAAAAAAAAAAAAAAAAAGAGAGAGAGAGAAAGAGAACATTTCATTGTGAAACAAGATTATACATGTTATACAATCTTTTTAAAAATGCAGACCTAGGGAAGGATGAGAATCTTTTCACTTGTCCTAGTAACTGTAATTTTTTGTGTTTTAATGAGGCATTTTGAGATTTACCTGTTTTTGTCATTTTTGAAAAACCAATTACAGTATTATGTATAGAATTTTCAGAAAATTATCATTCAAATGTTATTTCATATGTCTCTTGTTTTTGTTCATTTGTTTTAGACAGAAGAAGTTAGAAAAAGTGATGGAAGAAGAAGGCCTAAAAGACGAAGAGGTAATTAATATTGGAAATTTTTTCCTTGAAACCCAGCATGGCAGGTTGTATCTTGTCCAGCAAGTCTCTAGCCTCAGTGCACATAGGAAGGGTTTTGGCTCAATGACAGGAACTTGAGGGATGGTGTACTTCTGGATGTGGATATTCATGCAGAGGGAGAAGTTAATTATTAACTACCCAGGAATGGAAGACTTTTTTAGGCACAGTTATAATAAATTAGACTTAGAATTACAAGAGAAAGAAGGGATGAAATCAATGAAATCAAATTAAAATTTAAAAGAGCAAGCTATGGGATTCTTACAGAATTCACTGTAAAGGCTCCGTAGAAGTGGGGTAAATTTCTGAAATCTTTATAAAGGCAAAATATCCATCTCAAATCAGCCCTTCCACTCAGTACCCACAGATGTGATAGGAGAAAATATAGTTAACAAGGGACTGTGTAAGGAACTGAAATGGCAGTAAATAGGATTGAATCATAGAACCCAGGCAGTAGAAATGCTTTCAAAAATAGGATTGAATCACAGAACCCCAGGACAGTGGTGAAAAATACCCAATACTTGTAGGAATAATAGAAAAAGCATACAGTGAACTACAGTGTGTTAAAAAAAAAACCCAGAGGGAAATAGAAAAACACATTTTTATTTTATATAAAAAAGGGTAAAGAAAAATGTTGATTGTTTATTCCCCCCTTTCATTAGAGGTGTTAGAGTAGTGGATTGCTGAAGTAGGTTAGTCAGAGTTCTTACAGGAGGCACTCATCTGTTCAGTATGGCTTGGTTGTTGTGTCTGAAGGTCAAGGAAGGGAGAAGTCAGCTCTTAATACTTCTGTGGTGCTTTCATGTGTGAAAAGGCTATGCCTAGTCTAGTGCGGCCCTGTTTTCCACCTGGCAAGTCACAAATGTGACTTTGTTGCAGAGTTTCAGAATTTCAACTCCTTCCCTTCCCCTCCCTACCTTATTTAAACATTAGAAACGACTCAGGAGATCAGCACATGCTCGGAAGGAAACAGAGTTTCTTCGTTTGAAGAGAACAAGACTTGGATTGGAAGATTTTGAATCCTTAAAAGTAATAGGCAGAGGAGCATTTGGTGAGGTAAAAACCGCAGCTACTTCTGAAGTACAAAAATATCACAGAACTTCAAAGCTTCTAACATACTGTGAGCTCATGATTGTTGATTTAACTGAAATATATGGAATGTCAGGCATGCCAGCCCCACATCCTGACTGCTTTGTCTGTCCTCTTTCTCTCTTTCTTCCCCCCTCCACTGTCCCAGATCTCTGTTGTTCTCTGTTTTGCCAGAGATGATGTTGGTTTGAATATTGATCTAGAGGGAGAGTTGAAAGGTAGAAGGAAATCAATACTTATTATTTGTTCAGTGCTTTTCGCCTGGAATCAGGACAATAACTCATTTTATAGATGATGAAATTAAGACTCCGAAGGCATATATAACGTCCCAATGTCACATAGCCATTGAGCACTGGGACCAGAAGTTGGGCCCAAGTCTTTCTGCCCTCAAAGCTCTTGCTTTTCCCAGTACCGTACTACCTCTCTAGGAGCAAACTAACAGCATATCTCCACCCTTTATTTTTTATTGCCAGATTGGTATAGCTCTAAAAAGATGGCCCTAGGAGACAGAACTTATAGAAAGGAGTTATATTGGTATTGGTGGAGAGTTGAAAGCATTTATAGCTTTGTCCCAGCTATTCTTGAAAATGAGTCTTGCTTGGTCACAAGAGCATTCTGTTGGGGACAGTTTAAATGAGCCCATGCAAGGTCATTCCCATTAATGGAAAACACCCAAAGTGGATGACCTATTGATGCAATAGTTTCGTGTATAGAAGGAGCAGCTTATTATTAAAAACCAGTATGCAGGGGAAATGTGAGTAATATTCAAAGGTACAGGTAAAGATAAACTTGATCCCTCAGTGTTCAGAATCCCTGTTGGCCCTTGAAAGAGGGAAAGGTATAGTACCATCTCTGAAAGAGCTTTCTGTTCAGCGAGGAAGGGACATGGTACTCAGGAAAAGCATGAAGAAAGGTATAGGGAGAAGAAAACATACATACCTTGGGAGTAGAGGGGAGGATATGCAGGAACTTGTGAACTTTTCCTTTGGTTTGTAAATCATTAATTTTCTTTTCCTCATAAAATTATTCTCTTTAAAAACTTTGGAAAATATAAAAGAGAAATGAAAGCTGCATTTCCCTAATTATACATTTTAGGTTTTTTTCTTTACATTTTTCCTATGCATGAAGTTTTACTTTGTTTTAAACATTGTTGTAATCATTTACTTAGATTTTTCTGAGCTGACTGGATGACATATGCGAGGGGTTTAATGAGTCCTTAAGTTTGAAACTGAAAGTTTTAAGTTAGATTGGTTTGTTCAACTAGGGAGCCAAAGCTGTTCAGATATAGAGATATTCGAGGATGTTTCCAGCATTGACATCACTGTGTGTAATGTATTCATTTTAAAATGTATTCATTTTCTTCTGCTTTGTTACTGCTAGTTGCTTATATGAAAATTATACTTTTTCAGTTTAATTACTGCTTCCTATAACACATGAAAGCATTAGCTTGGCAGTGTGAATTTTTGACTTGGCATTTTTTTTGTAACTTTTTAGGTGCGACTTGTTCAGAAGAAAGATACAGGGCACGTGTATGCAATGAAAATACTCCGTAAAGCAGATATGCTTGAAAAAGAGCAGGTAAAGCACAGTTGTAGCAGTGCTTTTAGTCAGCTTATGAATTTTTGTCTCCTAAACTGTTCTCTTTGCTTAATTGAAATGTGTATTTTTATTACAGTTTTCTTTAGCTCTGTCATGTATGACTATACATATACTATTACTTTTTTCTCCCTACAAAGACACAGTTACATATTTAAAGTACAAATAATGCCTTTGGATTATGTGCAATTTTTTAAAAAAGTTGAAAACCTAATAAAAAAACAGCTGCTATTTGTGTCTTTCAGTTGATCACAAGATGTCCTTGTCATGAGAGCCTGTTTTTTGAAGTCATACTTGGTGTGGTTGTATGTTTCTTTCCAAAGGCTGAGAAATAGAAATTGTATATACACTTTGGAACTAAGGACTAGGAATTAGAATTTGGAATTTACGATCCAAAACATGTCTTAATATGCTTCATTCTGTATACCTAAACCAAAGTTGGGTGTTCTGGGTAGCTCATCACTGCCTAAGAGAGACCAGTCTTCCAATTTCTGAATGCATTTGAAAAATACAGTGCAAATGGTAGAACAATACAAATTCTCCTGTAATGATTTAAGAGCACTTTCTAAAACCTAAACCCACTTTGCAAATAGATCTATAAGGTGCATAAGTACTTTATGCAAAATAAATAAGGTTTTAAATATTGGTGGTATATTTTAAAAAGCAAGAACGTAGACTTTCTATAAATCTAGTTTAGTTTAGCTGGTTGCTTAAGAACAGATTGCAGTGGGTGATGACTGCAGATGTCCTGTAAAAGATCTGATGTTACAGAAGAGCAAAGAGACCTTGTGGCAAGGAGAGCTCCTGATATAGAACCCAAGAGCAAGGATGGAGATTGGCCCTACAGCCAATCCTTTCTGCCTCTTGAGAGGAGGTATAATCACTGAGTCTTCTCTGTCTTCATCTAAGTGCCACCTCAAAATTTCGAATTTTTATTTTCTCTTTAATTTTCATGTGTTACCCAGAAAATTTAGACTCCTAGGAATTGCTGTTGAGAATATCAAATACCAGGGCAGTAAATCTTCAGACAGTAGTTTATGCTAACACCAACCTTATTCAGAATGCAGACTAGCCCTATTTATATATTATCTAAAAATTAGTGTGTGGTATGTGTGTGTAGGCACTGAGAGAGTTTCAGTTAATCTTGAGAAGGAAAAGATAAAGCTTCTGCTCAGTGTATTTGTATTTCATGAGTAAGTTTTATTTTTACAAGACATATTTCCTACAGTTTTAACTAAGGCTTAAAACTTCTCTTTATGAAATAATTAGCAGTCAGAATAAAATTGTAAAGAGAAGTACATATAATGACTTTCAGAATTATTAATTCTACATAGCATGTGCCAGGTGCCCAGAATAGTAACAGAGGAGGATACAAACACATTTTCTCAAATATTATACCTTCTTCAAGATCAATTTAAAAAATTTTTCCAAATGAAAGTAAAGGATGTCTGTTAGAATTAGGGTTTTAAAATTATGCATTAATTTATGCACTAAACGGTACCTTAACTGAATTGTTTAGCTCACCTAAGCTGATGGACTCAGATTCCTAGGTTTGATCTCAGTATGGGCCAGTTAAAGTCTTTGGCCACAGACTCTACCTGGGTCAGCCATCTTGAAAAAACTTGCATCGGGAGTGTGCTAGGTGAAAGTTGGAAGTTGATTAGTGCAAATCCATCATCATTTTTTGGTAGGGCTGGCAAAGTTTAGATTTAGAACCTAACTTTTTGTAGTTATAGGTGCCTTTCCAGAGGAAAAATTTTGTTGTTGTTTGTTTTTACTTAACTAAGCAGGAATTAAATCTGTGCACTGAGGCCGGGTGCAATGGCTCACACCTGTAATTCTAGCACTCTGGGAGGCTGAGGCAGGAGGATTGCTTGAGGTCAGGAGGTCAAGACCAGCCTGAGGAAGAGTAAGACTCTGTCTCTACCCAAAATAGAAAAAATTAGCGGGTGTGGTAGCCCACGCCTGTAGTCTCAGCTACTTGGGAGGCTGAGGCAGGAGGATCGCTTGAGCCCAGGAGTTTGAGGTTGCAGTGAGCTACAATGATGCCACTGCACTCTAGCCTGGGCAACAGAATGAGACTCTGTCTAAAAAAAAAAATAAAACTATGCACTGAGAGTTCAGGTTATTATTCTGGTCCACAGGGTGGAAATTTCTGCTATCTGGAAAATTTTAAAGGATAAGACTTTGGCATTTAGCTAGTTTCTGATGTTTCTCTTTCAGTGCAAAAGGAAAACCTTCAGTTGTGATGCCAGTATATGGTTAATGATGGAACAAAAGACTGGCTTTTATCTCTGCTTTCTTTAGTTCCCAGGATAGCAATTTGCACCTCTACCCTATTAAATATTTATGGAATGGGGGAAAGAACCTTTTTGGGTGAATTGCCCCTCTGACTCATCCCTCTCTTATCCTCTATTCAACTGACTCCACTTCTGGTTCTTGAGGTTTCTCATTGCCCTTTCAGCCTCAGGAGAGAAGGGCAATGTGTACATTCAGTTACTGTAGCTTTCCCCTTGACAAACAGGAAACGTTGCAGTCACCGTTCTTGTGAGTGACAAGTGGTAATTGTAGTACCTCCCCTTTTTTCTGGCTCCCTGCAGTAGGTAGGGGCCTTAACAGGAGCCAGGGGAGACAGGCAGGTGAAGGATGCCTTCTACAGTATTAGTGTATAGCAGTGCTTGGGTCATAGCCAGCAGTGGATCAGCAAGTAGCATTACTGTTTTGCAAAAGCTTTGCTTTTGTATTAAGGTCAAGTAAAGGCAGATGCTGTACTTGGCTTCTTTGTGGTTTCATGGCACTGTTCCTTATCACCCTTATTGTTCATTTTTTCCCACCCCCATACCATAAGAACAGATATAAAAATGTAAGTTTTCTGTAACATTGAAGCTATTAAAAAATTCCCCAAAGAAAAATTTTAGCAGAGACTGAAAAATATGTAAATTCAAATGCCTCTAGGCCCCAGGAGTTAGCATGGAAGACTGAGGCAGGTTAGGTGTAAGACAGGAGAGAGGGTGGGATCTGTGTCCAAATGGAAGAGTATTAGAAGAGTGCCTGGTCTTGCTGGAGACATTCCAATAAAACAAACATGCATTGTATCAGACAAAACAACAGCCATGGGCTGAATTTGTCAACAGAAGTGCCAGTTTGTGAACCTTGGTACATCTTTTATTTCAGGACATATTGTAAAAACTCAAGACCTGTAGCATGTGTTAAAGACCAAAACCTGTATTCAGGGATTAAACTGGGTCTTAATAAATGTATATCTAATTCAACTCAATTTGTATCTTGTGACACTTAAAAAAGAGGGGTGGGGTGGGATTTGATAATATGCAGTGATGTTTTGATTACTGTTCTATATTTAAAGTAAATAAGGTAAACTTGCCAGTAAAGCATTATTTTAACAAAGTAATTCTAGTTCTCCCAGACCTCCTGTAACGTGGTCTCCTTAGCTAGATATTTCAGTAAAAGTAGAAAACTGGAAATGTCATTAATTTGAATCTAACTTTTCTTAAGTGTTCTTATATTTCAATTCACTAAGAATTGATTGAGCACATGCTGTGTGCATAGCAGTGAACTAAATCCTGTGGCATCATAGCATTCTAGAATTGTCAACCAGGGCACTGTCATTGCGGATATCAGATATCATTGCAGATCTGAAGTAGGACTTGTTTAGAGAGTCTCACCTTAGGGACTTATTTGTATCATAAAAGATTATAACAAAAATGTATGCAAAGGAGTGGTAATTTTAACTAATCAGAGGTTCAGTTTATAGCATGTTAAAGTTGCTGTTTGCATTAAAGCCATTCATTTTGTCCTTTTTTAAAGCCTTTCATCACTCGTTTTCATCACCGAATACCTTCAAGTCAAATGTTGTCAATTTTGAGTTATAGGTTTGCCTAAACAGAAATGAGATCTTTGCATCATCGCCATTAAATACTCAAAACAGTATTTAAATTGTTTAAGCAAATATACAATCTAATAAAGCGGAGCAAGGCTTGTCATTAATCAAATGCATATACCTCCAGGTTGGCCACATTCGTGCGGAGCGTGACATTCTAGTGGAGGCAGACAGTTTGTGGGTTGTGAAAATGTTCTATAGTTTTCAGGATAAGCTAAACCTCTACCTAATCATGGAGTTCCTGCCTGGAGGTAATTACTTGACGATGAAAGGTCATTTTTCCTTTTTGTTCTATGGTTTTTTTCTCTCACATCAACAATTAACCCTCCTTTCTACTTTTAATTGTGCTCACAAAGTTGCTTTCTGTATCTTTTTTTTAGGTCTGTAAAGGAGGTCAGTAACCTGTCTTGTGCTGGGGTGCCTTTCTACAATCTTAGTGCCATAAAAGTAACCTTTCATTCATTCTCATGATTTCAGATGGACCTTTCTTTCTTTTTCTTTTTTAATTATATAGGAATAAACTAGGGGGCTCTGCCTGCTCGCCTGTCAATGGGAATCACGTATAGGTTACCCAAGTGAAAAAATTGAAGCTATAACATTCTTTGCTCCAACTTTTTCTTTCTTTTTGTATAGCCTATATTAATGAGGAGCAAATTTCTCATTACCTATATTACTAGCCAGAATCAATTTCTCATTTTTGAGATTTCAAATTTTGTGTAACTCGGCATGTGTATCTCCTAAGACAGCTCCAAAGTAAACCCAGAACAGAACATTCCATCTGTTCTGGGGAACACAGTCCTGTTTCCCAGTGAGCAGATGAACTCTGAGCAAACTCTGGTGGGGAAAAAAAAGAAAAACTTTTTCCTTTTTGGTTCTCAGCAAAGCACATGTAATTGTGGCATATTTTGATTTTGTGACGACCCTTAGATTAGGGTCATCAATACTTTTCATTAACAGTTGCTCAAGGTTAGAAAAAAGTTTGTTTGGTAGAATGAGGAGAAACTTTTTAACATTTAGATGCTAGTTCTTAAATAGGAGTAAGAGCCAGGTTGGTCACCAGCTCCTAACGTGTCTCCTCAAGCCTTACCTGCACCATCTTCCATAGCTTCTCATGTCTCCTGGAGCCTGCCCTTTGCACTCGGTGGAGCTGGCCTGCAGAGCCATAGACCATCTGGCCTGAGCTCTTTGATCATCTGGGCAAGCTCACACAGGTGAGGCCATTGGCTACTCTCCTGCCACGGAGCTAAGGCCACACATCTACCTTAGATTTGGCCTGAGTGCACCACCCCCTTGTCTCTTGTGTGCCTACAGATTGAATGGCTGCCAGGAGTGATGAGGGAATCATATTTTTTAAGCCTTAGGCCAAAAAAGAGCATTTAATAAATGGTTTAATTTTTGCCTGAGGGAAAAATATCTACTTTTCTCTAAGAATACAAAAAATAAAGTTATAGATGAAATGCAAATCAAAAAGCAGCATGGTACTCTATTAAAATCAGAGGTTTCTTTCTCCTTTCCCTGTTTTCTAACATAAGTGGCTTTATGTGAGGTCTAAACTGAATCTTTCCTGTTTCTCTTAGATTTAAACTACTTATACATATTTTCTTTGCTTTTCTAACTCTTGAGTTAGGATGTGAATCTTTTTATACCATTTTATGTTGCTGGTATTAAGCAGAAATAATTAAATTTTGACTTTGTAGAAAACTAAGAGGTTACCTTTCGACTGCTAAAATACTGACTGTATGTTAAAAGTTACATAAAAGGTACCGGTGTACATTTAAATACCTATAATAAAACACTTGAGGGAAAAAAGCACTGATCTTGAGAGGTGTTCAATAAGCACTTCTGGGAGGCAGTTATACATTACAGTATACAGCATTTTCAGTTCATTTTTAGCTTCTGTCAGCTAATGATTTGCTACCTAAGTCCCACCTTTTTATTTGTTTATGTTCTAGTGTTTTGTGAATAGAAGTTGGAAACCTTGTTTTCAGCCTCCCCAAATGTTTGTATTTTTATTTGCATTTTAGCCTCTCTAGCAATGGCAGTACAATCTATGTGGAAGTGTCTTTTGGTTCTAGATGTAGAGAAATTTGTAGATATTTGTGTAGACAAAGTAAAAAGTAAAATAGCTTTTTTCCCCCAGTCCAAAAACTTATCCTAAGCAAATATACTTTTTTTTTTAAGCGTGGGAGAAATTTCCTTTTTCTCTCAAAAGTAAAATAGAAATCACAGCTTAGTGGTCAATATAGCTAGCTTAGGTGTTAAAATGCTTTGCTCTCTGTGGCTGTGATTTTTATCTTTTAAGTATTAGAAACTACTACTTACCATTTCTCCCCATGTTGGCAATGTGGGTCAATCTCTGGAACATAGCAGAGGTCTGTTTAGCTGCCTTACATTGGCAGATAAGGAAGACATATCTGAAAACTGGTACTTACTCATATGTTATTTGTGTGTGTGTGTGTGGTGGCTTTGTATATTCTTGTTTCCAGGGGACATGATGACCTTATTGATGAAAAAGGACACTCTGACAGAAGAGGAGACTCAATTTTATATAGCAGAAACAGTATTAGCCATAGATTCCATTCACCAACTTGGATTCATCCACAGAGACATCAAACCAGACAACCTTCTCCTAGACAGCAAGGTATCTGTGGGGGGTAGCAGCATTAACAGTGCATATTTACTTATCTGAGCAGCCTCTGCTTAGCACCTGTACCACTTGTAATCACAGTAGGGGAGTTGTGATCTACCTTGCATGTTTTTCTCTTTTTTTTTTATAGGTAAGTTTGCTGTCACTTCCTTTCTCTGAAAGGCTTATGATGCTGTAATTCGATTGAACACCCCTCTTAAAATTAAAGGACATTCCTGAAAATGATCAAGAGAAAAATTGATTTAGAGGGTTATTTTGTAACAAAGCCAAAGATAGTTACCTTCTCTTAGCATACGATTAACTATACTATTAATGTATCACCTATCTAAAACCCCTCTGTTGGGCAACCTCATCAGTTAATGAGGAACCCAGCCAAGAACCAGGAAATAAGGCAAAAACAAGAACTCACAACAAAAACCTGTCACAAAGGCCAGGTTTCAAATATACCCTGTGCTTAAAGAAGAGTCCTGCTCAGCCTGTGTAATAGCCTGTTTATATTTATCTTTAGACATGCAAATAAGCTCAGTTGCTTAGTTCCTAAACTTACAGAAAATTAGAAGAGGATCCTTATACTGCTGACTAAATTGCTAGGTAACCCTTATCTGTAAAATGAATATGTTGATCTAGAGAACCTTTAAAGTTCCTTCCAGCTCTAAAATTTTAGAATGTTATGTTCCATTACGCAGAATTGTTGTCTTGTCTGAATTTTTCTTTTAAGTAGAAAAGTAAATTTATTTCCTAGGGTATATTTCTTCCTTGTTGTCTTTTGATAACTTTCTTGCTGTCTTTGAAAAACCTGAAGTTTTTTTGTCTGTCTTTGAAAACCTTTTTCTTTCTATTTCAAGAGGGAGAGAGACTTGTCAGATAATTTCTTCTGGTTAATAGCTTTTTTTCTTCATTATAAGAATAATTCACAGAAGTAGAGAGTAGAATAGTGATTATCAAAGGCTGGGGAGAAAAGGGGAGAAGGGGAGATGGGAAGAGGTTAGCCCAAAAGAATAATGCATATACAAAGTAGAAAATTTACACAATACAGACAGTTATAAAGAAGAAAAATTACCTGTAATCTCATCACTGAAAGATAATGACTATTTTATTATAATAGCTTTGATACCTTTCTGTTTGTGTCAATAATTTCTATAAAGTTGGCATCCTAAAAGTAAATAGCATGGTATTCTGCTTAAACATTAAAACATTAATGCTATACAAGATATTTTCCTATGTCATTAAGTTCAGATGTATTTTTAATAAAGCATTGGCCTTAACTTGTGTGGTTTTGGGTTCAGATATCCTGACTTAGTTGTCCCCCTATAGTCTACATTCAGGTCCAGCAAATATATTAAAGGCAAAGAACTTGGAGACTCAGTCTAGCTGAAGAAGAGTGGGAGATCCTTTTAGGTACAGGCTTTCCCTCTACAATATGCTAGCTCACACCTGTAAAATGTTCTCACAAGCAAGTTCATTTCTGTGTTCAGCTACATAGATTGTAGTAGTGAAATGAAGTTTTGAGCTTCTGCTGTATACTCAGAATAGCTACCCCCAAACCTAATGGGAGTTCTTTTAAAACAAAGCGTAATAAAACCTTACCCATCTGTGCAGGGCTTCTGTAGCCTTGTGCCCTGGGAAGTTCATATGTTAAACCCTGAAGATGTCCTGAAGGAAGGTGGTATCATGGAAAAACCACAGACATTGAAGTCACTGGGGCTCAAACTTTGGCTGCAACCCTTCTGATTATGTGACCTTGAGCAGTGTAGATCCCTGAGCATCAGGATTCCCTCTATTTTTTATTTCACCTCCTCATCTACTTAAAATTTCACCACCCCAAGAATACCTACTTCTTCCTTAGGGCTAGTTATATGACAGGCACTATGTTGGGAGTCTTACATGCATTAGTTCTCATTCCTGCCAGAAAGATATCTTTATCCCCATTTTCCAGATGAGACGAGGGGGCTTTGGAGAGGTAAAGTAATTCTGGTCTAGGGGGAAAAGAGCATGCACTGATTTCTGGCTTTGATCTTGCCATTTCACCAGCAATTCATTTAATGACTCTAAGTCTGTGACGTGTGGCTTAAGAGTTATAAATGAAACAACACAGTTGAAGCACTTATCATGCTGCCTGGCTCATAAGTATGTTTTCCTTTATGAGAATTATTAAGTCAGAGGCTTATGATTTAAATATGGTATGACAGCATTTATCAAGATCTATGCAATAATGTTTATTCCTTTTGTCTTTGAAATAGTTTATTCCTTGGAATTTATCCCAATGCAATAATTCAAGAGGAGAAAAAGCTGTATGAACAAAGATTTGTTGATTCACTCGTTTAACAATCATTGATTAAGGTCATCCTCTGTGTCATGCACAATTAGAGCTGGGAATACAGACCCTCTCTGTCAGAGAGTATTTATAATCCATATTACATGAGAGCAAAGAATTGAAAATGGAAAAAGTATTCAATATAAGGGGACGGTTAGGTAAACAGTGATGTACCAAGTCAATTGAATATTATGTAGAATTTTCTTTTTTTTAATTTTTTTTAGAAATGAGGTCTTGCTCTGCCCAGGCTAGTCTGGAACTCCTGGCCTCAAGCGATCCTTGTACCTTGGCTTCCCAAAGCATTGGGATTACAAGCACAAGCCACTGTGCTGGCCTATATAGACTTTAAGACTGGTAATTTTGCATGTGTGGTGTTGTATACCTGTAGTCCCAGCTACTCGGGAGGTTGAGGCAGGAGGATTGCTTGAGCCCTGGAGTTTGAGGCCTCAGTGAACTATGATGACCCCATTGCACTTTAGCCTGAGCAACAGAGTGAGACCCTGTCTCAAAAAAAAAAAAAAAAAAATTGGTAGTTTTGGCCAGGTGCGGTGGCTTATACCTGTAGTCCCAGTTACTCATAAATTTTAAACAATGGTCTTTTTGAAGACCATATAGAAACAGGAATATTTGAATTAAAAAGGTAGTAAAATTGTCTCTAGATGCTGTGGAGGGGTCAACTATGTTTAAAAGTCTATATTTAGACAAGACCAAAGATAATACTCAAAAATGAAAATAGTTTTATTAGTATAGTATAATAGGATCTGGTGTGATCTTTAAAAAAATTATTTGCTATTACATGCTTTTTCCTATAATAAAGAAAAAAAAGCAGCATACTTTGATTGTAGAGATGTAAAGGATACTAGAAGGAGCAGAAGATAATGTTCTGTTCTACAGCCAAGAATGTTTATCCATCTGTCACCTTGTTCTTCTTCCCCATAGGGCCATGTGAAACTTTCTGACTTTGGCCTTTGCACAGGACTGAAAAAAGCACACAGGACAGAATTTTATAGGAATCTGAACCACAGCCTCCCCAGTGATTTCAGTAAGTCGTAACAGTGATGTTAGCCTTTTTGGTCCTTAACTGGCCTTAGAAGAGCTGTTTCCCTGGCAACCAAATTATGCAGGACAGATAGGAGATTCTCAGCATGAATTTTTAGAGTATAAAAATACCTTCCCAGGTTTGCCTATGATTTGTGTCATCTGGTGAGGCAAGATGAGTGCTACGAAATGTGTAAAGGCAGATAGTGAAAGAAGCTTTCTTTAGAGCTCTACGAGGTTATTGGGGATGAATATGGAGCAGGCAAGCAAAGGTAGTAGAGGAAGAAGTTCTGGAAATAGCTCCACACTAGATTTACCCTAGGTGCTTCTTTCTCTCATGGCAGAGAAAGTTGTTTATGAGGGTTACTTCCACTTGAGCACTATCAAATCATTAACAACTATGTCATAAAATTACAATTCATCCTAGAAAACCTTATGTCAAATAATATATTATAAATTCAGAAGTTGCTGAATATATAACAATTTCTACTCATGGAAAATTGATAGTAATTTTGAGAAATTGTGAATGCTTGAGGTCCACTTCAGGACCATTTCTGATTGAGACTGAATTCCCTGTGATTCTGATTAAGGCCTGTCTATGTCCTCTTTGGCCACCTGATGCACATGGAAGTGCTATTTACAGCCGTCACTGTGTGAGTCTTTAAGTTGATGATTAGAGCCTCTGATTTGGCCTTCCTATAGACTCATTGGGAAATGTGTCACCCAGAGTTTTTGATGTATGAATCGAAAAGCAAGGCTTTAGGGTTTCATGTGATTTGATTCAGAGCCTAGAAAAGCAGTAAACATTCCTGTCTGAAACTTTGATTAAAACTTATTTTCTTTACTTTTTAGCTTTCCAGAACATGAATTCCAAAAGGAAAGCAGAAACCTGGAAAAGAAATAGACGTCAACTAGTAAGTAATATCTGTGACTTCTGAAATGCTACAAACCAAGTATGAAAAAGTTAAAAAAAATATGCACGTAAATTTCCATTTGATAAATATCTGCACCATATCCCTTGCTTTTAAGATCACCTTAAAGGAGCACTGTCATTATGTTGGTAGCACCAAAAGGAATCCTTTGAAGGAGGGCAGATAATATTAGGTTGTTTTGATTGTGACATTTTCAATGGGTGACATCATTCTGACCTTTTAGGTTGGTAACAATACCTTTCCTTCCTGTTCCACCTTTTCCCTATTTTTATGATGTTAAAGGGATTATATTTAAACTGGAGATCTCTTAAAACGAAACTAAGGGTTGGTCCAAAGGTAGTGAGTTATCTCAATTCATTGCTCATAGTCAGTTACACATCGAACTCCTTATTCTATTCTTTCCCCCCTTCTCACTACTGCACTTGACTAGTCTAAAAAATAAAAATAAATAAATAAGTAAAAATACCTACCTAGAGCTTTTAGGCATTGGTTGATCCACTTGAGCAAGTCAAGACTCCTCAATTCATTTACCCCACCCTTTCTTACTTTGTCGTGTTAAAAAGGACTTATTAATAAAAATTGGAGAGAAATATAAAGGAAATGCTTATCACTTTATAAGCATTTGAGTATATACCCATATAAAATTATGCCCCATAAGCTTAAAAGTAAACTATTGCATTTACCTTGATAGTGTTTTGGAAGTTATTTAAATAGTTCATATTCACCAGTGAAATATTGCTGTTTAGGCAAAATTTATTCTTACCAATAGCTGATTAATTGGTTCATATTTTAAATAAAAGGTACATGTCCCAGTGTCTAGTTATTGGAAAATTATTGACCATGTAATAGAAATGTGTATCACTACATACTTGGGTTCTGTTAGAAGCCCATAGCAAATGAAATTGATGATACTAAAGCCAAACTAACATTTGGTCATTAGAAAGCAGGAATAGCAGCAGTGGGAAATTATTACTAACTCAGAATGATGGCCATGCACATGTATTGTCTAGAAATGATAGCACTTGTGCTTGTCTGCATATATAATAATAACTTGGCAGGTTTGCCACATACTGTTTCAGTCAGACTTCTTAGTAAAATGCTGATTTAAAGTTCTCAATAGTACCTTTAAGAACTCACTTAGTAGGTCACTTAGTAAGTCACTAATATCTACTAATAAGTAGATATCAGTCATATGTGAAAGTGGAAGCCTGAGGATGGTTTAAGAAAGAATCAAAAGGAAAGGCCTACATTTGTTTTGATTTATTTGAAGCCCATCAGTGGGGTCTCAGACCATGCTTTGAGATTATGATTTTTATGTTAAACCTGGGAGAGGCACTAACGTAAACAGTGGAGCTGCAGTAACTGAAATTAATCTTTGATGTCTTTTTCTGACATTAACTTGTGGATACTTCAGTTTAGTATAATTAGTCACAACAGTCTCCTTTCATTAGGAGGTCTGATACTTTTTCAACTTTTAAATTCTGTGTGTGGTTGAAAAACTGTTCACATAGCTTCTTGAGGGTTAGGGAATGTCAGAAACAAATTTGTCAGATGCTTCTATCATGTCTCTCCATAGAGCAGTAGTTCTTAACCTTGGCTGCACAATGAAATCACTTTGGGACCGTCAGAACATATTGATGTCTAGGTCCTGCCCACAGAGATTCTGATTCAGTTGGTCTGGGATATAGTCTGAGCATCTGATTTTTAAGGGACTCCTAGTGATTCTACTGTGCAGTGAATGTTGAGACCCTCCACTGAAGAGACTGTGTCTTAAATGATAGCTCCTGCATTGTTGGGAAACTGATGTTTATCTGTATTTTGGAAACTAACAAAAGGTAAGGAATCTTTTGTGATTTTTTTTTTTCTTTCAAAAAGCAGGCCAGGATTTAACCTTTATTTATCGTGTTAACATTTATTTTGGGGATAATATAAGCTTAAGTATCCTGGATTGTCCTCACACTCTGAGAAAAGCTTTGTGCTCTTTGATGTGCACCAAAGCATTATGTCAGGCTCACTAGGAACCATTTATAGTTCTGTAACGAAGGCAATTTTGTAATTTCTGTACTTGGAATTAAATGTCATTTAATAGTTGAAAAAGTTTTTTGAAAATCTGGATAAACTTAAGGCCCTGATACTGTGATTAAAGTTCTTGCCTTTTTATTCTATACACAGTAGAAATGGGAAAGTGTAAATTAAGATCATCCTCCTATTACCTCTTTTCATAACTTGAAGATAATAAAGCCACCTCTCAGTTGTCCAAATGTTAATTAACCATGTTACTTTGACCTTTTTTGTAAGTGATCCCATTCAGCTAGTACTAAGCTGAAGATTGATATTAGTTAATGCTTAATATAAATTTACTGCTATAGGTTAAGCCTAACAGGTAATTGCTTACCCAGCCTATTACTTTTCAGACCATTGGGAATAACTGAAAAAAAAAAGAGGCTTTGGCTTTGCTGCTTGGCTGCTTAAATCATGTTGTAATGTTTTAAATTGTTATGTGGGCCTGGGTAACCTTAGGCCCCAGTAACTGATTAGGTAATAGGTATGAGTCAGCTTTAAGTTATAAAACCACAGAGGTAAAAGGTGGTGGACATAAAGGCATCCAGTCTTTGTCAGTTTTTTTTTTGAGGGGGGGTAGAATTTACAGAAGTGATTAAGTAGGAAATTAAGTTGCTTTATTTCTCTTAAAACTCTAAAATGAAATTGTAAGGTTAGAACACATCCTGCGGTTGAAATGACTATTAACAACCAACAGAGCTTTTCTAGATTGCAGCTCTAATTGACACTAGAAATACTCAGACAACAAAAGGAAAAACAAGGGTACAGATTTAAGAGGTTGAAACTGGAGGACACCCTGGTGTGGAAAACAACAAAGATTTGGGTCCCTAAATTGGAAAGGCTCAATGTGGTATAAATAGTGCAGTAAATAAGTGGTAAAATGAGAATGAGCTTCAATAGCAAACTACTTTCACAGGTTGAGCCTGTGTTGGCTATATTTTATAACTCCAAGAGTTTTTTTTAATGCTTTAGTATCTTGAAATTCTTTTCCTGTGACAATAGACCTCTGGTTTCAAATAGAAATCTTTGGACAAGAAAGATTTATTAACATTCATCTTTGTTAGAATAAATCTAGTCTCCAAATTAAAGGGTATCTGTAGTTTCTTTATGATTAGAATGAAAATACTTCTGCTTCTTGGGCATATTTCAGACTTTAAAGCTTAAAAAAATTGGTATTTATGTCATTTTATGTCATTTAATATTTGTATTTTATAAAAACAGCGTATTACTATCTATATGGAAAAAATGGATCCCTACCTGACAGTATATGCAAAAATCAATTCTACATGGAAAATGCAACTTTTAAAAATTTTAAAGAAAATACAGGGTAATATCTTTATGACCTCGGAGTAAGGAAGGAATTCTTAAATAAGAAAGAAGTATAACTCATAAAGGAAAAATCTGGTATATTTTACCACTTTTAAAGGAAAAAAAACCTTCTGTATATCAAAAGACATAAACAAATGAAAAGACAAGCCACATGGTACAGCTACTTTGGAATTACCTTGCAGAGTTCATATGCACACCCTACAGTCCTGCAGTTCTACCCCTAGTCATATGCCCTGGAGAAACTGTACATGTAAGCCAGGAGACATGTAGAAGAATGTTCATTGCATTTTCATAATAGCAAAACACTGGAAATAATGTCCATTGACAGGAAAATGGTTATGTTGTGGAATAGAATATTTTACAGCAGTGAAAAATAATTGAACTACAGCTACATGTGATAGTGTGAATCAATTTTAGAAACATAACATTGAGAGGAAAAATCAAATAGCAAAAGACTACATATAGAATGATACTGTTTTCGTAAAACTCAAAGTGAGATTTCATTTAGAGAGATACATGGAAAAACTTACTCTTTTTAAAAGCAGAGGAATGATAAACATGAAATTCAGCATGCTTAGGAGAGACAGAGGGATGGATGGGGTGGAGTACGTGTTAGCTTCAATAATATTGGTATTCGGCCTTGTGTGGTGGCTCACACCTGTAATCCTAGCACTTTGGGAGGCTGAGGTGGGAGTATTGCTTGAATCCTGGAGTTTGAGACCAGCTTGAGCACAAGTGACCCTCTCTACAAAAAGTAGAAAAATTAGCTGGGCATCATGGCATGTGCCTGTAGTCCCAGCTACTTGGGAGGCTGAGGCAGGAGGATCACTTGAGTCCAGGAGTTTGAGGTTGCAGTGAGCTATGAGCTATGAGCTATGATCGCACCACTGCACTCCAGCCTGGGTGACAGAGCAAAACCTTGTCTTTAAAAAATTAAGAAAAAAAATTGGTATTCTTTAGTTCTTAAGTTGAACTCATGGGTATTCATTTTCATTGTTATGTGTCATAATTTGATAATTACACATGTATGTATGTGACATATTTATTTTTGGTATGTAACAAATATTACTTCATTTAAACAACCGTAATAAAAATAATAAGCCTCAGACTGGGAAAAGATATTTGCAATATACAAAACTATAAAGGTTTAATACCCTGAAATCATAAAGCATTCCTATGAATCAATAAGAAAAAGATGACCCAACTAAAAAACCAATGCGCAAAGGATCTGAACAGGAATTCGCAGAAAAAAAGACCAGGATGGCTAGTAGAACGTGTGCTCAGCCTTGCTGGAAGCAAGGGAAATGCAAATTAAAAAAAGGAGATCTCAGCCAGGTGCTGTGGTGGGCCCCTTTAGTCCCAGCTCCTTAGTTGGCTGAGGCCAAAGGAGTGAAGATGGCCTTAGCCACTACACTCCAGCCTGGGCAACATAGCAAGACTCCATTTCTAAGAGAGAGAGAGAAAAAAAAAGAGATCGCATTTCATGCTCACCAGATTGGTAAAAATGTAAAATTCTGACAAAGCCAAGTCTTGGTAAGATGTAGAACACCAGGAGCTCATCCCCTCTGGGCCGGTATAAATAGGACTAATCACTTTGGAGGAGAATTGGAAGATAGCTTATTCAGTTGAGATGCTCATAACCCAGGACCCAGCATTACTATTACTGGTCTATACCCTAGAGAAATTCTTACACAGTGCACAAGGAGGTATTACAGGAATGTTTATTCAGGCGTTATTTGTCATAGAGAAACATTGGAAGCAACATAAGTGTCCGTTTACAGAAGAATGGATAAAACAATTATGACTTGTTTATATAAGGGCATAGCATACAGCAGAGAAATGAGTAAACTAGAGCTACATGAATAAATCTCAAAACTGGAATGTTGAGTAAGAAAAGCAAGTTGTAGCATTGAAGAATAATGCAGTTTGGTATGAAACCCTTTATTAAAAGTTTAAATATACAAAAAGTAAATACTGTGTTATTCACGAGCATATTTATATAAGAACACAGCAACTTCAGGGTAGTTTTTACTTCAGTGGGGAAGGGAGAGAGGGGATATATAGGGCAGAGCTTTAATTGTTTCTATAGTTTTGTTTCTTTTAAAAAGACGAATGATCTGAGACAAGTGTAGCAGATTGTTAACCTCTTTAATATGGGTAATGGGTACATGTGTTGTATTGTGTGTGTTTTTTTCCTGTATGTTTGCAACATTTCATAATAAATATTTTAAAAGACAACACAGCTGTAATTTTTAATTTTAAAAGTTATGTAACATTTATAGCACCTAGATTAGAGCCTTTCACATGCTAAGCCCTCAAATTTTCAGCACATTGGAAGGCTTTGACTGTACTTTCTCCTAGTGTTTTGTAGTCCTGGTATATTAGAGTAAACTACTGGAATTTAGAAAGTGTTCCTCTAAGAGCTATTTATAGAAATGATCAAATTTGATAAATAGACATTTAGAAACATTTGACTAATAGGATATAGCTTTAGTTTTTGATAATAAAGCTTCCTTTTATGATTTTCTCAAATTGAAGAATATATATAGTGGAAAGAGGGATGATTTGGAGCAACATTAACTTCCAAACTGGGCTCTGCCACTTAACTAGCTCTGAGGCCTTGGGCGAAGCCATTTTGGGTGTCGAATTTTATCTATTTTATCTGCAAAGTTGGGCTAATAAGGTCCTTCTTGGAAAAGTTTTGTCAGGATTGAATAGGCTCATGCACATATTAAGAAGTACAGAGCCTGGTATTTAATTGGGGCTCAGGAAATTATGGTACTAGTTGTTATTATAGAGATACCTTTGACCTAGTGAATTATGGGCTTTGGATGTGTTTAGGAAGGCTCTCTCACCTCATTAACAAAGCTTTATTGTTCATTGTGGAAAGTGCTTTGGCAAACCAAGCTTGCCATTAAGCTACTGGGCAGTCCTGCTAATTTAGTTTGGGGGTAGCTCCAGGTGGTGCTTGTAGCCTTTGTTCGCTAGAACAGAACTCTGGGCTCCCTCCTGCCTGGCTGGGCCTCCCTGATGTGTGGTCCATGTTTCAGGCCTTTTCTACAGTAGGCACTCCTGACTACATTGCTCCTGAGGTGTTCATGCAGACCGGGTACAACAAGCTCTGTGATTGGTGGTCGCTTGGGGTGATCATGTATGAGATGCTCATCGGTAAGTTGCATGTTTTCAGAGGACTTTTTTTGTGCATCCAAGAAAGACTTCTACATTAATATTAGACTCTCTTTCAATAGGGGTGATCTAAGCACTTTTCCCCCCTTGTCTTTCAAAGTGAAGTTTCCTAGATAGACAACTCTTTCAATCAAATGTATCCCACTGCATTCTTGGGCTTACTGGCATCCTGTGGTTGCTTTGCTGATCATTTATAATGCTCTCCATCTAGCAGGTCTTTTAAATACTAGCATTTATTAAACATCCATTGTATGCAGAATGTTTTAACTGGGCATTGATTCACTTACTCTTTGCTTCTAATTTGCAGCCCCTTCCTCTGTTAAAGCCTTCAAAGCATGGAACACTCTGGCCTCTCTCCCTCTTTTATTGGGTTGGTGTGTCTTTGTATTTAGGGGACACGTCTGTGGGGGTAGCCATGTGCCAGTGAACAGTAGGACAGGGAGTATATCTGTGGTGGTCCCGAATGAGTCTGTCTGGCTGCATTGTCTTTGAGAACATTGGAAGGATGCCTGTGGAGGTGGGCATATACACTGTGTGGAGGGCAGATGGGATAGTAGGGTGAATGTTTATCCTCTTGCCTGTAGTTCTCTAAAAGAGGCATGGTGGTCACTTTTAAAACTTAAGCTTTTTTTTTTCATATTCAACTTGTTTGGCACTTTACCCATGTAAGGCTGTTCCTGGAATGGAGTTGTTTCTTAGTGGTGGTGTTTCATCCTTTGATTTCTTCATATCTTGGGCATGGTGATTCCCATACCTGCAACTTTACTTATGGCCTCTTTTCTTTTCCCACCTCCAGCTACTAGCTGGCTTCCTAGTGGTACCAGAGGCACAACTTAACTTAGGGCTTAGGAATTTGGGGGGAAAATGAAAAATTGGTTCAGATGTTTTCTGGGATGAGTAGAAATCCTGCCCACGTCATGGAGGGATGGACATACAGAGGTATCCAATAGTCGTTAAAGACATACAGAGTCATATTAAGGAGCATAATCTTGGTCATATTCAAAGTTCTGGGGTGTAAAAGCTCCGAAGTTCCTTTTTTGTTACAGGCTACCCACCTTTCTGTTCTGAGACTCCCCAAGAGACATATAAGAAGGTGATGAACTGGAAAGAAACTTTGACTTTTCCTCCAGAAGTTCCCATCTCTGAGAAAGCCAAGGATCTAATTTTGAGGTATTAGAGAACATCCCTCCACCTCCTGCCCAGGCTTTCTGACATGAGGGAATCCGTTTTTTTTTTTTTTTAAACTTTCATTGTCTCCTATATCTGCCCTCTGTTTCCTCCCATTTCTCTCTTGGAAAAGAAAATAGAGGTTATTCCTTTTCTTTTTCTGAAGAGATTGCTTGAAGTGTGCTGAAAGGCCTCTGTCTTTTCCAGATTCTGCTGTGAATGGGAACATAGAATTGGAGCCTCTGGAGTTGAGGAAATCAAAAGTAACTCTTTTTTTGAAGGTGTTGACTGGGAACATATCAGGTATACTCATATAAGAACTTTTATAATTATTTCAGAAAGTCTGTAGTTTGCTAATACTAATTTGAAAGAACCATCATTGGCAAGCCAAGTTAAGGGAAGAGAGCTTCTTAGAAATTTAGGGTCTTTCCCTGATTTTCATTCATGGTGAAGATTGAAAGTTGGGCTTCTTGTCAGCCATGTTCCATGGGATATATCGCACCCAGAAGTTATTTACAAAGTGAGTGAACTTTGGGTTCTGTGGTGAAGGAAGAATCTAAGAAGCATGTTGCCCTCGCTTTTACCTAGAACTCAATCTCTTGGGGCCACCAGTGGGACTGTCCTTGCCCGGGGTAGAGGCTATCACTGGGAGATAGAGAAGGGAGAAAAGAGTGGAGGAAGGATTGGGGGGAGGGAAGTGGACAGGGAGAGGAAGAGTGAGAATTGTCATGGTGGGGGTGGTAGAGTGCTGCTGACAGCCGTGAGAGCCTGGACTGCCCGCTGTAGTCTAGACCTTCTTACTCAGCATTCATTGGTTATTAAACAGAAGATGAAGGAGTTTTCATTTATTTTATAATTGTGCTCTGATTTGCATCCTGGTGATTTTTACTTTTACCTCCTTTTTGCCACTTTTTTAGCCACCCTACTCATTGGCACCTCCAGTGGAAGAAGGGCAGAGCCCTACATGAGGGGACACTTGGAGGTTCAGTTTCCATTTTTAGTGAACGGGATAGGCTATTGGGGGTAGTACATTAACTTTGGATTTTAGTTATTCTCTATTACTCCTGTCTTTCTTTCTAGCTATGAATGATTGAATTATTTATATTTTTTCCTCCTAATTTATTTTATTTGGATGCAGTCAGCTGGCTTGGTTGGTCAGTGTTTACAAGCTTTTCAGAGAAAATAAATGCTGCCTGCCAGCAAATAGTCTTCTCATGTCTGACTAGTGTTCTTTTTTGGAGAAAGACTTGATTAGTATGATCCATATGATTACTAACCATAGTAATTGTTGGCATACGTATTCTTGGCAGAGAGAGACCTGCTGCAATATCTATTGAAATCAAAAGCATTGATGATACTTCAAACTTCGATGAGTTTCCAGAATCTGATATTCTTAAGCCAACAGGTAATATCACCAGCATTGCCTCCTGTTGCTTTATAAGCACATTTGTTTCCCCCCAGTTGTGGGGTGATATTTACAAATCAGGGTAGAGAACGTGGAGAGGAACTTCAGTTCTTTAGGTTCTTTGTAAGTATTTTTCCAACGCTAATGCTGGGTAGTGGTGAAACCTTATTGAACGGAAAATGAATGTCAACTCCCATGTTTAGACTGCTGAGCTGGGTAGTTAAGCCACAAAAATCTGTTCTTTTATTATTTATTAAATTAAAGGTTAGGTAACCTGAAATGACAGGAATGGGAGAATAAAACTTCAAAAATATTTGTGAAGAAGTATGAGGTTCAAAGAACACAGGCAAGCAAATATAGAAAATTCACAGAGTGAAAAATAACCTTTCCCAAATAGAAACTGTGGTATGTTCTTCAGAGTGTCATGTCTTCGGTACTGTGAGTAGTCCACTAGAGGTAAGGCAGCGAATCAACTCTCACATCTGTTTCTTTCCCAGTGGCCACCAGTAATCACCCTGAAACTGACTATAAGAACAAAGACTGGGTCTTCATCAATTACACATACAAGCGCTTTGAGGGCCTGACTGCGAGGGGGGCAATACCTTCCTACATGAAAGCAGCAAAATAGTACCCTTGTCATGAAATCCTAAATGGAGCAGAGTTCTTTGTACAACATCATGGTTTTCTTCTCATACTCTTCTGAAAGAGCTTCCAAGAAGTTTATGGAACCCACCAATATGTCATAGTAAAGTTTCCTGAAATATGATAGTAAGTGGATTTTCTTCCATAATGCATCTGAAAACCTATAGAACAAAGACAACCATTTCTACTACATCGGCCATACACAGCTGTCCTGCTTCTTCAGAAGCATCATGAGCCAATTTGATAGGTGTTTTAAAAGCTATTTTTCCTAAGTTCGTCAGAATAAAGGGGAAATACAGCCATCATCCAACATTGTTGAGATTGTAATGTATACTCATTGAATATCAGCCAATTCCTGTGACTTTGTGACACACTGTCGGCCAAGCCCACCAAGTATTTTTTTTTCTTTATAGCTAACAGTTCCATTAAGGAAATAAAGCAATAATGAAACTCTCAGCCGCCAGCATTCTGGCTGAAGGAAATGATCCACCATCCTGAGGAGTGGTGATGGTAGTTTGTCCCCCTACCTCAGCCTCAGGCAAGTGGCTTTTTATAGCCTCCATTCATGGTGCACTTTATTTATGGTACTAAGATAAAGACCCTCGATCCATTGATTAATCTCCTCCCTCCCACCCATCTAAAATACTCATGCTGCTTTTCTGAGTGCCGATGGGGGCGGATACCAGCTTGATCTATTGTTGCTCTCAGAAGGCCCAAAAAAGCCACTGGGCATTGCCAAGGGATCCCAGATCATGTGGAAAACCCTCACCTTCTCTTCACGGCTGTTATCAGGAAATCCTAAAACAGATGCTGCCGTGGACCAGCAATACCTGCAAGTGCTTCAAACAGGAGTTCAGTTTATTCCTGGGAACATAGCAAGGAGGAACCCTCTTGGCTAAGGTGCTGCTCCTGCAAGGTCTCCAGAACCTCCTTGGAACTGGTGAAGGAACCAACCGAACAAAGTGCAGAGCCAGCTGACAAGTTGACAAGTCCTTGTAAAGTTCAGTCCACAATCCTTGGTGCAACCGTGTTTTGTCTCCTCTTTTGGTATTTCTTCTCTTCCAACTTTAAGTAGCCATTTTGCCTTGGAATCATGATTACAAATTTTCCTTTGCAGATGCCTTCCTCGGGGGTACTCCCCCTCACCCTAAAGGGTCGCCTGCTGACCGGGCCACTCCGCTGTGGTGTTCTCTCTGAAAGACCCTCTAAATTTTAGCACAAAGTGCCTTCTTTTTCACAGCTGCCACTACCTTTAGAAGAATTTTGTCGGAAAAGTATGGAGGCTTCATATTAATGCATTATTACTTTTTTTTTTTTTAAGTTTTGGTAACTCTTAAAGCATCATTTGCACCTGTGTGGTAACTTTGCCTGTTGCAGAGCATCATGGCCAAGCTACGGTTGGGAAACTGCTTTCTGCCAGTCTTGTGGTTGTGAAGATCAGCTTTGAACGGAAAGTATGTCCTAGTGTAGCCATTCATTCCCGAACACGGGAAAAATGGAGTATCAGGGTTATAGTTGTACGTGAAACAGCTTTGGGTTTTAACATCTTAGAGGAACTAAAAAAAAGAAGGTTAAGGAAGTCTTAACTCTGGATGAAGGTAATGTGTTTGCCCCTTAATCTTTCATTCATAGCCTGTTAGTGAAAAGGAAGTAAATGAGATTCTTGTGTGTAACTTTATAGTCTCTTTGTATAAGCAAATAGTGGGGTCTTGACTCCTGTGTGTTCTGTAAGAGTGTGTGGGGTAAGTGTGGGTAAAGAGAAGTGAAGAGAGCGGTGGTAGAGTCTGTGTTGGGGAGTGGTAGTCGATGATTTGTTTTAGGGGAAAATGCCCACATTTTAACTTTGAAACTTCTGAATAAACTGTGTGAAAACAGTAGTGGAAATCTGTGATGTGTTTTAAAGCAAATGTGGCTTGTAATTCAAAGAGGCAGAGTGCTGGTGGCTTCTTTTGTAACCTCTTTGTTCATATACTTTCAGAATATCTAATTTCGAATGTTAATTTTAAAACTGCATTGCCGTCTTCATGCAGAGTGCTTTCTGTTTCAGGGAAGCTGGGACTGGCATGTTTGTTCCCAGGGAGCTAGTCTTCTGAATTGGTGTCCATATGAAGTGACTTCTGTTGGCCCCACTACATGTACTTTTTCCACCTGGTTCAGCATTACAGGACAGTAGGTCCTCCACTTGCGGTAAGGCCAAAGACACCTGCTGACAAAGTGCTGTCAACTGGTGGACCTTTTATACAGCTGTTTACAGTCCCATTTTTCTCCAGCCTGGGGTTCGACTAGGAATCCCCTGAACTCACAGGATGGGATTTCTTAGCCCTCCGTGTCCACCAGAGCAGGGTTCTGTCTCTGAGATGTTATGTACAGTAGGAGTCCTGTATGTCCCACTTGTTAGCCCCTTTTCTGGTAGGGAAGGGAGCCTTGGAAAGACTCAAGAACACAGGGGCAAAGACTGCTTAGAGTAGAAACTGCAGGCAGAGGGAAGCTAAATGCAGCCAGAATGGGTAATGTCTTTCATGGATCCCAAGAAACATGTTGGGAAACACTGGCTCAGTGTTGATCCTGTTTATAGATAATTCTGTTTTCTACTCTTATTGGTGGAGTTAGAAAATAATAAACCCTAACTGTACTGTATACTAAAATGAAACCAAACGCTGCTGTCATTCAGTCTCTTCTTCATTCATGAGTGCATCACAATTTTCTTTAGTACCTGTTTCTTTTCATAATTACTTTCAAAAGTAAGATTCAGATGAGTTCCTTCAGGATTATTATTCAGGTTCTGAATTATCAGGTTGCTAATTTAAAAACGCATCTATGTGGCCTAATAGAAGTCCTCTGCCATCAATTGCTAATCTTTCCCTCAGAATCATTTCCTCGGAAAGCATATTTTTGGGGTCATTTGTCCTGTTCGTCTGTCCCGGGCCTCTGTATGTAACCCAAATGGTGCTTTTAATTGAACTCGAAAGGATTCAGTGAATGGTATTTTCATTTCCTACATAGCATACGTTTCCCTGGAATGATCTATCAAAGTCAACACTGACTTAAAAACAGCCTCCATGATGCTTTTTGACTCATTTTCAGAGAAAAACATCTTGCCCAAACAACATTTAAGCATCCATAATGTACACAACTCAATACCCAGGAACTCTGGGGATGCAATAGGGAGCCCACCATGGTTCTGAATTGCAGATCAGTTTGAGGAGAGAATTCCCCCCCCAAGTGGCTTAACAGAGTGCAGCATCAACTTAAGTGATTACATTAGTGTCGATGTGACAAGAGTGCTGACAAGCCAACCCAGAGCTGTGAGTAGCTTAGGGAAGCTTCCAAGATGTTTGTATGTAAGTAGCATTAATTTGGCAGAGGGTAAAGAAGTGAGCAGTCCAGGATTTTGGAGGCTGGTAGGTATGGTCTTGTGCTGTGGAAGAGGCATGGAGCCGTGAATGAGCATTACTTTGTGAAGATGGCAGGAGGACACCACAATCACTTTTGTTACTTCCCCATTTCCCTCTCCTGCTTCAACCCACACCAGTCTGGTTTCTGCCCCATATGTGAACCATGTTAGTATTAATCATCCCATGTATAAAACATGCTAGTGTTAATTATCATTCCTCTGGTCGCTGCCATATCCATTGGGTTCCCTTCAGTCCTCATCTTATTTGATCAACCCGTTGCACTCATAGTTAACTTTTTTTTTTTTAAACTCTTCCTCCCACCTCTCTGACTTCTTTTTTTTTTTTTTTGAGACAGAGTCTCACTCTTTTCCTGGGCTAGAGTGCAGTGGTGTCGTCATAGCTCACTGCAACCTCAATCTCCTGGGCTCAAATGATCTTGCCTCAGCCTCCCAAGTAGCTGAGACTACAGGTGCATGCCACCACACCTGGCTAATTTTTCTATTTTTTGTAAAGACGGGGGTCTCGCTATATTGCTTAGGCTGGTCTCAAACTCCTGGCCTCAAGCAGTCCTCCCACCTCGGCCTCCCAGAGTGCTAGGGTTACAGGCATGAGCCACCATGCCCAGCCTCTGACTCCCTTAATGGTTCCTCTGCCCACCACTTAAATGTTCGTGCTCCTCAGAGCCTTGCCTTTGCCCTTTCCACTCATATCATCTCTTGGTGACCTTCCCCATACTGTGGCTTCAACTACTACTCTTGTAGTGAGGTTTTCAAAGACCTGTTTACCAATCTACCTAGACCCCTCCCCAGAACTCTAGATCCCGTGTAACCAGGTGCCTACTAGACACTGTCACCTGAAAGGCCTCCTACAGGCTCAAACTAAAACTATCCAAATGGAGCTCCTCTTGCTCCCATACCCTTCTAGCTCAGTCTGCCCAGATGTCCGAGCCAGAAACTTTAGCACCTTTGTACATGGCTCCCATCAGTAAACATGCATAATTTAAGGGCATGGCCATCCATTCTAGCAGTGTTTCCAAGGTACCTTTCATTTCTGCCATCACTCCTCACTTGCTTTAAACCAAAAACTAGAACACAGAAGTCCAAGGATCCCTTTATCTTTCAATGTTATGTTTGGCCTTGTGGGGTCCTGCTTAGTTGGATTTAAGTGTCCAAGAGGTCTCAAATGCAAGTTAACCAGGTACTCAAGAGAAGGCAGACCATTAACGGCTCTGGAACCTGTGAGTTATAAAGAAATAATCAGGGTGGGAAAAGCACATGCAGGCTCAGGGCAAGGTCCATGTCTCCTTTAGGAAAGGAAGAGGCTCTGTTCTGGGCAGTCTGGGTGCCACCCTTTTAACATCTTGTTTTCCAATTTTATTCTCTGCTAAAAAACAACACAGACACACAAATGATAATATTTTATTATAGAAAAAGCATCCCAAATATAGGATTTCGTAAACACTGGTAGGTGAACAAGTGCAACTTTAAAAGTAAATACAAATTAAAAAGGCAAAACCTATAAGCATTTTGCCTTTAGGAGAAAATGTAATGTTCTCTTGCAGAGGTGATCCCACCCAGAATACAAATGTGGCTCCACCTCCCATGAAGGCATCAGGTTCGCTATCTGAGCTCACTATGCCCATTTGAATAATTTCAAAATGATGGCAAGAAGTGGCATTGAATGTATTACTAAAAACCCTTGATTTTTTAACTTTCCATTGACACTTGATTAAAAAAAAAAACCCTCCATATGAGTTAAAGCCTGTGGTCTGAATATTTGTTTTACTTAAAGAAGGACCCTTTGGGACACCATTTGCAAATACATCCATCCTTCCTGGGCTTATTCCACAGTATTTTTGTAGACATTTGTACATTAGATATCACACTGTTCTCTTGGGATTTATTTTAAATCATATTAGCTATTGCATATTGTGCAGTTAATCCAGCTACTTAATATCTTCCTTCCCTTTTTTGAATTTTTTTTTTTTTTGAAGGAAGGGAATGATGGGACTGGGGTGAGGTAAGGGCTATCTTCCTTCCCTTTTTGCTGTCACTTTCAGTATCTTTCCTCCACTTAGAAGAAACCATTAAATAATCTAACCTGACACATTTTAGCACCATCCCTTTGCCTTCTCTCCAACTCCTCAATGGCAAATGTTTCCTGTCAACTATACATGATATGTAGACACAAACCCAAGATTCTAAACCTCAAATTCACGTCATCTTGGCTTGCTGAGATGCTCTAAGATACTCTAGCTAAAACCATTTTCTTATCAAAATGTTTCTGTATAAACAGCCTGGCTTACTTATTTAGGCACTTAGAAAAAACACCAAACCCGAGTTCTACCTTTTTTTATTACAGAGAAAGGCCTCTTGCCCATCTGGCCAGTAACTGACTCTGAAGGGGATGACTGCAGCTCAGCTCTTGTTCCTGTGAGGACTGAGAGGTCCTGCCGTTGTGGAATGTCCTGACCCTGGAATAGAGCAGGCTTGGCTTGGGGAAGCCACCAAATTACAGTGATGCTGAGTTCCACGTTTGGGGGGCAGGGTGAGAGGGGTACAGAAGAAACCTCCCTCTCCTCCAGAAGGAACCCATGGTCCCAGCTTCTCCTTTAGTCACCACCACCTGGTATCAATAGCAGATTTACCTTCACAGATTTCCAGCTTACTCAAACCCCATGGGTTGGGGCCAAATGCATGTTAACCCAATTTGGGGGAAAAAGATCTAGTTCTTGAAAGCCTGAGGAAATTAATTGATTACATAGAACAAAGAGTCAAGTATATGCCATACTTTCATACCTGGCTTTTTACCTAAGCAAACACTAATTAGTTTTAAAGTGTTAGCTGTGGCATGTTTATATTTAAATGTTAACAATATATAAGCTGTGTAATAGAATACACAAACATTAGATAATTCAAATTTCCTTTGTAATGGCATGGAATCCACTGAGAAAAGTAAAGGAAGCGCCATTTAACAATTATCTGGGCTGGTCAACTGCTAGTGGGTATGAAGTGGTGCTGGTAAGGTCAAGACCAAATCTGACCTCAAATATGAGCCAATTAGTTTCACAGAAATAAAACTTTCTTCTGGCTACAAATAACCCGAACCCTTGACCCTGTGGCCATCAGCGTTGCAAATGGAGGCCAATGGTTATCAGAAGGATTCTAGGTGAAGGATGGCTCAGTTTAACCCCTTACTACTAGTTTTTCCAAGTAAGGAACACCGCTTTGATTTCCACTGTGATGCTGGAACATAAGCACACTCTTGTTCTTCAAGCCTGGAAAGAGGAGCTTTCAACACCTATCTGACTTTTATCTTTGGAGGATTCTAACTAGGGCAGTCATAAATGGAATCAAGTAGCTTGTCCTACACAGGTTGAGCATCCCAAATCCAAAAATCCAAAATCTGAAATGCTCCAAAGTCTGAAACTTTTTTGAGTACCGACATGATGTTCAAAAGAAATACTCCTTGGAACACTTCAGATTTTTAGATTTGCGATATTCAACCAGCAAGTATTCTGTAAATTTTCCAAAATCTGAAAAAATCTAAAATCCGAAACACTTCCGGTCCCAAGCATTTCGGGTAAGAGATGCTCAACCTGTATTATCTTATGGGAATGGAATTTAAGAAAACCAGACGTGTTCGTATTTGTAAAGAACTTAATGGAAACTGTGTACCTTTTTACAATTTGTGATGAGTAAATGCTCTGGTTGGGTGATTGGAAGGTCAACTTCTACTACAAAGTGGGAGGTAATCCCAAAATACTTTTATCTGGCTCTGGACTCTAAATTTAGCTCTGCTGTAAACAGCCACAGAGAGAGAGGAAGAGGAAAGAGGTATAGTACCGTGGGGCCTGGAGAGAGTGGTCTGGGTTGTCATTTACCACGCACTGTTAACAGAGCTGACAGATCAAATGAAATGACTAGGCCTAATTTCAATTTACCCTTCCTTTGGGATGACATTTTCTTACCCAGTATGTGAGCAGCTATTAGGCTATTTCAAAAACTGAAATATACTGATATCCAAAAAAATCCCATGGTATGAAAAGAACATACATAGAAAAATCTATACCAAGACAGCCTGTGCAGGTGACATTTCCCACCCAGCTTCACCCCAAAAACCCCCTCCTTGGAACTCTTACAAGTCTTTCTATTGAGAAACTGAGCACTTGTGGAAATTTTTGCCCTCATCTTGAAAGCCTTTAATCCATTATTTAAAGTCTCCCAGCCACACCCACAGCCATGTGCTGCCCAAGGGTGTCAAAACCTATGGTTTCATACCAGATTCCAAGCCACCATAATCCAGTTGGCCTGATGTGGGGAGGTTCTTCTACTTGAGTTGTGAGTTTCATTCCAAATGAATCATCAATTTGTTTAGACTCAAAAACCTGAAAGCTAAAAAGGTTTCATAAACGTTATTCCATTATCCTTCCTGCCAAAGAATCTGGGTTTTGGATTGTTCATTGCATTAATGAGAAACAAAACTGAATTTAAGCTCTTAAGAATTTCCTTTTGGACATTTTGAATGAGAGTCTAGTTCTCCCCAGATGCAATCTGAGTGCACAAGCCACCAAGAATGGCATTTTCAATAACCTCTAGTGAGCATCCCATTCACACCTGCTTTTAGAAGATACAGATTGTCTCCTTTTAAGTTTGGTCCCTTTGCTACTAAGCAATTTGCCTGGTATAAAACAAAACAAAGCAAACAAAACCCAAGAACAGAGTATAAAGGACAAGGACTACTTTGCTAAACATGGGGCAACAGGAGTCCTGACTTCCTTTCCTGCTTTTGCAGTTATGCAAAGACTCATGAACAGCACCAGATCCAAATTTTTCAAGTTACCAGGGCTGCTGCAAAGCTGGTAGCTTAATTACCAGTGAGTACTACTTCATCTCCTGCCAGAGGCATGGACTTACCGGGAAGGACACATGTTAATTATGGGAGAAAGAAAAAAGATAGGGGAGAAGCATATCTCCTACTTGGGGTGAGACAAATCATGGGGAGGCTGGGGAGGGCTGGCTGCAGGCATCCCAGACTGAGAAGAGCTCCAATGAGGGGTGGACCCACAGCTGGTCCTAATCCTGAAAGTCATTAGAAGCCATCTGAGAAAGTGGGGCATTTAGCCGGTCAAGTTCATCCACTTGGGGCGGGTGATGCATTAATATCTCCTGGTCCTCCAAGACATCCTCACCAGCAGCTACCAGATTGGTGAGGGATTTGCTTCGAACACACTGGAAATCTACATGGCGACTCTTTCCTTCTTCCTTTTCCCACGACATCTGGATAAAGGGTCGTTGTACGTAATTATAGATGACTTCAGACCGGCCACCAGGTCTTCTCTTAATTTTTTCTTTACAGGTAGGGTAACCTGAAGCAGAGAAAAAGGCCATTCTCATGATTGGCAGATTGTGCTCACTCCCGTGTCCTCCCTAACCATATCAATTTTTTCCCAACTCCATAGACAGCATGAAAAATGATATGAGAAGTATCCAATCCTTGTCCCATGCTTTCCCAGCCCCAACCACCTACATGCTTGCTTCCTTCCTGCTTAGGTTAGTAGGTCTTGTCCCTAGAAGGGACTAATCTAAGAGAAGTAACAAGAATTCTATCCCTTCTAATGGGAGGGGGAGAGAAACCTTTTACTAATTCAGGAACCTTTAGTTGCTGGCAGCAATATCATAGGTCAAAAATTCTGCCAGGGTATGGCTACTCCAGTCCTCTTAATTCTGTTGCTTAGAGCAGCAGTCCCTAACCTTTTTGGCACCAGGAACCATTTTCATAGAAGACAATTTTTCCACGGACGGGGGTGGGGGGAGGATGGTTTCAGGATGATTCAAGTGCATTACATTTATTGTGCACTTTATTTCTATTATTATTACATTGTAATATATAATGAAATAATTATACAACTCACCATAGGCTGGGGACCCCTGGCTTAGAGGGCATACTGTATGAGAAATAGTTACGGAAATGTGAAATGTTTAGCCTAAAGAAAAAATAGCAACGCTGCCTAAAATACCTAAAAGGCTGTCACATGGAAATGGGAGAAATCTTATTCAAAGTAGCTTCAGAGGCTACAACTAGAAGGCAGGCAGGAGGAGGAGGCAGTTATCCATCAGATGTATGGAAGAAGGTTCTGATCCCTACCACTATATTCCTAGGGTTTCCCAAGAGATGAGGGAAAGATATAGAGGAAGGAGGTTTAATAGATAATCTCAAAATTTTCCTCCCACTTTAAATTTCTGCCTAAGTCAGACACAATGAAAGTTTGATGGGTTCTGTGGGCAGAAGTGAGGCAGCAAGAGTAGCAAAGCACAAGAGTCAAAGATCCATGGAGGAGAGACCAGGATGGCTTCAGCACTCTCTAAGACCCTCCCATGGGGACCACAAGTTGGCAGCCATTGCTCAAGATCACTTAAAGTAGTTCTGTCAATATATCCAGACATTCTTCAAAGGTATGGAATAATCTTAAATATTAAGTCCCCAGGCTTTATTTTTCAGAAGGACCCTTCTAGATCCCAGAAACATCCTCACAAAGATTGTTGGCAGAATGATCCTACCACTTGGTGAGCCCACAAGCCCTGCTATGTCAATCCACCAGTGTCCTCCTCTGCCCTCACTGCTCTTTATCCTGAAGTAGTAAGCTTGAACCTAATCCTGTAGCTGTTTTAAAGCATTTTGAACTGGAGATAAAGAAATAGGATAAAAACAAAAATAGGAATCCTTCACACTTGAGTAGGAATGTGATTTTCATGTATGTCTATTCTCTAGGCCCTCTGGAAGCTGAATTTCCAATGTACTCCCCATAAGCATGCAACCTGAATACTGACTGGGCTTTTTTTTTTTTTACCTTCAATTCCAATGCGAATGTTTTTTAGGCCCCGTTCCTTTAACACTGTTTTTGCAACATCCCGATTCTCGATATATTTGAAGAATCTGTAGAGCTTGGAGCTATAAAGAACTGAAAAAAAAAATTTAGGGATAGTCATGGAGTGAAGATCTTTATAAGAGGAAGGAGATAAGCTAACAGAATCAAACTAATGGAAGGTATACTTGACCTCTGATGTCAAAATAATCCAGATGAATCAGAGAGTAAATGTTAAATAATATATCAACCATAAGAGAAATTTTTATAATCTCAGGGAGGAAAAGGCCTTTTTGGGTATGACATAAAACCTAGAAGCCATAAAAGAAAAATTGATGACTATATAGAAATATAACATCTCTGCATAGCCCAAACCACCATTTAACAAAACTAAAAAGACAACCAAATGGGAAAAATATTTGCAACTCATATTATAAAGGGCTAATTTCCTTAATATAACATATAGAAAGAGCTGTCAGAAATAGCAAATCACTAAGTAAAAGACTAACAATCCAATTTTGTAATGGGCAAAAGGCACAAATAGTGATAACAGAAAAGGAAATTAGAATGGCTCTTAAAAATTAAAAAGATGTTCAGCCTCACTTATGAAATGAGAAATGCAAATTAAAACTCATGCTGATCATGAGATGCTGTTTTTTTAGCCTGTTAAGAAAGTAGCAAAGATATGTTTTTAAAACATTGTTTGGTGACAGTGTGGGAAACAAACTTGTCATATATTGTTTTGTGAGTATAAATTGGTATAACCTTTATGGAGGATAATTTGGCAACATCTATCAAAATTATAAAGGCACAAAGCTTTTGACACATATTCTGTAGAGATATATACATACATGAAAAGGTTATGTTTAAAAGGATATTCACTGCAGTATCATTTATAATTTATAGCTTACATGTGCAACAACAGGGCTGGTTAAATCAATTATGGCACATTTATGCAATAGGATACTCTGCAGCCATAAAAAGGAATGTGGAAGATTTTTATGTAAGAAAGGGTACAGAACAGTCTGTATAATACAGTATCATTTGAAAAAAAGGGAAAATTGTTTATGTATGTGCATTGAATATACTTGGAAGGACATAAAAGAAACTGAAGAGGAAAACTGAGGAGATGGGCAGGGGTGGGAACAAGACTTTTTAATGTATATCCTTTTATACTTTTTGAATATTGAATTATTACAATTCAAAAGGATTTAAAAATGAAAATAAGAATGATATCACCATTTAACCTGCTGCCTCAGTATTTGACACAGTACCAGACACCAGGGATAGGAGTGAACACTATAACAAAATTCACTATATTCCCCAGCATGAAAGTTAGACCTGCATCATTAGGGGTTTATCATCCAGGTGAATGTGCGCATCACGGACTCAACGGTGATATTCACATTGGTTCTAGGATCTAGCTGCTACTCTGGGCAGTGTGCTTCTTGCTAAAAATATCTACACCCTGCAGAGAGCTCCTACTTTGGGAATATTCCTCCCCCATGGGTGGGGGGTGGTCTTCATCCCAGTCCACAGAATCCTCATCTGTCAGCACGACGATGTGGCACTCTCGCTCCCCTTTCTTGGCACAGCCCACCATGATGGGCAAGACTAGCTCTTCGAGGTAGTGATCAAACTGCTTGTGAGCACCATCATTAGACAGTTCATGCAGTAAAGCACCTGGGGAGAGAAAATACAGGTGAACATGCTTTCTGTCCAAATGCAAATATTATTAGAGTGAAGAATACTTATGAGGTAATGGCTGTTATCATTAATAAGATCCAGGGAAGTGGCACATTTAAAGGCAAAGAGATTGTTTCTGCTCCAAGGTGATAATGAAACTGACTTTGTTAAGGCATGTTTCCTATTCTATCACTCTTCGATTTACTCATGTTTAATAATCCCTGAGCATACTGATCAATTGAGGTTTTGCTGGACATATAGTGTCAGACCATAAATGTTAATTCTACAAGAGATGGAACCATACTCTGGACCCTGATTTCATGGAGTTAGAGTACTATAGTAGAGGAATAATCTGAATTTTGGTGACACCAAAAGACCTACTCTAAGTATGTATTAGACCCAGTATAGAAATCACAAGTCCAGAGGTCTTCCTGTAACATGCAGGGAAATGCATCATGAAATTCAAAGAGTAAATCTTTAAATAATTTCAGAAAGTCTGGGTAATGATAAGAGCATGGAGTTTGTAGTCAGACAATCTGACTAGTTCTAGCTTTAATGCTTAGCTTTGAACAAGCTAATTTCTCAGTCTTCTCATTTGTTAAATGAGGTTATCACCCATCTTTTAGGGTTAACTGTTAAAAGATTTAAGTGAGTCCACATCTATAAAGCACTTAGAAAACACTAAGTTAATTGATAATGATAAAAATAATGGTAAGAAGAACCCAGCCAATCTATGCTGTTTGACTTTATTAGTGAGCCTTTCCTCACGTTTGACAATCAGTATTCTTGTTTGTTAGAGTTGAGACACCAAGGTCCCAAGAGAGAAGCAGTAAGCTTGGTCACTCACTGACAAGCTAAATTTAGAACCTACTACCTGTTTTCCTTTGTTTATTCCACTTCCTCATAGTGCTTTGAAGTGAGAGGGAATGGGTTAGTTAGTATCACATTTCTGCCTCTGTAGATAATTTTCAGCCCACACTTGAAACTCTTGTTTAGTAATAAAAAATATCAGTCATTTCCAAGCAAACTCAAAGTTCAGCAACTCAAGTGCAGGTGGTAGTTGCTCCTGTACTTACTCAGATCCTGGCATCGGATAGTGTTGAAGTCAAAATTAATGCAGAGATAATCGCACGTATCTCTAAGGTCTGGGATAGAGATGCCATCGGGACAATTAATGATACCTGTTTTGTAATAATCCTGTAAATAGATTAGGAAGAAGAAATGTAGGCAAAGAACAAGATGAAAAATTACTTCTTCATCCCTACTCATTCTTGGTTCTGTTAAAGCAGTGGGTTACTGCAATTATCACCAAGTTGGATGATTTATCAGATGGCAAAGCAGCTCCTGGCTATCCTGACATGTTTAATCAGAACTTTGTTTTCTTTTTTTTGTGTGTGTGTGGGGGGGGTCCGCGAAGGGAGGTGGGGAGGTCGCGAAGGAAGCGGGGGGGCTGCGTGGTCACAACCGCTCCCCGCCTCCTTAATCAGAACTTTGTAACTGACTGAGCTCACACAAGCATGACAGACTTAAAAGTTACAGGAATAAAGAGGACACAGAAACAACTGGCAATCACAGACCCTAAAGTCAGGAAGGTAGTTGATGGAACTCTCAAGGCCATTGATCATACATATCCCTGGGGAAAAGGATGTAACAAAAAACGCTTCTTTCTACATACCAACACTGTGCGAAATACAGTCGCACTGATTCCTTCGGCAATTTCATATTCTCCCTTCTCATTGGGCCGCGTGAAGTTGTACTCTCTTCCTGGCCCAAACATCCTGAAAGACAACCAGGCAGCAATGTTACCTTCTCCAGGCAGGATTCTTCACCAATAAGACTTCTCCCTTCTTCACCTCATTCTGGAAGACTCCATTCCACTCTCTTGTAGTGTAGGTTAAAAACACAGCACTGGGACCCAATGCCTATAAGACAACTCAAGACTTAGGAAACTCCCTTCAGAAAGGAGAAGAAGATAGCAATTGCATTAAACGTTTGTGTGCACGGAGGGTTGAAGCAGCAAGTCTACAGGCTCATCTGTAGTGGGTTTCTTTGGTAGAAATGCAGTAAAGGAGCAACTGCAGAGGTGGCCACTGGAAAACATAATGACAACTCAGGAAGACAGCATCTCTGCTCCTGACCCTTCCTATTCCTTTCCCCTCCTCTATCAACAGTTACCTATCCAGTATGCCATTTCTCAATATTTCTGAGTTTTGCTTTTCAGCATCTAATCTGACAGATGAATCTGTATTATTAGGCTATGTTACTACTTTCCCTTTCCTGGTACATCTTAATAGTGGAGCTCTGAAAAAATATGGCTTTATTCAATCCAAGGAGTAACTCTGATAATGGGGCTTTCAGGTAAAGTAGAAAAGGAGGATAAGTATTAGGCTTATCCACAGTTTGACACATTTCAGAGAGACAGGTCAACTCTTGGCATGAACTCAGAAGTCATGAGGGTACAGGGAGGAGGGCTTACTTTTCTTATTCACCTCTCCCCATCCTTCCTCCCTTCTGCATATCCCCTCCAGTCTAACTGACCTCATGACTACTTCTGCTGTACTTTTGTGTATGAGTTGTGGAATGGGAAGACAGCACAAAGGACAGGGCAGGCAGGTGCTATCTTCAGCCAACCTGATATGATTTCACAGTGGGGACTCACTGCCATTTCCTTCCTTAACCTGCTGGGAAGTGCTGCTGTTCACAATTGTTATCCTCCACCCTGAATTAGCTGCTTTTCAAAGGTCTAAAAATGATTCCATATCACACGCTTTCCAAATCATTGCACCATGCATAAGAAATCCATCCTGATAAAAGCAGCCTCCAAAGAATGCTGACTGTTTTTCTAGAACACTCTGGTTGAAGTCTAGCTGAGAGAGCTTTGAATCAAAATAGTGAACAACATGTTATAAATATAATCCCCTCTATCATGAGTAGAACTTAAGCTCAGAGCTGTTTATTTAGTAGTGGCATGGATTTGCATTAATCCATTCTCATTCTCTCAGCTTGTCCCTCTTGTGACTAGTGGCCCACATCTGTAAGCTCACTGTCTAGGTTTACAAGTACTGTATATAACGACAAGAAAGAACAAACCTAAGTAACTCACAGAATTTGTGACCTTGTCCTACTCAGCTGAATGAACCACCTTGATAAAGAACCAGACTCTCCTCTTCATGGGACAACCCATTCCTAGATTCAAAGAACCAGCGTCACCTGAGAATCTGTTACCCAGAAAATGCATGCCTTTCTTCTCTTAATCACTACTTTCAGAGGCAACATACCTAAAAGAGCCAACCTACACTGAGGAACACTTTTTTTTTGGGGGCGGTGGGCAATGGTGGAGATACCAAAAATAAGAACAGCAAGTCAAGCCTGATAAAATATAGGGCCAATTTGGAAAATGTTTTAATGTTCTACTTTCATCTTACTTTAGATGTTTGAGAAATATATAGACAGGTTTGGTTGTAGTTAAAAATGGTCCATTGTGAATTTCTTTGTTCAAATATACACATTTGAATAGCTGGATTCCATTTAGCCTAGAATTCAGCAAATTAGTATGATCCATTCTGATTCCTAGTTTAGTTCAAATTTGTATAAAGTCCTGACGTTAGATCTTTAAACAAAATAAAATACAAGTAGATGAAAATCCTTAAAAGCCAAACTTACAAACACACTATCATTATTATTATTTTTACTCTTATCCCAATTTGCTGTTCCTCAGGCTAAGGTCTATGGTTGGCCAGAAAGAGAATCTCTTAACTCCCAGCCCAGGCTCCAAGGCTACTTCCTGGACAGTACTCCTCCTTAGCAGGCTATTTTCATTTCCTAAATTCTAACTCTAAAAATCTGAGGGCTGGAGATTGTGAGAGGAGGATAAGTCTGAATGAAGCAGCACAGAGAATGGACCATGAAGAATAAAGAGAGCAGTCATGAAACAACAAAATAGCTAGATATAAAGATTCCATTTCAAGAAAGTTGAATAGTAATGGAGGCATCAGAAAATAACAGCATGGCATCTATTGCCAAGTATACAACTGGCAATAGATGGCAGGCAAAATGTTTTCAAGTAAAATGGCTTTGTTCTTGTGACATGTGGAACGTTTGTCTAATTCTGTTTTTTATTAAAAAAAAAAAAAAAAAAAGGAACACAACTTAGGTCTCACCTTACCCTCCAGCATCTTTGACCTGTGCAACTCAGAAAAGATTTTTTTTTTTTTTTTTGAGACAGGGTCTCGCTCTGTCACCCAGGCTGGAGTACAGTGATCTTAGTTCACTGCAGCCTCCAACTCCTGGGCTCAGGTGATCCTCCTGCCTCAGCCTCCCGAGCAGCTGGGACTACAGGCGTGCACCACCACACCTGGCGAATTTTTTTTTTTAAAATAGAGACAGGGCCTCGCTATGTTGCCCACGCTATGTTGTCATGAACTTCCTGGCCTCAAGCAATCCTCCCGCCTTGACCTCCCAAAGTGCTGGGATTATAGACACAAGCCACTGCGTCTAGCCAAAAACATTACTTTTGAGTGAGTTTATAAAGGAGTAGGGAATGAGATTCAGCAGGTTATTTTTTATAGTTCAACTAGATTTACTTCCTTTTGTGGAGGCTCATTTCACTATACCATCTTTGAAAATGAAATAAGTACACTCCTCCCCACCACCCCCAAATCACCAACACATATTAGGCTTTTACCAGCTTGCCCTCCCTTTTGCACAAAAGCGTAAAGGTAGAAAAATGGGCAATGCAATGCTTCTTATTCTCACATCTAATGCAAGATAAACAGCAGGTATTTCTATTTATAAAGAACAGAGTGAATGTGGAAGAAAATTATCATCACTTACCTTCCCAACATGGTATCCGGATGAGCAGTAAAAATTTGTGGATTCACAACAAAACGTGTGCCATCTACAAGAAGCGTCACTTTCTCTGGCGCTTGGGAATGGGAGTTACTGCCAAAGCCTACACTGCTGTTTCCAAATCTTTCTGGTGCAATAAAGGGTTCATGGTTCCGTTTATTCCCACTTTGGAAGCAGGAGCCTTTGATGTCTTCAGGAAGTGGCATCATGTGAGAGAACTGAAGATTTGCTGGCTGAGAGGCATAGTCAAGTGAAAGATCTAAAAGAACATACAAAGAAACCAAAATAACTTGAGAGCAAAATAAACTGTCTTCTTTAAAACAAGTAAACAAACAAAAAAATAAGCTTTTAGGTGTTCACAGGCAAAAACTTTTCCCTAGAGCAAGTAAAAAAGAAACAAACAAGAAACAATAGACTCATTGGATCTCCCTGAGCTTTTTTCCATGTATGTGTGGAGGTGGGGGTGGGTGGGGGATGAAGGCAGGAATACCCACACTTGAAAATAAAATGATTAAAAATTTCTAAAGTAAACTGTGTACATGGTTGAAAAAATTAAACAACAGAAAAGAATTTAAGTGTCAACTCAGCAGTCCCCTGCCACTCCCCTTACCTCCCCAGTGTTGGTTCACAGAAGCAATCACTTTTTATTTCTGTTTCACTTCTACCTCTAAATAATATTATTGTATTTCCTGTGTTTTATTTAAGGAACTTGCTACCTCTGTGTGCCAAAATGATTCATCTTCATAGTCTTCAAAAATTGTTTTTAAATTTTATTTTCCTGAAAGGATAATGATAGTCGCTAATTGTCTAATATACCATTCTTCCTAGAAATTCACATACACACACAAAATACATTTTCACTATGTACAGAAGAATCCTAATAACACCTACACAATTTTTCAAAAATGCAGGTCTTGATTTCAGCAGAAAAGTTCCAATGCAAATGGCATTAGGAGTCATTCAAGGAATCCTAGTATCACTAAAAAGCCATTTTCTTTAAGCAATTTATTTAATTTTTCTAAACCTAGTCCATCATCTGTAAAATGAGGATAATAACGTTCACTCCATCTACTTCACAGGGCATTTTGTTATGATTACAACTGAAATTAGGGACGTGAGAGCCCTTAAAAGTACACAATACTGCATGATACAAATTAGGCTTAAAACTAAATATTAATATATGAAATCTGGATATACAGGAGATAATCAGAAGCAAATATTTACAAAAAGATTATCAGAGGGTTCTTTATTAGGTAGTCTAATTTATTTTAATGTAAAAAAAAGTTTTTTAATGAAAAATTTTAAACAAACATTTGAGTGCATATAGAAACACAGACTTAATATAATACGTATGTCCCATCTTCTAGATTTGGCAAGTTTTGTTAACATTTTCCTACCTTTTTTTAAGCCCTTTTTTGAAAGAAATAAAATGTTTTAGATACAACTGAATGTCTCACTCCTACCCCTGTTCTTTTAAATTTGTATACAATTATTCATGAACATAATTACTGTCCATGACCTCTGGGAATTTATTCTGATGTCTTGCACTCAGACAACCAAATAAACTGTTAGCTACAGGACACTTACTTTTTTTCCCCATTTGCTTGTAGATAAAAGGAAACAAAAATCTAGACCAAAAACCTATTTAGAGTTCACATCCTACAGCTTCTGATAAATTTTCAACATGGTCTGATGTTTGCACACCAAGAGCTAAGCTTCCATGCAATTCACAGGCAAGCTTGTCACAAGAAACATTCTGATCACCAGGATAGGCTTTCACACTTGAGGTGCTGTTCTTAAAAATGAAACAGGTACCTGAATTAATAATTCAGTTCTTTAGAATGCTTGATTTTCCCCCAACAATGAAGCAATCAAATTGGGTTGATTCCCAAACCCAAGGAAGAAGCCTCAGGTTCTACTCTGCTTAAATGGGTGAGTAGGAAAAGAGACTCATTGCACAAGTTCTCCCTAATGGTATACTCTAGGGTGGCAGTCACATGCTTTTCTGTCAGTTGATATATATTAAATATATAACACAGCCTGGTCAGAAAGACAAAGATTCAAATCCTGGCCCACTACCTCGGCAGTGTGAACCCGGGCAAGTTATCTAAGCTTTCTAAGCCTCAGTTTCCTCATCTGTAAAACAAGGACAGTAGTTGTAAGGATTAACCTAGAGTAGAGATCAGCAAACTTTCCACAAAGAGCCAGAAAGTAAATATTTTTAGGCTTTGTGGGTCACAGTCTCCGCCACTATGTAGCAGGAAAGCAGCCATAGACAAATGGACATGATGGCTGTGTTTCAATAAAGTTTTATTTACAAAAACAGGTAGCCAGATGTGGCCATAATTTGCCCTGATCTAAAGAATGTATGTAAAGTTCCTAATACAGTGCATGCTCAATAAATGGTAGTTGCTATTATTGTTGCTATTATTTTTATTAAAATTAAAAAGAACCTAACAGTTTATCAGGAGCTTTCACATCAATTAACTCATTAATCCACCAGTCTTGTAAGGTAGGAAGAATATTAATATCCTTGTTTTCCAGATAAGAAAGCAGGGCTCAGAAAGATTAAGAATCTTATCCATGGTATAGCTAATAAGTAGCTGAGCTAGATTTTGAATATGTCTTCTAACTCCAAATCTGTGGCTGTTTTTCTTACACCATCACCACCAAGTTGGATGTGCTGGACCGATTAAATGAGTGGAGATTTTCTATGAAGGTAAGCTTTATATAATTGTGATATGCAGGCTAAGCCAATTAATTGGTTTGTTAATTAATTAATTAAGAGACAGGGTCTCACTCTCTGTTGTCCAAGCTAGAGTGCAGTGGTGCAATCATAGCTCACTTCAGCCTTGAACTGCTGGCCTCAAGCAATCCTCCCACCTTGGCCTCCCCATGTGCTGGGATTACAGGTATGAGCCACTGTGTCTGGCCTTGTATGATTTATTTAGATTAAGAACATTCAAACCTTCTGGGCAGAGTAGATGTTGAAGTGTCAGAAAGACCTCTAAATTAAGTCAAGAGGTAATCACTGTACCTTCATTCCTGGGACCTAGGGGATAAGTGAGATTATGAAGACCAGATGAAGCCAGGCCACTTGTTTCTTTTTCTTGGGCTGCAGCTGAAGTATCATCCAATAGGCAGCTGGCCTCCTGCCGCAATAACCTGTCACCATCACTGCCACGGTGAACATTCATCCTTGGACTCTGTATCCAGAACTGTCTGCTTGATCAGAATGAAATCCTAGGAGACAGGAATATACATGATTTAGAAATCATTAAACAGATTTCCAAGGAATTCCATGTTATGAAAGCCAAACTAGAAAATTGATGGACAGCTCTCATTCTTGTTCTCAGGGGAAATGGGCATATTAAACATTTTTGTGATTTTATATTGAGAAGAATTGGGCTAATTTAAATGGTCTTTACCAAATCATGAAGAATGCCGATAAACTTGTTACCAGGGAATAATTTTAAGCTTTATCCATAAATAGACGTCAAATCCACTGATTTTGGTCACATTCATGATCAATTTTACATATTAAATGGTGGTGAAATAATTCGGTATTGTTTATACCACAGAAACATGGTGGGGGGCAATTGTTCAACTAAAGAAAACCTGCCCATATGTTTTAAAAAACTGACACATACACTCTTGTAACAATTAAACACAGGAAATTAAAAACACAACCATAATGCCAGTATTGAGAGTCACCTGAGCTTAAAAAAACAAAACAAAACTTTGGTTTGCAGTGCTCAAGTTCTCCTTTTTATCTTCCCTTTTCTTTTACCCTGTGTACCTTATGCTCAACCCCCAAACCCCACCTCAAAATCATATTGGCTGTAAGGCTAACCATGTCATCTCTCCTGCAAGCAGCACACAATCGCCATGCCATGAACAACACATACTAAGTGATTGACACATGCAAGACCCTCACTGATCAGGCAGAAGGGAGGAGCCACACACAGGGCCTCATACCTTTCTACTGGTTAATCACACCCGGCAACCCTTCCATCCTCACCAGTTATCTAACTACTCAAAACATGCCTGAAGTTCACCCTACTTAGCACTTTCACAGTTTATACTGTACTAATATTCACTTGGCATTCTGCTGGAAAAATCATCTTAAATCACCAGTAATTTGTATGCATATGGATTGCATGCTTAACAATATTTTAGGAAGCAGGAAATTAACCAAGGGTAGTAACACATTTTAATACTCTGAATTTCCAGACATACCAAGCATGTAGTAGGTGCTAACAAACATCTATAATAAACATAATAAATAAATATCTGTAATGTGAATTAATTTTTAAATCCCTTCATAACCTGTATTAAAATATTTTGAAGCACAAAGTCGATGAGTTTACTCCCCGTTTTCACTTGGATGAAATATATAAATGACCACTTTGAAAAGATGAATCAATACATGTGCCTGAAAATAAATCATTTTTAAAAAAAGATACTTTCAAGTTGATGAAATCTTTATTCTCAGATAATGGCTCTTACAACATAAAGCAAATTGAAGGAATAAAGTGAATGTACTGGCACAAAACCTGCTATGTGGCTATAGCTTTTTCAGGATTACCCTTTCTTAAAGAAAAAACATATTTACATTACAAAAAATGCAGCCACATAAAACAGTCAAACAGAACCACCAATACCTTCAAATTTGACTCAGAAGATGTCAAAATAAAGTCTAGAGAACAAGATAAAGAAGGTCCACAGAGCTGGAAAAAGCATTAACCACCCAAAGGGAGTCTACTTCTTTAAACTTAATTGGTTTTGAACCATAATGTTCCAATCTACCCATAGCTATTGCTTCTTTAGCTGCTCAAGAACCAAGGCTGGGTGTGGTGGCTCACACCTGTAATCCTAGCACTTTGGGAGGCAGAGGCGGGAGGTTCGCTTGAGGCCAGGAATTCGAGACCAGCCTGGGCAACATAATAAAACATCCCCCCACCCCCGTTTCTACAAAAAATAGAAATTAGCCAGGTGTGGTGGCAAGCACCTGTAGGCCCAGCTAGTCAGAAGCTAAGGCAGAAGGACTGCTTGAGCCCAGGAGTTTGAGTTTGCAGTGAGCTATGATGATGCCACTGCACTCTAGCCCTGGCAACAGAGCAAGACCCTGTCTCAAAAAAAAAAGAACCAAGTTCAAACTTCACTTTGTTGGGGCCACATGTGGCCTTTTGACTGAATCCAAATTTTACAGAAAAAATCTTTTTTTTTTCTTTTTTTGAGACAGAGTTTCACTCTGTCACCCCAGGTAGAGTGCAGTGGCATCATCGTAGCTCACTGCAACCTCGAACTCCTGGGCTCAAGTGATCCTCCGCCTCAGCCTCCCAAGTAGCTGGGACTACAGGTGCATGCCACCATGCCCAGGTAATTTTTTCTATTTTTAGTAGAGATGGGGTCTCGCTCTTGCTCAGACTGGTCTCGAACTCCTGAGCTCAAGCAATCCTCCTGCCTCAGACTCCCAGAGTGCTAGGATTACAGGCGTGAGCCACTGCACAGGCCAACAAATCTTTTAATAAAGGGATTTGTTCTGTGAAGTTTGGATTTGGTCGAGGTGCCACTCCTGGGGATCTGAGGGGTCACATGTGGCCTTGAGGCCGCAGGTTCCCCATCCCTGCTTGAACCAACATACAATAAACTTGAATAAGCCTATCTCTTGAGAACTTGCATGGACTAACCTGCAGTCCCCAACCCCTGGGTCTCGGACCAGTACCGGTCCATGGCCTGTTAGGAAGCGGGCCACACAGCAGGAGGTGAGCGGAGGGCAAGGGCCAACGAGTGAAGCTTTATCTGTATTTACAACAGCTCCCCATTGCTTGCATCACCACCTGAGCTCTGCCTCCTGTCAGATCAGCAGCGGCATTAGATTCTCATAGGAGCGCCAAGCCTACTGTAAACTGAGCATGAGGGATCTAGGTTATACGCTCCTTATGAGAGTCTAATGCCTGATGAACTGAGGTGGGGCTGAGGCAGTGATGCTAGCACTGGGGAGCAGGTGCAAATAGATTATCATTAGCAGAGAAGTTTCCACAGAGACCATAATAAATCAGTTGCTTGCAGACTCATATCAAAACCCTATCAGTGAGTGGCAAGTGACAATGTGATAATAATAGAAATAAAATACACAATAAATGTTACGTGCTTGAATCATCCCGAAACCATCCCCCCAACCCCGGGTCTGTGGAAAAATTGTCTTCCGTGAAACTGGTCCCTGGTGCCAAAAAGGTTGGGAACTGCTGGACTAGACCGTATAAGTCCCTTCATTTAATCTTTGTAATGTAGGAAAAATAGTTTTGTTATAATGGAATATAGTGAAAACATTTCCTTCCTGGTTTGTAATACCAGAGCTCAAAACTCAGTTTAATTTGTATATGGTAAATTAATAAATAGATGTACTTGGAGCTTAGCAGAGTAGGTATCTCCAGTAAGGGAAAAGAAAGTAACTTTCTAGGCTGGGCACAGTGGCTCACGCCTGTAATCCTAACACTCTGGAATGCTGAGGCGGGAGTATCCTTTGAGATCAGGAGTTCGAGACCAGCCTGAGCAACAGCGAAACCCCCATCTGTACTAAAAATAGAAAAAATTAGCTGGGCATGGTGGCATACCTGTAGTCCCAGCTACTCGGGAGGCTGAAGCAGGATAGCTTGAGCCCAGGAGTTTGAGGTTGCCAGTGAGCTATGATCACGCCACTGCACCCTAGCCTGGGCGACAGATCGAGACTCTGTCTCAAAAAAAAAAAAAAAGTTACTTTCTGAGCACTTAATAGATATTTGTACTTAATTTTTATTATAAGTAATACATGAATATATTGCCCTCTAAGAAGGCAAACCTTACAGATAAGGCAAAAAAGGACCCTTTGATCATCCCCAATCCCAGTCACTTCTCCAAGTAACTATCACTACTTGTTTGGTATGAATCCTTTTGGACTTTATTAAATGGCATTTATACTATACAGATATATTTAAAACACAAACTGTATACTATACGCATAATTCTCATTCTGTAATGTTTTTCTGAATTAACATTCTTGAGAACCATCCATGTTGGAAGATCAAGATCTAGTTCATTCCTTTTTAACTGCTGTATAGTATTCTGATCCTATCTATGAATATTTGTTTATAACTTAACTATAACAATGCTTCAGTGAACAAGATCAGAGTGCACTATGAAACGCCAAGAGAGGATCCAGTTGCAGAGAGTTCCCAAATGGATCTGGCCTCAGAACTCCTTTATTCAAGAAACTCTCTCAGGACTATTAATGTTTAATGGCACACACTTTAAGATAATCCAGCATTCCCCAAAGTCCCCTATGATCTCAGAATGACAAAACAAAAATCTCTTGACCTATGAAACCTAAGGAGTAAACTGACTGACACCAAATTCTTCAACATACAACAGAGCAGCCAGTTTAAACATAATAGTAAGGTTCTACTCCCTTTCCAGGATGGATGTTTCATTCAACTTTGAATGATATTTTCATGCCTATGATGGTTCAATTCTGTAACCATCCCCCAAATGAATCTCGGTCCTTAGAACAGATCTAAGGGGAGGGGAAAAAAAAAAAAGAAATAAGCAAAGCACAAGAACAATATTGTTCTTAATTGCTACAAAACTATTGTTTGGTCTACACAACCCTGAAAGTCAGAGGGATGATGTATAATTAAAAGAACCAAGGGTTCACCACACCCCTGGCACATATAAACAATAACTGAAAAGACTTCAGAAAAGAACCAGGAGTTTAAAAATATATTAATAATGGAACTCAGACTGTACAGCTGTGGAGCAAAGAAACCTTAACATCCAGCAAGCCAGCTCAAGCTTCACTTCCACACATTAAGTGAAAGCATTTTATACACTCTGAAGAGCTACCCAAGTATATAGTTTATTATTTATTTCACAAGCCTCCATGAAGGCCCATATTTTGTTAAGTCTTAATTTTGCTGACCCAGAATAGCAAGAGTTTAGCATCATAATCTCCTCATCTTGGAAAATTTACATAAAATCTTTGATAGTGGAATTATCTCAACATATTCCCTGTACCTAAAAGAACACACTGGTTTCTCCCTGGAACATAATCATCTCGAGTATGACTCCAAAATAACCTCTAGATAATAAATCTATGTATTTTCTCATTTGTAATTTCCCCGTATCAATTATTTCTGAAGAAAACAAGATATTTACCAGGACCACTGTTCCATTAAGTTTAATATTCTACCAGTCAACTACTCAGGTTTTAAAGAACTAGTTGGAATAGGGGTGGGGGCAATCAGACTTAACAGATATATCTCAAAAGCATAATGCTTTCAGACTGGGCATGATCTTTCAAAAATGCAGTATTCCCTTTTTGTACTTAACACCACGTCTCCACTCTATGTAACTGGGTGGTGATGATGAAGCAGGATGCCACTGAATTTGGTAAATAAACTAATCTACCCTTAATCCATACCCCATAACCAAATTTTAAAAGTAATTACATCTTTGCCAAACTTCATTCCAAACTGAAAAATCCTAGCCTTTTCAGTCTCTTCTTATATGAAACCCACTACATTTCTGTAACTATATAATCATAAAAATTTAACTATTTTATCATTGACCTTGGTCTAGTTCCATTATCCTTTTTTCTTTATGCATAGTAATGAGAACTCTGCTAATGTTTTCTATTAAACAGGTTTTCCATTTTGCTTCACATATGCTTTCTGGTGATACCCAGGCTTTTGGGAAATAGAAGGTTAAAACGAGATGAAAGTGGGGGGAGGGGAAACGGAGAGGGACAGGCACAATCTAAAATGTCTATAAGATCTCCTCCTACAACTATTATTAACTAATAATAAGAGGCCACCATCTTCAAAATTACTCTGGGTATATTTTCCTTAAAACCAAATCCACTGAAGCTTTTTTGTCATGGTGTGTATGTGACCCTAATGTTCCAATCTCAAAAGAAATTCTGTCTCTGACTATTTAAGGTTTTCTGATTTTCCTTTTTGCAGATTATTTCTAAAAATGTTAAGTAAAACCACTCCAGTATTAAGCCCTTAAAAAACTCTGTTCTCAATATTTCTAAATCTCAGAGTTTTCCTACAATGCGTTCCCCAAACCCCAAACTTAAGCTGCTTAAATCAGTGAAGAAATAGACACTTGTTAGTATTTCCACTGGATCCCCCCCCACTTTCCACCTACTTGCTGTTTCCCTCAAAGAACACTGACAGACTGGTAAGACATGGATGACTTTATCTTAGAGACCTCTTGCTGCTTTTCTCCACAAGTATGATCTTCCATTATGACTCTACCTTTTATAACGGTGGCCCTGGACAGGTTCCTAAGTCTTTCTGTCTCAACTTCCTCACTTGTCAGAGAGGATAATAACCATTAACCATACAGGATGTAAGGATTAAATGAGGTTAACACATTTAAAGTGCTTAGTACAATGCCTGTTATATAGCAAGCACTCAATAAATGTTGATTATTTTCTCCCACCTCATGGATAGCCCTCTGAGTCTACAAAGAGCTCTTATAAACCTAATCTTATTCAATCCTGAAACAGCCCCAAGAGAGATACTTCAATTATCCTCACTTTGTTGGGGGGTGGAAATCAAGTCTCAGAGAGGTTAGCCCCTTTCCCCAATGATAACTCAAGCTAAGAGGCAGAGAGAGATCCCAAACCTGGGTCTTTGGACTTCCATATTCTTTCCATCCCATCACACTGCTTCCCCAAACCATCTTGTTTCATTCATTACTGATTCCAGAAGTTATTCTTCCCTCCATTGTTTGTCAGAAATGAAAGAGAAAACCAGTAGTTTCCAGGGTCACTGCTGCTGCAGTTCTTATCTTATTTGGTCAGGGAACTAATGCAAAAATCCAGTGATTGAAACATTATTGTTTTACTGCTTATAAAATTAATATGTGCTCATTAAAAAAAAATTCAGTCAATATAGAAAATATAAATACTTTGAAAATTAACGATGTTGTGGTGAAATCTGTGCACACATATCTTTGAGCATCTACCCATTATTTCCTTGGAATAAACTCCTAGAGGTAAAATTGCTGTGGAAAAGGGTAAATTTTAAGTTTTGATATATACTTCCAGATTGTCCTCTATAAACATCAATTTACACTCCTTCCAACAGCATGGAGTGTCCACTCTCCAGAACCCTTGTTACCAATCAGTGTTTCAGTCGCCCTCATCTTTGCTTACCTGATAAGTGAAATAAGCTCATTTTAATGTGGTCATTTAAAAAGTCATTCATTCTCAACAATACTCCAAAATTTCACCTTTGACAGCCTTAAAAATTTTGGGTGCTGGAGATAAAACCCATGTTGGGTGGATACTAGGTAAGAGCAGCGATTTATTCCTATCAAGTTTGTCAAGCTTCACTACAATCACTGGATGTTTCCCATGACTTGCTCACATCCCCCTGGAAGTCTATGAGATAACAAAAAGATATGCTGACAAGACCACCCACCAGACTGCAGCAAAGCAGGTTCTGGCAGAGGTAATAAAACTCAATTATGATACCACTGTTAACACTTAATCCTAAATATTTACTGATAACAAACACTATTTCTGTAAGTCAAACCTGTAGTTTTAGAACTAAATACTACACAGCTTTCCAATGATGTAACTGCATCTTCCGTACTGTCTAAGCACTTATATCAGCTTGGTTTCTTTTTTAATATCTTGAAGCTGTAGACAAACTTCTGGTAATCTCCTCCAGTTATCAACATATATAGTCAATATTTATTTACCAAATGTCTATTAGTTGGAAGGCAGGCATGGTGCTAGCACTGAGAGACACACAGGATTGAGCAACACTTTCAAGGGTTGGTCCTCAGCTCCCAAGCTGGTTAAGTGGGGACATATGAAAAAGATAAGTAAACTTAAGTAGTAAATACAGAATAAATAGTACAGACTAGTGGTTCCAGATTCTTAAGTCTATCCCCTGAGAGTCTGTCTCCGTAGGCTTACACTGAGGTCTGGGAATTTGTAATTAAAAAAAAGAAAAGAAAAAACACTTCTAAGGCAGTTCTCACTCGCATTCAGGTTTGGGGACCATAACACAAGAATTTCAAAAATTCATATTAGAAAATCACCTCTAGCTAATGTGGTTGGGAAAAGTGAGTCTTCATAAAAGAGACAAAATCTGAGCTGGGCTCTAAAGTATAGGTAAGATTTTCTCTCCAATTTTTTATTTTGAAACTTTTCAAATCTATAGGAAAATTGAAACATTACCATCAGTACTTCTATACCCCTTACTTAGATTCACCAATGAGCATCCTACTTCACTTGTGTATTCTCTCTCTATATATAAGTAGATGCAGTTGTCCCTCCTTATCCAAGGTTTCTTGTGGTCCAAAAATATTAAATGGAAAATTCCAGAAATAAACAATTCATCACTTTCTGAGCAGTGTGATGAAATCTCATGTGCCGTCCTGCTTTGTCCTGCCTAGGACATAAATCATCCCTTTTGTCCAGGGTATTCATGCTGTCTACACTACCCACCCCATTAGTCACTTAGTAGCCATCCTGGTTATCAAATTGGATTGACTGTTGTGGTGTTGCAGTGTCTGTGTTCAAGTAACCCTTATCTTACTTAATAACAGCTCCCAAACCCAAGAGTAGTGATGCTGGCAATTCAGTTATTCCAAACTTTATGGCTTGAAGTTCTTGCTTTAAGAAAAGGTTAAAGTTCTTAAGAAAAAACACTAACGTTGCTAACATCTACAGTAAGAATGAATCTTCTATCTGTGAAATAGTGAAGAAGGAAAAAGAAACTTGTGCTAGTTTTGCTGTCACACCTCACACTGCAAAAGTTACAGCCACAGTTCGTGATGAGTGCTTAGTTAAAATGGAAAAGGCATTAAATTTGTGGGTGGAAGACATGAACAGAAATGTCTTCTGACTGCAGCAATTGGGTTTGGTACTACCGGGGGGTCTTGGAACATATCCTCTTCAGATAAGGGGGAACTATTATATACGTACATATATATTTTTCCTAATCACTTGAAAGTTATAGACATCACAACTTCATTCCTAAGGCTTTAGCATGCATATCTTGAAAATTAAAAATTTCTTCTACAGATCAGTGCCATCTTCACACCTAATTAACAATTCCATAATTTCACCAATATATAATCCATAATCAAATCTACCCAACTAGTCTCATATTTGCTTTTATTTTTTTTTTTAAACTATCTAAACACTAGGTGTTCTCGTTGCTACTGGGGTGTCACTGCTTCTAGGCCACCTTCAGTGGACAAAGTTGGGGAATTTTTTTTCTAAAAAACCATGAGTGTATACTGATATTTTCAATTCAAATTTAATACTACTTTTTCCTCATTTATTTTATATTAGTATATATTTTCCCTCACATTGAAAATCTTGGTCAATAAACTAGTTTCAGAATTCTAATGTCAATACTACTATTAACAATAAACCCACTAAGTTTAGGCATTTTGGGGGGCAGTTCTTTTTGTCCTTAAAAGTACATCCCACTAATGATGCCTGGTCAGCATGCTACACTCAAAAGTTATTTTATTTTTTCTCTATATATTCTGTAAGTTAGGTTCTATCAATTCTAGCATATTTTTCATTATTCTTAAAAGTTATTTTTTGAATATGTAAAACTTACATGGTTCAAAAGCTAGTCACATAAAAAAGGAATGCTCAGACAAGTCTCTCCTTTTCCCTTTCCCTCCAATCTGTTTCCATTCATTCCCTACAGATGAATAGTTGTCTTAGTCCATTTGTGCTGCTATAATAAAATACCTGATTTAGAAAGAACAGAAATTTATTCTCTCACAGTTCTGGAGGCTGAGAAGTCCAAGAGTAAGGCACTGGCAGATTGGATGTCTGGTGAGGCACCTGCTCCTCATAGATGATGCCATGTAGGTGTCCCTCTTCACATGGTGGAAGGAGCAGAAGGGCTAGCTAGCTCCCTTCAATCCCCTTTTATAAGTCACTAATCCCACACATCCGAGGCTCTGTCTTCATGGCCTAATCACCTCCCAAAAGCCCCACCTCTTACTACCATCACCTTGGGAGTTTAAATTCCAACATATGAATTTTGGAGGGATACATACATTCAACCACACTATCAGTTTTCTTAGTTTCTGTTTATCTTTCATGTTTCTCTTTGCAGAAACAAGCAAATATGTATGTATACATATATATTTTTTATTTTTTATTGAGGTAAAACATACATATATAATTTACCATCTTTACCATTTTTAAGTGTACAGATCAGTGGTAATAAATACATTTATATTCTTTTCCCCCCTCCCTTCTCCCCCTTCCCCAGCCTCTGGTAACCACCAGTCTATTTTCATGAGATCCACTTTTTATAGCTTCCGCATATGAGTAAGAACATGCAATATTTGTCTTTCTGTCCTTGGCTTATTTCACTTAACATAACGGCCTCCAGTTCCACCCATGTTTCTGTGAAAGACTGGATTTCACTCTTTTTTATGGCTGAATAGTATTCCATTGTGTGTATATACCACGTTTTCTTTATCCGTTCATCCACCGATGGGCACTTAGGTTGATCCCATATTTTTGCTATTGTGAACAGAGCTACAATAAACATGGGAGTACAGATAACTCCTTGATATATTGATTTCCTTTCTTTTGGATATATACCCAGTAGTGGAATTGCTGGGACATATGGGAGTTCTATTTTCAGTTTTTTGAGGCACCTCCATACTGTTCTCCATAGTGGCTGTACTAACTTACATTCCCACCAACAGTGTATGAAGGTCCCCCTCTTCTACATCCTCACCAGCATCTGTTATTGTCTGGCTTTTTGATACAAGCCATTTTAAGTGGGATGAGATGGTATTACTATATATTCTTAATTCTTCTTTTTTCTTATACAGACAATAGAACACCATATCTAGTCTTTTGTACCTTGCTATATTTACTTAACAATATATCCTGGATATCACTCCATAGGAGTTCATAGAGGTCTTTCCCATTCTTTATTATGGCTGCATAATATTCCACGATGTAGCTGTTAGTATGCATAACTTTAATAGCAAAAAGAGGAAAAGGGGCATTCCAGACAGGGTGAATGGCAAATAACTGGCAGGAAAGTAAGAACAAACAAGGCTTTATTATTATATGAAAGAGACAGAGAGTAGACCAATCAGGCTAGACAGAATAATGCAAAAGGGTGGAAAAAATCAGGGTCACCATCACATACCCTCCTGGGAACACCATGCATACCATCCTCTAAGGCTGTGGTCCCCAATCCCCAGGCTGTGGCCCGGTACCGTGGCCTCTTAGGAAATAGGCTGGGCATCACTGCCTGAGGTCCTAACTCCCACCCCCCACCCCACCCTGGTCCATGGAAAAATTGTCTTCCATGAAACTGGTCCCTGGTGCCAGCAAGGTTAGGAACTGTACAAAACACAGCTTAGATGGCTGTACACAACTGCCCTAAGGAAAGCTAAAGCTGCAAAACAAATTGGGGCCAGTTTAAAGAGGTCCTTGAATTATGAGGTAAGACAGTTAGAATTCTGTCTTGAAACCAAAGTTTTTGCAGGAAAGTGTCATGTTCAAAATGTTCCTTTAAGATAAATGAGGCCACAGACTGAAGGGGTTATAAGAGGACGTTAGTGGATTTGTCTAGGAAAGAGATAGTAAGGACATTAATGAATTGACAGCAAAGAGAAGGGTAGTGCCTAAGACAGTCTTGCTTCCCTTCAAAGAGTTTATAATCTAGTTATTGAGATTACACAAGAGTTATATAATACAGAAAAGTGATATTTTAGAATCAGAAGACTTTTAGTGATCATATTGTCCAATGGTTCTCAAATTTAGCTGATAATCAGAATCACCAAGAGGAGTTTGTTAACAATGTATTCTTGGGCCCCTTTCCCCAGAGATTCTGATTCATTAAATCTGGGGTTGGAGCTGGAGAATCTGAATTTGTAACAAGCTCCTCAAGTGATCCCAATGACCATGTTTGGGAATTACTAATCTAGTATACCCTTTTGATTTCATGGATGAGAAGCTGAATCACAACAATATTCTTTTCCAAGAATATTCTAAGAGATTACAATCTAGGTGTAGGGAGGCCTTTTAAATCAAGACCAAAAACCCAAAAGCTAAAAGAGGAAGACAAATCTAACTACAAAAAAATTTTTAAACTTTTGTATGACAAAGGATCCTGTAAAAAAAGACAATAGACTTGAAAAACTATATTTCTAACAGACTACAAAGGGATATTATCACAATATTCCATGAAGTTTATGAAAATACATGAAACTAACCCAATGGAAAAATGGCAAAGGATGGAAAAAAGGGCAAATACTCAAAAGAAAGTGGGCAAAGCTTTAATAATAGCCTACAAAGTAGAATTTAAGGCAAAAAAACCACACAAGTTGGGCAAGGCAGAAAATTCAAAGGATGTTTGTTGCCAGAACCACTTTTGTTCCTCATTTCTTCCTTGGAAGAAAACTACAAGAAGGGAAGCAGGAGAGAAGAGGGTATTACAATTCCACAGGAAAGCTGGTGCTCCTCTGATTCCACTTCCCCTTTCCTTCCTTCTCTGTGAATCACAGGCCAGGGTAACAAGCTGGCAGATACAAGTACAATGACAGTAGTGACAAGATTCTAATTGCTTGGATAAACTTTCCTGTCTCCTCTACTTGACACCCCTAACTTACTACCTTAGTACCTTGTTGTCAATATAATCATGTCAAGGACAGCTTCAGTGCACATAAAAGACCATATTAAGTTACCTGGATTTAATATTAAGACTAAGACCTTAACTTCAGTTTATAGTTAAACAGTCTAAAGGCCCTTAAACAGTTTCTTTTATAACTTTATCAGCCAAACTACCTAATTAAAAAATTTAATGTACTCCAAACAAAAAGATTTAAAGAACTATATAATAAAAACTTTTGTATCCACTATCCAGTATAAAATATAAAACATGAATCCCCTAAGTTTGCTATTGCCATCAAAAATTTAAACTATTTATAATCTTAATATATTCTTTTTTCTTGTGTTAGCACTTCAGTTGCCTACCAAGCAAATCTTTAAGTACTCAAAAAGTTCTAGTAAATCTTTAAAAATTAAACTTATAAATACAGTATAGCTGGGCACAGTGACTCATACCTGTAATCCCAGTGCTTTGGGAGGCCAAGGTGGGAGGATCATTTGAGGCCAGGAGTTTGAGATCAGCCTGGGCAACAGAGCAAGACCCCGTCTCTATGCCCCTCCCAAATTTTTTTATAAATAGTATATATAAAAAGTTCCTAAATATTACAACATTCTTTTCAAACTTAGCAATTTTTTATCCTTAAACTAATAATCAAATCTAAGCCAATTACTCAAGAACATATTTTAAATGAGAAATTAATCTGCTGAGATTCTTTAATATGTCAAATTACCAAAAACATTACATCCTAAATCCAGATGGACTTAAACTTTATTGACTTAACACACATCATGTTTTACATATTGTTTAAATACTTTATAAATATTTAACACTCAAAAAACTTTATGAAGTAGGTGCCATTATTACCATTTTACAGATGAGAAAACTGAGGAAGGAGGAGGTTAAGGAAAGTTCCCACAGTCACACAGCTAACAAGTAGTGGAGCCAGGCTTCTGGCATCATAGATTATGCTGTTTACCATCATTCTGTGCTCTTTCTCCTTATAGGGTGATTCATACAAACTTTCTGTGCTCATAATGGGCACACCTACCACCTTTTCTGTTTAAATAACTGCTACAAGAGGACCTCTCAATCAATTACCTCCAGATGGGGGTTGGTTCTGCAATCTGAGTTCAAATTCAGATTTTACCTAATTCTGCTGTAACTTCTTTCAACTTTATTACCTAAAAATTGGACAGATGAAATTTTATAATTTCCACACAAAGTGCTGCATCTTTTGATTAGATTTAACTAGTTAAGCTAGGAAAAATCCAAGGCACATAATAGACCAAGCAAAGCTCATGACTCCTAAGAAAAGGCCAGTCAACATATGACAGAATCTCCAGGGTGAGGTCTCCAATGTTCAGGATACTCTTCTGCTTGCTATTAACTAAAACGCCTAAAGAAGAGATACACAGGCTTTTAAGGATAATTCAGTGACAAACTTCTAGGAAATCCAAGGAATGTACTATTAGCAATAACATTTTTAAAGGCAGTGCAATTAAAAAATAAAAAGTATATTAATCTATTTTATAGAAAAGAGCTAAGTGTTCAAATGGCAAGAAATGAGCTGAATTTGAGCAATAAATCAGTACTGAGCAACAGAACGTGTAGAAAATTCTGGAGACAATTCAAAATCATTGTGTCAGAAGATAGTGTAAAAAATCTAGTTCAAGGGCCAGTGCCAATCAGTGTAAGTTTTCATGCATTCCTGCAAAAACGAGCACAACGTAGATAATGTAACACACTATTATCTGAGTCCTAAGGCACTTGACTTTTTTTTTTTTGAGACAGGATCTTACTCTCTCAGGCTAGAGTACAGTGAGTCATCATAGCTCACTGCAACCTCAAACTCCTGGGCTTGAGCAATCCTCAACCTCGCAAGAAGCTGGGACTACAGACACACACAACCACCTTGCCTGGCTGATTTTTCGTAGAGACAGGGTCTTGCTCAGGCTGGTCTCGAACTCCTGGCCTCAAGCGATCCTCCCACCCCGGCCTCCCAAAGTGGTAGGATTACAGGCAAGGAATTTGAGCTATGATGATGCCACTGCACTCAAGCACAGACAACAGAGTGAGACCCCATCTCCAAAAGAAAAAGAAAAACAACACAAAACCAAAAAACAATTCATGCAGTGCATAGGCAATATATATAGCCAAAGTGTTGCACCCCCATAATATTCCGAAATTAAAAAAGAAAAGAAAAGAAAAGAAAAAGAATCTTGAGTATGATTAAAAAATAAATAAATAAATAAATTTGCCCAAGGTCACAGAAAAAGAAACAAAAAACAAAAAAAACCCAATTCATTGTAACTTTCCTCCATAATTTTAGTAACAGTATTTTACATTTGAATAGCATATAAAATTCAAATTTCATTCATATTTATTACTTTGTCTGATAATTACAACCTTCTCTATGTAACAAAAATTTTGAGCCTACGATCACAGAGCTAGCACTGACAGAGACAACTAGAAGCAAACCCTCTGGCCTGGGTCACGGTTCTTTCCACTACATCCCAATGCTTTCCAAAATTTTAGTAAGGCTCCCCCTGCTTTAGGAAGCACAGAGATAAAGTCTACCTTATATCTACACTTATCATAAACCTTAGTATTTCAAATAGTGGAAAGAACAATCTAAATTTAAATAAAATAGTTATCTTGAAATAAATTATAATATTTTAAAAAACATTAACAACCAGCATTTCCTAAAAACTTCAAATTTGTCAGGCAGTTCTAAGCACTTTACATGAATTAACTCAATCCTAAAATTCCTGAGGTAGGTACTATTTCAGAGACATAGAAAGTGATGAGTACTTTATATAAGCTAATAACTGGAGGAGCCAGGATTTGAACCCAAGCAAGACTGACTCCAGAGCCCACATTCTTAACTACCACCCAACTGAAGTATAACTAGGACACTATCAAGCATATATTTTAACGGCATTGAAGTCAGGTGGACTTAAATTTGAACACAGGCTTAGCCACTTACTAGGTATATGATTTTGGGCACTCAATCTCTGTGTCTTAGATTCTTCATCTATAAAATGGAGATAATTAAATGGGATAATGATGTAAAACCATTCAGTACAGTGTCTGGTACATAATGTACACTAGTTATTAAGCCCTTATTATTATTATTTTTATTTCTACAACTTTTATAAATATACAGGAACAATCCAACACTGTCTAATTTGGAGACTCCAAGCTAAAATATCAAATGGCCTTCTTTCATCCATACTTCTTTCCTTCCTACTATTCTAGAAATACACATACTATTCCCATCATCTCATTTCCCATAAGTTAAGAAATAGATGAGGTTAATAGTTAGATCAGTCTTAAATTCTATCACACAGACACCTAGAAATATCTAATAACTTTGGTAAGGCAATAGTATACTTATGATGACAACGTCAAAAGATTCTGGACATCGCTCAAGTATGTAACATCTAATAAAAAATCACCAAAGTACTTATCTAAACCTTTATTGAATCTTTTTAAAAATATTGAGTTATAACATCTCTTGGGTTTTATAAGATAGCTATCTGCTTGCTCTTACTTGTCCTTTCACTACTTATTTCAAATTTCGAAGCATTCCCATTTTAGTATTCCCACTCTTCATGATTTATATGGTTAGATCACATTCTCTCTCGATCTCCATTTTTCCAGATAAGATAATATTGCTTTTGTAGTCACATGAAAGGCTCTCCATTTTTTTCATCTACTCATAACTTCTCTGGACCTTTCTTGATATGATTTAGTGGGAAGAACACTGGACTAGGACTAGGAGTCAGGAGTCCTCACCCTGTCACCTCATCTCTCAGATTCTTTATCTGAAAGATGAGAGGACTGCACTCAATAAATTTGTAACAGGTTCCCTTATATCTCTAAGCCTCATATTTCCATGACTCTTTCCATGGGTCTTCCAACTAGAAATCATTGTTTTCCAACAATTCCCCTAAATTTTTTACTCCACTTAGCCAAGGAGGGGCAAGAAGGTCAGATGAGGGGTTAGAGGAAGACACAATAATCAGGAAGCCCAAGGCATACAAGGAAAGATATGACATCTTGTGAATCAACAGAAAAAGATCCATTAATAAGACAAATTAGACACCAAAAAAAAATACCAAAGACAGGAAAAGTCAGAAACACATGGCCTAACTCTAATCTCATTTCTACACATTTATTTGAAGGAGGAATAAGAAATAGAAAAAGCTCTTGGCAGCAATAGAGGTTATACAGCCCTCATTTCTGCCTCAAAGAAGCAATGTAATTCTATGCCATATTTGCAATGCTGTTGATAAAATGGCCTACTCTAGTGCTTTGCACAAAATAGGCATTACTCAGATATTTGGTGACTGAATTAATGTCCAGCTGAACTGAAAGCCCTCATCAATACTACTGGTACTGTTACATACCAGAGAATCTGAGAGCTCAAGGCCATGGGAATTGGCTGCCCCAGTTCTATGGGGAGTGAGCTGGGAGGGGGGAGACTGGGCTTAATAGCATTGCTTAAATTCTGACGATATTGGAAGCAGACCTCAGAAGGAAAAAGGACAGATTAATCAGGCCTGGGCTATCTGTAAACCACCAAGGCAATATCGGAATATGTATGAAAGTCATTTCCTACCCTGGTGTCAGGGTCCAAGAAAGCACTATCTTTTCTCACTTTGCCTTCCGGAGAGTCAGGGCTTCTTGGCTTATGACTGGTTGGAGGCAGAAGAGGAGTAAGTCCACAAAGGGATAAGGAAGTTGGGTACTTTTAAAAATTCCCAGCAAAAATTACCTATTGGGTACTATTGGGTACAATGTACACTATTCTAGTGACTGGCATACTAAAAGCCCTGACTTCCACTATACAATTCCACCACCATACAATTCATCCATGTAACAAAAAACACTTGTACTCCCTAAATCTATTGCAAAAAAACCAAAACAATCCTAGCCAACCCCAGCGGTGGTGTTTATCAAAGTATGGTCCCTGGATTACCAGTAATAGACCAAGGGAGGGGTGCTTACTTAAAATACGCACTCAGGGACCCATCAGAGATCTCTAGAATCAAATTTCTGGAAGTGGTGCTAGGGTACTGCAACCTTATTATTAAGGAGCAATCTTGTATTCTAGAACTCCGGCCCAGCGAATTTTTGGGGGAGTAGGGGAGTTGAGGGTGAAGTTCTCTGACTCTGGATTCGTCACATCCGAGTAATATTACTACATCACTTTGCTTTGGGGACCACTAAAAAACCACCTCAATTTCTCAGGTAACAGCTGCAAATAAATAGTGGTTTAACAGCGAACAGGAGTGACTCACGCCTGTAATCCTAGCACTCTGGAAGGCTAAGGCGGGAGGATCGCTTGAGCTCAGGAGTTGGAAACCAGCAACAAGAGACCCCGTCTCTATAAAAAATAGAAACAATTAGCCGGGTGTGGTGGAGCCTGCCTGTAGTCCCAGCTACTCGGGAGGCTGAGGCAGGAGAATTGCTTGAGCCCAGGAGTTTGAGGCTGCAGTGAGCTATGATGACGCCACTGCACTCTAGCCGGGCGACAGAGCGAGACCCTGTCTCCAAAAAAAAAAAAAAAAAAAGGACTTGGAAATATATTTCATAAGCTGGTTAAACAGTTCCTTCACAGCTTTGCTTACCATGTTAGTTTTTTCACTGGATTCGCGCTTAAAAATAAATCAGTTCAACGCAGGAATTTTCAGAAAGAATCAAACTCCAAAATATAAGTTTTCTGAATAGTGTAGGACTGGGCTTGTAAACCTGAAGACATTGTCTGCTATAGAAAGTAAGGTTTTATTTAAAAGAAAATTACCGGTTAAGGATCTCTCTTGCACTCGGAGCCACCGATGAAAGCCAGTAATTTGTGGGTGGCGGGGAAGGAAGATCTGAAGCAGGGGTGAAAAGACAGAGCAAGCTGCACTCTCTGCTCCAGAGTTTAGGAGGCAGTGCGACCGACTACCTGATTTATTGGATTCAATTAACTGCCACAAAAAACGCGTCTGCATACGTTTTGCCAGTGAACACTCCAGGGTTCGTAATTTTTCTCGCGGCGGGATAAACCACCGGAGGCCTGCGGCAAGCAGTCAAGTTATACTTTAGCTGTCCCCAGGACTGTGTTTACCATTTCGGCAAAACGCGACCTCCCTCCCCCGATGATCAGACTTTACCCTCAGCACAAAAACAGGCGCCCGTCGCCCATTTGCCGACGTTCTCCTCGCGCCGAGTTTAATCCCGCGGCCTTTCGATCCGGGGGTCCGGGCCGCCGCGGGCGTCCGGAGGAGACGCCACCTGGTCACAAAGGCAGGACTCTGGCCACGCCCGCCGCCGCCCTCGCCCTGCCGGGTCTTCGCGCCCGAACCCGTCCCGCGCCGCCACTTACTCGCCGCTCCCGGCAACGCTCTAGCACTCGGGGCCGGAATCCGCCCGGGAGGCGCGCGCGCGGGCCGCGCCGCCAGAAGCCACCGCGGGGACCGGCTGTGCCGCAGCGGCGCGCGCCCCCCGCCCTGGCCGGCGCGGCCACGCGGCTGAGTCACCCGGCGCTTCACGTTAAGAGTCTCCTCCGCGCGGGGCACGCCGGGAAGGCGCGCCGGGGCTCCCGCCCGGGCCGACCCGTTGGGGGCGGAAGGTGGCGCCCTGCACGCCCTCGTCTCCGCGCCCGATCCGAGCGGGAGGCGCTGGGGTCTGCACCGCCAGGGTGGATTCGATTTCCGAGCTGCGGAAACCCTCTTTCAATTATTAAAGGTCTACGACGGAAAAGTCAGTTGTTTACTGAATTGTAAAATAAGCTCGCGCAGCCCCAGGACAGTTAATGCTTACAGAAAAATGGGGATCCCCGATCTCCCCATCCATTTTGGGAGAATGTAGGTGAGAATACTGGAGGTCCTTAAACGCATTTTGCTTGAAAGCCCCTATCCTGGATATGCTTTTTGGCCAAAAGAAGGAAAAAACCCTCACATTTTCATCAAACTTTGAGTTTCATCAAACTACCTGCTACAACAAAGTTGAATCACAAATTGTAAATCAATCAGAAGCAAATTATTGGGAAACTGGTTGTGTAAAATATTTCAACACAAAAAGCGAAAGAAAAGTAGCATCAGTTCTTACTGTCACGGTTTCTAGTGGCTTTTGTACTTTAAAAAAATAAATAATTATACTGATTATGCAAACTATTCTATTTTTAAATTGTTGAAAGCCATATAAACTAATAGCATGATTTTTAAAATTGAGATTTAAATTTAAGGATCGTTTTCCTTACAAGAGAGCCTCTAAAAACTAATTTGGGCCTAAGAATTAGGATTGGCATTGAAATGGAAGGAATGTGAGAAATAGTTTGACTGTCATTCTAATAGGTTTCAAATGGTTAACGGATACTTGTATAGAAAAATTGCTTTACCAGGGTCAACAATTTTAATTTTCAAAACTGAAGGTATCAAGTTTTTCAGTATAATTTGAGGACATTTCTTATTTCTACTCTTTCACCTCAGTTATGGTCGTAAAGTATGCAGGGCACTATTGTGTTTATCTCAGTCAGGACGGGCTAGGTTAAGATGCTGCACTAGTCACCTGTACATCAGCTGACTCTAGAGCAGCTCACCTCTATGCGGTGACTCAGCATTCCCACCTGCCTCCATCTTTGGCTCTGCCACCCCAGCACAACAGGGATGGCAGAAGAGCTACACTGGAGAATCCTGCAAGGATTTGCCTCCGCCAGAATTGGTCTTCTCACTTTTGCTGACATTTCATTGTCCTGAACTAGTCATATGGCTCAACCTGGCTGACCCTAAGAAGGCTATGAGGTTATAATTTCCTGTGTGCCTGGGAAAAAGGAATATGAAAAAGATTTGGTGAACACATAGATATGAAGCAATTTGAATAAGTGCTATAGGATCCAAACTTTACAACCAAAGTAGAATAGAGGATAGTTCAAACTAATGACTTTATTTCCATTTTGATAAAGTGCAATGTTATAGCCTTCTAGTAAAAAAAAACAAACAAAACAAAACTTGATATTCCTGCAAAAGGATTCTTGAAGCAAATTCTTTCTTTCTGGAAAGATTTCTCCCTGTAGATTTGTGAATACAAAAATCTGCCCCAAAGTTTGGAGAATCAGGCTAACTACTGTTTTTTTTTTTCTTTTCTTTTTTAGAAATTATTTTTGTTTTGGAAATTAAAAAGCATACATTGATCCTAGCACTTTGGGAGGCTGGAGCAGGAGGGTCACTTAAGGCCAGGAGGTCACGACCAGCCTGAGCAACATAACAACACGCTATTGCTACAAAAAATAGAAAAATTAGCCAGGCGTGGTGGCACACACCTGTAGTTCCAGCTACTCCGGAGGCTGAGGCAGGAGGATTGCTAGAGCCCAGGAGATCAAGGCTGCAGTGAGCTATGATCAGGCCACTGCACTCCAGCTTTGGGTGACAGAGTGAGACCCTGTCTCTAAAAAAAAAAAAAGCACTAGAGTAAGATATAATTAACACCCATTACTCATCATCCAAAATAAATAAGTGATGTCTTTTAATTAATAATTAAGACTAAGTGGTTCTATTTCTATTTTTGGCTTAAATTTCATTTAATGAACAGCATATCAGACCTGATACTTTTTTTGGGTAGATATCAAGGAGATGGGGTATGAGAAATATATATCCGCAGAAAGCACAGGTGTTTGCTGATTTTTATCATTTTACTTCCAATTTAATGTATGTATCTCAAAGCCCTGAATCTCTGAGCTCTGAGATGAATTTGTATATGAAGCCAAAACCCTTTCTTTCTTTCTATTTATTTCTTTTTTTTGAGACAGGGTCTCACTCTGTCATCCAGGCTAGAGTGCAGTAGTGTGATCATTAACTCACTGCAACCTCAAACTCCTGGGCTTAAGCAATCCTCCTGCCTCAGCCTCCCAAGTAGCTGGGATTACAGGCACACACTACCTCGCCAGGCTAATTTTTCTGTTTTTTTGTAGAGATGGGTTCTCACTCAAGCTGGGCTCCAACTCCTCTCACCTTGGCCTCCCAAAGGGAGGATTATAGATAGGCATGAGCCACCCATGCGGGGCCAAAACCCTTTCTAATGTCAAATTGACAGGCCTGAAGTTTTCAGTTGTGTAATAGTCAATTTAAAGGTCAGTATAGTTTACCTGATTAACTGAGTTATTTAAGTCTCCTTAAATATAGTATCTACCACCAGTAAATATTACAAGGCATTCATCCTAGTATTTTATATCATTTAAACTTCTCAACAACCATGGGAGATAGATTTTGTTCTTCAGATTTACAAATAAGAAAAACAAGACATAAATAACTAAAGTGTTTAAAGTCATTAGACTACTAAATGGTGCTTGTAGATTGACAACCCAGGTTATCTCACCCCAAAGTTCTTGCTCGCCATCCACTGAGACTGTGACAATTCCTTCTAACTGCTTCCAGGTGAATTCCTCAGCACTTTCACGACGCACTATAAATGCTTTCAGCTGTTAATACCAAACAACTAATTTAAGGTTGACTCTATCTTAAGAATGAAAATATTTTTCAATAATAGCTATTATTGATTATCATATAAAAAGATAATTATGCTTTCTACCTACTACATCATATATAGTAAATATTAAAAAACAAAATTCCAAGGTTTTTTAGCTCTCTCAAAATAATTAAATTTGCTAAATTTTTAACTAAATATTTTAGGTTATATGATCTCTATATCACTGTAGACATATCAAATGAGACTTTTTGAAAGAATAATTACCTTCATCTGTAAGTCCAAAATTGTGCTCAAATATAGATGTAAATAATTATTTAACTTCTGACTTTCAGGGGTGAGGAGGACCCTGCATGTTAACCCAAAACAGATTCACAAGAATCTTTTTACTGCAGTTCCATCAGTTCACTTTTGTTAAAAATCTCTTCATGAAAATTATAAAGGCTAATGACCAGCAGGAAACAAAGACTGTACCTTGAATACATAATCAACCAGGAAATCAAGAGTTATAAGTTTCTAGTGGCTGGAATTTGCTATTAAAACCTTACTTGCTTGAGCCCAGGAGTTTGAGGCTGTAGTGTCCTACGATCACACCTGTGACCATCCACTGCACTCCATTGCTCTATGTATGGCTTCAGTGTATCTTTCAGTCTCATTTAAAGGAAATGTCTCATCTTCAAATTCAACAAACATCTAGCCACAGTCCAAAGATATAGGACCCCAAAAAGGCTATGAAGATGAGGATTGTAGGATCACTGCTCTAAAGGAACTTTAAAAAGTTAAGTTTGGTTAATTGAGTAACCAAATAGGAGATAAGGGGAAGTGAATCTACATAAAAGTATTCCACTATTAAGTAAAGAAGAAATGATAGAATATCCCAATTTTGTAAACTTCTGTGAATGAATATAGGCATTATACATCAATACCTTCTAAAATCATAAAAAGCAACCCAGACATTATGTGCCTCCTGAGGGAAGACCACACCACCATCTAAAATGCTGCCAAAGGGATCAAACCTAAGTCTGATCCAGCCTCAGGGTCCAAGCTGGGCACTGTGGCATGTGGCTGTAATCCCAGCTACTCAGGAAGCTAAGGTGGGAGGATCCCATGAGCCCAGGAGTTCAAGGCCAGCCTGGGCAACATAGTGAGACCCCCCCCCATCTCTTAAAAAAAAAAGATCCAGCTGCCTATTTATAGGAAATACAGGGAACAGAAAAACATGTTGAACTGCACCATGAGTGTGCAATCTACAAATTCCTGACTCTGGAAGACTCTACAGGCCAAAGGCTTCTGTTCTTCAAGAGATAAATTATAAAGTAAAAACAAAACATTAAAAGATATATCAAATTTTTAAAAAGTGTGTGTGTGGTGGGGGAGACTATACTGTCTAGAGGTGCACATTGGGTGATAAAACCATTAAAGAAAAAAGGAAGTAAAAGTGATTACTGTAAGTCAGGATAGTGGTTACTTACAGGGGTTGGTGGGGAGAGTAGTTATCACTGAGAAGGAACACATGGAAGGGGCTTCTAAGATGGGTAGTGAAGTTGTTTCCTGACCTGGTGGTGGTTAGAAGGGTGTCTGCCTGAGAATAATTCATTAAGGCAGACATTTCCTTTGTGTGGTTTTGTTTTTGTGTTTTATTTTATAATAAAAAGATTTTAAAAGAAAAAGTTTGAAGGCAGAGGTCAGTCCTACTTCAGAGGTAAAATATATTTTCTCCACACTGAGCCAATTACAAATGTATCCATTTGCTTTTCTGGGACAATATTAAGGATAGACTATTCTAAAAGAAAAATAAATGTTTTAAGAAAAAACAAATTCTTTGAAGGATATTCCACATTGTAATACAATTTTAGAATTTTATTTACACATTCTGTCTGTTTTTGAAAAGATAATGGACAAGTAGGTAGTAGAGTATATTTTGAGGAAAGGTAAACAGGAATGATGAAGGATAAGGAGACTAGTCTCCTAATAGCCAGGAGAGTAATCTATAAACATATCCTGTTGAAATTTTGGTGAGAGCATGAGCTCCCTCCTTTTCTCACCCACATGCCAGGACAATTCACCTCAGAACAGTATGACTTTTTAAAAGTACACAGAATGCTAAGTTTGAGAGTCGATAATCAAATATACCTCTGTAAATAAAAGTCCTATGGGGTGTCAGAATGGGGGAGTGAGAAAATGTAGAAGTGTGTTACTCTGGGCCTCAGAGAGGCTGGGTGTAAACCGATAATGTTTATCTCTTATTACTCCTGTTACCAGTTTACGAACAGACTCTGACCTTCCTATCCCATGTAGCAGCCCTGACAGCTCACATTGCCTCTTGTTTGTGAACACACAAGTCTCATTCTTGAACCCAATACTGAGAATGCTGGAAATTTGTTTTGTTTTTAACCTTATATGGGTTTTAAACAAACTGCATTTGAAGAATAAAACAAGTAAACAAGCCCCAAAATATGCATTCTTTAAACTAGGGTTTACATTCTTTAACCTAGTGAATTGTAGGCTTACAAAATAGGTTCCAGTCACCCACCAAGCCACCATAGAAAACCATGAGATTCTTTTACCTTACTCAAATCATACCACCTTTCCCCAAAATTTCAATAACCAAAAACATGCAAAATGTTTTTATCAAAGCATGTGACCTGGCCCCTGATCTCCACTCTGAGAAACTTCATAATGAAAAACAAAAAACAAACATACAATAAGATAAATAATGGGACCTAGGTAAATTCAGAAAGATTTCTTCTGCTTGTTAACCAAGAGCCCAAACAAAGTTTTCTCCTTGCTTATTTGGAATTGTGATGCCTACTTGGAAACAAGTCAGTGTTTGTGAATACATAAAGTATGTGAAAAAGGAAGCATAAAAACATGAAGTGGCATATTCATAAGGCAGTATGATGTAGTGAAAAAATACTGGAGGAAGAGCCAAATGACCTCTGTTTGTGGCCATTCATTCCACAACTTACTGACTAAACCAGTGACACAGTTTAGGTTTCCTAATCTGTAAGATGATAACTAACCTACCTTTGCCATGAGATTCTTATGAAGAAGAAAAAATAATCAAAATGTATGCAAAAGTATTTTATAACTTCAAAACATTAGAGAAATTTAAGGTACTATTATTAAATAGTATTAATATCAACCCATCCAAACTAATACCATCCAAACTAATATCTCTAAACACAACCATCCAAACAAATATTATCTCTAAAAGTAACACCAAAAGACATTTTTGTGAGGCAAAATTGCCCTCCTTAATGTCAACCTTAAATTATTTGTATATCACAATACACTGGTTTCCTGAACATTTGTTATGTAGTTTGAATAAAAATAAAAACATGTTGTAGTGATGAAATATTTTCAATATTTTCTCCTTTTATCCATAATCACTGATAACAATAAAGTTGTTATTTTAAAGAGAATTAAACATCACTTCTTAAGGGGATATGTGGTTTTCTATCAAATGTGTCTTCTTTAATGCATTTTTTAATGGTACACTAAATAATTGCCACCATAGATTCTTATTCTTAAAAGGTTTCAAAATACACACACACACACACACAATGTCAACATCCCAGGCTGGATCTGGAAGGAATTATTAGGAATTGCTAGTTCATTCTTTCCTCAGCTTCTCTTTGGTTTTTAATAAATCACATGATAGCAAATGTGAACAAATTGACAAGAGCAATTTCAGAAAGTTCCTGTTCTTGCTTTGAATCTCTGTGCTACAGAGATTAAGCCAAACTTAAGTTTAGCTAATAATTTGGATTGGTCTCTCTTGTTTTTTTATTTATTGTAAATGGAAATAGGCCTCTCGGCCTTGGGTTGGGAACTATAAATTTAAAAATTTATTCTGAGGAGGTTCTAAGCGAGAGAAAGCTGAATAGGAATTAAGGAGATCTGACATCTGGTACCAGCCTGGTCACCTTTATGTCAGTCATTGCCTCTGTGGTCTGATTGATTTTTATCTAAAAATGAGGATGGCTGGGTGCAGTGGCTCACACCTGTAATCTCAGTACTCTGGGAGGCGGAGGCAGGAGGATTGCTTGAGGCCAGGAGTTTGAGACCAGCCTGGGCAATATAGTGAGACCCCATCTCTAAAAAAATTTTTTTTAATTAGCTGGTGCTTGCCTGTAGTCCCAGATACTCAGGAGGCTGAGGCAAGAGGATCACTTGAGCCTAGGAGTTTGAGGCTGCAGTGAGCTATGATGACACCACTGCATTCTAGCCCAGGCAACAGAGCAAGATCTGTCTCAAAATAAATAAATACTAAAAATGAGGAAGTTTGGGTCAAATGATAGCTACCATTTGTTAAGTGCCTTCCATGTGGTAGGCAGGCACTAACTCTAATACTCCCAGCAGCCTGAAAAGGCAAGACTTATTAGTTCTATATCACACATGTAGAAATCAAGGCTCAAAGAGATAAAGTTATCATTTCAGATCACATTAGGTAAAATCCATGGAATCACTTCAGCTTTGAAATTCTAGGATTCTTTGGAGAGGAAGTCTACCTTTTGGGCTTCATGATCCTCTTTTTAAAAATTCCATTGTTTGGAATCTAGTCATGAAATGCCAAATGTGGAAAGGGACTGAGAAATCATCAGTGCCAGGTTTTTCACTTGTGAAGAAGGAATCTAAGGCCCAAGGAAGATCAGTGACCAGCTCATGGTTGTGATTTATTTTCCCTTTCAAGTTTGTCCTTAATGCCATTATAATCTGATTCTACCTGTATAGAAATATATATGGAAAGATAGGTCAGGAAGTGGAATTTGGCCTGGGCTCCAAAAGCTTCCTGAAAATAACCTTACTTATATGTATAAATATTGTCTGTCCAAATAAGCAGAATTTCCAAGATTTGAAGGTCACTGCAGGGCATTCCTTTTCCTTAGAAAATAAGGATAGGGAAACTTTTACATCCAGAACCACTGAACCACTGAAGAGTCAAAGAAAAGTCACACATAATTAAAAAGTAACTTAATTTAGCCATTAATGTACTCTTAAAATAGTTCTTAAAATGAAGAACAAATATAGACATATTACATTTTAAAGTTACTTTTAGCACTAAAAACAGGAAATAAAATTTTTATAAGTAATAAACTTTCAATAAATATCATAAATAATTATTATGGCTAGCTAAGTGGGAGAATTCCCATGAAGGGAGAAGGAGATGGGAGAGAAGAAAGAAGGGGAAGGCAATACCAAATGAAAGAGAAAAAGGGCAAAGAAAAAAGAAAAGGAGAAAAATGCAGAAAGAAAAATTTAGAGTTGGGGAGAAGGAAAAGAAGAGTTGCAAAGAAGAGAGTTAGGGAAGGAAAAGAAGAAATCAGAGAGGGAGAAAGAAACTGAGAGTGGGCCAGAATAAGAGGAAGCTGGTCTTAGAAAGAGACAAAGGCTAGAACAAAGGGGAATGGCAGTGGCAGCCAGGAGAGATGGGTTAAGGGAGTTCCTTTTTTAATTCAACAAGTATTTGTTACCCAGCTACTGTCTGCAAGGCACCCTGATAAATGCATGCCCTGGGAGAAAAAAATATGCATTACTTGTGGTCTAACCCCATGTAAAATTGATGATTTCATTTCTTAGTAGCTTGGTTTTTCTTCCTTTCTGATAATGAAAATAATTTATGCCTCTTTAGAAAATTTGGAGAAGAGAGGCTGGAATAGAGTCTCTAATTCTAGCCTACTGACATTATTGACATTTTGTTGTCTTTTGCATTCTTTCTGGGGCTCAGCTTGAAGGGGCAGCACCACTGAGGGAAACTCTTGGAGATAGCAGAGGTGCAAAAGGGCAAGCAGGTTACCAGGCCTCTTTAGGCCTAGGCTTGGAATAGTGCATTGTCACTTCTGCCTCTGTCTCGGGAAGCCATTGCAAAGGTGTAGTTGCAGGGAGAAGTAAAGAATTGGGGCCAATAATCATATATATACAGACAGAGAGAGGGAGGGAGAGAGAGAGAGACAATATACATATATATACATATTATTAAAATTAGTAACTCAATTACCATATGTGCTGTTGCAATCAATGATCTGATTTTCTGATATAATGAACTAATCTTGTAAAATTCAGAAAAACATAAAATGACAACAAAAGTACAAGTTTCCCTTGATTCATACCTTAGATGCATTCCTGGAAAATCCAGTGTATAAAAAACACATGTAAAAAATATTTTTGTTTATATGTGAAACAGACAAGTTCTAGACTCAGATCATTATAAATGGATTTTTTGCCTACATGAATATCCAGAGGGACAATCAAAAGTAATATAGGACGTAGGACAATTTTTTGTGTGGGGTAGAACTTTTACAGGCATTGGAGGAGGTCTAGCCTACCTGTCTCTACCTATTAAGTTTGAATATAATATAATCCCCCATCAATGTAGCTATAAAAAGGCACTCCAACATTTTGAACAATGCCCCCTAGTTGGAGTCCACTTATCACATATCCTGTACTGCGAAGTTTTTGCTCAGGACTATGACCTAGCACCTAGAATAGTGCCTGGCACATGGTAGGAGTTTAATAAATATTTCCTGAGTGAATGAACACATAGGTGTTCCTTTTTTGTTTGTTTGTTTTTTGAGACAGGGTCTCACTGTCATGTGGGGCAGCACTCCCCAACATTTTTGGCACCAGGAACCAGTTTTATGGATGACAACTTTTCCACGGACCGCTGCTGCAGGAGGCAGGTAGGAACTTCAGGCGGCGATGGGTGACCAGGTTCCTAACAGGCCACTGACTGGTACCAGGCCCCAGCCCGGGCGGTGGGGATTGCAGGCATAGAGTGAAGTGGCAACATCATAGCTCACTGCCAACCTCAAACTCCTGGGCTCAAGCAATCACCCTGCTCCCGCCTCGGCCTCCCAAAGCGCTAGGATTAAAGGCGTGAGCCACCGTGTCCACCAACAAAGATGTTCCTTTTACTTATGGGACATTTTTCATCTTCTCTATGATAATGACTCACAAATTCCTATTTCCAGCCCTGACTCCTCCCTCTTCTGAGCTCCAAATTCATTTTGGCAAATGCTCACTTAACATTTCTACTTGAATGACTTTCAGATACCTTAAACACTAAATATATCCAAAATTGAACTCATCATTTCCTGCCATTGTACCCCTCCCCCAAATAACCCTACCCACTACCAAACAACAAGGCAAAATGTTAATTCCACGCTGGTGTTCTCTGACATAGTAAGTGCCACCATAATCCACTTGCTTGCTCATTAAAAACCTGGGCATTATCCATGATTACTTTCTCCCTATCATCCCATTTTCTAATCAATCAATTCTATTAATAGCTTCTAAATCTTCCCAAATTTATCCCCTTCTTTCCGTCTCCAGTGCTACCACCCTAGTGGATTATTGAATTATAACAATGATCTCTTGCCTACTTCCAAACTACCCTCCATCCAGCAGCCAGAGTGGTCTTTTAAAACAGAAATGTTATCAGGTCACTCCTCTGTTCAAATTCCTTAAATGGTTTTTTCTTTTAGGATAAAATCTAAAACCCTTAGCAGGGTATCTAAGACCCTGCATGATTTGGCTCCTGCCAATCTTTTCTTATTTTGGGCTACTTACCCACTATTCTCCAATCACCCTGGCTTTATTTGCTTTACTTCTTTTTAAAAATTATATTTTATCTTTATTAAACTAATCCAGGAACATAATTTAAATACCAATCATTGCTAAATAGTTTATGGAGAAAAAAGTTTATGACATAATCTTGTTTTCCAGGATTCCTGCTTTCATCTCTGTTGATTTACTCCTTTCTTTTGGTGGAGACTTTTCCTTCTCCAGTAGCTTCCTGAGAAAGGATGCACAGGAGGTTAATTTTTTGAGATATTGTAGGAAAATGAGGTTTATTCTAGTCTTACTTATTAGTGTAAGTAGGTGTACAGTCTAGATTAGAAAACATTTTCTCTCCAAATTTTGAAGGCTCTGTTGCCTTCTAGCTTCCAATAGTACAGTTGAGCTTGTTCTTAATTGATTTTTTTTCAATCTGAAATATTTTAGGATCTATTGTTTGTCAATGATGTTTGAAATGTCAAAATTTGTGTTTGTCTTCGTGTACGTCTTTTCCATTTATCATGTTGGGAACTCACTGGGCCTTTTCATCCTGGGGACATATGTCCTTTGGTTGGTTCTGAGATGTCTTCTTGCATTTGTTCCTTTGATAATTTCTTCTCTAAAGCTTTTGCTGGTTTTCTTTTTTCTGGAATTCCTATTATTCAGATATTATAACTTCTAGATCCTCTAATCTTATCTTTTTCTTCTATTGTCCATATGTTTGCCTTCTATGACAACTGAATTTTTCAATATCTGCCAGAAGTTAATCTTCCTAGGCTGTTTAAAGAAGAATAAAGAGAAAATTATAACATTTCAGCTGAGATATTTTATGATTTTAGTTAAAAGTCTAGCAAATTTTAGCAATCAATTGAAAAGGGGCCTTTGCCACTTAACTAGATAAAAACCTTTTCAGGCCACATGCATTTAGAATATTTTACTTCTTCTTTACATACCTGAATTGTCTGACTGACAAAATTTTTCAAGCACTTAAGCATTTATTGTAAACCTAATAAACTTATAACTATGAGTGATTGTTAATTCTCTTATATGCCAACTTCTTTTGGATATTACAAGTATAGGTTTGACTTTACCTGGCCTTTATATGCCCAACTATTCCACCAAAACTAAGAGGATTTCAGTTCTATCATTAACTTTCCAACCTGATTAGAAGCCATAATGGCTCCCTCATTTGATTGATTCAATTAATTAATTTACTGCTTAATTCTATTTTGAATTTTTTCTCAAAATAAGCCATAATTCTTACAGACATTAACATAAAATTTATTAAATTTTAGATATTTCTCATGACTTTCTCCCCCAAGTTTTTATTATGTAAAACTTCCAACATAAAGTGGACACTATAGTATATTCAACCCCAGAATACCCACTACTTAAATGCAATAATCAACATTTTGACATTTGCTTTATTTTTATGGCTGTTTATTATGAAAAATTTCAAACATAAGGAAAAGTTGAGAGAATAATATGATCAACACTAGTATACTCACTATTTAAACAATTGTTAATGCAGGGCGGGGTGGCTCACATCTGTAATCCTAGCACTCTGGGAGAACGAGGTGAGAGGATTGCTTGAGGTTAGGAGTTTGAGACCAGCCTGAACAAGAGTGAGACCCTGTCTCTACTAAAAGTAGAAAAATTAGAAAAATTAGCCGGGTGTGGTGGTGAACACCTGTAATCCCAGCTACTCGGGAGGCTGAGGCGGGAGGATCGCTTGAGCCCAGGAGTTTGAGGTTACAGTGAGCTATGATGATACCACTGCACTCTACCCAGGGTGACAGAGAGAGTCTCTGTCTCAAAAAAATAAAATAAAATAAACAATTCCTAACATTTCCCCATATTTTCTTTATCTTTATAGTTATCCAATTATTTTTACCTGAACTATTTGAAAGTAAATGGCAGACAATATGACATTTCACCACAAAATACTTCAAAATGCAACTCCTAAAATTAAGGACATTCTCCACATGCCTCTTATAGCATTAGTACATCTAATACAAGTAACAATAATTCCTTAATATCATTTTTATAGTAGTTTTTTTTACGATCCAAACTTCATGTATTATATTTGGTTGTTTTCTCTTTAGCCTCTTTTAATCTGAGCAGTGTCCCCACATCTGCCCACCATTTTATTCCCCCATAATACTAATTTCTTAAAGAGATCAGGGCAGTGATCTTATAGAATTTTCTCATGACTTTTTCTGACTTGTAACAATTTCCAAGGTCATTCTATTTTGGAGAATTTGTCTTATCTTTCAATATATAATTTTTTACAGAATTTCAATTATAGTATTTGTCATTTCCAACTGCTCTTTCTTATTCTTAGTGTTTCTTCTTTTAGCATCCTGTTTTTGTTTCATGGATACAATAATACAATATTTCTCTGATGATATAATTTCATTGAAGTATTTTTATGCTCCCTGCATTGTCTCAGGTTTCTGTGATTCTTTTTTCCCCCTGATTCTACCATGTTGGAGGTTTTTAATTTTTTTCCTATTGAAGGTTTTCCTCTGGTATCTGGTGATTTTTGTCATACTCATATTTTAAGAGTAAAGTACTAAAAGCTGATTGGAGGCTCTGAGTATATATGTTTGAGCCTTGTCAAATGCAGGAATTCACTGTAACCTTTTTCTATGAGGACCCCTCAAATATCAGTTATCTGTGGCTGTTTCCAATATCACTTTCCTAAGTACCCGTTTTTTCTGCTAGAGAGTAGAACCTGGCTATGAAGTTCTGTATCTGAGCAGAAGAGGCCTGGATTCTCATTTTCAGTTTCAGTTAATTCCTCTCTTTTTGCAATATGTTTGACTCCCACTCAGATCTGTGCCAGGTGTCCCCCCATCTAGAACTCCTTTAGTTTACTTTCTCCGGTACTGAAATTTCCTGTTTCCTATTGAGCTAAAAGTAATAGCTTGATTACCTTAGATGGAGTGGGGCCCTGGGGATCTGACCACATCTTAAACAGGTTTTCAAACAAATCTCCCTTTTGAAGCACTACATTTCTCCCATCTCTATTCCTTTAACTTCCCTCTGCACCTTACCTGCTTTTGATACCTGAGTCTTTTCAGGGTTCCTCAGGGTGACATGCGTTGCTTCTTCTTGGTTTCTCCCCCAAGCACTTAGGCTTGACCTTGCTTGGGTCTGCTAAGTCCTTTAACAGCCTCCATCCATTTTCCATTTTCATGCATTGTGGTTTGGGGTGACTCCCAGTTCAATAAAGATGGAATGGATGTTTCTGGGTGGCTTTTTTTTCTCCTTGTTATTTTTGAGAGAGTGGTGTGGAGAAGACCTCAGCTATCTTGAATTGAAAAATTCTCACTGTTTTTATTTTTAGTTCTTCACAGGCCTTGAATTCTTTACTGCCTTTGGGCTTTTGCATTTGGTATTCCAGCTCTCTGAAACATTCTTTTACCCTCCCTCCTGGCCAATTCCAAGTCATCTTTTTCTTTTTTTATAGAGACAGGGTCTCACTCTATTGCCCAAGCTGGTCTTGAACTCCTGGCCTCAAGTGATCCTCTCACTGCAGCCTACAGGCATGAGCCACCACACCCAGCCCAAGTCATCTTTTAGGTCCCAACTTAAACTCCTAGATAAATCCTTCCTGACCACCCAGACTAGAATAGGTCCACCCCCCATGATATATTGTCATAACACCTAACATGACTCTTATTAAGTATATATGCCTATTTCCTCTGCTAGACTGTCAGCTCCTCAAGGGAAGGGACCATGTCTGTCTTGTTCACAGCTATATCCCCAGTGTATATTGTAGTGTTCGGCATTTAGTAGAGCTGCAGTCCCCAACCTGTGGGCCATGGACCAGTACCAGTCTGTGGGCTGTTAGGAACTGGGCCGCCCAGTAGGAGGTGAGCGGTGCTCCCCATTGCTCACCATCTGCCATCCCCCCTCCGCCCCCGCCCCCGCCATGGAAAAATTGTCTTCCATGAAACTGGTCCCTGGTGCCAAAAAGGTCAGGGACCACTGCAGTAGGGGATCAATATATATTATTCATTGTCAATCAACATATTTCTTGCTATAAAGATTTGTAGCTTAGTTTACAGTTACCATCACTAATAAGTAGTTTGTAGAGTTCAGCATTCCTAATTATTATGATTGTCTATTTCTTATTATGGACAAGAGCCCCTCTTACAGTATAGTGTTTCCATAATTACATTTCCAGATTTATTTTATAATGAACACTTTTAAAGTTATAATGTACTGACAGTAATATATTAATATTATGCACTCAGATTAACATAGTATATACATTTTCCATTGCTGCTGTAACAAATAACCACAAACTGAGTGGCTTAAAACAAGACCAACTTATTATCTTACAGTTTTGAAGGTTAGAAGTGTAAACGAGTTGGCAGGGCTGCATTCCTTCTGGACGCTGGAGGGGAGAATCCATTTCCTTGCCTTTTTCAGCTTCTAGAGGCTGCCTGCGATGTTAGCTCATAGATCCTTTCTCACATCACTCTTTCCTCTGCTTCCATTGTCACACTTCCTTCTCTGACTCTGACCTTCCTGCCTCCCTCTATAAGGACCTATGTGATTAGGTTGGGGCCAGATAATCGAGAATAACCTCCTTATCTCAAGAGCCTTAATTTAATTACATCTGCAAAGTCCAATTTGCCGGGTAAGGTAACATATTCACAGGTTTTGGGGATTAGGAGGTAGACATCTTTGGGGGGCCATTATTCAGCCTACCACACATAGACAGCAAAATGTGAACTCACAGATGAATTAATTGCTGCAAGAAATGATAAAAATGTTACTTCTATATATTTTAAACTTTATGTCAGAACAACCCACAAAATAGATTAAATAAATTATTTTATTAAGTGAAAAATTTCATAAATATATTGAAATAATAAGATACCTAACATAAACCAATGATTATTAAATGGAAAATATACATCAACTCAGTGATTGCCTAAGCTTCCACATGCAAGTCCATTCTCATGTTTTTGTGAATTCTGGGATTTCCTGGTATTTTCAAGTAGGCACATCATTTTCTAGAGGTAATTATCCAATTATACCATTTATAACCGTTATAATATACCATTTATAACAGTTACATAAAAGAGCATAGTCTTTTTCTTACATATATTTTAAAATAAGTTTTAGATGAAAAATATAATTAGCATTGATTGTTTTCAATAAATACCTATTAACATTCTGCAGAATTGTTTGGGAAAAATTATACTATAATAAAAATATACTTGGGGAAAATCAAGCCCAACATTCTTTTTTTTTTTGAAGTGATTAATTTTTCTCCTTTATTTTCAAAGTTTTCTTGAATTTGGTTGTTATTGCCTTTTACAATGCACTGAATAGACATACAGTGATACAATTACACGTAAAAATGAGCACAGGTATTCCATTTCTGTCTAATATTTTGAAAGAAATATCTTTAGGAAATTGGTAATGTTCATGCAACTTTCTAATTCCTCTTCAGCAGATATAGTTTAGGAAATAGTTCATCAGTTTTTCTGATAAGAAAAAAAAGGGAAATTGAACTCTTGAAAATGAACATGACCAAGGAGAAGGACACAATAAGAGGGAAAAAGATCCCCCAAATCATAAGGAAACTTTAGAGATGCCTCAATATACATGATCAAACAAGGACCTATGATAATATAAAACATGTAATAATAGAGAGGACATTTCATAATTAGTCAATTAGTCATATGTTCCAGTGACAACATGATTATGGAAACTAGTCTTAGAATTGAGAGTAATTAAAGTCTTTTTGTTTTTATTGGTATTGATAAATAACTGTCAGTCAATTTATTGATAGTACTAGTCTTTGAAATATCTTTTGTTGGGGAAGGGGGAGAGGACATATTAATATTTATCTAATTAGGAACACATCTACATTTTAGAAATAAAATATTTTACCTGTAGTTTTGTTATTGAATCTACAAGCTGTAGAATTGGGAGAAATAGATTTTATAACTCTTGACAGCAAAAGGTTATGGATGTTTGATAGTCAGAATTAAGTTAAACATTGAGAAAATTATACTTGTTTGGAGGAACTATAGGATCCTTATAGACTCTTGGCAAGAAGTGTGTTTTATGTTGTTTCAAATGTAGAAGTCCAACATTCTTGATAGTTTATTTCAAAAGGCCACAGATAGATGTTTTTTTCTTAGTTATATACAAAGTCATGTGAATAACTAGACACAATGACAATTCCACAATGGCTGTCAGCTGGCTCTTTCAGATAAGAACCTCACCTGGTAGCTGCATCTTGATTATTAACTTTGCCCACTTAGGAATTTTAATAATTTTATCAGTTCATCCAGGGCTGATCTGGCTCTGATGCATTAGCTGGAGATCATGTCTTTTTCCCAATGAAAAGTTTACTTGATAAATTAAATTAAGGTCAGAAGTTTTCCTGATGAGTATAGGTAAAATGTCAGCACTAAAAATGCCCCAAAACCCAAAACCCCTCATCCCTCAGCTCCCTCTTCCTCAATGCGGCCCAAATTACAACCTTAATCAATATATGGAAGTAGCATTCTACACTGAAAAATGTGGTACATTTGAAAAATGATGAGTCAGAATTCTACTTGATGATCTTTGTCCCCTGGGTTTGTATAGCTGCGTAAGCTATTTATTGCCATCCTTCCAAAGTCATTTCTTCCTAATTCCTGCTTATTCCTCTAAAGCTGTGCTTTCCAATACAGTAGCCACTGGCCACATGTGACTACTGAGCACCCGAAATGTGGCTGGTCTGAATTGAAATGTGCTGTAAGTGCAAAATACATACCAGATTTTTAAGACTTACATTAATGAGAATGTAAAATATTTCATTAATAATTTTTTGTACTAATTACATGTTGAAATAACATTTGGATTTATTTTGGGATATATTGGGTTAAATAAAACATCACTAAAATTAATTTCACCTGTTTCTTTCTACTTTTTAAATGTATTATAACTATTAGAAAACTTAAAATTACATGTGATTCACTTATTTTTATTAGACAGAACTGATTTAAAGCTCCTAAAGGCCTCCTCTATTACCTTCTTTAGTCCCTTATTATGGTCTTATCCATTCTTTCCCTTTCCAGTAGCTGCTTAGATTTAGAAGGTAGAAAAGAAAGTTGAACTCTGGGGCCAAACTTTAAGTCAAGAGAATTAAATGCCCAGGAAGATAATGAAAGTCTTAATTACATTATTCATTTTATTGGATTGGTGCTACAATATTAGGGGAAAAAGGGAAAAGGGCAGAAGAATAACCTTCATCAGTGTTGGTAGAGATGGACTCTGTGTGTGTGTAGGATTGAAGAGACACTATAAGAATGGTTCTGGGAGAAAACCCACACACAGCAGGAAGTAGGACAAAGAATATATTTATTGTATTCACCTCCACCCCTTCCCACCTTTCTAAGTTTTGATCTATTTTTCTTTTGGCTACACTAATTTGTCTTTTTCTGTTTGTACCAATTTAGACTCTTCCCAATGGAATATGGGTATTGAAAGATGACAAAAACTAATGGGAGATGAGGATGTGGGGTGGTGTAGCAGATCTAAAGACCAAGCATCATAGAAAGGTGTTTAACTAAATGGAAAAAGACCTTATAGATCACCCTGTTCCACCCAAATCCATAACCCTTTTATATGTGGAATAAAGGCTGCTCATATTGTTAAAACATCAATATTCATCTAATATATCAAGTATTTGCTGAGAAATGGGGGAAATCCTATGAAGACATATTTTTCAACAGGGAAAAACCACGAAGAAAAAACATGATGGCATTGTTTATGAACCTAAAGAAGTTCTGAATCCAACCCCCAAAGTAACAAATTGTTGCAAATCACTGTGGGTAAAATACAGTTTTCAGGAGGCATACATGACCCAACTTGTCAGCTCTCAGCCAGTTCCAGCCATGTCAAGGAACCCAGGTAAGATCTTATTTGTATTAAACTAAGATAAATATCCTACTTAGCATGTATTTTTCTTGATATAAGAACATAAAATTGGGCATTAACTATATTATTTAAAAATTAACTGTAAGAAGATACTGGCAAATCTACCCAACTTCTTAGGTGGTAAAACTCTAAAACTGACTTTGCTTCATGGTACTAAATCTCTTAGTTTCTATTAGCCCTGAATCATTGATGTGACAACCAATTTAGATGATCCCAAATAGACTAAAATATATCATACTTATCTTTTAATAAAAATTTGTCTTTAAACTTGACCAGACAACGTCTGCATTGTTAAAGCAGAGAACGTTCACATTAGGTTCCTTCTTGAAATTTGCTAACATAGCAGAGAACATGAAGGAAAGATAAATTTGAAAATTTGTTTTGCAAAAATGTGTGATTCCTAAATGCTGAAGAATGCTGGAAAATTAAAGTCTTATACTTTGAAAAGCAGTAAAGGAGAGCAGTTGGGATTAAATTTATGGGGTTGTAGGCTTTTAGATTAAGAATATGCTAGATACCTGAAAGGAATTATTAACATTAATTTCAAACTACTACCTAATTTTAAAATAATTGCATGCCACTGAGAAAGTGGAAATTTCAAGCATCCTGATAGTTGCTTGCCGCCACACCAAATATGGTATCCATTTTTTAGAAAAGACTCAGTTGACTAAAAATTTGAATTTTTATCTGTGCAGTTGTCAGCAACAATTATTTCTCAAAGCCTGAGATTCTGTCACCCATGAACACCTTCTAGAACTTACATTTTTTGTTTTAAATGGGGATATAATTTATATACTATAAAGTTCACCCCCTTTTTAAATTTTTATTTTTTAGAGACAGGGTATCGCTCTGTCGCCCAGACTGGAGTGCAGTGGCGTCATCATAGCTCACTGCAACCTCAAACTCCTGGGCTCAAGCGATTCTCCTGCCTCAGCTTCCCGAGTAGCTGGGACTACAGGCGCGCGCCACCACGCCCGCTAACTTTTCCATTTTTTGCAGAAAGGGGGTGGGTGGGGGGGGGTTTCATTATGTTGCTCTGGCTGGTCTCGAACTCTTGGGCTGCAGCCATCCTCCTGCCTCGGTCCTAGTGTTGCAGGCGTGAGCCCCCGCACCAGCCCTCCCTTTTACAACGAATACAGCAGAATACAGTGGTTTTTAGTATACTCACAAAGCTGTGCAACCGTGACCACTATTGTAGAATTTACATTAAACATTTTATTGTAAACCTTTTCCAAAATGTTTTTACACTCAGTCTACCGCTTGATCCTCAGAGATTCCTGTGAAGCTGACCGGCATCTCCCGAGGTGCCCTGCCGGCGTTACCGCCGAAAGTGCTTTTCTAATTACGGTCTCCCTTCAAAGGCAGGGGCAGGGTGAAGAATTAGCGCTACTTCCTTTGATTTATAGAGTAACAGCCCACAGCCGAATCCACGTGTTTGTTTTCACGCCTAGAACTCTGGTTTTACCGTACACCGTACGTAAAATCTTACTTGTGATTGGCATTTTAGTCTGGTGGGCCACCAGTGTGCATTCGCCTGCCAAACAATTAGTAACAAGGGATCCCCCCTTAGAGATGCCTCGCGTTTCCTTCCCACACCTTCCTGGCCCGAGAGCCCTGGGTTGCCCGGATATTCAGGCAGCAGCGCGTTTCGCCGCTTATACTTCGCGATATTGCTGAAGAAATGGGGGACGTGCGCACTGAAGGGAGCGGTGTGAGAGGGGTAGGGAATTGCTACTACAGCGTGTAGAACTCCGGAGTAACGAAGTGCGAACAGAATGACGCCGGGCTGTGTCATCTGGTTGCCCGGTTCCCCGCCTCCCCGCCGCCCGCTCCCGCCAGTGGCCGGGAACGAGCAGCGCGCGCGCCGCCGTCGGCGCCGCTGTCGGCGCCGAAGATACGCCTTTGGCGGCCGCGCCGCCGTGTGTGCTCCCCATTGGCCACAGCCGGCCCACGTGACCTCTACCGCCTAACCCACCCGGCCGTGCGCGCGCTTTTCCAGCCACAGAACGCCCGGGGCTGAAGCAGCGCGTTGCGGGGCCGGCCCAGCTAAGGTGCGGGAATTTCTTTGGCGAGGAACCTTAAAAAAAAGAAAATCCCTAATTACTGCCCAGAGTAAAAACTCTTACTGAGGAAACCGATTATTGAGGAGTTTCACCTCTCCCCGCAGTGGCATTTGTCCGGGACTGTGACACAGACTGAAAATGGAGATCGGAAGCCATTCATTGGCTGGAGAGTGACTCTCTGAAGCCAAGATTTATCTATGTTACTTTGGGGAAAACTACACGTATAAACATAACTCTTTGGGGAAAAATAATCTTTGTATGGAGAATTGAAAGCTACTTTTTCTTAGAAGAGTTGAGGGATGGGTCGTGGGAAGTCCAGGGCAACCATCCTAATACATCATTTAAGGGAAATTAGAAACTTCTGGGAAAACAAAGATGAGTAAAAGCAAAAGGAGGCCCTGCCCACCATTGTTCGGGGGATGAAGTGATTTGACGAAGGACAAAAATGTAATAATTATTAATAGGAATGGGCAAAATAAAAAGTGTATGTGTAGTATAAAAGGGACATATAATTGTAGAAGTCAGTAGAGAGTTCAGTTGTTCACCTTCTTTCTCCCTTTGCCAGTGCTTGGATGCTTCCTTTGCCTCTATTATTATTATTATTTTTTAATTTGCTTTTAAGGTTAACCAACTCTCCCTCCTCTAGATGTATACATTTTCTTCTCTTTCTTTCTTTTTTTTTTCATTCAAAAAATACTAGGACCTACTATATTCCAGGCATTGTGCTAGGTACCGGGATGACAATGGTGAACAAAAACAGTAACTTGTCCCTTCCCTCCTGGAGCATACAGTCTGGGAAAGGAAGCAGAGAGTAGTCAATTACACATATAAATATTAAATATAATGTGATAAGTGCCAAGAAGAGGTCCAGAGACTGTAATGGGGATTTGACCTAGCAGGGAGATCAGAGAGGCCTCCCCCAAAATGTAACTCTGGACTTGAGATGTGAAGGGGTTAAGGGGGATGGAGGTTGCAGGCAGGGGGAGCAGCTTGTGCAAGGGAGGGAGAGCCGGGAGCCCCTCCCCTTCCAGTGACTGCCCATCTCATCCATTTCCACTACACATACACTAATCTTGCCTCTAGGCTCTCAGAAGACACTTCTTTTTTTCTCTTAATTCCAAGTTCTTAGGGAGTATCTTGCTGTAATCTACAATGATTGTTAAAGACAGTGTATGTCCAACAGGTAAGTATATGTATCTAAATACACAGCAATATACATCTACAATACATATTAATATACATATCTAATATGCATTATTATCTCTGTTGTTTTACATAAGAAAAACATGCAATGATTATAACAAAACATAGAATAGGTTATATCCCAATAGAACTAAAAGTGCTATAGACATTCAAAGTGGTAAGAGATCATTTGATTCTGGAAGACTCAAGGCACTTTAGAGAAAGTAATTTTTGAAAATCGTTTGAGGTGAGATTTGGTCAGATGAATATAATGTAGTTAGAACATAACGTTCCAGAAGAAGAGTAAGGAAGCTGGACAGATAAATTGAAATACATCCTAAGGGCCTTGAAAACCAGCTGAAAAGAGAATGTACATCAAGGTCAAATACATAATTTTTATTTCTGTCGTTTTGGGGGGGTTGATGATGGTCTTCAGCTCTGTTCGGTTTTCTTTTTTCCATTTCTGTTAGTGACTAATTTCAGCCACTTCAGGATCTCCGTCCTTGTCAGCAGATGGCCTAGTCTTCTGTTTCATGTGCAAAATTGATGTCATCAGGAGTAAGCACCTGAATCTTCTCCCTTGTTCCAAACTTCCTTAGTAAGCACCACATATCACATCTTCCTCCTTCTAGCCTATGTATCTCAAAGGAAGGGTGGCCCTCCTGCTTTTCAAAGCTAATCCTTCCACCTGTTTTTATTCTCATTCCTCCTAAACCTCTAGGACTTTGCCTCAACAATTTGCACTGCTCTGCCTCCCTTTTGCCGTTATTGCTCCTGGTCTTAATTCCTCTCCTCAATCTGTAAAACTGCTCAAGATTTTCAACTTAGAAAATTCCTCCAGCGCCCCTCTTTCTCTCACTACTGCCAGTGCTCTCATTCCTTCGTCAGGGCACTCTCGCAAGAGCAGTCTGCACTTACTGATGCCAAGTCTACTTTGGTAGCTCAAATTCATATTTCACTGTCATGCAAATTTCCTTTCATCCCTACTGCATTTCCAAGTGAATTATCTCTTCCGATACTTCAATCATAGGTTATGCCAGCAACCCTTTTTAAAGGATCAGTTTGTCCTTGGCAAGAGACTTTAAGCCTTCCCAACATTGATTAGTAGGCCTGCTAAGTTTAAGCAAATTATTTTGAAATTATTATACAGATTGTTAGGAATTAAACATTCAACTGTAATTAATATGTTTGATTATGAAAGGGCATGTCCTTTGAGATGGGGCAATAACTGTGGATTTTGTACTTGAAATATTTAAATATTCAAAGTGATTGAATTTAAAGCTCTAGCTAATGCCCTAAAACCTTCTTAAAAGAAACCACTTTCTGCAACTAAAAGAAGTGATCACTTTGAATTTGAGATGAAGCCTCGAGTAAAGGGAGGCATGTATTTTCCAATCTGAAAGCAGATGGTTCAGTATGTGGAAAAGCCAAGACTTCCAGTACTCTTGTCCTCATTTTTGACCGCCTGTTGTATCAACATTCCAAAGGTAAAAAGTTGTTCAAATACTTTCTTCAAATTCCCTTAAGGGTCTGGGATTTAGGGTCTTTACTGCTGGTGGCTACCAGCAGTGAAGACTATGTATGTCCTGGAATGATTTTCCCTTGAGAATAATCATCTCTCAGTAATGAAATAAGGGACTAAGGCTGTGATTGCTTAAAATTATGCCTCGTCATACAGATAAAGTGATGCCATGTTTAACACAGGGGAATATCCTTTTGGAAGGAACTATAAAACAATTCCTTTAGTTTAAACTTAAGCCACATTTTAATTTGCTTCCACATCTAGACCATAAACTTTCTATATGGGCATTCTCATTGCCTTTCCCTCCCTCCCCCACATGATTTGTTATCACTGTATCCTAAAATTTCCCCAAATTCTCATCTATTAAGTCTCCCTTTCCGCTGGGGACTTTCCTCCTAGAGCTGTTCTGTTGCTCCAGTCTAGTTACTCTCTAGGCCTGCTGCACCATTGAGATCCTGGGACTTCCCTTCACATGGTTTGGATTCACCTTTTGCTAAATCTCATGGCTTTTTCTTTCTTAAATTAATCTTACTCTATTTACTCTGGGTTTTTTTGTTTTTTTCTGAAACAGAGTCTCCATCTGTTGCCCGGGCTAGAGTTCAGTGGCGTCATGATAGCTCACTGCAACCTCAAACTCCTAGGTTTAAGCGATCCTCCTGCCTCAGCCTCTCGAGTAGCTGGGGCTACAGGCACACCACCAGGCCTGGCTAATTTTTTCTATTTTTAGTAGAGACAGGTCTTGCTCTTGCTTAGGCGGTCTGGAACTCTTGAGCTCAAGCAATCCTCCTGCCTCAGCCTCCCAGAGTGCTAGGATTACAGGTGTGATATTTACTGTTTTACTGGAATACTTCCTTAAGAGACTTCCTAACAAATTGTGTACGGGAGAAAAACTTCCTGAGTCCTTGCATGTCTGCAAATATCTTTATTCACCTCTCACATATTATTGATAGTTTAGCTGGTCATATAATTCTAGATTGAAAATAATTTTTTATAAAATCTTTGAGGACATTAAAAAATTGTTCCACTATATTCTAGTATCTGCTGTTGTTGATGAGAAGTCAGTTGACCAACTAATTCATGTTTCTCTTTAGTGGTTTTTAGGATTCTCCTTATCCTTATCCTTGGTGTTTTGAAATTCCAATATGTGCAAGTGTTGAAATTTTTATTTCCCCATTTGTTATTCTGAGCATTTAGTGGGACTTCCTAATGTGTTTTTTGTCCTTCAACTCTGGGAAGCCGTTTTGCATTGTTCATTTTGACAATTTTCCCCTCTATTTCTCTTTCTGGGGTTCCTATTAATCATATGCCAGTCTTTCCATATTGGTCCTTTATATTGCCTATCTTTTCTCTCATATTTTTAAACTTCTAATTTTTTTTCCTCAGTGATTTCCTTGACTTAATTTTTTTCAGAATATCAATTGTATTTTTAATTTTGGCAATCATATTTTTTAAATCTGAAAGATCTTTTCTTTTTTAGCAAAAACTCATTTTTAAGAAAAAGGTATGATTTCTCATTTTCTATTCTTGGCATAAATTTTAATTCTTCCCAGTGGAACCAAAACCTCCTGAACCCCTTTCAGTGTCATCCAAAACTTGAACTACTTCTATTTCTGGGTAAAAAAATCTGTTCACAAATGAGCTGTGCAATCTGATCACCGTTTTTAACTTCAAACTTTTCTTTGCCAAAATTAAACAATACGACACCAACATTCCCTCTACATTCTTCATCTATGACACCAGCTTCTACATCTATAAAGCGTTTGGCAGCCAAGCCAGAACGTGGAGCTACTCTTCCGTAACACCCAGAAGGAAGAGCTATCTGAATGTCTGTCTTCACAAGAGCTTTCTCCATAGGTGGTATTGTATAATCACAGCCACTGCACAGGTCATAGCCCCGCAGTCTGTGGCATGCGCCCAGAGCTGGGCAAAGCTGGCTTGCTGGGGAAACCACGGTGTTTCTTCAGAGCAGGGCATGGGGGAGCGAGGCGAGCAGATGGAAAAGGGAAGGAGAGAGTGCAGAAGGCAGTCTGAAAGATTTTGTTCTCACATTTTTGTTCTCATAGCATTCTTTTATTTCATGAATTTCATATTGTCTGAAATCTCCCTAAACATATACATTAGAATTTGCAAAACATTCTTTTCTGTTCTCTGAATTATGTGTTTTCTTTAGGATAACTGTTTTGTTTGTTTACCTGGTATTTCTCTTTCATTCTGGGGTCCTTCTCAGTTGCCTGGTGATCTTTTGTTATTTTAAAGAAAGACACGCTGGATGGCTGGTGTGAATTTCTTCTGCTGTTGTGTGAGTAGGACTGTTCCTCCAGGTGGCTAATAAGAGCTAATATTTATATGGTGTTTACCTATGTTCCAGGCACTGTTCTGTGCAAGTTAAATATATTAACTTATTGTCATCTCACCAACTCCTCTATGAGGTATTACTATAATTTTTCATTAAGTTTAATCAGCTGTAAGATGAACCATTATTTTGTTTACTACTAAGAAGATAAACAATACTATTGAAATATGACATGCCATTATGAGATTACAAGACATATTCTGATTTTGGAGGTGTTAAAAATCTTAGAATTGATGAAACAATACATTACTATTCCTGTTTTACAAACGAAGAAACTGAGGCATGGAGAGATTAAATAACTTGTCCCAGGTTACATAGTTAATAAGTAGCAGATTTTGTATTTGAACTTAAGCTTCCTGGCTTCAGAATTCCACCACTATGCCTGACTGCCTCTCCAGGGCTTCCTGCTGACTGGAGACTCAAATGGGGCTTAGGAGGACTCTGATTTGCAGGGGGGGGGGGGGGCGGGGGTTTTAGGGAGATGAGTTAGAGAGCTACCTCTGACCCTACATCCCCCAAATGCCACAATAGAGAGACCTTTAATCTGAGACACCAACATCCATAAGGAAGCCTCTGCTTTCTGTACAAGATTTGCCCTCTTCTGTTAGAGAAGAGTGGTCTGGCTTTTCTCTTTCTTTCTTTTTGCCTGAAATCTGTGCTGGGTACAGTGAGCTGGGAGTGCCAAGGGTAGCAAGTGGTACAGTTGATCCCCATCAGACTTCCAGTTAGTGGTTTTTCTCGGTCTCCCAGCCTCTGAGTCTTGGTGGTGTAGATGCGCTTACAAGCGCCAGGATCCCCTGTAGTGGTTTCCTGGTGCTTTCTCTGCCTCGTTTGTTTGTCTGCATCTTGTCACATCTGCTTCCTGCCTTCCAGAGCATGTATAGATCTCTCATCTGTTGTTGACCCTGCCTCCCATTCTCTTCAGTGTTGTGGCTTTATTCTTTTTTATACTTTCATTTTGGTGAGGTCTTGGGGGAGATTAGGAGAGATGGAGAAACCAGTGCTTGTGCTCAGTTTTTAGTGAACAAAATCAGGAGTATAAAAGGATAACCACCATATGAGAAAATAAAATATTAACATTATAACTGGCAGTGGAAAAGCACTTAGAAAACCTTCAGAACATATTTGCATAAAAGCTTTCCTAAATGCAACTGAAGGGACAACTGGTCAAAGGTCCACATATAGGATTCTCAACGTACAACATTTTTTAAAAGTTCCAACACATTGAGGCAAATTAATTGCTTTACAAAGGAATTTTTCTTGCAAAAATATTAACCATAAGGTTTTTTGAAATTCCTCACTAGGCCGTTTAGACCATGCCTTTATTTCAGAACTCTGTGTGGATATTTACATATTTCCACAACTTTTCAGTAACAGTTATGGAATGAGATACTTTTTTCCTCTGGATATTAAAAATTTAATACTTGGAAAATAATACAGAGTTTTTACTTTTTTATCTTATTCATTTTGATGATCTTGTCAAAGGACTTTCACTTGCCTCCAATATATGACCAATTTAGAGCTGTGATTTAATGATTTTTTCCTGTTTTAATGTTTCTTATAATATCTTAATGACTGTAGGACAGGGACACCAACTCTGTTTACCTAGCAAATAATGTCATATATAGCTCAAGTACTGCAGAACTCTCAATCTGTTTTGCATTCAGCTTTTTTGAGGCATGATAAAGGATCAGCACCAAAATCACAGCCCACTAATATCAGGAAGTTAATTTTAAAATTTCACTTTCAGAGTCTGTGCTGAAGCCGATATATAGCCAACATATTCTCCTACACAGTTTTACCTACATTGGACAGCTCTGGACAATGGTAATTGATATAGGTTTTTATGATTATTTGTTTAGTTGCAGGGAAGAGAAACCTACTCCAGTAACCTCCAGAAAGATGTGGTTTCTGGTGAGGATGCTTATGAAAAGGAACTGAATGTGGAGGGTTCTGGCTCTGGGTGCCAGTCTTTTTTTTTTTTTTTTTTTTGGTCTTGGTTTCTTTCTGAGTGTCTGCTCAATTCCTCTCTATCAGTATCATCCTCTGCTTCTCCTTTAGATGTTTTCTTCCTCTTCATAATTTTCACTTGCAAGTGGCTTTAATTTATCCTGGACCCAACACAATACTGTGGCATTTGTGATCCCACTGGCAACTAATTCCCTTACTCTCCTGAGTCTACATTGAGAATAGAGGAAGCTGCCTGACCCTGTTCCTTTTGAGACTAGGTTCTGAGTATGTGGCCAGCCAATGGACTATTTGGTTTTGGGTCAGGTGTCTACCTCTGATCGAATCAACTGTGGCCTGGGGTTGGGGAACACGTAGGAAAGAACCTGATTGCTTAGGCAATAGGATAGATTCTCCTGGAATGGGGTGTGGGCAAATCAAATAATGATCGGCATCTTTAATCAATACAGGGACCCTAAGGTATGTTTCAGATTCTGAATCATCATTATTTCTCTCTCTCTCTCTCTCTCTCACACACACACACACACACACACACACACACAATCATTATGCATTGCTCAACATTGGGGATACATTCTGAGAAATTTGTCATCAAGGGATTTCATTGTGAGAAAATCACAGGGCGTACTTACACAAACCTAGATGGCATAGCCTACTACACACCAACTTATATGGTACAGCCTATTGCTCCTAGGATAAAACCTGTACAGCATGTTACTGTACTGAATACTGTAGGCAACTGTAACCCAATGGTAAGTATTTGTGTATCTAAACATATCCAAACATAGACAAGTTACAGTAAAAATACAGTACAAAAGATAAAAAAAAATACTACACCTGTCTAGGGCACTAGAACTTGCAGGACTGGAAGTTGTTCTGGGTGAGTCAGTGGGTGAGTGGTGAGTGAATATGAATGCCTGGGACATTACTGCACATTACTGTAGACTTTATAAACACTGCACACTTAGACTACACTAAATTTACAAAAACAAGTTTTTCTCCCATGATAAATTAACTTTAGCTTACTGTAACTTTTTTATTTTGCAAACTTTTAAATTTTTTTAAACTTTTTTTTTTTTTTGAGACAGGGTCTTGCTCTGTCACCCAGACTGGAGTGCAGTGGTGTCATGATAGCTCATGTAGCCTCCAACTTCTGGGCTCAAGCCATCCTCCTGTCTTAGCCTTCTGAGTAGCTGGTACTACAGGCACGCACAACTATACCCAGCTAATATTTTAATTTTTTGTAGAGATGGGGTCTTGCTAGTGCCAGGCTGGTCTCCAGCTCCTGGCCTCAAGCGATCCTCCCACCTTGGCCTCCCATAGTGCTAGGATTTCAGGCGTGAGCCACCAAGCCCAGCTTTTTAAAAACTTTTTGACTCTTGTAATAACACTTAGCTTAAAACACAAATACATTGTACAGCTGTACAAAAATATTTTCTTTCTTTATATCCTTATTCTATAAGCTTTTTTCTATGTAAAACATTTTTTATTTATTTTTTCCTTTTCAAACTTTTTTGTTAAAAACTAAGACACAAACACACACATTAGCCTAGGCCTACACAGGGTCATCAATATCACTGTCTTCCACCTCCACATCTTGTCCTACTGGAAGGTTTTCAGAGGCAATAACATACATGGAGTTGTCATCTCTTATGATAATAATGCCCTTTCTGGAACACCTTCTGAAGGACCTGCCTGAGGCTGTTTTACAGTTAACTTTTTTTTAAATAAGTAGAAGGAATACACTCTAATAATGATAAAAAGTATAGTATAATAAATACATAACCAGTGACATAGTCATTTATTATCATTATCAAGTCTTATGTACTGTACATAATTGTATATGCTAGACTTTTATACAACTGGCAGCACAGTAGGTGTGTTTACACCAACAACACCAAACACATGAGTAATGTGTTGATAATATTACTAGGCGATAGGAATTTTTCAGCTCCATTATAATCTTATGAGACCACCATTGTATATGTGGTTTGTGTTTGACTGAAATGTTATATGGCCCATGACTGTATTCTTATACTGCAGTTAGCCAAATAACAATGTCCATTAGTACACTTTAAAAGGAAATTTTCAGTGAGACTTGAAAGATGACTTTCCTAACACCATTTTTCTGGTTCCCCTTTTATGTCTCTGATTATTCCTTCTCAGTCATTTCTGTGGACTTTGGTACCTCTGCCTACTTTGTAAACCATCCATCTTATCCAGAGGTTCTGCTGTCAGCTATACAAACTCACCCTGAGATATCTCATCTACTCTCCTACATTTTTATTGAATAAATGAGACAATGATGACTCCTTAAATCTTCATCTTAAGTTCTAACATCCTTTGTGCTTTAAATATTATCCAAATGCTTGCTAAGATGTCTTACAGGTACCTTAAATTTATAAATGAACTCAAATTTTCTTCTTTCTCTTTCCACTAGCCTCATCCACCTTCCACAGCTGCCCTCCCTCCACCCCTATTCTCTGTTGGGGCGGATGTTCCCATTGCCTTTCCAATCTCCCAAGCCTGAAAAGTGGGAGTTTTCCCTTTTCCTTACTTTTTCCATCTAATCTATTACCAAATTCCAGCCTATTCTGTTTCTTAAATATTTATAGAATCTGTTTTCACCATTATATCCCTGTTAGAGCTATTTTAGTTCAGGCTTTACGCTAAAGTTAAGAGCATGGATGGCCTTTGCAGCAGACAGACCTGAGTCTAAATCCTGACTCTTACATTCAATGGCTTTCTAACCCTAGGCAAATTACTCAACCAATCTAAACCATCAATCCTCAAACTTGGCTGCCCAGGGGAACCACCTGGGAAGCTTTAAAAAAAATACTGACGCTTGGTCCAACTCCAAGGATCCTGATTTCAGTAGACAGGAGCAAGGCCTGAGCATTGGGAGTTTTATAAAAGCCTCCCATTTATCTCTACTGGATGAAGTCCAAGCCTTTTCCTGTGCCTTCTGTGTTAGCTTTGCATTTGCCTACCCTATTCACTTTGTCTCCTATAGCTCCCTGCCTTTCAACAACAGCACTACTTAGAGTTTACAAAACCTCCCCTTCTTAAACCCCCATGCCTTTGCTCATGTTATCCTTCTGCCTAGAATGTCCTGTTTGCCACTCCCTCCCAGTTTCCGCCACAACTCATCTATCTCTTCTGGCTATTTCTTATTCATCCTTCATCCTTCAAGACTCAACTCTGATGTCATCTTCTGTGGAACCTCTTCCTGACCCCTCTGTGCAAACCTCGTTCTTACTATAACATGTTGAATTGCAGTTGGTGTCTCTCTCCCACTGGACTCTTTGAGGACAGGCCTGAAAAATCAAAGGTCCTCAAATTTTATTGAAATGAAACAAGTCCAACACAAAACTTGCTTTGTCTATGAAGCCATATTTCTATCTGTTGATAGTTTAGCCCAAATTTACTTCCTTCTGCTCTGTATTCTTAGAGCACTTGAGAGTTGTATCATCCCTCTTAGAACCTGTGGGTTCTAAGCAACTAAAGGACAGAAACCTTGTCTTTACCCTGTAGAGGTTCCCCAAAGCACCCAGCAAGTAGTTTACTCATAGTGTTGCTTAAAAACACTCATTGGTTGCTGGAAGCAAGTAAGGTTTGGAGACCTCATTCAAGGACAGTGGTTAAAAATGTGAGATGGAAAAATCTATTTTAAAAAACTGTAAATGTCTGGTCCTGCATATCACATACAATAGCTACTAAGCACATTTGGTTATTGAGCACTTGGAATATGGCTAGTGCAATTGAGGATCTGAATTTGAAATTTTATTTAATTTTAATTAAATTTAAAAAGTGATACTTGATTTAATTGTTGGAAAACATTTAAGTATGTTTGAAACAACTTGGATCTGTGAATCTACTTTTTTAACTGTCAACTTCATGAAATCTAAATACAGATCAGGGTTTTCCAGAGAAAAATTAGCACCTGAATTGAGATGTGCTAAAAATATAAAATATTAATATAATATAAAAAATATAAAATACTCTGGATTTCAAAGACTTAGGTATAATTTTTTAAATGTAAAATATATTATTAAAAATTTTATATTGATTATATGTTAAAATGATAATACTTTAGGTATATTGGCTTAAATAAAATAAATTACTAAAATTAATTTTACCTAAATTTACTACTAGAAAATTTAAAATTACATACGTGGTTTGAATTATATTTCTGTTGGAGAGAGCTGATCTATTCCAGTGCAAGGCTTTGCTTTTTGATGAATATTATAATGGTTGGATTTCAACCTTCTCATTGTCTAAGACAGTTTTAAGTAACTAGTGAAATTTTACAGCTAGTTAAATGGAGTTATCTCTTTTGAACTCGTTTTTGTCAATGCAGATCACAATCTACCTTCTCAGCCCAGGGAGAATAATGCTGGCCAGAAGCATCACCAGGAGGAAGTAATCCACAAGGTGGCCATGCAGCTGAGACACATTGGGGATAGCATCGATCATAGGATGGTTCAAGAGGTGAGACTTCATTTCCCCCAGCAAGGGCCTGTCAGGTGGGAGGAAAGAGCAAGGAGAACAGTGGCTGCCAAGTGGCTGGGATGCTCAGGAATTATCAGAACTCATGGATTAATACTGTCTGGATTACCAAACATTGGATCTAAAAGTTGTGAAGCTGAGTCAAAGCTAGCATCTGATCTCACACTTGCCACTCAAACTGTGGTCCGTGGACTGGCAGCATCAGCATCACTTGGCAGCTGGTTAGATGTGTAGATCTCAGGCCCCAGCCCACATAACTGGAATCAGAATATACCCAGGGGATTTGTGTGCATATTAAAGTGTGAGAAACTGCTCTACACTCTCAAAATAGGAAGCATATTAGAATCACCTGTAGAGTTTTACGAATTACAGATGCATGGGCCCAACCCTGAGAAATTCTGATTTGATTGGCATGAGGTCAGGCCTGTGCATCTGGCATTGTAAAAGCTCCCCAGGTGAATCTAATGTGCAGTCAGGGAGGAGAACATTGAGCCCCCGATTGTGGTTATTTTCCTTGAACCAGCCTGAAGGTTATGATGTGAGCCCCACCCCCACCGGTTTCTTAGTTTCTCCTGATTATTATAAGAGATTATAAGGGAAAATAGGAAAGACTGATGGTTACTGTTTGAAATCTTGGAAGTGATAAAATCCATAGCTAACCTAGTTTTCCCCAGAATAGCCCGTAGTTGGCAGCAGAGAATGATCACATGGTGCTGCATGGTAGGAGGGGTGGCTGCCCCTCAGAGCCCAACTTCTTGCCCTTAAATTCACCTGTGCTGTGATGATTTCCTTTTAATTATTGCAGCTGCCACCATGCTATCCACCACCATGCATGCCACAGGGAGTGCTGTGTCCTCTTTATACTCTGGTCCAAATGCGGAAAATACACAGCCTTTCCCTTAAATAAAACATCCCCTGAGATGGAACATGAATATGAGATCCCAACAATCATGCTAGAAAAGCAAGAAGGAAACAAAGAGAAAAACACAGTCCAATGAAATATTTGATAAACCATTATCAAACAAATATTTATTGAGTCCCCACTATATGCCAGACTCAGTTGTAAACAATGGTAGCTAGAGCAGTGAGCAGGACAGAGGATGAGCCTGTGCTCATAGAACTCATATATAGCGGGAAGACAGATGATAAAGCAGATGAACTATCAACAGTCTAGTCAGACAGAGATGTGGGCTCAAAGCAGGATGAGGGGACACTGAGTGATGGAGAGGGCGACTTTGGATGGGTGGTCAGGGAAGGCCTCTCTGGGCAGGTGATATTTGAGCAGAGATTGGAAATGAGGGAGCTAGCCCTGGAACACCTGGAGGAAAAATGTTCCAGGTAGAGGGAACAGCGAGAGTACAAAGGCTGGCCCCCACCAGTCTACTTTCATTTCTTTCTTTTTTGTTTTTTTTTAAGAGACAGGGTCTAGCTCTGTCACCCAGGCTAGACTGGAGTGCAGTGGTGTGATCATTGTTCACTGCAACCTTGAACTCCTGGGCCCAAGTGATCCTCCCACCTTGGCCTCCCAAAGTTCTGGGATTACAGGTGTGAGCCACCATGCCCGGCCCCACCAGTCTACTTTCTGTCTGTACAGATTTGCCTATTCTGGACATTTCATATAAGTGGAATAACATAATATGGAGCCTTTTGAGTTTGGCTTTTTTCACTTAACATACTGGTTTTTCAAGGTTTATCCATGTTGTAGCGTGTATCAGTACTTCATTTCTTTATATGGCTGAATATCCCTTGTGTGTATATACCACATTTTGTTTATCCACTCATCAGTTGATGGACATTTGAGTTGTTTCCACTTTTTGGCTAGTATGAATAATGATGCTGTGAACATTGGTGTATAAGTTTTTGTGTAGATGTATGTTTTTAATTCTTTTGGGTACATACCTAGGAATGGAATTGCTAGGTCATATGACAACTCTATATTTCACTTTTTGAGGAATTTTCAGACTGTTTTCTGAAGTGGCTGCACCATTTTACATTGTGGTCCACTAGCAGTGTGTGAGGGTCCCAGTTTCTCCACATCCTTGTCAACATTTGTTATTAACTGTCTTTTTGATTCTAGCCATTCTAGTGGGTGTGAAGTGCTACCTCACTGTGGTTTTGATTTGCATTTCCCTGATGGCTAATGTGCATCTTTTCATGTGCTTATTGGTCATTTGTTTCTCTCTTTGGAGAAATGTCCATTCATGTCCTTTGCCCATTTTTAATTGGTTTGTCTTTTTTATTATTGAGTTTTAGGGGGTCCTTTTTATATTCTAAATGTAAGTTCATTATCAGATATATGATTTGCAAATGTTTTCTCACATTCTGTAGGTTGTCCTTTCACTTTCTGTATAGTCTTCTTTGAAGTACAAAAGTTTTAAATTTTGATGAAGTTCAATGTATCTGATTTTTCTTTTGTTGTTAGTGCTTTTGGTGTCATATCTAAGAAATGATTGCCTAATCCAAGGTTATGAAGATTTACACTTACATTTTCTTCTAAAAGCTTTATAGTTTTAGCTGTTAAATTTAGGTCTTTGACCCATCTGGAGTTAATTTTTATATACATTTTGAGTTGAGTCCATCTTCATTTTTTTGATGTGGGTATCCAGTTGTCCCAGCATCATTTGTTGAAAAGACTGTTCTTTCCCTGTGATTTGTCTTGGCACCCTTGTTGAAAATCAATTGACTGTAAATGTGAGGATTTATTTCTGGACTCTCAATCATACTCCATTGATCTATATCTATCCTCATGCCTGCCCCAGCTTTTCTTGCAGCATTTTACAAAGCTAGCTTTGACCTAGACTTTTAAAGATATTTTGTCCTGTACTACAAAGTTGCATTTTAGAACACCTTTAAATAAACCACAGCACTTTTAAAAAATAATAATTTAAAAGATTCCTCCTAAGTTTGGCTCTAAATTGCTGAAGGCTTTGCTGCTTTAAAGCAATTTTAACAGAATTTCAAATCTGGCACTGCACATTTCTTTCATATATAGTCATCGTTTGTTTACCTTTTGTACTTTGTTTAATCAAGTGGTCACACTGATTCTCTAGACGCTTTCCTGCTGTTAATGTATTTATAGAAACTTTTATTCTTGCTCTTGGAACTGCCTAGCAAGGAGCTCAAGTTATATTTTTGTCTGTTGAATTCATTGTTCTTGAGTTGCCACATTTCTTGCTCTCTTGTTCTTTTCACTTCAGCAAGTGCTCTGTGTTTTCAAAAGTGTTCTGTTTCTCAAAGTAATATTTTCTATTTTACCATTTAGTTATGTGGGGTTTGGGTTCAAGTACCTATTTTTGTTTTTGTTTTTTTAACCTGGGGCATGTAATTTTTCTAAATAGAAAGCATGTTTTAAAATAGGCTTCTTATCATTTTTAGGATCTTAAATGTGCCTTTGAAATTTTTCTCCACAGGATTCTCTCCTTCTAGGTCCTGGAAACTGCTCCCTCTCTGTCCCTGCAGGCCTAGGAGTGTTGACATGCTGTTGTTACCAGCCAGGGGTGCTGCACCATCCCTTGTGGTTTCCAACCATCTTCCCTTTGAAGATAGTCTAGATAGTCTCTTTATTTAACCCACTTTGAATTAGCCTAATTTGGGTGTGCCATCTGTCTCCTCCGGTACTCTGACTGATATAGTAATTCGTAGGGAATTTCTTAGTTTGTTAGAAAGAGGGGAGGGAAACTAACATTTATTAAACAATTTCTTCCAAGTACTCTTTGAGACACTTGTGCATTTTATTTAATATTTAATTCACCCAATAGTCCTATAAATCACTATCATAAGTATTTCAGAAGCAGTTGGGTTTCAGAGAGATTACATACCCTATCTAAGGTCACTCAGCTTTTAAGTGGAAAAACTGGAATTTAAATATATGAACATCTGACTCAGTGTTTAACTATGTGAGCATCTGACTCACATGTCATCCGTCCTCTGAGGCGGCTGTGTAGAGAACAGACTGCAGGGAGCAGGGGCATGGAGGCCATTTGTGTCCGACCCTAGGCCTCCTTTTCCCGATGTTCACATAAACAGTGGCATTTACTTACTGCTCGACAAACCTGGTGAGCAATTTGTAACCTCCAGTTTTCCTAATATTCAACCTCACCTCTTGGCCCATCTAAGTCCTATCCATTCTTCTAGCCCCAAAGCAAAGTCTCTCGCTTCTTTGAGAGGACTAGGAAAGTGTTTGGGGATGCCAGAGGGACAGGTTCTCAGCCCTGAAAAGAGTGCCCCACTTGCTGATGGTCCAGGTGGGAAAACACGTCCAGCGGAAAGCTTCCAAGGTGATGTGGAGGATTTGGACATAAGGAACAAACCTAGGGACTCTCCTTCAGCTCATACAATTCGTAAAGCAACCCAAGAAACTTGTCTGCAGGATTGATTGGGTTAATATTTTATATTGTGTTAAATTTCTAACTTTGGATTATTCTTCCACTTTTTTTTAAACCTCTCTCTCTCTTTTTTAAAACAGGACCTCCAGCAGGATGGCAGAGATGCACTGGCTCGTTTTGTCGTATTTTTCTTTAGAAGAGTTCAGGTGTTGCTGCGCTTTTTTTGGAATAACCATTTTCTGTAAAAGGAATGTAAATGTCAAATTCTGTTTTCCTTCCACCCTCTAAGAAGCATGAATCCCACTGGGACAGATGGGAAGACACCCTTCTCCATCTTCCTCTGTTTTTACCCATCACTGTTGGTTTATGCCTGTTTTGTTGGAGAACTGCAGACTCACTGACCATTTGTCTGTTCAGAGCAACGAGCTATGAGATGTCTGCGATTGCCTCATGGTGAAGCCCAAGGAGTAATTAGGAACCCAGGAGGCCTTGCCACCTGGAAAACACCAGTGCTGTGGGTAGTCCCGGTGCTCCTCGTAAGGAAATCTTGAGCATTTCCTTCCATGAATGAGATAGAACCTTGTCCTCAAAGCAGAGGTCACAGAAATGGGCACTTTCTCCTGGGCCTCTCCCTGGGTACCATGCTCTCCAGTGACCTGTTGGCCCCACTCTTGTGACCCATGTCCAGATCTGCAGTGCCATCTTCTCCTTCTCAGTCACACTTCCCACCTCCAGCACCCCAATCCCAAATCCTATCCTCTGTGGAAAATGGAAGGGAACCTTCTGTCTCTCAAACTCAAATCCAACATACGGCCCATCTGCATTCCCAGTTCCATGCCTAGAGGCCCCCCCTTCCTGCCACTGTTGGGTGTTGCCAAACACTTCTCAGGCTCTGATTCTACATTTAAGTTCTTTTCTCATGTTCTATCCTCTCCCTCCTCTGTGACCCCCTTCAATCCTCCTCAACGACTCAGATTTTTTTTCTTACTCCTCCACCCTGCCAGCAGGTGTCTTTCACTGCTCTGCCCTCGCCTTCAGGCCTGCCTGCTTCATATCGGTCGTGCTTAGTCCTCGGCCAACAGTCCTGCCTTCTAGAGGAGCGCAAGATCTGAATGAGTTATGCATTCATCACAAGGCAAAAACTTGTAACTATTTTCCTGTTGCTGGATGGTTTTGCTGTTATTGGCTGGCGGGCCCTTTGTCGGTTGAGTTTATTCCACTCGTCCTCTTCTACCCTCTCTTACGCAGGTCTTTCACCTTCATTCTCCTCCTTCTACCTTTTTGTCTACCTCAAAGTCCCTCTTTCCCTCCTTTGAAAGAATTGCAAGTTTTAAGAAAGTTTGTTGTTATAAATTAAAAGTTCTTTGTATGCATCTTGACTTCGTAGGAAAAGTGTTATTTAAAAAATAATAATTTTAAAAATGAAATAAATATTGTTATTTTATTAAGCATGAAACACCTGTGCATATTTCTTTTGTGAAGGAGGGATTCCACTTATTCCTGTTCACATTGGTTCATAAACTTTGGTCGTACATAGCATTGCCTTTGTCCTTCTGATGGAAAATGCCCCCATTTTTTAAGTCCTTCTCAGGCAATGCCCATTTATTTCCATCATCACTGAAGTTATGGCTGGCAGGCATGGAACAAACCCTAACGCTTCCTTTTTATTTATTTTTTATTCTTTTGAATAGGTATTTATTTATATGCTTCAAAAATCAAAACGGGCTGGGCGTGGTGGCTCACGCCTGTAATCTTAGCACTCTGGGAGGCCAAGGCGGGAGGATCACTCGTAATCAGGAGTTTGCGACCAGCCTGAGCAAGAGTGAGACCCCGTCTCTACCAAAAATAGAAAAATTAGCTGGGTGAGGTAGCAAGTACCTGTAGTCTCAGCTACGTGGGAGGCTGAGGCAGGAGGATCGCTTGAGCCCAGGAGTTTGAGGTTGCAGTGAGCTATGATGACCCCACTGCACTCTAGCTGGGGCGAAAGAGTGAGACTCTATCTCAAAAAAAAAAAAAAAAAATCAAAACAATATAAAAAGATTTATAGTGAAAACCCTGTCTCTTATTTTCTACCCTGAATTCCAGTTATGTTTATTAGTTTGTTACATATCCTTCCAGAGTTTCTTTGTATAAATACTAGTTAAACATATATATATATATATATATATCAATCAATATATGTATCATGTAATACACACTATTCTGTACCTGGATTTTTTTGCTTAGCATGGTGATCAGGCACTATTCTAGGTGCTTTACAAATAAATGTTAACTCACTTACTCTTTATAACAACGTTATGAGATAGGTATTATTAATATTATTAGCTTTATTTTACTGTTAAGAAAACTGAAGCAGTAGTTAATTTAGAGAGGCAGTAGAGAGGTTAATTAACTTGCTCAAGGGCACACAGGCAGTGAATGACATGGGTGGGATTCCAAGGGGGGTTTCAGGGGTGGGGGGGTGTTTATACTGCGTCCAGATTCTTAACTGCTATTCTGTACTGCCTCTTGGAGAGCTTGCTATGGTTCACAGAGCCTGTCATCAGATTCTGCACAGTATTCTGTTAAAATGGATGTACCATAATTTATTTCACTAGCCCCTTTTTAGGAACATGTGAATTATTTCTAGTCTTTTGCTATTATAAACCATGATGAAATAAATAACCATGTATATTTTGGTGGAAGGATTGCTGGGTCAAGGGTAAATGCATTTGTATTAATAACTTCGCTAGATCCTACCATATGACCTTGCATGAGATGGCACCACTTTGCACTCCCAGTGGAGTGCCTGTTCACCTCAGCCTCTCCAGCAGATTATGTTATTAAGCTTTTAATTTCTTGCCAAATTTATGGGTAAAAAAATGATATCTCAGAAAAACTTTAATTTGCACATTTTAAATAATGAGTTAGTCTGAGCATTTTTTTCTATGTTCAGGGGCCATTTGGCATTTTGTTTTGTGTGGACTGTTTATTCATATCCTGTGCTCATTTTTCTGTTGAGTTGCTGGCCTTGTTCTTACTGGTTTCTTATTGCTGGCCTTGAGCTTATGATATGCTAGTACTAAACGTTCTTTATAACAGCATCTACACCCTCAGATTTTCAGCAGAACGTTTTTAAGCCTTTTCTTTCCTTGTCTTTGGCGAGTGTTGGTTTGCTTTTGTGTTTACAACCTCTCTCGGCTTCCCCTCGAGGCATGGGGAGCTGAGGCAGGTGGACTCAGTGATGGGTGAGCGTGACCACGCCTGGAGCAGCCAGAGGCGTGGGTAGAGGTGTCAATGGGGACCTCTGAGTACTCTGGCCTTGGTCAGGAGGAGCACCACAGCCTCTCTGATGGTGGCGTTACCGACGGTGTGTGTGTGGGGGGGGTTCCCTAAGGGGAGAGGCACCTCATACAGGAAGACCCCCTAGGCACCCCTCCCATCCACCTGTGGAGACACAGGGGCGACCTGAAGTTGGCCTGTCGTGGTCCTGGGCCCAGGACCGCGGTTCTGTTGGCTTCTCAGATCTCGCAGAATCCCGCCTCTGTCCCCTGGAGCCAAGATCAGGCTGCCCGAGGAGCTGTCCACCGGCGGGAGGATGCCAGCAGGACCTACGCCTCCCGGGCAGGCGAGCGGGCAGCCCTCGGCGGCTCCGGTCCCCACTCCCGCAGGGGTAAACCCCTGCCCTCCCACAAGCCCGCTGGGGCGGGAGTGGAAGCCGGATCCTGCTCTTTCGTTTTCGTTTCCCGGAAGGATAGCGATTACCCTAGCTCATCGCGCCTGCTCGCCTGGGGACCCGAGCGCACACGCCCCGGCGCTTCTCAAAAGAGATTTCCTCCCACGCAACCTACCAGTTCTCGGGGCCAAGGTAGGGGTTTGCGGGAGGTCTCAGGGGCGCAGGCCTAGGGCCCCAGCAGCTACAGCCAGGGGAGCGTTCACGACAGAAGGCCGGGTGGCTCCCTCACCTCCACCTGTAATGCAGTAAGAGCCTGGCGGCTGACACGCAGCGCGCACGCAGAGCCACCAGCGCCCCATCCTTTCTCCACGACCTCAATTTCCAAATCCATTTTATCAGACTTTTTTTCTGGCTGGAATCTCACTTTCCATCACATTCCTAAACCTCACCATCCATCCCTCACCAACCTCCCCCTCTACCCCCAGACACTGGTCACCAACCTCCCCCCCACTCCGACCCCCCAGTGTTACCTATGACTTGGAAGGCACAACCCCTGCAGACACTTTCTGCAGTCTCCTTACCTCGTGGTCATCACCTCTACACCAACCAGATGTGAGGCCCCTGGAAGTTCCTGCACAAGTCAGGTCCTCACCCCCTAGGAGCCTCAGAACTGCCCCCTAGAGCTGGGGCCCAGTCCCACCTCCAAGGCCTTTCTACACTCCCCTGTCTCCAAGATCCATACCCATGTATGAGACCCCTTCCTGGCAGAGGTCTGACCCTCAGCTGCTCCCTGGCTGGCATTTCCCAGGCAGTTACAGCCCTGGAATTCCCCATTCCTCTTACTTGGAAGAGGATAGAGAAGTAGACAAGGAGCCTCCTGCACGTCCTAGGCAAGTCCTTGGTCTTGAGTCCCTTCTCCAGCAAGAAAAACCCTCCTTCCCCCCACCAGGTGGCAACCTCTGAGGCTTGGTTACCTGGGGATCAGACTAATTGGGGCAGGAGGGAGGGGCCAGCCAGAAATGAAGTGAGAACTACCCCAAAAGCTATTGAATCCCCTTTTGTGGCAGCCAAGCCTTCTGGAGTTTGCTTTCCTGGCTCCAGCTCCAAAGATCTTTCACTGCAGATTGCTGTCCTCAGACCCAGAGAGATGAATGTAAGCTCTTGAAGACACTAGAATGAAAAAATGACTCTTGCTGGAACTGGTTTCCTTTTCCTTTCCATGGTATGGCAGCCTATGTCTGGGCATGAAACCCAAGGAGCCTCCTGTTTCTACAAAATCCTGTCGCTTTTTAAATTCTCTAACCCTGAGAGACAAACCAGATCACCTCTGGGGTCTATGCTGATTGTAAAATTGTAAAGATACAGATTTCCCTTGCTGAGACCTTGGGGTTCAGAAATTTATCCTTTCTTTTTCTCTTTTGAAAATAGTATTTGTTTGTTTGTTTCTGTTTCTCTCATCAGGTTTCTAGTGAGTAGTCCTTGGCCCTCAAATTTCAATCTTTCAAGTCAAGTCTTGGTAGGGGATCACTCTGGTAGAGTTAGGCACACGCATGGAAAGCTTGAATCAAAAGGATGAAATTTATCAAGTATCCACTCTGTACAAGATGTTGATGGTACCAAGTTGAAGACATACATGGTTCCTACCTTTAAGGTTGATGCAGTCTTTTGTCAGAGATGAACACTCTTCCCCTTCCAAAAAGTTTTTAATACATTTAAAGATGGCTGAGCTTTCACTAAGATGCTCTTCCTTGACTGCCCTGGTTTTTCCTCTCTCTAGGAGGGAGCATTGGCTGGTTCTCCTGTAAGCCCCATGGCAGCTGTTCCACCCCGAGGCACCCAGGTCCAAGCCAGATGTGAAGCTCAAATGCACCTGCTGGGTGAGGGGGGGATCTGCAAGCTGCCAGGAAGACTCCGTAAGTAGATGGGAGGAGAAAAGCTGATTTTTAAAAATTAATTTTTAATTGAAAATTATACATTATAATTGTATATATTTATGGGTTACAAAGTGATGTTATGATATATGTATACAGTGTGGAATGATTGCATCGAGCTAATTAACATATCCATCACCTTAAATACATATAATTTATTTCTCCTAACTGCAATTCTGTACTCTTTGACCAACATCTCCCTAGTCTCCCCACCCCTCAGTCTCTGATAACCACTATTCTACTCTCTGCTTCTATAAGTTCTGTTGTATTAGATTCCACACATAAGTGAGAGCATGTGGTATTTGTCCTTGTGTGCCTGGCTTATTTCACTTAGCATAATGTCCTCCAGATTCATCGGTGTTGTTGCAAATAGAAAAGCTAATTTTATAAGGGACATAAATGTGATATACAGACTCTTTTTATCTAAGGAATTACCTTCTCTCTGATATTTCTTTGCTAGGTTTTCTTTAACTTTTCTTTGGTGAGGAAATCAGAGAAGGTATACAGCTGACATCGCCAAGTGTGAGGGGCAGTTTCCTCATTGGTAAGATGAGCATTGGGATCAAATGAGCCTTTGGGTCCCTTCCAGCCTAAAGACAAAGAGTTAGGGACATTGCCAGTGAGGAAACCAGATGAGACTAAACAATGTGTGTTTATGTATGTAGTTATATGTATGTAGAACCCTCTTTAAATAATTATGTTTAATTTTTATGGTTAACAAAATTGGTATGTGCTTATTGTCAGAAATTGGGAAATGACAAAGAAGCATAAGAAAAATACATAGAATAGCCAAATCTACCCAGAGATAATCATGGGAAACATATTGGCCATATCCTCATTTCCTTTTCTTAAGTAAGGCTCTTACCTGAGGAAACTTACAACCATGAAACAGGCTGTAAATCAATGTATTTATGCCTATGTTTCACATGGCAAAGCTGAGAGGCAGAAAAGCTAAGTGACATGCTCAAGATCACACAGGCTCTTGATGGATGCTAAGCCAGACCTTGGTCCTGCTGATAATCTTCTAAGAGATTTAAAAATGCACTTGCCAAGCCATGAAATCATCAGATAGGCAGCTGGCTGACTGTGGTCTTTGATCTGGGTGGGAGTCTTGGGGCAGCTGTGGGCTGGGTTGTGAAGCCTCCAGGACACTTCCTGCCCAGCTGGCCCAGTGGCTGGAACCCTGCTTTACTGATTTCACACCCCTCTGATTTCCTGACCACAACCTGTTTATTCAGCCACAGACAGGACTGAGCTGAGGATTGAGTAGAAGGTGGGGTGTCACTTCACAGGCCTTGGTAAGAGCCTGCTGGTGCCTACATACCTCTGCCATCCACAGACTGACATCCTTTTAATGAAGAACAGAGCCCACAGTTCTGTTCTAGAACAGAACAATGCTCCCTCCTAGAGAGAGGAAAAACCAGGGCAGTCAAGGAAGAGCATCTTAGTGAAAGCTCAGCCATCTTTCCACAGTTAGAGGGAAGTTGGGACTGACACTTCGGACTCACCAAGGAGCAGGCTCTGGAGTGGAGGAGGCCCTGGTGCTGCAAGTCAGTGATGGAGGGAAGTAGCAACTCCACTTGGGGAGGGGGTTGGGAAGCTCTACAAGGACCATCTGTTGCTTCAATCTGTCCCACTCACCATGTCCTAGAATGTCCACGCTGGTAGACACCCTTGTTGCATAGTATTGCAAATAAGGAAATCAAGGGCCAGGAGACTGTTTTCTGCCCAAGGTCATGTAACCTTCAGTTTCCTCTCTTCCACGTGCCTAGCTCAAGGTTACTAGGTGAGAGGGTACAGGAGGAGAAGTGAGGATTTAGAAAGTTTAGTCATTCACCTTGGTAAATACAAATCTGCAAGGCTTTGAATTTTTTGAAGAGTGCATTTTCTTTTGTTCATGTGTTTGTCATGGGGACCCAGCTGTGTGTTCATTGGGGACGTGGCAGGTGGTGTGAGGTTGAAGGTAAGCCTGGAAGGTGAGGGTGGAGTCAGATCTGGGACAGGGAGTGGGTAAGAATTGGTAAGACTGTAGAAGTTTAAGACTGGAATGTACCCACTATGATTGCACTTTCAGATACTTTGAGAAAAGACTTCTGGAGTTCTTGTTTTCTCTGGACCTTGGTTAAAAAACAAGCAAAAAAGAGAACAAATTAATCTGATTTTAAGATACACACCTGTCTATTGACTAAAGACATAAGGATAGAAATTTTAACAAAGTTTCTAAGAAATACTTCCTAATACTGAAGTTCAAACACAAGATCTATAACTCTCCTTGGAGCACTGGTAAATCTCTATTTCCATAAGGCCAAACTTCTCAAGCTCAGAAGCTCGCTAAATACTTGTTGAATGAGTGAATGAACGACTAGAGGTCTTGATCAGGGACATGAGGACCTCCAACCAATACAGGACCCCTTTGGTGGGCCCCTCCAAGGTGGTCACCAGGTCTTCCTGCACACATCTAGTGCAGGAATTCCTCCCTCTTAGGGCAGCCTGTTCCCTGGTTGTACAACTCAGGTCACTGTGGCCTATTTTCTCCTACATTAGAACTGAGGGACTAGTCCTATTGCCCTGGGTTAGATTTCCCCAGAAGCAGAGCCTGAAATACTGGTGAAAAGTGGGAAAGAAAGGTGGAGGAGAGAAGGAAATCCAAAAACTGTTCTCTGGGGCTAGTCAGCGCCGTAGGCCACTGGAGCTCAAGCCCAGTGGTGATCTCTGGGGACAATAGAGCACACCCTGAGTCACCCCAGCCAAGGGGTAAGGAAGCTGGGGCTTTATCCACTTACTTCCCATCCATGATGGGAGGAGGGTTGTTTCCAGGAGTGTTGACTCTCCAGCATTTCCAAGTTACCCTCCACACTGGCTGAGGGGGCTCCTGCAGCCAGAACAAAGCCCCAAGGCAGAGTCAGGTGCTGGCATTAGGTAGCCTTTGGAGCACAGTGGTTACAGCCAGGAGCTGAGGGTGGGGCCCCAAGAGTGTCTTCTACATCTCCCCTTAGATTCCATGACTCACATCTATTGGAACTTCTGAAAGTATTCAGACAACACAGTTCTGGCCCTTAGTAAATATTTAAGAGTCTTAAAAGATAAAGTACGCTTAATGACTCATTTTCCTGTCAACAACATCCCAAATAAGCATCTGCTGATGCCAAATGAGGGTTTGACTTTTCAGATGGCTGGGGTGGTACCAACCTCCTGTTCCCACAGTTCTGGAAGTTGGATCTCCATCTCTGGGTGTCTCTCTAGCATTTATTCCCAGTCGCTCACCCCATTCCCTCCTCCTCCTCCAGCCTCCATTCTAATAGTCAGGACTGATTGGCCTCAGCAGGAGGTGAACAAGCAAAACAAATTTTGCCTAGGTTTGTGAGTCGGCACTACATGGAGCACACAAGCTATTTTCCTGTAGAGCTCACTTTTCTGTGTTTATTTGCCTGACTAAGGAAGATGTGCTGACAGCAGTGGCAAGGCCCCCTGAGGACAACTGGGTTGTGGCAAGTGACAGGAGGTAGGCTGGAGTGGAGAAATGGGATCCATGAAGCTCTGGCAGGGTGTCCATGAGGAGATTCACAGCTATGCTTCCCTGTAAGGCAGTGGGGACAGAAAGAGGATTCTCACTCCGCATCTCCGGTCTGTGGCCATGAGGGTCTGCCCAAGGCCGGGGTGAGTCAGGAGCTATGAAGGGACACAGCTGCAGGGCAGGGCCAGCTGTCAGGGCAGGCTCTAGGACTGTGTGGGCTTGCTGAAGTCACAGGGGAGTGAGTCTGGGAGGAGGTCATGAACCCTCAAGGGACAACTTGGGGGAGTTTTGAGAAGAGGCAGTTTAGAGATGGTCACCACCACCACCTCATTCAATGACAGAGAAATTGAGACTCAGTGAGGGCAAGACAGTCATCTGTGATGCCAATGGCCAGACTGGGCCTCAAACCCAGGACTCTTAGTTCTTGGTCCTGAGTATCTTCATTTTTCCCTGGACCTTATTTTCCCATGAAAAGGTTGTAAACTTCCCACTCCAGATGCCAGGAATCGAGACATCTTTGTGTTTTGAAGTTGACTGTCAAAGCTCCTAGTTTGTGAATAAGCCATGGGAAGAGACATACAGCACCACCTCCTATATTCAGAGTCACAGGGAGGGGGACACCTCTCTGCAACTCCCTGAAGTGTAAAGCAAGAGAAAAGGGCCTCTGGGAAGCTCAAATAGATTTTACATGCCCATGTCAAGTTCACACCCTTCACTTGCAAGAGAGTTCCCAAGCACTTAATTGAATGGCTCAGCTCTAATAATTGTGGCTTCCTGGTATCCCAGACCAGGGCTTCTCAGATTTTAATGTGCATGTGAATCTCCTGGAAACCTTGTTGAAATGCAGATTCCAATTCAGTAGGCCTGGAGTGGGGCCTGAGATTCTGCATTTCTAGTAAACTCCTGGGTGATGCTGATGTTGCTGGCTTGAGGACCACGCTTTATTTATTTTCAAAATGCTGGTCAAGAATCACTAAGGAAGTGAAATCAGCTTAATGGATCAAGATAAGTACTTTAAAAAAATGAAATAGAATGTATCAGAGTATATTGTAAATAGTAAAGGTAGCTGTGATTTCGTGAATACTTTGTTTAGGCTATTTATATATATGTGGGTGGGTCGTGATATAAAATGTACTTGTTTACCTTGGGTTGCGGTCAAGGTGGTTTGAGAAATGCTGCCCTAGATCATGGCACATTAGAAGCAGGAAATTAGATGGATGTAGGTTACAAAAGAGGGGTGGGGTGGAGTGGGGAGGATGGAGATTAGAAGTGAATGTTCTAGAAGCTATGAGTATTGGCAGTGATGTCATCACTGGACAATGAAAAGGCATATGGCAAGCAGCAAACAGATGGGAAATTCCAAAAACTATTAATTTGAGGATAAAGAACCTCCCTCTTCCCTAAACGCAGGACCTGGGGCTAGACCATATGCATTTTTGTGCAAATTGAAAAGACTCCTCATTTGGATAAAAGCCAAGCAACGCCCAGCTGGGTTTTACCTCCACTCTCTCATTCCTCCCCTCAGACGGTGCCTTTGCGCAGGATGAGACACGACTGTATGCAGGGCACGACTGGCCCTGCCCCCACAGTCTGGTGATAACCATAAAGCTTAGTGTGCTTACCAAGAAAGGATTATTAACTGAGACAACGGAGCCAAGCAATGGGGTGACAGATTTGAGGGGCCTCTGAAGACACAGTGACACAGAATAAACTGAGAACAGTGATAAGTGATATCGTCAGTGATATAGTGCCATCGTCATCACGGCAGAGTAACAAGCTAGTCCCTCTGTTTTCAGGCCAGGCTCCACCAATAAGGATGCTGATAATCATAATAAAGGCCATTTGCTGAGCTTGTACTCTTAACCAGGTATTGTGCATATCATATTTATTGCCTGATTAAATATACTCAATAGGTCTCAGAAGTAGCTTCTTCTCTTATCCCTGCCTTACAGATGTGAAAAGTGAGCCTTAGAGTGAGGTGAATTGTCTTGTCCAAAGTCACCCACCAGTAAAATGGTGAAGCTGAGTTTTGGACCTGCAACCCTCAGACCCCACAGCTGCTGTTTATTCTGAGCAACAGTTTCTAGCACATTAGGTGACAATAGCTCCCATTTTTAGAGTATTGGCCAAGCACTTTAACTGTCTCCTACATTCTTCCTGCAAGGGGACCCTACAAGGTAGACAGAAGCCAGCTATTTGTTCTGATTTGGTTGCTAAAGGCTGGTCCAGCTCTGTTGCTCCTGGAGGTCACTGGACCTAGTAAAGTGCAGGGGAGTGGTGGGGAGTGGTGGGAAATAGCTTTGGTCAGGTGGGGAGGGGAAGTTTGAGGGGTCTTGAAACCAGGACAGAGAGGTTTTGACTTGATGGGCCTGATAGTTGGGAGCAATTTAATTTCTTGAGCAAGAGAGTGAAAGGGGTGCTGTGGGAAGAGAGGTCCAGTTGGGGTGGGTGGGAAGCTGAAGACGGTGCTGGCCAGGAGGCCTAGAGGAGGCCCTATACTGATTTGCTGAGCTCACTTCTTTAGGCAATTTATATTTATTGAGCATCTGGTCTGTGCCAGGCATTGCTCTAGGTGCTGGAGAGACAACAGTGACTGAGTCAGAAAAAGTCTGCACTTCCTGGATCTGACGTTTTAGTTGGGAAAGCAGTGACTATGTAAAGAAGCACCATGTCCTGGGATGGGGCGGTGGAGGGCCATATAGCTAAGCAGGGGAAGAGGAGCCCCCACAGCCAGCCCTGCTCTGGAGCAATGGGGGAAGTACCCGAGCTCTCCAACTGTGTCCTGGACAGGCAGCTCCTCTGGTTGCCCCAGCTGGGGGCTCTGTCTAGATCTGTCTTGGGAGCTGGAAGCTGGCCAAGCTGGAAACCCCCAGTGAGCAGGGCACCAAGCAAGGAAAGTAAGATGATACCTGGCTGGAGCCTTGAGAGACAAAGATGGTTAATGAGAAGGAAATGAAAATGCAGTGGATTATTGCTGAGAGAGGGAGAGGCCGTGGGCTGGTCTGCATGTGAAGCCCCAGAGTTTAAATTTGTTAGATTGCTAAGGGGAGTCCCAGTTAGGCTCATCCTGGCAACTAAGTCAGGGAGACTTCTTCAGAGTAGTTGACGCCTTAGGTAATACTCACCAGCATTTGTTGAGCTCTTAGGTGTGCTAGACCCTGTGTCATGCATTTTACACGTATTGCCTCATCTGACATCCATAGCTCCATTTATCTTGGAAAACACGTACCACATGCCAGGCACTTCTCTTTAAATTGGTTATCTCCTAGCATCCTTGTGACAAATCTGTATGGCTGGTACAGTCTTGTCATCATCCTTGTTTCACAGATGAGGAAACTTAGGCACAGTGTTAGGTCACAGTTTACAGCTGCCCTGGCACCATTATCTGTGCTTTTGTTGCTGTCATTGTTTTTACTCATACTTTTTTTTTGAGGTATAACTTACACACAGTCAAGTGTACAGATATCGAGTGTACAGCTCCATGAATTTTATGTATACACCTGTGTAGCCACCACCCAGATTGAGATCTAGAACATTTCCAATGCCCCAGAAGTGTCCCTTGTGCCTCTTCCCAGCCAATTCCCATCCAAAAGGTGACCACTATGCTGACTTTTATCTCCAGATTAGCATTGTCTGTTCTTGATCATAGTTTTATGTCTGGCTTTTTCCTCCTCAACATAATGTCTTTGAATTGTATCCATGTGTTGTGTGTACCAGTTGTTTGTACTTTCTGGTTTTTCCTGAGCAGTAGTTCATTGCATGAAAATACCACAATTTGATTGTCCATTCTCCGGCTGATGGATGTTTAGGATGTTTCCAGTTCTTTTCTATTATAAACAGAGCCCCTGTGGACATTCAAATACATGTCTTTAGGTGGAGGTGTTCACCATCTCTTGGGTCTTTACCTAGGAGTGGCAATGCTGGGTGGTAGGTGTGTGGCCCAGGCTCCTAACCACTGCACCACACTGCCCCTCAAACAGCAGGATAGCCCAGAGAGGCAGTATTATTGCTCCATTTCACAAAGGGGGAGATTGAGGCTTAGAGAGGTTGAGTGGCTTATCCGAGGTGACTTGGTGCTGTGGTTTGAATGTCCCCTCCAAAACTCATGTTGAAACTTAATCCCCAGTGTCACAGTATTGAGAGGTGGGGCCTTTAAGAGGTGATTGGGTCAGGAGGGCTCTGCCCTCATAAATGGATTATTCATAGATTAATGGATGAATGCGTCCATGGATTAGTGGGTTATCATGGGAGGAGAACTGGTGGCCTTATAAGAAGAGGAGGAGAGACCTGAGCTAGCACGTTAGCACACTCAGCCCCTCCCATGTGATGCCCTGTACTGCCTCGGGACTCTGTAGAGTCCCCACCAGCAAGAAGGATCTCGCTAGATGCAGCCCATCAACCTTGGACTTCCCAGCCCCCATAACTGTGAGAAATAAATTCCTTTTCTTTATAAATTACCCAGTTTCAGGTATTCTGTTATAAGCAACAGAAAATGGACTAAGACACTTGGCTAGCAAAAAGCTGAGCTGGAACCTGGACCTTGAGCTTGGGGATTTTGCCCAGCACTGATCCATGAGTAGCAGTTCTACAGGTGTGAGGCCTTTTAACCACTGCTAGGTTTGATTGAGACTCTGGTGGCTGACCCACTGCTTGGGACCTGAACATTTCCTGGGGGCTCAAGTCCTATTGGAAATCCTTTTGATCTTAGTATTCTTTGAAAACATGGGGAACAAGAAGGTCCCTCTTCCTTATCATTGGACTGGAGGTGCTGGTAGCAATGGGATGAAAGATGAAGCAGGAGTAAGCACAGGGTAATGAAAGAAAGTGATGACAGCCTTTAAGTTTCCGGGTGCTACTGCAGGCTACATGCAACCTCAGGGTCCCTTGGAGACATCTTGGGAAATCCTCTGCCCATCTCTCCGGACCTGGGAAACAGAACTGTATTTGTGGTTGCTGATGTGTGCAAAGTTCAGGGTTTTCCCCTCTCAGTGTAGTTTTAATGCTTTCAGAGAGGTGGAACAGCCAGATGGGTGTGTGATCCACCCCTACTCTCTAGCCAAACCCAGGAAAATGTACCCCTCTGACTCAGGAATCATAGTTTTGAATTTTTAGGCTGACAGCATCAAATATAGTGAACTAGGGAACTGTGCAAAAAATGTGAATTCAGATAACATGCAATTGGCAGTTGGCCCCCAAGCCCCAGAAGCCCTGGCTGGCTGTGAAGGCCTGTCATTGACCCCTCATGAGTCCCCATCATGCGATCTCTGCATTTTACACTTTTCAGCATTTTATGACTTGCTTATGTATCACCAGACTGATCTCTCATGGAGACTCTAAATTCCTATTTGCACTAGGAAAGCATCTTTCTCCCTGCACTCCTGCTATTAAAATGATAGCTCATTCTTCTCTAATTGTGTCTTTTGCTGACCGTTGAGGTGACGGGTCTTGTCACTTGTTTATTGATAAATTTGCTCTACTGCAGGGTTCTCACCTGGCAGCAATTCCTTCCCCCACCTTCCCAGGGACATTTGGCCATGTCTGGAGACATTTTTGGTGGTTAGAACTGGGCAGGCACGGAGTAGGTAGAGACCAGGGATGCTGCTAAACATCCTACAATACACAGGACAGCCCCCTACAGCAAAGAATGATCAGGTCCAAAGTGTCAATAGTGCCAAGGTTGAGAAATCTTGCTCCACTGTGAATTATTGGTAAGATTTTTTTGTCTTTAAAAAAAATCAGTTTAAGATGCTCTTGACCTATGATAGGCATTAGCCCTTTATCTGTCATCTGTGAGTTGCATTAAAACTATTCCCCTGAAATCTGTCCTCTTTTAGTTTTGTTTATGGCATCTTTTGCCACATGCACAAAAAATTAATATAGTCAAATGTGTCTTTCATTTTTATTACAGCCTCTGAGTTTCCTGTCATGGTTGAGGTGTTCTCTACCCTTGTTTAGTGCATATCATTTTCTATTTCTACTTCTATTAAGATTTATATTGTTCTATTCTTTAGGCATTTAATCTACCTGGAAATGATTTCTGTGAATGGTGGGAGGTGAGGATCCAAATATATTTTTTTCCAGGTAGAGAGCCAGTTGTGTTTTTACTGTATCTTAGCACTGAATTAAAATGTCACCTCTGTCATGTATTAGCTTTACACATACACACACAAGTGTGCACACTTACTTATTCCTGGGCTTCATCTTCTTTTCCAGTGATACTTGTCAGCCTGAGCTTAAGACCATTAGATCTTAATTACATTGCTTTGTGGTATGCAGTACCACAAAGGCCGGTTCTCACCTCTGTTCTTTTTTTCCCTCTAAATAATTTTTTGGGCAATTTCAGACATTTATTCTTCCCTCTTACTCATTCTTAGGTCCCCAGATAGAAGTAAGGGAAACCTCTCCTAACTCCCAGATGGGGCTCCTTTTCCCAGTGTTTTCCCTTTGTGCTGCTGACTAGGATTGTCATTAGATATTGGTTGTGGGGTCCCTCCCTCCTGCCACACTCACCCCATGCCATATCCTGGCACTGACACAATGCCTGGCACATGGCTGGTGCTCATTAGGTATTGGCTGAATGAATGAACAAGTGAATGATGCACATCTTTTTTTAAAAAAACATTAATTTTATTTCTTGTGTTGTTTTGAGTACAGGGCAGTCAGAAGTTGGTTTAGTCTTTGTCATTGCCAAGGAGTGGCTTGGACAGTTGCTTCTCTCTTCTGCCTCAGCTTTCTTATCTGTAAAACTGAACCTAGTGAGCTCTGAGTCTTTATACCAATGCAGTCATAAAATATAATTTTAAATATTTTTTTAATGCAGGAAGGTGCGCACAAAGGCAAATGTGCCAAGGGTCCATGAAAGTCGTATTGTGGCCCTGTTAATTGCAACCCAAATTAGTGGAGTGAGTAACTGGCACTAGGAGCATAAGGGGCCCAGGCAGAGTGGAAACGTGGGGAGAATAAAACAGCTGCTTGTCTGGGTATTGCCAGAACTAAGGACACACAAACTGAAGATGGGGGTAGGAGACTCCTTGTCCTCTGGGATGTTCCTTGAGGAAACCTGGTTCTGAGTTGGCCCATGGAGCAGGAAAGTACAAGAGCCAGACAGACCTGGGTGCCAGCCTGGCTGTGCCTCATGCTACCTGTGTGGCTGTGGGCTAATCACTTAGCCTCTGGGAGTCTCACTTCCTCATCTGGGAAACAGTAACAATAGCACCCCATTCACAGGACTTCTCAGTCATTGAAGCAGTCATCCAACATGTCTTTATTAAGCACCTGCTATATTCCGGGCACTGTTCTAGGTGCTGAATAAACAGTGCACCCCAGCACACCCAGTCCAGTGCCTGGAACATATTAGGTCCTAACTAAACATTTGTTGAATGAATGATTGGAAAACAGGTTGGAGGGAAGGAGTACCAATAATGAATAAGTGAATACATGTTGTGTGTGTGTGTGTGTATATATATATAATGATAAACATGAATATATATCAAATGTGAAATGTAATTACAAAGAAAGTAAAGTGCCAGGAATGAAAAGAACAGGACACAATGACAGAGAATATGATGGGGCTTGGGGAGCAGGACAGGAGAGCATCTGCTCAGATGGAGCTTTCAGGGCAAGCAGGGCCTGACCCAGGAGTGATGAGAGATTGATGGGGAGAGGTCCCAGCCCTACTGCGGGCCCTCTCCCTCGCCTCGCCCCAGCCCATGTCCTTGCTGGTTGCAGGCATCCAGCCGGCACTCTGGAGCAGGGAAGACGTGCTGCACTGGCTGCGCTGGGCAGAGCAAGAGTACTCTCTGCAGCGCACCTGGGAGCACGGGTTCGAGATGAATGGCCGTGCCCTCTGCATCCTCACCAAGGACGACTTCAGGCACCGTGCGCCGGGTTCAGGTCAGGGAAACTCACTGGCCTTCCTCAAAAACGTTCTGATGGGAACCCTGCTAGGCCAGGGCAGCCCAAGTGCCCCCTGGGGGCCCAGGGAGGGAGATCGAGGGGGTCTTCCTTGGGGAATTGTGCTCACATCCCAGCACTGCAGATGCCCTGTTCTGCTTAAATGTCTGCCTGGTGGCTCCTGGCTGGATCAGGCCTTCAGCAAAGTTTGGCTGCTTGTTTTCAGAGCTGTAGGGGCCTGTTCTGCTCTCACTTTCCCCTCCCCTTACCTGTGGCCCTTGTCTCCTCTTCCATTTCCACCCTGCCAACTGCCATGCCCCCCCACATCTATTAAAAAAAACAACTAGAGAAATATCCAAAATTCATTGACACTGAGGTGTAAATGATAACAGCAAAAGCCTTTACTCCCAATATGAGTTTTGATTTTAACCATAAACTAGGTCTGGTCTGAGGTCGAAGGAGTGAACGTCCAGTGGTGGTGTTTCAGGCGGCACAGGGTCTGGTGGGGGACAGCACGTGGTGGCGGCAGCAGAGCCCTCCAGGAGTCTCTGAAATCGCATCTGATTCTCTCTTCACCTATTTGCAGGAGGCACTTCGTGTTTGTGCTGATTTGGTATCTTTTCCTTAAGAATACACTCATGTTTTCTGTGTAGCCCTTTTTTTTGGCCAAGCAAGCCCTGGTGTTTGTGGCAAAGAGATTTTCTTAAATATTGTGGTTCACTCCTTTTCTCCTAACACACCCACAGCCAGTCTCATGTCATAGCCCAAGTCCTGTCACCCACTTTCTCCTATGGAGCCTCCTCCAGTGGCTGTTGGAACTTTAGTCCCTTTAGTCTTTGGACTTAAGAGCTCTGGGATGGTGGTGGGGGGCGGGCAGGGACAGACAGACAAGGCTTCAGGTTTCCCCCACAGCTGTGACAGTCCTGCACAGAGGCAAAACTGGGGAGCAGGTGAGCTTGGGTCTGGTCCCCATCATGCCCGTGTCTATCTCTTCTGCTCCCCATAAGCACCCGTGGTCCTTGAGTGCCCACTGCCTATACCTACTTTACCCCTCCGGCTGCCCGGGATCCCCAGGATGGCTCTCTGCCCAGGGATCCCCCCTCTTTCATGCCCTACCATCAGCACCTTAGCCCAAAGGTGTGAGTCAAAGGAGAGTTCTGCGACCATGGACAGGACCCAATCCTGCCTGGCAGGAAGAAGCCAGGACTGTTTTGCTCCTTAGAAAGCAGGGGCAGCCTTTTAATAAAACTTGGGAATCCCACAAGCCTTAGAAGAACTGTTGAAACCCCCAGGGACATGAGATACAGTGGTACAGTTTGTGCACTGCACACAGGCCCTCAGCCAGGGGTGTGTGGGGGCTGAGAAGCAGCCTGACTTTGCAAGCTGTGTGCCCCCGAGGCGGCTGCATCCAGTGGCCCGAAGGGATGGCTTTCTAAAATGCACCCACCAGGGGGCGACACTGGCCCAGCCCATCACCAGCCCCAGCCTCCTGTCAGCGGCAGCAGGAGCCCCATCTCCATCTGCACAAGCTTGTGTGGCCCTCACCCCGAGAGGCAGGTGACTGCACAGGAACGAGGCTGGCCCTCCCCTCCCAGCCTGGTCAGCAGCCTGCCCTCCCATCCGCCCGCCCCAGGTGATGTCCTGTATGAGCTGCTCCAGTACATCAAGACCCAGCGGCGAGCCCTGGTGTGCGGGCCCTTTTTTGGAGGAGACTTCAGGCAGAAGATGCTTACCCAGCACCCCTCCCGCCCCCTGGAAGGTGAGGAAGCTCTTCGTGGAGCTCTGAGCCCCTCAAATCAGCCTCATTGAGAGGGCAGGGCTTCCTCTAGGTGAAGCAATGAAGGAGGTGGCCGGTGTGGGCTGAGCTCCCCTCCCCTCCCAGCCCTGCCCCTGGCCCTCTCCTCCCAGCCTGGGGACATCCTGGCAGCCCTCTCATCTCTCACCTGCCCAGTTCCCTGCTCTCCTCTCCAGCAAAGAGTTGATTGTATCATGTCCCAATTTCCTCTCCTGATCTCTCCATGGAAACCGTTCTGGTCAGCGTCTCCAGGACCTGAACATAGGAATGTCCATGTCCCCTCTCAGTCCTTATTCACCGTGACCTCTCGCAGCCTTTGACCCAGTGGGTCATCCCCCTACCCCCAAAACTCTTTCTTCCCTTGGCTTCCAGGACGCCCCACTCACCTGGGTTTCCTCTACCCCACTGGCTTTCCCTTCTCAATCTCCTTTGCTGGTTTCTCCTCTTCTCCCCTACTTCTAAATGTTGGGGTGCCTCAGGGTCAAGGGGCCTCCTCTATTTTCTCTCTGCACTCAGACCCTGGGTGACCTCATCCAGTCCTGGGTGTTAAATACCACCTGATGCCAATGATTCCCATACATGCCTTGACCTCTCCAAATTCCAGACATGCACACCCCACGCCCCAACAGTCCTAAACCAAACACCCCACTCCCCTCCCACCCTCCCCATCCCAGCAAACCCTGGCCCCATCCTTCCAGTTGCTCAAACCAAGACACTAGACGTCATCTTTGATTCGTCTCTTTCTCCCCTACCCTCATCCCAACTTTCCACAACTCCTTGTCAGCTCCATCCTCAAACTCATCCAGAATCCAGCCCCTTGCACTCCTCCACTGCTGCCCCTGGTCCAGCCCCCACCACTGCTGCACAACCTCCTCGCTGGTCTGCTCACCTCTGCTCTTGGCCTCCTGCAGTCTGTTCTCAACGAAGCGGCCAGAGAGATTCATAAGTCAGGTTGAGTCACTCCTCTGCTCAGAGTCCTCCAGTGGCTTCCTTCTCACTCGGAGCCAAAGCCACAGTCCTTACAGTGACATCCTGCCCCTACCCTCCTCTCCAAGCCCTCTCCCCCTTGCTCATGCTGATCCAGCCCCCCGGGCCTTCTTGTTCATTGAACAAGCCTGAGACACTTCTGCTTCAGGGCCTTTGCACTTGCTGTTCCCTCTGCCTGGCATTCTCCTCTCTGCTCTAGACACACACATAGCTCATGCCTCTGCCTCCTGCAGGTCTCTGTTCAAATGTAAACATGTCAGTGAGGCCCAACTGACTTCTCTGAAATTGCAGCCCTGCTCCTTTCCCAGATCTCTCTATTTGCCTTATGGTGCTTTATTTTTTCTCCCCATATTATATACTGTTTCTACTTCCTTTTCTGTTTTAATCATCTACCCACCCACTAGAATATAAGCTCCCCATGGGCTTTTTTGGGTTCAGTGATGTGTCCTCAAGATTCTTAGAACAATGCCTGGTTCATAGAAGCTTCTCAATAAATATGTATTGGGAAAATAGAGGGGACACTGGATACAGGGTACCTGTGTTCTAGACCCAGCTCTGTCACCAGCTGGCTTTGCAACCAATTTCACAGATGAGGAAACAGGCTTGAGAGGTTAAGTTACTTCTCTAGGGGCTGCAATTAGCACCTGGGCTACTGCCTCTCATGCCCTGCCCTCCACCCTCTCCCTGACCTTCTAACCAGGGGCTGGGTGGAGGCAGAGCATTAGGAGTGCTGCCCCATGAGGCTCCCAGGCTCGCCATTAAGGGGTCTGGGGTGGGCAGGATTGGGGCCCACAGAATCAATGTGCTCATCTGCTTGCAGCAGGGACTGGGCCCTTTCAGGCTGCCCACCGAAGGGGCCTTCTGCAGCAGCCACCAGATCCAGGGCTTACCAGCTCCTTCAGCCACCTGGATGCCCCTGGCTTGGCCAGGTGGCCTCTCGGCAGGGAGGAGTCCCTCAACTTATCTCACCTTGCAGAGCTCGGCTGCAGGACCGAGGGGGTCTGCTCCTTTCCCAGGATGCCACAGGACCCCATCGACGGCAGGATCGCCAGTGAGTAGGAGGCTGTGGTGGGGAGGGGGGAAGGTGCGCTGAGGCCAAGTCCCAGAGGGGTCATGGGTGATAAGGACCAGGGTTGTTTTGACCTGGATGATGGGGGGTTTGTGCTGGGGGTCTGAGGAGTGGGTGGGCTGTCCTTTGTGCTGGCCACAATCTGGCTACGGCAGGCAGTGCTGCTGAGATCACCAAGCCCACCCTGTCTCCTGGGCAGGGACAGTTTCCAGGTTACCCAGTCATAGTCAGACACTCAGATTGGCATGAAGTAGCCCACCCCACCGCCAATCTTTTAAAATGTTATTTATTTTAAAATGACTGAGCACTTATTATGTGCCAGTCATGGATCCAAGGTCTTTATTTAATCCCACAAAAGCCCTTTGAGGTTGGTACTGTTATTAGCCCCACTTCACAGATAAGGGAACAAAGGCAAAGAAAAGTTAAGTAACTTCTCCAAGATCACACAGCACTGGTGGAGTTGGGATGTGAACCCAGGCAGTCTGGCTCCAGAGCCTGAGCTCTAACCAAATGATACACTTCCACTTTGCATTCATTGTTAAGGGATTGATTAACAGACAGACAACCAGACAGACTGACAGGTAAGCAGCCAAACTTTCTGAAGCATGTTTTCTAGCCATGGTGGGGCCACCCACAGAGGGGGCAGGAGCCTGGCATCTGGGTTGGAAATAACTGAAAGTCACCAAAAACACAATTGTTGGCCCAACACATAAAAATGATAAATACTTGAGGTGGTGGATACCCTAAAAACCCTGACTTGATCATTACACATTCTATGCATGTAACAAAATATCACATATACCCCATAAATATATACAAATATTATGTATCAATAAAAAACGCACAATTATTGGATCTTTTTAATTGTAATGCTTAACATTCTTGGAGCACTTACTCTATACCAGGCACTGTACTAAGGGTTTTTTGGTCTATTGTGTTACCTAATCTTCACACCATCCCGTATAAGGAAATTGTGGCTCAGAAGAGGTTGGGTAACTTGCCTGGAAGGGTCCAGCCAATAGGCCCAGGTACTGGGATTTAAGATCACACAGTTGTTCCCAGATCCCTCTGCCCATGTGCCCTCCATAATGGCACATTTGGTATTCTTGAGCCTCACCTTTAGGGGGCTTGAGAGAATGGGTGTTATAATTAGTAGATGTCCAGGGACTGAGTGACTGGGTTGGGGGCAGAGAAGGACCTGGAGTCCAAAGCATGGCCACTGGCTCTGTGGGTCCCCTGCCTGCTCTCTCACAAAGGATCCCTGGCTTTGGTGGGCTAGTCTCCCCACCCTGCCTGCCACTCAGGGGCTTGGCAACTTCAGACACATCTGGACCTCTCCGAGCCCATTTCCTCACCTCTTCCTGGGAATAAATGTAGCCACTTCCTAGAGTTATGTGGACTGAATGAGACAATGAATAAGGAGACCCCATAAATGGCTATTGATCATCTTCACCACTCTGCTGGTTCTCCCAGGGCCCCGGCCTCAAAGTCCCTGAGATCACCTTTCTAACACCTGTCCTCATAGCTCCAGTAAGGCTGTCTGCACCCCCTGTGCTAAATTGCAGACTGTCGGCTACTGTGGGATTACGTGTATCAGCTGCTCCTTGACACCAGGTATGAGCCCTACATCAGGTGGGAAGACAAGGACGCCAAGATCTTTCGAGTTGTGGATCCAAATGGGCTCGCCAGACTCTGGGGAAACCACAAGGTGAACCTCAGCCAGCAGGGGAAATGGTCTCAACATTTCCAGAAGATGACAGAGCAGGGGGTCAGAGTGGACCCTTCAGCACTAGGAGACAGCCCTCAACTGGTGGGGCCTTCACCAGTAGCCCCAGAAGAGCTGGGATCATTTTGTTTTGGGAGATACTGAGGGACAGGCAGTTATCTCCTATGGGTAGGGAATGTCCCTGAAACTCAACAATTGTGTCTTCTAATTGCTTAATATTACCTTTGCTTAACATTTGAGCTTTTCAAAGCATGTTTACGTGAATTGCACAGTGAATGCTATGGGGCAGTTAGGCCAGATGAGGAAGCTGATTTCCTGGGGGACGCTGGGACAGAAACTCAGGTCTCAGGCCTCACAGGAGCATCAGGTGTCAGGGCTAGAAAGGCCTGGGAATGACTGAACCAGCATTCCCATTATAAGGAATGACTGTACCTAAATGGGTGTCTGCAAGGTGATCTTAGGTGGATGAACCCAAATTCTCATAATTAAGTATTTATTTTTGAATTAGGATTTTAAAATGTTACTACCATTCCTATTTCATGATTATAGTAGTAATATAAAGAATGTGTCATTTTTAAATATAAATAAGTTTAAGTAAAAAAAAAATAGGTCTTTTAAAGAAAACTATTAACAATAATGGTAATCAGCAATTTATAGCATTTCCTAAAATGCAATAGTGTCTTCTCTGCAGGGCTTTACCTGTGTTAACTCATTTAATACTCCCAACAACCTTGTGAGGTAGGTGTTATTGGATGTGGTAACTGAGGCACAGTGAGGGTTAACAACCTGCCCCAGAGTTTACTTCCCCCTCCCCCTGTAAGGTACTTGAACCCAGGCTGTATGGTCCTTGCTCCACTGTATTATGTTGCTCTTAGCAGTGCTGGTGGCCGAAAGGATGCAAATAACTAAAGATTGGGGTTACTTATCTGGTCCAATCCCCATATAGTATGGGGAGGGAGATGCCCAGAGAGCAGCAATTCCATTTAATGAGCACATACTACATGCCAAGCACTGTGCTAAGTGGCTTCATGGATTAGCTAATTCAGTCCTCACAAGAAACCTGTGAGACAGATGCTCTCATTCTCCTTATATAGCCGGGGAAACAGACTCAGAGAGGTAAGGAAACTTGTCCGAGGTCACACAGCTGCCAAGTGGTGGAGCTGGGGCTTAAATTGATGCCAAAGCCCAGGCTCTTTGCTCTGACCCTGCACTGCCTACACTCCACAGACAGGAAAAAAGACTTGGCCAAAGTCACACAGCTGGTGGCAAGGCCATCTGTGCCACCCCACCATGCTATCTCTCTGATTGCATTCCCCACAAATACATACACTTATTTGTTACTGCTTGTGACATTTGCTATTTGAAAGTGCCATATGGTTCACTCCCACCCCACAGTATCAGCTAGGTAGGTGAGAGAATGTCCCATTATTTCTTTCCCAACCTTCCCCTGCCTTTCTCCTAGACTCTAGCAAGCTCTCATAAACCCTCACAGAACCCTGGGCTGAGGGGCTTAAGAAGCCACCCAGTCCAACCTGCTCCCTTCCAGATGTGGAAAATGGGGCAGGGTGTGGAGTGGGGGGCTGACATGAGGCTGCTTTGTGTTCCAGAACCGTGTGAACATGACCTACGAGAAGATGTCCCGTGCCCTGCGCCACTATTATAAGCTGAACATCATTAAGAAGGAGCCGGGGCAGAAACTCCTGTTCAGGTGAGCAGCCTAGGGGCTGAGGTAAAAAGGGGAAGCAGGGCTGGGGTTGGGTGGGCTGGAAGCTCCCTGCAGCTGGGGCAGGGGCTGATTTGCAGTTGGGGCCTGAATTCCAGATTTCTGAAGACTCCGGGAAGGATGGTCCAGGACATGGACAGCTGCTTGGAACGGCTGGAGAGCCAGGAGTTCAAGGACGAGATGCCAGAAGTCCCTCTGTGAAGGGCAGAAGGACTCCCGGCACTGATGAGACAGAGACTGTCTCTCCCATGAAGACAGCCTCCTTCCTCCTCCCAGGGCAGCAGAGATCCCCAGCCGGGTTTTGTACCCATGGGATCATGCTGTTTTCTTGGGCCTTAAAGCTGCCTAGGGACCTGGGAGGGCTGGGAGGCCTCACATCCAGGACGTTGGAGGTGGGGGGGTCATCCTTCGGGTAGAATGCCCTACCTCTTGGTACCTGCCCAGCTCCAGGAGGAAGCCAGGCGTGTGTAGGGCATGCAACCCAACCCCTTCAGTTTACAGAAGGAAATGGAGTTTCCTCGCTGGGCCTCGGATTTCCTCATCTGTAAGAGGGGCGTGCTCATAATAACCTGCCCTCAGTGGGCTGCTGCCTGCAGTGGGAGAAAGGTTTAGTGCTTTGTCAGCCTTTGTAATAATAATGATAATGGTAGCTGATGTTTCTTAAGTCCTTACTATGTGCCAGGCCTTGTGCCAAGGGCCTTACAGATGTTTTATCTCATTTAATTCACACACCAACCCCCTCAGATTTAAAGATGAGGAAACTGAGGCAGAGGCTCACAGAGCTGGCAGGTCTCTCCAGAACCCAGTGCTGTGACCTGCTTTCTTCCAGCACCTCTGAATGTCTCTGGGCACTTCTCAGAAAGACACCCTGGCCCTCGCTTTCTGCTCTCTGTACCTTTGCTTCCTACACCCTGTCCCTGCATCTGCCATGTGACTTAGGGCAAGATGCTCTAGGTCTCTGGAGCCTCAGGCTTCTGCTCTCTAAAATGGGGATGCTTCTCCTGACCTGGCCTCCCAGGGTTGCCAGAAAGCTCCAATAAGGAAGGCAGTATTTGTGAAGTGCTTGGTATGTGCCTGCTCTGTAGGAAGCACGTTGTCTGTGTTAACTAAGAACACTCTGGAAACCAAAAGCTGCTCTAAAGCATGAAAACACCTGTATCCTGTGGGTTCAGCTTCCCTGCTCTGCTCCCCAACCCCAGTACCAAGCAAGGCCTGTGCCCTTGCAAATATCCAGGTAAGGATCGGGGAGAAAGAGAAGGGCGTGTTTTCACTGAATCGAAAACAGAACTTCTTGGATTCACATCTTCTTTCTCGGGAGGAGGAAGCCACCTCTGCCTCTTGCCCTCAGCAGGTCAGGAAATCCCCCTGTCTCTGACGGAGCCTGCGCTGGCCTGGAGTCCCTGCACGGAAGTTGATAAGGACTCTCGGACTTTGGGACCCAAAGCTGTGATGGCTCATGAGCAGGGAAACTCCTGGCTTAGTCCTGTCTGGGGCCACAATACACACCTGAAGGGGCCACACAGGTGGCGTTGGAAAAAGGGTTCTGTAGAAAATGCTTGGCCCTTTCACCTTCCCTCTGAGACTGTTCCATCTGCTTGACTCTGCTCCAGGATGAACCCGTGCACCAGAGCTGTTCTCATCACCTCCTTGACCCAAAACTGCATAGCTGGTCCCGAGGGACTGTCGAAATCCATTTGTCTAGGCCCTCTTCTATAGATACGGGCACTGAGGCCAGAGAGAAGTGACTTGCCCAAGATCACGTAGCCCAGCCCAGCCCAGCCTCCTGGCTGCCGACGTCACCTCGTTTCTTCTTGTCGCATCGCCGTGCTCGTGGGTCCAAGATAAAGAGGTTTAACGACAGGATGGATTCTTAGGTCACTTCTTCCAGTTACAGTAGTGGCATTTGCCTGCTGGTGTGTTGGTGGTTGTCTACAGCTGCCTTCCCAGGGACTGTGCCTTACCCCAGGGTGATGGATCTCACCCAGCGCTGGGACCCTCTGGGCCAGGGGTGGGCATCTGGGAGGGCAGGTGTGGGCAGGTCCACAAGGCACCTCAGGTCCTTGTCTGGGGATGGCCCCCTGCATGCCAGGAATAAAGGGATTCATTCGGGCTTTCCTTCCACAAGCATTAATTGAGCACCTGCTGTGTACCTGGCACCAGGTGAGGCTCTGAGTTTATATCCATTTTCCACAGAGTCCTGAAAAGTGGAGGATCCCTGAAAACTACATATGTTAAAATGGACTTTCTCATAAAGTTTTTTTTTTGAGACAGAGTCTCCCTCTGTGGCCCTGAGTAGAGTGCAGTGGCGTCATCGTAGCTCACTGCAACCTCAGACTCCTGGACTCAAGTGATCCCCTACCTCAGCCTCCCTGACTAGCTGGGACTACAGCACACACCACAATGCCCAGCTAATTTTTCTAGTTTTAGTAGAGATGGGGTCTCACTCTTGCTCAGCCTGGTCTCGAACTCCTGAGCTCAAGCGATCCTCCCGCCTCAGCCTCCCAGAGTGCTAGGATTAGAGGTGTGAGTCAACATGCCCGGCCAAGAATTTTTTATGTTTTTGAAACAGGGTCTCACTCTGTCGCCCAGACTGGAGTGCAGTGGCGTGATCATAGCTCACTGCAGCCTCCAATTCCTGGGCTCAAGTGATCCTCCCAACTTGGCCTCCCAAGTAGCTGGGACTACAGGCGCATGCCACCACGTCTGGTTAGTTTTTAATATTTTATAGAGACGGAATCTTGATATATTGCCCAGGCTGGTCTCGAATACCTGGTCTCAAGCAATCTGCCTACCTTGGCCTCTCAAAGTGCTAGGATTATGGCTGTGAGCCACTGTGCCTGGCCACAAAGAAGTTTAAAAAGCATTAGAATTATACATTCCAATAGTTTGAAAAAGTAGCCAGGCATGTCCTTTTTTATTTCTTTATTTTTTCCAGATTACATTAGTGTTGATAGTAAATAGTTTATGAAAAAAGTGAATATATTAAGAGGTTCATTAATGAAACAAATGATACAAGCCACTGTCTTGGTCCCACAAGCCATTTACTGTATTAACCCATGGGCATGAACTCTGTCCTTCATTATCTCTGTTATATGGATTCTTGTCAACAAAGTCTTTTTCCCTCACAGATCTAGCACTTTCTTTAATCCTGGTGGCTCTGCTGTGTCTTGGGCTTTTACTGCAGGAAGCCTGGGCTGATGCTGGTGACTCCATTGTCTTTGTCATGGAGGATCCTAGTGGTAACAGCCTTCTTTGGCTTCTTCCTCTGGTCCTTCCCCGTGACGTTAATCCACATTTTCTACTCAAGTGTTCTCGCGAAAGTTTTATAGAGACACACAGAAAGCACATCCATTTACAGGACAAGGTCTGTGCCTCCAAAGCGTCCAGCATCTGGTGGTAAATGGGATGGTGCTGGGGCCCCTGCAGGCCTGGTTGCTCAGTGGGACCTCTGAACTAAGCTGCCTCTGAGACAACCCCAAAATTTGGGTAAGGAGTTTAAAGTGGGTTGCTCTGAAATCAGAATATGTATATTTGTTCTGAAATGAGAATATGCAAATCGGAAATATTTAAGAAATATTTTAATCATGATCTTAATTTTAAAAATTCCGAAATCCTTGTGAGTTAATTGCTCATACATCAGGGGTTGGTGGTAGTGGTGAATGTACAAAGGGGGATAAGGCCCTGGCCTTGGAAAGTTTGCACATAAGTGGGGGAAACACGTAGCTGAGGGGCAGACCATTGCAGTCCCCAGGGAGTGGTGCAGTGAGAAGTTTGCCGGGGATAGCAGGGGCCTGGGTGGTGCTGGTGAATTCTGCTTGTGAGGCATCAGGAAGAGTATCCCTCAGGAGAATCATACAGGCTTCTTTTCTCTTCTCCCCTTCCCTTTTGGAGGGCTGGGGCATGCAGGCACAGTGGGGCCGTGGGCCTTCTGATGCTTGAGGGGTCAGGGAGAATGCAGGGGGAATGGGGTTCTGGAATGCTCAGGTGTGAGCTTCTCTCCGTGCAAAGGCCTGCAGTTTAAAGTCATGTCCACTAGGTGGCGCGAAAGCCCCCTCTTTGTGTTGGTATTGGGGCCGCCTGCCCGCCTGTGCCGTGTGGCGCAGCGGGCCTGCCTCCTCTGGCTGGGATGTGGCTAGAACGCGCCCACTCAGGCATGCTCCATAAGTAGACATCCAGCCCCTGCTTGAATACCTCCAGTGACGGGGCACTCACGCCTCTGGGGGCCGAGTGAGTAGCAGGGGTGGGGTAGAATTGAAGGGCAGCAAGAAGCCACCTGCCCAATGGTAGTGTCACCCTTCCTCTCCCAACCTGCAGACCACTGGTTTCTGAAATTCCTATCTTCCCAGTCTCTTGGTTAGGAATAACTTCTTATTACCTTTTCTTATAATCACTTTATCCTTGAGTAGTTTACCAAACTTCTGAGCAGGGGCCTTGGTGAGACCTCTTACAGGTCTGGGACATATGCCAGGGGCATGTCAAAGCTTTCCCTACCCTCACCCCACATGTGTAGCCCTGATTAAGAATTGAGGCGACCGAGGCTTCCCTAATTTCCTCGTGGCTTTAGTGAAGCCAGCCTTCTGGGCCTCAGTTTCCACTTCTGTAAAATGAATGAGAGCATCATCTGTCCTGCTTGCCACTGAAGTTGTTGAGGAATTTCAAATGAAATAATATATTCATTTATTTAACAAATATGTATTGAGCATCTACCATAGACTAGGCACTGTTCTAGAAACTAGGGAATATCATGGTGACCAAACAGGTAAGGAAACAAATCAATACAGAATATAATGTCAGGTGGTGATGAATGCCTGGTGATCAAGGTGGTGATCAAGGAAAATAAAATAGAGTCAAGGGGTGGGGTCAGAGATGTAAAAAGCGTGTGAAAGTAGGAGCAAGTCATCTTCACCCACATCAATTTCTCCCCTGTAATCTGTCTGTCCCCTTTCTATTTGGCCTGCAGGTCCCACCATGAAAGATGGACACTGTAGTTAGTTCCCGCTGTGTGCGATCAAATGCAATCCTAACAGGTATGAATGATGTAGACAGAAAAGCTGGGAGGAGAAGAGCAGCTTGGCCCAGAGCTGCCTCCTCTTTCCCTTCCTTTGTCTGTGGGGGAGCCACAAGCTAAGACCACTGAGATTGTAAAGTCTCCGGAGTAGACTTCGCCTCTCCGGGTCAGGCTCATCTAAACCTCCCAACTCAAGGAAGCACCGTGTATTGGCAGAAGTGCCCTGGCTGGAAAGCCCCAGAGTTCTAAATACAGCCCTTGAAATCCCAGGAAATTCTGAGCAGGAAGAGATTTCCTCTCAGTCACATGATCACATACTCCAGCCAGTGACAAGCTTAGTTCTCAACCTGTGGCATGGGGTGGGGGTGCATATCAAAGTCTCAGGGGATGGCTGAGTGGGGGTGGCTGGACGTGGCACGTGAATCTTCAGAGAGCTTCCAAAGCACCTGACAAAGGCACTTTCCTCCCCACCCGCCCCCACGCACATCAGTGAGCCAACCCAGTTCTAGGGATGGGGAAACAGATGATCAGAGATGTTGAGGGGAGCTTGAGGGTCCAGGATCCTGGCTTTCATCCAGAGCCCTTCACAAGCTCCGGAACAGACCATGTCAACCCTAGTCCTCTACAAACTCGAAAGTGATTTGCAAAGAAAAACATGTTTTCCTGGTGGACTAGTGAATAATTCACCAACTTAGGTCTTGGTCAGCCACAAAAAGAGAAAAGGTCCTTTGACAAAGCAGGAGGCCTGAGCTAGAGACAGCAGCAGAAGGCCCCCAGTGAACTAACAGAAACAAGAACCTGGCAGCTCAACCACATCTTTATTTTGAGTAAGATAAAGTGCTTTTCTGATAATTCATTAATGTGATTTTATAGTGAGAGAGACATGCCCAGACCAAAATCCAGCTCCTCTTCTAAGGAAGCCAGCCCTAATCAATCGGCTTCTACTGTAGCAGTTAGAGTAATGCTGGCTGGAGCATATAAACTGATATCTCAGTGGCTTACCATGGTAGATATTTGTTTCTCAGTCACATAAAGTTTTGTTGGTGGGGCAGGGAGGGGATCCTCTCCATGAAGTCACTCAGGAACCCTGGCAGATGGAGGCGCTATTGTCTTCTTCATGTGGCTTCCACGAGTGTGTGTGTGTGTGTGTGTGTGTGTGTGTGTTGGGGGGGGTGACATCCAGTCAGTAGGTGGGGGAAGAGAAAGCATGGAGGATTGGGTAGGTGTTTTGATGGGCTAGGTCTGGGGGGAGGCATCCATCGTTTCTACTCACATTTGTTGCCAGAACTCAGGCATGTGGTATACCAGATGTGTTCCTTGCTCCTTCTGAATGACTTCTGGCCCTTATTCATATCATTCTCTGTGCTTCTTCATCCTGCTCTGTGGCCAGGAGACTGTCCTGTGTGGATTGCACCAGTGGGCTCCCTTGTCCTCTGGCTTCTAGATGGTTTTGGTCAAGGAAGTTCCTGGCAGGAGATTGGCCAAGGCCAATTCCCCAGCCTCTCCCTGCTGGCTCCCATAGGTTGGCTGTGTTATTCTACTAAAAGCCACAGTTTCTGTCCACCACCCTCTCCATGTAGTTGTTCTCTCCAAGTTGTATCACTGCTCCTTCCCCTTGATCTTTTAGGCTTAGAAGTGGTAACAACTCCCCCCTGTTGCTAGCCCCAGGAAACTGCACAATTATATGTTGCTTTCCTTACACCCTGCACGCATCCTTATAAATGGTCTTGTTAGTAAACCCAGTGTGAGTGTACCATCTGTTTCCTGCCGTGACCCTGACTGATACACATGGGCACATGTAGATGTGAAGGGGATGGGCAGCCACTTCCCACACTATGGAAGGGGGTTCAGGTGGATAGCTACATGTCTCTGCCCCATCCATTCTGACCTCCTCCGTGCTATTTTTTTTTTTTTTTTTTTTGAGATAGAATCTTGCTTTGTCACCCAGGCCGGAGTGCAGTAACATGATCATAGCTCACTGTAACCTCAAACTCCTGGGCTCAAGCGATCCTCCTGCCTCAGCCTCTCGAGTAGCTGGGACTACAAGTATGTGCCATCATGCCTGGCTAATTTTTTTCTATTTTTTGTAGAGATGGGGTCTTGCTGTGTTTCCCAGGTTAGTCTTGAACTCCTGGCCTCAAGTGATCCTCCTGCTTCAACCTCCAAAAGTGCTGGAGTTATAGGGGTGAGCCGCTGTGCCTGCCCACTCCTCTATGCTTTTTTTTTCTGCATGGGCTGTTTCTTTGTATGACCTTAGGCAATGCTTCTCCACTGGTCCCCAGTTTCATCTGTAAAACAAGTGGCTGGATACCAACAAATCTGTTTAATTGGCATTCAGTAGCCTCTCCAGTGGCAAATGGTATTTTGGTTGCCCTGAGATACCTGCTTCCCTACGTGTGGACTCAAACATAGGTTTCTCCTTCTGGCTCAAAAAAAGAGGTAATCTGTAATCCATTGCCTGCCATGTGTCTTCTCCCAACTCCCCATCAGAACTTCTCCATCCTGGGTTCCAGCCCTTTAAGGCTTCTCTGTGTTATGGCTCAGTACTTTGACATAATGTTGTTTTAATGGGTGATAATGGGGTCCCTCAAATTTCCCTCAGTAGCACTCTGTACTTGAAACACAAATCTTCACAGGACAATGCCTTAACGCCCAAGAGATATTGGCAATGAGGTAATGCAGGTCTCAGCTCAGCATCCCTCTTGCCATCCTCCTGGTAACAATGTGATTTTGCCTCTGGTAGTGACTCCCCTCCTGCTCCATCATGCTCTCCTGGCCCTGGAAATGGGGACGAGCCCTGAAACACAGGCTGGGTCACTAAGAGAAGACCATTCCCATGACCACAGCAACTGGCCCATGGTACATGACCCAGGCCAATTGGAGTCCTTACCTGGGATTTTTCTCACTGGAGTTGGCTGGGAAGTGAACCCAAGCTGGTTGTGGCTGTGTCACCTGCCCTAAGGGGATGCCAGAGAGGCAGGAAGGTGACTTTAAGTCCCAGCAGGGTCTGGTCTGTGCTTCCAATCCTGGGGCTCTTGGAGCTGTCCTGATCCCTGTGGATCCTCTTTCAATTCTGTAGCTTTTTAGTAAGTCTCCCTTTTACTTAAGTTGGTTTGAGTCGGGATTTCTGTCCTGGACAATTAAGAAAGCTCTATTTTTTAAGAGGTGCAGTTTTTAGCCAAAGGATTGTCTGGCACCCTTCAAGTTCACTCTGATGCCTGGCACCCCCCTCCATCCCAGGAGGGGAGTTTCTGTGTCTAGAGGTCCTTTGGGATGAATCAGAGGGGATCGCTGCATTGGAACTCAGGAGGTTTGACTGGGTGGTGTCAAATATTCCTAGTAACACTTACTGCTCTTGTTGTGTGCAGTCTCCTCCTGCAGGGGTTAAAGGCCTGGTATTTGGATATGGTTCTATTTTTCTGTCAAACTCATATGTCAAGAGTTTATGAACATCAATGTAACATTCTGTACTAATAAGATAAAAGACAAAACCCATGGGATCATCTCAATAGACACAGAAAAAGAATTTGACAAAATCCAAATGCTCTTATTATAAAAATATTCAGCAAACCAAGATAAGAAGAAAACTTCCTCAACCTGATCAAGGCCATCTGTGAAAACCCTACAGCTACCATCTTACTTAATGGTGAAAGACTAGATGCTTCCCCCTAATATCAGGAGGTTCTAGCCAGGGCAACTGGGCAATAAAAAGTAATAAAAGGTATCCAGATTGGAAAGGAAAAATCAAAACTATCTCTGTTTATAGATGACTTGATATGGTATATTAAAAATCCTAAGGAATCCACAAAAACATCTCTTAGAACTAATAAATGAGTTCAGTAAGGTTGCAGGATACAAGATCAATCTACAAAAGCCAACTGTATAGAAATACACTAACAATGAACAATCTGAAAATGAAATTTAAAAATATTCTATTTACAGTGGCATCAACAAGAATAAAATACTTAAGAATAAACTTAAAGAAAGTATAAGACATATATTCTGAAAACTATAAAGCATTATTGAAAGAAATTAAAGAAGACCTAAATAAATGGGCAGACATCCCATGTTCTTGGATCCTGAGACTTAATATTGTTAAGATAGCAACACTCCTTAAACTGATCTGCATATTCATTGCAATCCCTATAAAAATTCCAATTGCTTTTGCAAAAATGGATAAGCTGATCCTAATAGTCATATGAAGTTGAAGTGACCCTAAATAGCCAAAACAATCTTAAAAAGAAAAACAAAGTTGGAGGATCCAAATTTCCTGATTTAAAAACATGTTACAAAGCTACAGTAATCAAAACAGTGTGATACTAATGAAAGGATACAGATCAATGGTATAGAATTGACAGTCCTGAAATAAACACAAACATCTATGGCAATTGATTTTTGACCAGTGCCAAGACCATTCAATAGGGAAAGAATAGTTTTTTCAATAAATGGTGTTGGGACAAGTAGGTATCCACATTCAAAAGAATAAAATTGTACCCTTACCTCACACCATATATAAAAATTAACTCAAAATATAACAAAGACATAATGTAAGAGCTAAAACTATAAAACTCTTAGAAGAACACATAGTAGTAAATCTTTATGACCTTGGATTAGGCAACCATTTCTCAAATATAACCCCAAAAGCACAAACAACAAAAGAAAAAATAGAAAACAGAATTTAACCAAAATCAAAAACTTGTGTGCTTCAAAGGACACCATCAAGAAAGTGAAAAAAGAATCCACAGAATGGAAGAAAATGTCTCCAAATCATATATCTCATAAGAGACTTGTATCTAGGATTTATAAAGAACTCTTACAACTCAATAATAAAAAGACAAATAACCCAATTAAAAAATGGGCAAAGGATATAAATAGACATTTCTCCAAAAAAAAAGATATACGAATAGCCAATAAGCACATGAAAAGGTGCTAACATCGTTACTCATTAGGGAAATGTAGCTCAAACTACAATGAGAGACTACTTCACACCCACTAGTATGGCAACAGTAAAAAAAGATGGACAATAACCACTGTTGGAGAAGATATGGACAAATTGGAACCCTCATACATTGCTGGTAGGAATGTAAAATGGTGCAGCTGCTGTGGAAAACAGTTTAACAATTTCTCAAAAAGCTAAAATAGAGTTAGCATATGACCTAGCAATCCTACTCCTAAGTATATGTACCCAAGAGAATTGAAAATATACATCCACACAAAAATTTGTAGCAGCATTATTCATAATAGCCAAAAGTGAACAAAAACCCAAAAACCCAAATGTCCATCAACTGCTGAATGGATAAACAAAATGTGATATAGACACACAATGGAATATTATTCAGTCATAAAAAGGAATAAAACCAGGCACAATGGCTCATACCTGTAATACCAGCACTTTCGGAGGCCAAAGCTGGAGGATCACTTAAAGCCAGGAGTTCGAGACCAGCCTGGGCAACATAGTAAGACCTCATCTCTACAAAAATAAAATAAAATAAAATAAGAAAAATTATCTGGGAGTTGTAGTGTGTGCCTATAGTCCTGGCTACTCAGGAGGCTAAGGCAGGAGGATCCCTTAAGCCCAGGAGTTCAAGGCTGCAGTGAGCTATGATCAGGCCACTGCACTCCAGCCTGGGCAACAGAGCAGGACCATGCCTCAAAAATAAAAAAAAGAAAAGAAAAAAGGAATAAAGTTCTAATACATGCTGTAACATGTAACATGGATGAACTTTGAAAACATTTTGCTGAGTGTAAGAATCCAGACACAAAACACAAAAGGCCACATTTTGTATGATTCCATTTATATGAAATGTCCGGAATAGACAAATCCATACAGACAAACATTAGATTAATGGTTGCCTGTGGTTGGGGGGAGGAGGGACTGGGGAGTGACTGCTAATGAGTATGGGATTTCTTTTCAGAGTGATGAAAATGTTCTGGAAGTAGATAGTGGGGATTGATACACGACTCTATGAATAGACTAAAAACCATTGAATTGTACACTTTTAAAGAGTGAACTTTACGGATTTTGAATTAGATCTCAATAAAGCTCTTATTTAAAAATACAAAACAAAATAAATCTATGAGCAAACAGAGCCACTATAAGGAGTGGCAGCTTCCCCAGAGAGGGCAGCAGGTCAGAGGCACTTCCCTAGACCTGGAAGAATGGGATATAGCATAAGGATTAAGAATCCAGGCTTCGAGTCCTGATAGTTGTGGGTTCGAATCCTGCTTCCACATCTTATGAGTTGTAGAATGTTGGAAAATTGACTCAACCTCTCGGAGCCTCTCATCTGTAAAATGAGAATAATTCCTACTTTGTGGGGTTTTTGTGAGGATTAACTGCTTGATAGCTTGGAGTATTCAGTAAATGATAGGTATTTTTATTATTATTTTCTCTTGGATATAGAGGAAAGAGGTCTTTGGAAGGCAACTTTGACTTTGGACTAAAGGTAGAAAGAATAGGCCCACCTTAAATAAGTACACAAATAGCTTTTAGGTTCTAGCTTGGGCTAGAGGGATTTGAAGGACCCTCTGCAGGCACGGCGGGTGGTTAGTGTGGGTTCCGGGAGGCAGAAAGAGTAAGGCACTCAGCCTCCCACTATTGTTGCCAGGTCTGTGGATTAGAACTAGATACTTTGGTATTCGGGGTTTCTGCCAGGAGACCAAAGGGGTAAGTTATTATCATCACATTTTGTTGCCACAGCTTTTCTCCCTTATTCCCAGGAAGGAGCTGGGAGCTACCCTGCAGTCTCACATTAGATATTAAGTGTGAGCCCCTAAATCAGCCCAGGTCTACCTGGGGATAGACTCTGGCAGCTGCCTGTACCGATGGCCAGGGCGGCTACATGATGTATGAGGCCCCGTGCAAAATGAAAACAAAGGGCCCCTTGCTCAAAAAGTATTAAGAATTTCAAGACAGAGAGCAGAGCATTAAACCAAGTGCTGGCCCTTTCTAAGTGCAGGCCCTGTGCAACTGTCCAGGTCACATGGCCATGAAGGGGACTCTGATAAGGACAGTTCCCAGCCAAGTGCCGGGAGGGAAGATGGCAGAGGGAGGGAGAGAGGGAGACTGAGAAAGAATATTTTTTGAAATTTTTATTGAAGTATAACATATAGAAAAGTGCACAAATCATAAGCATACAGCCTGATGAATTTTCACAAAGGAAATAAACCCATGTAACCGGCACTCAGATCAAGAAACGGAACATTCCTGCCACCCCAGAAGCTCCCTTGGTCCCCTCATGACTACCACTATCCTGACGTCTAATAACATAGATTAGTTTTGCCTATTTTTTGAGCTACATATAAGTGGGAATCAGATTGTAGGTTTTCTTTTATGTCTGGCTGTTTTCACTCTACTTCATGTTTGTGAGATTCAGCCATGCTGCCGTGTGTCGCTGTAGTTTTACTTCTCAGACTGACGACACCAAGTGTCAGAGCGGGTACAAGGCAACCAGAACTCTCATATGTTGCTGGTAGGAGTGGAAAATGGTACAACTACTTTGAAAAATTGGGTGGTGCTCTCTACTAAAGCTGAACAGACACCTACCCTTTGGCGCACAATTCCACTCCTGGTTATATACACAACAGAAAGGCAAACGTATGTTCCGCTCAAACGACACTTATCAGTGTTTATATCAGCACTATTTGCAATAGTCAAATACTCAAAAACTTAAAACTACCCAAATGCCCATTAACAGGAAAATGAATGAAGAGTAGCACATTTGCAAAATGGTGAGAATTTTTTTTCCCTGAGGGTCTGTGCATTTGTTTAGAAAGACTATTTACCCTCTTTTGTGGCCTGGGTATACAACATGGGGACACAGAAGACAACCTTGGTCTTGAGTGAAAATGAAGGAACGAAAGGGAGAAGGGTGGATGGAAGAGAAGGCCCCTGTCTCAGGAGCGCTGGATGTGGCAGTTCCGGGTGACAACTCTAAGAGAAGGATTTTCACACTCAAACCTCTCTGAGTGCGGAACCCTGCTTCCCAGAAATCTGCCCCCATCCTGGCAACATAATTTACATATGGAAATGAGGCTCAGCCTTCGGTAACTCCCAGAGCAAAGAGCAAATTGGTGAACACGCCCTCCTTGCAGGGCCCACCCTCTGCCTGGAACCTGCCAGTTCCAGGTCCTGCCCCCACCGAGCCTCCTGGAGTTTCCTCCTCTCCCCAGTGAGTGGTATCTGAAAAACTGTTGCTTCACCCTTTGCCAAGCCCTGTCAGAACCGAGGACCAAAGTCCCTGGTCCGAAAGTTGTCTCAGATTATTCTTTCGGTTGCTTTATAAAACGACTGATTCAAGCCTTGTGCCTGAAGTGCTCAGTGGCTCCCAATTCCCCTCCAGGCTGCCCTGTCTCTGGACTCTTCCTGTGCCTCCAGTGGCTTCCAGTGGCTCCCAGAATCTCCCCTCCCTCAGTTGTTCCTGGGTCCCCGCTGTGAGTGGGCAACTCAGGCGACATTCCTGATGGAGTGGAAAAGCCGCGGCTTTGACACTGGACAGAGCTGCTCCCTGCAGTGGGCGTACGCACAGAGACAGTGATGACAACAGCCATTCGCAAAATGGCCCACAATAAACTTCTGTAATACATTATCTGTTTTTACCCCCACAATAATGTTTATAAAGAATATATTGTTATCTTACAGATCAGGAAATTGAGCCTCAAAAAGATAAAATAAAATGCTTAAATGATACTGCTAGTAAATGGCAGATTAAAAACCTGCCAGTCAGTCTCCAAAGCATGCCATTAACCATGACGCAGGGGGACGTCCTGTGTATTGTAGAACTTTCAGCAGCATCCCTGATCTCTACTCACTCGATGACAGTAGTACCCCTCCCAGTGGTGAAAACCAAATTGCCAAATGTCCCCTGTAGGGCAAAATCACCCCTAATTGGGAAAGACTGGTTTAAGTAATAACAACTTGTAATGATCTTATAACTTGGAGTCCCTGAAGGTTGGTAGTTCCAGGCTTGGTGCAGCAGCCCCATGGTGCCATCAAGGCCCAGTTTTGTCCTGATGCTCACCACCTCACAATCACAAGGTGGCTGCCACAGATCCCACTGTGCCACCATCACAGTCCATTCAAGGGCAGGCAAGAGGGGGAAAGTGATGGTGTTATTTGTGGCATAGCCTTTAATCTGAAGAGTTTTACCAGACATTGCTCAGCAGATCTCTCCTATGTGTCATTGGCCAAAACTGAGCTATATGTCCAGCCCTTGCTGCAAGGGAGCTGGGAAAATGACTAGGTGGCAAGGGGGAAAAGGGCTGGAAACGGAGTGGCCTTCCCCGAACATGGCAGAACAGACACTCTTCATACTTGTGGAAATTATTTTTCTATCTGTCTGCTTTTCTCACTAGACCACGAGCACCTTCAGGACAGGGATCCTCTTGTTTTCCTCTGTATCCTCAGAACTTAGCCTTGTGCTCAGCACTTAGAAGGTGCTCAATCAGTGCCCACTGAAAGAATGAATGAGTGAAGAAATGATTTAACCTTCCCACTTCATTGCTGATATCACTGAGCTGTAAATAGCCAATTATTTATTCATATGCAAATTAACTTATCTAACTACAGATAAGCCTATGTCGCAAATGATAGTGCAAACATCTCCCAGTTTCTCCAACAAGCCCTGGTCCCTCTGGCCACTGGACATGATGTTCTACTTGCCCAGAACATTCTTCCTACCACCTCCAACCTCCCCCAGCCCCTCTTCATCTGGCCCCCTCCTTCTCATCTCTAGGTCTCAATTTAGACATCATTCCCTCTGGGGAGCCGTCCCTAACCTCCCCAGTGTGGCTCAGAGTCCCCTGTGCTGCTCCATCCTAGCACTTGTCACCCTGTGTTGTAACTGTCCCCCTAGCAGAACAGTAAATGTTCACGGCAACCAGAACAGCTTGTTCTTCGCCAGCAGGTTCTCCATAAATTTTGTTGATTGAATTATTGGTATCAGAGGTTGGCAAAGCTCTTCTGCAAAGGGCCAGATAGTAAGTATTTTCAGCTTTGTGGGCCATATGATCTCTGTTGAAACTATTCAACTCTGTGGTTAGAGCAAGAAAGCACCCATAGATAATACTTAAACAATATGTTCCAATAAAACTCTACTTATGGGCACTGAAATTTGAGTTTTATGTAAATTTTACATGCCATGAAATACTATTCTTTGTTAAAAAAATTGGGGCAGGGTGCTGTGGCTCATGCCTGTAATCCCAGCATTTTGGGATGCTGAGGCAGGAGGACTGCTTGAGGCCAGGAGTTTGAGGCTGCAGTGAGCTATGAGCTATGATCGTGCTGAGATAGGGAACTGGCAGGTACAGCTTTGGGCACTGCTTCGAGCATTGCTTTGGGCATTGCTACTGCATTGCCTAACTGAGTCAGGAAGTCTCAAAACAAAGTTTCAAATTACCCTGATCAAAACAGGATGGAGGCAGGGCAAGTTCCAACCGGTTAGAACCAAGATGGTGAAACACCTCCCATCATGAATATTCCTCCCCTTGTTTAGCCTATAATTAAGCCATAGCTTAAATAGAAAGGCAACAGGACCCAGGGGGGCAAGTTCTGTTCTGTGGGGAGAACTAGCCTCTACTCTGTGGAGTAGACTTTCTATAGTTTCTTAGTAAATCTCGCTTTCACTTTATGCTGTCTGCTCACTCCTGGATTCTTTCTTTCATGAAGTCAAAGACACACTTGGACCTCAAGAGGCTCCCAGCATTGGGAGTCACTTTCCTGTGTCAGTGCCACTGTACTCCAGCCTGGGTAACAGAGTGAGACCTTGTCTCAAAAAGAAAATTTTTTTTTCCAACCATCTAAAAATGTAAAAACCGTTCTTAAAGGCTCTTGGGACATACAAAAACAGGTGACAGGCCATAGTTTGCTGACCTTGATTAATACGGAGAGTCACATGCTTTGGGTTTTCCAGGTCATTCTCAGGGATGCAACAGGATCACTTAAAGCAGTTATACACAGTATTTCTAGAGATCAAGCAGTAAATTAAACTTGAAAGTGCACTAAATGGCTTAGCCATCCACAGCCCAGAAGACTATATTTTAGGAAATCAAAATTAAGATTAATTTAAAATTAGGAAACTGTTACTATCAGCAACCACATCAACAGGTTCAAACAAAAATGTTTGACAATTTCTATATGCAATCCTCATGGAAATTTTAAAAACTAGGCATAAAAGAACATTTCTTTTCCATGATAAAAATGATTTATCTTAAATAATATGCAAAATATTATTTAAATTAATGAAAGTAACCACTGGAAAAACTGAAAACAAATTAACTGAGACTGGTTGCCCCTAGGGAGTGGGAGTGAGGGTGGGTTTCCTGTAATGCCAGTTTTTTTTAAAACCAGGTTTCAGGTACTGCTATGATGTGTTGGCCAGGTCATCCATGGGGATATAGGACCTTCCATGCACTGCTTGGGGGAGTATAAAGACTGGTGCACCATTCTGGAAAACAATCAGGCATTATTAGTCAAAACTGGTGTAGTATTTTCAGGATCCAACAATTCCACTCCTAGATACATGTTCCAAAGAAATTCTTACACAGCTCCTGAAGGACAATTGTACGAGAGTGTCCATGGCAGCACAATTTGTGGTTGCAGGGAGTTGAAAGATCCTAGGGGAAGGATAGATAAAATATAGTGGATGTGCACCCTGGAGAATTATGTACACATTAGAGGCATCAAATTGGATTAACATATAGCAATGTGGAAGTATCCTAAAAATATAGCATTTAGTGAAAAAAAAGTAAGAAACAGAATGAGATGTAGCCAATAACATTTATGTAAACTAAAAACACAAACATATAAAACGACAATGCCCTGATTATAAGAACACACATAAAAAGATACCCATTAAACACATAAGAAGGGTTACTTTGGGACAGGAAGACATGGGATAAACACACACATAACACATACAAGAGGGGGCCTTGCATGGGCCAATGACGTTTCATAATGAACTGCACCAGAGGTTCTGAAAAAACTCAAAAACAAACAAAACAAAAGCAAACAAGAAAATAATAAATCTTTTAAATTCACAAACATCATACACAATAGTGAAACACTAGAGGTATTCCTATTGAAAAGAGAAAGTCTATTATCTCATAATTAGTTAACATTGTTTTTGGAATTTCCGACCAATGCAATAAGACATGACATAGAAATAAAAGGTATAACAAAAGGTGGATAGGTAGATGGGAGTGTAAAATGGCACAGTCACTATGGAAATAATATGGAAGTTTCTCAAAAAATTAAAAATAGAATTACTACATGAGTCAGCAATCCTATTTCTGGATATTTATCAGAAAGAATTGAAATCAGGATCTCAAAGAGATAACTGCACTCCTACATTCATTGCAGGATTATTCACAACATCCAAGATGTAGAAACAACCTAAATGTCCATTGATAGATGGGTAAAGAAAATGTCTTATATACATACAATGGAATGTTATTTATCCATGAAAAAGAAGGAAATCCTGCCACAGGTGACAACATGGATAAACCTTGAGAACTAAATGAAATAAGCCAGTCATAGAAGGACAAATACTTAATGATTCCATTTATATGAGGTATGTAAAATAGTCAAACTCATAGAAACAGAAAGTACAACGGTGGCTGCCAGGGGCTAGGAGAGGAGGAAACGGGAAGTTGCTCTTCAGTAGTTTCAGCTGTGCAAGATGAATAAGTTCTAGAGATCTGCTGTACAAAATTGTGCTCATCATTAACAATACTGTACTGTACACTTAAAAGTTTGTTAAGAGGGTAGATCTCATGTTATCTGTTCTTACCACAATTTTAAAAAAAGATAGATAGACAGAGGTAGAAGTAGAAATAAAGATAAAGGCAAAATTATTATCACTTGCAGAAATATAACTGCATATCCAGAAAATTGGGATCAACAGAAAACTTTTAGAATTAATAACACAAAAGAGCCTATCTGTAAAAGAAATATATATTCAAAAGTCAAATGTTTCCGTATACTATCATTTACTAATATTTTCTATTTTCTATTTATTTCTATATAATCAGTTAGAAGGTATGATGGCAGAAAATATTCCATCCACAATAGCAATTTAAAAACACACCAAATACCCCTAAAAACAAATGTGTGAGATTTATGAGAGATACAAAAGAAGATTTGAGTAAATATTTTTAAAATCCATATTTTTGAATGGAAAACTTATGAAAAAATTTTAATTCCTTCCTGATTAATTCATAATTCAACCACACTTCAGTTGAAATTCTAGTAGAATTTAACACAATTAGAATTAGAAATTGATGAAATTTCCCTGGCTATATTTCACCCAGAAAATTAACAGGTAAGATTACTAAAAAAATTTTGGAAAAAAAATAATTGGGATGAGGAAAGGGACACTTTCCCTGCTAGATATTAAATGTATTATAAAGTTAAGGAAATAAAAAGGCTGTATTAATAAGAGTTAATGGGCAAATCAATGGGGACGATAATGGCTCTGAAACCATTTCAAATACACAAGAATTTCACATACAAGAAAGAAAATTCCCAAACCAGTAAGAAGAGGTAGATTAGGCAGCAAATGGTGTTGGAGAAATTGACTGGAGGGTGGGAGAGGATCAGTTTAGATCCACCCTTTATACCGTGCCCAGAAAATAATTTCCTGATGAATTAAATCATTACGTGTAAAAATAATGCCACTTTAAAAACTTTAGAAAATGAGTAAATAACTAAATTTGAGTGAAAGGCTTTCTAAAAATGAAAGCAATAATGAGAGGAATCACATAAGGAAAGAATGATAGATTTGACTAAGTCAAAATTATAAACTTGCTCATACAAAAACACCATAAGTTAAAAGGGAAACAACTAAACTAGGAACAATTATTTGCAACATATAATATTGGCAAAAGGTTACTTTTCTTATTTTATAAAGGACTCAAATATAAATACAAAAATAAATTTAAATTTTGAAAATAATAAACACACAAAAAATGTTTAACTTCACTTGTAATGTATAATTGCACCTCATATACAGTTTACTTCCATGGATATATGCTATAACATAATGTTAAATAGAAACATCAGGATATAAAATTGCATGTGATATTAAATATCATATGAATAATATTAAAACATACACATATTTTTTAAAATGGTAATATGATCGCCTAAAGATTTCAAATGACTTTCATTTGGAATAGAATTACTGATGATTTTTATTTATTTTGTATTCTTTGCCAAATGTTCCAAATTTTTCATAGCCAGTGTATATTATTTCTATACCCGGTTTTTGAAAATTAGTTAACAGTGTTTCCTTGGTTTGGCCCCCAACCAGGTAAATTACAGATACAGGCATTTTGTCAAAGGGGATTTGAGGGGAGGATTTTTGGAGTATCTCCCATAGTGACAGCTGCCAGGTCACTGTGCCCCATGGAAAGCTTCTTTCCCGTCCACAAAGTACTTCAAAGATGCTGCCCTCCAGTTTCACAGAGAAGCCCCAGCTGCACAGCCAGGCCTTCCCTGTCACAAAGGGAGTGCCAAGCAGCAGCTCCAGCTCTCTGGACACTGAACAAATCCAAATCAAGCCCTCCCCCTTGGGGAGTGTGGGGGGTCTCCCCACCAGCGCAGGCACAGGCCGGGGAGTGACTACAAGCAGAAAGGAGGAGAGGGTGCTCAAGAAGGCCCTTGTTCCTCAGGACCTAATCATCCACCCCAAATGCCCATCTGTTTCTCCTTCCATTGAGCGCCTCAGTTCTTTCTGTAAATGGCCCCATTGTGCCACCCTCCATCCAGGTCTGAACTGGCCAAAAGGATGCAATTTAGGCCTCAGGAGCTGGCGCCTTTTACAGATACGAGGTTATGCAAATGATTAGGCCGGGAGAGATTAGCAAACACCCCTCCACAATGCCCCATGACTAATTAACTGCAGTAGCTTGAAGGGCAAGGACAGCAGCAACTGTCCTCGGCTATGTCAAGTCCCCCTCCGTAGTGGGCTGAACAATGGCCCCAAAAGGGTATGTCCAAGTCCTAGTGCCCAGAGACTGTGAATGTGACCTCATTTGAGAAAGGGTCTTCACAGACATAATTAAGTTAAGGATCTCAAGATGAGAGCGTCCTGGATTTGCGGTGAGTCTTAAATCCAATGACAGGCGTCCTTATATAAGAAAGGCAGAGGAGGTTTGCAATGCACAGACACACAGATGGAAGCAGCCATGTGAAGATGGAGGCAGAGATGGGAGCGATGCATCCACAAGCCAAGGAATGCCAGGGATTGTCAGCAACCCCGGAAGCTCGGAGAGAACACGGAAGGGATTCTTCCTCGGAGCCTCCAAAGGGAACCAACCTCTGCCCTCCTGTGACATCATAAATTTATGTTGTTTTAAGCCCTCAGGTTTGTGGTAATTTGTTACGGCAGCCCCAGGAAACTAACACACTGTCTTTCACACACCAGGTCCTGGTGCCCCCACACAGCTGACTCCAATCTAGGCGGCTGGTTAGGCTGCCTGTCCCCCGAGTCAGGAACCCACCGGTACATCCCCCTTCTGCTAATCGCCCTGAGTGTTGTGCAGAAGGGGTAGGCACCAGGCAGATGGCAGGGCCTGAAGATCTTCCATCCTGTCACTTTCAAAGTATTCCCTTCATGGCCCTAAAAAATAAGTAAATAGAGTGACACAAAATGGAAGATAATTAGTCTTGAAGTAAAAAATTTAAAACCAATATCAAGGAAACTTAAGCCAAGGCTGGCCCCTAAAGAACCTTCTTGACCCTTTTCCTGCCCTTAGTGACTTTCATTCTTAGTCAGCTCTGAACTTCCCTTTAAGTCCAGGGTAAGACTAGGTTTCCACCAGCAGAGATTTCGCACAAGGTGAAACTTGAGGGCCGGTCCCTTCTGAGCCAAACAAACTGCAATTCCCAGGGCATGTGATCAGATGGCAGGAGCCCAGGCGGGAGGCCCAAACTGGAAGGCGCCTCTTTTCAGGGAAGGGGTAGGCCTCTGCATTAGCACGTGACTGCCCTCCAAGCTGATAAGAAAACTCCACAAACCAGACAATGAGCTGTCTAGGACAGACTTTGAAGGTCTTATCAAAACAAGAGCCTATTGGCAGGCAGGCAGCTGGTCCGGACGACTTTGCTGGGAGCTGCGCTGCTGTACTGCAACAATAACAGCTGCCTGTGTGTGACCTTTGAATAGCTCTCCTAGGGTCCTTTTTCTATGCACACAGCATCATATATTATTTATATAGTTGGACACATTTAACATATACTGTTCCATAACTCACTCTTTTTTCTTTTTCCTTTTTTTTTGTTTTTTGTTTTTGGTTTTGTTGTTGTTGTTCTTGTGGTGATGGTGGTTCCCCCAGTAAACGTTGTCTTAAGGGAGTTTTTGGCCTCAGAGCAGGGGACACTCCCTTCTCCCTCCCAAACCTGAAATAGTTTTGTTTTTTTTTTTAACTTAGTGAACAAAAAGATTCAGAACTCCAAGAGATCCTCAATACTCAGGAGGGGTGGTGTTAGCAAAGTCCTTGCATTTTCCATGCAATGTAACATTAAGGAATAATTGCATTTTACCCTCATTGGCTTCTCAGCCTTCAGCTGATGACCTTACTCCTGGAAACCTTCCAAAGTAGGAATGAAAATTGTAGTCCCCACTCCCGCACCCACTTAGGCTGGCAGGGATGGGGGAAGGGGACGAGGAGGTGGACCCAAATCAGCTTGTCCCCGCTGAGATCACTGCCTCCCTCCCCAAGGTGACGCCCTCCCTCTGTAAACCCAAGATGGTTGACAATTAAGACGTCAAAGTCCAACTTTTCCTTCCTCAATTGGGGCACTGAGGATAAAATTCTCATGACATATGGAAGACATGAAGACTAGAGAATATTCCATGCTTTTAGTCTAATTCCTTGAAATAATTTATAGAAATTATCTTATAAAACAAAAGTGACTACACCTTGCTGTGCCATGTTCTTTGCATGACAGTTTTACCAATTCCAAATGTTCACAGAGAAGGGTAGCATCACCACTTGACAAATGGCCCAGAGACCTGAGCCCTGCACCTGCAGGAACATCCCCTGTCCCCTCCGTGTCGGTTCTTACACATCTTCTCTTCGCATGAGCTGCAGAGTATTCCATTGTGTTTATTTATCCAAACTCCATTGCTAGGCATTTGGTTTTCCCCCACGTTTTGTAACTATAACCAGTGCTTCAGAGAACATCTCTATAAATAGATTTTTGTGTGTGTGTGAGAACATTTCTGAAAGGTGTATTCTCAGAAATAGAATGTCTGGGTCACAGGAGAGACACATATAAAATCTTGGTAGGCCCTGCCAAATTTCCTTCCAAAAGTTTGCACCTCTTTCCACCTCTAGCTGTGGTCGAGTGTGGCTGCTTCTTCACACTCATACCTCCTGTGGGCACTATTGAGCCTAATTGTCCACCGAGTGAGCCACTCTTGTTTTAATTTGTCTTTATTTATTAGTGAAGTTAAGCATCATCTCAAAAGCTTCTTGGCCTCTGAGTTTGCTCTTGAGCAGCTGATTCTTTATTGAAAAAAAAATTCCAATTACAAGTTCTATTGTTTCCTCCTGGAAGTGCTCATTATGCCCAAGAGAATACATGGAAGCTCTTTCTTCCTATAACACACTGATCTCTCTCACCTCCTGTAGAAAAGGAGACTGTTCATGTCAGCATCAGCCAAATGCTAGGCACTGGGAGCCAGATTTGAGGACTCCTCAATAGGAAACCACTTCTCCAGCTTTCAAGGGCACATGTGTTCACAGATGGGACTTCAGGGGTAAATTTATAGACGCCACAGACAGGAAAAAGCCATTTCACACTACAAATATAATTTTTATACAGACAAAAATAAAAGGAGTATCAGTTGTCTCAAGTAAGTATTGAACCAAAGTGAATGTTATTAATAAAATCTTGATGTACAGAGACCAGTCCTGGTGGATTGGCCCATTCTCATCCAACCCAACTTCCTTCAAGGGCCCCTTCCTCTCCCTCTGAGGCTGGAAAGCTGAGAAGTACATTTCCCAGACTCCTTAGCAGCTAGAGTTTCAGATGTGGATTAGGATCTGACAATTATCTGCCCTGGCCCAAGTTTGGGAGGAGGAAGTGAGATGGGGGCATTTTCCTGTGGATCCAGCTGCTGCTGGAAGAAGCAAAGTCAAGGAGAAGTGGTGTCTTTTTAGCAATGTCCCAGCATGCTGGGCTGCGTGGCTCCCTGCTGTCTGCAACACAGCTATGGTGGTGGTGTTCTGGCTCATTCCTGGAGGCCCCACCTGGAACTCACTCCTCCAACCCTTCCAATGACTTTGTAAGCCTCTGATTCCTTTTCTGCTAAAATTAGCTGGTGTGGTTTCGTTTCCTCCAACTGAACCCTGACTGATGTGGTCCACAAATACTCTTTATCTTGACCGAGCCACGTGAGATATGAGGAAAAAAAGCCTAGACAAAGGTCAACACAGTCATGATTCATGCTTATTATGGCTTTCCTAGTAGCACTTTAATCAGATACCTTGTATCTGTAGACAGTTTGAAAAGTATACAAAGGCATAAAGAATGAAATAAAAAGCATGTGTTATTCCACAAGAATCAAATATTGATGAGAAGAAAATATTCAGCCCCACTGAGATGCTGGCCCCAGTTGGCCAGCTGTGGTTGTTCATCTGAATGCAGAATTACGGCTCAGCCAAGGAGCACCAGGATGTGGTCTTTGACAGGCACTGAGGACAGGGCTAGGTTACCCCTCTGGACCCCTGATAGGACAAGGTGTGGAATGCCCACAGCAGCCTATGAGGGTTCTCCCTCCTGTGAAGACCTGGAAGCACACGTGCCTGAGGATGGGCGTACTAGGTCCTAGGCAGGTGTCCGCACAATGTCCCACGTGGCTCTCTGCCCCTGCCCCTCCATCTGCTTTTGTGTGTGTGTGTGTGTGAGATAAAGTATACATGACATAAAATTGATTGTTTTAACCATTTTAAAGTGTACACTCCAGTGGCATTAAGCACATTCATATTGCTGTACAACCACCTCCACCATTCAACCATCTGCAGAACTTTTTCATCCTCCCAAACTGAAACTCTGTACCCATGAAACAATAACTCTCCATTCCCTTCCACTTGCTTTTATGATTTTTTCTGCGTGTTTCTCTCTTTCCAACTACTCTGTGGACTCCATGAGGGCCAGGCTGGGCTGGGCCTATTTACCTCTGAATAAGAAAGAACATCTACAGTACACAGAGGGCCTGGAGGAAGTGGTTAACAAAATACAGTTTTACGAAATAAATGAAAAATATGGAATATTGTTTAATTCTTGCTTGAAGGCTGGGTCACCTCTCAGGCTAACAAGTTCTCTAAATTTAGTGCTGAGACAGTGTCTAGCACACAGCTGGGTCCAAAACCTGTTTGTTGACAGAATGAATGAAGCATTAATAACTCTGCTACCAATAATAAAATACTGGTCCCTTATTGAACACTTACCAAGGGCCAGGCACTGTGAATACACAGAAAGAACTTAGAAAAGTGTCCGGCACACAATACATTTTCTTCTTTTCTTTATAAGCATTATCCCACTTGGCCCCACAATTACCCTCGGACGAGACTATTCATTTTCTAAGTGAGAAGCAAGCTCAGAGAGATCGTGTCCCCTGGCCAGAGTCACACAGCCAGCAGAAAGCTCCAGTAAGGGCGACCCCAAAGCTCACTGCTTCCATAGTTGTTTTTTGATGTCTCTGTACGTTAATGAACCCAAATAGGATTTCTAACATTTTTTGCTTGCATTTAAACAAAACTAGTTTTTCTTTTCTGATTATAAACGTGTACATACTGTCTATAACAAAAAATCAGACACTACAGAAAGTGGAAATCCGATTTTTTAAGACTTCTTAGAATGTTCTCTCAAGATCTATGGCAACTCTGCCCAAGGGCAGCAGGACCTGGAAAACAAGGCCCTTTTCAGCTCTTCCTTCCAGGTTTTGTCTCCAGGTCAAGAAATGTATGTATTCCATACGGACCTTTCTTTCTAGATCCCTCCCGTCCCCCACTGGTCTTGTGGGAGAACTGAGGGAGGGTGTGGAGTGGATAAAACTACCTCTACCTCTTTCCCCCAACCTGCTTTTCCCATAAAGGTTTTCAGTTCCAGACTGCCCTTCCCCCAGTCTGAGGTTGTTTTCTGAGCGTTGGTTTCTTGTTGGGGTTTGGGTGCAATAAGGAAGTTGTCAAGTGAAACTGTTTTTTTCTGGGGTAGCTGAGCTAAGCCTCCTATCACTGGAGGAGGGAGAAGTATAACAGGTGGAGGCAAGTGGGCCGGCCCTTGGCTCTCTGGATTGGATGTCCGTGAGCTCAACTCCTGGGAGATGTGGTATATATGACCAAAGCATCTTCTGAGATACTCTGAAAATTGTCAGCAGCAAATAGCAGCATCTTCTCCGTGGGAGAGCAGGACCTGACCCCTCATCAGACACAACTTACAGCCAACAGGGAGCAGTGCCCAACACAGAGCCCCCTGCTCTGGGGAGCCCAGCCCAGGGTGGCCCAGGACAGGAGCAACTTCCTTGGTCTGAGGTTGGTTGAATAATACCCTTTCCTTTGTGCTCTGGGGCAGTGGGTAAGGAATCTTGGGGTCCTAAAAGGAGAATAGTGCTGAGAGTCAGATCCTGAGTCCAGTCCCAATTCTTGCTGGGCCCACCCTGGACCTCAGTTTCCTTATCTCTAAAAAGATGGAGCAGGGTTCAATGACATGATCTCAACTAGGTGTTGCTCAAAGAGCTCTGAACTAACTTGGTCTTAAAAACTCTGTATTCAAGTCTCAATCCTGCTTATTAGCTGCCACCCTGAGCAAGGAACTTCACTTCTTTGGGCCTCAGTTTCCTCATCTGTAGAATGGGGGCAAGAGTACGGGCCTCACCTGCTAGTTTCCCTATAGGATGCTGTAGTGGTTGAGTTACAAACTTTATGTGAAGGTACATAGTAAAGGGAACCTCCAGATAAATGGGAGGTGTTATTATTACTATAATTGGATTAAAGTTCTGTGATTTTTGAGGCTTTTGGAAGTTAGTCCAAGGACAGGGAGATCTTATGAAAAGAACTCTGGTGGCCTACTGCTTTCTCTGATGAGGATTTAAGGGGTTAGGGGAGTATAACCCATTGCCCTGACCCACTCCACATGCAGCATGGCGTTGCCTGTGGTCTTGGATAGAGGATGGGATGTGGTGGAGGTGGGGCACAGGTGTCTATATTTGGGTACATGTGGATGTGGGACTCCGTGTGGACAGATCATAGCAGGTATGTGTGTGCACGTGAAATAGCATTCTCCATCGGTGTGAAACAGCAGATTTGCTCCCCTCTAAGTCTGTGTGTGCACACGTGTGTGTATTGATACTTACATGAGGCCATTTGGTGTATGAGAGAGAGGATAGGATTTAGAATCTGGAGAAGTGGATTCGAGTCTCCGCTCTCTGCTATGGGCCTTGGGCAAATCTTAGCCAGTCTGATTCTCAGGCCCATGGCAAAGATTAAATGGGGTAATGTAAATGAAAGGGCTGTCTGGATGCCTGTGGCAGCATAAAGGTGAGCTGGTTTGTGTTTGCACATATCTGTGTATCGTTTACTTGTTCCACAAACACCCACTCCCTGGCCCTGGGGAAACAGCAAGGACCCACACAGGCTCGGGTCCTCTCTCATGGAACGTAGAGTCGGTTGGGGAGGGCAGACAGCAAGTAGTGAGCTTGATCACATAATTATTCCCTTACACTTGGGACAGGAAAATTCAGGTGTCCTGAGTCCATGTAGGTCTATGGTGTGCATGAGTGTGTTCCTGTGACACACGGATATCTGTGGTGTCAACACTGAGGTGGGTCCACATGTGTGTGCCACACACACTCTCCCTCAGAGCGCTGGTGTGGGTGTGTAGCACGTGGGTCTTTGCTAAACACCTATTGTGTGAAGTACAGAGGTGGAGAAAGGGAGTGCAAAGTATCTCTATGAAATGGCACCAAAGCAGTTACAGAATAACTGGCCAGATGACAAACTAGAGAGCAGTAGATAGATGAGGTCAGTGTACAATTTAGAAAATAAACCAAACACACTTAGCGGGCGTGGTGGCGCGCGCCTGTAGTCCCAGCTACTTGGGAGGCTGAGGCAGGAGGATCGCTGGAGCCCAGGAGTTGGAGGCTGCAGTGAGCTGTGATGATGCCACTGCACTCCAGCCTGGACAACAGAGTGACACCCTGTCTCAAAAGGAAAAACAAAAGTGAGTAAAGAAAAAAGAAAATAAACCAAACACAGCAGCATGCTTGGGAAAAATAGGCAAACTTCCTGCTCCAGGGTCAGCTCCGTGTTCCCTCTCTGGTTGTTTGTTGCTGTTGTTAGACACGTCACTGGTGTATGTCATGACTTATCAGAAGTCCTGTGATATTTTCAGATCACTCAGGCATTTCTGAGCTCATTTGGACTTTGCTCTGAAATCCACTTTCCACCAAGGCAATAGACAAGTTTCCAGGAGCAGCTGGGTTTCCACGCAATGAGGGCCCGCTCCTGTCTTGGGGCTACTGGACTGGGAGCACGACCTGGGCAGGGTGGGGTTCCCTGACAGTCCGGCCAAATGTAGGTGAGCACCTTGGGCACAAAACAAAAAAGAGGAAAGGAGAAGAAAGCTTTGATGAATTTTAGATAAGCAGAATTTTACACTTGGAAAAAGTCTTGAACTATTCAAATTTGGCACATATAGAATGGGAGAGGTTGTTGATATCAAAATGAAATCTTCGCAGGGCTTAGAGACCTTTAAAGTCTGAGGACACACCACCCACAGAGGGTTCTCCAGATGTCTCCCGTGGGGTGGGTGGGTTTGCCCTCCCTGGCCAGCCACACTCAATCTTTGGAACATTATGGAGGAGGAGCGGTCAGAGAGGGATGGGGAGAGATGGGCTGAGCTGGTCACAGCCTCCCAGAGAGGGCACACTTACAGAAGGAGGAAGTGAAGACGGTATCAAATGCTGCAGCACATTTAGGGAGGATGAAGAATGGAAATAGATCACTGGATCTGGAATTAGGAGGCCTTGGGAGATCCTAGTATCTCTCTTCGCTGGGAACACTCTAGGACGGCTAAGGCTGCCCGTCACCCCGCCGCCTGCCGGCCTCTACACTGCAGCAGTGGCTGTGTGGCTCCTTTCCTTAGTTTCCCCCACCTCCCTCTGGGCTAGGGCAATGGTTATTCCAGGGAGGGGGTGGCCAAATCGCGGCAGTTTTCTTGAGAAAACATCAAGAAGAAAAACCTTTTGCTGGTGGAATTGTGTTGATGTTCTGATTAGAAGTAGCATTGTGTCCTCTGAATGCAGTAGGAGGATACTGCAGCCATCAGCATGGCGAAAACCGTTTCCATAGCAATGACAGCTTTTTAAAAGATCACTGTGCCTCTCTTCCCATTAACTGGGTAAGGATGCTCTGGCCCTCTGTGCTCGGTCCCCTGGAGCCATGCTAGTGCAGGAAGAAGAGAGGCTGAGCTGAACGAGAGTGTCTTGTGTGTTCAGCTGGTTTTGTGGTTTTGTTATTGAACAGCTTCTCTGCCAACCACATCCAATTTGCCCTGACCACAGGAACATACGGAAAAAGTAGAGCGAACCCTGACACCATTCAGGAAATATTTCTGGCTCAGCTTACTTACTTTGGTCTTAAAATCAGAGAGAGCTTCAACCTAAATTTACCTTCTCCTAAGACCGTGTGCTACTAAAGAGAGAGCAGACGCAGGGGAGCGGAGCATTACTGTCATCACCGTGTACTCACATCCCCACTTCTGCCCATTCAAAGAGGACCAGAATGTTCTCTTTGGGGACACACACTGCGTCTTGTGATTATATCCCTAGCACCAAGCATGATTTCTGGTGCATAGTGGGTGCTTATTAAATGCTTGTTGAAAGAAATAAATGAGGACAAACACAAATATTTCCCTCTACTATTTCTTCTCCTTAGCCTACCTCCTACCCTATTTCAGAAGCACAACCAGCCTCTGAGGCTTTCAAGAACATTAGTGAATTTCCATATAAGGTACAGGCACATATTGATAAAAGTTTCCATGTAGTCCAGATGTTCCTTTTAAGGAACAGTAAACAACAAATAAAGCCTTTCAAATTGCCTGCCTCCTCCCTGGCCTGATTTCTCATTTCCTCCAAGGTCGTCTATGTGTGGACACACAGCTGTGCTGCTGGGACCCAGTGGCCTTTGGTCTAGGCGACCTGGGGCTGCAGCATCGTCCAGTCGTTCCTCCCCAGACGGGTGCTGAGGGAGGGAAGGCACTTTGAATGTTACCGTCACCTTCAAATCTTTCTTTGTGTCCCCATGTCTTTTCTTCTCTCTCTATATCTTCTTCACATTCCCATGGATTCCATACATAAGAAATCATATTTATAGATTCTTATTTCTGCCTCTAAGCTGAACACAGCAATAGAATACATTTTAGAGTAAATGACTCGGTTGGCAAAGGCAGGAGATATGATGGAAATACATAATTAACATCCCATGCCACTAAATAATACTTAGTCAATGCATGCTAAACCTATAATGACAAATTAGAGTAGGCAACCCATGGTCCTAGACTTGCTAAGAATCTCTGGGAACAGGTTTGGGATTCAAAGCCACCTTTTATTTTTCTTCTACCATCCACCAAAGGGTGAAGGGTTATGACAATTTTGGCAAAATCGGAAAGCCCCAAGAGTTTCTGATTAAAGACACACACATGAAGCGAACTGCCCACACCCAGGCCTGCTTACAACGCTGCCCAGGGGGAGGTGGTTCTTTCTTCTTTTCCACTGGCAGCTGCTTCACCCTGGATGGTGAACAGAAGGGCCCCTGCTGCTCTAAGATGGGACTTACTGTGCATTAACTACACACCCAAAGATACCTCACGTATTGTACAGTTCACTAAATGTTTGTGTTATACATCTATTCATTTATTTAATAAGTATTTATTGAGTGCCAGTGATGTGCCAGACATTGTTCTAGGCACTCAGAATACAAGACCTAGCAAAATAAACAAAAGGGAGTTTTAAAACAAAACTTTTAGAGTAAACAAAACTTTTGTTTTAAAAGCCCCCACTGCTGCAGAGGGGGGAGGTTACTGTAAGGAGGGCAAGAGGAGAGCGGGGAGACGGCTCAGGAGGTGGTGAGGATGGGTTTGCACGCAGGGGAGGGAGTGTGGTGCAAGTGAGGCCAGCGGGCTCTGCCAGTGGATCACACGTGGCAGCGAGAGAAAGAAAGGAGTCAGGCACGACTCCATGTTTTTGGCCTGAGCAGTCAGAAGAACAGAGTTGCCATTTACAGAGCTGCCTCATAAAATATTCATAACAGCCTGCAAGATAGACAGGGCAGGTCTCAGGCGTGTTTCAGATGAGGACCAGGGTCCAGAAAAGGTGTGTGAGCTGCCCAAAGTCCCCAGGCCAGGAAGGGGCAGACTTGGCCTCTAGCTCCAGCTGTATTCGTTTCCTATTGCTGCTGTAACAAAATACCACTCACTCAGTGGCTTTTGAACTACATGAATTGATTATCTTACAGTTCTGGAGGTCAGAAGTCCAAAATCAGTCTCAATGGACTAAAACCAAGGTGTGGGCAGGGCTATGTTCCTTCTGAAGGCTCTAGAGGTGCTACTGACTCTCCCTGTGGTTCAGTTTCATTCTCTGGAAAATGGGGATAATGACATCTCCTTAGCCCAGGGTTGTTGAGGAATTTAGACAACAGCTTTGAGAAAGTGTCCCTATAAGAAGTTGACATCATTCACATTAACGGCAGGGTGAATGGGTCCATTGGTCAGCACTGTTAGCCAACCTTGGCAGTTTCCAGTAGGCCTCTCCTAAGGGAACTGTTTGTTTTGATTGTAGCCCAATGGAGGGTCCGAGGAGCCCAAGGAAGCCTGTGGCAGATAGCAGAGCCAAGTCTCTGGACAGGCCACAAGCCCCCAAGAAGGACTTAGAGTCACGGGACTGCCAGCGCCTTTCCCTGCCCACTGCCTCCTCCAGGAAGATGCTTCGCCGGACAGCCAGTGACGGGGCCAGACGTTCTGAGAGCCCAGCTCAGTCTGCAGAGGCTCAGGGCACTGCGACTACAGCCCTCACTCTGGAGGAGACCAGGGAGTTTCTCTCCAGTGAGCAGAGGCCCATGAGAGACACCAAGAAGGACAAGGCCCAGAGGCGGGCCCAGCAGGGGTGGCTGAAGACGGTGCTGAACTTCTTCCTGAGGACAGACCCTGAGGAGCCCAGAGAAAAGGCCAGCAGGAGGCCGAAGGGGAAGGAGGGCCTCCCCCAGCCCACCGATCCCCCTGAGGCAACAGGGGAGCCAGCCCTTAGGAAGAAAGCCCACGACAAGAAGACCAGCCGCAAGAAACATGGTCGTAAGAAACATGTTGCTGAGGAAACCAAGGGGGCTCAAGACGAGGAGCCCGGAGGCCCAGAGGCAGGGCTGTCCAAGACAGCTGCTGCCCCGCGCTCCAAGGAGGTGGACCCAGGCCCAGCTCTCAGGGGTAAGCAGACCATGCCTGTTCCTGGGGGAACCCCAGCGCCCCACCCCAAGGGCCAGAGTGTACTAAGCTTGCTCCGCACACCTCTCAACAGAGGGGACAGTGTCACTATGACACTTCTCTGAGGTAGCACAGCCCTGTAGCTGAGAGCTCCAGGTTAAACCACTTGAGGCTCCACCATTCACTAGCTGTGCGGCCTGGGGTCAGCAACCTTCCTCTCTGAGCCCATCTTCTTCCTGGATGAAATGAAGATAAGAAAGTTTCTCATGGGAAGGCCATGGCCCATATGGAAAGCGCGCAGCGTGTGCTAGCTGTTGTTGTGAAGTACTCTAGTGTGAGCAGCACAGATCTGGGAGAAATGGGAAGGCAGGGAGCAGGGAGAGGGAAGTCCTACCCGCCGCCCGCCAGTCCATACATGCTACTGGGGTGCTGGTTCTAGGCCTTGGTTCTAGACTTGGCTCCATCAGGAATAAACTTGCCATGTGACCTTGAGCTTGAGCTGCCCCCTCAGGAACCTTGGATTCCTCGTAAATGAAGGAGCTGCTCCCCAGGGTGCCTTCCTATTCTGACTCCCAGTATCCTGGAGTTGGGGGCCACACTGGCCCCTGGAGGGAGATGGAGCTTTGCCCTGTAGCTCTCAAAACTCACTGTGCTTTCGATGGGGACAAGAGACCTGAGAAGATCCAGGATGGGGATGGGGGACTGAGAGGGACACCTGGGTTAAGGCAGCCACTTTTCAAATAAAAATGTTGGCGGGTTTCTTATTTTTTGGTGAAGCCTAGAGCTGGCTACAGCAGTGCCTGTTATGCTGTGAATTCTGCATTGTTTTCTCGTGTTGATTAACAAAGTTAGAAGAATATCACTGACACCCCCATGTACACACCCGCACACCCACTGGCTTTCATCTGTTTTCCAGGTGGGGAAGATTCTGATCTCCACCAGTCCTTGCTCATTGAAGAGGGTGGTGCTGCAGCCTCGGACGTTTCTCCCCAAGCCACAGGTCACCAGCGAGAAGAGGAGATCAAAAAGCCTGACCGTGAGTCAGAATCTCTACTGTCTTTTTGTCTACGGCTGGGGTGGCTGTCACCAAACAAGATGGAATGCTCTGCATGATTACTGAGACCTTGGCTGGTGGCTCTCAAAATATGTGCACTGATCTTTCTTCTTCCTTTCGTGCTTCTGGCCACATTTACTTATTTTAGAGTTTCCCAGAAGGGAGTCTTGGGAATTGGAAAGGCTGCCGGCAAATGCTCCCGCCTTATGTGTTAATGGGGATGGGACTATTTTTTAGTCTTTTAAAATTTATTTTAGCTGGGTATGGGGGCACGTGCCCATAGTCCCCGCTACTCTGAAGGCTGAGGCGGGAGGATTGCTTGAGCCCAGGAGTTCAAGGCCAGCCTGGGCAACATAGCAAGACCCTGTCTCTAAAAAACAAAGAGAGAGAGAGAGAGAAAGAAAGAAAAAAAAAGAGTAATACCATACTCATCGAATTCCCTATAAAAGAGATGGGCATATTTTAAAAGACATGAAATGGAGGAGCTATGCATCTGGCAAAGAATAACTAAAAGGTATTTAGTTAGTTATTCTGCAGGATGTTCAGTTATTTTATAGCTGATCATTTTCTCACATGAGAGGGAATCAGCTGGTAGACTGAGTCACGGGGCAAAAGGCGACAATTTATAAATGAGCAGGAAGTGAAAGAGGGAGTTGGGAGTGAAACCCTGCAGATTTCGGGAACAGGGAATCTTGTTTGCATTTCTTTGCGTGCAAACGGATCAGCTGGCAACTAGCAGAGGACAGCCTAAGCACGTTGTCCTTGAATAGGTCAAAGGAAACCATTTCTGTTGCTTCTGGCTTCTCTGTGAAGATTTGGGAGGGTGGTTGAGGCATCAGTGTGGCAGGCTTTCTCTGTGTCATGACTGCTGACGTCCTTCTGTCCTCTACCTTAGTTAGGCTGGGTATCCACTGTTTTCCCCAGTGGAATTCTGCAGGTTGAAAGATCAGCACTAGCCTTGCAAAGTGTTTCCAAGCCCAGTCCCGCCTTTGACGTCCTGACATCCTTCTGAGGGAGGCAGGACAAGGATTATGATCCACATTTCACAGGGAAAGAGATGAAGGCCCAGAGAGGTTAAGAGACTTATCCAAGTTCACACAGCTTACTGAGCACAAAGTGGATGTTCACAGATCTGTGAAGTTCAAAGGATATAGTGGGGCACGAGTTGAATGTCTAAAGGGCTGATCTGCAATTTCTTGCATAAAATGTCATGCTTTGACTTAGTACCCTTCCCGTGTGGATCTTCCAACCCGCTCTCAGAAGGACCAGTCCCTGGAATGTGGTGCTTTCCCCCCTTGCATGGCCTAAGGAGCTGTTTTAAGAGAAGTCCAAGACAGTCATTTAGAAAGAGTTATCAGTGCATTTAGAAAGAGTAACTGGGTACATTTGCTTTCTTCCAGAGGATGCTATCATCAAGATGATAGTGGAGTTGCTCAAAAGAGTGGGAGACCAGTGGGAAGAAGAGGTGAGGAGCAAACTACCTGTGCAGATCCCCAGGGCTCATACCTTCTCCTCCTCTGTCAAACCCCACCTGTCCTTGCAGGCCTGGCTTCAGTCCCTCCCCTCCCTGAAGCCTCCTTCTGCTGCTCCAGAGCGGCCCTCGCCGGCGTGGCTGCTCTTCAGTTGCTTCCGGGGGAGCTTTCCCCTCTCCTCAAGGTCAGGGGCCTGACTCAGTTTCTCTCCTCTCCCCCACAGCGACTTCAAGCCTCTCAGCCAGAGGTGGCCCTGCAAAACCCAGCACCAGCCGCTAGGAAGAAATCCCAAGAGAAAAAGTCCAGCCCCAAGAGAGCCTTTTCTCTTAAGAAACACAGCTCTGAAGAGCCCAAGAGGGCAGGAGCTGCAGATGTTTCCAGCTCAGAGGCCTGGCCACCCAAGAGGCCCAGCTTTCTGCCCCTGGCCCTGTGTGTCGGTGGCCATCGGCCTTCCATCTCCAGCAGCCTTGGTAAGCAGGCTCTGCAGTTGCCATAGTAACCCTGCAGCTGGCTCCAGCTCTGGAACCTTCCCCAGGGCTGGAATTGGCCACTTGAAAGACTGCCACCCAATCTGAGTTTTGCACTCAGCCCTGAGTGGCATGAGGGGGCTGTGGGAAGAGAGAAGGAATACCGGCAGGTCACCTCCACACACAAAACCTCACTAAAGTCTGGGCAGCCCAGCTAAGCCCTTGATGGAAATTGTGTTCAGGGCTCCCCCCAACCATCCACATCTCTCGGTGGCCACACCCTCTTCCACACCCTGGCGGGGAGGAGGGGAGTGTGCACAGGAAGGAACTGGAACCGGGGAGGCAGGAGACCTGGGTTCTGAACTATACTTCTATGTCATTCCCCATCTCTGTGCCTCAGTTTCCTCACCTACAAAATAAGACATTTTCCTACTGTGTCTCTGTATCTCAATCAGTCCTCATAGATTCCTTATGAAATACAATTATCATCCCCACTTTACAGATGAGGGAACTGAGGCTTCAGGAAGTAAAACAATATGCTCAAGGTCACATGGCCCATCAGTGATGGAGCCAGAGTTAGAGGGGGAAAGGATCAAATAGTCACTTCTCAGGTGTCAGGGAGCAACAGCCTAATGGGTCACCCTGGCCAGGGGCATTTATATCTTAGGAAGGAGGGGGCAATGCTTAACACCAAAAAGTGGGTCTCCAGTGGTGGAACTTCAGGCTACACAGGGAGATATTTTCATGCAGGGGGATTCTGGCCATGATCCATTAATTCATGCCGTGAAATCAGGCATCTACCCTTTAATTTGTGGATCAAGCCAAAATGTTGGAGGGATAGGGGCACCAAGGGAGGGAGGAGAGGGCAGCAAAGCCCGGGAAAGCCAGTTCTATGGAAGTGTAAAAGGATGAGGGAGCTTGGTCTGGGCCAGTAAGTCAGAGATACGGCCTAGCCCAGCTGCTGACTCCCAGCCCGCCAAGGCCTTGGTGTGATCCAGCCATGGTGCCCACTTCAGAGTCTGTGCTAGCTTTGTGCATAGTTAACATCCTCAGACTGACATAACACACCCACCATTTCATTGTGCTTCTCAGGCTTGGAAGAACCTGAAGTCCAAGGGGTCCTGTCTACAGATGGTGGGGGTCCCAGTCCCTTCGAGCTTTCCACCCACCCAGGAAGTCAGGGACCCGAAGAGGAGCCACGGCTGGACAGAGCCTCAGAGTCCAGTCAGTACCCCTTTTCTCAGAGACCCCTTGGAAAACTGCCAATCCGACTCTCCAATTGCAGAAGAGAAACTGAGCCAGAGAGGCAGTGACCTGTCCAGATCCCCCTCTGAGCCAGCAGGCTGGGGAGGCAGCATGGGGCCCAGAGCCCAAGCCTGAGCCAGGCTGCCTGTTACACACTCTGTCTGAGCCTTGATAAATGTCAGTAGTGACAGTGCTGGCCTCCATGAGGCAACGTGAGGCGGTGGGAGGAAAGCTCTGGCCCACAGCAAAGGGCTGGTGTGATTTTTGGGGCCTGGGCTTGAATCTGGGCTCTGACGCCGTCAAGCTGTGCGAACTTGGGCAAGTTACTTCATCTCTGGTCTCAGTTTCCTCATCTGTAAAATGGGGATAATAATAGTACCCACTTCCTAGAATTTTTGGTGGCTCTAAAGGAATGAATGCCTACACAGCATTTAGAGCAGGACCTGTTAGCAGCTAATACATGTTAGCTAACACTTCTTGTCATTATTCTTGCTGTTGGGTGGCCCAGCTTGTGGACAGAGCCCAGGAGAAGTAAAGAGTGTAAGAGGGGAGGGCCGTAGGAGAGAAGCTCAACGTGCGGTAGCTGCTGTCACTGTTATTGCTGTTTTACCATAGGCACAGCCAGGCCTAGAATCACATAATTCTGCATGTCTGAAAATACTTTTAATGATCTCTGCTTCCCTACCCCCATTCTGCCCCGTTGGGTTTTTATAGAAAATGTGCCTTGAAGGGGAATTGGGAAGGGCCCTGTTCTACCTAGACAGGGGGGAGGTGCAGTGGGAGGCACCCATGGGGGACAGGCCTTCCCAGATGGCCTTGAGGCACCTTCTCCCGGAGCCAGGGGCCTCGAGTCTGTGTGTAGGCCCTCCTAGGTGAACAGATAAGTGAATGTGTGTCCCAGGAAACCTCTGCCCTCGGGCCACCTCTGACAGCTCATGGGCACCCTCGAGGGCTGGGGTGTGTAGCCCAGGGAGCCACCTTAGCAACTGAAGATTGACCATAGGAGAGCGCTGCTGAGCACTGGAGTGTAAGCAAGCACTTTGACCTTTTTTAGAAGAATTCGTCCAGAAGATCATTGCCCTACTCCAAGACGCAGAGGAACAGGGGGGAGAGAAGGTGAGCAAGATGTTACCCGTGTAACCTTGACCTCGCTATGGACCCCCCAACCCTGCCTGGCAGAGTATCTTCCTCGCCCCTCCCCCAATTCTGCATCTTGCCAAAGGCCGGCCCAGGCCCTCCTCCTCCCTGGAGCCAACCCGACCAACTCAGACCACACTCATTTCCCCGCGCTCAGCATCCATTGCTCCTCTCCCTGGCCCACACCCACCAGCTCACAGCGGCTCTCTTTCCTCAGCTCCGCCGCAATCTCCTCTAGGTCAGGAGCCCTGACTCAGTTTCTCTCATCTCCTCCACAGCAACCTCAAGTCCAGGAGGTAGAAGTGGCTGTAGCAAACCTGGCCCCATCCTGCAGAAGAAAATCCCAGGAGAAGAAGTCCAGCCACAAGAGAGGCTTTTCCCATAAGAAGCACAGCTCCAAGGAGCCCAAGAGAGCAGGGGCTGCAGGGGCTGCCAGCCCGGAGGCCCATCGGCCCAAGAGGCCCAGCTATCTGCCCCTGTGTGTCGGTGGCCATCGGCCCTCTGTCTCCAGCAACCTTGGTGAGCAGGCCTTGCGTTGCCGTGGTGACGGAGGCTTCCCCCAGGGCAGGGGTGGCTGCTGTGTGGCGCCTCCCTGACTGTTGCTTTCTGCTCTGAGCAGAGTGGGGGGGCATGGGAGGGCGGGGAGAGGCAAGGGGGCCGGTTGCCAGCAGGACCCTGCCCCACTCACAATACATGCCCTCCCCCCTCCACACACACACACACACAAGCACTTAAAGACAACTGTGGTGAGATCACAGCATCTGTGCATCAGAATCACCTGGAAGGCTAAGGGAAAAACAGAGGAGATGGAGCTTGATGACGTAGGCTATGGCCTGGGCCTGTTTTTCACTACACCAAAGCTGGGCCCCTGGTACACAGCAATTCCCCTGGAAGTCACAGAGTGCCTACTGCATGCCACTTTCACATATATTATCCCATTTAACCAGCTCACAACCCTGTGAGGGCAGTCTTATCACTCCCATTTGACAGATGGGAAAAGTGAGGTTCAGACAGGCTGAATGACTCCGAAAGCCTCGAAGAGTAGAAGGGGAAGGGGGTTCACTTGGTGGGGCCTGCGGGCATACTTATTTGTTTTTTTTAACTGCCCCACTCCCAGACTGTGAGGAGGCAGAGGAGACTGGTGGGGAAGGCCACGGCGGCACCGTGTACTCCTCTGAGGCAGAGCTGGGAACCAGGACCCCTCTCGCTTGTGCCTTTGAACAGCTTCTTATCAGGCCCTGGATTCAGCTCGTGTGTGTGGGTTTGAGACTGGTGCAAAACACACCAACTCTTTTCTGCCCTCAGATCCGGAAGGTCTCGAGTTGCGGGAGCCCTCACCTGCAGAAGGGGGACCAGCGGGCATCTCAGAAGTGACTTCCCAGGCCAGAAGCCCCAAGCCAGAAGGAGGACCTCAGTGGGACGGAGCATATGAATCTAGTTAGTGCTGCCCCTGCTCTCGCCTGGGTTCTTCTCTTCCACACGGATTTCACAGGCTGAACAGGGAATGATTCTGGGGAGAGACCTGGGAAAGGAGCTGACAAGTACCCCAGGAGACTTTAGAACAGGGCAGGGGCATAGGCTTGGCCTTTAACCTGGGACTGTTGGGGCAGAGTTGCAGGTGCAGAGCCTCCTTCAGACAGAGGACGCCTGTCTATTCTGTGGGATGGAACTTGACACCCCCCCCATTAGTTTGCTTGAATATTCCATATAAAATTCCCAGCTTGTTCTGGGTCTCACAGCCAGTGGTGTGCTTGAAACAGGCTCTCTGTAAGGAGAAAAGCCCTGCTTTATAGCATTTGCACATTTCCATGGTATAAATATTTCTGCCTTGGCTGATTTCAAACTACCAAGAGTTTATAACAACTGGTTCACAAATTTCATGAATATCACAATGAACTTAGTACAAGCCAGTCCCAGCACATCGCTGCTTATAACCCAGGTCGATGGGTGCATTCGTGCTGCGTCAGTAGCCTTGGTTTTTCCCCTTCTTGCATTCTGATTAGCTGCTTCTAGTTCAAACTCCCATTTCTGAACATGGGACCCCACGATAGCCTAGATAAGGGATGTTGGGGAGGCCTCAGTTTCCCACCTGTCAGATGGAGCTGAATGTGGTTAGAGGTGAGGCTCACAAGCTGGACGGAGTCCCTTCTATTTCTGTAAAGCAAATACAAGCAAAGCTGTCACACTCCAGCTCTACTTTAAGGGAAGGATTTTGTTTTTTTATTGGTCTGTCATAACTAATCTGTGTGCTGAGTTTTAGAGATAAAATACTGTCTTTAATTGATGGATGTGTTGTTGCGGCACTTTGTTGTTGAAAGGGGACTAGTCATCACCTTGTCACCGTCACTCAATCCTTCTTTATCTCCCTTAGAGGAGCTCATCATCCAGAAGCTGGTGCTGCTCCTCCAGGAAGTGGATGGCCAGCTGGGGCAGCAGGTGAGCACCACCCAGTCCTCCCCAGGCCAACCACAGGGCCTCACCTGCCTCCGGCTGAGACCTGGGTTCAGTCCCCACATCTGCATCTCTGGGCAACCTTGGGCATGTCCCTTAACCTCTCTGAGCCTCGGTTTCCTCTTTTGCAAAATGAGGGATAATTATCTACTTGACCAAGCTTAGTGCATATGTAGAAAATGCTAGCCATGTAGCAGATGGGGTAACTGTTACTTTAAAATAACGTAGAGCTCACTGGGGTCCCTCTGGCAGCCAGGACCCCGCTCATCCAAATCCACCGTTGACAAGTTCAGCTCTTGTCCCCTTCCCTGGAGGCCTCCTCTGCCCACATCTGGCCCACCAGCCTGGCTGACCTGTCCTCTGCTGTCTCCCTGTTCACTCTCTGTCTTGACCATACACTTCAGCATTTGCATGGTCTCTAATTCTTTCAAGCTTGTTGATTTTCCTCCCCTGCTAAATAGCCTGTAACAAAAGGTTCCCTGCCCTTGAAAAACAGTCTCCTTGGAGAGACAAACACAGATCACATGTGAAGAGGGCAGGTTATAGATGAGTATTCAGCGTGGCTGACACTGTTGGCACCTCACCTTACCGCCAGAGTGCACACCGGCCCAGCTCCCAACTGCCAGCACCTGCATCCTTTTGTCTGTGGACCCAGAGCCATTTTCTATCCATGTGGGAGGCAGAACTAACACCCTTCACTTCCCCAGGAGCAGCCCTAACCAATGGCTGAAGGGAGTTGGTACATAAAGACCCCGCTCCCTCGCCCTTGGGAGGCATAACTCTGAGCAGTGCTTTCTAAGCTGGTTCCCAGCATGCCCTGAGGGGATTAAGCTCCAATTGCCACGGTGAATGGGCGGCTGTTACCCTTGTCCCAGCTCTCCATCCCTCCACCCGTGCTTCCCGGGCTCACCTAACAAATAAACTACCTATACCCAAGTCCTTATGTCTGGGTCTGCCTCTGGGGAAAAACAACTTAACACACTTAGGTATTAAGAGGACAGAGCTTACTGGAGGAGCCTTAGAGTGGGAACCAATATTTATCTAACATCTGCTCTGCACTAAAGATTTTACATCAACTATCTCACTTAATTCCCCACCCCCCAACAATCCTGGGGGTGGGGGAATATTATTACTCCATTTTACAGATGACCAAACAGAGGCTCAGAGAGGTTACACAGCTAGTAAATAATACTTAAGCATCCAGATTTTCCACTGTCATAAAATTTAAATAGCAAAGTAAGGTTATATATTAAATAAGAGGTGGTTGAGGAAGAAGAGAAGGCTCTGTGGGCTGTTTGGTTCTGAATTATCTAAGTCTAAAGACCTGTGCTTTCCCCCATCCCCATCCTGACTTTGTCCCACTGCTTTGAGCTGGACCTCACAGAACAGATTCTGGGAGGCTGGGGTGGGGGGCAGGTGGTAGAGGAATTTAACAAGGGGAGCTCATCTCAGGGACAAGGAGGTACTAGCCTGGCTGCATGGAGTTGGGAGAGGGGTACCTGCCAGCAACACTAATGGCCTGCCTTCATTTCTGCTTCCAGATCAGGCGACACCCCAGCTTTAAGAGAATTTTTTACGAGTTCTCAGACTCCTCCCTCAGCAAGCTGGTAGCCACCCTGAGCAGCCAGGTGGCCCACTCCTCTGAGCTGGACAGGAACCTCGCCAAGAGACCCTACCCGTTTGGCTTTGGCTTGGCTAACAAATTTGCCGGCCACAAGAGCCATGCCATCTCCATCCTCATGGGCCTAAGAGGCCACTACAGTTGCACTCAGTTCCCATACAGGGAGTCCCAGCAGGTGAGAGAGAACGGGAATGGCAGTGGCAGTGAGTGGCACAAGTGGCCACGGGCTCACAGTCGGCCTCCAGTGGGATCTACTTATTGTCCTCTCCCCTCCCCTGCTTAATTCAGAACTTTTTGAGTTCTGCTCAAATGCCACCTCCTTGCTGAGGCCTTCTGAGACAATTCTATACCACGATGATTTTTTTCTTTTCCAAAACCTCACTGATTTTACTCCATTATTACCATCATTTTTATTTGGCTCTGGTATCCAATTATATGTACATTTTCATACTTTTTGAGATCAGTATGGTACATTGGACTGGCTGCTATCTTAGCTTGCCTTGTTATTATTTCCTGGGTTCTGCTGCTTGGCTTAGCCAATTCTAGGCTGTCATAAAGTTTAAATAACAAAGTAAGGTTATATATCAAATAAGGGGTGGCTGAGGTAGACAAGAAGGCTCCATGGGCTGTTTGGTCCTGAAAGGCTTCCAGGAGGCCTCACTCACTGGCCTTGCTTGCCTTGGTTGATTAAGAACAGCCTCTCCTCTGCCAACGCCCTCACTGTTCTGATTGCTTTCATGCTTTTCCTAATAATCCTCCCTGCCCTAAGGCACTGAGATATTCTCTTTAGAGATGATATTTGTCACTGGCTTTTTTAAAATTCTGGGCTTTCATTTTTTTCTGGTGGACTCTGATAAACAGATTTCCCCATCCTTGAATTCACTTAAGATAACTTGCTTATAAATATTTGACCCAGATCTATAGTGTAGAAGCTACTGAATGAAGGTGTGACTTTAAAGGAATGAAATGTTCCGTTTGCTGGTGTTGGACAAATAGGACCAGAACTCTGCATCTGAGTGGTCCCCTGGGAAACCAGACCCTTTTTGCAGTGAGGTTACTATCCCCGGGGTACTTCTGTCTTCCTCTCCTGAAGTTACCTTTAGAAGCCATTGGAGAAGTCTCTCAAGAAAACCGGTCTTAGTTCAGGATAGTTTTGCCTTGTCACTCGAATGCTCTGCTCTACCTTGGCTTGTTTTCCTGGTGGGAACTCCTCATGCCCACAGACCTCGCCTTTCTCCACCTCATTGTCTTTCCCCTGAGATTGGGGATGTTACCAATGATTTGCCCTCTAGGGTTGGTTAGGTAATAGCTTCCAGAGTGATCTGAGTTCTTGCTGAAAGATATTATAGACACACTTGACATCCTCAGTTGCCCTGACTCCATGTCTGGTTTTACTAACCATTCATTCATGCATTTATTCACTCACTGTTCGCTCAATCAGTAGATACTGAGCCTCCTGTGTGCTTAGCTATGTAAAGGGCAGTGAGTCCTTGTGGAAGGTTCTGCTTTCAAAGACTTCATCTGTTAATAGAAAAGACAACTGTTTACAGATGACAAAGTTAAACAGCAATCAAATGCCAAATGCATGGTAGCTGAGGCCAATAAAACAAGTTGGTCCTGGGAGCCTTCCCAGGTGGCAGGCACTGATTTTGACGTTTGAGGCAAGGAGGCCGTCTGGGGAGGAGGGATTGGGAGAGCAATGTCAGCAGGAGGCGCTGCATGAACAGAGGTCGGGGCTAGTGTGGGGTGTTGATGGATAATGGGAAGTCTGTTGTTACCAGAGTGGGACCCACAAATAATTGGGCTGTGGCTAACACCTATGTTCTTTCTCTCCTCCCAGAACATCACAAGTCCTGAGAGTCAAAGTCCAGATTGAAAGCTGTGATTTGTGCTAGGTTTCCCTTGAACTGGCCAAACAATTGGCAGCTTTAGCCAGGAAACCCTGAAGATGCTCTACGATGCCCCAATCCCATGCTTCACAAACATGACTGAAGACAAGAGCGGACAACTATTCTGTGTCCACACACCACTGTCTGAGAAAGCACAAAGCATTCTTCCATGAGGTGAGATGCAGAGGCCATGTTGGGAGAAATCTTGCACCAGACTGGGAATCTGCCTGCCCCAAGCCTGCTACAAGACCCTGAACATGTCCCCTCTCCTCTGTAGACCCTGGATTATAGACTGTCATTCAGAAGGCCTACTGACATTTTCCCAGATGTTTTAACTGAGTCCAGTTTTAAAAATTTTTATTTAATCTCTAACCAGAACATCCACATACAAACAGATGTACGTCTATGTGCAACATATCATTTATTCAGTTGGTTGATAGTACTTAATGCTCATATGGATTTATAGATGCCTCCCAGGAACTCCGCAGGCCCCAGATGGGAAAGGCCTATAGACTGGGGACTCCTGGTCTCTCAGAATCCTTCTAACTGTGTCCTGTAATTCTATGACCAGAGAAATGAAGCTGATACCTTCATCTCTCCTATCTCATGGGGTTTGCTGAGTCAGTGAGAAAATGGATGTGAAGAATTCCGAAAATTACACAGTGCCATGTCCATGTATGTTGTTATTCTTATTATAGCTACATCTGGATAGTTTTCAGGAAGTAGAGGAGGGCTTCAAGCTGGACTGCCATGGATGGTTGTACAGATGTGCCCTGCTCAAGAGCATCATACCCCAGGAGTTGCTATTCACACCCTAGGCATTGTGGATTTCTAGATTTATGATGACAATTTTCCAGCTGATGGCAGTAAAGTGTCTTGAGAAAGGGGCTCTTTTTTGTATTTGCACAAAGGTGAGGTGTGGGGTGCTAGAGGCTCTGCCTTCTACACAGCTGAACAGTTTCAACAGCTTGACTCAGGTGGGCAATTTGCCACATGTCCATACGTACATGCAGGCCCAACAAGACTGTAAACAGACGTCCAACTCCCTTGGACTTTGGCTGGAACATGTGGTCATAGCGGAGAGGATGTCAAAACCTGGATGGCAAACTAAATCGTGTTACCCACGGTGGACATGGTGTTGCCATGTTGAACCTGTGGTAAGCACCATGGGGTGGGACTGGGGAGGAGGAGAAGCCGAGGGTAGAGAGGCCGCTTAGGTGGGACTGGCCTCAAACATGAGGCAGAGTTTTAGGAAGCTCAACTACGCATATGCTGAAAGTCATTTAGTTTTTATTGCTGCTTCTGAGAAGTGGGGGAGAGGTGAGTTATTTATGGATTTATTTTAGGTAGTGTTCAGGAACATAGCACCAAAATGTGAAGAATTGGAATAAGTTTGGAAATGAAGGTCAGGAACCTTCTGTACATAGTTTTCTTATTTGGAATGATGTTCTTTAAGCTGTATTTGGTATGAGTTCCCGATGCTGGCATCTAAGTCTCATTTTTGTACTGTATTATTTGAGCAAATAAAGAAATTGACTTGCACAAAGCTGTGATCTGGATTATTCACCATGAAGGCAAGACAGATACCCACCTGACACACGTATGACAGTCTGGTGCCTGCCAGGCTGTGGGGGCCAGCCTCCTTGTCCCTGCCTGGGGCTCTTTCTGGATCCTCCCCAGGATGGGACATGTGGAGGTGGGACCGAGGGAGTGCCAACCGGTGAGGCATTAAAAAATTGTCCTGGGCTGGATATCAGGAGACCTGGGTTTTAGTCTAGCTGCCCCCATGCTAGGTGACCTTGGGGATAAGATACCCTCCAGCACTGACATTCTACAACTCTGTGACTCTCAAGGTGACAGTTCATTATACATCCGGGAAAATCTGGACCAGTTCTGATTCTATATCACCTCTTACTAGTCCCTAAACTCTGGTGCCCAAATTCTGTCACTTAGAACCAGTGTAAAAATTGTCAGAATGCAGCACTGGGTCTTCGGTCCATGAAATGTGTTCTCCATGGAAAGACATCAAAGGCATCCTTTCCTCTCTCTCAGATAACACATGACTGTCCATTCCCCAACCCTTGAAGGCTCACCGTAATGTTCTGAGGAGAGTAGGAGAAGGTGGAATCAAGGCTCAGAATAGAGAAGTGCCTTTCTCAAGATCACACAGCCAGCTACAGAGAGAACCAGGGCAGGACTGGGCTCTGCCAACTCCTGTTTTAGTGCCCTGCCCCCAATTGTCTAATCCATTAATTAATGTATTCAACCAATATTTATTCAGCACTTACTATGTACCAGGAATGATGCTAACTCTATGGAATACACAAATGCAAAAGACACGGCCCCTGCCCTCGGGATGCTCATGGACCCCACCAGTCATGGGGCTTTTGCCCCAATAGGAATATAGGGGGGTGGGATACCATGTGAGGGTGCTGTGTAAGGATGGGCCCCCTCAACTCCCACCACAGATGCTTTTATGAGAACACTGAGGTGAGATCCTGCCACTTCGTAAGGCTTTTAAAAGGTGGGCAAGTGACATCAGGACATAATTAACCTAATTTCCTCCCTCTGAGAAGTCAGGAGCCAAAGTGGGTGAGTCAGAGCTAATGGGGTCAGAACCAGTTGAGTTGGAGGTGTTAGCCAGGTTACAGGGAGGGCTGCGCTGTAGCCATTCAGATATGCTTGTTTGGAAGGCAAGACAGCATTCTGGCCTTGCCCTTGGCACTCGGGAGACCTCCCAATTTCAAAGCAGAGTGGCTGGCACCTTAAAAGCCATCCATTAGTGTTGATTAAAAACAGAGAGAGAGAGAAAGGAGAAAAGAACTAATTTAGGGTTGCCAGATTTAGCAAATAAAAATACAGGAGACCCAGTTAAATTTGAATTTCAGATAAACAATAAAGAGTTGCAACATTGGCAACATACTTCTACTAAATAATTATTCATTGTTTACCCGAAATTCAAATTTAACAAGATGTCCTGTACTTTATCTGGCAACTTGGAAATTAATGTAAGAACAATTCTTTTAATTACCTCAAAATGAGAAAAGGAGAAAGTAACTGAAGTGAAGGAAAATATGCAAGGGGATTTACTGATAATGTAGCAGAACTGACATTAAGAGCATCTGGGCTCTAAACACAGGCTTTGAGTTAAAACAATAATTATTAATTAAGTGGGAGTCCGCCTTGGGTACCGGGAAATAAGCAAGAGAGAAACACTCCTTCCCCCGTCCCCCGTCCACACACCCCAGGCATCTGCAAACATGGAGACCATTCCTGGAAGAAAGGGCCACAGCCAGCTGGGCCACCGGGAGCCAACTCTTCCCACCGCACAAACCTGCAACTTCTTCCCTCCCTTGACTGGTCCAGGCCAGAGCAGGCAAAGGATGCAAGACACCTGGGACTTCACTCCTTCTCAGGCCCCTCAAAGGTACATTTTGTTCCCTGAAATGGCCCTGTTAGATGTAGGCTCCGAGGGTCCTGTTGCTGCAGCCCCCTTCCCACTTCCCGCAGGGGTTAAATTTGCATGTGGCCTCCTCGGGCTCCTGAGTCCAGTTTTATGGTGTCCTCCACCCATTCGCTCTGGGTTTTGCATTTCGGGATTTGGTAAACAAACGTACCCGAGGCCCTCGGCAGCCCAGGCTTCCTCACAGGGCCTGGCTGGGCGGGAGGTTGTCTGCTCTCTGGGGAGCAGGGGGGGCCAATTTTTTTCTGGACAGGCCAGAAAATCTGAGGCTGAAGGTATCTTTCTCACGGAACATTTTCACTGAGGTGTGAACAGCAGAGAGTCTGCCCTCACTTGTGCTGCTGGGGAGAAGGGACATTTGGCCTCCATTTCCTCTATGTACCTCTACAACCACACCAGGACTCAGGAAGTCCAGGGCAGCTTGTCTCAACACGGCTGCACCACATAATCCCTGGGGAAGCTCTTAAAGATCATGCTGCCCCAGCTGCCAGACCAGCTCCATCAGGCGAGGCCAGTGGCCAGCTGAGGGGGAGTCCAGTGGTTCCAAGTCAACCTTTAGTACACTGGAAGAGTTAAAAACATAACAGAAGTAGAAGAGCTTTGGTCTCCCGACACCACAGGAAACAGGAAACTGTGTCTTTGGCTCAGTCCTGCTGGACCCCCAAGAGTTTTGCCCTGTGGATTGGATCCTGGGCAGACTGGGAAGGATCTGGCCCATCTCGAAGAAGCAAACTCAGGCCGAGGCTGGGAGGAAGGCCCATCGGCACCAGTCAGTGTTGACGTCCATCAGTCTGCCCAGAGCAGGGCAGCAGAAGGGTGAGAAGGGTTGCAGGGAAGTGGAGAGGCTGTTTGTAAAGGAGACCGTCTGCACCATCAGGACTGGCAGTGGGTGTCACCCCTGGCCCCCGAAAAGCCTAGGGTCAGTTGTCTGAGGGTAGTGGGGAGCAGACTCAGCCTCGGGGTGCTCAGGTTCTCTCCTGGCCCAGCTCTGGTTTCCCCTGTTGGCTCACAGCTTCCTAGGAAAAGGACATAGATTCATCATTTCTGAGACCCTTATCTAGGACTTCCCTCACCTTAGTTCCACTGAGGACACCCCTTACAGCTTCACATGCCTTGGGAAGCCCTGAGCAGGTAGCCGGGCCCCTTTACAGCCAAACTGATGCATGGAAATTGGAAATCTCAATTTATATCAAAAGTCAGATAGGGATTCACTTTACTATGCAAGGGTCCTTTGCTGCTCGGCAAATGGGATTCTCCCCTGGGAGGTGATAAAAGGGTGTTGGAAACATTAGTTTATAAAAGTTCAGTTGATACTTGGTTTTTTACGAAGGGTGTAGGGGTGGAGTAGTCTCCAGATAGCTGAGTACAGTTGTGCAGATCGTATTCTACACAAGGGTGTGGTACCATAAAAAGGGGGTAGGCAATTTGTAGACTTATGTGTGTCTTTGCATGTTATTTGTACAGTTTTCTAGCAGTTGGAAGTCAAGTGCTTGTTCTAACAAAATCAGTATATTATACTATTTTCCAGCTGCTGGCAGTTAAGTTCCCCAGGAAGTGGTGCTATTTTCTTAGTGCACAAGGCGCTGCACGGGCTAGTGTTGACCTTGACTGTGACCAGGAAGGGAAAGGTGGGAGCAGAAATAGAGCTGAACTGACGAGACCCAGGGGTCACCACAGCATCCCGGGACAGGACAGGCAGTGTCTGCCCTCTGGAGACATCCTGGGGAATTCCACACCTCAGGGCAGCTATATCCCTGGATCCAGCTGGGATGAGGTCTATAGGTGACCCAAACTGTCTCAGAAGTGGAGAGCAGAGGGAAGTTGAGTGGGCAGGGAGCAAACCTGGATGGGAGAAGATGAGGAAGCACATGAGAGGAGAAAGGAGACCAGAGGGGGAAGCAGAGCCTGAGTTCCAAGCCCTGCCTCCACCTGCCTCCACCTGCTGCATGACCCTGGGCAAGTCACTTGCCCTCTTTGGGAAATTGGAGGAAGACACCTGCAGAACCCACCTCAGAGAAATGCTGCATGTGGACTTGTACATTCTTGGATAATTTTCAAATCTCTGTAATTTTCAAATCTGTCATTCTGCTGCTTAAGCCCTGTGGTGACTCCCCAGCATCACACGGGAAGTCCAACCTCATTAGCAGGGCATCCACACCAGCCTGACCTGCCTTCTACCACATCTCCAAGTTCACCTCCAGGCCTCTCCCTACCTCCATCCTTGCAACTGCAGTCACCGCTTGCATAGATTGCTGTTCCCTGGTTCTGGGCCACCCCACGTGCCTGGAATACCCTCCTGTACCCCCATCCCCAGTCTGAATAACTTCTGCTCCTCCTCCTCCCTGCCTCCAGGAAGCCTTCCCTGAGACCCTCCAGCTAACAGGAATGGGCTGCCTCTCCTCTGTGCTTCTATCCTATCCTAAGCCAGTGGTTCTCAGACTCCAGTGCCATTAGTCACCTCATGGGCTATAGGAAGTACAGACTGCTGGGCCCTAGCCCAAGTTTCTGATTCAGGAGTTCTGGGGTGGGCCCAAGAATCAGCATTCCTAACAAGCTCCCAGGCGACGCTGCTGTGGCTGATCCTGGCATCACATTTGGAGAACCACTGGCCCAGGCAGATCTCTGTAACCAATCTGTTTACCTATCATTCTCCTTCCAGCTAACTCAGAGCAAAATAAAGGCTGGTGTATCCCCAGTGTCCATCAAAGAATAGGGACTAAGCGAAAACTGGTTAAGTAAACACAAGTTAATGAATACAAGCGTGCTGTGAAAGAAAAATAACTAAAAATATAAATATAAGGTATTATATATTCAGTAGGTTAAAGTAGACTTTCAACCTGAACAAAAGATATAACTGGGTATCTACCATGGGTCAAGCTCAATGTGAGGTTTTGTACTGTGGGTGTCATCTATCCTAGTCCTGAATGCAGCAATGCCCTGGGAAATTTTATTGCACATGAGGCTCTGCTGTGTGCTTTTGTTAGTGCCTTCACTTCGCAGAGCCTACCTCACAGGGTTTAAAGGTAATTAAATGTGAAACAGAGTCCTGGCCCATGAAAAAGTTCAAAAAACTTTTTTTGACTCCTAATCCTATCAGAAATGCATTGCCTGACCTACCAGACATTAAAGCATATAAAAAGTTCAGTGGTTAAAACACTGTGCCTCTACAAGGGAGGGAGGACACTGAAAAAATAATAAGAAGAATTAAAAGTAAAAAAAAATAAAAATCTCTGTGCGGGGAATGGATGGCCAGGTCAATGGAACAGGCTTAGATAGCAATGAAAAGTCAGTATATAATACAGGTAGGATTTAAAATCAGCAGGGAAAGGATGGATCATTTAATAAACTGCATTGGGAAGACTGGCCAGATATTTTAGAGAAAATTTAAGCATGTTAGTTTTCACCAATCAGTTTGAAATAAAAAGATTGGGCAGGCTCACAATCTTTTATCTGCCCTTAGAATTCAGAATTTTTCATATTTTAGAAAGATAAGACTAGTGCGTTTGTCACATGTTTTGTAACTCCCTCAGTGGGGTCTGGGGAGCACCCCACAATAAAACACATTACCATTTCTACAAGAAAGTATATGAAAATTCATACTAAATGGGATAAATAATGACCATAAATAAACTCATGTCTGTATAGGTGAGGTTTTTGCATCAAAAGAGTGGCCATAGGGAAAAAAAAGAAAAAAGAAAGAGTGGCCATAAATTTTTGTTTGTTCAGAGCTTCTTCAATTTCAGAATTGCAGAACAGGGATGATGGGCCTATGACGCTTCAGGTCGGTGAGCGTGTGGTGGGGAGATCCACCCTCCAGTTCATTTGCTGGTGGAAGTGTAAAGCATTATAATCCCCTTAAGGACAATTTGGCAACATGCATCAAAACTTTTCTCTCACATACCTTGTGACCCAGAAATTCCAGTTCTGGAAATGTGTGCCAAGGGGACAACTGGATATATGTACGAGGATGTGTTTATGGGGATATTTATTTATTTATTTATTTATTTATTTTAATGTAATGACGAGGTCTCGCTATGTTGCCCAGGCTGGAGGGCAGTGGCTATTCACAGAAAGGATCATTGTGCACTGTAGCCTCAAACTCCTGGCTCCACATGATCTTCCTGCCTCACCCTCTAGAGTAGCTGGGACTGCAGGCGTGTACCACCATGCCCGGCAATGGGGATATTTATCACAGCAATGTCGATAACAGCAAAAACTGGAAACAACCTAAATGTCCATGAGTAGAGGACATATTAAATCAACAATATTAATAGTATATCCACACCAATGGAATATTACAGATCCATTATAAACTTGATAAATCTATATTTGCCATGGAAAGAAGTTATGATATACTATTTAGTTGAAAAGCAGGCTACAAAACAGTATGTAGTGTATGATACTGTTTTCATAAAAAATTTTTTAAAAGGCTGTCTGTGTATGTTTGGAAAATATGGAAGGGTATTCACCAAAATATTAACATCTGGGTGTTGGGGGTTTCTGGCAATTTTAATTTTCTATTTATGCTTTCTAAATTTTAAGATTTTTTTTTTGTAATGAGCACATGTTGGTTTTAAATCCAGAAAAAGCAATAAAATTGCTCATCCTATAAAAAGTGCAGGTATAAAACAAAAATATATGGATAATGTCTCTTTCAAGTGATACTTATACTAGGCTAATGTACGAATTACCCTGTCCAGAATTATAAGTAGGTGACTTGTTTCTTTGTGTCCTTCCTCCATGCATTCAAAGACCCTCTCTCTCTGCTCCTTTCTCTTGGTGCCCCAGGCTTGCAAGCTGTCCCAGAGCCCTCCCAAATGTCCCACACAGGCCTGGACACTAGTCATAAGGTCCTGACTTGTCTTTGTTACCCAGAATTACACAGTATGCTTGCACATTCAGCTTCCCATTTAAGCCCCAAATAGCCACGGGATGAAGGCCGGATAGATGTTATAGAGAGAAACTGAGATAACCATCATCAAGTGACTTGCCCAGGTGGAGGAACCAGGGCTAACCCCTGTGACTTCTGACTCCTGCTCCAGTGCTCCTACCACCCTGGGAGGCTATGTCAGTGATGACATCAAGACACTGATGACAGACAAACCTGGATTGGGATCCTGGCTCTGCCACCTACCAACTGTGTAACTTTGGGCATGTTTCTTAACCTCTCTGTGCCATAGTACTGGGAACATATTAAGTACTATATAAGTTTTAGCTATTATTATTACATTCACGTTTGGATGGGGGAAATTCCACAGAAACTCAAAGGAGGGGCTCTGTCATGGTGGAAATTTGGGGAGTCTGACAGACTTGGTCACAATTAGGAGAATTTGGGGGCAGGACAGGCCTCCTCCTTTCCCATTTGTAGCCTGTAGGTAGTCTCTTAGTTTCTCAATCTCTCTCTCTGCTTTGAGAGCAGTGATACAATCCAGAGTCAGCTGATCACTGAACTATTATTGCAGGAGAGACAAGGCTACCAGAGGAAAGCTGGGCTGATACATCCAGCCATGCTCCAGGAGAAGAGCAAGTCTAGCACTGCTGCTGGTCCTGGAATGAAAGGGACCTGGAGCAGACTTGCCCTTAACCTGCAGCCCAAGCGGAGACTCATGAAAGAGAAAAATGGTTGTTTGTTGTTGTAATCTGCTGGGATTTGGTGGGATGTTTGTTATGCAGTATTATCACAGCAGCAATAACTGACTAATACAACCTACATCAGAGTATAAATTTGAAACTCTAATTTAAAAACACTACTGATTAATGTATGGAACTTCTACCCTTTACCTTTTATTCTAGCCTCTCTCCTCTCGTTGGCAGGGATATCAGCTGGGGACCAGGAGTTGGCATAGGACTAGCCCATGGATGTGACAGTGTCTCTTGTGATTGTAGTTTGGAAGGAAATGAGCAGATTTCTCTTTCTGGATCACTCCCCCTTCTCTATCCCTAATATTTTTGAGATTCTCTTTTCTACCCCTTACCCTGGCCTTTGAAGCTCAAAGCCTGGAATTGCTTAAGATCATCAATTGGTAAATTGCCTCCAGGCAGTCTTATCATCTGTTCTATAAAGGAACAGGCAGACAACCACCTGCCTGGTGCAAGAGGTGTGACCCACTGGTAACAGTGTTTCCCACATCTTATGAATATTGTCTTGTTTGTTTTCATCACAGCCTGCTTCTTTATAAAGCACCTTGATTCCTAGATGGTTCATCAACCAAGGTGGCTCTGGCTGAGTTGCACAGTTCTCACTGCCCTGCTGTAGTGGGAAGAGAACTGGACCTGGAATCAAGGGACCCAAGTCCAGGCATGGCTCCCAGACTGCACTCCTAGCCCCAGGGACGCTCCCCACACCTGCTGCAGGCTGCCTAACTTCCCATGAACGAACTTGACCCTGAACTCCTAGAGACAGAGATATGGACACTCAAAGGTCAAGGGAAGTCCTGGGCCTGGAGACCAAGGAACAGAGTGAGAATAATCCCAGGCTGGGATTACTGATCCTATGACCTTGGGGACTTCCAACTGCCCACTGGGTCCTGCACCCTCCCTGCCCATCTTCAATCCAGAAAGGATCATGTGGGTTTGCCACACTTCCTGCAGCAGCTCTGGGAAGCTCCTCCCCACCATATTGCTTCCCCCCTACCATGTACACACTTGCCCAGATTTGAGGTGGGCCTTCGGCCACTAGGGTGAGCCTCTGACCCTCGTATATCTGATAAATCCCTGTGCCTACCAGGGACCCCCACTTGGAATAAGAGCAACCAGGAGGGATGTTGCTTAGAATGATTAGAGACTTTTCTGACCAACGAAGGCTTGAAGCAAATTAAAAAGCAGTGTGGGTCTGTTCCATTCAGAGAATACTTTCATAATCCAGTGAAATAATTATAGATAATACTCAGCTTAGTTTGTGTTTGAGCCTGGCATTTTGAATATACACATGTGCCTTTAATGAAAATAATATGGTTCAGTAAAAAAATAAAACTTGGGGCCAGGAATGGTGGCTCACACCTGTAATTCCAGGACTTTGAGAGGCCACGGTGGGAAGATCGCTTGAGCCCAGGAGTTCGAGGCTACAGTGAGCTATGATTGTGCCACTGCACTCCAGCCAGGGTGACAGAGTGAGACCCTGTCTCCAGTAAATAAATAAATAAATAAAGACTTGGTTTAGATTGGATTCAAAGTCCAGCCAATTAGTAGGTTTATTCTTACCTTTTGTCTAAAGTTAGATTTGGGGTAAACTGTTGAAAGTTGGGGATAGAATTTGATTCACTTTTGATATTGCCAGAGCCCAGGAGAGTGTTTGGCACTTAGTAGGTGATCAATAAATGTCAACTGACTAAATCAATGACAAATAATATAGTCCAAAAGCTATAAGAAGCAGGCCTACATTGATTAGGGTTCTTAGCTATATGTTGGCACCAGTTTGGAGGTGTATGTGTTGAGGGTCACGTAGGCACTGGCATGTCTAGTTTGGCTTTTGAGTAGAGACTATTCAGAAGCTGAGCAGGAGCTAGTTAACCTCTGGGAGTTGTGTAACCGCCGTACCTACTTACTTTTGAGTACCATTACACATCCTGCACTCTGTGAGGCAATTTACATAGGTGACCTCATTAGATTCTCACCTTATGAGTAGGTATCATCTCCATTTTACAGATTAGGAAATGGAGGCTCGGAGAGACCAAGTGTCCTAACCATGATCTCTAAATGAGACTGTGGCAGAGCAGGGATGTTGTGTCGGGTGTGTCTGACTCCAAAGCCCAAGCTCCCATCCCCCTCTACTCCTTGCAATCTCCTGGCAGATAGTTCCCGAAACTGCTCCTCCCTGTGGGATTTAAGAAACATTAGTCATACTCACTGCACTTTGCTGCTTGGCTTTTTGGATCTCTGATGTCTTGGGAAGACTTTTCTGGTGCCACTTGTCTTTTGTTTGTTCTTCCTGAAGACCTTACTCACCCAGTTTGAGTCTTCAGCAGGGTTCTCCCTAGGCAAAGAGATGAAGATGGTTCATTATTGGCCTGTCCTGGCCCTGCTCAGCTCAGAAGGTACACACACCCAAGCTGTGGCTCTCAACTCTGAGCATCAGAGTTCCCAGCAAACTTTTTTTTTTTATAATCAATGAATATTTACCTAAGTATTATAATATCATGCCAACTAGTCAACTGAAACTCAAGCTTTTATACAGTTATATGTAAATGCAAAAAAATTTAAATCATGTGAACAAAATTCATAGTTTATGCCTAAGCTCTAAATTATTAAATTTATACAAACTCTTTCCAAAAGTTTTATACTTAAAATTATACTTAATGTGGGAAGCAGGTAAATTTTAATATGTTTGACATGCTATGGAGTGCAAACATCAAAAGTAAGAATGCCTCAGGCCGTCTCTCCAGAGACACCCAGCCACAGCCAGAGCAGCCCGAAGGCAGGGAGGGGTGAGGTTGGAGGGTGGGGTTGGGGTGAGAAATGCCCTTGACCCACCCTCTGATCTCCTGCCTTTTATTGGCTGATCCAACTGTCATTCAGCCAGCAAGGGAGTCTGGGTAATGTGGTCCCCAGGGAAGTTAGAAAAAACACAGATCCTCAGGCCCTCTATAACTTATTGCAAAGGTGACAACAGAGTATATATTGCACAACCCAGACAATTGATATGCATTATAAAAAAGATTTTCTGGGGACAATCTACAACATAGGACTATTAGGTCCTTATCATGCTGATAGAAGATAATTTGGACCAAAGGGAGCTTTTGATAGAGTCCCTCAATTCATACCGTGCAGGAGCTACCTAAGGCTGGGGTGTAGGATGCCTGCTAGCCCTCTTGAACTGTGGCATCACCAGAGAGTAAAATATAAAGGGGGGATGCACATTCACCCCCTGCACTCAAAGAAGGAGCATCCCAGTGTGCACAGGAGGGAGCTGAAGAGAACGACACCGTCGACTTGGATGGGCTCACTCACTCCCGACACATCGCCCTCGCTGAACAAGAGGAAGGGGGGTGGTTCGTGAGACGTAAAAGGGTGGACTGTACTAGGAAAGGATCCCAGGATTCCTGGGGCAGCTAAAGAGATGGAAAATATCACTTAACTGGCCCCCTTCCCCTGCCCAAAGGAAAGAACATGTTTCCAATGAAGGAGAAACTCACAGTATGTAAGACTTGCTGATGGTTTCCCTCGAATTAGCCAGAGGTGCGGTGCTTTTTTGACTTGCAGAGGCAAGGGGAGCTACAGCCAAAAGTAAAATATAGGAGACATGAGTGAAATGGGGGGGGGTACTTAGTCATTTTGAAATAACAATAATAAGTAAGCTAGAATGTTTAAAAACAGTAAAGAACTCTCCTGTTCTCAGATTCTCATATTTCCAGCAAGAATCACATTGTTGGGTCTGACTGGAAGCAGGCCAGAGTGTCTGTGGGAAGGGCTGATGCAGACCCTTGATGCTATGTTAGAGATGACTCCCTCACAGAAGACAGCATGTTAGGGGACATTTTCAGGAAAATCCCCTGGAGGGGCCTGAACTTTCTATCACATGCTTTATGTAATGCTTTTTTCTTTTCTCTTGGAATAAAGAATATTAATAGTTTTGTGACCATTGTTCTTAAGTAAGCTCTTTGCATGTTTTCAATGACTATGGGGATACATAATATATGAATGTTAATATGTAATTAACATTACATAATTATGTATTTATAATAATATTATGTATGTATAATAACATTACATAATTATGTATATAAATAAAAGTAATATAAAACTTATTTAGATTTCCCCACCTGGAATTCTTTTGTTAGGAACCTGCTGGACGTCCCTAGTTCTCCCAAATCTATTTGTAGTAAGGCTTGTCTCTTTGTTTATGGATTTTCCTAGGGCTTTTTACAATTCTCCTGTCCCCCACTAAGTCTGGGGAGGCTCTGCTCTGCCTAACTCTCATAGATGGATGTCACTGTTGAGGCTCAGCTGCATCCTATAACAGGATTTCTCAACCTTCGTGCATACTATTGACATTAAGAGTTAGATAATTCTTCATTGAGGGGGCTGTCCTGTGCATTATAGGATATTTAGCAGCATCCCTGGCCTCTGTGCACTAGGTGACAACCAAAAATGTCTACAGGTATTGCTAAATGTCTCCTGGGGGTGGCGGTGGGGGGCGCAAAATCATTCCCAATTGAGAACCACTGGGCTATATGTACTCTCTGTCCATCCCCAATGTGTGAGGAATACCAACTCAGGGCCCAGGATTGCTCAGGCACCTGAAGATGCCCACCTTTATGCACAGGTGTAAGTAATATAAAACAAATGCATTACATTTAACAGGAAATAAGAAAGCATGTAAAACACTTTGACCAATTTTCTTACTCTTAATATCCTGACATTTTTGTCTCATTGTAATTAAAAGAATCAAAATAAATCTATTCCAGAGGAAGGGGGTCACCCTTGACTTGGAGCAGATCCCCAAAGAAGGAGACCTTGCTGTGATGTTTATCATAATAACAATGGAAGTTTGGCTGATGGACTGTGAGGACTCTACAACCTGGCTTCAGTCCATCATTTGGGTCCCTCTCCCCTGTCCCCAACCCAGACCATCCATGGTGGTCACACACATGTCCTCTTCATCCTGAGTGTACCTTGCACTTTCCTTCCCTGCACCTGAGTCTCCTGAATAAATAAAATCTGGAATGCTTTTTCTACTCCATGCCATCCAATCCCACAAACCACAATTGTCCAAATCCTGTCCATTTTAACTCACCTGTCACCTCCAGGAAGCCTTTCATATTCCCCCAGAGAGAACTGATCTTATTCTCTATGAATACCTTTCAACACCACATTTTTACTAATTATATTTATACTTAATACTTCCTGTATTTTTGAGGTTAATATCCATGTCATCTCCTCTGCTAGAGAGATTTCCTGAGAGTAAGGAAAGTTGAAATGCTCCATCTTTGCACTCTCTACAGAAACCCTTCTCAAACTATCTGTAGTGAAGAACCAGTTTTTAAAAACAATTTATTTGCAATTCTTAACAGACTAGAACTTTTGTGAAATACAGTGCAAATAATTAGTAAAAAAATGGTCGAGCTCTTGAATGTCGTGGCAATATCTTAGTGCTGTTTCTAAATGTTTACTCTCGGTCTCTCCACTGAGAGCTGGGAACAAACAGTTCAGGGGCTGGATTGGTCTGCAGACTGCTCTTTGGGTAGTCCTGCCCAGCACAGTGGCTTTCACAGTAAAACTCTACTGGAACAATGGTTCTCAAATGGGAGTGGGCAAAAAATCACCTGGAAGGCTTGAAAAAAAAGACAGACAGCTGGTCCAAGCCCCCAAAGTTTGTGATTTAGTAGGTAGGGCCTCAGAATTGTCATTTCTAACAAGTTCCCAGGTGATGCTTTTGCTGCTGACACAGGGACCACACTTTGAGAAACACTGCGCCAAGGGAATGAACAGATGTTAACTACATTGCCTCCTTGTGGTGGTAGCCTGTCCTCTAACAGGCAGAGCCGCTGAAGCTAACTTCAATCTACCTACCCCCTGAAGCAGTGAGTATCAGCCACAGTGTTTTACACACTTGCCGAGGGGCTCCAGACACGAGGACATCATGAGAAGACAGAAAGGTCCTACCTTGGGGCTGTTCTGGACCCAGTTCTTCCACAGGTGGCTGTGCAGGTGATGCTGAAGGAGAGCTCCAGGGTGATGTTTGAGGTACCCTCATAGCTGCAGGCCCCAGGGGTGGCCTGGGTGATGTGGATGCCTGGGAGGTTGGGGGTCTGGGTGGTGATCCAGATGGTTGTACCTGCTGCCGAGGTGACACAGGTGACAGCCTAGGTGGTGTGATGGGCAGTGGTGAGCCAGCTGGTGAGTGCATAGCTGCGAGTGATTCGGGTGGCAGGTCAGCTGGAGAATGTGGCAGTGATGAGGCCAGTGGCGATGCAGGTGACCGCTCAAATGAAGAGACAGGTGGTGAAACAGGTGACTCCACAGGCCACTCACATGTGGATGCAGGTGTCTGCACAGGTGGGGACATAGGTGGAACATGGCCACCCCTCCCATCCCCTTTGGGAGCCCACTGAGTGGGAAGTTGTGCAGATTCTTCCAGACTGGCCTGCTGTGTTGGGAGGCTTGGTTGACTGCGTTTGGGGCACTCATTGCCAAGGGCGAGTTCTATCTGGCAGTACACTTCTACCCGAGGGAAAACCACTCTTTTGGAGGGAGAATTAAGGTAGGCAGCATCTAGGAGAAACAACAGCATGGGGTCACAGGTGGGGTTACTAACCCCTGTATCAGCACAGCATTGCAAAAAATGGATTCCCAAGTTGTTTTCATAAGAGGATTAATGCTTTTCAGTGGCCTTTCTTTACTTACTTGAATTTATAGTAAAAACAACTATGATGGTTCCTGGGCTCTTGGAGCTAGTGTGGGAAAGCAGGTGTTGCCCACCCAAATAATCTAAAGTTTTAACTGAGGCAAGTGCTAGGAAAGAGAGGAACGTGGTACTATGAGAGAGGGAAGATTCCCTGAGGGAGTGACAGTGAGCTCTGAGGGGCGAGTGGTCCAGGATGGCCTGGGCAGGACGACGGGGCACTTCAGCAGCGGGAACAACACCCACAAAGGCCACAGGCCTTGAGGATGAACCAGGAGGTGGGGCCTGAAAGGTCAGAGGTCACTGTGGCTGGAGCAGGGGTGGGGGCTGGGGGCTGTGGTGGGACAGAGGGATGAGGGGGCCACAGGGGCCAGACTGTGTAAGGGCTTATAGGCAGCAGTGAGGATCCTTGGTTTCCATGGACAGCGTTTTTGTGGCATGACTTTAAGGCAGGGGAGGTGATGAGCTGATGGTTTTGAGAAGGTCGCTGTGGCTGTAGAGACTCACTGAGAGGGGCTAGAGGGGGTCCAGCAAACCTGTCAGGGTACTGCTGAGTGGTGTTTGGGGCTTGCACCTGGAAGGACATAGAAAGAAGTAGCGGATTCTGTTTAGGAGGTAAAATAAATGAAAATTGATGATGGATTGACTGGGGGGTGGGAGGGGAGGTTTGTGACTTGCATGGCCCACGGATGCTGGTGCCATGTGCTGAGAGGGTGACCATAGAAGGGGACTGGGTCTGGGAGGAGTGGGAGAGCACTGTTTGGGGATACATTGAGTTCAAGGGGCCTGCGGGATGTTCAAGGAGAGACAAGTGGGCAGTTGGGAATATGGGTTTGGATCTCAGAAGAGAGACCAGGGTTAGAGACATGTATTTGGGAGCACCACACAGGGGTGGTGACCGAAGCCAGGGTGGTGGCTGCAGATGAGCTCACCTAGGGAGGAAATGCAGAGCAAGAAGCGAAGGAGCCAGGATTGAGTCAGGAGAGGTGAAAGCAGAACACAGGACAAGTTTTCTAAAATAGGCAAGACTCTGGCAGGTTTAAAAGTTGCTGGTAAGGATCCAGTTGAGAAGGGGAGGTTGGGTATATGATAGAAAGGCAACAATGGCTCATTGGAGGGCCCTGAAATGGGGAAGGGTCTGAAGCACAGGTGGAGGGTGCGCTGTAGGCAGGAAGAGGGATGCTTCCTCAGTGTGCTGGTAGGGAGGGAGACAGGAAGAGGTGAGTCTGTGTGTTTGGTACTAGGGAACTTCCCTCTGATGGCTTTGATTTTCTCTGTGAAGTAGGAGGCAAGGTCCTCTGCTGGGGATCAGGGAAGGCGGAAGGCTTGAGCTGACAATTGCAGAGGATGAGAGAATAGGTTGACAAGAGAAATATAGTGTGATTGCTTTTTGTGTAGAAATGGACAAGCTAATTCTAAAATTCATATGCAAATACAAAGGACCTAGACTAGCCAAAACAACTTTGGAAAAGAACAAATGGAGGACTAACATTACCTGGTTTCAAGATTTATTATAAAGCTACAGTGATCAAGTGTGATGGTATTGGTGTAAAGATAGAGAAATCTATCAAGGTACAAAATAAAAGTCTGGAAAAAGACTCATGACATATATGGACAACTGATTTTAGTCAAAGGTGCAAAGCCATTTCAATGGAGGATAGTCTTTTCAACAAACAATCCTGGAACAACTGGATATCCATATGCAAACAACAACAACAAAAAAACCCCAAAAAAACCCCTATGATTTATACCTCATGCCATATCCAAAAATTAACTCAAAATAAGTCATTAAAAAAATGAAAAAACTAAAAACTAAAACTTCTAGAAGAAAACATAGGAGGAAAAAAATCTCTGTGGCCTTGAGTAAGGTAAAGATTTCTTAGATAAGACACCAAAAACATGATCCATAAAAGGAAAAAACTAATAATGTAGACTCCATAAAAATTTAAAACTTCTCCTCTTTGGAAGATGCTGTTAGGGAATTGAAAACACAGATCACAGACCGGGAGAAAATATTTGCAAATCATATTTCTGATAAAGGGCATTTATCTAGACTATATAAAATCTTTTAAATAAGAAAACAAACAATTCAATTTTTAAAAGGGATAAAAGAGCCAACTGAAAGGGCTTCCAGTGGCCAAAGCTGGAAAAATTTGAGAAACAAAATAAATAAAATAGTATTGAATAATAACCCAAAGTATAAAATAACTGTCTGGCCGGGCACAATGGCTCACGCCTGTAATCCCAGGACTTGGGAGGCTGAGGTGGGAGGATTGCTTGAGGCCAACAGTTTGAGACCAGCCTAGGCAACAGAGCAAGACCTCGTTTCTACAAAAAATTTTAAAAATTAGCCAAATGTGCTGTTGCACACCGTAGTCCCAGCTACTCGGGAGGCTGAGGAAGAAGGATCACTTGAGCCCAGGAGTTGGAGGTTGCAGTGAGCTACGATTGCACCACTGCACCCAAGTATGGGCAACAGAGTGAGACCCTGTCTCTAAAAAAAAAAAAAATTAAAATAACTATCTATGAGTCCATACTGATATAAACAAATAATTTAATAAGTAAAAAAATCAGAGAGAAGAGAGAAACCTCCCATGCAGAAGAATTCCAAATAATTTGTGTAGATACTTGGCCCTTAAGGAAGTGGAGCATAACTCCTCACTCCTTAAGTGTGGACTGCATATAGTGACTTCCTTCCCAAGACTATGGGATGGATAGAGGGAGAAAAAAGTAACTTCACAATGGATAAACATGACAAACACTCCCTCAGCCAGGTGATCAAAGTCCACATCAACAGGGATAAGTCATGTTGATAGCATGTGCCCTTGATATGATGTGATGAGAATGGCACTTTATCTCTGTGACCTTCCTCCCAAACACCCAAAACCCTGGGCTAATCATGAGAAAAACATCAGACAAACCCCAGCTGAGGGATGTTCTACAAAATACCTGACCAGTAGTCAAATCTGTCAGGGTCATCAAAAACAAGAAAAGTCTGAGAAACTGTCATGACCAAGAGAAGCCTAAGGAGACATGACAACTAAGTGTGACGTAGTTTGACTTGACCACGTGTGGCTTAATTAATAAATAAACAAATAAAATGTGGTGTCTTGGATGAGATCCTGGACAGAAAAAGGACATTAGGTAAAAACTAAGGAAAGCTGAATAAACTATGGCCTTCAATTAATAATAATATATCAATATTGGTTCATTAATTGTGACAAATGTACCATACCATGTACCATATTATATATGCATCATACTATAACATCTAACAAATGTGAGACATTAATAACAGGGAAAACTGGGTGTGGAGTGTATGGAAATGCCCTGACCTGAACTTTTTTCATAATTTTTCCATAAATCTAAAACTATTCTAAAAAACAAAGCTTATTAAAAGTCTAGGGGGGACATGGGCAAAAGAGCGGAACAGATGCTTCACAAAGAAGATATATGGATGGCAAATATGCAAATGAAAAGATGCTCAACATCATTAGTCCTTAGGAAATGCAGATTAAAACCATGAAAGATACCACCACACACCTTTTAGAATGGCTAAAATTAAAAAGACTGAGCATACTAAGTGTTGGTGAGAATTTGGAGAAACTGGAACTCTCATCCACTACTGGTGGGAATGTAGCATGGTACAACCACTTTGGAAAAAAATTTGGCAGTTTCTTAAAAAGTCAAATATACATTCTGGTTATATATTCAAAAGAATTGAAAATAGAATCTCAAAGAGATGTACACATCCATGTACACACCCATGTTTATTGCAGCATTATTCACAATAGCCAAAAGGTGGAAGCAACCCAAGTGTCTTTCAATGGATGAATGGATAAAGAAACTGTCATCTATACCTACAGTAGAACATTATTCAGCTTTAAAAAGGAAGAAAATCCTTTCAAATGCTACAACATGGATGAATCTGGAGGACATTATGTTAAGTGAAATAAGCTAGTCACAAAAAAATACTATATATTCTACTTATATGACATATCTAAAGTAATTAAACTCATAGAAATAGTAAGTAGAATGGTGGCTGCCAGGGCTGGAGGGGGAGAAAATGTTGTTGACCAATGGGTCTAGAGTTTCAGTTTTGCAAGATGAAAAAGTTCTAGAGATCTGCTGCACAATATGAATATCGTTAACACTACTGAACTGTACACTTAAAAATGGTTAAGATGGTAAATTTTACGGTATGTGTTTTTTATCACAATTAAAATACTTATGTATGTATTTTAAACATACACATACCATACAATCCGTTCATTCCACTCCTGGGTGTTTACCCAGGAGAAATGACAGCGTATGTCCAAACACTTACACATGAATGCTCACAGCAGCTCTATTCATAACAGCCTGAATCTGGAAACAACCTAAATGTCCATCAACAGGTGAGTGGATAAATGAGCTACGGTATATTTATACAGTGGAGTGGAATGAAAAAAGGAATGAGCTATTTATGTAGGCAATAACATGAACGAATCTTAGACTAATCGTGCAGAGTGAAAGAATTCAGATACAAAAAGGATTCACACTGTAAGTTTCTATTTATGAAAAACTCCAGAAAATGTGAATTAATCTATAATGAAAGAAAGCAGATCAGGGATTGCTTGGGAATGGGGGGGGTGGTGAAGGAAGGTGGGAGGGATCAGAAAAAGGCATGAGGGGATTTGGGGGATGATGGATTGTTTACTGTCTTGATTATTATAATGGTTTCATGGGGGGGGTGTGAGAGAGAGAGAGAGAGAAAAATTATCAAATTGTGAGAAGAAGGAAAGGAAGGAGGGAAGAAACAAAGGAGGGAAGGTGGGAGGAAGGAAGGTCTGGCTGGGCATGCCAGGATGGGATGCCGGATGGATGTTTTAGACATGGCATGCTCTGAGCTCCAACCTCGCTCGACACCCACGTTCACACATCTGTGTGGGGAACATGGATTTAGCTTGCGGTGCCCTTCCCTTTGGCAGAAGGCTGCTGCCAGGGGAGGCCAAGTGTGGAGAGGGTGGCTTGCCTGGCAGCAGGAATAATTAGGTGAATGTGAGCCCTTGGGAGGGAGGAGAAAGAGGATGTGAGAATGTGAGTTGAAAAGGTGAGGGTGACACCTTTTGGGGGTGCGGCTTCCTGCCGGAGATGACCCCCCATCCACAAAGCAGTCAGGCGGAGGCTGGGATGAACTCCCATTTTCTGTTTCCTGATGGCAGGTGGGAATGAGTGTGGCTCTGGGCACCAACCACAATTTCTCAGTATGTGTCAGTAGTTCCTGTTCACATCTGATGCAGGGAGAAAAATCCAGCCCCACCAAATCCGAGAGGATTTAGGTGGTAGAAGTGAAACATGCACTGAGAAAGCTGTGTACACACTGGCAAATCAGAAGAGGAAGCAAAAATAGCTGGTAGACAGCAAGAGACATTTTCTTCCTCATGAGTCGTATCTGCTCCTACTTGGAGTGATTTCAGGGCCGCTGGAAAAAGCCGCCGTCCTTAATATACTGCCTCAGGTTTGGGGGTGGATTCCTGAAACACTACCATCAAGTTTCATCCAGCAGTGGGCTGGACTGACCAATGCTAGGATTCAGCACTCTGCTGTCCTTGTCATGAGCAACCATTTATTTGAGCATTGTGCTAAGGACTTTATGTGGTTTCACTCCTTTACCCTCATAATAAAGCTCTGAGGTAGGTTCCACGATTAGCCCCCTTTTACAGATGAGGAAACTGAGGCCCCAGGATATTAATTACCAGCTCAAGATCACACAGTTAGTAGATGTCAGGAACTAAGGTCTAAACCCTTTTTTGTAGATTAGGACCAAGACTCAGAAAGCAGAAGTAATTTTCCTAAAGTTACACCGCTTCGAGGGGGTGGTAGGGGCCCAGGGCCACTTGCCTCCAGAGGCCACGTTCTGTCCATCCCGCTCTCCGACTTGCTCCACCTCTAGCCCACTTGCTGGGAGAAAGGACCGAGGAGAAAGTAAAGAGACAGGAAAGGGGAGTTTGGGAAAGCAAGAAGCAACTTTGAAGAAGAAGGAAAAAAGTAAACCTATCCTAGGAATAAAAATCTCATTCAACCCCTTAATCTCACACTTGCTGAAAGTATTTTTTAAAGCTATATACACAAAAAGGTCACCACAGCATTACTTATAATAGTGAACATTTGGAAACTCAAAGGAAAAATCAAGCGAAGTGTTCTGTACAACCATGATGGAGTATCATACTACTGCCAAAAAGGCCTGTCACAAAGACCATGTGGCAACATGGAGACAGCTTCAGATATAACATTAGGTAAACACTCTTTGATCTAGTAATCCCTTTTTCTGAAAATATGTTCTAAGGAATTAATTCTAAATATGGCAAAGCTTTTGTTCATTTCTCTTAACAAAGATGTTTGCCATGGCCTTCATGGAGTTAGCACATACAATACACGCTGCTGGCATCTCTCCTTCCACCCTGGTAAGGCACAGAGGACGTACAGGTGCGGGCACCTTTCAAACTAGCATAGGGCAGGGGCCCTTCTCTCTGATTTGTTGATCGACACGTCACTCAAAGTCTTACACAAATATAAACCAGTCACATCTAGTTCTACATTAACAGTGTGGTTTTATTGGAAAGAGAATAAAGTAGAAGAGAGTGAAAATAAGGTGAAAGTGGACTTCTCCAGGAAGATTTGAACTATGTATTTCCTAAATATAGTTTTTAAATTCATAAGTATATATGCACAAACACCCTAAACACTGTGCCATTAGTTAACCCCAAAGCCCCCTTTCCACAGAGATCCTGACTTCTGGCCCCAGTGGCACGTCCTGGACAATGTGGGCCATCATGTCCCCACCCCCATTTCCAGCTCTCTTGGGTGACGGGCGTCTCCAAGTCACAGATTTGGGGGGAATGCCCCTGTACTCAGCCCTCTACTTCCTGTCCTTGCCCCACCCTGAGACCCTTCCCATCCCCGGGCCCTCGGGTACTTACTCAGCCGCCTCAAGTACAAAACCGTGTCGTCGTACCCTCGGTAGTAGTAATCGTGCAGGATCTGAGGGTGGCACCAGGAGAATAGGGCTGCAGGGATGGAGAGAGCCACGGTGCCCTCACCCAGAGCAGCTACTCTCATTGCTCTTGAACTTTACTTGATGGGTTTTTCAAAATGTACCATCCGGTGTCCCATCCCTCACTATCTGCTAAGGATAGCAGGTGTCAGGAACTAAGATTGGGGAGCAGTTCCTGATTGTGTGTCCCAGGCGTGCTGCATGAATGAGTGACACCGTTCCCCGCTGATCCTCAGCCTCCCCTGGGCGGGAGAGGGTGAGATGTTTACGGCAGAACCAGAGAAGGCACATTCAGGCCATATGAAGAGCCGGGCTTGGAGTCTGTGCTCAGATCTGGGCTGTGCGGATGTAACCTCTCACAGCCTCAATTTCTTCACCTATAACATGGGGACAGTAATAGCATCTATCACAGAGGATGCCGGAGGATTGCACGAGATATTGCCCAAGAAGCCTTTTCTGTAAAGGGCCAAATACAAAGTATTTGGGGCTTTGCTGGCCACATACAGTCTCTGACGCATGCTTTTTTTTTTTTTTCTTCTTCTTCTTTTTTTTTTTTTTAACAACTCTTCAAAAATGGAAAACCCATTCTTAGCTCATAGGCTGTACAAAAACAAGCCATAGCCTGGATTTGGCCCATGGGCTATAGTCTGCTGACCCTTGCTTTGGTACATTGCCTGTCAGAGTGGAAGGGTTCAGTTAACATCTCTATCAGTGGTTCTGACGCCAACTCTTTTTATAGGGGAGAAAATTGAGGCTGGGAGAGCTTAGGGGGCTTGTTCAAGGTCACATAGCTAACTAGCAGCATGGCCAGGATGCAGGTCTAGGAGGAGGTTTAAGGGATCATTTGAGGGGAGGAGACACAGATGGAACTTGAGTGGGGCCCACTGGCTCTCCAATCCCAGCCGCAGGCCCTGTCACCTTCCCCGCATCCCCCCTCTCTCCTAAGCCCCTCCCGCCTCTTACCACCAGATCTGGAGGGAACAACGCGTGGGTCATCCTGGCGATGTTCTCCAGGGAGAACTGGAAGGAGCAGTTGAACATGCGGAAGTCGTGGAAGATGGCAGGACAGTCCCGGGGGCAGATGTCCTGCTGCCCACTGAAGGTGGAGATGGTGATGGAGTCGGTCCAGAAGGAGCAGGGCTGCATGCCTGTGAAGCCCCCATCGATGTACCTCTGTGAGGGGTGGAGTGAAAAATGCTCATCCAGGGTCAGAGGTCTCATCCCCACTCAGGGATTACATCAAGGGACAGCAGGGACAGATGACCCTTCAGCACAAGCCTTGAGACTGGCATTCTGGTGGGTGAGTGGTGTGCCCAAGGGCACTTGGTGAGTCCACGCTGGCCTCTGGACTCCTAACCCAGGGCTATGTTCCTGCACTGTCCCCCCTCAGCATCTTAATGGTGCTGAGACTGAGACTGGGGCTCCCGGGGCTCTGGGAGGGGGACCATGCTTCCCTGCCACAGCCTCACCGTGTGTCTACCCTCAAAGCCCTTCCTTTCTTGGGGCTTCTGCTTTCTCACCTATGAATGAAGGACAACAAATACCAAGGCTCTAACTCTTGGGGATGCCTGAGGATTATCTGGCTGACATGCAATATGAGCTCCATCTACTACATGAATCCTAATCTCTGGACCTTATTCTCTCTATATATAAAATGAGGAGGGGAATGGGTTAGACCACCACTACTGAGTATGGCCCGTGGGCCCACAGCACCAGCATAACCTGAAGCTGGTTGGAGGTGCAGAATCTCAGCCCCTCCCCAGACTGGATCAGAATTTGCATTATTTTACAAGCCCCCCAAGTGATTCATGGGCACATTAAAGTCTGTGAGGCACTGGCCTGGAAGGTCTCAAATATCCTCATCATTTAAGGTTCCAGGTCCCAGTGCTTCTGGGTCAGTGTTCTATACTATCTGTCCAGTCTGGGAGAATCAGACAAGTGTGTGGAGCCTTGATTTGCTGGGCTCAGCAATGGGTTGGTGGGCCCAGAGGAAGCCCAACCAGCGGGGGAAGTTCATCTTAAAGCCCCCTGAATCCTTGGGGGGTGGAAGGGATGGGAAAAACTTGCACTGAATGGATGTGGGGAGCACAGTTTGGGAGATGACCACGATTGTGGCTCTGATACGGGCAGAACAGGGGCAATGTGAATGGCCAAAGTGTTGTACCCCCATGATATTCTGAAATTAAAAAAATAAATTAAAAAAAAAAAAGCCCCCTGAATCCACCTACATTGGGAATTCTGAGTTAAAAAAAAAAGGAGAAACTTTCTAACTCTGGGGCCTCCCACTGCGTTCTGAGACACCCCTCAGCTATCCCCGATGTGAGTTACAGGGACCCCAAAGTGCCCCAGGATCCCAGCTCACCCCCTCACCATACAGGAGCACTCACCACACCACGGTAGGTCGGGGGGATGAGGCCACAGTAAACAGGGACAAAGCAGCTGCAGTACAGGGCCTGTGGGAAAGGACAGGCCTGAGAGGTGGAGGCCCGGGCTGGGCAGTGACGGCTCACCTGTCCGCTGCAGGCCACCCATCAGTAACCTGGACCTCCTTAAACCCATGGGGAAGGCACCACCCTGAGAAGCAGAGTGCTGAGTTCAATTCCTGGCCTGGCCCTCACTAGTTGGGTCTACTTGGTCAGTCTGGGCCTGACGTCTGAGCTTTAAAGGGAGAGGATGGCCTCAATATCTCCAGGGTCCCTTTTGATGCCAAATTTTTATGAATCCAATGGGATTCAACAGCTGTTAGCGTGTGTCTGCCCCAGGCCAGGCCCTGGAGTCAAAGCCCAGGCCTTGGGAAAGCTCAAAGAGAGGGAGCAAGCAAGGAGGTAACAGTACAGTGGGGTGACAGGTAGTTTGATGGAGGTGAACATGGGCATCGTGGCCCCAAGGTGGGGCAGGGCAGGGCACGGCAGGAGTGCTTGGAGTTTCACCAGCAGAAGAAGCAGGGGAAAGGGTGGGAGGGGAACCCAGGTAGAGGGTGCAGCAGGTGCAAAGTCCCAGAGGCCTGGTTTCTGTGAGGTTTGTTGTGGTTGGCATGGTGGGAGTGGGAGGTGGGGGGAGAGGGCTGGGGAGGAAAACTGCCTCAGTGGGAGATGAAGTCAGAATGTGGGGTGGGTATGAGGAGGCAGATCTGAATATCAGGGTGCTCATAAACCCAGGGGGCCATGAGGTGGGTGGAGAGGGTGTCTGTGTGCACTACCCATTCATCTCCCTCCCCCAGAATCATGGCCAGACCACTGTGGGGATGTGAGGATGGGGTAGCAAAGGCCCTATATTTGGAGGAGGGGAGGAGAGTAGAAATACCGGATGGAGGCCAATGCACCTTAACCCCTTTGTCCTGAAAGGAAATTGGGCCTATCCATGGCACTCTCCAGCAACTGTATTATAATTCATAGATAAAATTTATATTAATGAGCTTAGGACAGTGCACTGTTGGGTTAGCATGCACTTTTCTAAGTAATAACCGATTTAGTGATAATTCAATCCTTTATCAAGGGCCACTGGAAGAGAGGCGGCAGAAGGGCCCATGTCCCCTGACTGTCCCACAAAACTGGGAGTAATTCAGGGAGGACTCACTGCAACCCAGGCTGGGAGGCCCTAAAGGAGCCACGGGTCCTCTGTGGGTCACACCCGGGACTCTGAGAAGCTCTAGGATTAGCACAAAGGACTGGGCAGGACACATTTGAAAGCAGGGGCTGAGCCCTGGGGACTCTGGGTGTTGAGGTGTTGAGGACAGTGATCCAGCCTGGTTTGTCACGGGCTTCTCTGTGCCCATCTCATCTAACACTGAGCCTTGCACAGAGAGATGCCGGGGCACGAGGGAAGGGAAGGACTAGGGAATTGTGGCAGACAGGTGGCACATCCCAGGGCTGTTCTGAGAGAGGAGGTGCAGCCTCCAACACCCCCACTCCAGCCTTCCCTCCCCAGACCCAGCCCCCTCACCTCAATGAGCTCTTCCTTGGACGTGTACTCCGAAACCACGACACTCTCTCCATCCGTGAAGCGGGTGAGGCTCACGTGGAGCTTCCCCGTGGCGAACTTGTAGGAGTCCTCAGGCAGGACGCGGTACAGAAACTGCCTCATCATCTGCACCATCTTGCAGGAGGGAGACAAAGGCCCCAGGAAGGACTTCTTCACCTCAGCCACACCCACATTGAGGACTCTGAGGTACTCATCTGCGGAGGAAGCAGAAAGGAGGGGGGTGGTCGGCAGCACCCCATGCCAGCAGGTTTAGGGTGATTTCACCATCTCATCCTGCATCCGACAAACGGGGAAACCTAGAATTCTGAAGCCTGGAAGCTCCCAGGAATCATCCTGCCATTTTGCACAGGAGGAAAGTGCAGCGCTGAAGAATGAAGTCACTGGCTCCAGACAGCCCATAGCTAGGTGATGGCAGAGCTGGACCCAGGCATCCTGACTTCCTATCCAGGAGTGGCTACACAACAGAAACTTTCATATCAATGGCTAAAGGAACACTTTCCCACCCCGAAAAAGCTATCCCCAACTTCCTGTCACCATGCCTGGAAGTCTACTGCCAGACCACACTTTTGGGGGTCCTATATGAGATTCCTATTAAAACACTAATGCAGTTGAAAGTCTTTACCAAATGACACCCTGGGACACTTGCTTAGTGCCCACTGAGTCTGTGGGCGGGGAGGGCGTGTTGGCCTTGAGGCAGGTGAGTTGCCAGGGGGAGATGAACTTTGTCTTGAAGCCATCACATCATCTTTCCTTTATGGCCCCTGGTACAGGGCTGAGAGGGAAATGGCCCTCAGATATGGACTACACAAAGGTCTGCATGTGCCAGGTGCTCAGCAGGCAGATGTGCTGTTCAGGGGTTGGCAGAGGAGGGTGTAACCTTCCCCACCCCAAGTGCCTAGAATCCCACCAGGGAAGTCTAGGTTGTAAGCTTAATAAAAAATGCTGACTTGCTTAATTCTCACAATACTGTGAGGTAGGTATTTCTATCTTGATTTTACTGCTAAGGAAACTGAGGCTCAGAGAGGTAATATAACTTGCCCAGGGTCAATCATTTAGTAAGTGGACAAAGTGGGATTTTAACCTAGGATGTGTGACCCCAGAACCCAGGCTCCTTCTACTATGCTAAGCCTAAAGCTGCTTCCAGAGCCGAGACTACATCTGCTCTTTGCTGATTGCTGCTAATTTCTACCCTATGCAAGCCCTCTGGGAAAATCAGGAGTGGAAATAGCTCTGTAAAGGAATGCTAATTTTTTAAATCAGATATTTAATTGTAAAACATCCTATATGGAAGAACTTTCTTACAGTTAGTGTCATGTAGCAATAGCTACCTGGGAAGTCGTGCAGTTGTGAGCTCTCTGCCACGGGAGGTAACCAAGCAGAGGCTGGGCAAACATCTCTGTCAGAGAGTTTATCAAGGGATTCCGAGATTCCTTCTAACTTTGAGATTCTGGGATTCTCACAGGTGCCTCACAGTTTACCTAGGAAGTAATCACAGTGTACCTTACTCTCTTATTTATAAATAGAGCAGCTGAGGCACAGAGAGGTTAAGCAATTTACCCAAAGTCACACACAGAAATTTGGGGACAAACCAAAACTAGGGATGCTCTATTCCTCTTGTGCTTTATAGTTCACAGATTATTCCGCAGCAATCTTAGAGGTGCGCAAAATAAGAAGCTTCAGCACCATTTTACAGAGGTGGACACTGAGGCAGAGAAAAAGCTAAGTGTCTTGCCTGAGATCATACAGCCAGGCAGCGACTTTTCTGACTCCAAACCCCACCTTCTTTCCCTGGGTGTTGGACTGATCCCGGGGATGAAGAGGCTGAGTGAGCCAGGTTGCCATGGTGACGGCCTTTTCTTGCCAACATTCAGAATTACACCTGCATATGTGTAGTAGGACAGACCTGAACAACAAAGCATCTTCTCTGTCACCCTCTTACAGGGGACGGTGCTGCTGGCGGGTGGGAAGGCCCTGCAGCTTTAGCGTGGTTGGCTTTACCACGTGCCAACTTGTACACGCAGTGTTTTCCCTCAAGGGAGGGCAGCTGCTAACCCACTAGCAGGTTATGAAGCGTTTGGATGCCAAGGTGTTGGGTCACTAAAGTCTCACCCATAAGACCAGCTGGGACGGGCAGTCTAACCAGGGTGGGGACACGCTGCTTTTGGAATTCTTAATGAACAGCTTAATGGCCCGTGAGGGTCAACGGCCTTTCCCACAATGCCTCGGAGGCAGGGGCACGTGATCCAGCTTGCCCGTGCACTCCTGGACTCCCAGCAGGAGGCACCACTGGACAGAGGCAAGGAAATTTGTTCTTATCGCACAGATCATACATGCTCACTGTGGAAAAAAATTTTTTTAATGTAGATAAGCAAAAAGGAAAAAAAATTAAAGTGTCTTATAATCCCACCACCTAGAGAATAACATTTGGTCTGTCTTCCTAGATTATATATTTTATTTTTATTCTTACTTATAGAGTCATACTATATACACTATTTGTAACTTGTTTTTTTCACCTAATACATAGTGTCTTTCCAGTTCAATAAATATCCATTTATAATCTAATTTTAAAAGCAGCATGGAAAGCTATTATAAGGTTATACCATTATTATTGATCAGGTCCCCAGTACAGGTTGGCTATTTAGTTTGTTTCCTTTTTTTGTTTGTTTGCTTGCTTTTCTAATTAATGGTGCAATGAACAATCTCATGCTAAATTCTTTGCCCATGTCCTTCATTATTTTCCTTAGGACAAATTCCTAGAAGAGAGAATGATAGGTCAAAGGCATGCATATTTAAAATCTTGTAATGCTTATTTTAATTGTGGCTTTAGTATAGTATTCATCTATAGTCAATTCTCAGTTATTCAGGAGTGGTGGTGGATGACAGGGACAAAGCAGCAGACAAGATAATGGAAACAGTACTGACATTTCCAGTGTACTCACATCTGAAAATGGTGCTATCTGGAAATTAGCAATGCTCTAGCCAGAGTCATGGGGAGGGGAGGGGGGGCAGGATATTGTCTGATTTCTCCCAGGCTGGTGCTCAGTTTAAGATTCTTTCCTGCTGCTCACTGGAGCCACAAACCAAAGGATGCCTTTATCTCTGCATCTTCTTGCTTCTCTAGGTCTCTGTATATGTGTGGGTCTGTCTTCAAAGTCTCTGTCTCCCTCTGTGTCTCTCATTGTCTCTGTCTGCCTGTCTCTCTCTCCTCTCTCTTCCTCTCTCTCCTCTCACTCTTTCTCTTTTTCCATCTGGGGGAGAAGCAACTAATCTTCTGATTAAACAAATCTATGTTGGTAGAAAGTCAAGTGTGAAGCACAGCAATTGCTGGGTGGTGAGAGGAGGGGTAAATTTAGCTTACTTCTTTCTGCATCTCCACACTTTCCAGCACCTTTTCCAACTTAAAGGCCTCCTTCCAAGCTGCAGGCTGCCAGGCTCTGAGACACAGCTGGTCTTTGTGGTCCTCCTCCTCCCCCTCAACAGCCTATCACTGTGCTTTGTCCATAGAAGGCCCTTCAGAAACCTTCCCTGTAGGCTGGAAATTCCTCCAGGGAAGAGATGGGCCATACTCCCTTCTCCCACCAAGCCTCCCACACACGTGGTGGGTGCTTAGTGTTTGTTCAATGTGTGAACAAAGGAAAAGAATAACCTGAGAATGATGGAGATGCTCCCAGGGAAGAACTCCTTAAGTTAATTACCCAATAAAAGTTTGAAGGCAAGGCTATCCCAGATAGATGGATAGATAACAGAGTTAACCATACTGATTAGTGTGGTCAACTCACCAGTTTTTAAGAGTCTATTGGGCCAAGAACTTCAGTAGAAAAATAAGTAAATAAGATGCTGGGACTGGGAGCTTTTGAAGGGCACTTCAAGCCATATTTCCAAGTTTCAGCCACTCAGAGTCTTTTACTCTTTTGTGACCACATCCATTTCTTGGAAAGAGCTCAGGCTTTGGACCCAGGCAGATTTGGTTCAAATCCCAGCTTCACCACATACTATCTGGGTCATCACTGGCTAGTTAAATAACTTCTTTTAGCCTCAATTTTACCACCTGTAAAATGGGTATAAGAATACCTACCTTACTGGGTTGTTATGAGGCACATATTTCTTAAAACGCCTGCACACAATAAGTGCTCAGTATTGGTTATTCCAATAATCCCCTATGTGATCATGGACAAGGATTCTTGATGTTTCTGACTCTCAGTTTGCTCATATGAACTGGGAACAATGATCCCTGCCCCACGTCCTTATCAAGTTGTGGTCAGGCTCACATGTGGAATCAAAAGACCACAGTAAAAGCATGGAGTGAGGAGGGTGTACCCCTGCTTCAGAGTAGTATAGGCATGGTTGGTGGTGCACTCCCTCTCCTGTCAATTTGGGGGACCCTACAGGTTTACTAGGGAAAAAGGGGGCTAGAAAAATCATTGCAGGGGAAGAAAAGGGATAATTGGATATGTATTTGTCTTATTTAAGTGGATAATATTCCCCTCTTCAGAAGGGCAAGAACGGTCTCTGTCTTATTCATTCCTTTTTCCCTGGAACATGGTAAGCACTTAATAAGCATGCATGCATGCATGAATAATGATTTCCTCCAGAAATCGAAGGAGAACACTGAGGACCAGAGAGAGAAAAGCTCTTCAAGATGACCCAGAGGATAAAAACAGAGGGTTTCTCTTCCCCTCCTCCACACGGCCTCTTGCTAAGTGAAAAATCCTAGAAAGACGGGCACTTGGGGCTGACAATGGAAGCTGCTGGGGATCCCGTTCACAGGGTGCCGGAATTAGGTCTGCTCTGCTGGATGATCAGCCGCGGAGGATGGGACTGCGGACTGGTAGCCTAGCAACAGCCTCCAGCTCGACCAATCACCGCGACCCCCCGCAGCCGCAGGCCCTTCTACCCGGGCAGCTGGCGGTGGGCACGCAGGGAGCGGCGGGCGGGGCGGGGGTGCAGCAGCCCCTGGGGAGGCACCGGAGAGCAGCACTTTCCCAGGAAAGCCCTGGCAAGTCTCAGAATCCCTGCATGGAGCATCTAGGAGTCTGCTGCTCCTACCTGGTCCCTAATTGCAGGATGAATTGTAGGCTGCATTTTCCTGTGGGTATATCCTGACTACCCGACTCCACTATAATAATAATTATAACCTTAACAACAGTCGTTTACCCAAGCTGGCTTTCTCATCTGTAATCTCAGTTTATCCTCACAGCGACAGCGAGCCCCTGAGAAGCAGGGACCCTGGTTTATTCACCATTTTATTTCTATACCCTATACTGCAGGGGCATTGATTGAAAAACGATTTGGCTTGAAGCTACAGTGTCCCTACTGGAAGGCCCATAGAGACACTCTGGGACAGTGAATGTTCAGTCAGGAAGCCTTTGTTCAAAACAAATCTTAAATGGAAACCCAATATATAAAACAGCTAAAAACAGGGCTGTTCTGGGTTGAAACTAGATGGGGTCTTAAACCCTGTCCCATCGCCCCTCTTCACCTTAGGAAGGAAGCCCCTCAAAGCACCACCCTGGAACTCTTCAGATTCTAGGAGCCTGGGTCAAAAATATGAGTCGCAACTAATTCTCTCATTTTATAGGCAAGAAATCCCATCCAGGATGAAGATTAAGATCAATAAATATTGGCTAGATGGATGGATAAATGATAAGGGGTGGATATACCCTAGGTCACACAGTTTTTGTTAGCAGAACTAGAGTGTATGAGAAAACTCATGTTTTTCTGTTCTGTTCTGAATGCATTATAGGCTTTAGCCAAAAGCAAAACAACTCTGATCTATTTAGCACTTAAAACCAAACCAAATCAAACCAAACAAAACAATATTTTTTTACGGATAATAACAATCCTCCACACAGACCTTTCTCTAACCCTAATAGTTTGCTAAAGAATTGGGTTTAAAAGTTCAGATTGTCTTCTATCCGGTCACTATGGAAACAGAAGTGCCTCCCACCGGTTCATCACTTGGGCTTCTAGCAAGGCGTCCTTGTCCTTGGCCTCTTTCCCCGTCCTCAGGTGCAGGGCCTGGGGCCTCATCCTGCCCCCATGTGCCTGTCCCCAAGAACCCAGGCACCACCTCCCAACACTGCACTGCAGGGTCTTACTCAGCACCCTGAGGTGAAGCAGGTGGGGAGGTGCTGTGTCTAGAAAGTTCTCTGTAAACTATAATGTGCTCAGGGCCATTGCCCTCGTCCTTTTCTCTCTGACTGCTTTCTTTGGTGGACCTAGAAGTCCTCTGTGATCCTGCTCCAAGGTAGAAACCAGTACTGCCCCAATCCAGGCTGTGGCCCATCCTGCTCTACAGATTCTCCCTTTACCTCCCAGGGGACACTGGGGTGATGTGACAGTTGTGAAGTAGTCTTACCTAGTCTTAGGAGTTGTTTTGCTTGGTGTGTGTGGTCAGGGGACCTCCAGAGGAAGTCATCTCAGAGCATGTCCTCACTTGGCATTCTCTCTAATGAGGGCACGGTGGCAGAGGAAAGCCCGTGCCTCCCTGCCAACTAAGTTCCCTCCCTCTTTCAAAACCATGATGAGTAAGGCTAATTTCTGCCAAGTGGAGTTACTCATGCCCCAGGTGTCTGAGGCTCCAGTTGTTGGGTCTGTCACCTGAGTCTCTCTCCATCTATGTTATGTGTACCTTGACGTCCTCATGAAACCACGGGGTTCTAGGCCCACTCCAACTCTTGAATGCTCTTAATAGCTACTACTTTTTGGTACCTCCTTGGTTCCAGCCTCTGTGCCAGGCTCTGAAGACTCACTGTGTCATTTAATTTTCACGGCACTCTTTGGAGGTAAGTACTATGGTTATCTCCTCTTTACAGATGAGGAAACTGAGGCTGAAGAGTAATTTTCCCAAAGTCATCCAGCTAGAAACCAGCAGAGCTGGCCTCCAAGTCCTGAGGGCCCCAAAGCCAATGCTGTTTTTACCATGGCTCACTGCCTCCACCAGGGACACGCCCTTCATCCCTCAGAGCCCCCCATGTCCCACTGTGGCATGAGAAGGTGGGGCCAGATGGCTCCACGAAGGGCCTTGGGGACCTGCCTCTCCAGGATCCAGCTTAGGCTACCTCCTAAGGGATCAGATGTCCCTGGGAGACAGGACATCTCTTCAGAGCAACAGAACCCAAATCACATATTCAAATATAGGCCCCCAGGACCCAAAGCCTCTTCTCAGGTCAGGTCAGTCTCTTCTCTATCAGTAAACACATCCTGAAAAATCCTGCTAACTTTCTACCCAGCCACCCCCACTTTTATTTGTTATCATCTCTGCAGACCTCACCCTAAAGTCCAGCTTAAGGTCTGCCTCCTCCATAAAGCCTTCCCTGATCACCCTGCTCTGAGCTCTCTCAGGCCACTGAATGACTGCCTCTGGCACTTACTGTCTGCACCACTGATCTCAGGCTGTCCTGAGCTGACTGCCCGGTCTCTCTGGCTGGCTGCATCCCTTGAGGACAGGGCCTATATGTAGAATACCCTTCTCCCCCACTATTGCCTAGCTTAGTGTTGAATACTTAGTAGGTAGGTATTCAAGAATGAATAAATGAACTATTTAATGCTAAGAGCAAAAACTATTTCTGTTTTGCTCCCCAGCACTTATTAATAATTTAATACCTGGCACACTGTAGGAACTTAATAAATGTTTGCTGAATAAACTAATGATAAATGAATGAATGAACTGAAGAAGGAGACTACAGAGTGCTTTCTATTCTGCTGGGCTGACAAGAGTCTTTCCAAGAGGTGCTCAGGAAAGTGGAATTCTCTGGCGACTCAGCCAGAGTGAGGTCTGATAGAGCAAACCACAGAGCAGTCTGCTCCGTCCAGCTTCCTTCTAACTCATGCTCCCACGTGGATGGACACGAGACTCTAAGCTGGGGCTGAGAAGATTCTTCCTTACATGGTGGTTTCATGCAGACAGAGTTGGGTTACCCTCAGGATCCGTGGGTCAACTCCCAACTCAGGGGAGCCAAAAAAGTCTGGAGGTTTGTGTACCATTTGTTTGCATATTTTCCTCCTAGAATTGGAAACAAAGCTCAACCATCTTTCCTGAATTTGAGCCCAAAGTGAAGCAAAGAAAACAATGCTATTTTAGTTCAGTCTAAGTGAGCTGGTTTAAAAATGGATCCACCAAAATGTAGTGTGGGTCCTGGATTGGATCCTGGGACAAAGAAAAGACATTAGTAGGAAAACTGGTGAAATTCTAATAAAGTCTTCTGCATAGTTAACAGTAACGTACCGGTACTGATGTCTTAATGTTAACAAAGGTACCATGGTAATGGTGTTCACATTAGGGGAAACCAGGTGAAGGATATACAGAACTATCTGTACTATTTTAGCAACTTTCCTGTAAATTTAACATAATTCCAAAATAAAAAGGTTCTTATTATTAAATTTTAAAAAAAAACACAGATTGAGCAAGGCTGTTAGACGCACAGTGCCTGGCACCCAACAGGGGCTCAGTTAATGCCTGCTGATATGAGGGGGATGGAGTAATGTACGTCACCTACATGAGTTGCTTTCCAAATAGATGTTTCTACTGTGTGACCAGTGCATTCAGAGCTTTACCAGATTTTCCATTCTATGTTCTACTTAAAAGTTCAAGGGATTGTTTGGAAAAAACAAATCTTTATCCCTTTGGCTAGAGAAGTTTAAACATGTAAAACTCAAGTTCCTTTAAATGAGTTGAAAGATGCTGATTCCCACATGGTAGTGGGAACTACAACAACAATCCCATAATAACATCATTTCTATAGTATTTTATTAAAAGTCCCTTTTGTATTTGTCATGCCATTTTATCTCACTTTCTTAAGCAATGTACAAATAATTACTTGGCCCACAGAGTTTAGCAAGAAAGTTGTCATGTTGCTTGCAAAGCACCTTCTGAAATCATGATTAGAGAAGATGTAGAATGTAGATATTTGGAGAAATCCCAGTCTTGGCTCTGTTGTATAAACCTGGGAAAATTGTCTAATCTCTCTAAATCCCTGTTTCCTCATTTGTAAATGAGTATAAATATAGTATCTGCTTAATAGGGTTTTGAGGGATTAAAGTGAATGATGCCTATAAAGCGCTTAGCACAGTACTTGGCACATTCTAGGTGCTTGGCAAATAGCTCTTATTTGCATGACACTAGGATGGAATCTGAGCTGTCTACCTTTTTACAGAAAACACTGCCATCTCAGGCAGATAACTAATTCTGGGAATGATTTTTGATAAAGACATTTTGATTCTGAAAGTGTACTCAGCAGCCAGGACTGAAATCCAAGTTACATCTGGGCAACACGCACATGCACATGCACACACAAATGCACATGCACACACGCACACATGCACACACACGCACATGCACACACATACCTGTAACAGGAAAAAATGGAGGTTCCCATTCATGTCTTGAAGAACGCTGGAGAGACTTCCAGCTCCAGGGGTATTGTGAGCTGAGCTAAAGAGGAACCTCTCCAGCTTCAGGAACAAGAAGAATAACAACAAACAGCCCAATAGAAAATAAAATAAAATAAAATATAAAACAAAATTGTAAGACATGGCTGAACTCACAAGAATGAAAGGGAAGAAATGAAGAGGGAACCGAAAACCAGTGGCATCAGAAGGAAAGCTGATGATGTGGTGGCCATGGGGACTGTTATCAGACCAGAAAGTGGCAGAGACAGGGACTATGGTCTTGAGCTGGGTGAGCTGAGACCTCTGCTTAAAGCCAGGACCCTCCAAAGGCTGCCTGACCATTGAAAGGTGCCAGTGGCTTACACCTGCCAGGGCTCTGGGTGAAAGAACCAAAGTGTCCCATAAAAAAATCAAAGTCCTAAGCCTGCATTACATGTAGTTTAGAGCTTGAATTGATACAACCTACAGAGTAATTAACATGAAAATTGATCCCAAGGTGGCAATAACCGTGGGGTGCCTGGCCAGGGCCAAAGCAAACCAGCTAAAATGGGTCTTTCCACTGCCCAGGCCACACGGAAGTCCCACAGAAAAACCAAGTCCTTGCTGGGTATAGTGACGTGCATCTGTAGTTCCAGCTACTTGGCAGGCTGAGGTGGGAGGATTGCTTGAGCCCAGGAGTTTGAGATCAGCCTGAGCAATAGAGCAAGACCCCATCTTTATAAAAAAATTTTTTTAATAAAAAGAAAAAAGGCCAAGCACAGTGGTTCACACTTATAATCCTAGCACTCTGGGAGGCCGAGGTAAGAGGATTCCTTGAGGCCAAGAGTTTGAGACCAGCCTGAGCAAGAGTGAGACCCTGTCTCTACAAAAAATAGAAAAATTAGCCAGGTGTGGTAGTGTGCACCTGTAGTCCGAGCTACTTGGGAGGCTGAGGCTGGAGGATTGCTTGAGCTCAGGAGTTCAAGTTTGCAGTGAGCTTTGATGATGCTACTGCACTCCAGCCTAGGTGACAAAGCAAGAGTCTGTCTCAAAAACAAAACAAAACAATAATAAATAAAAAGTAAAACTAGGTCCTTGTGCAGATGAGCTCACAATTACAATAGTAAAAACATTAATCAGACCAGGTTGGATTCCAGTCATCTTTGTTTGTTTGTCTAAACTTTATTGTTTAATCAGTTCTCTAGAACGTTCTTGAGTTTGGAAAATACTGCTTTACCTCTGCTTTTCTGTTTCAAGATAATTTTCTTTCCACTTATTCAACATTCATTCATCAAAGACTTATTTTGTGGCTAATATTTGCCAGGTACTGTGCCAAGAACACATCCATAACTTCTTTTGTCCCTCACCATTATGTCCAAGGGGTGTTTTCCCAGCCCCAAGTTACAGATGGGAAAACCAAGGCTGAGGCAGGTCACTGGTCAGGCCAGAACCCACAGTGCTTGCTGGCAGAGCTAGAAGCCCTCTTCCTTCCTGGGACTGTGTTCTCCCTCAATCCTGGCAGTGTCTCATTCTTCAACTGAGTGACAAAGACAGGCACACAAGTGACAAAGGAAGGGAATTACCAAAGTCAGGTTCTCACAGAGGTAGCCTTGTCCCCCTAGTGCCAGGTCCGGAGGCCGTGGTGGCCCTGCTGCCTGGAATACACCTTGAGCCACCTACCAGTGACAATAACTTCAGCTATCCTGGCTCCAGGGCCCCAGGAGGCCTTTAATCACTGGGAGGGCAGGAGCTGCCTGAGGCAGCACTGGATCCAGATGTGGGAGACAGATCAGAACACTCGTAGTGTCCTCTTGTAACAGAGGTAAAGGTGTGAAAAAGGGCAAAATGTTTTAAGAGTTGTCTCTTTAAAAGCCCCACCATTTTTGGGAATGAAAACCTACATTCCTTCCTGAGGCCAGTAATCAAAGGGGCAGGAAAATGTTCTTTGCTGTTTGTTTTCTAGCATCTTAAGCCACAGGAGATGGCTCTACAGAATTGTCTGGAATAAGATCATCTTTATCAAACATAAGGTCGAAACCACCAACCACCGCTCCCCCCAAAAAAGCCCTGTATTTCTGCTTCAAGGAAGGATGGCGGTCTTTTGAGATGCTAGTCTGATGCCCTCCTCATTTGCCTGCAAATTAATAAACTTCTCTTTCCTTTTCCTCAAACCATTTGTCTTTGTTCTTAGTTCTCACTGATTCAGCCTCTGGGACAAGTACCAAACTTTCAGTAAGACTCTCTCTCCATGGGAGGAGTTGTTCTGGGTCCTGCTGTGCCCACATTTGTGAAGCAGGGGCTTCCACTGCTCCTCTGGCCCTCTCATTGCTTTGCAAGCTTCTTTTGAAGCTTGTTTCCTGTCCAGAAGGACAAGCTGCCTTCCCTTCTGAGAATGCAAACACAGTTCTGCCGCAGACAATTGCACAGCTGACCTCTCAGCCTAGAGCTCAACCCTCAGAGCAAACATGGCTCCCTCCCCAGCTTAATCCACCTCAGAGAGGTCTTCCCTGACCAGCCCACCTAAAGCTGCACCCTTGCATCATCCTCCCACCCTTCCCCTGCTTTATTTTCTCCTTGGAGCACACATGCTGACATTTTCTATGTGCTTAGTTATCTATGATTTTAGTCCACCAAGAGAATGCCAGCTTCATGAGGGCCTGCATCCAACTGTTTTGTTCACTGCAGGATCCCCAGGACCCAGAGTGAATGAGTGGATGCATGGGCTATTTCAGCACTGTAACCCAGCCAGAATCTGGTCCCCAACCTCTTTGTCTGCACCTTGAGGGAATTAAGCTCAAAGAGTGATTTTCAAACTTAAAAAAAAAAAAAAAGACTTTCTTTAAATACAATTTCAGGAAGATCCCCACATGTAAGATAGATAAAAGTGGGGCTGCACTAGTGAAGCCAGGGCTTCAGGTATGACCTCACCCTGCTCTCCCTCACCATACACAGAACCCAGGGCTCCTTGGAACACAGTTTAGAAACCACTGGCCTAAGTGAGGTCCACCTCCAACTAGGCACTTCGTAAAATGAGGGAGTTGGACTTATCGACCTTTTTCCTATGACATTCTAGTGCTATACATCACATCCATAACTACAGAAAATTACCCAAAAGCCAGGTAAACCCCAAAATACAAATTGCAAAGACACATTCAGTGTCACACCTGCCAGCAGCCAGGAAATATCAGGAATTTATCAAGTAGCTCTTGTTTTATGAGCAGTTTGTGGGAGCCATGGACCAACAGATCTCAGATTTCTCAAACAATCTAGTTGACAAAATGAGACACTGCGTCTGAAACAATTAAGACCATATAACATCAAGTGCTAGAATAGGTGGACAGAGTCTATGGGCAGACTAGACATCTCGGAAAGGAGAGATCGAGTGGGTAAAATTGATGGTGTCTTGGGACGAGTTGATCTCTCTGGAGAGAAGAGCAGAAGGTCATTCTAGGCAGGGGACACAATGGGTGCTTTGGTACACTGCCCAGGCCCCCTGCAGGACTGAGGCACTCATGCCTCTGCTACCAGAAGGTTAGCTGCTGGTGGTTCAGAGCACAGCCACCCCACACGTAACAGACTGGACTTGGCCTCGTGGTTATGGAGTCATGGTCTTGGTCCCAGGCAGGGGACAGGGTTTCTCCATCATCCGCATATCTCCATCACCAGTTATGGTTATTATGGCAGAGATTGCTAGTTTTCCCCTGTGTCCATTCTCCCCTTCTTCCTAAGTAACTGAATCTCCAATTTTTAGCTGGACACATAGCCTCCCAAAATAAAGTCTTCATTTTCCAGCCTCCCTTGAGTCAGGTATGGCCATGTGACTAAATTCTGATCAATGGAATGTAGCTAACAGGATGTGTGTCACCTCGAAGGGCTGCCCTTAAAGAAAAGAGGTATGCCCTCCCCTTTTCCCTTGCTGATAGCCAGAGTGCAGATGTGGGGGGGGCCCTCCTGAACCACAGGAAAAGGCAACACCTTTCAACTCCCAACATCAGTTGACCTGCACTATTCACCACCCTCTGGAGGCATCACATTTCTCCACTGCTTGGCTTTGTCATGTTGTCATGCCATGTCCTGCTAGAAGCCTCAGTTCCTGTCTAACCTGTCTCTATCTGTCCAACTTCTACTCGCCTTTTAAGCACTAGCTCAACTGCCACTTCTATGAGGCCTTCCATGATTGGAGGTGTTTTCTCTCTCCCTCTGCACTCCTATGCCTTTTAATTTTCTAACAGTCAACTGTAATTTTCTTGCATTATAACTATTCAGTGGCTGCCTTCGCGTAAGCTCCCTGTGGGCAAGACCAGAGTTTCATTTTGTATTATATCTTTGCATCCTCTGCAGGGCCTACTATACGCTCAGCTAACACTTGTGGAAGGAAGGAAGGAAGAAATAAAGAAAGGAAGGACGGACTGGCTTACCGTGCAGTTTTATGGGGAGAAATGTGCCAAGTGATAGCTTAAGTGGGGATGGGGTTTTAAGTCTGCCAAATCTCCATTCTCTGATAAGAAAAAATTTTATTTTTCAGAATTATGTAAATGCAGCTTTGAGGCAAGTTTCCAACCCCACTTCCTACCAGATTGGAAATTCCAGATCCTCCACTGGTTGTCATGGAGACCACCTTTCCTAGGGGAATGAATGAATGAATAAGTGAAGGTTTACTGCATCTCTAAGGAAAACCAGGCCCTATGTTAAGTGCTTTCACAAACATTTTCATGTGCCCCCAAATTTGCCCTATCACAGAAGCAAGCACACATGCCAGAGGATGAGCCTTCTGCTGCCTCAGCCTTCCTGGGAATAAAACACACCATCTCAGGACAGAGAAGCCCAGGCCAAGAACAAAGAGGGGGTGTGGCCTTGAGAAGAGAGGCCCAGAGGCCATGTGTTTAAGAATTTTTTTTTTTTTAAGAAAAGAGACGAGCCTCTCATTATACACGGATAGCGTATACACTGTTATATTATACACTGTTCACACAAACTATGAGATAATCTACCAACAAGCTTTTAGAACTGTTAAGAATGTTGGCTGGGCACTCACACCTGTAATCCCAGCACTTCGGGAGGCTGAGGTGGGAGGATCGCTTGAGCCCAGGAGTTTGAGGTTACAGCAAGCTATGACTGCACCACTGCACTCTAGCCTAGGCAGCAGAGTGAGACCCTGTCTCTATAAATGAATAAATAAATACATAGAATGTTCAACAAGGGTGCTCAAAACAAGATCAATATGCAAAAACTGTCAACATTCTTTTATATAAGCAATAATCAATGAGATTAGAAAATGCCATAGATAAAAAAGATCCCATTTCCCATAGCAACAAAAACTCAAGGCTCCCAGAAATAAATCTAATAAAAGACACAAAAATCTTTATTGAAGGACAAAAAAAAAAAAAAAAAAAACCAGAATAGAGAGAGAAACTATATTTATAAATGGGAAGATGTAATTTCAGTCAAAAATCCCAACAGAGCTTTTCATATGGGGGGAAAAGGGCCAAAAATAATAGAGGCAATATATGAAGAAGACAGGAGGAAGGGGAGGAGAGGGCTTGCCATATATAATGAACCACTTATTATAAGGCTGTCATGATTGAAACAGTGGAATTTGGTACAGAAATAGACAAATTAGCCAATGGAAGAGAAGACAGACTCCAAGAAAGGCTCATGGAAATTCAAGAACTTGAATATACCTGTAAACTAAAATAAAATCTTAAGCCCCCCAGCCGACTAAATGGAACCCTTCTTGGCCAAAGGGACCCCAGAAAAACCTTAAAGCTGAGTTGCCGGTTACAAGGAAAAGGGAGGTTAGACATGCGTCATTATACCCCCTCCCTTTTAGAGTTACTCTTTGTAACAGTAAGATACTAAATCATTAACAGGCCTAAGGCTGTGCAATACAAAGCTTAAACCCCACCTATAGGCCATCAATTTACTTAACAGATCACTTACTTTTCAGTAAAGGCCCAGTGGCTTGTCCCTGTTTAACAGACATCTTTAGCTTAAGTTAAAACATTCCAAGCCTTTAGACAAAGCTTCATTTCTCTAACCAATTACAAATCAAGAATCTTTAAACCCATCTATAACCTATAAGCCCACCCCCCCATGCTTAGAGATGTCCAGCCTTTTCAGGCCAAACCAATGTATACCTTCCATGTATTGACTTATGATCTTACATGTAATTCCTGTCTCCATGAATGTATAAAACCAAACTGTAACCCAGCTACCACAGACATATTTTCTCAGGCTCTCTTGAGGCCATGTGCTCCAGACCAGTCACACACATTCAGCTCAGAATAAACCTCTCTAAATTATTTTATAGAGTTTGGGTTTTTTTCTGTTAACATACCAGAGGCAGCATTTCAAACAAGTGTGGAGAGAGCCACTTCTAATTGGTTATGATATGGCAAAACAATTTAAAAGTTAGATCTCTACTTCAATCATCAAGAAAATAAATTCCAGATGTATTGGCCTAAGTATAAAAACTTTAAAACTTCTGAAAGGCAATGTAGAAGAAATCATTGTAATAAAGAAAGATATTTAAAAACACAAATATGGCCAGGCATGGTGGCTCATGCCTGTAATCCCAGCACTTTGGAAGGCCAAAGTGGGAAGATCACTTGAAGCCAGGAGTTTGAGACCAGCCAGGGCAACATAGTGAGACCCTGTCTGTACAAGAAAATAGAAAAAATAGCTGGGTGTGGTGGTGTACCTGTAGTCCTAGCCACTTGGGAGGCTGAGGCAGGTGTCATATTAGCCCAGGAGTCTGAGGCTGCAGTGAGCTATGATCACACCACTACACTCCAGCCTGGGCAACAGAGCAAGACCCTGTCTCAAAAAACAAAACAAAACAAAACAAAACAAAAAAATCTGAAAAAAAAACCCAAAAAAGCCCACAAGTTATAAGAGGGAAAGATGGATACATTTGACTGCCTTAAAGTTAAAATTTTCTGAACATCAAAAGACATGAAAACAAAATGAAAAGTCAAGCCATAGAGTGGGGAAAGATAGGTGCAGTTTCTATAATAGACAAATGATAAATATATACAACTCAGTAGGAAAAAACTGGAAAAGGTGACGAGCAGGTAAGTTACAGAAGAGGAAACAGAAGTGGTCAATAAATACATAGAGATGCTTAACATCACTAGGAATCAGGATATGCAGATTAAATAAAATAAATGAGATATAATTTCACTTTCATCAGATTGGTATAAAGCTTTCTTTTTTTTTTTTTTTAACTTCCCTGACACCCAGGTATAGAACTTTCAAATCTGATTTTGTGGGGAAACTAGAACTCAAAAATGCTGCTAGTAGTTAAATTGTTACAACCACTTTGGAGAGTAATTTATCAAAGTCCAGCAAAGTTAATGATATACTTAAAAGACATAATCTGTGGGCTGGAGACCAACAGGTTCTGCAGTAACACAAATATGCATATCTAAAAAGCAGAACTGTGTATGTAATGAGACTAAAGCAGGGATCTTTGGTCTTTCTTTACGATGATGACTGTGTGAAGCACTTCCTGCATAGATTCCCAAGTATTTGGCATCCCATCCTAGGGGCACACCACTCAAGGACTCGACCGATCAGACAACAGATCTCCTCTAATGCTTTCAAGCAGGTAGTTAAGGTAGAGGTATTGGCAACAGGTCAATTCCCGCTACAAGTATTTGTAGACTTGGCAAGTTATTAAGCTTTCGACTCAGTTCTCTCTGTAAATGGATAATAACAGTTCACGAAAGGTGTTTGAGGCTAAATTGAGGGAGAACGGTGCCTGATATACAGGAAGTGCTAATTGATGGTAAATTGCATGCAGGTTCAAATAAATGAGCCAGACTGGGGTGACATGGCTAAGTCTCATAAACATGCTGCTGCGTGGACAGAGCAAGTCCCACACACATCTCACCCTTCCCTGACCTTCTGCCACAGTTATGAGCAGCCCACAGCCTAGTCCTTGATTACACTCCACAGTTATGTGTCCTTTCCATGGGTGTTAATTCCCCTCCCCTGCCGTCTGTGACCATCACAGCCTGGCCAAGTAGGTTTTCGGCGGTATTTATGGAATTGAGTGAATCTAATTAAGTCTGAAAATTCTTTGAATGCCAGAGGGTGAAGACACCAGTGACTTGCTCAGAAGGTGTATTTTAAGAAGTTGATACAAAGACAGGAGGAGGGTGAGGGCGATGGGGCAGGTGAGAGAGAATCCCCGAGCCAGGTATCTCCAGGGCAGGAGTTCTGAGACTCCAGGACAGGGAGTGGGGGCCCTCACCCCAGGCCCTTTCTGAAGTCTTGTCCTAGAGTCCATTGGGTGATGAGACATTAACTGCTCCATTCACAGAGTACTCTGTGCATTAAAAAAGCTCTCCCTCCTTAGCAATGGCTACAGGAGGGAGTGTGGGATTGGAGACAGCGGGGGTGGGGGGGTAGAGGCTTGCTTTCTGCTCTGTACGCTGTTACTCTACACACTTTCGTACTGTTTGAACTTTGTCCAATGACAAAGAATTTGTTTTTTACTTGTGTATTTCATAAGCAAAATTATTATTAAAAAGAAAAAATTATCTTGCACATAAGAGATACTCAGTGAATGCGCATTACTATTATTCTTTAAAACAGACCTGCCACCCAGCATAGGGGTCCCCAGGCAGGAAGACACCCTGTTTGCACCAGGATAAGGCTGCAGCCACTTCCTCACACTGTGCAACTGGCAAGAGAGCAAGTCTCAGTGGCTCTACCTTCAGAGAACATCCTGAATCCAACCTCTTCCCTCGCCTAGTTTCTACCTTGCCCCCTCCAATGTGTTCTGCCCAGCCGCCTGGGATCCTAAAAACGCAAATCAGATTGTTGACTCAATCCACGTGCTCGCCATGTGCCAGGCCCTATTCCAAGCAGGTCACTCCTATTAGCTCAATCAATCCCTTAACAACCTGGGAATTAGGCACCATTAGGATCTCCCTTTTACAGATGGAGAAACTGAGGCACAGAAAGTTCAATAATTTGCCTCCGGGCTGCATTGTGGAATGGCAGAGCTGGAATCCAATGTGAGCAGCCCATGCCCTCTGCCCCCTCTTGCGCCTCCATCACAGCGCGCCTGTGAGCCCCCATCTGCCCCTCTGTCCTCTGCTTCGCCACCTTCTCTGTGCTCTCCAGCCCACTGCGTAGTGGCTGCCTCTTTACCAGGAGGTCCTTTCTCAGGATTTCCAGGGGGCCTGCTCTCTCACTTTATTCAGCTTGACTGTCACCTCCTTAGAAAGGCTTCCCCCGACCAACTTTCTAAAATAGTCCCCACTTTATTCTCTGTCCCTTTCGGGCTGTAATTTTATTCATAGATCTTATTATTTTATTCATACATTATTTTATTCGTAGATCTTAGACATTACAATAGAAGGTTCCTTATTTGAATGTTTATTATCTTTTTTTCTCCAGGATTTCTGCTCCACAGGGCAGGGACTTTGTTCCCAGTGCCTGGAAGAGAGCCTGGCACAGAACAGCTCAGTAAGTGAATAAATGCGCCCCCTACCCCCTACCCCCAGCAGCCCATGTGGCCGTTGGGCCTGTTCTCAGGGCTGCTAGAGGGGTCTGCTCCTGGCCCAGGACAGCGCTTCTCCCTCTGGGTCCACAGCGTGGCCCCATCCTCCTCTCTGGGGCCCCTAGACCAGCAGGGCAGAAGGTGAAGGGACGTCTTCCATATTCTCTCCCCACCTGTCCTTCCCAGTTTCTCCCTCTTGGGGGCCCCTCCTGTCCACCCCACCAGCCTCAGGGCTTTCATCTTTCCAGCTACCTGGAAGCAGGTTGACAAAGCCATCCCCACCAAGGTTATAGAAATTTGAAGTGTTGCCCCTGCCCAAGGGTATTAGCATTTTAGAAGAAGCCAGGTCTGAGCAACAGTTAACCCCAGTGTGTGGCTGTGCTGTGGTGTAACTCCTGACACCAGGATGCTTGAGGGAGATGCTGCTCTTCCTTCCCCAGGCCCTGGGAGATGGTGCATCTCACAAGTAAGGGCACTGAGGGACACGGAGAGACGCGTCCAAGCTCACCCCATGGGCCAGAGCCTGGGACCAGGCAGACCCCAACCTTCAGATGCCACAGCTGCCACTGTCCCCCTCCCCCTCCTCTTCCTTTCCTGCCACCCACACCTGGCTCTTGTTCCCCAAAGCACCTCTGAGCCTCCCTCAGGTCCGCTTTGTGGAATCCTTCCATAGACTCCCCAGAAAACCAGAACAAAGGCCTTACCCATTTCAATCCCACAGATGGCCAGGGCCGCAATCACGGCGCCTGCTGACGTCCCGGCAAAGCGATGGGCCGTTTCCAGCAACCGGGGGGCCAGGTCCCGCAGGGCATCCACGGCCCCGGCCTGGTAGAAGGAGAGGAATCCACTGCCCGAGAAGGAGATGGAATGTGGGGTGTCCGGGTCCCCCTTGAACACCTGTTCTTCCATCTCCTCAGCCTCTGGCCTCCCTCGGGGAGAAGGAACCACCCTTCAGCACTTGCCTGGCCGGGCTTGAGCTGCCGCTCCCTGCTGGAACTCGCTGCCCAGATTCCCTGCCAACTCGGAGCCTGGAATGTGGCCGTCTCTGCCCGATCAGCTTGGGCAAAACAGGTGGTTCAGGCAGCCACCGCCTGGGCCTGCTAAGCTCCACCAGGAGGCAGGCCCAAAGGTTGATAAGGGGCCCCAGGACCAGGACGAGGTGTAGAAGGCCCCTTGGGTGGGGTGCAAGAGCAGGGTCCTGGTTCTGAGGGGCCCCTGCTGGCTTCATTGCTTGGCTAGATTCATCTTGGGCATAGGCTCCTCAGCCCTCTGCCCATCCTTGGTACACCTAGGCGAGTTCACCAGCAGGGCCAGGCCCAAGGAGGCGGGCACTGCCCAACCCTCAGCTTCACACATCCAGTTGCAAAATCTCCCAGATGGTTATCAGTGGGGTCTCCCTCCCTGACAGCTACATCAGTAAAGGACTTACAAGCCCTCCTCCTTCCGGAGAACGGTGCCCCCTCCCTGCAGAGTGCAGCTCTGGTTTTCCAAAGGGACACACACCATCCACAGTCCCCCAACAGTGATGCCCCTCCCTGGCTCCTCCAGGCTGTGTGGTATGTGTGGCATGTTACACAATTATTTTTATTTGCTGTTCTTACATAAGCACCTCTTTGTTTATTCATCTGTTTGTTTATTTACAGGTTAGGAATGGCCATGGGCAAAACTGTAAAGGAAGATAAGTTTGGTTTCAGGGGTGCCTCCCTCCACCGTCTCTCCACGGGGCCCTTCACTGACCCTTTGACCTGTGGTCAGTGCCCCTCACCAAGGCCCATGCCCTCATGCTGTCTCCCAAGTGTCTGGAAAGAAATCAATCTGAAATCTAGATCATTCTAAGTGTTTGGGGCTTCATACTGTACACTCTTCTTCCCACTTTGAAATGAGAAGTTTGAAATGGTGGTATTTCACCCCAAGGATGAACAGCTTGGGAGGTCACAGGTGGGGGTATCGGGGTCAGCGCAGAGAGATGTTTTAGTAAGGGAAGTGGTGCAAGGAGACCAGGGTTGGCTTAGGGGCCTCTGTCACGCTCCCCGTGGCTGAGCAATGTGGTCCTGGTGAGGACCAAAATGTCACCACATGGGAATATTACAAAGACTGATGTGGCAAGATCACATCTCCCCACTCCCCCACAGAGACCACAGTGACAGGACCAGAATTAGAATCAAGACAACAAGGCCCTGCCTAATGCCCAATCCAGTTCTAGCCTCTCTGTCAGGATGTGACATCTATGGCTCCGCCCAGCCATGGGGAGCTCCCAGCAACTCTGGCGGCATTGAGGATCCACATTGGAATTCCACAATGAGGACAATGCCCAGGATTCAGTCAGGAGAGAGTTTTCTATCTTGGGTAGGTAGTTACAGGCATGTAATTACCTCAATTTGAGAAGGGAGCTTTTGATTAGATGTACATGTAACAGAGAAAATGTGTGTGTATGTGTGTGTGTGCCCACGCAGAGATCTGGGGCATACCATGGGCATGGAGGGAGGGGGTGTATCAGGGTAGAGTCCAGTCGGCTTTTGGAACAGCAGAGACCCAGTCCCCTTCCTGGGAAGTCAGGTCAGCTCCATGGAGTACAGTGTGCCCTGCCCTGTGTCAGGGCCCCGGAGATGGGAGGAAGTAGAAGCTCCATCCCCTAACTCAGACACTTGCAGGCTTCTTGGGAACAAGACAGGCAAATGTGAACTAACCAAAGAACTGTACAAGGCAATCTATAATTAAGCACTAAATTGTGCAAGACTGAGATTCCTGCCAGAAAAGTTAAGAGGCGAGGGTGAGCAGTGTGGGCTGGAGCCGTCTGAGGAGCGACACGGTGGAGCTGTGGGCTGGGGACTTGAGGAAGCTGGGAGGAGGGAGGGAGGGCGTGGGGCAAGGAACACTAGGAGCTCCTTACAGAGGAGGGAAGGGGTGTGACAGGGTCAGTTCCACGGGATAAAGGGCTTTGGATCAGCCAGCCATGAAGTTGAATCCCAGCTCCGCCACTTACAGGGAGTGTGACCTGTGTGACCTTTCCAGGCCCCAGTTTTCCTCGTCTATAAAAAGGATGACACTGCAATTCCCATGCTGCACGGTAGCTGTAAAGGCTAAAGGTAATGTCTGCAAAACGCCCGGCACGTGGCACATCTACTATTATCGAGGGTAGTAAGAGTCAATGCTTCTGGAACAGATGGGCCCCAGCGACAAGGTGGAATAGAAATGGGGCGGGGTGGTGGTTGGGTTTCGGAAGAGGAAGACTTGATCCCAGAGCGACAGCAGGAGGGGCTCGGAGAGTTCTCAGGCAGGAGAGCCTTGGAAGGGAGATGAGAGCAGGCTGAAGGATGAGAGGAGGCTGAAGGATGAGAGGAAGGAGGGTGGTGGCCCGCCTCCTAGGGATGATGGTGGCCCGGCAGGCTGACAGCTGAAGGAAGACAAGAGAATGAAGTTATTGCCACAGAAGACTCTCAGGACCGAGGACTGGTTGGATGGGTAGGCTGAGTCATGGCTGCTGCCGCGTTTTTAGCCTGTGGGTAGGGTGGGGTGGGGCTGCCTTTGGCAGAGTTGGGAAAACTGGGGCAGGCCTGGGGAAACTGGGTAGAGGATGATTTTTTGTTCAGACACATCTGAGATGGCAGCAAGACATTGGTCCTGTCCACAAGGGGCAGGGAGGCCGGGGCCCACCACCCCTTCAAAGGTAGCTCCTTGTCCTGCACAGCCCCTGGCATCCCACCCCTCCGGCCTGGCTGTCTTCTGTGAATGTACATGTGCTTCAGCTCCCTGGGGTGGTGCAGACAGCCTCTGTGCAAACAAGCCAACTAGAAATTCATGATGGTACGTGAGAAGGCCCCAGAGAAGCTGTTCACCTGGACCCCAGGAGCCGACCCTGGCAGAGTGGTCTCCACAGCTGACGAGGGCTGGTGAGCTGCGGGCCTCAGCTTGTCCTGTCTTGGGGTTAAGCCACAGAGAAGACCAGTCTCGTTTGTTCCTGACACTCAACTTACATCCCTAAGAGCTTCAAGTGAATGACCACAAGGAAGAATCACTTTCTAACACTTCTGCACCTGATTTTAAAAGTCATCTCATAGTCTTTTCAGGTGTTTTTCTAAGTTAACAGGCTTGTTGGCTCATCAGTCCCTGAGGAAATCACATTCGAGGAACAGATTGCTTATCACACAATTCCAACAAGACAACCCAAAATGAGTTGACAGGGGAACCTGGACTTCCCATAAGTGTAAGTAAGATACATGAAGCCACCCAGGACAATTTTTGGGGAGAAAGACATATATAGATTCTGGGTTGGCTTTTCGTTGATGGTATACCACCCGCTGCTTACATCTTAAAAATTTTAATTTAGTGAAAAAAATCGGTTGTTTCTTAATGTCATAGAATATGAAGTTCACAAAATCACCTATAAATGTTCTTGCCAAAAAGATTTAACCTGAATGTAATTGAGGCCTAACTTCCAGTTTTCAGTAAAATGCAGAGTATGAGGGAACAGGTTAAATGATGCCAGGTGGAAACAATCAGACAAGTCGGGACCATGGGGCGGTGGGCAGAGGCCATTGCTGGCTACTAGCAGACACTCCCAGCCCACTTGTTCCTTGCCACCTCCCTATAAAGCAGCTGAAAAGGCCTGATACTTGATTTCCCAGCCTCCCTTGCAGCTAATAGTGACCACGAGACCCACTTCTGGACAACGAGAAGTAGGGGGAAATCTGCTGGGGCTTCTAAGAAAGATTTTCCTCCTTGATAAGAAGTGAAAGGCACATAGAGAGAACCCTCTTCCATCCCCCTTTCTTCCTGCCTGAGACGCTGCCCTGTGAGAATATGGTGTTTGGTCGTATGGTAGCCATTTTAACCCATGATGGGAAACACAGCAGATACATTGAGGGTATTAGTTATCTATTGCTGCGTAACAAATAACACCCAAATTAAGCACTTTCAAACAACAAACATGTTATCTTGCACAATTTCCAAGGGTTAGGAACCTGAAAATGGCTTAGCTGGGTGGTTCTGTCTTCTCTCATGAGGTTGCCTTCAAGCTGACAGCTAGGGTTGCGATCATCTTAAGGCTCAGTGGAGCTAAAGAATCCACTTGAAACTCACTCTCATGGTTGTTGGTATCTGTTCTTAGCTGGCTATTGGTAAAAATTCTTGCCTCAGTGCCTCACCACATGGGCCTCCCCCCTGGGCAGCTTGCTTTCCCCAGAGTGAAGGATGCAAGAGAGTTAGTGAGAGAAAGAAAGAAACAGAACAAAAGAGAGAGAGTGAGTGTGACCACAAGATGGAAGCTGCAGTCTTTTTATAACTTAATCTCAGAAGTGAAGCCAACACCTCTGCCATACTCTATTGGTCACATAGACCAACACTGGTAAAATGTAGGAAGGGTGTAAATACCAAAAGGTGGGGACTATTGAGGGCCAATTTGGAGGCTGGCTAATGCACTGAGGACGGCATAAGAGAAAGGAAGAAATAGCCTGAGTCCTTAACGAGATTATTAAGTAACTGTATCAACCCCCAGATCATTTGTCTGTACACTTCCTGTTATGTCAGATAACTAAAAATCTTTATTGTTTAAGCCACTGTTCACTTGATATTTGTTGCTGAAAACCTTATGACCAATGCAAGGGCTATTAAATATTTCTAGTAATATGTAGCCTTTATCTTGAGAAGAACAAATAAAATATGTCCTTTGTCTTTAGTAAAAACAAAAGAAATACTTTAAGGTGTAGAAACTTTGTTATTATAGGTGAAATAACTCTGATTCATGAAAATTCTGAAAAACTTAATTTGAAAATGTTTATACTTTTTAGAAATTACTTGCCAACTATTATTTTTGTTAGAAGCCAAGAAGTAGAATTTTTTTCTCTTCCCACCCCTTCTGAAAAATAAGTGGTGTTCTGATAATTAATTGAACAGCCCTCCAGTATAGCACTTGTCTTTTAAGGTGCATGACTTAATTTTTTAATATTTGATCAATAAACATGTAGGTATATCTTCTGTGGGGTGCAAGTGTTTAAACCTTTTCTAAAAAGTCAGGAATTTTAAAAGATACAACTTAAGGAGAGAGAAGAAGATTCGACACAGTTGAGATGGGTACAGAGCTTGTTGGCTTCCTGTCCTGTTGTCCTTTTATATGACCTTGAGATCACTCATGCAGCCTAAGTAGTATCTTTTACTCATAATGAAATAGTTCTAACAGACAGTAAAGTCCCAAAACTAGTATAGCAAACATCCACATACCCACCAGCCAGATGGAACAAATCTTAACATTTTACTACATTTTGCCCAAATATTTCTTTGGTTTTAAAGAAATGAAACATCACAGACAGAGGTGAAACTGGCTTGGAACTCTTTCCTAAGCTCAGTCCTCTCTCTCTCTCTCTCCCCCATGGAAAACCATGTCCCGAATTGACGAGAATTTTTCCCTTCCATGTTTTTATGCTTTAATTACTGGAATACATTTTATAAATAATATGTAATATTGTTTTATAAATGTTTTAAAATTTCACATAAGTAAACACATTGCCTTTATTTTGCAATTTGCTGTTTTTACTAGACGTTATGATACATAGCTCTAGTCTTTTTCATTTTACTGCTTTCTGGTAACCCACTATGAGACCATGGGACAACATACTTATCATTCTACTGATGGACGTTGGTTGTTTCCAGCGTTTTGCTGTAACCAGCGTAATGCTGCAGTGAGCACTTTTGTATACAGCTCCCTTTGCATTGTACAGAATTGCTTGGCTCACAATACGGGTGTATCAACTGTATCCATGGGATTTCCGTTTATGAAGGTGACTGAGTTGTGACACGGAGAGGCTAATGCTATTGAAAGAAAATTTCTGTTACAGGTACTTACATTCCTTGCCACAAAGGGCCACATGGGGAAACCCCAGGTTTGTTCAGGTGGCAGAAGGGGTGAGGAAAGAGCAGGGCCCACAGCTTTGTTGTGTTTTCCATGAGAGAGGCAGGGAAACATCTTGGGGTTGGCTAGTTTGAGTAATGTTGGCAGGCTCTAGCTTACAGGTGTGGTCTCTAGGTGACTGGTACCTGGCCCTGGGCGATTAGGGCAAAGGAATATTGCCTCCTGCAGTGTAAGAGCCAGATAGAGGAGGTGGTTCAGAGTAGAGCTTTGGATTGGTTAGTTTACATATGAGAAGCGTGCTCCCCAGGGAGCCCTTTGCTGTCTTCAAGAATTGGCTAGCCCTGGGAGGGGCAGTCTAACACACACTACATACACACACACACACACACACACACACACACACAGAGTGAGGCCACAAACACCAGAGCATCAAGGACACACAAAATAAAAAAATACAGTTAATACAATGGGCACTTCAATTTTATTAGGTGTTGCCTAATTGCTCTCTAGAGTGGTCATGCCAGTTTATACTCCCACTGAGTGATTATAAGAGATCTAATTGCCTCGCTTCTCTGGTATTTCCAGATTAAAACCTTTTTGCCAGTCTGAGGGATGCGAAGTGCTATCTAACTTCACACGTTAGTATTTACTGTGTATTTTCCTGATTGGTTGTGGAGCTAGGCATCATTTCGTATGTTCATTGGTTATTCCAGTTCCTGTTCTCTTAATTGCTGGTTTTAGCCTTTTCCCATTTGGGGTGGGAGAGTATTTGTCTTTTTGTTAATAACGTGTAGACTTTGGTACTAATATTAGCTCCATTGAATGTACTGTAAATATCCTCTCCCAGTTTATGGCTTTTCTTTTAACTTTTAAATGATGTCTTCTATGGTACTAAAGTTTTAAGTTTTAATGTAATAAAATGTATCATTCTTTTCCTTTTAGGGTTTATATTTTTGTGTTTTAAATGCATTAAGATGCTCTCCCATATAAAATAGAGTCTTGGTTACTTTAAATGATTTAACCATCAAATCAAAGCTATTCATTCAGTCTCCATTGAAAAGCTGCTGTTTGGTGGACACCATCTATTTAAAAATCAATGCTTGCAGGAATTTATCCTGCATAAATACACATAGGAGTCCTCAAAAAAATACATACACAGGGTTGTTAAATACAGCATCAATTGTAATTGCAAAGATGTAGAAGTAACCTAAATATCTATTGGTGCCAAGCTAGTTAAATTAATTATGGTATAGCCACATAATGCAATTCTTTGCAGCTATTGAAAAGAATAATGTCGATCTGGATGTATTCACAGGGAACGTTCTCCAAGATACACTGGTAAGTAAGAAAAATAAAAATAAAAACAAGGATCCAAAGAGTAAGTACAGTATGCTACCATTTATGTCTAAAAGGAAAAAAATAGATTATGTATATGCATGTAAAATTTCAGAAATAAAACTGCTGAGGGTGGTTACTTGTGAGGAGGGGGACTGGGGTTTGAGGGTGGAGGGAAACCCATTTTCCGCTGCCAATCTCCTGTGCTGTTTCCATTGTTACTTCCATTACTAGTAAACAAAGAAGAATCGCTGTGGATGGCCACATTTTCTGTGCGTTGCTATTTGCTTTGGCATTTGGAATATTCTGAGGTGAGGAGGGCCTTTTGTTCCAGTAGCTAAGAAGAAATTGAGTTATTAGAAGTGGGGCAGGAGGTTGCATCACATGTGCTGTGGAGCCGGGCTGAGGGCCAGGCTTGCTGCAGTGTGCGGACGGAGGGCGGGTGGGAGAAGGGGGAGGACAGGGAAAGCAGATTGAAGGTGGGATGGGTGGGAGCCGGGCGGATCCAACTGTGTGTGAGTCTGGAGGTCTGGTCCTCGGCCTCAGCTGTCTGGCTGCGGGGCTGGAAGAAGTTCTGCACCCCCGCCCCAGTGGAGGAGGGGAGCCCCAACCTCAAAGGTTCTGGCACGTAATTCTTCCACAGGGAGAAAAGCTGTGTTCAACCTAGGAAAATGCTCACCCGATAAATGAGAATTAAAGGCACCCAAGGTTACCCTTGTTGAAATTTAAAAAAAGAAAGGTCAGCATCCATAGAGCGTAGACAAAATCTGTCGCCAGGGGTAAGTCCAGCTGCCTTTCCCAGGGCAGTGCAGTGTAGCAGTTAGGGAGCAGGGCTGTCTGGTTCAAGTCACACCTACGTTAGCTGCACCCCTGGCAAGTTATTTAGTATCTCTGTGCCTTAGTTTTGTCATCTAGAAAATGGGAAAATAATAATACCTCGTAGGGGGCTGCCCTGGCACATGGTAAGTGCTTACAAAGTGTTAACCGTTGTTACTCTTTATTGATTTATCCCCTTTGTAAATTCAGCACAGCTGGGGCCTTGGACAGTGATGTCATCAGCATATGGAGATTGAATCGACATCTGAGGTGGATGCACGTTAGCTAGGCTCACAAGCCTGATGAATAAGCTATAACTCAACTCGTTAATTTACGCTGGCCAGCGCATGTAGGTAAATCCATCAACACTTTTCTTTCTTTTCCCCATGTGGGAGCCCAGACTGTACTCAGAGGCTCCTTGGGGTGATGGGAACACTACTGTGCCTTATTTATTTCCGTGGCTGTTCCCGCTGCTTGACTGTAAGCCCCTTAGGGGAAGACATTTTGGTGCATAGGAGGATCTCAATTTATGGTTGCCAAATAAGTATTTGTTGAAAGAGTAAATGATCATCACAGTGTCCTCTGTAATAGCGAAACACAGAAAGACCTAAATGCCTAACCCAGAGTTGTTATTAAATTGTAGTCCAGTCACCTCACAAAATCAAACAGTCATTGAAAAGGATAATTAAAACAATTATATAGAAAGATAGAGAAATGCTTGTGATGGAATCTTAGAAAAACAAAAGAAATCAAAATGGTCAGGACATGATGTGGATCCATCTTTATATTTTAAGTGAAAAAGCAAGGTTCAGAAGAGTGTGTATAATATGCTACCATTTGTATAAGAAGGAGGGGGCAAAGAATATGACTTCACTTACAGATATAAGCATAAATTACCTCCAAAACATACACAAGAGGCTGAAAACATTCGTGGCCTCTAGGGTAGGGAACAAGTCACTGACAATACTTTTGTGCCTTCTGAATGTTGAACCATCTGAATGTGTTTCTGATTCAAAATTAACTAATTTAAAACACTTTCTGGTACATAGGAAAGTAAAATATGTTTTTTCAATATATTCCTCAATTCCGAGGCATATATCTTTTTCACCCACATTATAAAGTTTCTGATATTGGGATGTACCTTGCAATCAATGGTCATTCTTAATAGGTTCTTGTGGTGTTTTTTTCTCTTTAAAAGCTTTTACCAAATCAATGCCAAGTCTTAAAACTGACAGTATTTTACAATCAAGGAAATACAGTACATAAAATTGTGGGCCTGTAGGGAGGGCCGTACGATGAAAACCATTGGGTGGTGGGATTGTGGAGATCTTTCTTTTTCAAAATAGTCTTTACTGATATATTTACATTATTTACATCATCTTTTTGACAGTTTTTTTCTTTTTCTTTTTTTTTCCCCCTCCCTCCTCCTTCTTTGACAGTTTTTTTAATCTTTTTTTTTTAAGATGGGATCTCACTGTTGCCCAGGCTAGTCTCATACTCCCGGGCTCAAGGGATCCTCCCACCTCAGCCTCCCAAGTAGCTGGGACTATAGGCGTGCCACTGTGCCTGGCAATAGTTTTTTTCTTTAAACATAGTTTTAACTGTTTTCAGGGGATAATCAATGATTTTGGAGATTTATCTATACCCCTAGCACTGGGGTATAGATAACCTACCAAGCAATAACCCCATGAAAGTCACCACTTCCTCAGCTTAGTTTAGCTTAAATAATTGACAGAGCAAAGCCCTGAGTCCTAAGTTTAGTTGTGGTTACAAGGAAAGACCCTTTGTCCTTGGATTTTTCATGAGATACTACCCACCTTCTGGCAACAGATTGTCAAAAACTGAGACAGTATTCACTTGGCCACCAGGGGTATCTGTTCCAGCAACTGGTTCAGACCTCAAGTTTTGGTCCAAACCGTTGCTGTTGTTCACAAAACAATTGCTGAATTAGAAACACTGACAAAACCCAGAGCCTGCTGGCCAGACTGCCACAGTGGTGAAGCACACTGAGTGTTGTGACCAGAAGGTGGCCTTGAAACCTGCTGCTTCCAGAAGTTCAGACCAGTCCTGACACATGCTTTATGGGTAAAGGACTTCTTAATCAAATAAATGCATTTAAGAAATAGTGCAGGTGAGCTTGGGACAAGCACTTGGAGAGTCACAATGCAAACCTTCTTATTAAAGGCACTGAAAAGTCCCATGTGGCAAGTTCCATTGGTTTCCGGCCCAATAGCCATTCCCCCTTCTTCCTTAAACCCTAATTCTGTTTACCTTCTTCAGGACAACCAAGTCCTTTAGGTCAAGAAGACCCCAGAACAAAGGAGATTAAGAAAGAACAGATGAAAACAATTCTGGCCAATAAAACAAAGAAAAAATCTGCTGGGGCATTCTGAGAAAGATGTCTTTGCTCTTTAAAAAGGGACTAACAAAAATTTTGCATCCAGTAATGGCTAAGTATCTCCCATCTGACCACAAACCTCCTAAATGACAAAATTATAAAAAGCAACTATGAAAATACTGGAGAGTGATCAAAAGACATGGATATTGGAGGAGAGTAAATACTTGGAAGAAGGGAATCATTTCATTTTTTGTAGGTTTTTGCGTAAGGGAAGCCCCTAGTCAGGGTCGTGTGAGGTGGTTAAAACTAGGATATAAGCCCACAGTTGTACTCGCTGAAAAACCAGAGGACAGAGTTCTGGTGACCACACAGCTGGAAAATGAAGAGGGAAATCCTGGAAAGAAAAAGGAGCCAAAAACGGGTAGGAAAGGAGAAGAAGCCCAAATTCTGTGTATAGACTCTGCTCAAATCTCTGGCCCTCACATGTATGGGACAGACTCCAAACAGCACAGCTAAGGCTAAAAGATCTAAACCAAGATTTCAGCTCCCATCCAGCAGAGGGCTTAAGTGCCTGCTAAAACAAATAAACAAAAAGCAGTACCTTTCAGAAGAACAAAGAGAATCCAGAGTCCCTACACCACACATTCACAATGTTCAGGATACAGTCCAGAGGTACCTGATATTAGAAGAAACAGGAACATGTGACCCATACAAAAGAGAAAAAGGAGTCAGTGGAGACCAACCTCAAGATAACCTAGATGTAAAAATTAACAGACAAGGATTTTAAAGCAGCTATTATCACCATGTTCAAGAACATAAATGAAAATAAGCTCACAATGAATGAAAAGATGGAGCATCTCAGCAGAGAAATAAACTATAAGACCACAATGGACATTCTAACACTGAAAAATACAACATAGGAAAGAAAAAGGCTAACAAGAAAAAATAGCCCGTTTTTGCCTTTGGCCATTGTCAAGATGTGATGCTTATTTTGCCACAGTCATCTTGCACTCACAAGGAAAGCTAGCCTGAGGACAAGGCTCAAGAAGACAGAAAGGATCTGTGTCTCTAATGATGTCTTTGAGCCACTGGATTAACCCAGGAACTTCCTTAGCTGCCAGACTTCTTGTACTGGGGGAAAAATAACATGTTCTTATTGAATCAATTTCTGATTGGATTTTATGTTAATTAGATGAGAAAGAAAGCATTGTTAGGACTCAGAAAACGATACCCCAAAATATGCCACTTTGGACTTCAAACTGAGAAAGCACATGGGGAGCAGCAAATGTAGGGAAATGTTTTCTCTCAAGTTCCCCTATCTACCTAAAGGCTGCATCCTCCAGAAGATATTCAACTGTTGTGAACTCCTTCCGCAGATATCTCATCAACTAGGGAAACAATGCATACCACAGGAAGGAAGAGGAAAGTGGACACCACATCCAGAGCCCAGATGAAGTTTGTCCCAGGCTATTATCTGTTCTTTGGGCCCATTCATCTCCCCTAAAAATCATTTGCTCTTCCTGTAAGATTGCCTACATCCTCCACTTCCCTCCCCTATGAAGAGGGTACCTCTTCATACCAGATACCTTTAACCATCTGGTCCTTCTTTGAGTTTCATGCTTTGTGTGACTCCCGTGCACTTGCATGTTAATAAATTTGTATGCTTTTTCTCCTATTAATCTGTCCACTATCTGTTTATTTCAGACTAATTATAAAACCCCAAAGACATGGGGGAAATGTTTTAAAACTTCCCTATAGCATTGTAAGTGATAACACTCTGAAGTAAAGAACTTGGCTTAATTTGTTTAACCCAAGGTTCTTCAAATTTATGTGGCCACATCTTTTTTAAATAACACCTGTGGACATATCAAGCACACTTAGGAAAATCTTGTGTAGACCCTAGTCTCTACCTTCCAAATCTTCGCCATTCAAATATATCGCCTGTAGGATATTAAAGGCCACAGGCTATTTTGACCATATAACAAGTGAGATATACAAACAACTGTCTAAATTGATGACTTGAAGTCTGCTAGGAGTCTACTATTAGGAATTTTCATGTTTGCAAATTGCTGTAAACCCTTGTTACTCAAGGTGTGGTGTGTGAACAGCAGCACTAGCATCTCAGTCCAACCCCAGACCTACTGAATCTAACAGCTGCATTTCAACAGACTCCCAAGTGATTCATATGTACATTAGAGTTTGAGAAGAACTCCTGTAAACTATATACTGCAATATAGATGTTACCTACATTATTATTAATGAAAAAACTAGTACTAATTTCTTAACCTGCTTTCAGAGACTTTCGCAGAATCATCTCATTTGGTTTTCACAGCAATACTGACAGATTTTTAAAACATGTTTATAGAAGAGGAAATAAGCTTCAGAGAAGTGACACATTATATTGAGTTATGATTAGCCCCATAGTTGGGAAAGAAGTTGAACTCATTGTTCAGGCACTAGGTCATGGTTTTTGATGATGAAGACATTTGAAGTCCCATTAAACTGGGAGGTAAGCCCCTGCCATCCCTTTAAACATCATTTTGCAGTCTCTGCTAGGATTGTGCTCCTCTCTCAATGCCCGGGGCTGTCCTGTGCCTCAGGAGGACAGAAGTGACAGCCCAATTCACACGGTCAGCCCTCTCTGTCGCTTACCAATTGCCCAGAGAAGTTTCAGCCCCTGTGCGTGGCCTGAGTCCAAGGCTCAGACTTAAGTAGACCCAGTGGCCAGAATCACAAATTCCTGACCATGAAAGCCAGGCCAGTCCTTACACCAGCTGGCAAGGGCTTTCTAACTAGTCCCCTAGTTGATTAGAATGGCCCATTCTAATCAACTAGGGGACCAAGACCAGGATGACAGTAGGCTGTGATTGAAAAGAATTTAGGTTTAGTGAGAAAAGAACAGAAGCAGTTATTTCTCAAGGAGTATTATTTAAACCTGAGAGTTTGTTTTTCAAAACACTTCATGATGTTGGATTATTTATTTGGTTATTTAATGGTTGGGGTTTTTTTGCCATTTAATAAAGGGTTGTGATTTTGTTTTTTTAAAAAAATGAGGAAACATATTGCTTTCTAGCTCAGCTAAGGGTATCTACAACTTAAGCCCTGTATTCAGACCCTGTGACCTCACAATGGGAGCAGCTACCCTGACTGTAAGGAACCTAAGACGAGAAGGACAGTCTGAGGGCTGAGCTCAAAAGGTAGAAATAGCCACAAGGCACACTAACTTCTCCCTGGGTCAGGTGATCCGGTCTTACATTCTAAATATTAAATAAAATTCTCATGTGTGTCTTAGGTGAGACTCACTGCTTTCAATATTTCTTTGACTTAGTTATCCCATTTCTGGCAATTTATCCTAAAGAAATAACCTAAGGCAAAGGAAAATTTAGACAAAAGAGCTCACCACAGCATTAGTTTAAATACTCAAGCATTGGAAACCCATATCATCTGAGAGTAAGGGAACAGTTAAATGATCTACAGTATGTCCACCTAGTGATATGTTAAGTAGCCATATTTTAAATGACGTTGACATTGAAGTATATTTGGTATTGAACTGGATTATCCCTCTGATGCCGTTCCATCCAATAGGTGAAAGCAGTTGAAACAAAGTTAAAAATTAAATTTGGAAGGCAAAGATTATTTGTACATTATTAGTATAAAATTTGGCCTAAGACATATTACAAAGGGCCTGCCTAGACTATTATCCCTTCTATCCACCCAAACCCAAGGCCCAGCCATTCTCCAAGTCCTGCCTTCTCCACGTGCCCTTCCCCGACTCCTCAGCCCTCCTTTCCCTTCTCACACCTCTTACAGCACACTTTGGTCCTTGGGTGGTTGGTGTTTTCATGAAGTACTTGTCTCTTCTACTGGGCTCCCTGACATCGGTGACTGGGTTTTACCTCTTTTGTTCTGCAGCACACACAGCCCAACCCCTGAACCCATTCACTCACCGCGTCCTATCGATTCTGCTTCCCAGCTGTCTTCAGTTCTGTCCCTGCCTCTCTGTCCCTTCAATTAAGGCTGTGTCCTCTCACAAGGACCACTGCCCCACTGAAGCTGTCATTGCTGTCAGTTAGGCTGCTGCTTGCTGCAAGTTACAGAAAATTCAATGTGGAGTGGCTTACACCATAAGGAAAGTCAATTCTTTTCATTTGGGAGAAAAATCCTTTCCAGAAAACCCTCCAGAAGACTTTCCTACAGAATCTGCTGGCTAGGATCGGGTTGCACGTCCACACGTTAGCTGCAGGGGAGGCTCGGAAAGCCATCATTTCACATTTTCAATCCCTGTAGTGGGCTGCAGGCTCTCCCAGGAGGAAGGAGAGAAAGGGAAGGGGCAGTTTCTACCAGGGTGTTAGGGTAGGGAACCAACAGTGTCTGCCTCAAACTTGTCCACCTTGGTTAGGTCTGCCCACCCCTTTATTTCATTCCTAATATTACCATCATTCATTCATTCATTCATTCATTGTATTAGTCAGATTCAGCTAGGTTATATTGCAGTCACAAACAACCTTCAACTACCAGTGGCTTGGAATAACAAAAGTTTATTTTTTTGGCCATGGTGTCAACTGAACCTTCACTGGCCATGGCACCAGGGGGGAGGAGAGAACATAAAGATCCGCACTAGTTCTTAAATGCTTCCACCTGCAATTGACATGTATGTGTTGACAATGAACTATTCACATCTCACTGGCTAAAGCAAGTCACATACCACACCTAACTTCAAAAGGCATAGAAAAGCAACCATCCTTTGTGCAGGGTGAGCAGCGGGAGCAGTTACCACATTCAACAAATATTTATTGAGCATATACTCCTGTGCTAGTCTGGGTCCTAGAGATGCATTGGTGAGCAAAACAAAGTGTCTGCTCTAAAGGCCTTTACAGCCTAGAAGAAATAATCCACCCTCTCCTTTATACTCTCATGCTAATCTACAAAGACTTCAATTGTACCACTTCTTACATTTTTAATGAATTAAAACAAAAACAACTTGGCTGTCTCCTTGAATAGACTGTAAAACCTTAAAGATGTCTTATCCCTTCTTGTTAACCTAATACCTAGAATGGTACCCAGCACTAGCAGAAACTTAATAAATGTTTGTTGAATGATGTATGAGATAGGACATACTCAGCTATTAGGAACAAGAAGCCTAACAGACATTGGCTTAAACAAACATGGTTTGTATTTTCACGTAATGAAAAGTCAAACAGCCAGTAGCTGCTGGGGTTGGTTTCTCTGCTCAGTAGCTGTATCCAGGACCCAGGCTCTTTCCAGCCTCAGCTTTGGGGGCTTTCCTTCTTGTGATTGTGCCTCATGGCAAAAGACTGCTGCCACAGCTCTGAATAACATACAGTATTCATATTTAATCTGAGAAGAAGCAGAAGGGCTGCTGGGGGCTCTCCTCTTGTGACTATCATTTTAGCAGGGAACAAAAGCCTTCCCAGAAGAAATCTAGTAGCTTACATCTTACAACCAAAACATGGATCACATGGCAGAGAAAGGCTGGGGGAGAAAGTATCCAGATTTCCAACCTCTGTGGTTGGAGATGGCAAAGAAGGGGCTGGGAATGATTTGTGTAGCCAACCGAAAGCATTCACCACAAATGAGGAATATGTGATCAATAAATATTTATTGGTGAAGGCTCAGGTTTTTATGACCTGGTTCTTTATTTTTAATAGCATATAAAGAACTCTCGTCATTGCAAGACTAACCACTGTTGCGCACATCTGTTCACACTGGGCTCTGTGTCAAGCAAGTTATGTGGATTTTCTCATTCTATCTTTGCAACCCTATGACAGAGGTATTATCAATCTCTGTTTTACATATGAAGAAATTGAATCCCAGAGTAGTTAAGCAACTTGTCCAACTTGTTCATTTACCAGCTAGTAGTGATGGAACAGGGATTTGAACTCCAATGGTCTGAGTCCAGAGCCCTTGTTCCTATCTTAGAACATTAGGTCTAAAGCGGAATGAGAGCTCCTCAGACTTAAGCCCTTTATGTCCATGGTGCTGAAACAGAGGCCCAGGGATGGCACATGACCTGCTCAAAGTCACATCACAAGCCTAAGTCAGAGCCAGGCCCAGAACCCAGGAGTCCTGACTCCCAGGCCGTGGCTCCTTCCGTCACACTGGACTGCCTCTGTTTAGAAAACACAAGCCTTGGGAAGACTCTTGATGGAGTGGAAAACGTGTGGCTTCAAATCCCACTTCGTCCACCTGCTGGCTGTGGGACCCCATGACCTATGCCCTTGGCAGAAACTAAGCAGAGGTAATGGGCAGGAGCACCTGGCATGAAACCGACGGGTAACTGTTACTTCCTGTCCCCTTGCCTCTGCTCCTTCCCCTGGGGCTTCTCTAGGGCAGATATGAGCCAGCACCCAAGGCAACAGCAGTGCCCACCTTGCCCACACCTCGTCCTGTGTCAGAGCATCCAGTTCCTCTCTACAAGACTCAAATCTTTTGGGGAAAAAGTTTGCTTAAATTGGAAAGCCATTTTGATGAGGCATTTAAGACACTGGAGAGTAAAGGTTATAAGCAGGAGCTCCTGAGTCAAATGGGGTTTGAATTTAGGCTCTGTCACTTCCTAGAAACATGTGCTCACCTAACCTCCTTGGGTCCCAACACAAGGGAGGTAATAATAATAGTGCCTACCTCGTGGGGTTGTTGGAGGATTAGACGAGGTGCCACGCACAGGGTCCCGAGAGCTGTGCTGCACACTGGGGAAGCAAGTCCTACAGGTTCGCTGGAGCCTTGTGGGAGCCTTCAATCTCTTCCACAGCATTTCTTAGCTGAGTGCTCAGTGTGGGTTAGGCTAAATATTTGCTCTGCTTCTCTTAAGGTTGAGGGCAATCGGGCAAGTGACTGCATGTGGCAGCAGAGTGAGGTGCACAGCAGATGCGCCTGGGACTGCAGGCAGGAGAGCTGGGTTCCAGTTCCAGCTCTACCACCAGTTCCCATGTTTCCTTCTGTTCTCTGGGCCTCAATTCCCTGCTCATAAAATTCAGGATTGAAAGAGGTGATCAGTTAGGTCATTCCTGGCTTTAGACATCCGGGGTAATCACAGCCATCCAAACGTCTGCTCGGAAGCCTTGAGTAACCAAGACTGCAGGAAGCAACAGTTTAGTGAAGTTTCAGAATCCTGTAATAAGGGTTCGGGAATGAAGACCTCTTCCAAGATCTTCTCCCAGACCAAGAAGAGGTAATGAGGAAGGAATGGCGGTGTTCTCCTTGGGCAAACTGGAGTAGCCGCTGAGCCCCTCCTCCTCCTCACCTCCCCGGCCTTCTTCCAGCCCCTTGGACACAATGAGACTTCTGTCTTCCACTTTTTTTCCAGATACTACTGTAAACTTGCTCTCAGATGTTTCTCTACTCCCAGAAAGAAATTCATACATCAAATATACACATTCTACAAATGTTTGCCTACTGCACACCAGGCACTCTTCTGGGTGCTGGGATGGAGCTGTGGAGAGGGACATAGTCTCTGTTCTTGAGGGGCTGACATTCTAGTGCAGGCAGAGAGAAGTAAGAAAACAAGCAAGCAAAGCAGACAGTAGAGCAGGCAGAGTTGGCAGAGAGTTAGATTGAACTGGGTTGGGGTTTTGCCACGTGAGTACAAGCCAGCAAGCTCAAGGGGTGGGGGGAGATATAGAAAAGACAGGGGCTGTAATAATCCCGGAATTTAGGCTGGGGAAAGGGGGAGTGAGGATTGGAAGGGGCTGTGACCAGGCGGTGAGGTCAGTGTACTGCAGGGCCCCGTGGGGGTGGAGGCTTGAGGGAATGAGCCGGAAAGAGGGTTTTTTGTTTGTTTGTTTTTTGCTTTTCTTCTTTTTAAGACAAGCGCAGTAATCAGAAGGGAGGAAAGAATAGAACAAGGGGTTTAATCTGTTCACTGTGAGTGATCAATCGGGATAACTCACTGCCTGTGGACGAACATGGAAAGAGGTTTGTTTGACGGTGGCGTCTCTGGAGGGATTAGCCTTGACGGTGGGACTGAGTGGCTACACCAGGGAAGATTGCTGGGGGAGAGGGGCTCAAAGAACCAGGAGGCCAGGGCACCATCAGCTGGGTGGGTAAATGAAGGGTGAAACCACCACGCATTGCGTCGAGGCAGGAGGCGCTGGGGAGAGGACCGTGAGGTGGCAGCTAAAATCGTTAGGGAACACAGAGTGAACACGGTGGGGCTGGCCCGGAGTCTGTGATGGTGCAGTAGAGTTCATAAGGACCTATGTGAGAGTACAACTTAATTTCACATTTGGGAAAAATGCCTTTTGTTTTCATAATCAGAACTACGGAAGGGAGAGAGCCGGTTATGTCGTGAAAAGCAGGCCTGAGCAGTTAGAGATTGAGAAACACCTGGGAGGGTCCTGTCGCAATGGGGATGGGATCGAAGCCGGGAGCCACAGGGAGAAAGCCCTCATTGTGCAACCGTGAGCTACCCTCGGCTGGGGGAGGGCATCTGGCTTTTTATAAGTGAAGGATCTTCCTGCCATCTCTGAAATAATACCAAGTAGATAGCCACCACTTCAACAGAGGCTTGAAATTGCACTGATGATGGTAACTTATCAGTATCTTATGCTGAATGCCATTGATTGAGAGGCAGTGGAGCAGAGGAGTTAAGAACGTGGATCTGCCTGGGTGTACGTACCAGCTCTGCTTCCTGCTACTCAGTCAACCTCATCCGTGCCACAGAGTAACTATAGCACCTGCCCCTCTGTTGCTGGGAGGTCGATGAGCTCCTGTGTGCACAGAGGGTTCCCTGCAGTGTTGTGAGGACTCAAAAAATGTTGGCTAGATATTCTAATCTCTCTAACATTTTTTGGCAAACAAACAAAAACAGGTTTCGATGGCCTTGTGACATTAGTGCTGTGTGTGGAGTAACAAGGTTGAAAGGCCAGTGCCTCCTTGGCCAATTGCATTTACACGACTGCTGGGAGGGAGTGTGGCTTGGGGTGGGGTGAGACAGTGCTGGAAGTCAGGAGCCTTGGGTTCCCTCCTCAGGCTGTGAGGACAAGGTCAAGCATGGCCAAGGGCAAATCAGGAAGTCCCTGAGTCTCAGCTTGCCCACCTGTAAAGTGGGGATGATTGTCCTGCCAGGCCCCCGCAAGGTTGTTTTGAGGACCAAATGAGGAAATGTTCCCTGAAGGTAAGTGGTAACTCGCCAGAAAAGTGTGTGCAGCTCACCTGTGTTGAGTGCCTACCTACCGTGCTGGGCACAGAGGGAATGCCACCTGCCCCTCCCTGGAGCAGTGCCCAGAAGGCAGGCCTGGGACCCAGATAGCCAGAGTCTGTGGAAGAAAGTGCTGTCAGAGGAACATGATAGAGGAGTCTTATTATAGGAGGAAGAGGATTTTTATGGCTAAGGCTATGAGCAGATTTGAGGAGAATATAACGAACGGCACCAAGTGTGTTTACCAGTTCCCCTTCCCAAGTATTATCTGACAGAAGTACTTGCTCATGCAGTGACCTGAGGTCAAGGCTGTTCACATGGACTGGTTTGTAACTGCATAAGGTCGGAAACCCCCTAAACATCCACCAAATAAGGGATGAGTTGAATACGCAGGGATAAAACAGAATGAGGAAAAGCTCTTTGTGAACTGACATGGAAAGACTGCCAAGAAATACTGAGTGAAGAAAAAAAAACTAGGTGCAAAACAGTACATATAGGATGCCACCATTTTTTTGTCCAAAATAGCGGGGAGGAATATCTATGGAATATACTTATTTATATATACATAGAATATGCTAAAACTAGTTGTAAGAAACTAGCACCCTTAGTTGTCTCTAGGAAGGAAAACTGGGAAATAGGGGTAGGAAAAGGAATGTCACTGTATATCCTATTGTACCATTTGATCTGGGGTCCCTGTAAATGCAATGTCTAAGAGAGAGAGAGAGGAAGAAGAAGGAGGAGGGGGAGGAGGCAGGAGAGGGAAGGACAGAGAAACAACTGTGTGTGGGCTCTGGAATCAGGTAGCCTGTGAATTCCAGCTGTACTACCTCCCAGCTGTGTGACCTTGCCCAAGTTACCCAACCTCTCAGAGGCTCAATGTGTACAGGAAGGGGGCATGATAATTGCATAATGCCTCCAATCTACCTGGACTATTGGGAGATTGAGACTAATGAGTTTAAAGCATTTAGCTGGAAATGGTTGCTGTGGCGGTTTAACCAGCCCTGGCTTCCCATTCCCCAGACCAGCTTCTGAACTTCCTGGAGGACACATGAGCTTCATCCTTTCCTTTCACATGCAACGCCACAGGCACCTGGCCCATGGCAGTCCCTGTGCCTGCAGAATACCAGGTCAAAGCAGAGTTGAGGGAGAGAGGTGTCCCAAGTCAAATGCAATACCACCCCCATGCCCTCTCCCAGAGCAATGCCCCCGAAGATTAGCTGCTGGGCTCTCTGGTAATGGGGTCCTGCTCTACTGAACCCCCAATCCATTCACCCTGGGCCGCACCTCCTTACTCAGAAGAAAACAGCAATTCTCAAACACGAGTGTGCATCTGAATTGTTGGTACAGTACAGATTCTTGGGCCTGCCCTAGGACCTCAGTTTGCCCACTTAGTTCTTTAACATGGAGCTCTAGCCACATCTCGGGCTCTAAGTCCCATACCCTTTATGCTCCCTGTCTCTTCCCAGTTACTGGTTCTAAAGCACGTACAAACCTTTCCACCTTCACCTCCACTCTTCTGATTTTGTGGATTTCTCCTTCAAGAATTTCCACCCACACCCCCATACATTCATGCACATTTTTACATTTGCCTAAATGATGCCTATTTTCACAGAAGCAGCTCAGACATTTTCTCCCCAAGGAAGCCCTCCAATTTGGGCACCCCTGCCCCTCCTCCAGGTGCTCTCGGACCCTAATTTTGCATCTATCATGGCATCTTCAGGCTTCCTTGAACTAGAATTATCCTTGATAACAACGAAAGCTTTGACCAGCAAGTGCATGAATGCGAGTGGTTTGTTGACAGTGGCCCTCATCCTCCCCAAACCCCAGAGAAGTGTTATTGTCCCTTTTCATAGAGGAAGAAGCAGAGGCTCTGGGACAGCAGAGGATTGGCCAAGATGGCACAGCAAGTAGGTGGTGGGCTGGGACTCATCCTACCTTTACATGGTTGTTTTTGTGAATGTGTTTCCCTGCCCCTTTGAGACTGTAAACTCTTCAGGGTGGTGGTCAGTTTCTTTTTCTCTCCTTCAGGGCCAGGGCAAGGCCAGCCCCTCAGTGAATACTAACTCGAATTCTTGAGATGGGATATTCATAAGAAAGAGATGCCAGGGTAGAGACAATCCCTGAGGAGTCTATGTGGGGGTGGGAGTGGGGGTGGAGGGGCCGACAGGTTGATTCTGGGCTGGTTCATTGGGAAGGAGGGTGGAGATGAACATCCTAATTGGAGAGAAAATATGGTGCCGTGCAAATAGGACAGGGTAGCCCATCTGAGGACAGGGAGGATATGGTTCCAACCCTGGGGCACTAGGGAATTAAGGGAATTTGCTGAAAAAAGGCAGACATAGGGCCAGATAGGAGCAAACATGGTTTTCCATTTTCATCTGAACATGAAACCTCAGGAGGTTCCTGTGTAAAAACCTACGTATACCCACCCCCACGTGCAGATGCACTTTATTGTCTATACACAAAGTTACTCATAGCAGAAGTGACTGTAAAACATTGGTGCCCACTCAGTATCTATCAGAAAGGAACTGGTTAAATCAGTCAGGAGACTTTCGTATGATGGAACACTCCCCAACGAAGAAAAGTGGAGGAAGTCCTCATTGCCCTGATATGGAATAATCGCCAAGATATATTTTAAGCAAAAAGTGCAACATGCATGACCAGGGAAATGAAAATTAAAACCACAATAAGTTACAATTTCACATGGATTGGTCTGGAAAATTGAAAAACTGATAATTCCAGGTGTTGGTGAGCAAGGGAAACTCTCAAATTGCTGGTAGGCACATGAATGGTTACAACCACTTTGGAAAACAGTTTGTCATAATCTACTGAGGTTGACAACGTACATTTCCAAGGGCCCTAGAAACGCCCTAGGAGGTTCTTGCCCAACCCCACCTCCCCACCACACACACACCAGAAGACACAATTAAGAACATTCATCCCAGCGTTCTTCCTAGAAGCCAAAAATTGAAAGCAACCCAACTGTCCTTAAATAGTCCAGTGAAAAATTAGTTGTGCTATCTCCATGCAATGGAATTCCATACAAGAGTGCAAATGAATGAACTACGGCCATTCGTATCAGCACGTGGTATCTCAGGACTCTAACCATGGGTGGGATAAAAGCATGTCATGGGCCGGGTGCGGTGGCTCACACCTATAATCCTAGCATTCTGGGAGGCCGAAGCCGGAGGAACACTCAAGCTCAGGAGTTCAAGACCAGCCTGAGCAAGAGCAAGACCCTGTCTCTACAAAACAATTTTTTAAAAAAGCACGTTATAGAAGACTATCGTGTTCAAAATCCAAAAAAGTGAAGAAGTATGCAATATTTATTATATTTATTTTGTTTATTATATTTATTATGTATGCTATATCTTTTTTGTATTTATTTTATTTATAATAAGTGTTATTTATTATAATATATTATAAAGTGGGAGGATTATAAAGAACAAAAAGGGCATGATAAGCATAAAATTCAGGATAGTGTTTAGGGGAAGGGGGAGTTGGGTAGGGACACATGAAGGATTTAAAAAGCCGACTTTTTTGTCTAGAACAGGTTTGTAGGTACCCGTGGTAGTCTGTTGTATTGTAGGTGTTTTTAAAATTTATATATATTCTATGACTACTATTTTTGTATCTATTCAATATGTAATAAATAAAAAGTTTTAAAAATGAGGCCTAGAACAGGGTGAGCAGTGTGCTACCATTTGTACAGAAAAAGGGGATTTGTGCACTTACATTACAATGCTTCTGGAAAGTTACATGTGCAACTGGTAACGTTGGTTGCCTCTGACGAGGGGAACTAGGAGGCTGGGGACAAGGAGGGAGGCTTTCCTGAATTTGAGTCACATAAACCAATTGAAATTAAACATCATAAAATTTAAAGAGAGAGACAGGGGCACAGAAACGGGGGTGATGAAGGGAGGAACCAAGTCCTAGCCCTGGGAGGGACAGGGGCAGAAGGGGAGGACTGGCCAGGCTCTGGCTGCTCAAACATGGGAGTGCCCAGAGGCACGGGTGGAGCCAGAAGCCCGCCAGCCAGCCCAGGAAAGCCTGCATCCTCCCCGACAGCTCTAGACTAGACCCAGGTCATGCTCTTGCACCTAAGGACAGCGCCAGCTTCACACAGTTGCCCAAGCCGATCCTGGCTCTGCAATCTTTAGTTTCCAGAGCTCTGCTTTCAAACGAGGCTCCCTCGGGCCTCTTTCCATGACCCTGCCCTCTCATCTCCAACCTTCACCCCACCTGTGATCTGATCGGTTTCTTTGAAGTTGTTTCAGAGTCTTCTGAGCCTTCATCCTCCGTGACTCTGAAATGTGCATCTGTGGTGCCAAGGTCAGCTAACAGCATGTAGGCCCTTTTCATCCCCTTTTTAATCTTCCCCTCGAGGACCCAGTGTCCTTGCTGTGTTGCCTCATCAAAACCTGCTCACACGTCCTTTGTTCACACTGGATACCAGTTACTCAAACGGAAACAGGCTCATTCTAACCAGGGTCACTGGCATGTCCCAAGGGTCATGGTCTTGAGGAGTAAAAGCACGAAGCGCTAACAGAATTTCAGGCATCAGCCAGTGGGCAAGGAAGGATTTGGGCACAAGGTGCAGGCGGTGCCTTCCTCTCTGCTTATAACTATGATACCTGAGGACAAAGGCTGGTGTTTGTATTCAAAAGTGGGTCCCTCAGAGCCCAATGGGCAGGGATGAGGAGGAGGGAATGAGGAGGATGAAGGGGATGGTTGTGTCACTCTGAACTAAGGACTGCCCAGGGTGACCTTGTTTCCCAGAGAGCCCATATAGGAATCTGGGTGGTATTGTAGTCCAGAGGTGGGTGCTGAGAGAAGACGAGGCTGCACGGCAGGTGTGCACACGCCCTGGCCTCCAGGACAGTGATCCCGCTCAGGGCAGCTCCCCCCCTCCCCCGACCCAGCCTCTCAATCGGAGTTTCCCCAGTTGAAAAGCACCTCGGCAGTTCAAAACTCTTCCTCCAGAGCAAGAGAGTGTTGCAAAGGAAGAGAGAAGCCTTGCTGCATGATGGAGCTAGTGGAGCAAGCAGCTCTAGAGCAAATGCCATGGGCAGACAGTGCTGTGTGCTGACATGGATGGGGAGCAACTGCACTGTCATACATGGCTGTGTGAGCATAAATTGAACAATCGATGGAACACTGGCAGAATCTACTAAAGCTAAACATTTACCTGCCCCATGACCTCGCAATTCCACTCCTGGGGATTATACTGAAGAGAAATGAGTACTTATGTCCACCAAATGACAAGGACAAGAATGTTCACGGCAGTGTTATTCATGACAGCCCCAAATCGGAAACAACCCAGTGCCCATCAGCAGGAGAATGGATGTGGACTGTGTTGTATTTGTACAATAAAATACTACCCAGCAATAGCAAAAAGCAAACTATAGCTATGCACAAAACAGCATGGAGCTCAGAGGCGTAATGTGGAATGAAAGAAGCCAGTCACAAAAGAGCACAAGCTGCATGATTCCATTTATATGACGTTCAAGAGCAGGCAACACTAATCTATGGCAATAGAAGTCTGGACACAGTTACTTGGGGCAGGGTACTGGCTGGGAAGGGCCGTGGGGAACCTTCTGGGGCACTGGAAATGTTTTGTATTTTTATCTGGGTAGTGGTTTCATGGGTGGATACACATGTAAACGTTCACAGAGATTAAACTTAAGGTTTGTGTACCTTAGTCACTGTATGTAAAGTTATATCTAAAAAATAAAAATATTCAAAGTTTAGAGCTGCATTTCTCCTGCTCCTCACCTGACCACTCAGCTGACTGGTCTTGCCCTCAGAAGAGTGTTTTGTCCACCTTGGAGTGACTTTTCATTCCTGGTGCTGTACCTGAGGGCAGAGAGTGGGAACTTTTTGAGTTGGAGATGAATTGTATGGCCATTTGGTGGCCTCCTCACTCATAGATGTTTGTACGTGGGGCAGAATTTGGTCTATGACTTATTTCTTCGGAAATATACTCCAGTAGCAAAGTTGTTGGGATAGAGATACAGAGCTCCCACCTAATTTCAAATGCTGTGGAGACTGCCAATATTTTAACAAAACAAAAGAATAAAAAACAGGCAAGGCTTGGCTTAGGCCAGTTCACTGATTTCACAACAAATGAGGAAGAGGCAGACTTAGGCTGAGGAGGCGTTGGGACTTGCGTTCCAGTCCTACCAAGAACTGCAGTGATGCCCTCCGGCTCACAGCCTCTCAGAGCCCTGATTCCTCATCTAACCAGTACAACAAACTAAAATACATGCTCTATCTAGAAAACACAAGAGACTATAAGGAATTACATTAAAATGGTGGAAATGGGTATTTCTGGGTGGTTCGAATAAGGGTAGTTGTTACTTTCTCTTTTGCACTTTTTTTTAAATTTCCCAAATTAGATAGCAAAGAACAAATCTTATAATCTTTCATGACCAACTTAGATAAAAATCTCCTTCAGGGGTCTTTCTGGACTGTGAAGCTGGAGGGAAGAGCCCCTCCCCTGGGCCCCCACGCTGCACCCCCACCCATCAGGAACCATCAACATTGCATCCCCAGTGTGGCCTATCTCCAAAAAGGGCCAATACAAAGCAGGAAGGAAGAGGAAGGGATTCAGACACTGCTTCAGGAGTTAAACTGAAACAAGCCACTTCCAACCAGTCTTACAGGTGCCAAGCAAAGGACACACAATGTTCTTGGAAACAATATAAACCTTCTGAACTTTGGGGATAATTAGCTTTTTCTACTCCATGTAGCCTGTGAGCCCTGGCCCTCTTAAGAATATTAAAGTTGTAGAGAATACTTTTATATATAAATATATATATATATTTATTTTCTTTCCACCCCAATTACCCTCTGCTACCCTTGAAGGGAAAGGGCACAGAAAGGCACCCCAAGTGTCCACGTCGAGTCAGAGCCCCCCCCAGCTCTGGCCTAGCAGACACACACCTCCCTGGCCCTTCTTCCCCACCACACATGGAGTTAGAAACGTCTGCCCCATCTTTTGGAGAAACCATTTCCTTCCTCCAAAGACCTGCTTCCCTTGTCCCAGCTCTGGTAGAAGCCAGACTGGCACAGCTGGCAGGACCAGAGACGTGCATACTCACTGCCCGACAGATACTGTGGGAGGCCTGCAGGCCATGCCCCTACACTCCATCTCTCCTTCAGCACTCGCACCCAGAGCCAGTCTTACCACTAACCCCCACTTCTCTCAAAGTCCAAGCTCAGAGACTAGCCGTGCCAGGGAGTCAGTGTCTCCACTGCACATGTTCCAATGTATTTTAGAGTTGAACCCTAGCATTTTAATCACAGCATTGATAAAATTCATTAAGGACACCTTTGCTCACCTTGAGGGCTCTGAACATGTAGGTCTGTGGAGAGTAAAAAGTGTGGGTTCTGGGTTCTGGTTCAGTACCACCTTTTCCTGGTTTATGATGCTGAGTACATCTGACTGTGGGATGAGCTGTGGGCCTAGATGATCCTTAGGGCTCGACGTTCCCTCAGAGGCCCTCCCTGGAGGCCGGACCCCTTCAAAAGCCCCGACTCCACCTCTCCCCCAGCCCTGGACTCTAAATGTAAAGGGCTTTCCTCAGATCTGTCCTTCGCCCTCCTCTCCCTCCTTGGCCATTCTTCTAACTTCCCAGGTGTGCTCCAGTGCCCCTACATTTCTGTTACCTGCTCCCACCTTTCTCTTGAACTCCAGGCCCCACCTGCGTGCTGGAGGTTTTTCTCAAATGTCCTGTAAGCAACACAAACTCATCAAAACCTATTCTTCCTCCTCCCCCCAAAACCCACAGTTGATCCCTCATCACCCAGCAACCCTGTCTTAACACTCCTGCTTTTTGACTTTGATGTTTAATTAGTTACCAAACTCCAATCAAGTCTCTTTCCTGCTCATACCCTTCAATAGCTTCTGCCACATACAAATGCCTTGCCCTGGCTTCAGGGTCCTCTATTACGTCAATCTCGGAGACAGATGCTCAAGGTTCCACAGCCAGAGACACGGCTTTTAAGCCCAACGCGCTGCCTCACCACCTCAATCGCTTCCAGTCAAATGGGCTGTCAGTCACTGGAGTTGGAAGACGCACAGTACCTCCCTGGGCCTCCTTTTTTTAGCCCCACCTGCTAAAATCATACCAATCTGGCCATTTTTCCTTTACTTTATTTCCAAAATGTTTTATAAAGCGAGCTTGTAATTTCACTCTAAATATTTTGTAAATATTTGGCAATTGCTTTTGTAATTCAAAATACAATTCACAAATAAGGATTTTTAAACCCCATTTTTCAAGGCTTAATTGCTTATTTCTTCAGGAAGCTTTTTATTATTCCCCAACTGAATATGTCTCTCCCAAACTCCACCCCATGTCTGGGGCCCTCACATTGGCCTCCTTCAGAGTTGTCTGAGATGCATCTTATAAATCAGGTTGCGAGTGTCTTGGGATCAGGGGTGTGTACTTTTGCACCCCCACCACATAATACAAGGATTATCAACACATTGCCTGTACTTTGTCAATGTTATACCAAATTGAGAACTTTTACACTTTAGGGACTTCCATGACAAGAATGTCAAAGGCCCTGTGGAGGTGATCAGGAGACACCTGTGTCCTCAGCTACACCACTGATACAAGCACAGGAACCAGGGTGGACCAGAGAGGAGAATGGGATAGGGGAGGGACAGGGGGAAAGCTATTCTAGGCCTAGCAACCAAGCAATTTGTCTCTGGGAACTCTCCCTCTGCTTCTGCTCTTCCAAATGTCTCTTTCTAGAAAGAAATGTAGGAGCCACAGCCGCTGAGAGATGGGAACTCGGTACAGAGCAGGCCAGCGCACTCTTGAATTGCTGTGGAGCCCACGAGGAAAGCCTTGGCCAGATCCTTGTCCCAGGATTCTGCCACCATTTCTTGGCTGGCTGACCTTGGTCAAGTCTTTTAATCTTGCTGGTCTGTCGCCTTGTCTGTAAAATGAAGACCAGGTAGGCTAAGGATCCCTTCCAGAGGTAAGAAGAGCAAGGCTTATGCTCCCCCTCTCCGTGTGTCCCCGCAACCCATCTACAGGATGGGAGTGGTGGCAATGGCAATGGAGTGTGAGCATCCTAGAGTCTCAAATTCAGCAAGCTTGGCAAATAGTTCCCAGAGATGTCCAAAGGGCCACTTCTCCCACTGAATGAGAAGCAGATGCTCCTAAAGGAACATGGCCATGGGAGCATAGGCTGGACCTTCTATAGCCCCCAGAAGGCGGCAGTGCTGTCTGGGAGGGAAGCAAAGTCAGAACCCATCTTCGCACCCCTTCCAGAGGTCCAAGAGACAAACTGACAGAGCCCTCTCCAGCTAGCAGTGTGCAGCAGCTAGGAACCCCATTCTTAATGCCTTTGGCCTTCTGAGGAGGTGGGATGTAGGAATCAGGAAGAGAGGGGCAGGCCCCTATGGATTACACCAAATACAGCACAGCAATTGCTGCCCATTAGAACATTTATTTCTCAGAGAGAAAATAAGTTTCAGACAGTCATATTATAGTAGGTAAAATTAACTTTCGTATTCTTTACAAGCATAGATTTTTCTGTTTATTACCTCTCTTATACCATCTGTTATAAACAATTCTAGAAAGCAAATAAAGTCACTTTCTACAATAAATAGAGCATCATGTGCTTCACAGCAGACGCGACAGAGACACGTAGGCCCCATGCCACAGCAGGATCTGAGCCGTTTCCCGTTCTAAAAGAGCATTTTAAAAAATGAGACTCAAAGAGAGACCGAAATATTCAAAGAGATTGAAAACTAAAGAGAGAGATTAAGAAGAAAAAGTGTTGGGAGGGGGGAGAAAGACATAGACAGACGTAGAAAGAGAGAAAGGGAGAGAGCCTCAAGATCTTACAACACAGGTTTAGACAAAGGTCACAGAGTCCACAGCTGACCAACTACCTGGGGAGAGGGAAGCATTGGCTCCTTCAAATAAACCACACTATGTGGCCACACAATGGAGGGCTCCAATAATGGAAACTATAGGCCTGAATAATTTAGAACAGTATTTTACAATTATATACATCGTGTCCTTCTCTAGCCATATGCTGTATTGTGTTTGTATTATTGTACAAAATCCAAAACCCCATCCTTTATGTTATAGTGTTTTGTTGGTTCCCTTTTAAATTCTGGCTCATGTCCCAAATGTATAAGAAGTTGTGGTGGTTGGTTGGTTGTATTTTTAAAAAGTTGAATGTGTAAAAATGGCAGTGATCTCCCCAGTGACTTTGTTTTGTCCAAAACTCCCCTATGAAAAATTTAAAACAATTAAAAAGAACATCAGGTTAAAAATCAACATGGCGATCAGTGGCCTGCAACCTGGCCCTGCGACTTTGGTGCTTAGGAGGTGAAAAGAAACATCCAGAGAACAGACATTGAAGCCTCTGAAAGTTGTGTTGGTTTGTCAGTCAGCATTCCCCATTCACAGTTTTTTTTCTTCCGTTTTTGCGAAGGTGAAGGTGGGAAGGGTTAGGTTAAGGAGAAAGAGGGAAGGAGACAGAGGATTTGAAATAAAAGTGTTGCACTCCCTGGAGTGGGGAAGTGGGAGCAGCAGAGGCTGGGCAGGACAGAGCACAGGCTAGGAAGATGTTTGGCAGCAGGTGCCACACCGTCCAGGTGGTGGAGGGTGAGATTTAAGACTACAGTTGCAGAAAAAGCCCACGAGGAGGAGAGGAGATGGAAGGAGGCAGACCCAGCTGAAGGGCACTGCTCCACCCCAACCACCCTCAACATCCAGGTGGACAGATGAGATAGATACTCTCACACCCAGCCTGGTTTGCTGACTACCCCCCAGCCTTGGCCCGCCTCGTGGCTACATAGGGAGAGGGCAGGAGGGGCCCTGTCTCAATCCAGGGGACACACTCACAAAGCTGGGCCTCAGCTGTGTTGGCAGCAGAAGTGAAAGTCTGTGGGTGTGTGTGGGGTGTCCTAGGGGAGGGGTCACCACGTGGTGGGCTGGCCTCTGTCTGGGCCCTGAGAAGCCTGGCGGAGACACCCACCTGGCATAGCAGCTGGCCTCAAGGGGAATGAGACATTAAAGAAAAAGACCAGTTTGGTGATGGTTTCTGTCAGTTTGGCACAAGAGAAAAAGAAAGAAAAGGAACGTGGGAAAGAGAAAGCTAGACTGGGCATGGGTGCAGAAGATGGGACAAGGAAGAGGTGTGAGAATGGGTGACGAGGGGGAGAGAGGGTGAGCTTGAGGAGATTCCCCTCGGGACCCTGGCGTGTCCACAGCATCTCTGGGATCAGTGTCAGAACCTCACCCGCCCTGAGGTGTAGTTAGTGGGAGTAGGATGGAGGGGGCCAGACAGCCCCTCAAGGAGCCCGGGCCTTCACATCCATCTCCTTGGCTGGGCCCAAGCCCCACACTGTTTCTACTTCTAACTGGTTCTTCAGTGGAATATCCTCTGAGGGACCCTAGGTGGGAGTTTTTGGCACACAGCAGGTCCTCCAGGGGAACCATGCAATTGGTCAAAACTGGGACCTTGCCCTTGGTGCGGACAGAGCCCAGTCCCTGGGCTGCCATGAGAAGGGGAAGCTGCCGGCCATACATCTGGCTGGGGCATAAGAGGCTTCTCTATACCCCATGGGATGGAGGCAGGGCAAGCAGACATAGGCCCGGCCTCACCCTCACAGGTAGCTGGAGGTGACAAAGGAGTGTGGCCCCCGGACTCGGCTCAGGTGGATCATCGCACGGTCATAGGCCACCTGCACTGATTTGCGGATGCTGGTCTTGCGGCCTTCCAGCATCTTGAGCTTGTCCACGGTGTCTTCCACACCCAGGGGCAGGACTTTGTCCCTTGGAAGCCACTGCCTGAAATGCAAGCATAGTGAGAGGCCGGGCCACGGTAGGTCCCACAGGGGACTCCTCTGGGCCCACTCCCCCAGGACCAGCAAGGCCAGGGAGAGGGGATACTCCATTCAGGAGGCAACAAAGAACCTGGCAGGTCAGGGCAGCAAGCAGGGTGTGCAGGGCTGGTGGAATGGCATGGGACCTATGCAGCTAGGTCCTTCCCTGGACTCTCACTCAGCTTGGAGGGTTGTCAGGGCCCATGAGCCAAGAGAAGCCCATTGGCTGCCTCTGAGACCAACTGAGCCACCCAGGAGGACTCTGAGCCTCATGCTGCCATGGGCAATTAGGGAGCTATGGCTAGGAAGCAGAGCTGATGCCAGGAATGGACGAACTGATCTCTGGTGGGGCCTGCACCTTGTGTGTTTTTAAAGCTCCCCAGGTGATTCTAATGTGGCTAAGAGCATAGCCTTCAGAGCCAGATCTTGGTTTGTATCCCAGTTCTGGCAATAGGGTCTTGGCTTTCTAAGCCTCAGCTTCCTCACCTGCAAAATGGATTGTGAAGGGATTAATGAAGGTTTAAACAAGGGTTAAATGAGATCATATATGTAAAGCCATTTGCATGAGTATATGGAGTAAGCACTTAACAAATGGCAGCTATTATTATCATTATTTTTACTAGTTAGTTCTACCTCCTCATTCTATATAGAAGCAGAGGTGAAAGCACTTGCCTGCTGGTGCTAGGAGAAACCTTAAGGTGTTTTAAAGCCAGAACCACCCGCAGGACTGAGCAGGCTTCCCCACAGCTACTGGAGCATTGGCAGCTGACAGGCTCTCAGCTGAGTCCCTCTCCATGAACCACCCTCCACCAAGGAAGCTGCCTGACCCAAGGTCACAGCCCTACCCAGGGGCAGCGGCATTCAATGACTAGTTGGCGTAGGGGTACAAAGGCACAGCCGCAATTCCTGACATCTCTATCAAGGCACCCAGCCCCAGATCTCCCCAGAGAATGAGCTGAGGCCTCTGTTGCAAGTGAGCTGCAGTTTAACTTCCTCCCCCTGCCCGATGCTGCACCCTTCACCCCCACAGCTCTCCCCAGTAAGCCTCCTGATACAAATCTCCACCTCAGAGTGTTTCCCAGGGAATCTGATCTGCAACACCTCTCAGTTACTATTAACACTATTAATCAGTGTTATTAGTAACACTAAGTTACTATTAACATGGCAAGTGCAGGCCAGCTGCTGGCAGGTAATGCCTCCCCTTCACGGGAGGAGCCCGGGTTAACTGAGTTCATGGCCCCTCTGTGTGCCTCATGAGCAGCATTGGCACAGCCCCTTGGCATGCCTCCCCCACCCCCGGCAGCAGCACCCTGGTGTGGGCTCCCTGCAGCAGCAGCACCCACTCACCAGGTGCGTTTGTTGTCAAAGAAGAGGACAAGGAAGAGCTTCTCTCCAGCCTCTGCCTGTTTCTGCTCTCCCAGCTTCAGCACGTCCAGCGGGGGGACAGGGATGGGAACGCCATTGTGCAGGAGGCCCTCCCGGGGCATCTTGGGATCGATGATCTGGAGGCAAAATGAAAGATGGGCACTCAGTGGGGGAGGACAGGGTGAGCAGGGCTCCCTGCCGCAGGACCAACTACTGAAGCACCCCATACCAAAGTCATGCAAAGGCTCGGCCTTGCCCACAACCAAGTGATGGAGGGACTGACCTCTTCTATGACCCCCAGCAACCCAAAATGGAAATCTTGACTCTGTTTCCCCAGTTCATTGTCCTAATCCTCTGGCCCTGCCCAACCACTCCTTCTGATGAGGGAAATTGCTCCACGAACTATCAGGCCCAAGAGCTGAAAAAGCAGTGGGAAGCCCACGTGGGGAGTATCAGGCCTGAGTGGGGTATCTTTTGATGTCCAGGCCAGATAGGCAAACCTCTTCCTCCCAATGTTCCTTAGGGGAGAAGAGTGGAGGCCATGTTTTTCCTGTCAACTTCCCTAGGCACCATGGCTATGAAGAAGGTACTGCATCAGCAGGAGGGCAATCCCTTCAGTTCTATCTGACAGTTCTCCTGGTTACCTACCACCTTCCTGTCTGACTACAATCCTTCCTGGTGTGTGGACCAGATACATTTTTGACACTCCATGGTAAGATCAGAGAGGAGGCTCTGTGTGTAGCTAGAAAACTGAGCTTAGAGGGTCAGTGGAGAGGGGGGAATGATGTGGTTGGAAACAAGGGCCACTGGAAGCATTAATCCTTGAGGCAGCAAGCTCCACAGGGCAGGGGTTAGGCCTGTCTTGTTCAGGTTTGTTTCTGGCATCCAGCCTACCCTGCCTAGCTCAGAGCAGGTGCTCAGCAAAATGCCTGGCAGCACCAGCACAATAATAACTCTCCAGGTCTGTGGAGCACTTTCAAAGTTTCTATAGCTCCTAATTATTCACATGTCATCTCATTTCAATCCTTTGCTAATGCTGAGAAGTCTGCTGACAGGTATTAGCAGACAGAGAAAAACACCAAGCACAGAAGGAGGATGTAGCTAGTTGAAGCCATGCTGGGACTAAAACCAGATGTTTGGACAAGGCTTGGGCCTCTGCTACCCACTGCCTCCTACACAGCTCCTGCTTCCAGGGCAGTTGCTAGCATTGCTGTGCGCACAGGCCAGACAGACTTGGAAACTTACTGAGGAAGCAGCCTTCTCCAGAGACAGAGCAATCTTAATTCCTATACCCTGTCCCAGTGGGCTCTTCATAATAAACTTCTCTCATTATTTACCTTTGGGTTTCTGCCAGCTTCCCTATATCCCTCTCAAGATAAGCAGTTGAAAGCAGGTGTTCTGGTTAGGAGTTTACTCTAAGGATGAACCACCTCTACCCCACCCACCAAGTATATAATTTGATTAAAACTCTATCTCCCAGCTTGTCTGTCCCTCCTGTGATTGAAGCCAAAGGCCTTAATGAGAACCACCACATAATCCTCTCTAAGCTTCCTTGATTACCAAATGAGACAGTACGGCTACTCTAATGTTTCCTCTTGACTAAAGCATGCTGGTTCCTGCCTTGGAATCTAGGTGCTTGCAGACCGTGGAGTGTGAAAAATTTCCCCTGAGGGTAAAAGCAAAGGTGGGAAGTCTGCCATTCGAGGAGAGCTTTTGTGTGCCAAAATAATAAATAATGGTCCATTCACTCAATGAATGCTCTGCAGATGTAAAACAACATGGCAATAAAGCTTGTGATAAAATTTAACATATTATACAATAAATGTGTACATACACTATCATTACAACTGTAATATGTGAACAATAAATAGAAGGAATGATACAAAATACTTGGAGTCTACATGTTAGAATGGTGAGGGTTTTTTCCTCTACTTTCCCAAAACTCTTATAATGTGGTACATTAATTTTACAAAAACACAAGCAAAAACATTTGTTTAAAAGAGCCAAAAAAAAAAAATTAAAAATTGTTTATTTACTATGGATGCAAATACATATTGAAGTATGCATACGAAAAAGACTGGGAGAACACACACCAAAATAAAAACAAAGGTTGTCTTCAGGTGGTGGCTGAATTTTGTTAATCATAAGAGAAAATGTATGATTAAGAAGATAATTTTTTAAAAAAAGACTAGTTTTAGACTGGCTTTTTTGCATTGTGAGGTTTGGAAAAAACCCCAAACCTGCACAGCTTAATCACTTCTTTAATGACTAAGCTGGGGGGTCCTGTGGTTTCACTGCTGGCAGGACAGGGCCTTGTGAAGTAAGGCAGTCCCAGGCCAAAGCTCTTCAGCTACTAGATCACACTTGCCACTGCTAAGCAGGGAATAAGGTTCCAATGTGGCTCCAGCAGATTGTATAACCTCTTTGAGCTATAGTTTCCTTATCTGTCCAAACAGGATCAGAATCCCTGCCCTCTTTATCTTAAGAGGCTGCTGTCAGATATGAAAGGACTGGGAGAAGCCCAGAGCCTGCCCTATATGCATGTAGAGCCCTGTATGCATGTAAGAAGCCTGGCTACAGATCATCCAGGAAACTTTACAAAAAATATTCATGCCTTGGTCTGGCCCCAGACAGTCCAATTTGGTAGTGCTGGGGTGGAGTTGATTCAGTATCTGTATTGTTTTAAAAATTACCCCCTGACGATTCTGACACGCCCCAAAGGTTTATTATTAGTGGTATCTTTCAGAGCCAGATGGACATTACCTCCCCAACCGAGAAAGAGCTCTAAGAAATAACAATCAAGGTGGTAAAAATGGAATTCTTAACTATTGCTACTATGGAAGAAATGGAAATTTTAGCTACTGCTAGTGGGAGTATAAACTGAAACTAACTTTCCAGCAACTTGTATCAGAATTCTGTATAGACTTTGCCCCAAGAAGGCACTCCTAAGAATTCACTGTAAAGAAATAATCATGGATGTGCACAAAGGTAAAGCTACAATGATGTTTATTGCCAACTGTTTATCATAGTGAAAAATTCAAAACAATCTAAATGACCAACTAGGGAATGGTTAAAATATGGGACATGCATACAACTGAAGACAATACAATCATTAAAAGTGATGTTGATGAAGAATGTTTAATGGCATAAGACATGCATATTCATGGTGTACTGTTATGTGAAAGGAAGGTTAAAAACAGTATGGTCTCATATATTTATATGTATATATTTGTATGTATATACACATACATATATGTATGTGTATATTTATGAATTAAGAAAAAAAGGCTGAGTGGATATACACCAAATTATCCCTGAATAGACAGGACTGTGGATGATCTTGAACTCAGTGGCTCAGAACACAGGCTTTGACATCACACATTTTGAGCCCTGGGCTCAAATTCCAACCCTGTTACTTATTAGCTGGATGACCAAGGGTAACAGATCCTCAGTTTTCTTTCCTACAAAACGGAATGACCATACCTTCCTCAGTATTTCAAGGACTTAGCATGACAAATGTTTAATAAACATGTAAGCATTATTAATAGCTTTTTAAATTCTCTACAATAGGCACATATTACTTTTATGCATAAGCAAATAAATAAATGCTATTAAAGCCCTAAGAACCCTATTCTCAATCTGCATACTTTTAGTCTATTTTAAGTGCACCAAGCTGGGAGCCTTGCTGGGAGCCTTGCTGGTTTAACCCACTTGGGCTGGGGTAAAACCCCCCCTCCCTTCTGCAGCTGAAGGCACACCCTAACTCCCACTGCACTCTGCTGGCTTAATCCAATCAGATAAGCCCCCAAGGCAAGGCAGGGGCCAGAACCACCCAGGGAAGGGTGTAGGTAGGAGGGTGGCGTCTGGGGCAGACTCACCAAGGCAGGGTAGGAAGGGTAGCCTCGGCACTTGGCCCACACCAGCTCCAGGGGCTCCAGGTCTCCGCGGTCTTCAAAGGGCATCAGGAGGCTTCTGCCTGGGGGTGGGGGAGGGGAGGAGACAGTGCCCGAAGGGGACTTGGAATGATGCCCAGAAGGCCAGCCTGTGGCTTCCAATTGACTGGGGCAGCCCAGGAATGAGTCAGCAACATCCCCTCCACCCTTCCTTTTCTCTGCCCTTTCCTTAGGAGAAGTTCTTAGACTGGATCAGAGGTCAGCAAACTAGTTCTGTAAAGGGCCAAATAGTAAACATTTTAGGTTTTGTGGGCCATGTGGTCTCTGTTGCAACTACTCAACTCTGCTGTTGTAGCATGAAAGCAGCCAGTCTATAAATGAATGAGCATGGCTGTGTCCCAATAAAACTTTATTTCTGGACACTGAAATTTGAATTTCATGTAATTTTCATGTTATCAAATGTCATTCTTTTGATTTCCTTTTCAATCATTTAAAAACATAAAAACCATTCTTGGCTTAGGGGCCATATAAAAACAGGCAGCAGGCCATAGTTTACCAACCTCTGAACTAGAATCCTAAGATGGCTTTCCCCGGAAAAATGTAACTGCTTCATCCCCAGGGAGAAGGGCCATAAATCAGCTTGGGCAGTGCCACATACTGCTCTCCGGGCCTCCTTTTGAGTGGCGAGTCCTCACGATGGAGGCCTTCATGCAAAAAGATGCTTGGGAAGTACATCCTAGGAAAACCACTTGCTAAAGGAGTTCTTTTCTGACAGGGCCACATCTGGCCATCCAGGTCATCTGGATGCACAGCACTCAGCAGAGCCATACAGGTCCGCAAGTTCTTCACATGCCTACTTCTGTCCGAATCTTATACTGGGTGTCCCCTGGGGCAGGCACCACATCTCTTCATCTTACTTTGTTCTGTACCCAATGCACTAGCACATGTGCATGGGTGCTTCATAGATGCTTCTGAACACACAGAGGAACCTCCTTCCCTCCCCCCACCATCTATAAACTGTAATGGGGAGGTAACCACACTCAACCAAGGAAAAAAGTCCAAATCTAATAGAGAAGAAATTATATTCTAAGGAAACATCACCACTCTCACTTACAGTTTTTTAGAAAATATACTAAAATAATAATGAGGTACTGTTTTGTACTTATTGAGGCAATAGCAATAATTAAAAAAAGATAAACGCCAACACTAAAGAGGTAGGCTGAGTGGAAACTGGTGCAATCACACACCACTGATGAAACTGCAGACCAGTCCAATACTTTTGGAATGTAATTTGACAGGATGTCTCAAGAGCCATTAAAAAAACGTATGAACCACCTGCTCCAGCAAATTCCTTCCTTGGGAATTTATTCTAGAAAAAATAATTTTGAAAATGAATAAAAGGATTTTGGACAAAAATATGGGTTCACTACATTATGTATAATGGTAAAAGTTGGAAACAACCCAAATGTCTAACAACAGAATGGTTAAGTAAATTATAATATATTGATTGTTAGGTACATTGTTCCAATAATACAAGATATATAAAGATTATGGGTCAATGTGAAAAAAGTATGACATAACATTGAAAAAAGTAGAGTACAAAAGTGCATGTTTGGGATTAGCATTTTATTAAAAATGTACCTAAAATAAACAGAAGGCAACACAGAGAAATGAAGACAATTGTGTTATGGTGATGGAATTATGGGAGGTCAATTTCCTTTTTACATTTCCCTTGGGATCGTTTTATTAAGTGTGTGGTTTTTAAAGGAAGAATAAAATGTCACCACTAGAAGCCCAGAGAGTGCCAATATACTCTTCTTTTTGTGCTGGATGCTGTACAAATTCATCTAGACATGAGCCCTGACTTCTGGATGCTGACAGTCACAGAAAGTAATGAAACACACAGGCATGCATTCATCAACACATACACGAGAAAGAAAACTGATGCTAAGGGAAAATAAAACAGTTGGGAAAGGAAAGAGGGGAAGAGAAGCCCTGCAGCCTGTGTGTTAGATGGAAACTTCAAAGACAGGGCATCCAGACAGTGCACACCCCTCTACTATAGGGTTAGACAGGATTCACCCCTCTACTATAGGGTTGGACAGGATTGTAAGTTCAGAAAACAGCCTGCTCTGCACCTGCTCCACCAGAGCACCACCCCCAGCCTCTCCTCTTGGCCCTGCCCTTCCCCTTATTCTCTTGGTCCAAGGAGACAAGGCCCATAAAACTACAGGGTTACGTGTGAGATTTGGTGACACAGACCATCACTGATAAGTGAGCACAGACAGGCAATATCCATCAAAATTACAAATGCACGCTTCCTTCAATTCAGCAATCCCACTTCTACAGATATACTCTCCATGGATATGAAATGATCTATGCACAAGGTTGCTCACTGCAACACTGATTATGGTAACGAGTAAGTGAAAACAATCTAAATGTCCATCTTTCTAGGGCTCAGCAAATGATGGCACTCCTATACAATGGGACACCAGGCAGCCAATAAAAAGCACAGAAAGATCTCCAAGATAAATTATTAATTGGGAAAAAGGAATGGTGTAGAGGAACATGTGCATATTAGGCTTCTCTGCTCTCTCTCTTAAATATACATGCAAGTTTTGGCTTGTGTACGTGTGTGTGTGTGTATGTGTGTGTGTATATATATATGGATTACCTCTGGAAAGACACAAAAGAAACTGCTAACAGTGGATGTCCCAGGGAGGGGAGTGCTGGCTTTCATTATATACCCTTTTGTACCTTTTTGATTTTTGTTACCATGGGCATGTATTACCTATTCAAGTATAAGATGAATTAAAAAAAAAAGAGTATGAATGACCTGGGAGTGAGGGCCATCTCCCTGCCCAGGCCTGAGGGTTTAGGGAGCTCAGGCACTGGCTACCAGGTTCTGAGCCCCAGCAGTGCATGGAGCCCCCCGCCCTTCCCCCCAGCTCTGCCTGAACACTTTCTCCTCACCTGAGCCACTGTAGTCAGAATCTCCATTCACACCTTCCAGGAAGGGCACTCGAGACAGGGCTGGCTTCCCACGGCTGCGTTTGGGAGGCGTCAGACCACTGCACACAGAGCAGGTAGAGGGGGTGAAATGAGCAACTTCAATGACTGATACGTCCACTCCTCCTCTCCCACCTCTGACAGGAGTCAGAGCTGTAAAAACCCTTCCAGGAGGATGGTTTCTCACCTTCCCCTAAAAACTCATAACCCATGATATACTTTTGACTGAAAAGTTCCCACAAGGCTTTGGGGAACCATTTCACCACATGGAAGGACTGAACCTGGATGGAGATGCCTCCACCCCTGCTCAGGGACCTTAGACTTCATCCAAAGGAAAGGTCATCCCAGTCACTTGTCAATCCCTCCAGAGTCTACGCAGCCTTGCCATGAGGAGGGGCCATCTCATATCAGCCCAGAATTCTTTACTCTGTGGTTCACAATCCTCCTTCTTTAGAAACCAATTTATATTTGAGATACAAAAATTTGTCTCTTTCCTAAATTTTCTATAATGGACATGTCACACTTCCTTAATTAGAAAAGACATTTTTAAATTGGAAAAAAAAAATCCACTTCTCACAAATGGTTTATGTGTGAAGTTTTTCTTAGAAGAGAAATGGATTTTTTTTTAACTAAAAAGTAGACCAATTTTTTTAACATGGCTACTGCAAAGAGGAAAAACATATATTAGACAAAGACTAGAAAGTAATAAGCAAAAATGAGAACAGCAATACCAGAGCAATGGTATAACTGAGGCCCAACCAAGCATCAGTATTTTTAAAGAGCTCCCTGTGTAATTTGAATGTACAACCACAATTGTGAGCCTTTGTGCAAAAATGACGTGGCTAGTGTTTTCTACCCAAACTTTAAAAAATAATACTGCTATGTAATTTTTTTCAACTAAAAATGTGCTTAAAAGTCAAGTCAACAATCTGCAGAAAAGTAGAAATGCTTAAGAAACCCCTGGTGGGATAAGAAGCAACCAGGGTTAGGACTGGTTGGAGAGTAGGGTACTCCTGTTTTACTCAGTCATAACTGACTTTATCATGACCTTATGCTAAGAAAACTTTGCTTAACCAAAACCCAATGAATCATAATCCTGCAGTAGCTAGTACTTAGGTTGGGAGTTTTTCCCTGCTATTCAAAATTAGGACCTGTTTGGAAAAAAACAAAAAATATCCAGTTCACTTTTAGGATTCAGTTTCCACTCACCCACTAAAAATCTGTCAACAGGATTAGAGACTCTGAGGCCTTATGCAAATGTAAGGTCCTAACTTTGTTAGGAAAGCCTCTCAAAGTTCACATCATGAGTCTGGGGAGACACTGTCAAATTCAACAGAAGAGAGCACAACGAAGTGGTTAAGAGATTAGACTCTGGAGCCACACTATCTGGGTTCAAAACCCAGCTCTTTTCATTAGTTCTGGGGCCTTGAACAAGTTATTTAATCTCTCTGAGGCTTGAGTTCCCCATGTGTTTTCGTGAGGATTAATGAATGAATAACCATAAGATATTCAGTACAGCATATACCACATACTCCATAAATGGCAGTTGCACTTATCATCACATGAAGGGGCAGTAAATTTTAATGTCTTACCTAAAGTATTACAAACTACTAAAGTTGTACTATAGAATGATGAGCTCTGACAAGGATGAGCTCAATAAAATAGGATGCAACACCAAAACTAGGTCTGTGTGTTACTGATGCATTGAAAAAAGCACAGCTGACTCAATCACAGCCTGCATTTCAGCCCTCTCTCTGAGTTACCCAGGCCTAAGCAGACAACCCAATCTACAATTATCTTGTTCACTGGTTTAACATCCATTTCCCCTTCTGGAAGATAAGCTCCATGAGAACAGGCACCTCAGTGCTTAGAACAGTGCCTGACATACACTAGGTGTCCACTTATCAATAGCTGAGTGAGTGACCTATAAAAAGAGGGTACAGCCCCAATCTGTTCAGAAAATCATCAGAAAAGACAAACCAAGGGGCAGGTGAGGAAGGGGGTCGGGGATGGGTTAGTGATCAGTTCTTTCCAGGTTATTTCTAATTCTGGGATTATATGACTTCAGTCTAATAAATAAGATCTTCCTTTATGTTCTTACTACCACAGTGTAGGAGGAAAAAAAGAAAGAAAAGGAAAAAACCCTGCAGTACAGCCCCTGAATCTCCTATTTTAAACCCTGAAATTCCACTGAGAGCCACTGAGTTAAAGAGGAAATGCCTTCCAAGAGCATTGTTCCTACATCGAGCAGGGGCCCCAGAGAAATCAATGGCATTGGACTGGAATCCCGAAGAAAGACAAACCACAGATTGGCTGGCTTGCTTCTTGTGGCTCATAGCTGGGAAGAGTGCCCTTCATAGAAGGAGAGACGAACACACCTTCCACCTTTAGTCAAGGGCTAGATAGTCAAAGGGACAGTTTGATGACCCCACTCCTACCCCAACCCAACCCCAATGAATTGGGCTTCCACGCACCTTATCTTCGAAAAGAGTCAGGAACTCCAACCTGGGACCGGGCTAGAAGCATATTGTAAGATTTTGAATCTCTGTCTCTTCCTTATGCCTGGTAACTGTGTTTTCTCCCATCTACTCCCCCTATATCTCTGGACAATACAATAGGGAGGGAGAAAGCCCTAGCAACTTTGAGGTTTGGTGGGGACACCTCAAAGAAATCATAGCAGGGAACTGATTCAGGGCTGAGGGGTGGCTGCGGGCCTCCATAGCCCTACCAGGAGCACAGCAGCCTGGGAAGAATGAGTACCTAACAGCACACATACCCAATCTGCCTTGGAAGCGCTTCAAACATAGACGTGCAGTCTTTTGGTGGTGCCTTGGGACCTTTCCTTCCCTACTCTGAATCTAGGACCGATTCAGCAGCCCTGTAGTGGGGCCATGACCTCAGCCTTCAGGACAAGTCATTTTTCCTCTGTGGCACTGAGGGTTTCTCATTTCCAAGAGTCCCACTCTCCCTGATGTCTTGCAGAACACAGAACATAGAGCAGTGGCTCAATAAACTCCTGGATTTGGAAGAAACTTTGAGGACTCAGAAATCCTCCCTTTAGGTAAAAGAAACCCATCCCTTTTCAGCTCAAGGATGGTAGAAGAGCTGGGACCTTTGACTGAATAAAAGCAATTCCAAATTTCCTACCTATTCATTTCTTATTCCCACACTACACCTCTAAAGAGGCCATTGCTATGCTGCCCCAAAAGGCAAAGGGCATTGTCTGTAACAATATGGATTATGTAAGTATATGTGTGTGGGCAGTGTGAGGGCGACAGGGGGACACTGGCTCAAATGTTAATTTCACTGGGTAATAGGAGATTCAGCTTTCCCCACTCTCTAGAGCTCAAATTCAGCCCCACAAACCCTGTAAGCATCAGCACCCCTCCTCTTCTCTTAGATCAGACCTGAAAGTCAAGGGTCACCCCATTTCCTAGGAGCTCCCAGAGTTACAGACCAGAGGCCTCAGGAAATAGGAGGAGTGGGGGAAGAAAGTGATATAAGCAGGAAGAGGTTCAATCCATAGGTAAATAAAGAATAAAAGGAGAGATGGCAGAGGTGCCAACAAAGCTCTGAGAATAAGTGTTCTTACCTGCAAGCTTCAAACGCCAGTCCACCACTGAGACCCAAACTACATTCGGAGTCAGACCCGCTTTCAGTGTGTTTTCCAAAGCCGTTGGTCATGCCTGCCAAGGACACACAGAGTGAGCCTGAACACAGAAGCCCCTTTTCCCCTGACACATGCTGTAGCATGAGACAGCCGCCTCAGGGGGAGCTGAGTAAGGAGGTGTGGAGGGGATGGCTGTTTCTTCTCCTGTGAGAAATGGGTCTTGGGTGGTAGAGAGAACCTGATAAAGACAAGGTTTAGGGGGAAATATTGTTGGCTGAGGCAAGAAACAGACACTGTATTTTCCTTCCCATCCTTCTGCTTTTACTTTAAGGAAAACAGCACACACAGCTCACTCTGCTACTGTCATTTGGCTACAAAGGGACATACTAAGACTTCCCCACCCTGGCTGGCTCACAAGTCCCTGGATATGCTTCTAATTTCAAACTTCAATCATCAGACAGTCTTCTCTGCCTCTTGAGGAGCCCACCCACCTTGCCTCTTCAGATAAACACTCATACAGCCTACCCATCAAACGGCTGGCAACAGCTAGTTTCATTCTTTGGGGATGGTGTCAGGAGAGGCTGGGTAAGGATAAGGGTTCTTTGTCAACCACACCCTGAGATATCTAGCAGGGCTAGTGAGAGTTGAGGATGCAGGAACTTTTCAGCAGACCTAAAGCAGCTCAGACCTTCCTGGAATAGGGAGTCAGAACTCAGGGAAGAGGGTTCCTTTTCCTCTTCTTTGAGGTCTCTTGGTCTCTCTTTTTGTGAAGATAATACCTTTTCTTTTCTTTTTTTTTCCTTTTTCTTTTTTAGAGATAGGATCTCAACTCTGTCACCAAGCTTGAGTGCAGTGGTGTGATCATAGCTCACTGCAGCCTCGAACTCCTGGGTTCAGGAGCTTCTCTCACCTCAGCCTCCCTAGTAGCTGGGACTACAGGCATGCACCACCACACCCACATAATTTTTTTTATTTTTTGTAGAGATGGGGGTCTCACTATTTTGCCCAGGCTGGTAACTCCTGGCCTCAAGTGATCCTCCTATCTCGGCCTCTGAAAGTGCTGGGATTATAGGCATGAGCCACCGCACCTGGCCAGATAACACCTTCTCACTTATGGAGGATGCTATCCAGCATGAATGAGAGAAGGTCAGTTTACAGCAAGGAGCCCTTCAGAGGCAAATGAAGACTGGTCATCCCAGGGATATGATCTTACTATAAAGGCTTCCACTCTCCTATCTATCCAATTTCTTTTTTTTTTTTTTTGAGACAGAGTCTTACTCTATTGCCGGGGGTAGAGTGCAGTGGCGTCATTACAGTTCACTGCAACCTCAAACTCCTGGGCTCAAGTGATCCTCCTGCCTCAGCCTCCCAAGTAGCTGGGACTACTGGCAGGCGCCACCACACGTGGCTAATTTTTTCTATTTTTGTTAGAGATGGGGTCTGGCTCTTGCTCAGGCTGGTCTCAAACTCCTGACCTCAGGCAATCTTCCTGCCTCAGCCTCCCAGAGTGCTAGGATACAGGCGTGAGCCACCACACCCAGCCTATCCATTCAATTTCTAACCACACTCCAGTGTCCTACAACTCTGACAGCTGAGCCAAGAGGGGTGCAGAGATGCGCCAGGCACCTGATTTGAGAGCTGTTAGTTATAGACATCTTGGCCAGAACTATGAGGCAAGCCACACCTGTAAGAGCAGGTGTCTCAGCCAAGATGTCTAGATTCTGACCTGGCTCTGCCTCTAACATCATGACCTCAATTTAAATCACTGAAGCCAGCTGTGCCTCAGGTGCCTCACCTATTAAGGATCAACACCTGTTTTTGTGAGATTCAACTAGGGTCGTGTAGACGTATTCCTTGGTGCCAGGTAGCTGAGATGGTAGGGGAGGACCAGATTCCAGCAGTAGCCCCAAGTAGCTGGCCTTCTCAGGCTGGATGGACCTGATGTCCAGACCTATTTCCCAAAAGGAGAATCTTTTACTTTTAGTGCACAGTGTTCTCAGTGCTGTATGGCTGAGCCTGATACAGCTGAGAAGATGACAACAATAACTGCTATATGCCAAGTGCTTTATATAGGCTATTTCCAATGTTTAGAGCCCTGCAAGGTAAATATCAGAAGCGCCATATTAGAAATAAGGAAACAGGCTCAGAGAGGTTAATTCATTTCCCCCAGGTTACACAGCTGGTAAGAAGTCTGGGGATTTGCATTCAGGGATGCCTAACACCAGGCCTCAAGCTCTTGCCTCTATATACCAACCTACTGTCCTAACACAGGAAAGCTTGGGCCAGATGGGATGGGAAGGTATTGTTGAAACAAAATGTCAGGCACCAAGAGAGAAAAGCAGGAGCACTAGCCATAGTCTAAAGCCACCACATAAAAGGACATGACAGACACAAGGAGCAAAAGCCAAGAGCAGCCCCTCTATGCCGAGCAAGCCAGCCTTCCCTATCCCACTAAGACCTAATTACTCTGCCTGGTATTCAAGGCCCTCCACGTCCGTGCCCATTTCACCCATACAGTCTTGGTTCCAGATACTCTGGGAAGCCCCTCTCCAACCTGTCCCTCACAGACTTTGTCTTCCTCCTTGTTCCCAAACACCCAGGCATGAGCCCTTCACCCCATCTTCTCTTTTCTATTCTGCTCTCATCCCTCAGGGGCAGCTCAAGTACAGCCTCCTCAGGAAGCTTCCCAATTCCTTCAGCTCAAATTCCCTGACATCTCTAGCAGTGCTACCTCTCACCTGACATATAACTACATACTGTTCAGCACTGTGATTTCTCTGCACCTTGGGAGACCACATCATTTCCCCACTGGACTGTTAACTCTTTCAGAGCTGGAACTGAGTCTGACTTATTTTAGTACCCCCTCCCCTCCAGTAAACAACTCATGCTGGACGTGTATTAAGAACTCTTTAGTGATTCGGTCCCCATTACCCACCTCTGGGACCTCATCACCTACCACCCCACCTCCACCTGCCCTCTGCTGCAGCCACACTGATTCCCTCACTATTCCTCAGACATGCAGGCATGTTCCCCCTCCAGGGCCTGCGCACTTACTAGTGTATCTTTTTAGAATGTTCTTCTCCTAGATATACAAATAGCCCATGCCTTCACCTCCTTGAGATCTTAACTCAAATGTCACCTCCTCAGAAGACCTCCCTGGCCACCCTCTCTAATACCACCCCAGCATTCCCCATCCCCTTTCCCCGCTGAGTTTTTCTCCAAAGTTTCTAATACAAGATACAATTTACTTATTTGCTTTTAGTCTATTTCCCCTACAAGAAAGGAGATTTTTGATTGTCTTGTTCATTGATTTTTTTCCCCCTAGTGCTTAGAATAGTGGCTGATATAAATATTTGATGAACGAACTGAAATGAAGGTAGGAATCATTTTACCTTATACAACTTTGCATCCCCCTGAGGGACAAAGGCAGCCTCAGACACAATCTGGCCCTCTAAAAATACTTGTTCAAAGCCTGTTTCCCCAGGCCACTACTCATGTGCCAGGCCCAAAGGTGAGCTATGGAGCCCTCAATGCTACTATTGGCATCTACACAGGCTATTAGGGAAACGGGCAACTGGGGAAGGTGCTGGCTGGCAAGGCAAAGCAGGAAAGCAGGTGAGAAGTAGTGAGAGAAGTCACAGGCAGTGTCACCTGTCTCTTCCTCCTGCTGGGGGGACCTCTCCCCTTCGCTCTCACTACAGCTCCTGCTCCTTGGCCGCTTCCGAGAGTGGTGCTCATCCTCGATGCTGGCTGAAGAGGCAGGAGAGCCTGCCAAACCATGGTCCTCGCCATTCTCCAGGGACCTGTCTGGGCTCCTCTGTGGCTTAACCCCATTCTTGGCCTTCTTGAAGAGGACTGATGTGCGGCGGCCCACACCACTAAGTGGGGCACCGGCAGGGGTGTCGGGGGCTGTGAGGGACAGTCTATTAATGCCATTGTCACTGAGCAGGTGTTGTAAGGGCTCACTCCCTAGCTGCAGAGGTGATTTTTCCAAGAGCTCATCTTCTTCCACCTTTCTGGGCTTTAGTAATCGGCTTGGAGGTTTGCTATCATTGATGGGTTTCAGAGTGGGGGGATCCGGGGGGGATTCTTGCTCAGACAAGGAAGGTGCAGGCCCAGTGGGCTCCAGGGTTGGTGGGGGAGGCAGTTTGGAGTCATCTGTTAGAAAAAAAGAGAACCTGCTTGAACATTTTAGAAAAAGTCTGCCCCTACAAGTTAGATACGGACACTGATAACCAAGGACCAAAAACACGGGCTATTATAAGGCTTGAGATACATCCCAGGTCTTGGACCTGAGGCAAAAAGAAAGGAGAAATAAGTTTTACCTATACTAGCAACCCTGGCTGTGTATCACCTAGGAAGTTTCTTAAAAATTCCAATGCCCAGGCCCCATCCCAGACCAGCTGAAACCAAAGATAGGGCATTAAAAAAAAAGAAAAAGCTTACCAGGTGAGCCTAATGAAGTGAGGGCCGGTTGCAAATCACCACTGGGCACAACTGTACTGCCAGAGCCCAGGGATACAAGTGGCATCCTGACTGCCACATAGGGAGTCAGGAAGAGTCACAATAGACACAGAGCCCTCTAATGCCAATGTGATCTCTCAGCCATGTCCCCATTCTCTGCCAACCATTAAAATAAAATGGGCCATTCCCTGTAATTTGGGCCCCTACCCACTGAAGATAACTCCCAACCTTTTAGACTGTATGGGTGACAGGCCCTCCCAGGCTGTAGGCTCAGATCCAAGGGGAGGTATGAGGAAGACAATTCTGTCCCCAATGAAAGGGAAGAATGGGAAACAGCTGAGCTTATAAGGCTCCTGGGTTTCTGAGAATCACTTCCCCAGCTGTCTTTTATAATGTGACTTCTCTGCTTGAATAGGCCTGTAGACTCAGCCAGTTAGGGTCAAAACCATGAGGTAGCTCAAGAGCCCGGGGTCTTTCCTTCTCTGCTATCTCCCCAAACCACAAGCTAACCTGCTCTAAGAGCCTCTCTATATGATAGTATAAGCTGATATTTAACTGGTATGTACAATACAGCCATGTCAGGTGCAAGATACCGACATACTTCTTAACTGGATAGTATACAGCTGCTCAGCTCCAGCATCTGAAACTTCCCTGAATCCCCCCACAATCCAGCAACTAAATATCCACATTAGGGGCCCCCATGAGCCCACTCCAATACAAAAGCCAATACCTACTGTGATGGGTAAATTTTGGTCTCAATTGATTGTTAAATATTTTGAATACCACCCGAGTATATGTTGGAAGTGTGATCCTTCCAAGGGCTTTTGCCTGCCCACAAGGGTCAGAACTAAACTCAGGGAAGGATACTCCCACTGTGAGATTTCAGCTTAGCCCTTGTCCTCACCCTCCAACCCCCTGCTTGCCCATGACTCTCTCTCACCTCTGTCTACATCATCTTCTGGCTCCTCCTGCAAGGCCTGCTCCAGCACAGCTGCATCCCCCCGAGGCCCTGCTGGCAGCTCCCCATTGGACACTGTCTTGTTCAGTGACGGTGGCTGTAGTGGTGGTGGCTGTGCCAACTTCTGCCGGAGGGCATTGATCTCCCGGCGTAGCAGGCGGACACGGCGGGTGCGGGCCCCACTGGACCTCATGGCGCTCACCAGGTCCAGTTTTTCCAGCAGCTCCTTCAGCTGCACCTCTGGGGACAAATGGGCCCGGTTCTCTGGGATGAGGATGTTGTCCACTGCCAGGGAGAAGGGAGGACAGAAGGGGCTGAAGGACCTGCCCAGCCCAGGAAAAGGGGAAGGGGCCAAATCCTTCATATGCAAAATACTCTCCTGTAATGCCTGAGCCAGCGGCTTCCAATAGCATCACTGTGGGGCCTTGGCCCTGCAATGCCACTGCCTGGAAGGCAGCCACAGGGACAAGGTCAGAATCTGGGAAACATCTGCAGGAAGCAGTTCACAGTCATGATTATGGGCTCCATGGAGCAGGCTCGAGGCACCTTGGCAATCCCCCGGCCTGAGTGACTGTTTTGGCTGCTGCCATTGAGAAGCAGAGAACAGGGACAGGCAGAGTACGGGGCTCAGAGGCAATTCCATTTTTCTGGTTTTCCATCTGCACTCTTTGGAATAAGCCAGACACACACCAACACTGCAGTCTACCTGCCCTATGCTCCAATGCCATTCAGAAGGGATCCAAGAAAGGAAGACCCCAAGTGAGGCATTACCATTTCAAACAGCTAGTACCTGATTCCCCTTTCTACCATTCAAGAAGTGCTCAGTGCATTAAATTTTAGCCCGTGGAACTATTCCAGCCACAAGCAGGTATACCCTAGGTCTGTGCCTACCCCCAGCTTTGCTCCAGGAAGCTATCCTATAGCCCCAAGGCCCACCCTAATCCCTGGCGCTGTGGACTCTGTTCCTGTGCCTCCTCCTGGCCCCTCTCTGTCCCACCCATCCAGGCTTCTCACCGTCTTCCCAGGAGAAGCGGTAAAAGTCCTCCAACTTGGGTGACTCGGGAAGGTGGGTGCCCCTCTCGGGGTCATAGCCGATGTTCTCTGCCTGCCGCCGGGCATGCCGTAGGATGGCCCCTCCCAGGTCCCGTAGGCGGACAGCTGCTCGGTGGAAAATTGTGTCTTTAGCATTATACTTCATGCAGTTGGTAACTATAAGGTTAAAGTCCTCCTCAAACTCCTCCAAGGTGCGATACAGGTGGGACTCCAGCTTCCGCCTCATAGTAGAAAAATCCATTGGCTTGGATATGAATTCCAGGTAATCTGGAACCTAAACATATAAAACCTGTACAATTACAACAACCATTTACTAGCCAAACAGGCACACCCTTCACCGGCACTCTTGGCCTCCCCATTTTCTGATTTGGCCACACCGGGCTCACTCAGAGCCCCAGGAGCCTGGCCCACCCTGGCCTGCTGACTCCTCATCACGGGCAAGTTTGCTAGCCTTGCCAGACCCACCTCCCAATCTCCAGTTTTGCATACCTTATGGCCCAACCCACTCCTGGACTACACAGACCCTGTTCCAGTTCAGGAAGGGTTTACTGCTTGGGAAGTGGGGGGAACTTGCCTCACTTAGGTTGACTGGTTCGGAGAAGATGTGTGCGGGATCCTTCTCCTGCAGCAGGTCCAGTGTTGTCCTCAGCAGAACATTGAATGGCATCAGCTCCAGCTCCATTGCAGCCTGCTGGACCTTGACCTGCGGGGGAGGTGGGGAGAAATCAGGCCATCCCCTGGAAAGAGGCACTGAAACTTTTTCTTGATAACTTGACTTCACCAATCATGTACAATAAATTTTCATAGGATATTACGCTGACCAGTACATGAGGAGCTATCACCCAACCCTCAGCCTAGGAATAATACCAACAGATACCATTTTATGAATGCTTCCTATGTATCAAGCACCATACCAAAACTTACCAGTAATAATAATAATTATTACAATTATAATAATTAACACTTTCATAGTCCTTACTAAGTGCCAGGTAATGTTCTAAGCATTTTATGTAATAAAGATGAGTAGATGAGGTAGGTACAGGTGAGGTATTTTACAAAGAGGAAACCAAGGCACAGAAAGACTAAGTGACTAGCCTACGGTCACATAGCTAATAAAGGACAGAGTTGGGATCCAGTCCCAGAAGTCTGGTTCTACAGTGAGTGCTCTCGACCGTTATGCAACACCACTGCCTCTCTACTCATATTACCTCAATTAATCATCACAATAACCCTCAAGGAGAAATTATTATCCCCATTTTACAAATATGGAATCTGAGGCTTAAAGAGAGTTATGATAAAAGAGTCACTAGTCTAAGGTCACCTGGCTAGAAAAGAACAGACAGAATTTGAACCCAGGTCTGACTTAGTCCAAGGGGCATGCTGATGATGTAAAATGTGTCTTGGACCAAAATTTTCCATCTACTGTGCTGAGATACTGATCCCATCAGCCCTTCAAGAATCTGGATCAGCCTGGGGTAACCAAGGCCTCCAGGCTCACCCCCAAGTGGCAAGCAGCCTCATATACTTACAGTAGTATGCTGCACAAATATTATTTTATATGTGTGCCCTAATGTGAAAAGGTTGGGAAGCCACAAATTAGACTATGGAAAGTTCCTGCCTCTTGGCTACATCAAAACAGGCCTGCCTGCTTCCCTGTGGGCAGGGCCTCCTCCTCTCTCTTATTTCTCTGAACCAGAGGTGGGAAGAGAAGCTCAGCTGTGAGACCAAACCTGGGATGGCACAGTTTGAACCTGTGGAGAAGGTCCTGAGATGTCTTCCATGGCCACTCATGGTAAGTATGGCAAAAGCTGCCCAGGCTTTGAGGTGGAAACTCAGACTATTGGCCTGCTCAAGAAAGGCTTGCCAAGACAGAACAGTGATGTAGAGTTTGGAGAAAAGAGAAAAGGGAACATCTTTAACCCAGGTCTCTGAAGCATGTGAGTTAGCAGCTGCTTTTCCTAGACCAAAAAGAATAGTTTTGGTTTGTCAGCCAATCAATTAGTACTTGCTCTCTGCCATGTGCAGAGTGCTTCAGTAGTCACTTCAGGGAAGCAAAGAGTAACAATAACAATAATAATGATAGCAGCTGACACTTACTATGTGCTAAGCAATATTCTAAGCTCTTTATATATACTATGTCATCTAATCCCCACATCAACCTTATGATATAGGCTCTATTATTACCCCCATATTACAGGTGAGGAAACTAAGGTATTAAGAGATTAAGCAACTTGCTTAATGTCACATAGGTAGTAAATACCAGAATGAAGATTTAAACCCAGGCAATCTGGTGCCATAGCTCATGTTCCTTAACCACATGCTATACTACCCACTTCAACATTTCCCATGCTCAGGGGCTTAGAATCTCTTTGAACAGAGATGGAAAATTTAAATGATTCAAGACCACAAGTGTTGTTTATTTTTGTTTTTTTGAGACAGAGTCTTGCTCTGTTGCCTGGGCTAGAGTGCCGTGGCGTCAGCCTAGCTGACAGCAACCTCAAACTCCCGGACTCAAGTGATCCTCCTGCATCAGCCTCCCAAGTACCTGGGACTGCAGGCACACATCACCAAACCCACCTAATTTTTTCTATTTTTACTAGAGACAGGGTCTCGCTCTTGCTCAGGCTGGTCTCGAACTCCTGGACTCAAGCAATCCTCCCACCTCAGCCTCCCAGAGTGCTAGGATTACAGGCATGAGCCACCGAGCCCGGCCAAGACAACAGTGTTTAAGGGCCAAGTGAGAACCCTCAGAAGCTCCTAGGCCAGAGGCTCTCAACTGGTGATGTCCATTAGAATGGCCTAAGAAGCTTTTCAAAATCCTCAAGGCCAGGCTCTCCTGAGACTTCCTGAATTAGAATCTCCAGGGATGGGCCCGGGCATGTATTAAGCTTATGCTCGAGGCCACCAGGAGCTGAACCCCAAAACACAGAAACCATGAGTAGCACCACAACCAATACAGAGCAGGCAGACCTTGAAGCCCACAGTGCTGGGCAGGAAGGGGAGAGAGAAAGCTGGCATCAGGTAGGGACTCCCAGGTCTCCCAATGCCAGACTAACAGTGGGAGAAAGAGATTTTGAACTAGGGCCTTGGGGCTGTGAGCTCCTCCTTACCTGCTCCCGCTTGAGCTTCTCTCTCTTCCGAATCAGCTCAATCAGCAGCCGTGCCCGCTCCAAATCGTGCCGGAGCTTCTGCCAATATTTCAGCTCTTCCTTTACTGCACTTGTCTTCTCGTCCTGTTCTCGCTGCAGGAGGAAAGAGAAGGAGGGGCTGGGAGCCTCCTTCCTGCCCAAAGTCCTCTCCGTATTCAAGCCTTATGGAGCTTCAGCAGGCAAGAGTCCTGTTCCCTTCCTTGACCCACAGTTTCAAGAGCGCATCTACCCTTCCCCACCCGGTGCCTACCTGAAGGGCTTCCCTGGCCTTATAACAATGTTTCTTCATTGCAGCAGTGCTGGAGTGGGATCTGGGACTGCTTTCCCTTATCCCCAGGGACACCAGAGAGCAGCTATAGCCCTCAGGGCTGGAATAAGAAAACTAATACACACCTCAGGGGTGGAAAGAATTTCACCTTAGAGCCTCAACTTGGCTAGAAAACAATGTGGCGTTCTTATTATAAGCTTGAACATACTTTGGTAAAACAACAAAAAAAAATGTGATTCCTACCCTAGAAGAGATTACAGTTGTAGCTGTGGGAAGGAAGAGACCCAGGGTTTGAAGCACAGGGTGTATTAACACAAAGACAACAAAAACTAATAATATAAACTGAACATAAAATGCTGAGAGGATACAAAATAGAGGATCTGAGTAGGTGGGGGTTAGGTTAGGGACGGCTTCCTGGGGCAAGCAATCTGACTAGGGTTTCACATACAGTGATGGACATGGATAGGCAAAGCAGTAAGGAAGGCCTCTTCCAGAACTGAAGGGACCAGAGGGGCAAAAATGTGGAGACAGATTTAGTGATTCCTTGCTTGGTAAGCAAAATAAGTTGACCAGAGCAGAAAAGCTGGAAAGCCACAAAAGCCAAGGAAGATCCAGGATCCAGCTGACACAAAGCCTCAAATGCCAGGCAAAAGAGGCTGGACTTGGCCTGCCTCGAGAGGGGAGTATATTCTGGAAAGGGAAGTAACAGAATGCAAAATGGTATGCGAGTGAGACACTACCAGTTGTAGAGCAAAGATTAGAGGCTGGAGACCATCTAGAAAGCCATTGCTGAGATTAACAGGGCATGGGTGAGCAGGATAGCTATAGAATGGAGATAAAGGGCCACATATTGATAAATCCCCCTAAACATCTTAAAGGATGGTTAACTGTGGCCAGTTATGGGGAAGAGTGAAAAGTAACTCCAAGATGGGGAACTCCTGATATGGCATCAGGAGGGAGGAGGGTTCCATGACAATAACGGGGAAGTAAGTTTACCCCAAATAAGAGAGGAAGGAAAATAATTAATTCAGTTTCCAATTTTGAGTTACAAGTAACAACACCCACATGGAAGCATCCCAAGGGGACTGATGGCAGAAATAAAGGGATGAGGACAAGAAGAAAAATCTGGAGCTACTGCCACACAGTTATTTTCAATTACGAGAGTGGACATGTTCTCCAAGCAAATGAGCATGCAGAAGAGCCACTGGGAATGTGACCATTAAAGAGTAAGAAGTGGGATCAGTACAGGGTGCAACCAGAGGGTTGGAAGAGGTAGGAAATTGTGTCACAGAGAAGCTCTTGAACAAGGTGATCTGTGATGTCAAATGCAGTCTAACGGTCAATTAGGTGAGAATATGAGGAAAGACTTGCTGGGAGGAGATTGCTTTTAGGGGAGGCTTCAGAGGAGCAGGTGGATCAAAAATTGAAGGGAGGCTGGATTCAGGCTTGCACTTCAGGAGTTTAGTTACAAAAGGCAAATGTGAGATTAGATAGAATGCAGAAAGTACTAGTCACACAAAGGATTGTTTCATCTCTGGAGCGACAGTGTGGGAATATTTAAAAGCAGAAGTAATGGAGCAGGTAAAGAGGGAGAAGGAACTACAGATGTTAAAAATGTAAGGAAAATAAGGAGCAGAAACATTAAACATGCAGCAACTCCAGTTACTAATGGCTAAAAGCCACCACAATTGGACAGGCTGTGTTCTACAACTTAGATCACAAATCTGTATATTTACTATGAAACATTTTTTGGCAGATGGCAGTTTAGTGTGTTGAGGAAAGGGCACCTTTCCCTAACTCATACAATGTGGCCACCCTGGCTCTCATTTAGCCCACCTCTTCTCACTTTCTGCCACATCCAGAGGGTTTTCCCCAAATAAATATGGAAAGTTGGGCTTGCTCTCCACTCTCTCCTAGAAATTGCTCCAAAGTCTAGCCTCTCCCATCCAGGAGGGGCTGCTGTCTCGTCTGAAGATCTGTGTAGTACTGGAGGTTGTTCCTGGGACAGACCACCTAGAGGGGTGATCCCCTATAGGCAAAGGCTCCACGGAGGGCTCAGGGAGGAATGCCAGCCCCGCACCAACCACTGTTCCTTCTCCTTCACTCTTGCCTCCCTCCACCAGTCTCAAATCACCACCGCACCTTACCTGTTCAGCGTTTCTTTGGGACTGCAGGTGGGAGTGCAGGCGCCGGATAAGGGGGACACCATTCCGTGCCTGCCGCTTCAACAGCCAATAGTTGTGAAGCCGCTGCATGAACTGGTTTTTCCTCTGAAAGGAGAGACCACTACAGATCTTGTTCAACCTTGAGTAAAGGCACAGGGAAGTGAAAGAGAGGGTCAGTGGGCAGCCCAGATTATAGCCCATGCATCCTATCCAGATCCTGGTTCATTTCTGAACCTTATAGAAGACAGAATAAAGTGGCCAAATACCTCACCTCGGGAAAAGGCTTGAAAAGGTCAGCAAAGTTAAGCAGCTCAGATTCAGCATGAGGTATTTCATTTGCTTTTCTACCTCCTGCCTTGCAGTCTTGATCCTCCAAAAGAACCTTCTCCCAGAAACCCTGTTTCCCGTAGTCCTGGACTTCTTTGTTCCAGGTATGGACTGAGAAACAAGCCTGTGCCTCAACACCCCCACCTTCCTCTTGATAAAAGCAGCAAAAGGGAACAGGAACTTGAGTAAGCTATGAGCAATGTGGCCACTACTGGCCTCAGCCTCCTGTAGCTGAGGCTCCCACCAGACCAGGGAGTACCCCCCAACCAAGCTGGAAAGAAAACCAGCAGGAGTGCATCAAGTTACTGCTTTCTGAGCCCAAATGCAATCACTTAGAGTTCTCTGACCTCTGGTTTTCCATTAAAAAAAAATCTCAGCAGCCCAAAAATATTGTCTAATTTTGAACCAAATGAAAAAAAAATGGCTCTAAAGGTGTAAGAGGATGGAGAATCTGAAAACTTAGCTGGCTAAACTACTCAAAAGGGAAATCTTAAGGTCAGGGTTAAGATCTGGGGGTGGGGAGGAGTAGGAAAGGAACTAATGCCCACACTGTAAGGTGGGTAACATCATTCCCATGTTACAAAAGATGGAAAGACAGTTCAAGGAACAAAGGCTAAATAAATTGTCAAAGTAACTAATGCAGCTAATAAGATGGCAGATCTGGTGGGATTTGAATCCATGATCTCTCTGCTATACTATGGTATGTCCCCAAATTGGTTATCCACAGGCCTCAGTGTTCCTGTGGTATTTCCTCTGCTTGTCTCTTTACCCTACTCCACTGAAAGGAAGATAAGCATGGCTAAACAAAGGTGAAACCTAAAAAGGGTGGGCATGTTGGGCAGGACACTGTTCACCTAAGCCTTGCTCCTCTCCACAGTCAGACATTCCTGCCCCAAAGCCAAGCTTATAAAATCAAGGCTTAAGCCTTTCCCCAAAGGACAGACCCCCCACCAACACCCATGCCAAGCACACCTGCCCAGATGTAGGCAGCACCCTCCCTCTACAACCTCTTGGCCATGGAGGGTCCCAACAGCATTTGTGCAGGTAAGGAAAATAATAGTAATAAAATAGCAGCAGCAGCAGCCACCATTTATTGAGCACTTACTATCTGCCAGACACTGTGCTAAGTGCTTTATTTATATTATCTCTTCTATTTCTCACAACAATTCTATATGGTGGGTTCATTTACCAATAAATAAACTATAAGGCTTAGCGCAATTAAGCAACTTGCCAAAGGTCACATGGTTGCAGGTCTGTCCAGTTCTTAGCTAGCATGCTATGCTGGCCCCTGCTAGAGGCATCTAGAAGAGCACACAACCACCCCAGGGTATAACCACCCTACAGATGGGGACTAAGAATCCACCCACTCACCTTAGGAAAGAGGGTAGCCTACAACAGCTCTGTGACAAGAAGACATATTCAGAGTGGCTGAAATTCTAACTTGGGCCACGGGTGGCAACAAGGGCCTCCTCTCCTGATCTCACCCTTAGGACTCCTTCCCAGCCTGGCAAGTCTGGTTGCCTACTCCCCTCACACAATTCATTCCCCACTCTCCTCTAGTACTCCTTTCTCCCTACCATTCTCATCAAGACAGGTGGACAGGAGGAACACAACTTAGAGGCATCATGAGCCCCAGCTTGTAGTCCAAGGTCTGTCGCTTTCCACCTGGTCCCATCCCTTAGAACAGGACATGGCATGTAGCAAGTGCTCAATAAATATCTCATCAAATGAATAAAGGCGTAAACTTTACCTCCTGTGCCTGCGATTTCTTCATCTGGGGGTGTGGGAGAAGGTGCAAGGACTACATTAGATGAACAATCTCCAAGATTCCTTCCCGCTCTAATACTGTATACCTTTTAATGAATATCACCCTTGAGATGAGCCTCGGCTGGAAAATGTTCCCCGTCTCTTGCTTCTCTGCCAAGCTCCCATCCCTCCAATAGCTCCAGCTCCCTCTCTGATGGTTTAAAACAGGTACAATGGTCTCTCTACATACTTAATGGGGGGCCCAGGTGGCTTAGTTACACAGCTGAACTGAGTAATCCTCTTTCCCCTAAATTTAAAACTTCTCAAGAGGAGAAACAACATGCTCTCCCCACACCACCACCTTCTCATACAAAGTCCCCACCATACCTAGGACAGAGTTTGCTGGATAGCAGATACACATACTGACCCCTTGAAACAGTGGTTCTTCATTGGGAATAGTTCTACCCCACCCCTCCAGGGGTTTTTGAAAGCATGCATGGGGAGTGTTTGAGGTTGTCACAAAAACCAGGCAATGGGGAAGGGGGAGCAACTGGCATATACAAAGACCAGGGATACTAAACATCTAGAAATGCATGGGACAGATCTAACAATGAAGAATTATCCTGCCCAAAATGCCATTTAGTGGCCCTATTGAAAAATGCTACCTTAGATATCCTATCCCCTGAGTTTCTAAGTAACCTAAGTGTCTTATTTCACTTTGAACCAAAGGAAATACATTACTCCGAGGGCACACTCAAACCCACAAACCAGGCCAGGTGAGCACAGGGTCCAAAGGAGAAGTTTATATTTGGGGGCACAGAAGAGAATAGATATCCACCAAACATGTTTGGGGAAGGCTTGGCCTGGGGCCAACACCAGCCCAAGAAGAAACCATGAGTCCTTAAGGAGCCCTTCTGGGTAGGCTCACCTGTAAGAGGGTATCTGTGGAATAGTAACCAGGGGGACAGTGGAGGGTGTGTCTCGGCCCGCTTCCTCTGGCTCCTTCTTAATCTTTTGCTTCAAACTCATCTTGCTCTTCTTGGGTGCTCCCTTGAGGGGGCCGCCCACCCCACCTTGGCCTTCCTGCTCTTCCTCCTCCACTTCTTCCTCTTCTTCCTCCTCCCCACCACCCTCCTTCAGCCCTTCCTCATCTCCAGTCTCACTGAGGCTTCTGGGGGAGTCGCCCTTCCTCCTAGCAGTGACAGCACCTGGAGGTGAGTGGGCCTCACAGTAGGCAGTCTTGCGCACTGTGAAGATGGTGCCATTGAGGCTGGTTTCACGCATGGGCTCAATCTTCATGAAAAGCCCAGCCCGCTGGGCACACGTCACATGGAAGGCTGTGTAGCAGTTCACCTTATGGCATTGGATGGCCGCACCCAGCCCCTTCTGCTTGCAGATATAGCACGTTAGTTTCCAGCGGGCAGGTGGGATATTGTCGATGCCCTCGATAGGTTCCAGAAACACGGTGTTAGCGAAGCAGACCTCAGGGATCCAGATGGCACACACCACGTGGGCCCAGTGCCCATCACTGGTCTGTTTGAAGGCACCACCCTTATTGGGGCAGAGGGCACAATCCACAGGCCGGGATGGAGACTGCAGGCAGCAGCGGCATAGCCACTGGCCCTCAGGGATGTAGGGAACGCCATAGCACTCCTGGTGTACCGCCAGATTGCAAATGTCACAGAAGAGAATGACATTGCTGTTGTGGCATTCATCATCTAGACACACACAGCAGAAGGCGTCTTCATCAATGAGTGACTGTTGAGCCCCACTGCTGCGACTCTCCAAGTATGACTCCTTTTCAAGCCGGTCCACCAGCAGCTCGAAGGTGTCTGCCGACACCAAACTGTGCCCATCTATTCGCCGCTTCTCATTCACCATGTCCAGCCAGGCAAGGTCCTCCTCATCCATGTCATACTCTACCTCTGCATCCAGGTCTTCAGGTGGCTTCTCAATGTAGCGGTAGTAGGCAGCAGGCAGTGGAGGTGCTTCAGGCTGGCTGCCTGAGTCTACCATGCGGAAGCTGGGCTGTGGGAGGTGGAAGGAAGTGCCAGATGCATGCTTGGAGCAGGACTCCTTCTTTTTGCCCTTGGACGAGGGTTTCTTAGACTTGCCAGGGAACTGAGGCTGCTCGCTGTTTTCCTTGTTACTATTGCATTCGGTGATATCCTGGGCAGTCAGCTCATCCTCGGTAATGATCTTGAGTGGGTCATATATGCTGATACGATGCAGGCGTCCATCAATGTCCACCTCAACAATCCGCTGGGCCTGGGCATATGTCAGGGTCTCCCGGGTGGGTGAGCACTTGAGACTGTAGGGAGATGGGGAACGCCGGCCCTCGGCATTCTGCCGCAACTTCCGACGAGGTTTCCTCATGGCACCTAGGAACTAAGGGGACAGGCCTAAGGAAAGGAGGCCAAGAGACTGTGAGTTGGATGTTCACACATTCATGCCCCCATTCACGCTTCCATCCGATCAAATGGCCACCAAAAGGACCTGCTGTTCCCTCTGTCTGTATGACCTGCCCCTCAGGCATCCACATGGCTTGCTCCTTCACCTCCTTTAGGTATTTCATTTCTTCAAGTGAACATCACTTCCCAGTAAGTCCTTCTCTGACCACTCTGTCTAAAATTGCAAATCCTTCTCCTCCACCAGAAATCTACCTTTCATCCTGCTTTATTTTTCCCTTTAACACTCACCATCTTCTACCAAGCTATGTAATTTACCTACTTATTATGCTTATTGTTTGCTTCCTTCCACTAGAATACAAGCTCCATGAGGGGAGGAATTTTTGCCTATCTTGTTTATTGCTTAATCTCCAGTGCCTGGAGCAGTGCCTATCTCCTAAGTAAGCACTCAGTAAGTATTAGTTGAATGAAAGGAGAAATCAAACACTCAAGATCCCAGCCTTCAAGGACCTCTGTCTGAAAGGACAGAAAAGTAAACAGATCATTACGACGTGACATGGGGAAAGATCTAATGTTTTACTGATGTACATAAGGCTGTGGGACCACTAACTATGGAAAAGGAGCAGGTGGTTAAGGGGAAAACAAGAACAACATCCATTTTCAAGCTCTGTACATGAACACTGTGCTCTGTCAGAGGATCAAAAATTCACAGGTCTTGGCCAGGCACAGTGGCTCACACCTGTAATCCTAGCACTCTGGCAGGCTGAGGAGGGAGGATTGCTTGAGCTCAGGAGTTCGAGACCAGCCTAAGCAAGAGTGAGACTCTATCTCTACTAAAAATAGAAAAATTAGCCAGGCGTCGTGGTGCATGTCTGTAGCCCCAGCTACTTGGGAGGCTGAAGCAGGAGGATCGCTTGAGCCCAGTAGTTGGAGCTTGCAGTGAGCTATGACGACGCCACTGCACTCTACCCAGGGTGACATAGTGAGACTCTGTCTCAAAAAAAAAAAAAAAAAAAATTCACAGGTCTAGAGCCCTCTCCCAACCCACCCTACAATGATCAGAAACCCTATTCCTTGACCCTGCCCATGGATGAAGAAGAGAAAGCATCCAAAATGCATATCACATGTGGTCTAAGGACTTCAAACTATAGTATGCAGGGTACTCTCTGCAAAAGACAGCATCCAGGATATAGTGGCTAGTGTATTTCCGAGCAGAAACCCTGGAAGCTCTGGGGATGGCTCCAAGAGATCTCTGAAGTTTTAAGTGGCCTATCTGAGACCCTCCTTGGACTCAAGGCCAAGTGACCACAGCAGTATCTGAGTTGAACTCTCAATGCATTCTGTTACCCCAGAAGTCCTTCTCTTCCAAATTACTTACATCTAGTCTGTCCTTGTACAGCAAAGAGAAAGCTCTAAAGTTTCCCACATCATTCTCTGGATGGAGGGAACTATGACAAGCTCATAAAGAGCTACAGTAGACAGTTATTGAGCCCATCACCACCAGGAAAGACCTTTGGGGATATACTGTCCCACGGTGTGGGCAGACTTGGAAAGGTATGAACAGGGAGAAGATTTCAAGGAGGAAAACTGAATTTGTCACCTTAGTTGCAGGCTCCACCATCTTTACCTATAAAGTAGAGATGGTCATGATAATCTAGCACACTTTTACAAACTACAAAGCCCTCTTACTTTTAACATTTCTCACAACTACCTTGGGAGATAGTATAGATATTATCATCTCCATTTTAGGGATGAAGAAACAGAAGCTCAGAAAGATGTCACTCAACCAAAAGCGAGTTATGTGGTAAAGCTTCATCTGGGTTTATGTGATAAACCCAGATCCTCTGATCTGTTCTACTCATCTCACTGAGAGGTAAGAACACCACAGAGATGCCATGGTCTGGTACAAAAAGAGGCTCCGGGGCAATTTAGGTTCTAATCTTGGCCCTACATGGCCTGGAGAAAGTCACAATCTCTCTGTGCCTCCACACTCCATTTTACACCAGTAAAATGAAGGTAATCTACCTCTTAAGGGTTGCTATTTATTAAGAAGGTATTATTAACATCCTTATTTAAAAGGCCTTCCAATCCCAAAATGTGACTGAAACAAACAAAAAATCCCCAACTTGGCTGAGGAACAGTGCCAGGCAGGCAGGCACACACCCCATTTGGAGCCAAAGGAAACAGAATCATCACAGCAGCCATCTGGGTTCCAGAGGCCCTTGGCCACTAGATTCCGAACAAATGCCAAGTCCCTGGGGGGCCGCAGGGGCCAAAAGACCTGCTCCACAGCCCACCCTGCAAAGGCAAGGAGGCCGTAGGAAAGGTGAGGATATCTACCTCAATATCAACTTGAAATCGTTTAAAGAGGTGTGGCCCCTCCTTTCATTAAAGCCACTGTTTTCTTCCTCCCCACCTGCTACCTTCTCTGCAGCTCAGGTATCTCTCAACCAAGCAGCAAGTATCTTACAGAAATGTCTTCTATCCCACTCAAGCCTCTAGACCCCGGAGAGAAACGCTAGGGGCGAAGGGCTGCTGCTGAGGAAAATGATAGGAGTTTCCCCCACAAGGAGCTTACAGTCTAGAACGAATTTTTTGGCGGGAGTTTCCCAACCTACACAGCTGTCCCCACAAAATACATCTTCGAAATATCTCCAAGGCCCCGCCGCCCCAGAGACCCTCTCAGCACTCCGAGCCCCCACTCGTCCACCCCACCCAGGTCCCCGAAGAATGAGGAGTTTCTGCAATTAGAGTGTATCCCCTGCACCCCACACAAGATACTCATGAGAGAAGGGAGGACCCCAGCCAACGCTCCTGTCCCTTTAAGGGAGCACCTCTTCCAGAAGAATCTTGACCCCACGGAGAAGAAAGGAGGGAAATAACATCTCCTCAGAGAGGAGGGGACAAGCGAACCAGAGACAGACTGACGCGGAATCCGACCCTCAGACAGAGAAAGCGAGCGCCAGCGAACGAGCGGGGCAGAGAGTCGAGCACCCATTGGCCGCCTCACCTGCCCGTCAGAGGAAGAAGGGGGGCGAAGTGACGCTCAGGGGGCGGAACTCTCCTCAGCCCTGGCCAATTGAAAGGCGTGGCGGGGGCGGGGCTTGGCGGCTCCGCTTCCACGGCCGGGGGGAGACAAGATGGCGGCTGCGGGAGGGGGTCCTCGCTTTTCAGCTCCCCCCCTCACCCGCCTTCTCCTTCCCTGCCGCCACCCCCGCTACAGGGTAGAGCTTTCGCACGGTCCCTGCCCCGCTCGAGAAGCCCCCCGCTTCTCCGGTTGCCCCCCGTGCAGTCCGTGGTCCCCGTAGGCCCCGCTGCCCCCGCCCCCGCTCTGTCTGGCCCCGCTGCCGCCCCCATTACCTCAGCCGCCGGCCCGGCCCCACCGTTCGGGGCCCCTGGGCGCGGGCGGGCCGGCCGCCAAGCAGGTCGGCTAGGCCCGGGGAGCAGAGCGCGGTCTCCTCCCGTGCCGGCCTCCGCGGCCTCCGCCGTGCCCCCTCCTGGCCCGCGCTGGGGCCCCGGCCCGGCCGCCGCCGCCGCTCCCGGGGGAGGAGGGGGAATGGAGCCGCCGCCGCTGCCGCTGCCGCCACGGAGCCGGCCGAGGGGAGGGAGGGATCAGCCCCCAGGCAGGATCCGCCCCTCCGGCCTCCCCCCCGCCACCTCCACCCCTTCCCTCGCTCCCTCCCTGGCTCCGCGGGCTCTCCAGCTGAACAGGAGAGAGCGCGAAAGAGGGGGGAAACGGGAAAAAATCCCCCCGCCCGTGCCCGGCGCGGCGGCGGCCGGGGCGGTGCGGAGAGGAGCGCGGAGCCGCCGCCGCCGCCACGGGGCACCGTCCCCGGCTCGGCCTCACGGTGGCGGTGCGGGCGCGGCGGGGGCGCCGAGCAGAGACCGGCTCTGCTCCCGCCGTGGCCCCGGCTCACCACGGCCCTTCCCGCCCCGGGCCGAGCCCTACGAAAGAGCTGCGGTCGTTTGGGTCTAGTTAGGAGACACAGGGCTCACTGACTCTTTAGAGCGGTCACTCGTCCCCTTCCCCCGTCTCTGTGGGGGATGTAGCTAAGGTTTGGGCCAGCAAGCCCCCTCCCCAAGCTGTAGGGCCACTCCAGAGGTTAAGCTAGGGCAGTCATGAGGTCAAAAGTGGTCTGTAGTTTCTTGGGTGCAGGTGCCTACAATGCTTCCAGAAAGTCGCCCCCACCCCTCATGCCCAGGTGCGGAGGACAAAGGTCTAGCGATGTCCATCCGCTCCCCCAGTGAGGACAGCCTGGAAAGACCTGCCTTTGTTGTGTACAGGTGAGCGTCTTGTTCTGCACAAGACATCCTTTTTAAGAAACAGACCTGACTTTTCGTTAGATGTCATCCTTTCTTGTTTAAAAAGAGTAAAACATGAAAGTTTGACAGTCTGTTTAAGTAAATCTGATAACTCGTCTGTCACTGGAGGCATGGGAAACACTTTCTCCTTAAACCTGATTTGGTTAGGAGTCTGTTAATTTATTGCACTAGGCGGCATTCTAAAAGATGCTTGACAAATGGCAACTTTAGACTTTCAGATGTAACCAAACTGGCTTTTGTTTTGATTAAAAAAATAAATTTAAGAAGAGAAAAGGGCTGCTTTGCCACTCTCCTTTGCCTGTAAATTGGAAAGCTTACCTCATATGACTGAAGTCTTAAGCACCAATATTTAATGATTTTATAAAGGATGTATGGATAAGCTGCCTTTAAATGTGAAGATGAATGACATATTTTGAAAGTGTTTCCTCTGCCGGTGCTGGTGGTGTAGCTGATGAGACACATTTCTTACTTGGTTCTGATGAGCAAGGACATGGACTCTGGAGTTAGGAGGATGAAGGATAAAGTCTTAGGATCCGAGTCTTTCAAACGTTTAAACTGAACATATTGCTACTTTTGAAGTATAGATGTTTGTTATCATAAGGAATTTTAATTATATAGAGTTTTAAATTTAAAAGTATGATTAAAGTAAGGAAGATAATTTGTTTAGACGTTTTCCCAGTAGATGGTAGCATCTTCTGGCAAAGAAGTAGTGCAAAAATACTTCTGCTAACCAATTTTTTAAATGAAAGGGGAGTGGCTTGTGGAGCTAAGCAAGGGCAGGGCAATGTTTTGAAAGCTGTGAAGATGAAATAGTATGAATTAATGTTAAGTGTTCTAAAGCTAAGGGGAATAATCATTTGGAGGGAAGGTGTGGAAAAAAAGATGAAAGATGATTAATTTGGAAAAGAAAGCCCCAGAGGCAAGGGAATTGCAATTACAGTACTTTCAGTTAAGAAAAAATAAAATCTGAAGACTAACAGAAACAAGAATATGGATTTTTTTGTTCTTTTAAAACAAGAAATGTAATAACCATGTCTACATATGACTAGTAACTTATTACTTGATGGATGTTCTCAAATTTTATTTACCACAATTCCCATTTGTGTGATTGGGAGCTATCTTTTTCCACTAAAATGAATGAATAAATACCTTGAGAAAAATGCATTGGTCTCCCCTTGTAAGTAAAATAAGGATTTAAATGCTGTTGAAAATGTGTTAAGTCAACCTGATGCATGTGATTTTTTCAGGTTTTTCTATTCAGAGCTTTCATATTAAGATCTTATTCAACCTAGTATTTCTGTTCCATTTTCAACTTCCACTTTTTAATGGTAACATTACAGTTGTCCTCACTTTCATTTTTGACATTTGGAATTGGTTTCTGTTAGTGTAACTGCACACATAACCGGTTCCCTATGATGTAATCTTAAATGTAACATGGAACAATTATGTCGTTAAAAACAAATTTGGAACATGTATCAAAAATCCCAGAGGCACTACATTTAATTCACTTTAATCTTTAGCTATTTTAAGGAGTTTAAATTCACCAGCCCCTGGCCTTTCCATTAAACCACACAGCAATAAAGTTCAACAAACAGGGGCATGGACCTTTGCTTCCAAACAGTTGTTTTTTAAAATCATCCATCTCTAAGTAGAAACTAACTTGTTTGGAATAGGAGAATGTTTTACCATTTAAAACTAAGAAGGGAAATGAAAGCAAAAAGTCTCCATTCCACCCCCCAAACCACACTTTTTTAGCATCTCAGGATACCTTTGTTAACACTTCACTATTATCATTAGTTTACCAAGCCAAGAAACCTCTGAAGGGTCAGATGCAATATCTACTTGATTAATAAAATATGTATGATGAGAAAAAAATAGGCCTTGACTGATTGTTAAATTATTTTAACTAGAATATTCCTTCCTTAGATACTTGGCTAGAAGAATTCTGAAACCACAGCTGGGAGGAATGTTGGAGGTCAGAGTCATTGTGATACTTTTATGTTGTAATGAAAATGGTTTAAGAATAGAAGTTTTCTTAGAAAATGGAAAAAGTTTAGTTAGGTTAACAACAGATCTTAAATGGAATACCACACCCTCTAAATTTAATTCTATTCATTTATTCCCAAAACAAATATTTATCGACCACTTATGTATGTCCAACACTGCAAGTTTCTTTGGAGAATAATGACAAAGTCTCAACCTATAAAGGGACTAATTTCTTGTGAAACAATTGTTTGGGGACAAAAAAAAAAAAAGAAAGGGACTAATAATCATATGTAAAGATAGAATATATTTTTCCTTGCCTTGAGTAGTGAGCAATAAGGAAAAAAGCTAGAAATAATTAGAAAACACATAAAGGGGAAATTAGATAAGGTAGTGAACAGTGTGGAGCCACCATTATTCAAAGAAGCGTTCTCAGAAATTAGAGGCTTCTTTAGCCAGGTTCTAAATAGTGATGGATGTGAATTGGTGAAAAGAGTATAGAATGATATTATTGGGTTGGTGACAGGGCAGCCCAGGCAAAGGGACAATATTCAGGGAATAATAACAAAAGTATCTTAGCTAGTTTGTATGGATGGACAATAAGGAAGAAAAGGTTGAATTGGATAGGAGGTATGGCAAGGGGACAGGGATAGTAAAAATAATACCTAACACTTACGTGGAAGGTAATGTGCTTAGTGTTTTACATACTCTGTTTATCAAAGATTTTTGTTGCACTTAACAGAAAACCAACTCAAATTAGTTTAATAAAGGAAATCAACTCTGATAATCAGAAAGTCCAGAGGTGCATCTGGCTGTAGGTAAGATCAAATCAAGGGACTCAAATTATGTCATCAGGACACTGTATCTTGCAATCTCTCAGCCATCCTGAACCAATAGCTGTGGCCAGAGGGACATGCTACTCTGGTGAGGTCTGGTCACATATGCGCTCCTAGAACCAGAGGACATGGGCAGGAGGTGATTCTCCAAAGAGACAGTATATGCATATCCAAAATAGGTCCAATATGCTTACCATATCTCATTTATCAATTTATTAACTCTGAAAAGTATTATTGTTATCCCCATTATGTATTAGATAAAGTAGAGCAGGAGATCTGGTAAAACAGTAAGAATTTACTGTTCATAATTAGGCAGTATGAAAATAAAAAGACATTAACCGGAATGATGGAAGAGGTTGTAGAGAAAGAGGAGGAAAAGCAAGGGTCAAATCAGAAATCAGAAGACCAAGCAACACTTTGATGACTGATTGGACATAAGAACAAAGGAGAAGATTGGAGCTGAATCTAAGTTCAAACTTGGGAGGTTTTCACAATGCTGGTATAATCATTGCAAATTGAGAGGTGGCAAAGGGTTGCTCAGGAGCTCCTGTCAGGGCTGGGGACCTGAGGATTGTGGAAATGATGAGATCAGCTCCAGTTCTCCAGAGCTGCTTCTGGTCACACTAAAATATATTATTTATTCAATAATGATTTGTGAGCTGCTGGTAAGGTTCACCACTGTAAGGCTGCAAAGGTGAAAAGGGTATGCTCTCAGACTTGAAGGCACTTACAATGTAATCACAGAATAAAGCAAGTCTATTAATGACTAGAACATGACACAGAATATAAGCACCTCAAGAGAGATGCAAACAAAGTGGCAAAGTTTGGAGGAGAGAGTGAGCTTCTCTCTTTGGAGAAGAAGGAAGGTTCTGTGAAGAAGGTGCCCTCTGAGCTCCACCTTAAAGCTCCAGTAGGGTGTCAGCTAGAAAGATGGTAGCCACCAGCATAAGCAAAGAGAAATATTTGTCGAAGAACAACATCTCCAAATTGAGTTCCAAAGATCTAATTGGCTTTTATTAGCAATTTATGAACTGGGCAGCATCCAGGCTGCAAAATAGAAAGGAGCTCCAATGAGCTAGATGAGTGGGTGAGTTTTATAGGCAGGAAAAAACAGAGGAAATCAGGAACAATGAACCAATAGTATTTCAAGATTACTGTCCCTAAAGGAATATAAATGAAATCCTGGCTTAATGGGATCTGGCTATTGTCTCTCTCTCGATTTCTGAGAAGATCAGATTGTACAAGTAAACAATAAGTTTCAGTTTGGTAATGTGGAAACTTACCATGAGTGAGTCCATTTTGGGCCTGCTATCTTTTCTTTAACAGGTGGAACAACATAAGATTAATTCAGGAAACAGTGGGTTACCTCATTTGACCCAAAAATGGGAGATGTGAGAGAGAAGACTAGAAAGGTAAAAAAAAGTCAGAGCATGGAGGCTATTGGGTAGGGAACTGGATGTGAAGGGGCCATAGTCCCTAATGATTTTTAGAACAGGGAAATGACTTGAATAATTGCATGCTTTAAGATCTAGTCAGGCAAGAGAGGAGAAGTGAGTGGGTCTGTCTCTCTCCACTCGCAGACACAGACCCGTATTATTCTGCAGTAAAGAGCTGCTCTTGGGCAACTACTCCCTGCCTGAGGCTACTCGATTGCATTGGCCTTGCTGGTGATTTTTCCATGACAGGAGTCAGAGGACTGGAATAATAGTCTGGACTTGACACTTTGGTATGTCTGGTCATTCTTTGGCCAACAGCACACCAAGAACCAAGGGCAGACTCCCACCCTGACATTTTTGGTGCCAAAACCCAGGATTCTGACATCTTGTCCACAAGGAGGAAAAACTATTTAAAACCTGGCAAATAAAAAAATCTTGTATAAGATCTAGTCAGGCAAGAGAGTGTGGTTTAAATTACCCATCTAGTATGGCTTACATTATCCTCTTTGGACTTGAATTCTAGCTAGAACTTTTTACCATATACTCAGTGGAATGTTAAACCACAAGCCTGAAAGCAAATAGTACATGGTAAGTATAAATTTTTCAACCTGATTTAATGTCTTATCATTTCAACCTTTAATTAACGTTTCTATTAAATCCTAAACTCTAAACTGTGAGTGAAGCCAGGGGACCATAAAATGTAACTTATTTCCATATTCTAGCAGAAGAACCAACCCTACAAGTAGCCATCTTCTTGATATAATTTTACTGAAGGGAGAGAAAATACATAAAAATAATAACACATGCCAAACCAGAACCTGCATTTTAACAAGATTTCCTTAGATGATTCATACGCATGTTAAAGTTGAGAAGCAGTGGATTGGAAGATATTAGAGAATTCCAAGATTAAATTGTTTTAAGGTCTTTGCATTGTCTGAGAAAAGGGCAAAGTTAAAGGATTAGTCAAAAAAATGTATGTTTCTATTTATATGGAATTCTTGAACATGCAAACTAATCTATAGTGACAGAAAGCAGATTGGTGGTTGCCTAGAGGTGGAGGGGAGGATAGACTATAAAGGGGCATGAGGGAACTTTTGGGAGTGATAGAAACACTCTGTAAATTGATTGTGGTGGAGAAACATAGATGTATACATTTGCCAAAACTCATCAAACATCACTTTTTGGCCTTTTGGCTAAGATCAAGTGTAGTATCTTTTATTATCAGCTTAATATTTGATACATTCTTTATCTGAGGACAATATATTAAACAGATTTTTGGAGCAGGGAGACGCAGTAGGGGCTTGCTCCATCCACTCCTCAAATTGACCTGGTATTGTGGTACCTCTGAGAACGGTGTACCCCCTCAGGGAAGAAAAACTTTTTGTTAAACTCATCAAACTGTACAGAATAGCTGTCTTTTACTTTACATAAATTTTAGCGTAAGTTGTTAAGAATACCTGTTGCAAATTTTAGACTAATCATTAAAAGAATGAAAAAATGAAGATATAACTCACAAACTAGTAGAGAGAAAAAGAGGAATAATAAAAAAAATTCAACCAATCTAAAAGAAGACAAGGAAAGAAAAAGAAATACGGTAAAGGTGGAACAAATAGAAAGCAATGAAATGATGGCAGATTTAAATTCAATTTATAATCTGTATTCTACACTGTGGAAAGAATAGTCCACAACGAATGGGACGTTTCCTGGAAAAGTTTAACAATAGATGGTAAAAATGTGTGGCTTGAACACATGAATTTGTCCCCACTTCCTCCCCAAACTTCACTTATATGTTAGTAAAGGATAAAAAATTCACAAGATAATAAAATCCACAAGAACAAAGAGAATGAGGAAAAGTAACAGCAGATGAAATTTACCATCTCAAGAAATTGAATTAAAGAGATTCTGGACTTGAGGACACCAGGCACCAATGAGGGTGGAGGCAAAGTGCCATACTGAAAATGGAAATTTAAGTGAAACTCTGCATACTGAATAGTAACATATCTGATTCCCTCCTCCCCTACCCCACCCCCACCCCCACCCCCACACCACCACCACATTTCCCTTCCCAGGCTGTAAGGAGGGATGGGAAAGCTGATACAAATTGCTTGGATCAGGTGGTCAGTCTCCAGGGACTGAGAGAAAATCCCATGAAAACATTTCTAGTCCATCCTTTTAGTGGAGAGTTGAAAAAAATGTTTTCATGGATAAAAATCCCTAATGGTCCTGCCCCTTTCCCCAATCACATTACAAAACATTGGAAGCCAGGTTTACTGCTGTTACTTTAGAACTTCACCGCTCAGATTGTTTTCCAAGAACCAGTAGCATTGACATCCCTGGGAGCTGGTTAAAAATGCAGAATCTCAGGCCCCACCCCAGACCTCCCACACCAGAATCTGCAATTTAACAAACTCTCCCTAGGTGATTTATTTGCATATTAAAGTTTGAGAAGCAGTGGACTAGAGGACATTAGAGAATACCAGGATTCCTCTTTGAAGATGGACAAAAGACCTATTTATGAATACTGATGATGGAACATCTTCAGTAAGAAACCACTTTGGCCGGGCCACGTGGCTCACACCTGTAATCCTAACACTTTGGGGGGCTTGAGGATTGCTTGAAGCCAGGAGTTTGAGACCAGCCTGAGAAACATAGCAAGGCCCCATCTCTACAAAAAAATTTAAAAATTAGCTGGGGGTAGTGGCATGTACCTGTAGTCCCAGCTACTCAGGAGGCTGAGGCAGGAGGATCTCCTGAGCCCAGGAGTTTGAGGTTTGCAGTGAGCTATGATGACACAACTGCACTATAGCCTGGGCAACAGAGCAAAACCCTTTCTCAAAAAAAAAAAAAATCCACCTTGTCACCTTTGCCTTAAACTGAAGCCCACCGGATTAGAAGCATTCCTCAGCCCCCACCCCAACACACATAGATTTTTTAACAGCTTTAAAAAAAATTACCTCTTACCATTGAACAGACAATCAAGAACCAACAGATGTATGAGGAATGTCTCATTAAGTTCAGAGCCCAAAACAATAGAATGAAAACAAGCAATATAGAGAACCAAAAGAGTCTTAACAAAAAAAAAAAATCTCTAATAGCCTCAAAGAGTAGCATTCATGAAATAGGAACATGATACCATTAAGAAAAAAGGTGGGGGAGGGAGAAAGAAAGTAAAGGAGGAAGGAAGAAAGGAAAAGAAAGGAGTCAGAAAAGAACAAAGTCTTGAAAACTAAAAATATGAAGAATTCAAAAAGTCTATAATGGAAGAGTTAGAAGGTGAAGTTGAAGAACTCTCCCAGAGAGAAAAGGAGATGGAAAATAGGACAGAAAAGAGAAGAAACAAGAGAATTTGAGGATGAATTCAGGAAGCTCAACATCCCATGTATAGTAGTTCTAGAAAGAGAAATGAATTTTTCCTAGAAGTGAAGGTAGTAAGTTTCCAGAATGAAAGGCTCCCCAAGTGCTCTGGTACAATGAATGCAAAAAGACCTAAAACAAGAACACTAGTGATAGAAAAATAGAGAATCCTAAAAGCTTCTGGAGAGAAAAAACAGGTCAGATACAAAGGATTAGGAATCAGAATGATATCAAGACGCTATAAGACAGCAGAACAACCCCTTCAAATGCTGAGAGAACATTGTTTCTAATGTAGAAGTCTATGCCCAGCCAAAATATTGATCAAGTGTGAGAATAGTATAAAGACATTTTCAGACACGCAAGATCTATACTTTCTAAGGAAGTAACTGGATTACATTTTTCACAAAAATGAGGGAGAAAAAAACAAGAAAAATAAAAGACATGGGATCCAGGAAATGGGATTGAGTACAAGAAAGAAGCAAAAGATATCCCCAGGATTATGGCGAAGGGAAGTTCCAGGAAGGGAGTTGTGTGGCAGGCCTAGAGTGAAACCATTTGAGTAGGACAGAGGACTCCAGAAACAATTGGAATGGATAGATTACCAGATACATTTGGCCATATGAGAGGAGGTTTTTCAATACTGATGGAGAGTTTGGAGATGGATTTGATAATATGTACATAGAAATAACAATTTGAAACAGGCAATTGTTAATTCCAGGAAAGACAACAACTCACTTGAAAAAGAAATATAATTATGGTGCCCTGTGGCTCATTCATAAATATTTACATAATCATAATAATGAAAAACTAGAATAGGGATTTAACTAAAAGTTATTACACAACAATTTTGGGGCTGGGTGTGGTGGCTCACACCTGTAATCCCAACGCTTTGGGAGGCTGAAGCAGGAGGATTGCTTGAGGCCAGGAGTTCGAGACCAGCCTGGGCAACATAGTGAGACCCAGTCTCTACAAAAAGTAAAAAAATTAGACAAGCCTGGTGGTGTGTACCTGTAGTCCCAGCTACTCGGGAGGCTGAGGCAGGAGGATCGCTTGAGCGCAGGAGTTCACAGTTTCAGTGGGCTATGATCATGCCACTGCACTCCAGCCAGGGCAACAGAGCAAGACCCTGCCTCTTAACAAAATTAAAAAATAAAACAAAAAAAAACCAAAATTGGGACTATGAGGTGAGTGGTAGGAGATATAAGAGTTAACTCCTCATTGCCTATAGTTAAAATATAATAATGTATAAAATTGAAAAATCAAGAACTAACTAAATTCACATTGTTTAGAAATAAAAGATATATGCTAGAAGAAACTACTAAAGAGCTTGAAATAGTTGCTTTCAGATTGGCGGAGCAGAAATTAGGGTGAAGTAGGAGTCTCTGGTTTTATTTTTAAGCCTTGTATTATTTGACTTTTTAATATATAATTTCATAAACATTCATTTGAAATATATTTAAAATTTAATGACATTATTCCAAAATTAAGAGAATGGATTAAAAAGTGGCTATAACAAATTAGCTTTTCAATTCAATATGGCAGAAAGAATGCACAATATGCAGTAAAGAGTTAACATAGCAGGTCTTTAAAAACTTTTAAAAACCTTCAAAAACCTGCCATCCTTTAAAAACCTGCCTACAAGATTGGCACATGGCTGGCATCTGGTAACTTGGATTTTGGGAGGGTTCTCACTCACTGTGCCTAAACTCTTTGTGCAAACAATATGGTATATGCTAAACATCTGCTTTCCTTTTGGAAGCCTGGAATTTTGGTACATATTAGGCAGCGGGTACCCAGATGACCAGCCCCCAATAAAAATCCTGGACAGACTCTCTAATGAGTTTCCCTGGTAGACACCACTTGGCATGTGTTGTTATAACTCATTGCTGAGGGAATTATATGTGTCCTGTGTGACTCCACTGGGAGAGGACTTATGTAAGCTTAGGCTGGTTTCCTCTGGACTTCACCCCATGGGCCTTTTCCCTTTGCTGAGTCTGTTCTATATCTTTTCAGTATAATAAGTCATAGCCATGAATACAAATGTATACTGAGTCCTGTGATTCCTCCTAGCAAATCATTAGACTTGGGGATGATCTTGAGGACCTCCAATACACATGTTTTAATCCAAAGATCCCATTAAAATAATAGTGTTATTGTAAGATATGTGCTTGCAAGCAACAAAAACCAATTCTATCTGCCTTAAGCAAAAAAGTAATTTATTGGAAGGGTTTAAGGAGGGCTCACAGAATTGACAAGAGACTATAGAAGCAAGCTATAAATCAAATATAATCTAGCCATGTCATTGCCACCACTGCCTATATGGTAAGTAGTTTCTTAATTTTTTTTCCTGTTAGTTGCTAGTATTGAAGATACAATTTATTATTCCATAGTCATATTTAGCCACCTTGCTAAACTTACTTATTATTTCTATCAATTTGGTAGCTTCTTAAGGGTTTTCTTTGTAGATAATTATATTATCTGTGAATAATAGTTCTGATTCTCCCTTTTCAAACATTAGGCCTTTAATTTTTTTCTCCCAGCTTTATTAAGATATAATTGACAAATAAAAATTGTATATATTTAGAGTGTATAATGTGATGTTTTGATACATGTATACATAGTAAAATGATTACCACAAACTTGTCCCTGGCTTATTTCACTTAGCATAATATTCTCCACATTTGTTCCATCCAGTTGCAGCAGGGAAGTTCTTGCAAGGGACTGCACAAACCATCCTAAGATGGAACTAGTTGGGATTCCAAAAAAACACTGTAAACACCCAAGTGATCAGTATAAATCACCTATTGGGGAACTTACATACAAAGTGCTTTGGTAGTCCTTGTGATGGACAGCAAGAAAAGAGATGTTCTACCTAGGTACGTCCACAGTGAGGGAGTTGGGTTATGGAGTTTATATGGGGTAAGGAATTTGGCTCAGGGCCAGGGCTACTTTCTACATGTTTAGCAACATGTTTGATCTTTCAGTGTTTTGGACAACAACTTAAACAGGTTTATCAGTAACTTGGAAAGTTCAAGGCCCCAGCTAGGGTTCTAGCATATAGAGGAAAACGTGCAGGTGGCTGGGTCATAGAGTGGTCAAGGCACTCTGTGTTTCTCAATCAAAACAAAGAAAATAGGGGGAAATGGGGACCTGCAAAAGTTCATCCATGTCATCACAAATGACAGGAGTTTCTTCTTCTTCTTCTTCTTTTTTTTTTTTTGTAGAGACAGGGTCTCACTATGTTGCCCAGACTAGACTCAAACTCCTGGGCTCAAGCAATCCTCTGGCCTCAGCCTCCTGAGTAGCTGGGACTACAGGCATGCAATACCACACCCAGCTAGGATTTCCTTTGTTTTAAGGCTGAATAACATTCCATTCTGTGTGTGTGTATCACATTTTCTTTATCCATTTATCCATTGATGGACTCTTCATTTTATTCCATATCATGGATATTGTAAATAATGCAGCAATAAATATGGGAGTGCAGATATCTCTTCAGTAAACATCCTTTTGTTTCAGCTTGAAGAACTCCCCTTAGCATTTCTTGTAAGGCAGTTCCAGTGGTGAACTCTTTTAGCTTTTGTTTGTCTGTGAAAGTCTTTATATCTTCTTCATTTCTGAAAGACACATTTGCTGAGTATAGTATTCTTGGTTGACAGGTTTTGGTTTTCTTTCAGAATTTTGAATATCTTTATCCTAGTCTCTCCTGGCCTGCAAAGTTTCTGCTGAGAAATCCACTTATAGTCTTATGGTAATCCCCTTGTATGTAACAAGTCCTTTTCTTTTGCTCCTTTCAAACTTCTCTTTGTTTTTGACTTTTGAGAATTTGATTATAATATGTCTCGGTGAAAATCTCATTATGTTTAACTATTTGGGGTTTTTTGGGATTCATGAATCTAGATGTTCATTTTCCTGTTTATATTTGGGATTTGGGAAGTTTTCTGTGATTATTTCTTTCCTTTTTCCTTTTTTTCTTTTTCTTTTTCTTTTTTCTTTTTTTTTTTTTTTTTTGAGACAGGGTCTCACTCTATTGCCTGGGCTAGAGTGCAGTGATGTCATCATACCTCACTGCAACCTCAAACTCCTGGGCTCAAGCAATCCTTCTGCCTCATCCTCCCCAGTAGTTGGGACTACAGGCACGTGTGTGACACCATGCCTGGCTAATTGTCATTATTTCTTTAAATAAGTTTTCTGTCCCTTTATCTTTCTCTTCTCCTTTTAGGAATATGATAATACATACATTGATTCGTTCACTAGATGGTGTCCTACAAGTCCCTTAGGCTTTTTCACTCTTTTTTAGTCTTTTTTCTTTTTGTTCTTCTGACTGTTCATTTCAAATGTCCTGTTTTTGAACTCACTGATTCTTTCTTCTGATTGATTGAATCTGCTGTTGAAGATCTCTGTGGAGTTTTTCAGTTCAATCATTGTATTCTTCAGCTCCAGAATTTGTTTTGTTCTATTTTATGGTTTCTATCTCTTTGTTGAACTTCTTGTTTTGTTCATGTATTGTTTTCCTGATTTTCCTTAGTTGTCTTTGTTCTCTTGTAGCTCACTGAAGTTCTTTAAAATGATTATTTTGAATTCTTTGTCAGGCAGTTCATTGATCTTCATTTCTTTAGGGTCAGTCACTGGTGCTTTATTTTGTTCCTTTGATGACGTCATGTTTGTCTGTCATTCTTGATTCCTGTGGCCTTATGTTGGTGTCTGTGCATTTGAAGAAGCAGGCATCTCTTTCAATCTTTACAGACCAGCTTCAGCATGGAAAGCCCTTCACCAGAAAACTTGTCCAGAGGCTCTGGACAAGTCAGCCAGTGGGGGTCTACCAGTGGTCTTGCTGTTGGAGTCCTTGGGCAGGATGGCCTAGCACCTGGGTCAGTGGGTGGGCAGTCCTGGTGCCTAGGTGTGCAGGGGCCAGCCTGGCACTGGGGTCCAGTGGAGTGTATATAGTGTCACCTTTTTTTCTGTCTTTTTTTTTTTTAACTGACATTTAGCATAATATTGGATAGAAACAGTTATAGTAGACATTCTTGTCTTGTTGCTTATTTAAAAGGAATGCTTCTGACATTACCCTTTTAAGAATAATGTTTGCTATAAAGGTATGTTAGATACCCTTTAACAGATTAAAGAAAATAATTTCTGTTTTTAATTGTTTTATCATCATGGGTATTGAATTTTATCAAATGCTTTCTCTGCATCTATAAAGATAATTGATTCTCTCTGTGTGATATTGTGAAATACATATTTGATCTTCATTCCTTCTTCCGAACATACAACCCCTAAAACCCTTGGAACCTCTGGAGTGATAAAAGGGTCTTTTTTATGCTAATGAGATGACTGGTGGCTGGCAGCCAATAGGTAGCTTCAGAATGGGGGCTGGTCACAGGAAAGACCAAGGCATGATTAGAGAGCTGGGCCATTCAGCCCCACCTCCTAACCTCCAAGGAAGGGAGAGAAGCTGAAGGTTAAGTCACTCACCAATGGCAAATGACTTAATCAATTATGCCTATGTAATCAAGCTTCTATAAAAATCCAAAAGGACTGAGTTTGAGGAGCTTCCAGATAGCTGAACACATGGAGATTTCTGGAGATTGACAGGCCTAGAGAGAACATGGAAGCTCCATGCCCTTTCTCCCATACCTCACCCTATGCATTTCTTCCATCTAGCATTACCTGTGTCCTTTGTAATATCCTTTGTGAAAAATGGGTGAATTTAAGTCAAGTATTTCCCTGAGTTCTGTGAGCCATTCTAGCAAATCAATTGAACCCAAGGAGTGGGTCATGGGAACCTCTGATTTATAGCTAGTTAATCAGAAGCGCAGGCTGCACAACACAAGCACAATCTGTGCTTGTGACTGTCATCTGAAGTGGGGGCAGTCTTGTGGGACTGAGCTCACAACCTGTGGGGTCTGATGCTATCTCTGGATAGGTAGTGTCAGAATCAACTTGAATTAGAAGACATTTAGCTGGTGTCTGCTGCAGAATTGTAGGAGAAAGTGAGTTTGTTTTTTCCTATATCAAACACTCCTTTAATCTATTAATGTAAAGAATTGGTTCTCTAATATTAAACCATTCTTGACTGGGCATAGTGGCTCACACCTGTAATCCCAGCAATTTTGGAGGCCAGGGTGGGAGGATTGCTTGAGGCCAGGAGTTCAACCAGCCTGGGCAACTAAGTGAGACCCTGTCTCTGGAAAGAAAAAAAAGAAAATCTTGCATCCCTAAGATTAGCCTGACTTTGTCATGATTTATTATCTTTTTTTATGCATCACTGATTTGGTTTGCTAATAGTTTAATATTTTTGCATGTAGGTTCTGAAGTGAGATCAGCTATTATTTGATTGCTTTGGGAATCAAGTTTTATTGACCTCACAGAATGAGTTGGGAATATTTTCTCTTGTACTATTTTCTGGAACAGTTTGTATAAGATTGGAATGAACTGTTTCTTGAAAAGTACGTAGAACTCCTGTCTTTGTCTGTTCATGCTGCTATAACAACATACTTAAAACTGGGTAATTTATAAAGAACAGAAATGTATTTTCTCACAGTTCTGGGGACTGGAAAGTCCAAAATCAAGGTGCCAGCAGGTTCAGTGTCTGGTGAGGACCTAGTCTGTGCTTTCAAAATGGTGCCTTGTTGCAGCATCTTCCAGAGATGGTGAACACCATGTCATCACATGGCAGAAGAGACAGAAGGGCAAAAGGGACTAGCTAGTTTATTTGATCCCTTTTATAAGGTCACTTATCCCCTTCATGAAGGCTGTACCCTCATGACATAATCACTACCTACAGGCTCTAACTCTTAATACTATCACCTTGGCAATTAAGTTTCAATATGGAACTTAATGAATTTTAGGAGACTTTCAGATGATAGCAGTCACCTAATAAATTATTTAATCCTGATGGTTTCTTTTCTTTTTCTTTTTTAAATTTTATTTATTTATTTATTTGAGGCAGGGTCTCACTCTGTCACCCAGGCTGCAGGGCAGTGGCATCATCATAGCTCAATGCAACCTCAAACTCCTGGGCTCAAGTTATCCTCCTGCCTCAGCCTCCCAAGTAGCTGGGACTACAGGCACATGCCATGACACATGGCTAATTTTTATATCTTTAGTAGAGATGGGGTCTCATTCTTGCTCAGGCTGGCCTCAAACTCCTAACCTCAAGTGATCCTCCCACCTCAGCCTCCCAGAGTGCTAGGATTACAGGCATGAGCCACCATGCCCCGCCTGATGGTTTCTTTTTAGAAGATTTTTACTATCTTCAATTTCTTTAATAGGCATAGGACTATATGGGATTTTTGTTTCTTTTTGAGGTATATTTTTCTAGAATTTTGTTCATCTAAGTTTTGAAAAACATTACCTTTTTAATTTCTGCTCCATCTGTAGTTCTGTCCCCCTTTGCTTTAATATTATTTTTTGTTCTCCCTCTCTCTTCCCCCTTCCTCTCTCTCAATTTGTCAATTTTATTAGTTTCTCCTCCTAGATAATAAGCTTTTGGATTTGTTGATCCTCTATATTGTATTTTCTTGGTAGTTGCTTTAATAATTTTTATCCTCTTCCTTCCACTTTCTTTGAATTCATTATTTTTCTAATGTCTTAAGTTGGATGGTTAATTCTTTAATTTTCAGGCTTTCTTAATTTCCAATATAAGTATTCAAAGCTATAAGTTTACCCTGAATTACCACTATTATATTGTTTCTCATGTCTTGGTACATGGTATTTTTTATTATTGTTCATTTCTAAGTATTTTTTTATGCCTTTATTAGGGTTTCATCTTGGACTTGAGTGCTGTTTTAGAATTGTGTTTAAATTATTGAGATAATTGTAGATTCACATGCAGTTGTAAGAAATGATGGAAAGAGATCCTGTGTACACTTTACCCAGTTTCTACCAATGGTAACATTTGTAAAACTGTAGAAAATATCACAACCAGTATATTGACATTGATGATAAATCAGCTGTTAATCTTACTGAGGATCCCTTCTATGATCAGTCACTTCTCTCTCACTGCTTTCAAGATTCTCTTTGTTCTTGGCTTTCAACAATATGAGTATGACATGTTTAGGTGTGGATCTCTTTGAGTTTATCATATTTAGAATTTGTTGAACTCTTTGAATGTGTAGAGTAATTTTTTTCACAAAATTTGGGGCCATTCTTTCTTCAAATATTCTTTTTGTTCTTTTTTCTCTCTCCTCTGCTTCTAGGACTTCCATTATGTGTATAATGGTACACTTTGTGGTGTTTCACAGATCTCTTAAGCTCTATTCATTTTTCTTTTTCCTTTTTCTCTCTGTTTCTCAGACTGGTGTATCTCAACTGGCCTATCTTCAAGTTTGCTGATTCTTCTTTCTGCCAGCTTGAATCTACTGCTGAACCTCTCTAGTGAATTTTTCATTTTGGTGATTGTACTTTCAACTCTGGAATTTCTATTTGGTCTTCTTTTATAATTCTGTCTCTTTACTATTATTCTCAACTTAGTGAGACATCATTCTCATGCTCTCCTTTAGTTCTTTGAACATATTTACAATAGCTGGTTTAAAGTTTCTGTCTAGTAAGTCCAACATCTGGGCTTCCTGAGCAAGAGTTTCAATTACCCCCCCATTTATAAGCCATTTTTTCCTGTTTATTTGCATGTCTCATAAGTTTTATTGAAAACTAGAGGTGTGTTCTAATATTTTATTGTGGTTTTAATTACATTTCCTTAATGGCTAATGATAGTAAACATCTTTATATGTGTTCATTTGCCATCTATATATGGTCTTTAGTGAACTGTCTGTTAATATCTTTTATTCCATTTTCTAATTGGATTGTTTTTTACTGTTGCGTTTTGAGAGTTCTTTATGTATTCTGGATACTAGTCCTTTGTGGTTTGCAAATATTTTATTCAGTTTGTATCTTGTCTTTTTAACCTCTGAACAGAATTTTGACAGGAAAAGTTTTTTATTTTTATAGAGTCAAGTTTGTCAATTTTTCCTTCTATGGATCATGTTTTTGGTGTCAAGTCTAAGAAATCTTTGCCTAGTGCTACATCTGAAATATTTTCTCCCATATTTTTTTCTAAGAGTTTTGTACCTTTATGCTTTACATTTAAGTCTGTGATCTATTTTGAGTTAATATATGTAGAAAGTATGAGACTTAGGTCAAGGTTCATGGGGTTTTTTTGCTTATGGATGTCCAATTACTCCAGCACCATTTGTTGAAAAGGCTATCTTTTCTCCATTGAATTGCTTTTGCACCTTTGTCAAAAATCAGCTGGGCATTTTTGTGTAGGTCTATTTTTGAGTTCTTTTTCCTGTTCTATTGATCTATGTGTCTGTCCCTCTTCCAGTACCACACAGTCATGATTAGTGTACCTCTATAAAAAGTCTTGAAATTGAGTAGACTGGTTCTTCCACTTTATTTTTTTTTCAAAATTATTTTGGCTATTCTAGTTCCTCTGTCTTTTCATATAAATTTTAGAATAATTTTGTCTATTCTACATAAAACCTTGCTGGAATTTGGGTAGAAATTTTATTAAACCTATATATCAATTTGGGGAGAACTGACATCTTTAGAAGTGTGTTTTTAACTTTCTAAATACATGGAGAATTTTTTCTTTATTTCTTTGTTATTAACATGTAATTTAATTCCACTATTGTCAGAGAATGTTATCAATATTATAGCAGTTCTTTAAAATTTGCTGAGACTTGCTTTATGGACTAGTATTTAATTTTTATAAATTTTCCACATGTGCTTAAGAAGATTGAATATTCCCTAATTTTTAGGTTCAGGGTTCTATTGTGTTCTATTGTGTGACCAACAATTAATTGTGTTCTTCAAATCTTCTATATTTTTTCCAAGTTTTGTGTACTCATAGCTCCTTGGCATATTTTTTAAATTATATAACAAACTTTTCCCCCCCTAATAATGCTTTTGTCTTAAAATCCATTTTCTCTGATACTAATAAAACTACCTCAGCTTTCTTTTGCTGGTATTTCAGTTTATCTTTTCTATCTTTTACTTTCATCTTCTCTGGGGCCTTATGTTTTAGGTGAACCTATTATACACAGTCTATTATTGGATTTTGTTTTTATTTTAAATTTAATTTAAGCATCTCTGTCCTAAATGGCACTTTTACCTCATTAATTTTATTGTAATTATGATATATTTGGCCTTTGCATCATCTTGCTCTGTGCTTCCTATTTGTCCACTTTTCCCTATAGTGCTCCCCACACACACATATTTCTTGCCCCATTTTGTAGTTTTTCCAGTTGATTGTTTCTTTCTTTTCTTTTCCACATATCCTCTCTCAACTGGTTTGGAAATTATACACTCCAATTTTATTCTTTTGTGGTTACCATTGAAATTTTACTATGCATACTTAATGATATCTTGAGCTAAGCAATACTGTAAGTGATCTGAATAGTGCAGTCACCCTCTGTATGCACGGTTCTAAATCTGCAGATTCAGCCAACTAATTGAAAAAAATTTTTTAATAAAAAATAACAATACAACAATAAAAAATAATATAAATAAAACAATACAGTATGACAACTATTTATATAGCATTTACATTAAACTAGGTATAGGTAATCTAGAGATGATTTAAAGTATATAGGAGGATGTGCATGGGTTACATGCAAATACTATGCTATTTTATATAAGGCACTTGAGCATCCACGGATTTTAGTATCCACAGGGTACTGGAACCAATTCCCTTTGGATACCAAGGGAGATTGTACAAGGAACTTAGAACTCTTTTACTCCAACTACTCAGCCTTCTGATTATATACTATAATTTTCCAGTATTTTAGACCTCTTTTTGAATTTAATTTTGTCACTAAGTGATACATTCACATGGTTCAAAAGCCAGAAATATAAAATGGTATATAGCAAAAGTCTCCATTTGTCCCCCATCTGCTCAGTTCTCTCTTATAGGAAATCACTGTTCTTAGTTTATTATGTATCTTTCCAGAATTTTATTAGGCACAAGCAAATATGAATATAGATTTTTAGCACTCAACCTCCCCCTTTTTAACGAAAAAGATAGCACACTGCATTAACTGCTTGGCACCTTGCTTTTTTCACTTGGTACATCTTGGAGATCTTTCCATATCAGTAGACAGAGCTTGTCCTTATTCTTTTTTTAAATTGTCATATTTCATCATATGGATTATATACCTTATAATTCTATTCATATGACATTCTGTAAAAGACAAAAATATAGGGGCAAAATTGAGACTTTCAAGAGACATTAGGGAATTTTGAAGGTAAAGGAAGCAGTTGATATCTTGATTGTGGTAGTGGTTACATGACTATACACTTGTCAAAACTCATTGAACTGTACAACTAAAAAAGTTGAATTTCATTGTATTAAATTATACCTCGGTCTGGTACAGCAGCTCACACGTGTAATCCTAGCCCTTTCAGAGGCCAAGGCGGGAGGATCGTTTGAGGTCTAGGAGTTCGAAACCAGCCTGAGCAACATAGCAAGACCCTGTCTCTACAAAAAATAAAATAAAAATTAGCCGGGCGTGGTGGTGTGCACTTATAGTCCTAGCTATTCAGGAAGCTGAGGCAGGAGGATCACTTGAGTCCAGGAATTTGAGGTTACAGTGAGCTATGATCATGCCACTGCACTCTAGCCTGGGCAACAGAGTGAGACCTTGTCTCAAAAAAATTAAAATAAAATAAATTACATCTCAATATTTACAGTGAGCTATAATCAGGCCACTGCACTCCAGTCTGGGAGATAGAGAAAGACACGGTCTCTAAAAAAAATAAAAAGATTATTCCACAATCAACCTGATATTTTTAAAAAGAAAGAAATTGTATAGTTAACCATGATTACACACCAAATATAAATAGTGGAGTTGGGGGAAGAGAATTTTTAAAATTCATTAAAATGCATAAACATACACCCACCAAGGGAAAAAATATGGGTAGAGGTGACAGTCCCTTTTCTGTAATTGCTTACAAGGCTATAGTTGGTATGTATGACTTTCCCTCCTCTGCAACTTGTGCTATGTTCCCTTTTCCTTCACACAGAAACTCATTGAGTTGGAGTTACTTACCAAATTTACCTTCATAGGGGATCTAGATCCTTGGTAATGCTAAGGATTACAGGGATACAGTAGTCTTCCATTAACTTTTTCCACTGGAGGTGGTAATATAAGACCTGCTCCAGAACAACAGACCTGAGTTCTGTTAAGTTTCCCCCATCCCCACTTTGAAGCAGCAACCTTCTTTCCTTCTGATGGTCAAGATTATTTAGGATCAGTCATCCCAGTCAACACCATGACCTCATTTATTGCCTAAACATATGTGGTATAACAGCCTGAAATGACCAGCAGTGGAAACATTGTTTTGTCTTACTCATAAAAGCTGTAATCTCTTGGATCCCGAAGTCAGCAGAGCCCCAAGTCATGGAGATGAGAAGCAACAATTTGATGAGTAAGTCATTGGATTTAATCATGAAAGAGACTATCCCACTTCCACCCCATTGTTTCCATACCTATGGATTCTAATTATAGGAAAAGCAATACATACACATACATTGGTTCATGATTCAGAACATATAATACATCCTGCATGCCAGCACCCCAACCTCATGAGGTGTTGTCCCAGTTGGAGGCACAGGTGGATCTTCAATAGGGCATTCTACTGTTCTGTAAGGCAAGCTGCTGGACTAGGCATGGTGTAGTATGTGTTACTCATACTCAGCTTACTGTGTCTTCGGAAATGTCTAGAGCCTGATCCTGTATTTATACCTCTTACAGCTAATGATAAAATGTTGCCTGGAATGCCCAACTTCATGGCTAAGTAGCTCAAACAACTCACAGTAGGCAGCTTTGATACCAGGATTTGGGCTCCCCCAGCACCCAGAAGCAAGGCTAGAGCAGTTTTTCAAAATGAAAATAACTTCTCATGAGGTTGTGGCTTTGCTCCATAATTCTGGAGGCCCCTGTTGTGATTCCTGCTGAGGCATACCACAGACTACACATCACATTCACAGTTGCCAACCATTCGTGGAACACCCTTGGAGCCACTGGGTAATAAAGGCAAGTGAACGAGCGCCCTCTGTGCTTCACAAGTATGACCTGAATGTATTGCCCACCTTCTTCCATCTGAGGGACTCATCAGGATGCTCTTTGCTACAAGAAAAATCCCAACTCAAACTGTCTTCAGTGATATAAAAAGCTACAATAATACATAATTGGAAGTCTAGAGGTAGGATTGCAGATTCATGATGATCAGGTGGTCAGTACTGTCACCAAAGAGGGTCTTTCTGTTGCTCTATTTTCCATCCTTCTGTTTGGTGGCCTTGCTCTCAGACTGGCTTCCCTCAGAGTCACAAAGTGACCACGGTAATTCTGTGTGTCATATATCCAGACATAACAAAGTCCAAAGGAAGAAGAGAGGTTCCTTCCTATTACCCCTTCCTGTGTGGGTGTGGATGGTTTGCTTTAGAAATAAGGAAACATTTCCTAGAAGCCTCCAGGAGAATTCCCTTCATATCTTCTTGGCCAGAAATGATGACATATCCAGTCCTAAACCAATCACTGGCAAAAAAAATAAATAAATAAGAGTACCGTAATTGGCTTGGAGACTAATCATTTGGGGTGGAATAGATGTTGGAAAGTCAACCACCATGACCACTGTAGACTCAAACTAAAGACCTCAAAGATCTCTACTGACTGTTTTGATAACCACACCTCTTTGCTTCTGATTGTTAACTCCCACTCTATGGCCTCTCCCACCCTGAAAGCTCCCAATCCCATTAAATTTAGGCATTCCATCTCATTTCTGTGTTCCAGCAGCATCAGTGGCCTCTAAAGAAGAGCCATTAAAGTGCTTTTCAAAGATGGTGGCACCCCTCACCAATGATGTCTTCAGCCTTTGGTGAAGTGAATATCTTCTAGGCTCAAAATTATATGCACATAATGGGGGGTGGAGTTTACATAGGATAAATCCTTCTAATGTTTCTGTCTTCCCAAGCCTTGATATTTCTTCTTCTGCATTTTTTCAAGAAACTTCTGGCATCTCAACTTAGTGTGGTCCATTGTTAAATGAAGACCAGGGTAGGTATGGGTTTTGGTTAACCAGCTGAGCAAATTGTTAGACCTATTCTCAGCTGCCAGCGCAATGAGTCCAAAATCATAAGGACACCCACATCAGTAAATTCAGTCCTAAACTAAAATTACATTCCTCCTCATTTGGTGGGCAGGCATAGAATCCAGTTCTGCTATAAATGAGCAAAATCCTTATATATATTTTTGCGTGTAAGCCTCCTCCTAGATTTGACTTGAACTTTTCTCTCTCAGAGCTTGCTGCGATCTGCCTTTTGTTTTAGAGGACTGGATTTCTCTTGCTTGTTTTCAAGCAAGGGAGTGACAGCTTCATCAGATAAGGGAGGAGAGAGACTGCTTTAATGGGTAATGAAAGTAGAAGTGAATATTGAGGCTAAACATAGGTGGGTGATTGAAATGACAATCCCTTCCAACCAAGTCCTAGCACAAAGAGCACAGAATATTTTTCTAAAAAAAAATTGAACATTGGCTGGGTGAGGTGGCTCACACCTGTAATCCTAGAACTCTGGGAGGCCGAGGCGGGAGGATTGCTTGAGCTCAGGAGTTTGAGACCAGCCTGAGCCAGAGCGAGACCCTGTCTCTACTAAAAATAGAAAAATTAGCTGGGTGTCATGGCGCACGCCTGTAGTCCCAACTACTTGGGAGGCTGAGGCAGGAGGATCACTTGAGCCCAGGAGTTGGAGGTTGCAGTGAGCTATGATGATGCCACTGCACTCTACCTGGGGTGACAGAACGAGATTCTGTCTCAAAAAAAAAAAAAAAAAAATTGAACACAAAATTTGGAGGGATCTAGGGCATCTAGTGTGGTCTTGGCACCCCATGTAAAGCTCTCCTCATTCTGGAATTTGAGAACTTTATTGTAAAGCCAGATCCCTACGCCTTACCCAAAGCAATACAAGCCTCTAGTGTACTTGGCCCTCAGTGAGATTTCTTTTTTCTATTTTTACAATATGAGGAGAAAACCAAAGATCACTAGACATTGAGAAAGGCCTATAGCATACAAGTAGAAAACCAAGATTAAAAAATAGAAAAAAAAATCTGACACCAGAGACAATTCAGGAAATAGAATAGAAACAATAATGAAATGATTCATATTCTCAAAGATACAGCTTTTTTATTGAAAAAAAAAACCCAAGTCATAATATTATGAAAAAGGAACAAAGAACATAAAAGAATTTTTGAAAATCAAAAACATGATGGCTGATTTTAGGAAGATAAGATGGTAGCATAATTTTTTTTAAAAGCAGCTTTGTTGAGATACACTTGATATAAAATAAACTGCACATGTTTAAAGTATACAATTCACAAGTTTTGACATATATACTATATATACCCATGAAAACATCACCACAATCAAGATAATGAAGGTATCCATCACCTCCAAAAGTTTGCTCAGGCTTCTTTGTAATTCCTTTCTCTTATTCCCCTGCCTCCTCTCCTGGGCAACCAATGGTATGCAAATGGAATGATACAGTATATACTGTTTTTTCTGGCTTATTTCGCTGAGCATAATTATTTTGAGATTTGTCCATATTGTGGTACATATCAATAGTTCATTCCTTTTCTTTGCTTAGTAGCAGTCTGTTATATGGTTATGCCACAGTTTGTTTATTCACCTGTGGATAGACATTTGGATTGTTTTCATTTTTTGACCATTACAAATAAAGCTGCTATGAACATTCAAGAACAAGTCTTTATGGACATATATTTCCTTTCTCTTGGATAAATTCCTAGGAGTGGAATGGCTAGATCACATGGCAGGCTTATGTTTAACTTTTTAAAAACTGCCGAATTGTGTTCCAAAGTGGTTGTACCATTTTGCATTCCCACCAACAGTGTATGGGAGTTCAAATTTTTCTACATCTTCACCAATACTTGGTAAGGCCAATTTTTAAAATTTTTAAAACAACTTTGTTGAGATGTAACTTACATACCACACTTTTCACCCATTTAAAGTGTACAATTCAGTGATTTTTAGAATATTCACAGAGTTGTACAATCATCCTAATTTTAGAATTTTAGGAAGCCTGATACCCATTAGCACTCACTCCCTACTGTCTCTCCCTCTCCCTAACCCCATCCCCCATTCTAAGCAATCTCTAATCCATTTTCTGTGTCTCGATCTGCCTATTCTGGACACTTCATGTAAATTGAATCATAGAACATGTGGTTTTTTGTGACTGGCTTCTTTCACATAGCCTAATGTTTTTAAGGTTCACCCATGTTGTTGCATGTATCCATACTTCATTCCTCTTTTTTAAAATTTAAAATTTTGAAATAATTATAGATACATAGAAAGTTGCAGAGATAGTGCAGAGAAGTCCTGTGCACCCTTCACCCAGTTTCTCCCAATGGTTACATCTTACATAATTATAGTACAACATCAAAATCAGGAATTTGACATTGATACCATGTGTTCACCATTTTATCACATGTGTAGATTCATGTAACCACCACTGCACTCAAGACACAGAACTATTCTATCACCACAGTGATCTCCCTCATCACTGCCCTGTGCAATATCCCTAAGCCCTGGCGACCACTAATCTGATTTTCATCTTTATAATTTTGTCATTTAAAGAATGTTATATAAATGGAATCACACAATGTGTGACCTCTAGATACTGGCAGAATGAATTTCTCCTAATGTTGAAATAAAAACAGAGTAACTAGATAGTGAAACCAAAACATCATAGATGATATTTACAACAAAACTAGGTGACAAACCCAGAAATACCAGGAAGTAGGGCCAAAATGACAGCCCCAATTCTGCACAGTATCATCAGCAGCTGTTGTGAGAGGAAGCAGAGGGAAGAATGTGTGTCTGGAGGATCTGAGAAAAGGAAAACCCCAAAATAGCCCAAAAAAGTATTACTGGAAAGTGAACTAGGGCATTCTGAGAACATCCACAGAAACCATGAGGAGTTCTGCTCTTTTTAGTAGCTGGCAAGTGCAAGGCCATCCCCAGAAAAGTCTGAGGGGCCTGGAGAAGTACAGCTGTATTCTTATGAAACGGACCTCCCAGGACCTCCACATTGAGGAGAAACTGATGAGTTGAATCACAAATGAGCAGGACAGGGACAATATAAGGACCAAAGGAAACATAAGGGCAAAATAAAATTTGAAGAATGGGGGAGATAGAGTCAGGAAATCCCAGAAAGTAAGCTGCCATTTATTTGAACACTACACAAAAATAGAAGCGAGAACTCCGTGAAGTTAGAAAAAGCCATTTGACCCATACTACCTTCTAAAAGTTCAGAGAAACTAATTTCACATAAAAATGAGCAACAGAAAGTATTGAGCTCAATCCCACACAAAATTATTATAATAAAAAGAGAATAATATGTAGAATAACATCCCTACAGCTAATGAACACGTGCCAGGATGAGCCCACACATTGGATCAAAACTGTAACCTGTTATTTTAAAACAAGCTAAAAGACATAAAATAAAATAATATATGACATTAAAAAAACTAAATCAGAATTACAAAAACTCAGCATAAGTGACAAAAATTCAAAAAATAATTAGAAATAAAAGATCATTTCATAAATGAAGGCCAAATTAAAAGAAACGTAACAGTGAATAAACACAATAGATGTGGAACCAACCTAAAAGCCACCAAGGGATGAGTGGATAAAGAAAATGTGTACACCATGGAGTACTGCTCAGCCATCAAAAAGAATGATATAACATCTTTTGCCGCAACCTGGATGGAACTGGAAGCCATTAGCCTAAGTGAAGTAATCCAGGAACAAAAAAGCAAATACTGCATGTTCTCACTTATAAGTGGGAGCTAAGCAATGAGTGTGCATGGTCATACAGAGTGACTTAATGGACATTGGAGACTCAAAAGAGGAAGGGTGGGAGGGGGTTGTGGGATGAAAAATTACCTATTGGGTACAATGTATACTATTGAGGTGACAAATATATTAAAAGCCTAGACTTCCCCACTATGCAATTCATCCATGTAAAAAAAAATCATTTGTACCCCAAAATCTATCTAACTAAAAATAATAAAATTCTTAAAAATAAATAAACACAATAGAGGATGACTTAAGAGAAATATAAGGTGAAAAGAAAGAACATTTATAAATGAAGAAAAAGATTTTAAAAAGGAGTTGAGAGAAAATAGCAAATATTGAGTATAGAAAAAGAAGAACCAACATACATGTAATAGGAGTCCCAGGATTTAAAAAAAATTAAGGAATAGAACAAATACTAAAAACTATAAAATTATTCAACAAAATGTTTCTTATCTTTCAAAAAAAAGATTTAAAACTAAATGTTGAAAGAGCCAGCTTCTCCATCCTCTTCTTGTACCTTGTCCAACCCTTATGTTCTGTGTTGCATATTACTGAATACTGTGAAATTCCAGGAACATGCTTTATATCATGCCTCTGTGTCATTGCTCAAGCCAGTCCTATGCCTAAAACATCTTCCCCCATTTCTTCACTTGGCACACTATCATGTGTCCTTCAAAACTGAATTCCAATATCACTTTTGCCATAATGTATTTCCTGAATCCCTTTCCCATTCAGGTCCCAGCCTCCGGGTTTACATGCCCCTGGTGCTTTTAATGCCCTTGTCATATTTTTCACACATGTACCATCTATATTCAACATAATGACAGTGCATACCTGCTGATTAGTGTCTCCCTGCCCCTTGTCTTATTTCAGGCATCTTGCATTTTGTCTTGATCCACTTACTCTGGCAACATCTTGCATTGTTCACAATGAATAAAAGATAATGAATTTTGTATAAGTTACTATTAGAGAGATAAATCAGCTCGACTATCTCATTTGTTACAGTTTAAGGAGGTGAGAGAAATGAATAAAGCATCACCCTATTACATTTACATAGCCATTATAATAATATCAGGAACATTTTTTGCCCTAATCTAGCAAATAATTAATATTATGACAACATTTTGTCAGAAAAAAAGGTTTTAATTTAAAAAAATTATGATAAATACATTCTCAATGATGGTGAAGGAAATAGTATGCTTTAGCCAAAAGAATGGATATTTTAAAAAAAAATTTGGCATTGGTGTTTCAAAGGCCTTCACCCTCTGTGTTTGGGTTTCTGCCCTCTGACACTTACAAAGGGGCTAGCCAGGTGAGCCAGAGATGCATGGATGGCCCTCTTCCTGTTAGTAGCGGTCCATATTTAAAATGGCTGAAAGACTCTCATGTTTCATGTCCTTTTATCTTGAGTGCCTTTGTCTAATACACCCTTTAACAAAGAAGGAACTAGATACAGGCAAATTCATTGATTGTGTTTGTTCCCATAAGAAATGCCACACTGGGATACACACACAAGAGTCTGGGGAACCTGGTGAGACTAATTTGTAGACCAGAGTGACATAGTAACATTTAGTTGGCAAGAATTCACATTTATTGACACTGGGGAAAATGGTTACTCCTTAGCAAGGCTGAAATCAGTTAAAAGAATAAAAATAAAGTTACTGGTGTTGGGAGGGGGATGATGAGAAATTACTTACTGGGTACAATGTATGCTATATGGGTGACAGATACCCTAAATGCTCTGATTTGACCACTATGAAATCTACGCATGTTACAAAATTGCACTTGTACCCCATAAATTTATACAACAAATAAAAATAAAAATAAAGTTACATTTTTTGTATACCTGAGTCATGACTATAAATTTCAACTGTGCTACAATAGGAGGATGATGTCTTTTTCTTTTGTCCAGTATTTTTTCTGGTCGTGTACAATAACTTGCATTCACTAAAGTTATTTCTTATGGCAATTATGACTGAGAGCTGCTTAGAGTTCATATCCTCACACTTTCTTGGTGTTCTTTTCCCTAATATTTGTTCATACTATAGTACATTTGCTAATGTTCTGGCCAATTACATAGCTTCATGACACCTTCCTGAAGTTTGTCTCCTATTATTTGGCACTTCATTTAATGTCATCTCTAAACTCACTATTTTGCACCTCTTCTCCAAGATTTAGAAAAATAATAAATATAATTATAGCTGCATTGATTCCTAGGAAACCACATTGAAACTTCTCTGTCTAAAGAAATATCCATTCACCCCTGTCCTTTCAGCCTGCATTTTCTCTCCCTTAATTGGAGTCAAATACCTTTAAAATTTAACTCTTAGAGATTGTCATTTCCTCAAAAAGTTAAACATAAAATTACCACATGACCTAGCAATTCTACTCCTACCTAAATTCTCAAAAGAATTGAAAATAGGTGCTCAAATGTTTATACACAAATGTTCATAACGGAATTTTTTACAGTAGCCAAAAGGTAGAAATAACCCAAATGTCCACGAATGGATAGATAAATGGACAATTTGTGGTATATGCACAAAGTGGAACATTATTCATCCATAAAAAAGAATGAAGTACTGATACATGCTACAATGTGGATGAGTCTTAAAAGTATTATACTAAGTAAATGAAGCCAGACACAAAAGTTCACATATTGTATGATTCCATTCATATTAAAATCCAGAATAGATAAATCCATAGAAAATTTGGGGTTGCCAAAGGACAAGGGTAGGGAGAAATGGGGAGTAACTGCTTAATGGATGTGGGGTGATAAAAATGTTTTGTAACTAGAGAGAGGTGGTGGTTGCATAACACTGTGAGTGTACTAAATGCCACTGAATTGTTCACATTAAAATGGTTAATTTTATGTTATGTGAATTTAAAAAAAAATCTCTCTGCAGAGTTTGACTGTGTCTCAAAGATGTTCTTTATGGCTCTAAGAAAGAATATTCGTTTTTGAGGTAGGTAATCATGAGGGAAGGTCCAAAATAGAAAGGATATTAAATACTTTGCTGAATAATGACCAATACCCTCATGAGAACATGGAACCACATTACTAACTGAGTAATTATTATGTACCTGTTAAATAACAATTACAGTAGCCCCCCCTTATCTGTAGGGGATACATTCCAAGACCCCCAGTGGAGGCCTGAAAGTGTGGATAGTACCAAACCCTATATACACTATGTATTTTCCTACATATACATACCTATGATAAAATTTAATTTACAAATTTAGCATGGTAAGAGATTAACAACAATAACCAATAATCAAATAGAACAATTATAACAACATACTGTTCACAGTTTCATGGATAAAAGATTCATTCTTAACTATAGATCTTAGCAGCCTCAGCATATGATTTTTTTTTCTTGTTAAGTCAAGAACTTTCATCTTTCCACTTAAAGGAAGCATTTTACAGCATCTCTTTGGCATATCCAAATTGCCAGCGTTACTACTCTTGCACTTCGGGGCCATTAATAAGTAAAATAAGTGTTACTTGAATGCAAGCACGGTAATACTGCAACAGTTGATCTGATAACCAAGACAGCTACTATGTGACAGCATGGATCCGCTGGACCAAAGGACAATTCACGTCCAGGGCAGGGTGGAGGTCAGCAAGAGATTTCATCATGCTACTCAGAACAGCATGAAATTTAAAATTTATGGAATTGTTTATTTCTGGAATTTTCCATTTAATATTTTCAGACCATGGTTGACTGTGGGTAACTGAAACATGAAAATTGCAGCCAAGGCTAAGGAGGGACCATTGTATTAAGAGAGAGAACTAAGGGGTATAAAAAATTGGAAAAGAAAAGGAAAAATTATCATTATTTGTAAATGATATAATTGTTCAACTGGAAAACCTAAGGGAGCCAATTTAAAAACTATTGTAAATAATAAGTGACTTTAGTCAGGTGACTGAACACAAAATTAATATTCAGGAATCAACAAATTAATGGAAAAAGAGTACTATTTACAATAGTAAGCAAAAAGATAAAATTTCTAAGAATGAGTTTAACAAGAAATGTGTTATTTGCTGAGTGACATAAAAGAAGACATGAACAAATGGAAAGGGATACTTATCGTGTCTTCTGGGTTTGATTTTTTCCAAAAATAATACTACTCAATATTTTGGTGAGGCTTTGAAGGAAAAGGCATTTGGCAAAGCATAGTAAAGTGTGATTTGGTATATACCTCCCTAAGGTCAGGTTAGCAGTATGTGTCAATGGGTAAACCATAAATACTACATTTTGTACAACAAAGAAGAGAATAAGAATATATAATAGTATTTGTTTTTATTTGCATGAGGAAGCTTAAGAAGTCTTCACAATAAAATGGTAGGTAGGTAAGGGGTGGGTGGGAACGGGATATAGAGGGAACAAAAAAAACCTTTTAGAACTAATAAATGAATTGGAAAAATCTGTCGATTTAAGAGATGATAAATATTTTATTGATATTATATTTAATCAATAACATTTGATATTTAAAACCAGCCATTGTAGGCTCCAGCACTGTTAGAGAGTTGACATACTGCAAGACCAGAGGGTTTTAGCTTCACCTTCTCAATCATACTCAGGAGACACAATGTGCTCGTGCAGACTCGAGATTACTAGTTTTAAGAAAGGCTACAGAACGGAGAAGGCAGCACCATTTACAACAATGGCATCACAGACACCTGCGACACCTGAGGGTGATTCTGATGGCTCCAATCGCTGCACAGCACGTGTTTTTGAGTCATGCAGGGTGACAAGAGTTGGTATGTATGTGGGTCACATTAAATTAGGGAAGCCATGGAGTCTAGGGCACCTCAGCCTAAATACCTTTCTAGTCACCTAGCATCTGGAGGGGGCGGGCCTAATTCTCATTCCTTAGGGCAGCTGCCATCTTCAATCACCAGTGAGATGTAAAGCAGTCCTGACAAGCAGGGACAGTGGGCCTGGGCTGTCCTTGGATCAGCAATCAGCACATGACAACTGCAGCAAGACCCTCATTTTTCTCCAATGGGTACAACATTCCACTTGCTAATGTAAGAAGTTCGACTAAGGGTCAAACTTTCTCAAGGGTTCCTGAGGAAAAGATCCACAGACCGACTGTTAACACTTTCCTTCCAGACAACACTAAGGGCACTCTGAGGTCCTACTCTCTATTGGATGCCCTGTGTCTGGTGTGGCATGATAGCACAGCCAATACTTTTTGAGACTTGAGCAAATGGTTGAGGGAAATGCCAATCAATAATATAGATGAGAAATGTTTTTCAGATACCTGATCAATCAATAATGAAGCAAAAAAATAACAGGGAACAAAATGAAACAAATATTAAGGTATGGGAGGTACATTGCCCTTTATTACTTGACTGGTGGCCAGTTATGAGGCCTCCTGCCTCACATCCTTGCCCCCCTGCCCCTGTGTTCAGGTGCAATTATTTTGCTTTTAATTTTTATTCTCTCTGACAATTCCCTTAAGTCAATTTTGAGGATTTGGGTTTTTCATTTTCCTAATTATTCTTTCCAAGGCTAAAGACAAGCATATTTACACTCTGCTTCTCTTTGAAGGTTTAGAATAGGCACTTTCTCAATCTGAAGCAGCCAATCTTCAAAGCTATAACCACACACACCTCCAGTTGTTTTTCCTGAAGCATGTTTTGCTCCGTGTTTTTCTCCCTTGAGCATATCTCCTCAGAATTTATTTTCTACCCTAGGCCTATAGCATCACTCTGTTGTGGGTTGAATTGTCTCCCCAGAAAAGTTATGTTCAAGTCCTAAACCCTAATATATGTGGCTGTGACCTTATTTGAAAACACAGTCCTTGCAGTTGTAATCAAATTAAAATGAGGTCATACTGGAATAGGGTCGGCCTTAAACCCAATGACTGGTGTTCTTACAAGGAGAAAGAGGTTGGGTTTTTTTTTCTTTTTTCTTTTTTTTTTTTTTTTGTTGTTGTTTTTGGCACAATCATAGCTCACTGTAGCCTCAAACTCCTGGGTTCAAATGATCCTCCCATCTCAGCCTCCCAGAGTGTTGGGATTACAAGCGTGAACCATGGCACCCGGCCAGCAAAGGAGATTTGGAGACAGACACACAGAGGGAAGCAAGCCATGTGAAAACAGGCAGAAATTGGAGTAATGCAGCTATAAGCCAAGAAATGCCAAGGATTGCCAGCAACCACCAGCCAGGAAGAGGCAAAGAAGGATTCGTCCTCCTTAAAGTCTTCAGAAGGAATACAGCTTTACTGACACCCGATTTCACACTTCTGAACCTCAGGACTGTGAGAGAATAAATTTCTATCATTTTAAGCTACTTGGTTTGTGGTAATTTGTTATGGAAGCCCTAGGAAACATACACATTCTTTGCCTTAGCTTGTCTAAATTAAACATGTCAGACAGAAATTACATGAATGATTTAGTGGGTTATCTTTGTAAGAAGCACACTTAATCAGAATCAGTAGTCATTTACAGAATCAATTACCTAACGAGTCCATCAGATACATTTCTAACATTGTTTTCAAATGAAATAAAAGTGTGATTGTTAGAACCATTAGGAACTCAAATTAGTCCTTTACAGAAAGAAAAGGCAAATGGGAAGAAACCAGTTAAATTTTCCTTTCTGATGTAAGAGATGTTGTCAGCTTAAATTCTGTAACAGAAACCTCTCCTTATAGGAGTTTTCTTGCTAAGGCTGCAAGGAAAATCGGTAAAGAAGCTGTTAGTTAACAAGTGAGCACTGCATATAAATTTAGGTCAAACAGACTGGAATTACAAAGTTTGGAAAGCATTTGCTCATTTATCTCCCGAGGTTGGTTCAGGAAACTAGTGACTGCTACTTCCATATCATTTGCTTTCCTTCCTTTTGGAATTCCATGGCAATGTTTTAGATTAAAGAGTGGAGGACAGCTGTCCAAAAGTCAGAGAAATCACCTATGAGACTAGCGATACAAGAAAACTGAAAAAGTAACGGGTCTTTGCTGACTCAGGGAGATGATTGCCCAAGAGGAAAGAAAACTGATATCTGAGATATAAGGGGTTTAGTAATGTGACTACTAAAATAGGAAAAACTAGCACAGATCGCCTGTAAATCTCTGAAATGAAGTTAAAAGAATGTTATACAGTGAAGAAGAATGAAAAAGCCAAACACTTCAACTCAGTTGACCTTGGGTTTGGCAGTCAGTTTTTAGATACAACACCAAACGCATGATCCACTAAAGGAAAGATAGATTAGTTGGACTTCATTAAAACTGACAACATCTGCTCTGAGAAAGACCTTGTTAAGAGAATGAAAAGACAAGTCACAGACTGGGAGAAAATATTTGCAAAATACATATCTGATAAAGAACATGTATCTAAAATATATAAGGGACTCTTTAACACTCAACAATAAGAAAATGAACGACCCAATTAAAAAATGAGCAAAAGATCTGAACAGAAACCTCACCAAAGAAGATATACAGATGGCAATGAAACACATGAAAAGATGCTCAACAGAATATGTCATTAGAAATTACAAATTAAAACAAGATACTGCTATACACCTATTAAATTACTAAAATACAAAATACTAAGAACAGCAAATGCTGGCAAGGATGTGGGGCAAGAACCCTCATTCATTGCTGGTGGGAATGCAAAATGATGCAGCCACTTTAGAAGACAGTTTGGCAATTTCTTATGAGATTAAACAAAGGCTTACCATACAATCCAGCAATTGCACTCTTAGTATTTACCCAAATAAGTTAAAAAAATTTAAGCCCCCTCAAAAACCTGTACATAAATGTTTATATCAGCTTTATTCATAATTGAATTCAAAACCAGAAGCAACCAAGATGTCCTTCAATAGGTGAGTGTGATAAACAAACTGTGGGGCATCCGTACAATGGAATATTATTCAATGTCAAAAAGAAATAAGCTATCAAGCCACAAAAAGATATTGAGGAACTTTAAAAGCATTATGTTAAATGAAAAAATGTATGAAAAGGCTACACACTGTATGATTCTAACTATATGACATTCCAAAAAAGGCAAAACTATAGACAGTAAAAAGATCAATGGTTGCCACGGTCTCAGGGGGAGAGAAGGATGACTAGGTAGAGCACAGGGGACTTTTAGGGTGGCAAAATTATTCTGTATGATACTGCAATGGTGGATACATGATATTATGCATTTGTCAAAACCCATAGAACTTTACAACACAAAGAATGAATCCTAATGTAAACTATGAACTTTAGTTAATGATAATGTATCAATATTGGTTCATATATATTGAACAAGTGTACCACACCAGTGCAATGTGTTAATAGGGGAAATTGTGTGGGTAGGAGGATGGGGGAAAAGGGGATAGGGAACCCTCTGTACTTTCTGCTCAATTTTTCTGTAGACCTAAAATTTCTCTAAAAAATAAAGTCTATTTTAAAAAATTATTAGCATACATATCATGTTCTTTGACACAATGCAGTCGAATTATAAATGAATAACAAAGGATAAATTTTAAATCTTAAATGTTTGGAGATGTAAAAGATGATTATAAATAATTTATGGACCCCCCAAAAATCATGATGAAGATTTGAATTAAATGTTTGATACTAAACAATAATTAATATATCACATATCAACTCTTATGGGATGCAGCTTAGAAGTGAATTCATGGCTTTTAATTTATATATTAGAAAAGGAGAAAAAACGAAAATTAATGAGCTAAGCATCCGATTTAAGAAGTTAGAAAAAGAACAGTAGAATAAATCTTAAAAAAGAACTAAAGCTAAGAACAGAAACTAATAAAAAAAAACAAAAAATAAATATATAGTGGAAAGAATCAATAAAGCTAAAAGTTGATTCTCCAAAAATACTAATAAAATTGAAAAGCTCTGGCAAAGGTTGACTGAAATTGATTGACCGACAGACAGACAGAAACTTCCTAGAGCAACGTTAAGAAAAAAAAAGAAAGACATAACTAGAGATAGAGCAGAGATTTAAAAAATCCTAAGAGAATACTATGAAAATCTTTATGCAGGTATATCAAAATTTTAGATCATATATATACACACACACATCCTGTGTATACTGAGGTACATCTGTATTTTATATATATATATTATTTATACAGTGATTCCATGGTATCTGCAGAAGATTGGTTCCAGGATCCAATCCCATGGACGCTCAAGTCCCTTGGATAAAATTGCATAGTATTTGCATATAGTCTATGCACATCCTTCTGTATACTTTAAATCATCTCTAGATTTACTTATAATATGTAATACAATATAAATGTTATATAAATAGTTGTTATGTTATATTTTTTAAATTTGTATTATTTTTTATTGTTGTATTGTTATTTTTTATTGTTGCTGCTGTTGTTGTTTTTGAATGTTTTTTTTCTCAGTTGGTTGAATCTGCGGATGTGGAACCCATGGATACGGAGGCCAACTGTATGTATGACTTAGATCACAATATATTTCAATATATAAATTTAGTCTTTCCTGAGATAAAAGAAGACTTGAATCTTCTTTTGAAGTCAAAAAACATACCATTTGCCAGGGAAAATGGATTCAAACATATCCTAGTAAAATTGATGGGCAAGGGATCTTTACCTGCTATCTGAATTAATTGCAGTTCTCTTAGTGTATGCATGTGAAAAATATGATTATTGAATAGCCAAATGGATAGCATCTGTCAATTACTTTTGGTAAACTGCAGTTTTGTAGGAAATTATATATATTGTAGGAAATTATATATATTTTGTAGGAAATTATATATATGTACACACACACAGTTGGCCCTCCGTATCCATGGCTTCAACCAACTATCTCTACTTCTACTTAACATTGTATTGGGTGGTTTTGAGTTGCTGTTCAGGGAATACAATCAGGGCAGTGTTCCCCAACCCTCCTCCCAATATAACTTCTCCCTGAGGGGTTGGGATAAAGACTTGACCTCAGGGCTCTCTGTCCTAGTGTTTATTCTTCCCAATCACACCGTTCCCATCTCTTTCTTTCTCTCTCTCTCCCCCCCACCTTCTTAATCTCTCTCATACACACACACACACCCTTTAGTTCATCACTGTGATACAGACCAGGGTGTGGCCTCTGCCCTTCCACAGCGTTCATTATTGGACAGAAAACCCAAGGGATGAGTTCACAGACCAAACTAAGAGACATTTGAGAAACACAATCACTTCAAAAGAAAAAAACAACATGCAACCAGATGACAGATACCATCAGAAGGAGATGTATTAAAACAGATGAACCAAGAGTTTAGAATAAGCATAATAAATATTAGGTTATTAAGTAGGAAATGTCCAATGTCCTTAAGTACTAAGTTTGACAGTGGATATCTCTGACATTTCACTTTGACACTTCTTGTTTTGTTTTTATAGCGAAGGTACATCCTCGGTCTTTCAAACACACATTTTGGCTTGTGATTATCTTTCAAATTTTTTTTTTAGAGCAATTTTTTTAAAACCACGGATAAGTCAAAAATTTGTGTTATTTTCAAATATGAGTTCTGGCGTGGAACCAATGCCGGTCAGAATATCAATGAAGTGTTTGGGAAGGATGTGGCTAATGAATGCACAGTACATCGATGGTCTGAGAAGTTCTGTTCGGGTGATTTTTCATCTTGAAAATGAGCTACATGGGCAACCTGAGACCAAGGTGGATAATGATGAGCTGAAAGCTGTAGTGGAAGCGAATCCATCTCAACCTACATGTGAATTGGCAGCAAGGTTTGATGTTACTATTCCAACATTATTGGACCATTTGAAACAAATCGGCAAGGTATAGAGAAGCTGGATAGATGGGTTCAGCATGAATTAAATGAGCATCAGAAGAGAAATCATCTCGAAGCTTGCCTTTCTTTGCTGTCATCACATAAAGGCAAACCATTTCTACACTGAATTGTTACGTGTGATGAAACATGGATTCTTTTTGACAATCACAAGCATTTGGCACAATGGTTGGACAAAAATGAAGTGCTGAAACCCTTCAAAAAAAGCTGATGGTGTCTGGTGGTCCAGCACTAGTATTATCCACTACAGCTTCATGAAACCTGTTCAATCCATTACTGTGGATGTCTACTGCAACCAGGTGGATGTAATGATGAGGATGCTTGCAATTAAGCAGCTAAGATTGGTCAATAGAAACAGGCCAATCCTCTTGCAAGACAATGTTCGACCACATGTCACACAAACAACACTGTTAAAACTACAGCAGCTGGACTTGGAAACTCTTCTGTCACCCACCATATTCACCAGACCTTGCACTGACTACCACTTCTTCCAGGCTTTGGCCCACTTCTTGGAAAAATATTCAATTCTTAACAAGCTGACACAATATTAAACCTAAGTAGACTATCATAAGTTTAGGAAGCATGTTGTAACCCTTAGAGCAAGCACTATGAAATAATATAACACAGGAATTAAAATAGAATGATTAAAACATTCAATTAACCCAAATGAAGGCAAGAAAGGAGAAAAGTAAGTGGAACCAATAGGAAAATGTGTGGAAAACTTGCCTTTTGCGATTTCATCGCCACTCACTCTTGCAATAGCTAAGAGAGGATATTAGCAATATGAAAAGTAAAAAACTGAGATTAATATATTGTGTGTATATATTTAATCATGCATTTTGAAGCTGTTACTAGGCACATACACAGTTATGATTGTTATGTCTTCTTGATGAAAACTGACTCTTTGGTTGGTCTTATGAACATTCCTCTTTATCTCCAATAACACTTCTAGTCCTGAAATCTTTCTGGTTGGATATGCTGCAGCCACACAGCTATCTCATGCTTACTGTTTTCATAGTATATAATTTTTCATCCTTTTACTTCCAATCTATCTGTGCCTTTTTGCTTAAAGTGCTTCTCATGCAAACAGCATATGGTGTGTCTTATTTTTATGTCCTTTCTAGTCATCTCTGCCCTTAATTTGAAGAGTTTAGGTCATTCACATTTAATGTAACTATTAATGATTGGATTTAGGTCTGTCATTTTCTGTTTATTTTCTATTTGTTCCACTTACTTTTCTCCTTTCTTGCCTTTATTTGGGTTAATTGGATGTTTTAATCATTCTATTTTAATTCCTGTTTTATATTATTTCATAGTGGTTGCTCTAAGGGTTACAACATGCTTTCTAAACTTATGATAGTCTACTTAGGTTTAATATTGTGTCAGATCACATGAAATATAAGAATCTTGCAACTGTACAGTTCCATTTATCCCAACCTGTTTTTTATGCTATTATTTTCATATATATTACATAAATGTATATTATAAACTCCATAATGTAGCAGTATATTCTTTAAATATCCATATACCTTTTAAAGAAATTATGAGAATATATATCTATATAATTTCATAGAAAATATATATATACATAAATACAGATATATTTCTAAATTTACCCACATTTTACCATTTCCAATGTTCTTAATCCTACTGATTCAAATGTCCCTTTGTTGTCATTTCCCCTTCAAGAACTAGGTTTAACATTTCTTATAGTGCACATCCACTAGCAATAACTTTTCTAGTTTTTTTCTTTCTTTGAAAAATCTCCATTTCATCTTTATTTTTGAAGGATATTTTTGCTCTGTATACAATTCTGGCCTTAGAAGGTTTTACTTTTAACACATTAAATAGGGCATTCCATTGTCTTTTGGCTGCCATTATTTCTGATGAGAAGTCAGGTAGATTTTCTACCACTGATTCCCTGTGTGTACCATGTTGTTTTTCTCAGTCACTTTCTAGATTTTCCAATTTTTAGTAGTTTAATTGTGACGTGTTTCAGGAGTAGTTTTCTTTGTATTTATTAAGTTGTGGGTTTATTGAACTCCTTGGATCTGTAAGTTTATATTTATCATCAAGCTTGTCAAATTTTTGGCCATTATTTCTTTAAATAATTTTCCTGTCTTTATATCTTCTCCTTCTAGGAATTGAACTTTGTGTGTGTTAGATGATTACATATTATTGTAAAGTCACTGAAGTTTTGTTTATTTTTTCAAATTTTTTTCTGTTTGTTCTTCAGCTTGTTATAAGTTTTATTGATTTTTATTCAAGTTCACTCTTTATTCTTCTATCTTCAATATTCTATTAAGCCTATCTAGTGAGTTTTTAACTTCATATATTGTGCTTTTTAATTTTAGAATTGCCATTTCGTTATTGCTTTTTAATAGTTTCCAGTTCTCTGTTGAAACTGTCCATCCATTCATTCATTATAAATGTACTAATATGTTCTAAGTCCTTGAACATATTTATTATATCTGCTCTGAAATCTTTGTCTACTAATTTCAATATATGAGCTACTTCAGGATTGGTTTCCACTGCTTTTCTTTGGACTATGAATCACATTCCCTGCTTGTTTTCAAGTTTAGAATTAGATTTTTTTTTTAATACTAGGCATTGTAGATGATACAATGTGGAGAATCTGGATTCTGTTATCTTTCTCTAAAGAGTATTTATTTCCAGGCAGCTCTTGGCAGACATAAAATTCCAAATTCTGTGTCCCCTTAGGTGGACAGCAGCTAAAATTTCTGCTCAGTTCTTTCAACTTCCAGTAGTTTTTTTTTTTTTTTTTTCTGCTTGTTTTCTTCTGGGTTCCTTGGAGGATTCCCTGCCCAAGCACAGGTCAGCAGTCAGCCAAGGATTTGGTCAAATTTTATATGCACTTTTAAGAAACCTCTGCGGCTTCTCACTTTCTTAGATTTTCTTTCTAAATCCCATTCTCTGACTTGTCAAACCAGTAAGACTAGCAGCTTTATGCTTGAATTCTGGCCATCCTATGCTACCCAGTCTGGAGAGTACCCTTAGGCAAAAGCCTTATAATTACTAATCTTCCCAACTGCACTTCCCTTCTTTCAGTGGTTGACCCCCCTCTAGTTTTAGCCCACTTTCGTTCTCTCCAGTGCCTTCAAATAGTTGTGTTTTTAATTTTGTCCAGAGTCTGTAATTATTATGATATAATACAAGCTACTTCACCACTATTGGAAGCACAACCTCCAACTTGTGTTTTAAAACACTCAAGTGAAGATGTTGACTTGTCTGAAAATTTAATGAAAAGATCCAAGGTAGAGATACACATTTGGGTATTCATCAACATATAGATGGTATGTAAAGCCATGAGAATAGAAGAGACCATTAAGAGGGGAGTGTTACCAAAAGCTCGGTGCTTGTCCTCAAGGCCACATCGAAGAACGAGGACAAGTATTTTGAGGAGAAGGAAAGAGAAGTTTATTACTTTGCTGGCAAAGGAGGAGGATGGAGACTCCTGTCTGAAATGCCATCGTCCTCATAAGAAGCAGAAATACAGAGCTTTTAAAGGGTGGGTTCTCAGCTTCAGGCAATTGCTATTCAACTACAGTTGATGATTCTGGTCGTCCCATCTCCACTGAAGACAATGCCATGACCTCCACCCGGGACCTCCCTTTGCCAGGTCTGGGCTGAGCCATCTCCTGTAGCAGAAATAACAAAAGATTTAACCTGATCCTCCCAACCACTGGCCTGAGGCAGGGATGCAGGTTTTAGTTCTCAAAAAAGTGTGGAGGATGTTTTAATGAGATAGAAAATATTTTTGCCATTTTTTTCAGACCATTCCCTCTGTTATGGGACCATGAATAGAAAAGGGAACGGAGGATAGAGCAATGGGGACCAGGATGAGAAAAGGAGCTGGTGGAGGAGACTGAGAAGAAAAACACTGTGGAGTAGGAGGAGGAAAACCTTGGGGGAATTTTTTTAAATTCTCAAAGATTCAGTTACCTTGTAATTAGTGTGAAGATTAGAAATGATGTATTTAAAGTACCCAGAAGAGTACACCTAAAAAAACACAACAAAAAGATAGCTATACTATCTATGAATGATATTTATTATATTTAACTTTATTATTCCATGCAAAGAGAATGAAGATCCCCCACATTTTTTACCAGGGTGGGTGGGCATAGGGATGGAAAAGACAGAGAGGATCAACAAGGAAGAAGCTAAACAAGAGAGGCAAGGGCCTTTAGGATGCCCATCCAAAGTGGACTCTGGATTGATCAGCATCAAAATGGGATAAGTGAAAAATGTTCCCACCACCCCCAGGATGCCATGTGTTTGCATGATTGTTGAGTGGACTCTCCTGGCTGCAGGCAGTACCTCCAGGTCCCTTCAGGGGTGTGGACTCAAGCCTCACAAAAGGAAGAAAACGTACGAATCAAGTCAAAAGGCAAAGCTTTTTATTATTATTACTTATTTTTATCATAGTATTTATTGGATTATAACCAAAGTATAAAATAAACATCCATGAGCCCATAGATATAAATTATTGAAAAAAATCTCCCATACAGAAATATTTCAAATAATTTATCTGGATATTCCCACCTCAAGGAAGTAGAGTGTAACTCCCCCTTCTTAAGTATGGGCTATGTTTAGTGACTTGTTTCCGAAGATTATAGTATGGAAAGGAGGAGAAAACAACTTTCCAGTGGAGAAATCTGGCAAACACCACCTTAGCCAGATGATCAAGGTTAACATCCACAGTGCTAAAACCTACTGATAGGATATACCCTTGATATGGTGTGATGAGAATGGCACTTTACCCCTTTAGTCTTTATCCCCAAAACATATTACCACAGTCCAAGCATGAGAAAAACATCAACAAACCCCAATTGAGGGACATTTTACAAAATCCCTGACCAATACTCCTCAAAAGTGTCAGGGTCATCAAAAACAAGGAAAGTCACAGAAACAGTCATGGCCAAGGGGAACCTAAGGACACATGATGATTGAATGTAACGTGGCATCCTAGGTGGGATCCTGGGACAGAAAAAGAACATTAGGTAGAAACCTAGGAAGTAAGTTTTACCTTAGAACATAAGTAAAAACTAAGGAAATCTGAACAAAGTATGGACTTTCGTTAATAATAATGTATCAAATTGGTTCATTAATTGTAACAAATGTTCCATACCAATATAAGATGTTAATAATAGGGAAACTGGGTGCAGCGTATATGGAAATTCTCCGTATTCTCCTTGTAGCTATTCTATAAATCTAAAATTAAAAGTTTATTAAAAATATATATATATAATCTTAATTCTGTACACAAAGAAGGTTTTTTGAAATCGTTTTATTCCTGGTTCAGAAAGAGGCAGCTGAAGTAATGATTTCACTGTAAAAAAGGACAGGAAAACAAGAGAGGCTGACACTGACAAAGGCAAGCAAACTCCTGGACAGGCAGAGTAGGGTGCCAATTAGTTGGGCAAAAACAATGGCAAGGTCTCAGAGAGAAGCAGAGAAACCCACATCCCATCCCACGTATTTTTAAAAACCGATGCCTAAGCTTGAACACATTAGTCGTAGTCAAACGGTGGGCAACACTGGTTTAAAAAAAGAAAGGGAGGGAGGGAGGGAAGGAGGCAGGGAGGGAGAAAGAGAAAGGGAGAGAATATTTCCATTTATAAAAAGTGCACTTATTTAAAACAGCTTTGGGGGATGTTAAGCAGTATTTCACAATGCAGATATCTCAGTTTGAGACAGCTTGATTGATTTCCTGATTTCCAGGAAAACTGAGCTATCATCTGGTTCCTACTTTGCTGTTTACTGGCATGAATATGCAGTTCTTACAAAACGTGAAATGGCTGCTGAAAAAGTGAAATTTAATTCTTTCTGACACATTGATCCAAGCTCCCCCCGCCCCCGTCTCCAAGATGAAGAAAACCCATGGCAAAAATTTCTTTCTCTCTCCACAAAAAAGAACGCAAAGAATTCTGGAAAATTTCATTTCCCTGGGAGTTTTTACATGAACCAAAGGTTCTGAGCCAGTTTGCTGGGGTGGGGAGTCAGACTGGAATAAGCACAGTTCACCTCCAAGGCTTTGTTTTATACCGACACAGCTCAACCGGAAGCTTGAGGGCAGCAGCCAGGTCTTGTATTTCCCAGTACTCCATTGCCACCATCCACAAGTGTTTTTGAGCACCTACTGGTACAACCACAGCAATAGTAAAAATAGCTGACATTTACTATGCACTCTGGGTGTGCACTTTACACTCACTAGTCCTATGAGCTAAACTCAGTTCTAGAGATTCTCTAAGATTCCATTTTAGAGAAGGAATATAAGGCTCCGTGGAGTAAAATATCCTGCCCCAAACACATGGTGTAGTGGTTAATTTTATGTGTCAACTGGGCTATGTGCCCAGTTGTTTGGTTAAACAATAGTCTAGATGTTGTTGTGAAGAAATTTTATAGATATGATTAACATTTATAATCAGTTGACTTTAAGTAAAGCAGATTACCATCCATAGGGTGAGTGGGCCTCATCCAATCAGTTGAAGACCTTAAGAGCAAAGGCTGAGGTTTCCAGAAGGAATTCTGACTCAAGACTATAACACAGACATCCTGACTGAGTTCTCAGCCTGCCTGGTCTGTCTTACGAATTTCGGACTCAGGACTGCAACATCAACTCTCACCTGAATTGCCAGCCAGCAAGCCTGCCCTACAAATCTCAGACTTGCCAATCCTCCATAATCATGTGAGCCAGTTCCTTAAAAAAAAAGTCTCTCTATTGATAGATAGATAGACAAACAGATGGACTTCTATAGGTTCCGTGTTTATCCTGTTGGTTCTGTTTCTCTAACTGATACATGTGGCTAATAAATGGCAAAGCCAGGACTCAACTCCAGGTATTTTTGGATGCAAAGCTCAGGCTCTTAACTGCACACTTCACACTCAGCTGCCACCCTAGACCCTGCACAAGAGGCTGCAAATACTAGAGTCGTAACATAAGCAGGTGCAGCTAAGACTGGGTGGTATTCTTACTGTGGAAGCTAACACGGCCAGGCAGATTATGGTACTTGGTCCTGCAGGCAAGAGGGGCTATCTTTGGCTTTTGAGCAGGAGGATGAGCTGTCTCAGCTGCATCAAGAAAGAAGAATCTGGTGGCAGAATGGATAAGAAAAGGGAGAGCCTAGAGGGAGGAAATCATTATTATAATGGTCCAGATGTGAAGGGGCAGGGAACATTACTACGCAGGGATCCCTAAGACATGGGGTGAACAAGGAAGCAAGAAAGAGTCAGGGGGAGGCCAGCAAGGTGGCCCAGCCAAGTGGCCAAGAGAAGGAGGGCATCGTGGGCTAGAGTGGGAGAGCTGGCCCAGGACATTAGTTGAGGAAGGTCAAGTGGGAAGAGATGGGGCAACCCAGTGGAAGGATTCCACAGAAAGCCAACGGAATCAGATTCAGGCTCTGGAGAGAGGGCCAGCAGGCTGGTAGAGAGGGGAAAGCAGCAGGCTGAGGACCCAGCTCTCTGAGCTAGGTCAGAGGTAGGAAGAAGCCAGACCAGTGGCCAGAACTGGGGAGACAGAGCTGAAAGGCAATAGGGAGTAGGGGGGAGATAGACATGCTGCTGAGGCAGGGGTAGAAGGGAGGGTGGCAGGCACGGTGTGGGCGTGGGCCTGAGGATGGCGGGATTTGCTGATCAGAGACTGTGGAAGAACATGAGAGAGTCCCTGTGGAAGAAGGGTAGATGCTGAAGGCAGGTGTAAGGGTGTTTGCTAGGGAGCTGTGGTAAGGAAACAGGTGAAAAACACAGACTCCTCTTCTAAGACGATTTGGTGATTAAGTGAGCAGACCCATTGATGGTTGGTTTAACATGAAGGAGACCAGGTGAGTGGAAAAAACTGCTGTTAAGAAGGAGGAAGTGGAGATGTCAGGAAGATGGGGTAATCGAGGAGGGAAGAGGATGTGGTAGAGAAAATAATAATAGTTAACTCTTGGCAAGCACTTGCTTTGTGCCAAGCACTGTTCTGAGTACTTTCCTTACATTAATTTCTTTAGTATTATTGCCCTCATTTTACAGATGAGGAAAGTGAGGCCCAAGATCACAGGGCTGGTAATTGAGAACAGCATACGGTATGTCCCCAGAGCCCAACACGTAACTACTACAGTATACCACACAGGGAGAGAACAAGGCTAAAGAGAGGTTCCCCTTTATCGATGGAAGATGAAAAGGAAAGGCTGAACTAAGCTTGGGTTTCTAAAGCCAATGCCCCAGCCTGCTGGGCTGGAGGAAATCCAACTGCCATCTTTACTGGGGCTCCTCCTTGGAAGTTGACAAAAGTTCTGCAATCTTATGGACCCCGCAACCTGCAGAAAGCCCCTCTGATCATCAGTCTGTACTTAAAACCACTGCATGTTGCGCCAGTTAAGAATATAGGAGCTTTGAAATAGTGTGGGGATTTAAAAAAAAGAATGTGGGAGCTATATATAGGAGAAACCCTGCCTGATAGTAGCTTAAGCTAAAAAAGCTACTTAGTTATTTTACATAACAAGAGGTCTAGAGGCAGGCAGTCCCCAGAGTGGTTTCACAGCTCCCTGATGTATCCAAGCATTCGGGATCTTTCCATCCTTCCATTCTGCCATCCTCAATGTGTGGACTTTTTACCCTAGGCTTGCTACCTCATGGTCACATAGTGGCTGCCAGAGCTGCAGACTTCACAAAGCCATCCTCACTCAGGGTAGGTAGCAGGTGCAGACCATTTGTATTGCCTTCCCAGGCTTCCCCCAAGTCTTCTTGGCCAGAACTGAGTCCTAAATCCATCACCAGCAAAGGGGAAATTAGCACACTTGGTTTATAGCAATCATGGTCACCCCCAGCTGGAGGAAAGGCCCACCTTTCTGAGCAAGTTGTTGCCTGAACAAAATATGGGTTATCTAAGGAAAACAGGGGAATGGCTGATGGGTAAGTAAGCAACTATGTCTGTCACAGAAGACCACTGTCCCAGTCCACAGGGCTCTTTTGGGTCCATGGCTATTCGGCCCCAAGCCACACTCAGGACACAGGAGTTTCAGCCAAGACCAGGAGCTCTGTGCTTAGGGGCCCAGCCTCCCCCTGGCTTTGCCAGGGTTTTGATGGGGAGCTGGGCACAGTCTCGAGTGGATATGGGCACTCATGGGCCTCCGCCTCCTCCTGGTAAGGAGAAAGAAACCTCCTGTCTAAGCCACACCATTTATCAACCACCCTTCCCTCCCTCACTACCCCCTCCTTCCCATCCTGGGGTCCTAGCAAAATATTCTCGATAGTGAGACCTCTGGGAAAACAGAGAGAAACAAGTATCTTGCTGACAGCTTCCTCTCTTTGCCAGTTAACAAAAACCTGTCCCAAGGCCTGGCTACCTTTGTGCCTGTGGTGGTTGGGGACACAGGGGCAGTAACACAGGGAGGAAAAAAAACAAAAATTAATCTCCACAAGTGACCATGCCACTGCTGCAGCAGAAAGAACAGTGCCTTGGTAAGTAGGAGACCTGGGCCCCAGTCCCTGCTCTGTGCCTAAATGTCTTCATCAGTAAAATTGTTTAGCAGGAACATGGCGGGGCAGGGATGGGAGATTCCACCCATTTTGCAAACTAGATATAGAGGCCTCCACCAATTCCCTAGCAAAATGCCCCCATCAAACCCATTGCTACCAGGATGGTGAGGTTGGGAGGCCCAGAGGAAGGGGGGTAATAAGTGTTGCAGCCATCAGGTGCATAGCTGGGAGTTTCCAACCCGCCTCTGTGATTATACGGAGTTAAGAAATAGCAGAGGATACTGAAAGTCACATTTTATCAGCTAGAACAGGAGCTCTTAACTGGGGTCCATGAACTATAGAATTCAGGGGTCTCTGAACTTGGATTGGAAAACATAACAACTTTATTTTTAGTCACTTCTATTTCCTAAGTTATGAATAAAGGGAGCAAACTGCAGTCATATTAGCAGCACCAATAGAAATCACAGAGCTTTTCCTACCCCTGTACAGTGCACTGCTGATATCTTGAAATGTCCTTTACACTCATCTCTGCTTCAATTTACAGTAGTTTAAGAGACCCACTCCTAGATCTTATTTAATATGTTAATAAAGAAACCCATGTACATATTACCACATTACACATTTAAAAAGTATTTTGACAATTATATATCAATATAACTAGCTTACTTTGTAATCCTATGTATTTTATTTTATGCATATGAAAATATTATTTTGAGAAGTGATCCATGGCACAAAAAGTGCTCAAGAGGCCCTGGCTGAAGGGCACTGTTGACACTCAGGTGCGGCCTGCCCAGCACAAGGGAGCTGCCTGCAGAGCAGAGGCTCCAACAGCAGGAACCAGAGCAGGACTCCAGCTGGCACCACTCCTACCCCAGGGCATCCCCCTGGGGGCTCGACAAGAGACAACCACAGCTCACTGGGATCTTCAGTTTGATTGAATGGCGTTGGGCCTCTGCTGCCCATTGTGAAAAAGGAGAAATCGCCAGCCTCTTACCTTAAATCACAGGAAGATTTAGGGAGAATGAGGATAGAGCACCAAGTTCGCTGCAGAATAAAGAAAGGGGAGTATCCCAGTATTGGTTCTTAAGGGACTATTTCAACTGAATTTCAGGATGCAAAAGCCAAGAGTGGGAGAAGAGGCAGGGAGAGACGCCTCCCTCCTCAGCTGTGGTTGCAGCGCTACTCTGGGCCATGAAGAGTTTCCCACACCCTAGTGGACAGCAAAAGCTATTTCGATGTGCCAGGTGAAAGCTGAGCCATGCCCCTGCTCAAACTAGCCTCCAGCCCAGCAGGCTGCTTGGGGTACCTGTGCACAGTGGGCTCTCCCTTGTGAGGGCAGTTCCTCTATTTCCACCCCCCACGTGCTGCCCCTCACCAGGAGCAGTGCCCCCCAGTTCACTCCAGGCAAACCCTGCCCTGGGACAATGCACCTACTGTTCTCACAAATGACCCAGGCCCCAGCAGCCTTGGGAGAGGAGCTGCACCACTGCGCAAGGACACCCTTCATTTCAAAATGAGGGAATGCAGTGCACAATTGCTGCTACGCAACTGTCCCCCTTCTCTGAGTCTGGCTTTCTCATCTCTGTTAAGACCTTCAAAGCCACCCCATTGCTGCAGGGCAAAGCCCAACCTCATCCACCATGGTCTGGGGACACAATACCTGTCCTAGGTCGAGAGTAGCTGAACCCCAGCTCAGCCCCTCTGCCCCCAGCCAGCTGGAGAACGGGCTCATTTCCTCATTTCCTATCACAAAGGCCATGTGCCCACTGGGTAAGGCCCAACCTATGACCCCCTTGTACTGCGGAGCTCCTTCACCTCCCTTTGAAGAAAATTCCCAGGTTTGAGGCAACTGTGAGGGAAGGGACTGACGTTTAATTCTGGGCTGGGGGATGATCTGGAGGGACATTGAGAAGTGGTGGGGAGAGGCCTGGGAATCTGAAAGCCTAGAGATTTTCAGGGCAGCAACACGAAGGTACAACCCAGGGCCACCCACATCTGCTTCCTGCCGTGCTCTCTGCTACCTTCGATGCTACACTGCTCTGGTAGGGGCAGAGAAATGATCGATAGGACCCTGGGTCATCATTCGTTCATTTACTCACAGATACTTGTTCCAAGCAGGGGCTCACGGCGGGCAATGGGGAGGGAATGCTGCCCACAGAGGGCCTGGGACAGGGGGAAGAAGCTACTCATGCTCTGAGGAAGGATGATGGAGAACTGCTTCCTGGAGGGAGGCCCGAGGTAGAGTCTTGAAGGATGAAGAGGGTTTTCCTGAGTGGAGAGGGGTGGAGGGCCTTCTAGGCAGAGGCACTGGGCTGCACTGGGCAGAGGGCTATGTGTGTGATACTGTTAGGGGGAAATGGGGTCCTGTGGTTAAGTACATTTGGGAAGTTGTGGATTAAACAATATTGAACAGATCTCTTTATTGCAGGACTCGTCAGAGCTTTTAACCTGCTAATGTACAGAATGAACCTCATGGTGGATCCCAGGACTGGAGTCCCACGGCAGGCCATACTGGCGTTAGGGCTATGGGAGGCAGTGGGGGTTGATGAGGCTAGAGAGAACGCAAGGGGTTTTGAATGCCAGGCCAAGAAGGCTGCACTTTTTCCTTGGCCAGTGAGGAATCTCAGAAGGAGACTTAGAGGGATTTAGACTCAGGGATCCTGGGGCAGTTTAGTAATCAGCGAGGTCAGGGCTACGGCAGATCAGGGCCAGTCCCGGTCAAGGACTCCCCAACTCCTTGGCAGCAGGGCCACTCTGTGGGACAGAAAACAGAGTCCATGGACACAGCCAGTGGTAAAGGAGCTCAGAGACACAAGCAAGAAAAGGGAAAAGGCTGGGCAACCCCTGAATCCAAATTTGGGTTAAGAGCCTTTGGCACAGTGGTCAAACATGCCTGGGTTCAAATCCCAACTCCACCACTTCCTAGCTGTGGGTATCTCACCGAGTCTCTTGGGGTCTCAGGGTATTGTTGTCATTGTTTTTTAGAGCAGTTTTAGGTTTGCAGAAAGTACAGGGGGTTCCCATATACTTCCCCCCCTCCCATTTCCCCTATTACTAAGATCTTGGTACATTTGTTACAACTGATGAACCAATGCTGACATGTTATTACTAATTAAAGTCCACAGTTTACTTGAGGTTTCACTCTTTGTGTTGTACAGGTTTACAGATTTTAACAAATGTACAGTCCTGTATCCACCATTATAGTATCATACAAGAGTTTCACTGCCTTAAAAATGCCATTTGAGCCTCAGTTTTAACATCCGTAAATTGAGTGTAAATCTCATCTGAAGCCCCTTAGTCTCCCACTGTAGGTTTCTTATTTAGGCCTCCTGACAAATTTAGTAGTGCCAAAATCAGCTAAATGTCTCTAAATACAGTCCAAGATCCATCAAAACCACTGGGCTTGGGTCAGGGTGAAAGGTCCTCATTCAAATGCACATTCTAGGGTCTCAACTCCTGCTGAATCAGAATCCCTGGTGTGGGGCCCAGGAATCTAATCTAACAAGTCCCCTGGTACACAGGGCAGTTTGAGACCCTCTGTGCCCCTGGCTGCTGGTGCAAATGGAAATTTGTTCGAGCAGAGGTTTTCAAACCCAAACAGAAGGATCCTAATCACTGTCAGGTTAAAGCTCTGGAGAGCTGTGCCATCTCCCAAAAAGGAGCAGAACAGTTTGCCATAAAGCCAAGAACAAGCCCATTTCTGCCTCGTGCAGCTCCCAGTGACAAGCCTGCTGTCGTTTCCTATCTTGATTGCTTATCACTCACCCAAAATAACCTGAGTGCAATGTCTCACCAGCAGCAGCTCTCTCTGCAACTCTCTTAATTTAGCAGCCAAACACATTTGGCTCCATAACAGCCCACAAGGCCTAAGCACAGGGCCCAGGAAGGGGCCCCCCTCATGGCCATCTGTAGTGGGTTGAATAGTGGCCCCTCAAAATCCATGTCCATGTGGAACCTGTGAATGTGACTTTATTTGGAAATAGAGTCTCTGCAGATGTAATTAGTAAGGACTGAGGTTAGATCATATCAGGCCAGGGTAGGCCCTAAATCCAATGACTGGTGCTCTTCTAAGAGGAGAGGACAGGCACACTCAGGGAAGGAGGCCACGTGAATACACATGCAGAGACTGGAGTGATGCAGCAACACACCAGGGAATGCCACCAGAAGCTACAAAGAAGGAAAGAAGGATTCTCCCCTAGAGCCTTCAAAGGGAACATGGCCCTGCCAATACCTTGATCTCAGATTTCTAGCCTCCAGAACTGTGAGAGAATAATTGTCTGTTGTTTTAAGCCATCCAGTTTGTGGTAATTTGTGACAGCAGCCCTAGGAAATTAATATGCCATCACTGCCATAGACCCCTGGCCCAGCTCAGCACCCCTCTCGGCCCCACTACAGCAGGAAGGAAAGAACCCCCCACACTTAGGCGATTCTCCAGATGGGCATTTGAATACGGCCCATATGATCAGAACTGTTTTCTCCCAACCAACATCTTTGAATTCTGCATCTACTAGGCCCGTTTCCTACACAAGGAGAAGGGCCCTTCTGTCCTCTGCTTGAAAGGCCACATCTGGAGAAGGGTTGAGACTTTGGTAATGACAAATAAGTACTGGTCTTGGACAGTGCCTGGCCAGTGGTGCCACGTGGCAGTTCCGGGGCTCAGCTGGGGGTCGGGCCGGACAAGTCACTGCAGCTTCATGCCACTCCGGCGCCGCGAGTCCTTCCGGGCGATGGGGCTGAAGTTCACAACCTCTTTGTAGATGTGCTCTAAGAAAGGCAAGGTGGTCTAAGGTGGGTAAGGGGCTGCTGAGGGCAAGAGAGAGCCCACCCCGCCTCAGACATGACATGGAGTTGGAAGTCAGTTCAAGGAGAAAAAACATACAGGAGATAATACCCACTCAGAGGGAGGGAGCGGGCATCCCCAGCGGGCAGCTGGGCTGGCCAAGGCCAGGCAGGGAGACAAAGGAGACAAAGGGGACAAAGGGGACAGGCCGCAGGCAGACAAGGGAGGGAGCCCGAGGGCCCGGCCCTTACGCTTCCATTCGTCCACCGTGAGTTTCTCGTGTTCTAAGGAATCATCAAATGGCTGCTGGGCCTCTGCCTCCTCCTCAGGGTCCCGGAAGGGTTCAAAGAAGGGGTGGGCGAGGGCCTGCGAGGCTGTGAGGCGCTTGTCCACATCCAGCTCCAGCATCTTGTCCAGGAGGTCTGCAGCTGCACAGCAGAGCCGTGAGCCCGGGGAGCCTGCCCGCTGGGATGGACCCAGAGGCCCCCGGGGCACAGGCCCTGAGACTCACCCTGGGGGCTGGCCCGTGGGAAGAGCTGAGTGAAATCCTTCTTGGGGCTCTGTGGCAGGGACTGGATATAGGCTTTGGCCTGGAAGACAGAAAAGCAATGGACCCCTCAGGGCTCAGGCCTCAGGGTACAGAGCAGGGATTTCAGAAAAGCCCCACAGCAGGGCTGAAGGCTCAGGTCATAGTCTGAGATAGGACAAGGCAAGAGCACCTGCCAGGGCAGAGGGACACTGTGGGAAGGCGCAGGTGAGCCCTCCTCCCAGAGGCCCCCAGCCCACCTGGCCCCTGGTCAGCCAAGCAAACGGCCTAGGCCAGCCTAGGCCCCATTTGCCACCCACCGCTTTGTCGTTCAGCTTCTGCACAAACTCTGTGCCCGGCACCCCGGTCACTTTCAGGATCTGGGTCAACTGGTCCAGGTCTTGACAGCCAGTTAAGGCTCGGCCTTGCTCTCTGTTGGAAGGTCTGAGGCTGCCCTTCCCTTGGCCCCACCATCACTTTACGCAGGTACTGTGGTGACCAACAACCCAGGCTCCAGACCCTCCTAACCACCTCCTGCTTGCAGGAGAGGAGGCTCATCTTCAGGACTCAGGTCTCGGGAGGGCTTTCCAACATGCCAGGCTGGGAAAGCTCCCTCCCCCACAAATGCTCCTGGAGCGTGTGGACTTCCGGCCCTCGTACCCCACTCATCCTCCTCTTCTGTTTCCTCATCTTCTGTCCCGACCCTCGCAGTGCCCGCTGGGCAGGGAAGCAAGACCTTGCATCTTCTCATCCAAGGCCTGCCCAGTCCCCACAGGAGCTCAATGAATGTGTGCGGTGCCAAAATGTGAAGCATATTCTTCATGGTCGTAGAATTACAGGTGACTCATTTTCATCACTTTGCTTATCTGCATTTAAAAATTATTCTACAGGGAGCATGCATCACTCTCGCATTAAAAAAAAAAAAGAGAGAGAGAGTTATTTAAATAAAATGTCTGTTGAAGGAATGAATCCCTAGATGGAGTTTGGTTTTTCTGGCAAAGGATACAATCTTTCCCCTTGAACAGAGTTTTCCCCGTCAGCATCTCCGCCATGATACAGCCAACAGACCAGATGTCCACTGCAGAGGGAGGGGGAGTGTCACTTAGGCCATCTGACTGAGACCTGGCGATCAGTCAGCACAGAATAACCAGGTGGCCCCAGGGAAGCTGCCCCAGCAGGCCCCCAACCCCTTCGCCTCCCGGGGCAGCCGCCCACTGACCAGTCTGGTTGTAGTGCATCCAGCTGAGGATCACCTCGGGGGCCCGATACCAGCGGGTCACCACGTAGCCGGTCATCTCGGCATCCGCAGGCCGTGCCAGCCCAAAATCCAGGATCTATGGCTCAGGGGACATAGGGAGAAGGAACTTGCTGAGGAGAGGCGGCTCCGGGAGCAGCTTGGAGGGCTCCCGTGGTAGAGGGCCTATACCTGGACTCCAGGCTGAGCCCGCTGTGGCCACTCACCTTCAGTTCACAGTCCTCGTTCACAGCCAGGTTGCCCGGCTTCAGGTCCTGGGTGGGAGGACAGACAGCGAGTACTGGGCTCAGAGGCAGACACAGGAGCTTGTCCTGCCCTGCCAACAGTGTGCCCTCGGCCAGGCCCCTTCCCTCTCTGGGCCTCAGTTTCCTCATGCGTAAAATGAGGGTTGGACTAGGTGTCCTCTCAGGCCCATCCAGCTCTAAATGTTCCTGATTCTTGAAGCCTGAAACACCCAGCTCAGGGCTCACTTTGTCTGCAGCAATTCCCCAAAAAGTTCCCCAGAACACAGCGATTCTTCTGAGCAAGCCTTCCTGGGCCAAGGCTGGGTCTGAAAAATCCACATTCCACGCTCCTGAGAATTGTCCCCGCCCTCCACCTTTCCCACTCCTTGACTGCCAGAGTACCCCCACCCAGGAATGGGACAGGGCTTCTGAGGACTGCGGCAGAGGAAGCACTCACCCTGTGGACGACCCCAGCTGAGTGGATGTACTGTTGGGGGAGAGAGAGGGTGAATTCATCGCCCAGCTTCCACACCAGGCATTTCAGGCTGGCTGGGAAACCTCGGTCCTGTCGCGGTACACTCCCCTCCTGCCTCCCCCAGACCTCAGTTCTCGATGCCGAGGCACCCCCTCTGCCACCCTCCAAGCCCCCACCCACTTTGAGGCCTTTGAGCATCTGATACACGAGGTACTGGATCTTGTCCTCACTGAACTCCATCCCCATGATCTTCTGCAGGTCCGTCTGCATGAAGGGCATCACCAGGTAGCTGGAAGGCAGGAGGGCTTCTTGGAACAGTCCCCAGCCCCACCCAGTCCCAGGTCAGGTCTGAGTTCAGAGGAGGGGTGTGGGGGGCAAGGCCTCAGAGATGACCTCAAGCGTGTAAAAACCAGCCCCACCCCAGCCAGCCAGCCCCCCACCACGGGCCTCCAGGCTCCTGGCTCCCAGCCTCCCCGAGGCAGGCTGCCCAGCTGGCAGAGCTCAGGGTAAGCATTTCAGCTGGAGCGTGCTCAGGAAAACCAAAGGGAGCTGTGTTCCCGCTCTTCAAAGGTACCCTCTCCTTGCCCTCCTTGGAGCCCCACAGAAAGCCACAGCTGGGAGTTAGAAACATCTGCCAGTATTTCCTTCTGCTTCTGTCCAAATATTTTCTCCCCCAGAGGGTCATGCCCAGCTGAGATGGCTCCACCAACAAACAACATGTTTGCCCTTCCAAGAAGGAAACAATAAAACAATTTCCAGGAGGGAAGAAGGAGGAGGTGGCTGGGCTATTGCACCCTCTTACGGGATTGCAAAACAGGTCGAGGTCAGCAAAATGTAACTGTTACTCAAGGTGGTAACAGCAAGTCAGGAACAAAAAATAATAAAGATTATAAAATAAATATTTTTTTTTAAAAGGATGTGGTGGAGGCCATCTCTGTGAGCCTCTGAATTTCAGAAGCCTTTTGCCCAACCACACTGCCCCTCTTGGGTCCCACTCCACACAGTCCCCTCCTATGTCTTTCACCTCTACTTGGACGCCAGATCTTTCTTCTTGGCAGGCAAACTTCTGGAAGTCTCGCTGTGCTAGAAACACCATCCCTTGACTTTGCTTCTTCCAGTGACCACTCCACCCTCTCTCACTAGCAAACTTCTGGAAAGGGTGGCCCACACTCCTTGACTACACTGCCTTACCTCCCAGTCCCCCACAACCTGGGTTCTGCTTCCATCCTACCGCCAAACTGCTTCGGCTCAAGGTCACCAGCAACCGCCTGACAAACACACCACTACTCCCTTTCTTCCTGCTTGACCTTGCACAGAGTCTGGCACTCCCTCAAAATTCTCTGCTGGACTTTCCTCTGCCCCCGATCAAGCTCTCTCAGTTTTCTTCATCTGCTCATGCTCTTGTGCCTTCTCCTTAACGTTGATATCTGAATCAACAGTCAACATGTTCTACAATTATCTGTTCCGGGATTCAACTATAATCGCAGGTGATTCTTCTGGCCCAAATCCAGATCCCTAGCCTAGGCCTTCTTCTCCTGAGGTGCATTTTTATTTGCAACTGCTGATTAAACACGTGAATGCTCTTCAAAAGTGAAGTGTCCAAAATGGAGCTTATTATCTCTCCCCCAAGATTTGTTCTTCCTTCACCTTGTCTTCCCAGCAGGAACCTGGGCATCCCCCACCTCCACCACCTCACTCAGCCACTGCATCCCAACATATACAACATTCTGTCAGTCCTGCCTCCCACATGGGTCTCAAGTCTGCTCTCAGCATTCTGCAACCTCTACTTATTTTTTATTTTTAAAATTTATTTATTTTTGTTTAGGGACAGGGTCCTGCTATGTTGCCCAGGCTGGTCTTGAACTCCTGACCTCAAGCGATCTTCCCAACTCAGCCTCCTGAGCAGCTAGGATTACAGGTTCGTGCTACCACGCCCAGCCACTTCTACTTTAGATCAAGGTCTGGGTCACTAACATTGGCCCTCAGGCTTTCCCTCCTCCCCAGAGCTGCTCCCTGCTCTTTTCTCACTGCTGCCAAAGTGTACCCCCAAAATCCCATTTGACCACATCACCTCCCTGCTCAAAACCCCCATGGACTTGGGGCTGCCTGTAGGATCAAGTCGAGACTCTTAGCTTGACCAAACCAGCTGCTGGCCTCCACTCACCACACCGAACTTCTCAAAATATCCACAGTCCAGTATCGCTTAGGCACCACACTAGGGAAGCCATGCGTTTAGCAACTATGTTTTCTGGTTCTATGTAACTCTATCAAACACTCCATCAGCCAGAGGCAGCCAGGGCTTCCTGATCCTTGCTTCATACTAGAAAGAGCCCCAAGGTCCAGACGCACACCTGGGCCCCCAGGGAAAGGTGAGAGGAGTTGGTGCAAACACTGTGAGGACTGATAGGTATGTCTCCGTGGTGCTAAAGCTGGGCAAAAAGCAAAACAGCTGTGCAGACAGTTCCCTGCCAGGCAAGCACCTCACAAAACCCATCCCACCTCTTCCTGCCTGCCTTTCTCTCAACCCTTGGCTGAAAGCATCTCTCCAGAGAGAATCATACCCTGACAGACCAAAGGCACGGGGACTGCCAGGGACGGGAGGCCCTCCTACCCAGAAGAGAAAATCTGGACCCTCCCCAACTTGCTCCCGAGCGGCAAGTAAGGCCTGCAAATGCCCCAGAACCCAGTGCAGCCCGACTCACAAGTCATGGAAGTTGCGCAGGGAGGAGGCTGGGGTAAAGACATCCAGGAGCCCAATGACCTGGGGAAGAAGTCACCAGTGAGGGCTAGACAGATGCTGCCCCCTACTCCCACCTACTCTGGGGCTCCAGCCATGCACAGGACCGCCCACCCTTTCCTAATACACCACCTCCAGCAGGAGGCAGGTCTCCAGCCTGCTTGGAAGCAGCTAAAGGCGCAGAGACCAAAGAGGAACCCCCACAATTGGGAGGGAGCGTGCAATAAACAGTGATGGAGAATCAGGCTGGGGAGAAGGGGAGGTGGAGAGAAGGAGATGTTCTCATTGCCCCGAAGTCTTGTGTTCAGGGCAAACAGCACAAACCCACTCTCAACTCAAGCAGGTAGCAGGGAACCATGAAAGGAGGGTCGAAGGGAAAAAAGGAGGGAACGAGGAAGGAGCTTTCCAGCTAGCAGGCTCCCTGCCCTTGACCTTGGGTCTTCAGCCACATCCATCCTTGCCTGCCACAGGGTTGGTCAAAGCCAGGGGCAAGATCGCCCTTAGCTGGAGGCCACAGGAAAGGGGTTTGCTGAAGAGGGATGGGGCTTAAAATGTGCACAATATTTTGAAATCATTATTTGAAATGTCTGCCCTCCAATCTAGGTATCCTGGAGCAAATCCTGGTTGCCTGGCCTGGAGCTGGGTTTTCCTGTTTGTTTCTACCAGGCAGGACAGTCTATAACGGTCATGCATCCAGGCTGCCTGGATTCAAATCCCGGCTCTGCTACTGACTAACCACATAACCTGTGAGCCTTTCTGTGCCTTAGTTTCCTCGTGTGTGACATGGGGGCAGTAGATATGATATCGTGAGAATTACACAAGTTTATGCAAAGCTCTTAGAACAGTGTCTGGTACATAATAAGTGCTCAATTAAATGTCTATTATTGCTGTTGTTATTATTATCAGGGTCACATGTGGAAACACTATTAACCAGGATTCTAGTCCCAGCTGGCCACAAGCTCTTAGACATGGAACAAATTACAAAGTTCCTCTGTGCCTATTTCCTAATAACAATGAGACAGTAAGTTTGTATCTCACAAAGTTCATGCTGCCAAAAATATTCTTTGCACCCTTCCTGGAAGGTGGGCAAGGGCAGGTCCTGGCACCCCCTCATTTTAATAATGATGTGAGACGCCTGCCCCTGGTGCACTGCTCCAGGGGCAGGAGGGGTGGAGCAGGGAGGAGATTCTCCTTCTCCTGCCCCTGTCCTGAGCTCTCTGTACTGGGAGAGGCCTAGTCAGGACCCCTCTGGGCCCCCGCCCTGCCCACCTCCCCAGAGCTGCGGCAGCCTCGCCTACGTTCTCGTGCTGCATGTGCTTCAGCAGCAGCAGCTCGCGATAGGCCCGCTTGGCGAAGATCTCAGACTGGAAGGGCCGGCTCAGCTTCTTGATGGCCACCTTCTCCCCTGACCGCTTGTCGATGGCAGAGCTGTAGGGGCACAGGCAGGTCAGCAGGCAACACCTTTCCTCCTGGGCAGCACCCACTCCAGATCCTGGGTGGTATCTCCCAGGCCACCCTTCCCCCTCACTGGTGAGGGGCCAGCCCAGTGATGCCCACCACCTAGAATGTGGGAGAGCCGCAGGAAGCAGGGAGAGGGGGTGGGAAGCAAGGTGGAAACTGAGAGCGGAGCAGTGCACCAGGGGCAGGAACATTTTATTGCCCAGAGGATCCACAGCAGGGCAGGAGTCTCATTCTCTGTGCAATTTGGCAAGTCACTTCCCCCTCTTGGGCCTCAGTGTTCTCATCCGTAACAGTGGGGATTTGCCCGATGAACCCTGGGGTCCCTGCAAGGTTACAGTCCTGGAGAACCAGACCCAGTCCTAATTCAACCCACAGAAACCCCACACAGCCACCCAGCGAGAAAAGTGAGATGGAGCTTGGGGTGGCCCCGGCCAGCCTCTGCCGCGGCTTGGGGCTTGGGGCTCATACTCTACTTCGCTCCCAGCTCCACGGGCTAGGTCCAGGAAAAGCCCCGGGGAGGGCGCTTGTCCCGGGGGACCTCGGCCAAGGTGGTGCTGGAGACCGGCCAGCCAAGCGCCTGGGCGTCCGCCGCGTGTCGGCCCCGACGCCCGGGCGCCCCCCGCGCCCCCCAGCGGCCGCGCAGGCCCGTCTCACCACACGGCGCCATAGGCCCCGCTGCCGACGTGCGTCGGGGACACGTAGGTCTTGGGCAGCTCCCAGGCGGTCTTGTTGACCTCCTGCTTGTAGAAACCCCTTTTCCGGGTGAGGCTCATCCCAGGCTCCCAACGTCGGCGGCCCCAGCGCGGCGGCTGGCAGCCCCGGTACTCGCGCTCGCCGGCCGCGCCCGCCCCGCGCCGCCCGCTCCTCCCCTGCGCGAGGGCGGGGGTTCCAGCCGCGGCGCTCGCTCCCACCTGCCGGCTCGCCCAGGTGCGCCTGGGCCGCCACGCCCGCGCCTGCCCGGCAGCCCTGCGCTCCGCGCTTCCGCCCAGCGCCCGAGGGGCGGCGCCCGCAAGCCCGACCGAGCCACGGCGGCAGGTGCGGGCCCCGGAACAGAGGCTGCCCTGCAGGAATGGGGAGCCGCCGGCCGGGCGCCAGCGGGCGGTGGGGCTGCTTGGACCCACGGAGGAGAGGGAGGACGGGGCCTCCTAGCTCCCTCCAGCCTTGGGCTCCGTAGGATGAGCGGGGATTTTGAAGACAATTTAGGAAACAAAACAAACCCCTTAACTTTTGTATCGTGGCAAATTTCAAGCATAGAGGAAAACAGAATAGCCCAGTGCTTCTCACACTTGAAAATGCACGGGAATCCCCTGCGAATTTTAGAGGATTAAAACGCAGATTCTGATCCAGTAGGTCTGGGGTGGAGCCAGGATTCTGCATTTCTAACCAGCCCCCAGGCTCAGAGGCTTGTGGACCACACTTTAATGGGGCGGTTCTAATGAACCCCATGGTCCCAAGGCCTCAGTTCAGAACTTGCGGCAACTCGTAGTCCGTTTTATTTCATCTGCATTCCTCTCCCCCCATTATTTTGAAGCAAAACCCAGGCAGCATATCATTTCATCCATAAATATTTTTTGTATTTCTAAAAAATAAAGATTTTTTAAAAATACATAACCACAATACCATTCTAAAACCTAAAATTAATGGCACTAATTCGATAACACCAAATATCCATGCAGGTTCAAATGTTTTGAACACAGTTTTTGCTGGCTTCCTAATGCCCTATGAGGGCAATGGCAAACCAGGGCCCTCTGCCACCTGAGTCTGGTGGCTAGTGCAGCCTGAAGGAGATTCTGTGCTCAAATTAAATCGCAAAGGCCCTCGAGGAACAAGGTGAGGGGCAGAAAATGGCTGCAAGGGCGTTGGATGCTCGGCTGGACCTGTCTAACCCCTTTCTGGCCTGGGGATGGGGCTGTGGAAAGGGTGGGGACCTCTTGCTTCACTTTGCCAAAGGGAGAGAAGGTGTCTTGAGCAAGGAAAGGAACTTGCTAGGGGCCTGCAACAAGCTGGGGGTCTGCACTTAGGGAGTTTGCAGACCCCAGTGCCTCCCACGCAGTCCTGCAGTATCAGGCACAGCCTAGAAGACCGTTTTGGAGTGGGGGTGGGGTGCAGGGATCATACAGAAATGCCCAACAGGTATTTCGGGCAGGGAATCTGTCTTATTCATCTCTAGCACACAGTAGGATACCAATAAATGTGTGGAGAATGAATGGAAGAGTCAGCCCATTAGAAGTGAAAAAATATTTATTTAATAAACACTTGTGTTTGCCATGTGCCTGTCATTATTCTAAGTGTTTTATGTATACAACTCACTTAATCCCAGTAAGAAGCCTATGAGTCAGTACTATCATTATCCTCATTTTAGAGATGAAGAACCTGAAGTACAGAGAGGTTAAGTAGTTTGCCCAAGGTCACACAGCTGGTAAGGGCAGAGCTGAGTGAAGAAGCTAATACAGCCTGGTTCTAGGGTCCATGCTCTTGGCTGTGAGACTATGCAGTGTCTCCAAGTTGAGAGGCATTGCTCCTTAAAGGACATGGCCTTGCCCACATCATAAGGATATATCTACTGATCAAACCCTGTCTCCCTCAGTACATCCTGCCCTGGGGTATCTGATATATTCCCCACCCTTTTCCCTACCTCACTCCCTACTCCGGTACTGACACCCTGTGGGAGGAGAAGGGAAGGGTTACATGCCTAGGAGCCTTGCAGGAGTTTTGGACCTTTGGGGTCGGTGGCACCAGTGGAAGCTACCCTGATTCTGAAGTTGAAGCACAGTCCTTCAACTTCAGAATCAGGAGGCCAGATTTTAGGGGTGGGAGCAGGCAATAGAGAGTTGGCCGGGTGATTGAGGTTTCCTTCTAGGTTGAGGATCCAAAAGGAAAGGGGCTGGGATTTGGACCAGACACCAGATCAGGGCTGGAGATTCTATCGTGTGTCTCAAACACCTGTGCGTGGCAGAGGTGAGCCCAGGACATGAGGAATGCCAGGGAAGCGCTCATTGCCCAAGTGGGTGCAATCCTTCAAGGGCATGAGCTGGCCACTCTGGCTGTGGCTCCGAATGCCTCTTGAACAAGGGTCAGGAAGTGACTCAGGCCTCAGCTGCTGACACTGACCCCTACCTTGGGCCTGTGTTTACTCAGCAGCCCGGCAGCCTTGGAGGGAAGCGCCTTGGAGGATCCAGTCAGGGAAATCATGAATGGGAGAGCGGGAGGAGGGGATCATTCAGGATGTGCTGGATGCCCTGCCTCCCCCAGCTCCCCAACTCTCTTCTCTTTCAGCTTCGAGGTCACTTTGCTCTTCTCCCCAGACACTGACCCAGCATTGCTTGTTGGTTTCTGCCCTATTAAGGTGGAGGCAGGGGTTCAGGAAACCAACTTTGGAATGAGATCTGAATTTCCATCCTGGCTCTTGTTACTACTACCCGCTGTGTGATGTTGGGCAAAGTTCCTTCCCCTCTCTGAGCTTCAGTGTCCTCCTTGTAAAATGGAAACAATATTAAAGTATGACAAGTATATTTAATGAGTCTTAGGAATGTATCACTCCAGGTACAGTATAAGTATATTCCTTACAACAACCCAGTGAGGTAGGGACTTCAATATCTCCAGCCAGAGAGCACCAGTAACACGCCCGTGGGGAACATGTTGAGTTTATTGCTCGTTGAAGTGAGGGAGAGCGTGCACCATGCAGATCGTGGGGTGTCTCAGTAAGGGGGTGTCAGAAAGGATTTATAAGATTTGGACTTGTGTTAAGTGATTTGGGGAGGGCTTAAGGAAGCGGGTCTTTGTTCTGGATTGGATGCTATCAGAAAGTGAAGGTGATACTATGATTGCGTATTTTAATAAATCTTACCTAGAAGGAGGGCAGACTAGAACAAGGTAAAAGCTACAGCTAGTAAAGAAGCAGCCTTCACTCAGATTAGCTATACAGGAGGATGTTTGGTCATTTTTGTGGTTTGGACAATATTCGTGTTTTGTCTGTGTTCAGATGTGATTATGGAGTAGTCTGGTTTTTGTCTTGATCCACGCTGGTCACAGATGGCCTTGTCCAATGCTGATGTCTTTGAAATTGTCTATGTTCAACAGAAGCACACCAAAACTGAGCTGTTCTCAGACCAGCTCTGAGCAACCAAGTCCTGGCTGATAGAACTGGGCAGCTCCCAGATGTCCCAGCTACTTTGGTCTGTCCATATATTATCATACCCTAGTACAGATGGAGAGATTAAGGCCCAGAGAGGTTAAGTAATTTGCCCAGGGTCACACATAACTAAGAAGGTGGTGAACATGACCTTCAAACCTCGTGTCTGCCTCCCGAGTCTGCACATACAGCCACCGACTAGAATGCCTGGTGCCCAGCAAGTACCTGAAAGTGACTTGTCGCTGTAGTGTTGTCTTCCTAGCTAGGCTGTGAGCCTCTGGAGGGCAGGCACATGGTTTGGGAACTGATGACTTCTTTGAGATTGAGAAAAAAGTCCCACATGATTATGAGGCTGTCACGTCCCTTATCCCAGCCACCTGGACTCCATCTTGCCTCAGGAATACAGCAGCTCCTCAAACGATAAGCTGTCCCCTCTGTCCCAAATGGCAGGGCCAGCACTCATGTCCTCACCACCACTGGCCACGAGTCTACCACAAAAATGAGAACGCACACCTGGATTCCTGGAGGGTGGAACAGGCAAGGGAACCCAAGAGCTCTGGCTCCAGCTCTGAGAGCTTCCTATGCTTTGGGGCTTTCAAAACTCCACAAAACAACCAAAATCGCAAGGAAGCAGGGAGATGCAGAAGAAAGACTTCATATGTGGGCTGTGCTGTGACTTGTTAAGCTGTGTGATCTCAGACAAGTTAGTTGGCCTCTCTAAGCCTCAGTTTCCTGATCTGTAAAATGGGAGTGGGTGATAACACCCACCTCACAGGGCCATCGTGAAGACTAAAATAGATGACAGGAGAAGTGTCTGATTCAGTGCCTGGCACACAGTAGGCCTAATCAGAAGTGGCTCCCTCGGGTGGAATCCACTCCAACTCACATCTGACTCCTATATTAAGTTTTTTGCCAAATACCCAGCCCACAGATTCATTCACCTGTTCATTCAACATTTATTTATTGGGGGTCTACTATGTGCCAGGGACTGGTCTGGGTGCAGGGAATGTAACAGAAAAGGAACAGACGAAAGAAGGCTTTCTAGTGGGGAGGCAGATGAAAAACCCATGAACAGCTGTATAGAATTAGGCTGAACCATATAAAATTGCTGGTATTTAATCATTTCATATGGTTCAACCAAATGTAATGGCAGATGGTATTAAGTGCTAGGAAGAAAATAAGGCAGAGGAAGGCTCTAAAGAAGGGCCGTGAGTGCAATTTAGACGGGGCGGTCAGGGACGGTCTGTCTGAGGAGGCAACACTGGCGCAGGCCTGAATGCGCAGGAGTTAGCCCGACGGACACCTGTGGGAAGAGCAGGCGCCTGCCTGCCAAGCCCCGTCACACGGGACACGCGACCCTGCAGACCAGGATGCGCCCCCAGCCTGCAGCCTCGTTGCCCTACTCCAGCAGCCTCTGGGAAGTCTCTCAGGCACCAGCTCAGAGCCCCTGGGACACCTTCCTGGCCTCTGGAAACTCAAGGGGGTGCCCAGCCCCTCCTGCGTGGCCCCCACCCCCTCCTGCTCTCCTCAGGACCTCTTCCCCGTCTTGGGGGCTGGGGCAGGTCAGCAGACCTAGGGCCTGAGCAGAACATCCATCCCAGGACCGGAAGATGAGGCACCCCCTTCTCACAGGCGCCGCTATAGACGACACGAGCTCTTCTCTCCGCCCCTGCCCCCCTCCGGCGTTAGCGCCACCTGGTGGAGGATGGGGGCAGGAACAGCTCTGCTAAACAGGCTCAGTCTCCTGGGGCTCCGGAGACAGATGTTCCCTCTTCACACCAACACCGCCACCCTCCAGTCCCACGCTCCCGTTTCCACTCCACCCCTAACAGCCGCCTCCCTGCACCCAGCCCAAGGACGGCCCCCTCCACCCAGTCCTGTGAAGATGGGCCGGGGACGGTCTGGAGCCCAGGCCTCTGCTCCATTTGATCTCTGCCTTGTCCTTGGTGGCATTCATCACCACATTAATCAGTCTGCGTTGTCCCCTGTGAGATCCGTCTCCACCACCAGACAATGACTCTGTGAGGGCGAGGGCAGCATTCTGACCACGGCTGAGCCGTCAGCACCGTGCCCGGCCCCTGTACAGGAGCCGCTCAAGAAATACTCCAGGAGTGAATGAATGTGCAAGACGTAGGAAGGAGATGTGGCTTGAAGACCCAAATGGCGGAATTGAGGAAGCAATAGCAGAGGGAATATGCTTGAAATCAGGTCTACCATGGGGGTGTCTGGGATGTGGTCACTGTTCACTCCCGTACAATCTGTCTTGGGATATTTTTGGCTTTGCTCTCTTCTTCCCTTGCTACCTGAGGCAAGGCCTGTGGGCATTATGCTTGTGTGGCCGTCCAGCTCCTAGCATGAGGCTGGACCTGTGTGTGGTGGTAAGAGAACCAGGGTGTACAACCTGAATTTGGGGATCTCTTCTCTCACCATGAATTTGCATCAAACTTCCATTCCAAAGCAGGTCCCTCCCTGCTCCCACTGAAGCTCTGGATAAGCCAGACCCTCTCTCTTTGGAGTTGCCCTCCCTCCCTTCCTTCCTCACTTTCTCCCTCCTTCCTTCCCTTCTTTCCACGTTCAAATCTAAATTCGCCTCTTCAAGGTGTTCCGGAGTGAATGCCAGACCTGCTCACTCCAATACCCCTAGGCACACTCTCCCAACCCCATGACCCTGAGTGCCCCCACACACACCCAGGCTTCGTGGTGTGCACATTCTTTGGGTTGCTTGTACTTCTGTGAGCCAGTGGAGAGGTAGTTGAGGACAGGGAGACAGAGCTGAGTTTGAATCTCATGCTGTGTGACTGTAAGTGGAAGCATGTGAGCAGGTGAGTATGTGCTCTGAGCTTCCTTATCAGGAAGATAGAATACCAGCCACCTAGCCAGGGACAGCAGGAGGATTTAATGAGAGGACACATGCAAGTTTGCAGGCATTGTGCACAATGCTCCGTCTGGCCCTTTAGGACTGCTCTTAAGTCACCTCCTCGGAGAGTCCTCCCTGACTTCATCACAAGCCACGCCCCACCTACCTTTCCTGGCCACATCGTCCTTCAAGCCCTTATCTCTGTCTGTCTCTCTCTTTTTTTTTTAATGGAACACTTCACTAAGTTGCATGTCATCCTTGCTCAGGGGCCATGCTAATCTCTGTATCGTTCCAATTTTAGTATATGTGCTGCCTAAGCACGTACATATATCTTTTGATGTACTTGTTTATCGTCTATTCCCCTCTGCTAGAATGTCATGAGGTGGATGAGGGTAGGGGCTTTGTCTATATTGTTCATCACTGAATTCCAGGTACCTTTAGCATAGTGCCTGGCAGATAGTGACTGACTGAGTGGCAGGGATGTAGGAGGAGCTTTATAAATGGAAGCTGTCGTTATTACTGTTCATCTCTGTCTTGTTTGCCCCGATATGTAGCCCCAACTCACCTGTGTGCCTGGAGGAGTCCCAGCTCAAATGACCTGCCTAACTCCAGTAGTGGGATCACAGTCCTGCCTGGGCTTCTGTGTGGCCTGCCCCAGGCAGGGGAAGCTATGCTCCCTGGAGGCCACCTTAACAACCTGCGCTTTCAGGGCAGAGGCCACTAGGTCTGCCTGTTCCACCCCTTCTATGTAAACATCCAATGTCAGGACACATGGGTCATCCCCAGGAGCCGCACAGACCCTTGTCAGGGTCAGAGACATCCAAACAAGACCTGTAGGGCTACCTGCCATGGCAGAGGCTTGGGCTCTGATTCCAGCGCTGCCTCTAATCTGCTGTGTGACCTTGGGTAAGTCAGACTGCCTTTCTGAATACATCAGTTTTCTATTCTATGTATTTAACAAACATTGACAGAGCATTAATGACTTGCCAAAAAGTGTTCCAAGAGCTTTACATACATGTAACTCATTTAATCCTCTTAAGAACCCTGAATTAATAGTATCCCCCATTTTACATATAGCAAAAATGAGGCACAGAGAGGTACAGAGGCTTGCCCAAGGTCACACAGCTAGTAAGTACTAGAGCTGGGATTCAAGCCCAGATGGTCTTGCCCAGCGTCAGTGTTAGTAACCACTACACTGAGCTGTGCTGGATAATGCCTGTGAAGGGCCAGTCCTTGCCTTTCAAGAATCTGAATTTACTTCTCCTGATGGTGCCTCCATTATTTAGCTACACATTCACCTTCCTGAAGGTTTAATTCGGCTTTCCTCAACAAGATTCTCTCTGCCCTTCTGCAAAACTAACCATGGAATCCCCCTTACTTCCAGAAGGAAACAGCAGTGGTGTGCTGGAAAACTGGCTCTGGGGACAGGGACACTGATACAGAGTGTTTGTTGATTACTGTTAATACTGCCACCATGGCCTACTTCAGGTTACCAACCTGATGTCACTGAGCATGCAGCTGCAAAAAGATGCACAAAATCAGATCTCAAGTCACAACAAGAGAGCTCCAGCGAGCCACTGTCAGCCCAAGCAAAGGTGTGGCAGCAGGGATGAGTAAGGGGCTGTGGTGGGTACAAACAACTAGCTGGTCCCCTGAACCTGGTGACCACACTTCCATTACACACAGCTTCTCCCTGCCTCACAGGCTCTGCCTGGTCTTCACTCCCTCACACTTGCCTGAGGCCGCCCTTCCTAAGCCAAGAGGGCATCCGGAGCTGGCTTTGGTCACCTAGAAAGAGGGTTTACCAGCTAGGCAGCTTGAGAGTGGCACAGCTCTGGTGTGACAGGCAGCTGACAGCAACCCGGCTATGATTAATCTTCCTATCCAGAGCAGCCTTTCCTCCTCACCCCACCCCTGGTAGCTCCCACTTGCCTCCAGGGTAAAGTTTAAACGTTTTAGCCTGTTGGACAAGGCTTGCCCCCATCCAGGCCCTGCCTCTCTAGTTAATTGGGTCCTCCACAGTGTCTACACACTAGCAACCTCCATTCTAACCATCCCACAAACATGCCTTACTCATCCCCATCACCACACTTTGCTGGAGCTGTTTGCTGCCTGTCCAGAATGCCATTCCTCTGCTTTGCCAAGAATGGGGAGGACCCTCATTCCTCACAGCTGGCCCAGTAGCTCTTCCCTGGGCTGGCTTTGCCGGGCCCTCTCACCCACAGCATTTCCTCCCTCCTCAGGCTCCTGTGGGATTTATGGCACAGCATGCCCGTAGACTTGCAATTTTCAAACAAACCTAAACTGTAAGTTTCTTGAGGGCATGAGTGTCTTATTTTTCTCTATGCTCTGTACCTACTTAGCAATGTGTTGCAAAGCCTTAATCTATTCAACCAAATTTTGCTGAGCACTTATCAAGACATTGAGAATACATGGACAAACGTCACAATCCCTGTGCTCAAGAAGCTCATACCCTAGTGAGGAAGGCAAAAGGAAATGGAAAATAACACTGTCATCTGCAGGTGGGAGTGTAGATTGTGCAAGCTTTTAGGAGAATCGTTTGGCAATATGTTACCAAAGTGGTAAAAATGTGCACCTCGTTTATCCTGATAATTACAGCTATCTAATTTAGTGAAACAAATTGAAACAGAGAAGGGGCACATATTTATTACTGTATTATTCATCATCTGTATCAATAAAGAGAGTTTCCAGCATTACAGGTAAAAAAGGAAAAGGGAAAAATGCCTAGATGGGTTGTCCCAGATTTGGAGGGTATGTTTGGGATAGCCCGGCTTAAAAAATACAGAATACGTTGAGGAAGAAATTCACTTGGCTGGTGGGGGTGGCAGGAGGGGTGAAGGTCCTCTTCAAGGCAGGCCACTGAGGTCTTTCATACACATGCCATATCTACTTTTGATATTTTAAAAATAATACATTATAGATACTAATAATCATTATGAAAATAGTGGCAAAACTTATATAGTTCTTACTATGAGCCACACACTGTTCTACATCAGTTAACTCACCACAACCCTGTGAAGAAGGTACTATTATTAATATCATCCCATTTTACAGATGTGATAATGGAGGCCCTGAATGATTAAGCAACTTGCCAAGGATACACAGCAAGTAAGTGGTGGAACTGGGATTTGTCTGGCTCGTGCCCACAGAAGCCCTTTTTTACCCCTCCCTGATCTCCTGCCCACCCTCCCTCTCTAGAGGTGACCACTGCCTTCAAGTTGGTGTGCATTAATCCCATACCTGCTTTGTAGTTGTACTGTATGAGTATGTATCTGTAAACACTATCAGACTGGATCATTCTGCAACTTCCTTTTTCACTTAAGATTTTTGGTAATGTCTGCCCATGCTGACTCATCTAACTCAGAGTTTCTCAACCTCAGCACCACTGACATTTTGGGCTGGATAATTCTTTTTGTTGTGGGAGACATCCTGTGCATTGCAGAATGTTTAACAGCATCCCTGGCCTCTACCCACTAGATGGTCACTGCTGTCCCCTCACCCAAGTGTGACAACCAAAAATGTCTCCAGACATTGCCACTTACCTCTGGGGCACAGATAAAATCGGGGGCAGGGACAAGGCAAAATCATTCTAGTTCATTTGTTTCCACGCTGTATAATATTTTGTTGTATGAATGCACTACAATTTATTTCCCGTTCTCCTGTTGATGGACTTTGAGGTTTGTTCCCATTTTTTTTCTACTAATTACAATGGAATATTAGAGTGAAAAGTCTCTGTACTCAGTTCCTTGCGACCATATGGGAAAATTTCTCTAGAATAATTACCTAAAAGTAGAATTGCAGGGTCACGGCTATGTGCAGCTTCTACCCTTACCGAATCTTGCCAAACTGCTTCCAATGTATGGAAATTTTACAATTTTTGTGTATACACAATCAGGAATGAGCCTTTTCCTGTATGGTTTCTGGTTTTATGACATGCTTTGAAAGCTCTTCTCCATTCACGTCTCGGCCTGTGTGGAAATGAGGAGAGCTGAGGGAGGAAAGTGGCTGGCCAGTTGTTTCAGACCCATCTATCAACACAGATTATTGAATGATATGAATTCATTTTTATGCACTCATTTTAAAAGTTGTGTATTTTTACAGATTTAGGAAATTTTCTAGGATTTACATCAACCTGTCAACAGCTACTATTTCCAGGTAGTGAGATAATGGATGTTGCCTAGTTACGTTTAAATTTTTTTCAACAACAAACATATTTTATTTGTGTCATGAAAGAATAATAATAGGTAGAAAAAGTAATGTGGTTAATGCTTTGACACTAGTAAGCTCAGTACAAGTTACAGAAACACCTGATGTGACTGGAAGCTGGGGAGATTGATGGGGTGGGGGGATGTCTCCTAACGGTGGAGCAGGGTGAGGCTTGTTGGGGGCAAAGCATCCGCTTGGCTGTTTGCCTCCAGATGGGACACTCCCCACCACAAGCACTTTGTCAGCAACCATTATCAGATAGTCATTGCCTCTGTGTCACTGGGCAGAGATGTGGGCAGCTGAGCTTTCCAAAACACAGGATGATCAGCTCTGTCATGCCTGAGCAATGGCCCAGGGGAAATGGGTCGTCATGTAATGGCAGCGGATGATGAACTCACACCTCACATTGGAGATAGGTGGTGGAGCCAGCTGGTCGGGTCAAGGTAACCTACAAGGACACATAGGCCTTGGACTCCCACACACAATCCCACTGTCTGTCCGTTGAGCGCCAGGGAGGGGGATCAAAGGTACACCTAGCTCAGAAATGGCCTCCAGCAACAGACACTCACGAGTTCTGTTCTAGGGGTACCAGGGAGATGGTACAGTCATTGTTGACCACTGTCTTCCCTCATTAGAACAGCATCTCCATGAGGGCAGGAATGTGATTTTTTTTCTTTCCCATCTTCCCAGCGCCTGACACAGGGAAAGTACATAATAGATATTTGCAGAATGGTCGAATCAGAGTACAAGATACCATAATGACTTCCAATTCCCTTTCTTTTTCCTTGATATTTTCATTTTAAAGTGGGCAGATAGATGGGGAAACAGTAGGAATTATCTGGATCATGGCTATCAGCTACCTTCAATAGTCTGTCAATTCTAGTTTTAATTCATTAAATTGCTGTGCATCCAATTTGAATCACACAGCAAGACGTAGCAAAGAGAATCAGAACCCAATTCTTCTAACGCTGTCTCTTCTTAAACAAGGAACTTCCACACAGTACCATTTCTTAGGCAAGGCGGATAGTCTGTACATATTTGATTACTTTCTTTAGATGGTGTTTACTTCTAAACGCTGTTGATTGTAAAAACAGGAAGCAGAAGACAAGATGATTTGCAAGGGATTAAAAGATGATAGTCATTTACTGACTCGGTCAATAGAGACTGAATGTCTACTGTGTGCCAGGTACCATGCTAGGCGATAGGGACATGGCAGTGAAGAAAGATGCAACCTATACCCTCAAGGACATGCAGCCTTAAGCTAGTATTTATTGAGCATTTATTATATGCCAAGGGCTTTACATGTTTAACTCATTTAATCTCACAACAACCTTATGAGATAGACTCTGAAAGATTAAACAATTTGCTCAAGATGGTACCAATAGGAGGTAGTGGGGCTGTGATTTGAACTCAGTCAGGCAGACTGGTTCCAGAGCCTGTGTCCTTAACCTTTATATGTTTTTCCTTTCGAGCGGGTGGTACAAACAGCAGGCAATCACAAAGCAATCAGGGCCACCACTGATCAATCCACCAGAGCACAGGGTGCACACAGAAGACATACCTAATCCAGGCTTGGGGATGATCAAGGAAGATTTACAGAGGGAGTGATGTCAAGGCTGAATGACAGAACAAATAAGTTAGTCCAGAGGAATGGGGAAGGAGAAGAGGGTTCTAGGTAGAGGGACTATCACGTGCAAAGGCTAGGAGAGAAAGTAAGAGCACGTAGTGACCTTGTACATTTAAAGCAGCGCCACAGAGAACCAGAGGGAAGAATGTTAATCTTCTAGGAGATATAATAAGAGTGTTGGCTTAAGCCCTTTTGTCTGAAGGGAGGGAAAAAGTGGCTTCTCTCCAGAGGACTGGAGGAGCACTCCTATCCCAGATAAATAAGGAAGCCAAGGGGAGAGGCTGGGACCAGGGAGAGGGGCCCTAGTGTGTGCTGAATGATGTAAGGCACCGAGTGCCCAGCTGTGGCTGCCATGGACTCCTCCCCTCTTTGGCCAGCAGCAGCGAGAAAGTCCTTAGGAAAATTATGTTGAATGAATATTTTTCTTGATTTTCTTTCAAAAACCAAGAAAGGTGTGCCTAATGTCAATGCCATAAAACTCTCTGGAACCAGAAGTCTTTCAACGTTCATACCAGGATGGTCTGTTGAATCCAGCCTCAGTTGTAATGTGACTCTGTATGAGAATGAGACATTACTTGTATAGAATATGCAAGGATATAAACTGCCTAACATACAGGAGTTCAATGACATAACTACTCTTTAGTAGGGAGTGAGGGAAAGGGGGGGAAGGAGGTGAAAGGAGGACAACAGGAAGTCAGGTCTGTCCTTCAACGTGGAGGTTCTACTTCTTAGGGTCCCATATATCCCTTGAGTCATTTAGTCTGTGAGTTCTCAACAGGTGCACTTTGGAAATATGTGGGGTCATTTTTGGTTGTCACAATGACCAGGGATATTACTGATATTTACCACACAGGGGCTACTGTACACAGTGGGAGTCTCAACAAGAATTGTTTCATACCACAAACATCTGGTTGAACATTCATGTAGGTGGAAAACCCTATTTATGACTATCTGAGCCTAGACTGTAACTTGGTTTTACATATAAAACACAACTACTTTTTTTGCATGTTAATACATTTAAATTTCCCAGGATTACAACTGAATAAATCAAAAGATTATATTTTTTTGAAATTTTACAAAGAATTGTATATCAATTTCAGAAAATCATGACTGGCAGCAGTCATGGTATTTGAGTTGCCAAGACAAAACAACTTGATCAGTCTGTGTTTACACTGTCACCTTCAAGGTGATTCTATGTATAGGTACAAGCATCTAACTGCTTCATTAGGTCTTTTATGTAGTTATGTTTGAGCATTTACATATGGAAATATATTTGTATTTTTCCTTTATCATCATTTATATTAGATCATTATACTTTCTTTGAAATAGTGTGTATGTGAATTATCTACGAATTTCACTTCAGGATTATAAAAGGGATGCTACAAAATATTAATTATGCAAAGGGTATTGGATCTGATAAGAGTTTAAAACTACTGGTCTTTGTCAAGGATCTAGGCTGTGCCTGTGGTTTTACATCTTTTTATTTTTTGCTGCATCTGACACTCAAAAGGTGGTGGTATAATTTTTTTTGTTTTTCGTTGCAAAATTGGGCTCAGCGTTACTTCTTCACTTAACTATAAGTAACTTCTAAACAAAGGACTTTCTCTAAATTGAACTAATCAGAGTCTGGGTGCCGTGGCTCATGCCTTTAATCTCAGCACTCTGGGAGGCTGAGTCAGGAGGATCCCTTGAAGCCAGGAGTTCAAGACCAGCCTGGGCAACATAGATGGGCAACCCCATCTCTAAAAAAAAAAAAAAAAAAAAATAGCCTGGAGTGGTGCACGTCTGTAGTCCCAGCTACTTGGGAGCCAGATGTGGGAGCATCAATTGAGCCCAGTAGTTCAAGGTTGCAGTGAGCTGTGATCGGCCACTGTACTCTAGCCAGGGTGACAGAGTGAGACCCTATACAAAAAAAAAAACAAAAAACAATTTTGTAGCCTTACCTACATCGTTACTAGATTTTCTGTTTGTGGATAATAGCCAAAGAGCTTCTGAACAAAGGATAACTTAATTCACTTAACATCCACCTCCACTGTTTTTTCGTTTTGTTTTTTTTTTTTTTTTGAGAAATGAAAGAGCCTTAATCCAATCCCAAACATACTTTCTTCTAAACTGCCTAATATCTTCCTTTTCCCCTACAGGATATATGCGAGTCTACGAAAGCCTTTCAAATTTGTACTTTCCCTCTGAGATACCAAGCCACACCTTTAAGTTACAAGTTAGTAAGTGTTAATCTTTATTTTTTCAAGAGAAAATGCTTTGGTATTCTCCAACACTGGGAGGGACAATTTTAGATTAGTGGTTTTCAACCCGGGATGATTTTGCCCCCCAGGGGGCATTAAGCAACATCTGGAGGCATTTTTGGCTGTCACAACCGACAGAAGGGAGTACGTGTGCTGCTGGCATCTAGGGCGTAGAGGCCAGGGATGCTACTTAACACTCTACAATGCACAGGACAGCTTCCACAGCAAAGAATTATCTGGTCCAAAATGTCAATAGTGCCAAAGTTGAAAAATCCTGTTTCAGACCCTTAAATTATACCCTGTTACCGGGGAAGAAACTACCAAGTCCTCCCAGGTGGGTGGAGAATCCTGCTACAAAGAAGTGGCAGAGCTCTGCTTGCCAGAGGCCTGACAGCTGGGTGCAATCTCTCTCCAGCAAATGTTCTCCTGCCTTGAAAAGTTGGGCTCTACTTCTGGCAAAGCTGAAATTCGAGAATGGCTCCCCAGGTCACATAGATTTTAAAAATCTTTCTTATCATCAACAACAACAAAGTTTTTGATTATTAAAAAAAAAAGTATTGCATAAAAAAAGTAAACATTACAGAAATAGCACAAAAAGTTAGAGCCCACAATCCCACTTCCCAGAGTTGGTTGCTAATAAGTTTAGTGTGTTCCTCTAGGTTTTTCCTAGCTATATACCATCCATCATTAAAGGTGGACAGTATACTACAGTGTGCCACATTTTCTCTTTCATAATGTGTCTTGTACATCTATCCATGCCTAGCTATATGGTATTTCACTGCACAGATGGCCATCTTACTCAATCAAGTCCTTATTGATAGATGTGTGGGTTACTTCCAATGTTTTGCTATTGCAAAGAATGTGGCACTGAGCAACCTTTTACTCTTTTGTTTGTGCACTTGTGAGGACTTCTGAGAAGTGTAAATGCTAAGTTCAAAGGGTATGTATATTATTAAAACATATCTGCATTATAAATAAAAGGGGTCTTCATTATTTGCATATTCATTAGCCAAGTTCTTGCGGCTACCACATTGTATAGAGAAGGGAAAGTCATCACAACATGAAAACATTAGTGAAAACATTCACTAATGAACTGATTACTTATAAAATCAGTCCCTCCTTGCTTCCTAAGTATCTGAATCCAGAGTATCTATCCTGCCCATTGTATTCTAGTCTTCTGTTAGTCTCTATGGTTATATTGTAAGCATATGACAAATGATAAAATAGAATGCAAAATAACTGCAATAATCACAAATCTTGCAAATGATGGTAGATTTGATGAAGTTGGTAAATAATGCTAGAAAACTGCTCAAATCTCAAGCAAAGCCACCGAGAAATGTGGATCGGGCAGACTCAGACCAATTAACAATAAAAGGAAAGTTGGTAAGGTGATCGCCAATAGATGGTTATAAAAAAGAATGAGTATCAAAAGATTGAGAAGCCCCTGGGAAAACTGATGAAGCCCTCAAATATTTTTACAAACGCTCCCCCTACGATTACATGCAAAAATCAAACTGTAAGGATATTGTAAGATACCAAATCATAGTTTCACTTGAAAAACAAACTCTTGATTTATTCTTTGTTCATTTTAACAATATATATTTGAAATTATGAACATGCTTTTATAATTTTGTTCCATTTTTGTGATTAAAGCTCCAATTAGACTTTCCCGATCCCTCCATCCCCACCACAAACTATAAAATTTTGGTCCCCATTTTAAGTGGTGAGCTTTCTCTGGTGTCAACTCTCCTTTCCTTAAGAGGGCCTCTCTCTTCTGAGATCCTCCTCTTAGAAGCCTAGGAGGAAGACTACGCTCATGTCTGGTATGTGAAGGCAAAATATTCCCTGCAACTGTCTGATCCTTACTGGAGCTAAAGTACCCCATGTGACAATTGGGGCCCCTTTCTCTCACCCTGTTAAGAAGTCACAACAGGAAAGGAGCCTGTGCTTGGTTTGCCTTCTATCATTGCCATCATTCCCAGCCGCTGGCCAGGGACTAGCCAGTGCAGGACAAAACCCCAGCTGCATATTCTCAATATCCTTAAAGGCTGGGCCTCACAATCTGCCCTGGGACACCTGTCAGGTGTCATTCCTAGGACACTGAGAAAGGAAGCACACAAGCACAGTCCCTGAGAACTCAGCTGGGAGACCTCATAGCCCTTTAATCTTATGATGCAATTCAGTAGTTTTGAAGAGTGTTTTCAAGGGCCATAGCCAGTTAAGACAAAACAGTCATAAAACACATCTGCTTAAAAGCAATAAACAATGTAGACATATATGTATACACCCAACCTTCTCTCTGGCAATTTTAAAATGAAAATATACTGCTTATAGTCTAGAATGCCAAACTGAAAAGAACTTAAACTTCACTTTATAGTTGAAGAAACTAAAGCCCTAGGCCAAGGGTTGGCAAACTTTTTCTTTAAGGGGCCAAATGGTAAATAGTTTACATTTTGTAGGTCCTATGGTATCTGTTGCGACTACAATTCTGTCACTGTGGCACAAAAGCAGCCACAGACAATACATAAACAAATGAGTGTGGTTATGTTCTGATAAAACTTTATTTATGAACATTGAAATTTGAATTTTACATTACTTTTCACGTGCTACAAAAATACTATACTTCTTTTGTTTTTTTCCCCCAACCATTTAAAAATGTAAAAACCATTCTTAGCAGGCTACACAAAACAGGTGGTAGGTGGGATTCTGCCCTCAGGCCACAGTTTGCTGACCCCTGTCCTAGGCCACTCTTATACCCACATGTAGTAATACAGACTCTGCCATATAATACCTTGTTTATTTGCTCTTTGCTTTAACCATTCACATCAAAGACCCAGATTCTCTTCACCATAAAATGTACAACTAAGGAGCATTATAAACGCTTGCTAAATTTTAAGAGTAGTATTAAGATCCATCAGAAACGTGCCAGGCCACAGTTGAAAGAACATTGATATAAGGTCATATTGCACATTAAATAAAAACAATCAAGAGAAAAATATAACAAATTTGAGAAACTCACTGAATTTGAAAAATAGGCTTTATTTTACCCAGTGGTATTGTCTGACATCCTATATGGCATAACTGATTACAGCCAAGTTCATGAATACAAATAAAATAGCAGTTTCCCTCATTCTCTCCTTTGTTTTCTGTTCAGAGAAATCAGGAGATGGGAGTTTTATGCTCAGAAACCAAAGAGCTCTTCCAAGAGCTCCAGCTTAGAGTCCAGGCTCCTGGAGCACGCAGCCTCCTAACACGTATGTGGTCACATGTGCAAAGACCTTTATTAAAAAATATTCAGAGCAGTATTTCTATAGCAAGTCACACTAGCATTTACAACCAAACATGGCTGATAAAATTCATCTTGCTGTGGATGGTGAGGATTTGAAGTGCATATAAAGGAGATGAGGCCTTTACGTTCACTTTCCTTGAAAGAGGGGGAGAATCCCAGGTGAGGTGGGATCACCATCAGCCTGCCTCCTTCCTTCCTGCTCCAGTTGATTCAGGGGTCCTACCCTGGTCTTCTGGAGTGCTTGCATCACTGCGCTGATAGAGAAATGGAAACACCTTGGCCCAAATACAAGATTTTGTCACACAGCCAACACTGGAAGTGGCTTTACACTTTCTTATTACACAAAAGACTTAAATACGTGGGCCCTCATGTAGCACAAAATACCTAAAATTCAGAAAATTATGAAAACAACTCTTCTCCACCCCTGAGGATATTTCATCTTTACAAAGTTGAAAATACAAAATATTAAAATAATTTGCCCTTTCTCCCCATCAAAAGGAATCACATTCTCAAAGGATTCCTACACTATATAAAATTCTGAAACAAAACTTGTATCTCCCCAAACCAAGACCAAAAAGTCAATGTTAAGCTGCCAAGAAGACCCTTTTCCATACAGGAGTGGAAAAGACACCTTGTTACTATTTTTTTTTTTTTTAAAACCACATTTAGAGAAGGATAGCAAAAAGAGTTTCCGGCTCATGATGTTTATTTTTCACTTTTATTTTCAGTATTTCTTGGCATTGGTTAGTGGGAGAAAAGAGAATAACTTGTTTTCCAAAGTTTGGGATATTCTTGGGAAAAGCCCTGATCTTTCCCATGATAGCTTCCCCAAAATAGTTTGTTGAAAGATGGCAAGAATGAAAACACTATACCTCCATTTTTTCATGGTTTTCACATCAAAAGCACCTGGAGTATCATTGTGTTCAACACAAAATAGCAGTGGGGGCTGAAGAGAGGGTGATGTCACTTGCCCATAACATCAGCTGACATGACACGGGATCTGACCTATCCAAGAAGTCTTCACTGGCAAACTTGCCTGGCACCAGGGCCTCCCGAAGAGAAGAGGACAAGCAGCTGTGCATGCTCAAATAGCAAGACGTGCAGAACACATCCTCGCTCTGCTAGAAATAAAGAGCACAGGGGAAGTACACTGACAGCAAGAGCCTGGTTCTGACTACTGGGGGGAATACTCATGAAACTTCTGCACTGAAGGGAGGAGTAAGCAGAGAAATGGCAACAGCACCTGGGGGTGAGGGGGGAGACGCACACATACGCATGCGCTCACACGCACACATGGCTGCCTCTGAAGGCTGCCTGGCTGCTTTGGGCCCACAGCAGCCGTTGACAGCCCTGTCTACTTGCCTGGCTCAGAACTTCAGCAGCTGCAGTCTTTTAACTATCTACACTTTCTTCTCTCCTTTTAAGGCACAAACATATTTACAGTTTCAAATACACCTGTCAAGTTCTGAGAACATACTAAGCAAGTTAACACAGGCTAGTGCACAGAGGCCAGTTGGTCCGTCTTGGCTGTACATATCGCTGAGGGACGGCTTCAGGTCTGAAGCAACCAGAAGGTGTGAGCCTTCTCTCTGTGCCACTGTGGGATGTGGTCAAGTCTACCCCCCATCGTCAAGGTGGGACCACAGGAGAAGCCAAAGTGGCAAAAGCATGACTGGAATAGGGGATGTTTAATATTTTTTTACTTTGCATTTAACATTTTCCTAACAAGATGGCAGCTCTTGTCTGCCTGAGCCAACTCTCAGAATGAAGAACAAGTGGAGGCTGCCATGGAGCATCTGCAATTCCACATAAAGTCACTGTGATCATAGTTTACTCATATTATTCTCTCACCTTCCCACGAAGACAGATACACACATGTACACACTAACACACACACACACACACACACACCCCTTCCACCATGGAGGAAATCTTCGCAACAAGAGGCACTTGAATGATATTTGGAGAGTTCCCATGAAAAGGCCTTCCCCTCACAGTGAAGTGGGATCAACAGAACAGAAACCAGGTGTTCAGGACTCCATCTCTTCTTGGTCAAGGGGTGGCGGCACAAAGCTGATGACTTCATCGTAGGTCAGGCCTAGAAATTGGGAAGGGAAAGTACGATGTGAGAGTTTAGACTAGTCTCTTTGCTGGCAAGCACTCTGACATCTACGCTCAAGAACCTTCCTCCTTGTTCAGGATAGTGGTATTATGGGCTACCTCAAATAACTGCCTCATTGCTTGTGTGTGGTATCCTAATAGAACATATGATTACATAGAAGTTCACAGATAAATATAAAAAAACATTTTTTCTCATTTCTTTCATTGCTGACTGCCTCCTCTTTAAAGCCCTCTAGAGAAGGAGCTCAAGAATAACAAAGCACTCTTACAAGCTGCAGCAACACATAGTCCTGGCTTTTGGGATTTAACTGGAGTTCTGAACTTCTTTTTATGCAAAGAATATGATCAGATTGGACATAGGAGACATGGGTTCCATTCCTGGCTGTGTCCCTAACTAGGTGTAAGATAACAGATAAGATATAAACTCTCTTTGTCCTGGTTCTATCAATTGTAAAACTGTAAAAATACCCTAATTCCCTACTTATCTCAGAGAGATGTTGTAAATGCACCGACTCTGAGAACCTAAAAGCTCTATGCATATTTGTGAGGGGCTATGCACAAAATCAGACCAGGCATAAGCATCTCAAAGGTCCAGAAAGTGTACCGTCTACAACAGATAGTTTCTATCAGAGGAACATATTCATTCTGCATTAGAGACTACAACTACAAGTTTTAGCAAGTTGGTTACAACCATTCCATTTTTATTTTTCCTATGGCTTTTGGTTAGTGGTTCACCTAGGCAATATTGTAAAATCTAAGTTCTCAAGACAGATGTTAATTGACCTTAGGACTTACTTTTCCACTCATCTATGAGGAGGTCCCTGCTTTCAAAGGACTGATCGTAAGGGTCGGCCACTGGCTCATCATCAGGATCATGGTACTGAGCAAAGTAGGCATGTGCAAGGGCTTGGGCTGCTGTAATTCTCTTATCTGAGTCCAATACAAGCATCTTCTCCAGCAAGTCGACAGCTACCAGTATTACAGCCGAAGGAAAGGAGGAGAGTTTTTAACATGTTACAAAAAATTATGCCTTATCAAGCAAACACACAGTTTTGACCCTTCATATCCAAACAATGAATTCTCCTCCAAAATATCTACTCTAGGATATATTATTTTTTCTCCTTTATATGTGTGTATACATATTTTGTGTATTTTAAGAATACATTACTAAAAAAGAATTTAAGAAATAACTGGGATTCTGTTTGAACAAGCTTTTATGGAATAAAAGTTGTTAAACTGTATCAAAATGAAAGCTTATAGCTAAAATAATCTAGAATAGGTATGTAGGGGCTGGTTTTCTGTTTCGGGTTTTTTTGTCCCCCTTCACTGTTTATTTACTAACATAAGGCAAATAAATATTAAACAAACAGATCTCCAAACAATGAACAAATTGAGGGTTTTACATGGGGATGAGAGTAAGACACGGTATTTGGAAGAAAGGAATTTTTAAATTTTTCACTATGAAAAATTTCAAAATATACATAAACAGAAAAGTAAAAACAATAGTAAAGTGAACACTCATATGCCCACCATGCAGATTCAACAACTAACATTTTATATTTCTTTATTTATATGTATTTTTTCTGAATTGTTTTAAAATAAAATTATAGACATGACACTTTACCCCCAAGTATTTCAGCACAAGGACATCTTCCTACATAATCATAATACTGTTATCATATCTGACAAACACATAATTTCCAAATATCATCTAAAATACGGTTCATGTTAAGATTTCTCCAATTATTCCAAAGTTGTCTTTTAGAACTAGTTTGTTCAAACCAGGATCCAATTATGGGCCATGCACTGCATTTGATTGGGTTTCTTTAGTCTCTCTTAATCTAGAATAACCTCTAACACCTGTTTTTTCCTGATTTTGACCTGAAAAGACCCTCCAATTGTCTTGAGAATACCCATCATTAGGAATTTGTGTGACTGCTTCTTTGTGCTATTATGTATCTACACCCTTGCTTTCCTCCATCCTCTGTACTTCCCCAAAACCAGGAAGTAGTCCTAAAACTTTGGTAAGAATCAGGTTAAACATTTTTGGCAAAAATATTTCATAGGTAATACTGTGTACTTGAGTGCTTGCTTCGGCAGCACATATACTAAAATTGGAACGATACAGAGAAGATTAGCATGGCCCCTGCGCAAGGATGACACGCAAATTTGTGAAGCGTTCCATATTTAAAAAAAAAAATACTGTGTACTTGATAGTGCATTAAGGCCATTTGTTCCACTATTAATGATGCTAAATTTGATCACTGGGTTGTTTCCCCTTTGCCCCAAGCAAGTTATCTGTGGGATATTTCGGCACCAAGTGAATATCAGTTCCTTTCACTTATGGCTTTTTGCATCCATTGATTTTCCTTCCCAAAAGCAATTATTTCATTAGGGGTTATAAAATGGTGATTTTTCTAATTATCTTTCAAATGAGGATGTTTTGAGTTTCAGCATGGTAACATTTGGGAAGTTTGCCATGAACTGTGCCATGACCACAGTTACCACTGTGGTGAAAGAGAAAAGCTTTTGAGACTTTGCAAATTCTTCCATAAATGTGGAGGGGGTGGGGGGTTAGTAGTGAAGAGGACAGCTTCCTGAAGAGATCTACTGCTGTGGACACCGGAGGCTGTAAAAGACCCATATCTTGCAGGCTGAATTTCAAAGTAATCCACAGGAGAAATACAGGTTTCAGGGGGATACAGAAACAAAATGAATATTCATGTGTCGATTCAAGTTCATAAGTTTACACTTTAAAGTACAGTATTGGGAGAACTGTCTGGATATATATTCTTCTGATTGTCTTCTCTTAGAAAATGAAATCTTATCGCCTCTTGGTTTTATAATAGAACATGGATTATATGAGCCTCTGCCACCCCTAGGGTAAAAAGTACCATGTCCTTATAACCAATAACTTGATGAGGAATAAGGTCAGGGGTAAGAAAAAGATTCCTCAAAGATCTTGGCAGATATAAATTATATATTAACATAAAAGGGTAATTTAAGTTTTAATTCATGTTTTGGGAATAGCAGTGAAACAAAGTTAGTGACTGAAAAAACAGAGCTGTTAATATTTATATCGCTGGTGTACTCTTGCTCAGCTGGGCATGAGCTTATGATCAGTAACATTGTGTTCTGCCTGCCAAGCAACAGGAGATTCTTTATATGATATCACTGTTTGGCAACAGGCTGTTAGCCACGTTTGAACTCTGAGAAGTACAGTGCAGAACACCAAATGGACCAAAGCCTCCATTCAACTCATTAGCAGTCTCTTTTGCTAAGTGGTATCTAGTTCTTTAGAATGTTTAAATGTCATGATTCCAGGGAATGGGGACACCTATCAAGAAGTTTGTAGGCTAAATAAGCTGCTGGGACGCACACATCTCTCCTCCCCCAAGAAAAATGAATTAACAAATTTTTTCACGTCTGTTAATGTGGGAGTCAAACAGAGAGCACTGTCATGTCTAAAACTTAGGGCTGATAAGATGAAAAAAATTCAGAACAGAATGACACACAAGAAAGCTACCAGCATACAACATATTTTCCCAACATCCTGCAGTACTTAAGGTTCAAAGAGAGCTTCTCCCAGATCCTTGAACTAGATAACACAGCTCAAATAAATCATAGAAAGCCAATGAGAGCATGCCAGGGAAGACACAACCCTAAACCAATACCAATAGAATCCTACATACCCCTGATGAGTTTGTGGACTCATCCTTGGACATGAGAATGACCCAGCTGAGATCTGACGTACTCCCCATCTCCAAGGCTGACACGAACTCATCCATAACTGCCCAATACTTCACAGAGCATAAGCGTCTCTGCTATTATAAGAATTAAAACACAGCAACACCGGAACTCCTCTCTACAATGACTATGGATGAAATACTTAAAAAGGTAAAACCACTTAGCCTTCACCTCAACTTCTGAAGAGATCACCATGGCTGTCAGCCCTCAAAAGGAAAAAAACTAAACCTGAAGCATAGCTGCTGGGACTCGTAGGCAGAGAGATGACCCACACAGATTTAAAGAATGCAGTGAGATTTTAAAACATACTACTATAATACAGTCTTCAAAAAAGTGAAAAGGCGGATTATACTAATTATCACAGCATAACTCCCTTCCTGATTGTAGGGAGATCCTCGTAGGAAACCTTCTGTGTCTGCCGTTAAATAGCACTCTCCACCCCACCCTCCTAGAGTCAGGGAATTAGAGCCCCAGGCAAAGCAGCTTCAGGGTCATCTGAAGCACACATCAGCCCCCAGCTTTCAAGAATAAAGGAACTTCTTCTTTAGCCAAGGCAATACATATCCTCAGCTGCCACTGTCATTTCCCTTTGTCAAGGATCCTGAAGGTGATGGTGGCAGGAAGGAATACAGTGCCCTTCCTTAAAGTCTGAGGTAGCAAATTAGCTCCACAAAGAAGAGAGGATGGTTAAGCCTCTGAAAGGCAGAGGAAGAAGAGAGGAGGGGGAAGTATGTGAGTATGGAGGACTCATTGGGCAGTTACAGGCAGAGCAGAGCACACTGAGCTCCTGGGCGGGTCCTCTAGACACCCATCTGTTCTTCAGTTGTTTTTACCCTCAGCTTGGGACACCATAAATCAGCAGCAGCTGAACAAGTCACAGGCTTTTTTCTGTACCTCTTTCTCCCTGCCTCTCCAGTGGTTTCTCCCAACATTTCCATTACTTTCTCCCCTTTCTTCACTGTGCCAGTCCATTTCCCCCATCAAATTCTGTGATCATATAAATATATAAGCATGTCATGTGATTTTTTAAAATCTGGCAATATAAACACAGATAATAAATGCCATATTTATCACCTTCCAAGATTTAATGATAGCCTATTTGGTCAAAAGGAAAACTCTTCTTAAAATCTCTAATTTATGTCATAATCAATTCAATGTCCATGAGATGAGGATATGGTCAACTTACCCAAAGGATTGGCACCAATAAATACATTTGCAAAGTTCATCTTCGGCATCTGGGTCAAAGACTGAATATAGTTTCTTGCCTGTAAAAAGAAGAGTTTTCAGAGCGACTTTGTTCAATAATATTATTGCCCTCAAAGTGTTGCGGTCCTGTTAAGGAACAAGTGTTAACTGACAAAGTCCACTAAATCCAATGTTTATGATTGTCTTTGATATTCATTAAAGACTTCTCTCTTACTGCCATCTTAACTTCCCTATTTATGATCATCTTTATTACTGCTATATCTCACAGTTATATTTCAAGTGAATGAGAAGGCTTACCAATCAAGTTCTCTTTCATTAGCTTTCTGTTCACAGGATCAGAAGTTTAAAAATTGAGGTCAAGATGTCTAAGACATGCCCTTTCTGAGACAGTCTTCCTAAACAGCAAAAAGTAGTGGGGGTGGGGGATGGTATTACTGAAGAAAGTCTAGAACCAGAGGTCTTTTAATGGTTTCAAGTTCAGCAGGTGCTCTTAGTACATCAAGAGAATATCAATATTAAGCCTTGTTAGAAAAGTAATATTGGTAGCAAAAAAGTAAACATAAGCTTAACATATTATTCTAAGAGATTCAAACACATTTTACAATTATTAAAAACAATCTAATAAAGGTAATGAAGAATAGTGGATTAAAAGTTCATGGCCTAGCCAGAAATCTTTTTCCTACCACTTATAAATTACATCTATGTTAGAAAAGTCTCAACTGGCATATCAATACCTCATCTGTAAAATATTAGTAATAGATATTATTTGGCTTGCCTATATCATATGGTTATTGCGATACTTAGGCGAGATAAAACGCATGATGGCATCTCAAACTAAAATTCTGATGTATGCAACATTTATATCACCAGTATAGTTGTTATAAATTTGGTCTCTGGAATGGGACAGCCTTGAGTTTGAATCTTGACTTTATCCCTTTGGGCAAGTTACTTATTATTCTCTTGAATCCTTGGGTTCCTCATCTGTAAAATGGGATTAATAGCAGTGTCTACCTCACAGGGTTCGACTGAAGATTACAGATAACAAACTGAGTACTTTCTTAGCACAGTACTTGGTTCCAAGTGAGAGCTCAATAAACAACATCTGCTATCACTGTTACCTTCAGAAAGGAAAGACTGCTTTCTATCTTAACTACCTCCTTAAAATTTGTTTTAATACAGTTCAACAGTAAAGGTATGTATGTATATTTATGGATGTACACACACACACATAAGGTTATAAAAAGTTCTGTTTATAAAAAGTTCTGGTTGCTGGGGCAACTTTACCTTCTTAGTCATTGTATGTGGAGTGAGCAGGAGGTCTACTTTGAAAAGCAGTTAAGAATCTTTCTGATTTAAAAAGAAAGTTCTAGGAATTAAATATATACATGGCTGTAATCCCTTTCTATTTGAACACATAAATAAAAAGAGGAAGGGAAAACAAAGGTAAGAGAGAACTGTCTCATCTAGAGAACAGTCATCCACCTTTAATAAAGATAAATAAAAAAGACTACCTGAATATAGCTGAAGTAGAAACAAACCTGCTGGGAAGGGCCCTTTGTGATGCCAACCTGGTTCCCTAAATAATTAAGGGTACCTTAGAAAGAGGTGCCCCAATCACCTCTGAATGATAACACAAGAGGTGGGTTAAGTAGTTATGAACCGGTAAAGGCAGCAACTAACTCTATCTGAGTGTTCATATTTATTTTATATTATTTGCGTATTTTCTTTTAAATATAATACTTGAAAAAACTATAGCTGAATATTTCAGAGCTTTTTAAAATGAAGAATCCTCTTTTGGTCATTCAAAAAAATAGGTGAACAGGAAAACATGCTAATGGACTTTAGTTAACCACACCTCTGATGAAGGTCATCAGAGGGTAGCATACCCTAGCTACAGGCATAGTTCCTAGAAAGAAAGAAACAGCCACATGAATGCTAAATTCACAAAACCAAATATAAAAGTAACATCATTTTCTATTTACAAGCCTATAAATGATATTCTCAATCTCATAGGATTGGATGACATTTTATCCCAAATGTCAACATCCTGCAATAGAACACAGGCAGTCATTGCCTTAGTAGGCCTCAAGGCACATGCAAGCATTCAGTGATATTAAAAACTGTGTCAATTATACAGTGACAATAAAAGAGAATGTGGCCTTCTGATTTAGACATCCCTATACAGTCTATTTGTTCTCACCTCATGGCTTGGCATCCTGTTAATGAGGTAAGCAGGGGGTGTCCCCGTCAGACGCATAATCTGCTGAAGCTGGTTAATATCTTAGATGCCTAGTCAAGGGCATTATTAAACATACAGTGCAAAAAATAACTTTCAAGTTTTTAAAAAGGTTAAAAACCCATCCCAAAACAAACAAAAAACCTCCCCACCCACCCTACCCAAGAGCCCAAGGCTGCATGTTAAAGCACACTTCTGTGAATAGCATGAGTTATTAGGCATGTAGCCAGTGACTGGCAATGCAGATAAGAAAAGTTGATTTTCTTTGGTTTTAGCATCATCTTTAACATTAAATATTTTAGGTTCCCTGGAAATAGACTGCCCCTTGATCCAGGATGCCAGCCAGAGAACTGTTTTCAAGTACTGATGGCCAAAACCTGTTAGCCTATGTGGTAAATATAGATGACTCAAAAATTCTGACTCAACTTTGAACAAAATAAAATATCCAATATATCCATTCGAGGAAGAGACTAACCTTTTGCGGTACAGGTTCTCTAAGGCACCACCCCTCCAAATTAAGACATAGGTGGGCATGTGGGTGGATAAGCAGCGCTAAATTTCAAAGGCATGAGTAGTGGTACATTTAAAATACTTGCCACAAACACAAACCGGTAAATGAAGAAAGGGGAGATGAGGAGAAAGTTAGAGACTAATGGCAAAGGCAAAACAGAAGTCACAGGCTGCTGACAGTATTATGCCATGCCACAACGATTTCTTCTGCAGGTCTCTTTAACAAGTAAATAGACTAAATTCACTCAAACAGCTGGGAGGAAGTTTTCAAAACACTGCAATTACCTGACAAGGACAAAACTATGAGGTTTTCCATATGTGCAAGCATATGTATAAGTTGTACTCCAAACTTCTCCCTTTTAACTATTCAATGTTAACACAATTCCCCCTCTTCTAAAACATTATGAGGACTGTTAGTTTATCATGTGTTCCTACAAAAAGCAGAAGTGATCGCATTTGTCAAATCCTCAACATAATTCAGTAAACCCCTTTTCTATTCCCTTTCTTGTTAACTATTAATTCCCTCCTTCAGTTGAACCATCATTTTCAATAAGCACCGTGGCCAAGTAATTTCACTTCTTTGTGACTTCCCTGAATAATTTTTTTCCTTTAGCTCATTCTCTGAACTGAACTCCCTAGTAGTCAGATTACTTAGCAGGAATCTGTTTAATACATGTTTAAGGCTGGCCATGGGGAGAGAGCTGGGGCCACGAGCTCCACCCTGCCATTCATGCTCCCTAAGCCAAAGACAGAGGCCAGCAAATTCAAAAGGTGGTATGAAGTTCTTTTAACATTCTCACAACAGAGTTTAGATTTACCTTTAACAAATTATGTAACAAATGGTACTTTGCAAGCCAAGAGAAATAACAAAAAGGGATCACAAAGTATACCACCATTAGCAGAATACCAGTTGGGTTTTAAAATGTTAAAATTCTGCCACTTCTCCCTTACTTTCTATGAATACCTGGCCTGTACATTTTCTGTTTCTATCTCCTCTAGTCAAATATCCCCTTCCTGTCAGGAGGTTAGGGAGATGATATTTCTAGAAAAATATGCGAATGAGCCCAGCTTTTACTTTCTTAATATGAGTTTTTGGTACTTTTACTGATTACTACTACAGGTACCATGCTATCAACTAGATAAATTCTCTATCCTTAGGCCTCCATCATGACCCATTCTTTCTCTTTCCTATGGTAATCTTAATATGTTCTCAATCCATTATTGCATTCTCATACTTAGAATATCTTATTATTTACTGATAGAATTTCTTCATAAATGCTGGCATCACTACTTTACTACTTTTCAGGAGTAATGAAAACAGTTGTTGGCTTTCTGTTTACTAATTCCTTCACTAATGCTTTTTTCTTTTTTAATTTTTAAAATCTTTGAACAACTTTACTCACCTGTCTTTGTTACTTTTCCATTCTGTACTTCAAACACCATGTGCTTTTAAGATAAACAAGTACTTGAGCAATGTCACTAACATCAAATTCAGCTTGTCTACCCTTTAGAATGTTTAAACTACTTTTGTCCACTCACCACAATTATGTAAAAAAATATCCTTTCTTATTGCTACACTCAATACAATATTATTTGAGTTAAGTTCTGTATTCTGGTACTCAATTTCATCATAGTAGAGCTGAGGAAATGTATGATGTAAACCCAAGTGTTCGTTCATTCTTTTTTTTTTTTTTGAAACAAGGTCTCACTCTGTCACCTTGGCTAGAGTGCAATGGCATCATCATAGCGCACCTCAACCTCAAATTCCTGGGCTCACGCTATCCTCCTGCCTCAGCCTCCCAAGTAGCTGGGACTACCAGCGTGTGCCGCCACACCCAACCAATTTTTCTTATTTTTTGTAGAGATAGGATCTCACTATTGCCCAGGCTGGTCTCAAACTCATGGTCTCAATCGATCTTCCCTCCTCAGCCTCCCAAAATGCCAGGATTACAGGCATGAGCCACAGCACCTGGCCTGGAATGTTATTTCTTTCTTAAAAATAAATGATGGGCCAGGCATGGTGGCTCATGCCTATAATCCTAGCACTCTGGAAGGCCAAGGTGGGAGGACTGCTTGAGCTCAGGAGTTCGAGACCAGCCTGAGCAAGAGTGAGACCCCGTCTCTACTAAAAATAGAAAAATTAGCCAGGTGTCGTGGCTTGGGCCTGGAGTCCCAACCACTCGGGAGGCTGAGGCAAGAGGATCGCGTGAACCCAGGAGTGAGCTATCATGATACCACTACCCTCTACCCAGGGTGACAGAGCAAGACTGTCTCAAAAAAAGATGGATTAGTGATAAATAAATACTATTTTACCCATACTTTGTCTTTTAGAACCTCTTGTGACTAATAGCACATACCTATAGGGCAGATGGTTGGGATGGAAGAGGGGATTGAGAAGGGGTTGCTAGTAGTCATTTCCAGACAAGAAATGAATTTGCTATCTCAGTCTCATTAGCACTATTCATTAATTAACTGAGCTTTTTCCCAGCCCTCTCTCTACCCCCATGTCCTCTTACTCGCCAATCTTTTTAAGCAAATGTATTTTTTAAAAAAGCACTGTCCTTTCTAAGCATCATCTGATATCTTCTTTGGTTCACTCTAATCCAGCTTCTTCATATCATAAAGCAAAAGAAAACACTTCTTCAGGCTGACATTGTGGTCAGTAATTCTGACAATGACTTTCAGAACAGTGTGTAATTTCATGAGATTATAATTTAGATCATGTTACCAGAACATCTGGGATCTATACTCAACCCTGCCTTTCTGTGCTTTTGCTTCCTTATCTTAAATAAGTAAATGAAACAAAATGAAATAGGACCAGCACACGCTTTTATATATATCCCTCAGAGTGGAAATTCAGAAATACACTGGGCTTTGTGGTCCTTTTAAGAAATGTACCATATACATACCAGATGATGGTATTTATTTTGTCAGGAAGATGATAAACAGTTCAAACTCACCTGTTCATGCCTGCCTCCAGCTACCAAGCAGTCTTCCCAATTGGGCAAAGGCCCCTTTAGTCAGAAATGTTGGGAGGAGAGTCCAGGAAGGCACAACTGGAGCTTGGCTCCATAGCTCTTTTTCCCTTTTGTCCAACTGCCTAGTGGCAGATAGAGGAGAAAAGGTAGAAAAGCTGGGCTTTCATGGTTTCTCTTGTGCCTCTGGCTCAAGAAAATGATCAATAGCAGGAAATCATAGCCAAAGAAAGCCAGAATCACATTTCAAGGTTTCTGTCTAAATCCCTGCAGGAAAGCAGTAGCTCCAAAGTCTTTTCTCAAGTCATTCAACTTGTAATTACAAAGGAAGGCTATGGTAGGAAGGAGTTATAACCATACTCCTGTGGATCTGAGGTATCAGGAGTGGAGGTGTTTCCTCTCAGTGGTCAGGGGATGGGGTAGAAAGGTACCTCTATTGGGAACAGATACCTTACACAGGATGTGTGAGTTATCTATTCTAAAACAATAAAAAGCAAGTAACTTCTGGAAAAGGGTAATACCGTGCAGACAATGCTCATTTTATTCCTTTAGTGAAGGTAGATTATTAAATAGTGAAGCTCATGCTCTGAGAACAAACACTAAAAAAAGTGAAAAGAGCTCTTGAATACATGTGAAACTTCTGAGAAAGATGAAGTCAGGGCTTGAGAATGGAGACACAAATTTCCATTAATATCTTGGAATGAATTAGAATCTCAAATCTTATTGTCTAACTGGGATACTATTGCCCAATAGAGGATCCCGTGATCTAAGTCCCCAAATAAAGAGAGAATAAAATACACACATGCAAGCAGGCACACGCACATACACACACACACACACACTCTCTCTCACACCTCATCCTGGAAGTCAGCACACAAAGGGCATGCATGCTTACATACATACTCAGGTCACAGTACAGATTGATAGAAGGCAAGTGGCAGAGGCTCCCAACAGGGCAGATAATTACAATCAAAGCATCAACTCACAGACTCTGAGGAGATTTTCTTCAAAAGCTCAGCCCCTGGGGTTCCAACGAGTCTTAAAATGAGCTTCAACTGATCAATATCTAATGGTGGACTATAAAGGAAAATGTTGGGACAAAATAAAAATGAAAAACAAACAATAACAAACAAAACAAAACAAAAACAAACAAAACATCCCAAGAACAAAATTAAAAATCCCAAATCTAGCTAACATGGTGAATTCATCTAAGTCAAGCCTTCTGTAGGATGGTCACTTCAAGTAGGACATGCTCTTCCTATACAAAGATTCAAAATTCTACCACACACATATCCAATTTATGGTCATTTTGTGCATCTGTCATGTATTAGTAAAGTGAAACAACTTTAGCTGGGTTCTCAGCTGCCAGAGACAGCAGATGAAAACACAAAAGCTTCACTCAGTTCATATGCTCAGTCTATACCTCCTCACCTTCCACCAAAGCATCAGTAGCCAATCAAGCAAAGAGCACTGGTAGTCAGAGGGCCACAAATAAGAAAAAAGCAGCAGAGCATAGTAACTAGGGATGTACAAGTCTATTTGCGAATATTCCCCTAAGGCTTAACCTAAAGAGGTTGTAATACGACAGTGGGAGACCCGCTAAGATCCCAAAGCCGGAACACTTGACTGTGACCTCTAGGAAACCTCTCCCTCTCACACTGGCTATTGGAGGCGGAGAACTGTGAGTGAGAGTCGGCCAGCAGAGGGCACTCTCCCACTGCATGTTCTAAATAAAGCAAAACAGGCGGCTTCAACCTTATAAATGCAAAATAGATAAAGAATGCTTAACAAACTTCACACATCCCAAAGGCCCTAAATAATAGGCCATAATGCCCAAACCTTTATTCTGGTAGCCAACACTTCAACATATACTCAGAATGTATGTGTGTCTATTAACCAGAAGACAAAAAATTTCCATTTGTTCTAATTGCTTTTAACCTAAAAAGGAACTTAAAAAGAGAGAAAAAATGTTATAAAATAGTTTATAACATTTTCTATGAAAATTCAAATAGTTTATCCACTATACTGACACTCAGGGGGAGGGAGGAAGGGAGGACGACTGTCTTCGGACCCCTGTCAGGTTTTTCACTATAATCTTTCAGGTCTCAACTTCAACTTCACCTCCTAAGAGAGGCCTCCCCCAACACTCTACACAAATAACACCCCACTCCCTTATTCTCTCTCTCAGCACCAAGCTTGGTAACATCATAGTGCTTATAACAATCTAATATTACTTTGTTTGCTTATTGTCTGTCACCTCTCCTGATCTACATCTCTAGGAGGGCAGGGGCCACTCTGCTTGTTTACCACTTAACCTCAGTGCTTAGCCTCATATCTGGTATATGGCACTCAAGATATTTGAAGAAAAGGTAGAGCAGGATGAAGAGAAAAGATTTTTGCTTATAATTAGATATATAAAGGAAATACAGTATAACTTAAAAATAATGCCCTCTGTAAGCCATAGTTACCTAAGTTACAGGAATTACTTATGCAATAATATGACTGGCATTGTGGCCTTTTTTTTTCCAGATATGAAACTGGCTTAAATGGAAGAAAATTCTAGACAGAGTCAGCAAATCCCAGCCACTGCCTATTTTATAAATAAAGTTTTATCAGAACATAGCCATGCCCATTCATTTACATACTGTCGATAGCTGCTTTCACACTACAACAACAAGCAGAGTTAAGACAGAAACCATGATTCCCAAAGCCTAAGATACTTACTACCTGGCCCTTTAAGAAAAGGTGTACTGAACCCCATCCTAGACTCAAACAACTTGTGTTCTATAGAAAACAAAGATAACTTACAAACAAGTCCACTCACATAAGTTATTTCTAAATTAAGAATAGTAGGGAATTTTGTCATCTGCAAATGGCAAAAATCACTGTTCTGAAAGTTAAAATTTTAATGCTGGTTTCTTAGTTCAAGGTATTGACAAGAAAAAAACTTAAAGCACATTTATGGGGACAGAGCAGGAGTGGAAGTAGGATGGATACTATTTTGATACTATTTAATGTAACCAGATTATATTTAAATAGAAATCAGTAAAAGTCCTCTTTGCCCACTTAAAATGACTCAATTTACTAAAATTTAGTTCCCTCACCCCCACCCTCTTCAGGATCATATTTAACTGGGTAGTTACCACAAAATAAAGTGTATCACATCTGAGAAAAACTAGACTACTTCAACTCTCAAACAGGTGGTTTTACAATATATGCATCAAAACTAATCTCTAAAATAAAGTTGAGATTGGTACTCTTGGACTTTATTTCTGACTACTAAAAATGAGAGTCAAGTATAAAACTCTAAGAAAGACAAAAGACTCTCTGAGCTGTGAGCCCTAACTTCACCCCAGCCTATCTAAAGCACATGCAATTCTCACTAGCCACAGTGGCTGGGGGACCCCATGGCTTTCTCCCCCTGTGCCCATACCAAATAATCTCAGGCCTAAAGAATCAAGCCCTAATTCCCCAGCCTCACATTCACAGCCCTTCATGACTTGGCATCAAGCTTCTTTTCTGACTCTGCCTCAAATTTTTATTCCTAATGCATTCAATGCTTCAGCTCACACCAAATATTCCAGGCACTTCTAAGCTTCCAAGTTCTTATTTATGCAAATCATAAACAGGAATACTGTCTTCTTTCTCCCCTCCTAATAAGACTTTTCTCTTCCTATTTACCCTTCAAAGTCCTGCTCAAACAAGAACTCTGCCATGAAGTCTTCTTGGATATCTTGAGTTCAAATTGATTCTCTACTTTTTTTCAATAATTTATTTATACCTCTATTATAGTGTTTTTTATCACTCCATCTTATTTACAATCAGAGGTAGACATTTGTTCAAGTAATTCCTATAACTCATTGAGTCTGATCATTCTGGTTTTAAGGACAGATCCCTAGCACCTTCCACTAGGTAGCTTGATAAAAACAAGTTGACTTGAAAAGACTAGTTGTAATATGCTTTTCAACCCAGCTCCATCCCTCCACCTTGACCTCAAAACCCAGAATGACTATACTCTATGGAAAAACACACAATATGATATAAAAACCTACTTAGTAGCTAAAAGCATTTGCAAGAAGGAAATTAAAGCACACACATCACTACAGGTTCTCCAAAAGTTGGCAAGACCACTGAAATACAGGCCAGTCCTCCAATAGTACTAGCTACTTTAAGATCACTACAATTTGTCCCAGCAGTTAAGACCAGAAGGAGCTTCAAGTAGCTAGATAAACAGAGCAAAGCAAAATTTACCACATCATTACAATTAATTATTGCCATAGCGAGCCATCCTTCATAGTAAGTTTAACCTCTTAATCCCCTTAGGTAGAAGATATTTTTACTATTACTTTAAAATGTTTTAATTGTAAATGATCATAATGTCAAAATTTAAATCATAAATCTCCTGAACTGTTCTAAAACAAATAAAGAAAAGGACAACTTAAGTCTAAGATTACTCTTTAGACCAAGTCCTCTTTAAGAGAAGCAGAAGGTAGTCAGATTGAACAGGTAAGGTAATGGGATAATGGGATAATTAGAGGGAAAGTAAAAGAGGGATATTCCAGTCACTTCTAAGCGCTCTAGCCAACTCCTAGAAAACCTCCACAGGCAAGAGAGTTGAAGACGAATAAAAGGACCAGTCGCAGGATCTACCTGCCTATGAGCAGTAGTTTTCAATGAAGTAAATTCACACCCAGACAAAGAAGAACACTGATCTTTGGGAGGGTAGGAAACCCTTCTGGTGACAGAATGGATGAGAATGGGATTTAGCCTACTTCCTTCTCTTCCAGGTTGTCAAAATAGTCATTTTTACTGTCACACAAAGAAAATTTCTTAAGGTTCACTCAGTTTGTGAACAAATCTGAGAATTCTGCCTTTTCTGGGAAAATATATTCTGAAGATACAGAAGAAAGGGCAAATAATCTAATAAAATATTCTTCTTCTTCAACATTGATTAGAGCCCTTGCTTTAAGTGTCTAAAGTGAAACTGCGTTTTAAAAATGAGAGAGAATATTTGCACCAATGACTGAAAGTCATTGAGGGGTGACAAGAAGGGGTCCTCCAGAAGCTTTAGCTCTATTGGCTGTTTTATCTCACAATATGGGTGCTATGAACAAAGGTGTTCATTATGTTATTCTTTGCCTTGTAATATGTCTGAAATATTTCATAACATATTTGAAAAAGATCAAAAGAAGAAATGAATAAAAGCAGAACTAAGGAGCAAATTTAATACACTAAGAAAATTCATATGGAAGAGGTAGCAGCTAGTGGAAAGTGGATTGTAACTCAGCAGCCCCATCATCCTCTAGTTAATGTCTTCAGAGTACCACTTCTATTAAAACGAAAGGGTGGGGGAGGTTTATACATGAAGGAAATTTACTTGATTACGCAGGAAAGGAAAACAATAGCAAGCCAAGACTGTGCTCTCTGGTAGAAAAAACAGTAATTGACACATAACAGGGCTATGAAACTCACTTTCTCTCATCTTCAAGCTACAGAATGTTAAGCAACAGTAATAACATTTTCTAACTAGCTCACTCATTTCAAAATCAATAGTATTTGAAATAAGTTAGTACTATACCTGAAGAGACATTCTGTGTCCTTTCTCCCTTCTAATATAAAGTTCTGTCAGCTGTGTCCACTCGATATACCTAGTCAACTAGGCTTATAAGGGAGGACTTCATTCTTTAAAAAAATAACAATACTATTATTAAGCCAGATGGAAGGGTTCTGCAAAGACACAAACAAGAATAATTTCTAACCTAATAATACATAATTAGCTTTAAAAAAAAATCAGTATGTCTTATATCTTTAAAGGAACTCCAGGGATTATTAACAACAAATACCAAAAGAATCTCTCAAGAAGGAGACTAATCACAAAACCCGAGAAAAAGGCAGAACAGGAAGACAACTTGCAGAGATCTAAAAAGGGACAATCCAATCCAATACCACTAGCCACATGTAATTAAATTTAAATGTAATCTAAAAAGCCTGCTGAGGTGGCTCACACCTGTAGTTCCAGCTACTTGGGAGGTTGAGGCGGGAGGATCGCTTGAACCCTGGAGCTGGAGGTTGCAGTGAGCTATGATGATGCCACTGCACTCCAGCCTGGGCAACGGAGCAAGACCTTGACTCAAAAAACAAAAAAAAGTAAACTAAATAAAATTTTAATGAAATTTAAAATTCAGATAAAAGCATCAGAAAACTGAATAGAAGGGAATTCCCCAACACGATAAAAAGCGTTTATGAAAAAACAGCAGCTAACATCATACTCAATGGAAAGAGACTGAAAGTTTTCCCTTTAAGACAGGAAGAAGACAAGGATGCCCACTTTCACTACTGCTAATCAGCACTGCACTGGAAATTCTAGACAGAACCATTAGACAACAGAAAGAAATAAAAGCATCTAAATTGGAAAGAAATAAAACTATATTTGCAGGTAACACGATCCTATATATAGAAAATCCCAAAGAATCCACAGGAAAGCTTCTAGAGCTAATAAATAAATTGAGCAAATTTGCAGGGTACAAGATCAACAAATGAAAACTAGTTGTGTATCAATATACCAACAATGAACATACCAAAAGGAAATTAAGAAAGCAATTCCATTTACAATAGAAGCTACAAGAATAAAATACGTAGGAATAAATTTAAGCAAGGAGGTAAAAGACTTGACAACTGAAAACTATAAAACACTGCTGAAAGAAATTAAAGACCTAAACAAATGGAAAGAGATCTTGTATCTTGTGTTCACAGAGAGGATGACTTGATACTGTTAAGACTTCAATACTATTCGAAGTGATCTAAAAATCTGACACAATCCCTACCAAAATTCCAACAGCCTTTTTTGCAGAAGTGGAAATGTCAATCATTAAATTCTATGGAATTACAAGGGACCCTGAAAGGCCAAAACAATCTGAAAGAGAAGAACAAAGTTGGAGGACTCATACTTCCTGATTTCAAAACTTACCGTAAAGCGACTGTAATCAAAACAGTGTAGTACTGCCGTAAGGACAGACATATAAACGAATGGAATAGAATTGAGAGTCCAGAACATCTATTGCTAATTATATGTACCAGATTTCTAAGAAACAGATAGGTAGTAAATGAAACAAATAACAAAGGAGAAATACTAGGGTGCCAAGTTCATTCAATGGGGGAAAGAATAGTCTCTTCAACTAATGGTGCTGAGACAAATGGATTTCCACATGCAAAAGAGTGAAGTTGAAGCCCTACCTCACATCATATATAAAAATTAATTCAAAATGGATCAAAAACCTAAGTCTTTGCCAAATGCTCTTACACTCTGAGAAGTCATGAAACTCTTAGTATAAAACATAGGGGTGAATCTTCATGGCCTGGAATTTAGCAATTTATTCTTAGCTATGACACCAAAAGCATGAGCAACAAAAGAAAAACAAAGATAAGTTGGAACTTCATCAAAATTAAAAATTTTTGTGTATCAAAGGATTGCATTATCAAGAAAGTGAAAAGACAACACACAGAACAAGTTAAAATACTTGCAAATCATATGCCTGATAAGGGTCTGGTATCCAGGATATATAAAGAACTCCTACCACTCAACAACAAAAAGACAAACAACACAATTAAGAACAGACAAAAGACTTGAACAGACATTTCTCCAAAGAAGATATACAAATGGCCAATGAGCACATGAAAAGATGCTCAACAACATGTCATGAGAGAAACGCAAATCAAAACCACTATGAGATACCACTTCATACCCACTAGGATGGCAATAATAATAAAAAGAAAAGAACAAGTGGAAACTGGAACCCTCATACATCACTGATAGGCATGTAAAATGGTGCAACCACTATGGAAAACAGTTTGGCAGCTCTTCAAAAAGCTAAACATAGAATTACCATATGACCCAACAATCCCCTCCTAGGTACATACCCAAAAGAATCAAAAGCAGGAACTCAAACAGATACTTGTATGCCAATGTTCATTGCAACATTATTCACAACAGCCAAAAGGTGGAAACAACCCAACTGTCCACCAACAGACGAATGGATAAACAAAATGTGGTATATACATACAATGGAATAGTATTCAGCCATAAAAAGAATGAAGTTCTGATACATGCTACAATGTGATGAACCTTGAAAACATTCTATTAATACTAAGTGAAATAATCCAGACACAAAAGGACAAATACAGTATGATTCCACTTACATAAAATATCTAGAATAGGCAAATTCACAAAGACAGAAAGAATAAAGGTTACCAGAGGAAAGGAGAATGGGAAGTTATTGTTTAATAGGTCAAGAGTTTCTGTCTGTGGTGACAAAAAATTTTGGAAATAGAGAGTGGTGATGATTGTATAACATTGTGAATGTAATTAATGCCATTCGATTGCATACTTAAAAATGGTTAAAATGGTAAATTTTATGTTATATATATTTTATGAGAATAAAAAAGTTAAAATGGCATGAATAAATTTTATATTTTTCATGAAATGTTTTTCAATTCAGTTTCTAAGTTACACTAGCTACATTTCAAGTGCTCAATAGTCATATGTGGCTACAAACCACCACATTGGACAGCACAGATATAAAACATCTGCAAAGTGTGCTAGTAGATAGTTCTTATTTAGAAGATAAAACTACCAATTCCAAATGCAAAATGAATAATTCAATTGAAGAATACCCTTTAGAGGTTACCTCAGCAACCAGCTGCACTTAAAAGTCATAAATGAGCAGTAGCTGCATGCCCTTTAGGCCAAAGGAAGAGGGTATGGGACCAGCACATTCTCCAAAGGTTTTGAAAAAGAGGATTTCTAGAAATTAGAGGAATAGTAAAGAATAGAAAATTGGAAAGAAATTGTGGCCTAAGTGACAGTTTTGGATCTATCTTCTCTGGGTCTTGGTTTCCTCATCTATAAAACAGAGTAGTTTAATAGATGCTTTCTAACTCTTAACTTTCTGATCTCATTGGTACCTTTAAAAAAATGAGGAAAGAATGTTAACTAAATAACTTTCAGGGTCAGCCAAGGTTAAAACTAAAATTCAACTGGGTTAAACTCTAGTTGTATTCAACATCGGCTACATATCAGAATCACCTGGAGATTTAAAAATATACCAAAGCCTGTGCTCTGACCCACACCAATGAAGTTGAGTCTTTGGAGTGGTGCCCAGGCATCTAGTTTTTAAAAGCTTCCCAAAGTGACTGTGACACACAATGAGGGTTATGAACCACTATGCTAGAACTTAAGTGATTGTACAGTTCAGGCAAAAAAAAAAAAAAAAAAAAATGGGGAACACTTCCCTCTTTTCTTCTTGCCAGGCAACCAAAGCTATAGCTATAAGACAGCAACTGAAAAGAGGAAGGTTAAGTATTTTACAAATATAAATCCTTTGCATTTGATTTTTACAATCCAGGAGAACACCTTTTCTAAAAAAGAGCCAAACAGAAAAGAAATGGTGAATTACTAAAATAAAAATTTTGAAATGAATTCTCATGTATTATTAATAAAAAACAAATCCCCTATTAAAAAGTTTAAATGCTAGGTTGTTTATCTAAAGCTTTATCTTTTTCTAAAAGAAAAAGAGGTGGGCATAAAGGGAAGATTCCCTGCAGGCTGAAAGTTAGCATTCTAAAAGAGGTCATGCTATTAAGGGTAGACAGCCGTCTATGAGATAAAACCACAAAGGCACTAGACCCACATTGCTTTGAACATTTTCTACCACTAGCCTGCCAAGGAGATCTATCCTTTACTACCTGTCACAGAATAATTAAAAAAAAAAAAAATTAACCATTAATGATTCATAGGTAGAAAATAGAGGGAGAGGGTGAAGTGGGAAACTGTTTCCCAAAGGCCATTACTAAAGATGATGGCTAACATTTACTGGTAGGGTCCAGTCTCAGTACTTTCCAGATATTATCTTGCTGAATTCTCACAACCACCTTGTGAGGTATACACTACTATTATCATTTCATAGTTAAGGAAACTGGGACATGGATGTTCTGAAAAGTTGCTCAGCCAAGTGTGGTGGCTCACACCTGTAATCCTAGCACTTTGGGAGGCTGAGGTGGGAGGACCACTTGAAGCCAGGAGTTCAAGACCAGCCTGAGCAACAGTGAGACTCCATCTTTACAAAAAATAGAAAAAATTAGCCGGGTGTGGTAGCACATGCTGTAGGCCCAGCTACTCAGGAGGCTGAGGCAGGAGGATCGCTTGAACCCTGGAGTTTGAGGTTGCAGTGCTATGAGGCCACTGCACTCCAGCCTGGGCAACAGAGCAAGATCCCATCTGACGAAAGAAAGAAAAGAAAACGGAAAGAAAAAGGAGGAAGGGAAGGAGGAAGGGAAGGGGGAAGGGAAGGGAGAAGGGAAGGGAGAAAACGTGCTCAAAGTTACACAGCTGAAAGTAAAAGAGCTAAGATCTAAACCCAGGCAGTCTGATTCCAGAGCATGTGCTCTTAACCAGTATGCTATATTATCTGTCTTTCTCTGCCACCTTGTGTATCTATGGAGACATGAGTGTCTGTGACTGACTGACAGCTGGAAATACAGATATTAAGAAAAGAAGGAGAGGGGGAACAGAGAATAGTATTAGGATAGCATCTGCTCCAGAGGAAAAATCAAAGACGGGACTCTTATGTACCCGAAGAAAGGGGGAATCATAAATTTTTGCTAATTTTCTTAACTTGGACTGTAATATATATACCAAATTTCTAAGAAACAGATATAAGGTGAATGAAACAAAGGACAAAGGAGAAATGGTAGGCATTAAACTAACTTAAAATCCAGGAGTAGGGTGTAATAAAATGAGCTAAGTATAGGGAGACTAAACTCTGTATCAATCCAGTAATATTCAGAAAGAAATAAACAGCTTTACCTAAGAGAGGTTTTTCAGTTCACAAGGAAAGTACTTTCTCTCTAGCAGAAGATAGAATACATGGATAGATAACACGAACATCACAGTCACCACAGAAGTATATCCCAAACAATAAGCAAGTGAACTGACATTCTGCTTTATAAACTCAATGAGTTTGTTTAGGTCAGGGGCTAAAACAGCTTTTAGATCTCTAACATGACAGAACAGAGGTAATTGCGGCATATCTGAAAGCCCAACCAAAACCATTCAAAGGCTAGTCAGCTGAATTCTACAAAAATCCCCAAAACTAATTCTAGACACATAATTTAACATTCCTTCTCACCTAAACATGCTCCCCAAGTGGAACTGATGAGAGTTCTAACAAACCACGTTTTGATGACATTATTATTAAACTACAAAACAAGCATACAGCAGATAGGAAAGGGGCTAAAATAAAGGGGTTATGATAAACCATAAACTAGACAGTAAGTCTGGGAGTAAACTAAGGTTTGGCTGCAATCTAGGATAAAGTTGTACTGGAAAAAAAAAGGTACATGACAAGGTGACCTTACCACTTTTTGCTTTTACTATTTTTTGTTAAACAAACAAACACAACAAGAGTCAGCAGGTGTATCATTACAAGGACCAAACATAGCCTTTTAATACATAAAACAAACATAACGGCAAGATGCCCTTGATTTACAAATGGGTATCTTGTGCTCATTAAGTGTTTGTACAAGTAGACTAAACCTGTCATTGTAATCTGGAGCTTCTTGTGAGAACGCCTGGATCTCAGAACTGCTGTAGGAAGATTAATATAATAAGGGACTTGCTGCAAAAAGATGACAGATGAAAGATTTAAAGTGTTTTTCAGCTTATGAAGAATTTTTCCAGCTCACAAAAGTAAACTGAAGCAGCTTTCTTGGCAAGGCAAGCTACTCAGCAAGAAGGAAGACCTCATAATGCACATCTGGACTATAAAAGCAAGTAATTGTCAGCCTTCCCTAGAGATAAGTAAAGGTGGTATACATCCATGGACACTGGAATACAAATAAGAAACAAGAATCCAAAACTTTTTAAAGGATACGGTCTGTACCAGGAAACAACGTTCTTCCAGTCAACAGCTCAGCCATTATGCATCCCACTGACCAAATATCAACTGGCAAAATTAAAGAGAAATAAAAGTACATGCAAGGTCACTATTATTGTATGTGGCCACAAATGGAACCATAACAAGGGGTGAAATATCCAAATTAATGCTTAAGTCGTCTGAGGCTCAACAATCATACTCATTTATATAGAAATAAATAAGCCCCTACCCCCCTAAAAGGCTATTTACAGGTGGGGTAAGTCAAAACACACTTAAATTAAGAAAAATAAGCTGTTCATAAAGGGGCAAAAGTTTCTTATTGGTAGAATGGGGGATTATCCCAAGTAATATTGAGGGATTAAGATTATGAACCCATTCCCTTCAGGCAGAAGTACTCAGAGAATATGTTGATAATCTAAATAAATAAAAATCCAATTGCAAAATCACTAAGTTTGAAAGCTGTGTATAAAAACTCCACTTCCCCATCTGAGCAAGAGAAATATTTTCTACTTATAGGCTCTAAAAGGATCATTGAGGGAAGAAAAGGTATTTCCTCCCACTCCGACCATGTCTACCTCTAAAAATCCCAAATACATCCAGCATGGTATTAATAAGGCCCTAAATAGCCAATGCAAGCAATACCTGTCTGGTTGTAATGCATCCAGTTCAGCATGATCTCAGGAGCCCTGTACCACCTAGTGGCCACATAACCTGTCATTTCGTCATCTGTATGCCGAGCCAGTCCAAAGTCCAGGATCTAAGGGAGAGAAGAGAAATAAGGCACTGGAACAAACTGCTAAGACTTAGACAGCAGGCAGGAAAAAAAACTCTGTTGCCTTATAAAAAAGGAGAAGAACATAGCACTTTCATAAACAGATTTCCTGGCCCATGCTTAGAATACATGGTAAACACACAACAAGAACTTTAAAATTACAAAAAGCAAAACAAAAAGGCCCCTCCTAGGTATTTAATCAAGAGCAATGAAAACTTACATCCACACAAAGGCTTGCACATGAATATTCATAGTAGCTTTACATAGCCTCAAACCCGAACTGAAGCAAATGTCCATCAACAGGTGGATAGATTAACAAATTCTGGTATGTTCATAAAAGGAAATACCACTACTCAGCAAAAAGGAAGAAACTATTGATACACAATACAGATGAAAAACATTATACTAAGCAAAAGCCAGACACAAAAAAATACACATTGTATGATTCCATTTATATGAAACTCCAGAGAAGCTAAATCTAATCTATAGTGTCAGAAGCAGACTGGTAGTTGCCTGGAGCCAGAATTAGGGGTGGAGGGGTGGGGATTCACTAGGAAGGGGTATAGGGAACTTTCTGAAGTGAAGGAAATGTTCTTTATCATAAATGTGGTGGTTACATAGATATACAAATTTGCCACAATGTACACTTAAAATGGGGCATTTTAATATATGTAAATTATGTTTTTTAGAAGTTGAGTAAAAAGAATAAAATGAAACAAAAAATGTTTCAGAGCTGCTTGCTCTTTATAGAAAATTAGTTCACTTATCTTTTATTTGAATTATTTTGAGTGAGTGGGTTTCTGCCATTTTTCCTCTTAAGAATCTAATCTACTAATTACCTCTTTAGGATTGCTTACCTGATATTCAGACTATAATTTTCTTTTTATTGTGATTAATATATTAATTTTCTAATTTAATTTTCTTTTTAAATGAAAACAAGACAACTGATGCCACTTTCAGTGTCACTCAGCTTACTCAGAAATGGTTTAAATTTCAAAGTCTGATATTCCTAAATACAATATGAATTTTCAGACAAAAAGTCATGGCTTATAAACATAAATCTATTCCCTATAAAAGTTTGCCTGGTTAGTCAAACATATGATCTCGAGGTGAAGCAAAGAATCACTACTGTCTCTTCATTTTACCTTTAGCTCACAGTCTTCATTCACAGCTAGATTACTAGGTTTTAGGTCCTAGGAAGCAAGCACAGAGAGGACAGAATCAACTCTATGATGCATGATAAATTCTCTCCCTAAAGTAATAATGAGGATCCTGACATAAAAGTAAGACTTCATCCAACTAGCAACAATCTCCATCCTATAGGCAGCGTCTAGTCCAAATTAGCCTTAAATAGGAACAAACTATACATCTTCTTTCTTTAAACAGTCTAAATATAGAACAAAGTTGCAATCAATCACTATTTCAATGGCTAAAGTAAGTCTAGATTAGGATCTTGGCTAATTGTCACTCTTCCACCCCCCCCACTTCCCCAAAATAATTTAATCAAAGTCATGATACATACCCTGTGAATTATGTCAGCTGAATGTATATACTGTGAAAGAGAAAAAAGTCAGTTAAATGAAAGTTGTCTCCAACCTCCCACTGCCATATTATATATTTGTTGCACATTTTCATGAATCAATAAGAACTGCTAGTGGTAACAGTGGGAACAGAAAACAGAACCAGTAACTATTGGTATTCTGTACGTTTACCATAACTATAATTTCCACAGCCATCAACTCCCCTCAGTTGAGATTTGAATCTATTTTCTTATTGGCACTCTGGAGCTCAATAAGGACTAGAAGCTGCTAAAATATCAAAGAAGGTTTAAATTTAAAACACGGTTTATCTGCCCCTCTCACAAGTAAATTAGCCTTCCTTGATGATTTTGTTAAAATCTCAACATTACACTGACCAGGTTTCAGATTATATCAAGAAATTATACATTTTTAGATGTAATAATGAAGAGTCCTCATCTCTCAGATATGCATGCTAAAGTATCTCTGGGTAGTATGACATGATGCCTAGACTTGCTTTAAAATAATTCAGGGCTTGGGAAATACAAAAGAAACATGATTGGCCACATGCTAGTAATTGTGGTCACTAAGTGAACATGGCGGTTTATTATACTATGATCTTTACTTGTGATTCTGTGGGCGTCTGAATTTGCCATAAGTTGTTTGCTTGTTTGTTCTAAGTCCTTTTAAAAGGGGGGGAGGGAGGGAAAGGGAGAATTCATTTCTCAAAATATTACTGATGTTGTCTGTACCTTTAGACCTCGGAGAATTTGGTAGATAAGGAACTGAACATGGTCATCTGTAAGCTTCTGACATTTCACAATGTTGTTCAGATCTGCCCCCATGAGATGGGTCACCAGATACCTAGAAATTAATGAAAAGTTACACAATAATCCAGAACCCCTAAAAAAGCTCTTATCTTCATAAGACTTTTAAAGTTTTTAAAGGAAAGGCCACCTAATAAATACCACAATGATGGCTAAAAGCTTAACTACTCATTTGTGGCATTGGGAGGCAACTCATTTTCAACATCACTATTCTAACTTTATTACCTGCCATCTGTTCTAAAAATTTCTACACTCATTCCTACTTGATATATCTTTTCTCAGGTTCTCTCAAGAAAAAAGAAAACAAAAAAGCAAAGATGAAGATTAGAAAGACATATGTATCATTATTAGTTTTCTTAAAAATATTTTTCTTGCATGAGAAATATACAGTATAACTTAGGGCACGGCCATAATAAAGTATCTTATATTTTTAAATCTACCTTGTATTTTCTCCTCATTATTAATACAAACCCTCCATATTGTAGGTTCTAAAACAGGAGTATCTTTAGATTTTCAAAGTATAATTTTTTTTCAAGAATGACAGGTAAAAGGATATTATTCATTGACAATATTCCTGCATTTACCTTAAAGGAAGGAGGAACATGTTTTATCTCTAGGCAAGATGAGGCATTCCAGAACTTCTCCTCACGGGTGTGGTGCTGGCTATTAATCCCATCTTTATGTGCTAAGATTAGGGAACGATTACATTCAAGTCCAACAGGTTCAACACAGATATTCTAGATATAACGCCTTAACCCAGTCATTACTGTACTACACAGCTAGGGAGACATAAAAACTAGATCAGCATTAAAGAGGTTGAAAATTTAAAAATTAGGATAGGTTTTATCTACTAAGAATCATTCCCATTTTTGAGAATAATAATGTATATCAGTTGAGCTATAAAGAATGCTGATTTCATTTCATTTCTATTTTTATTTTTTATAAATTCAGGGGGAAAGCAGGCCAGTAAATTTAGATCTATTATTAAAGTACTACATGAATAAATATGTGTGTGGCCTCTCTTTACACACACACACACACACACACACACACACGGCCAACACACTATACTTAATACTTTCCTTCTTCCAAGACAATTACATTTTTTTTCTCTGTCATAATTTCCATGTAGGGCTGCCATGGTCAGTTCTCAATTTCATGAAGATCAACAGGACTTAGCCTAGTTCTAAACTTTAAGTAAGTTTTTAGCATTTCATATTTTTAAAACTTGCATGTTTATGTTGCTTTGAGGAAAGGGTGGACTCTAAATGTAACTTAAAGAGTAAACTAGACTTTCTGAAATGTTTTCGTAAAGGTAGTTTGAAGAGATGTTCCAATCTCAATATAACATAATCAAAAGCAGGTAGCTCTTATTCTGTGCCATGCACTGTAATAAGCAGTTTATTATGTTCATGTCTTATACGCCCTTCCCAACAACTCTCTGAAGTCTGTCCCATTTCATTGACGAGGAAACAGAGACAGAACAAGGACAAGTAATCTGCTCAAGGTCAAAAGTAGTAGTAATGTCAGGAGTTGAATCTAAAACTGTTTGACCTCAGAGACTAAGATCACAGCACATATTGCCTCCAAAAATTCTTCCAGTTGACACAGAATTTACATCAAGAGAATGACCTTTTTAAAAACGTTTTATAAATGACACAATAACCAGGAAAGCATTGTCTCTAATAATTTCCTTAAATTCTCAACATTGTACTTATTATCAAAGTTAATCTGTAACTAATGAAGAAGAAAATTTTTTGCTGCCAAGAGCATAATAATATCCTGTCCTAATCATAGTCACAGTATTTTTTAACCCCAAACTGGCACATAAGTTGAGGAAGAGGGAATCCAATTTCAGTCTTTTAAGAATGCTTTGCAAATAATTGTATTTTATGACATCGGATAATAAAAGTTATTCTCTCAACTTTTCTAAATAATTTTAAGAAAAAGTGGTGAACATAATTTGTCTTGAAATAAACCTAAAAGTCCTAATATGTCTGAGCTAGTTCACAAAGGTATTAGGCAATATTACCAATGAAACCATAGCAATTTCAAGTATAACTAATGTGTTTTAATGGTTACCAAAGTGACTTTAGAAATCTCACACAGTCAGAAGACAACTGCTGGCACAGCCTAAGGGAAAGAACATGCTTTTAGTTAGAATATTCCACCACTGTGTAATTCCTCTCAAACCCCTTCCCCATCAGAGATCACATCCATTTTATCACTAAAATTTCCAGAGTCAGAGTGAGACTGCCAAAACATTATGTAAGTATATAAGATTTACTTAATCTATATAGTAGTAAGTATCAAGCATTGCTACTAGGCTACAATGAAACCAACTGAAAAGCCATTATTTATGGCAGAAGTGTCTTGTAGGAACTAACCTACCTAATGACTATATGTTGTTTCCATGAGGCCCAAAAACCAATTCATGACCACCAACTGTCAAATTCTTACTCCCATATAGGAAGATTTCCAAAATAAATCTTGCAACAGGGGACAAAAGCAAGCATTATGAAAAATTACTGTTTATGGAAGACACCAACTTCTAAAAATAGTGAAAAGGATGGGGGTAGGGAATGTAGATAAGCACATTTTAAATAAGTCAATTCCAAAAGGGGCATTAATGGAGAGTCACAAAATTTCTACTGTGTTTCTGGGAAGCATTTTTAACTACATTTTAGTAAAGACACACTTAATATTGTCAATATACATAATGCCTAAAATAAGGGAGATTTGACATGAGTACAGTTGGAAAGCTATCTAGTTCTTCAATCTTTAAAAAAGGAACTAAGTAAGTCGGACTTTATTAGGCTAAAGGCTGAAAAGATAATTTCATGGTCTGATACAAATCTTTTTCACTTTTCTTGTGAAGTTAAATTTAATCAAAGTACAAAGAGCATAAATCACATTTCTCAAAGTAACTCTTGTAAGTAAAATACACTGTACTGGCAAGAAGGCAGAACTCTGTAATAAGTGGTTTTCAGTACTCTAGACAGCACTCCATTCTAGAGCTTCATTTATTAATTACTTCTTGGATAACACCCAATTGTCAAGACCACCCCCGCAACCTCCCGCTTCTTAAAGCATAAAAGAATCAGAAAGAACCTATGTAGAAAAAAATTTCTTCTATACCTACAGATTAGCATCTCTACTACTATCACCCCTATTCAAGCAATTATCAAAAGGCAAAAAGTATTTCTTCCATATTAAACAGGGTATTTAAAATAATCACAGGGATTGACAATTTGTAACCACAAGCTTCTGCAGCTTATCCAATGATCCTTAAGATTTACTACAGTCTATTCTCAACACAGGAGACAGAGTGACTCTCTAAAAGTAAAAACCAGAGCAGGTCACTCCTTTCCTCAAAAGGCTCCCTATTTCACTCAGAGTAAAATACAAAAATCCTTTCTATGGCCAATAAAGCCCTACATAATCCAGTACCCTGCTCCCAATTACCACTCTGACTTTATCATCTACTGTTCTCTCTTCTCTGCTTACTCAGCTCCACATTGGCCTCACTGCTCCAGGTCCAATAGAGCATGCAGTCCTTCCGCCACAGGACCTTTGCACTGACTATTCCTTCTGCCTATAATGCTCTTCCTTTAGATATCCATGGGTCTAATTCCTCTACTAATTCAAATTTTTGCTCAAAATTCACCTTCTCAATGAGGTCTATCCTTACCACTCCATTTAAAATCCAACCTCTCCCCCTGCCCTTGTACTCCTAATTCTTTCTCTCTGTTGTACCTTTTCTTTTTATCTCTAGCATTATTGCCTGCTAACACACTATATAATTTCCTTTTTTGTATGTTTATTGTTTATTATCTACCTGTACAGTGTTCATGGAGGACAGGGTTATTTTTTTGGTTCCCAGTAGTATTTAAAGTACCTAGAACAGTGTCTGACAGATAGTAGGCACTCAATTAATGCTGAATTGAACTGAATGACTCAGGACAACTCATATAGCACTACGAGTAAGACAAGGTAAGGGCACATTTTACTGAAATATGCATGCCAAAGATCTTACCTGGTAAGCAGACCAGATTGTTCTAATGTAAGGGGTAGAAGAAGCATTCAGCAGCCAAGGAGGCAGCTTAGCAGGCTTATTTCACAATAAACTATTCTCACTTGAAGTAAAGATTACTAAAAGGTGCCCTCGACATTACCTGCATCAACCAAACTAGACTCAACATTTTACCATATGGTCTACATTACAGGATAGAAACAAAAAGATAGTCAAAAGAGAGAGTACTGAACATGCTATCAGACAACCAAATCATCAACCAGTTATAAACAATGATAGTACAAGGTCATTCTATCATTCCATCAACAAATATTTATTATTGGGCACTGGGGACACTGGAAAAGACAGATGCAGCATTTAGATGAGAGCAAGACATATGTGAACATATAATCATAATAGAGCATAATCAGAGCTGTAAAAGGGGACACCAAGGTGGTGGAGGACACACAGGAGAGGGCCCCAGCACAGACTTAAGAAGGAATGAATTAGGGATAGATTGCTTAAAGGACTCAAACTCTAAGCTAGGCCTTGAAGCTTCTTTACCTTTTTTAATCAGCTAATCTGAGAAAAAGGTGGCATCATGTCAGACAAAAACTAATGGTATTTTCTTAAATGATGGGTAATTTATTTAGATTTTAAATGTGAGTCTATGAAGACATCTACAAGGAGCTTCACCACCCACTCATCTCCATTTCAGCAGACCTCTCTGATAAGAAATAACAAACATAAATGTTAATACAGTTCACTCATTCATCTTTCTCCAAGACCATATGTCTTCCCGTATTCCCTATCTTGAGCACTCATCCTAGTTTCAAAGAACAGAAATACTTCTGTAAGCCCAAACAACCGGAGTGGGTATTTCTTTCAGTGATGGTGGAAGGCATTACTTCCAAGCACATAATGTTTATTAGCTAAATTAGGAAAACAACCTTATACATATACATACCAAAAAACCAGAATTCATTAATGTACAATTTTTACCCACATATAAAAGAAGAATCAACGGTTATCTATTCATTTAACACTCTCCATTCCATATAAACCTCTTTTCTATACACTTTACAAATTTTCTTCATTCTTTGACCATCTGGAATAAATAACCTCCACATCCCATCCCTATCTGATCTGTTTTTTTAGACACAGTTATTACCTTCTTTAGATGCTTTCCTCTACTAAGCTTCTCCAATATTCTGAGTTCACTCAGCGCACTGTATGTTGCCTAGACATTAGAGATTTGACTCAGTTCTTTAGTTATTTTAGGTAGCATTTATGTTTTATCTCTTTAATAAGATCATATGCAACTGGAAGACAGAGTTTTGGCATCTTACGTAGAACCTAACACAGTATTTACTCAATAAGAGTTAGCAGACTTTCAAATAATAATCATAGCCTTGGATCAAGAAAAATGTGATGAGAAATAGATTTACAGTCAAAATACCTGGGAGAGATACAATTTTATGTGTGATATTATACAATTAAGTTTACCTCTCTCAACTTCAGTTTCCTCATCTGAAAATTAGACATAATAATATCTATTTCACAGCGTTGTTGTGTCAACAACACTGTAAGATGCTACTGAAAAGAGAAATAAAGTTAGTATTATAGAACTGCCCACCCACATGTTTTTTTAGTTTCACTCACACACATAAGACCATGTTTTTAAACAAAGGACATGGTTGGAATGTTAGCAAGAATTCAAACCAAAAGAAAATTAAAGTCAGATATTAATAATGAGAAGCATCATTACCTAATTTAGTTCCTGGAAAAGTCTTAAATTCTTTTCAGATTTTCAACTAGTATGCTCATCCAAAACATTTCCTAAAGTGTTAAGGATCCAGGAGAAAAACTGCCTCTAATAAAATGAAATATTTTTCTCGAACATTATGGAATGTGTTTGGGTGGGGAAAAAGGGGAAGACAGCTGTAAATATGTCCATCCCACATAAAAGCAAAAGCTTTCACCCTTTTTCCAATCCCACCCTCAGTGTCTAGTACCCTTTGAACTCTTTTCTCAGGCAATCACCTTAATAAGGCTTAGCTTATAAAGTCCCAAATGACCTAGTTCCTCCCTGTTCCAGCTTCATCCTTTGCCGTATACACCTCTACTCCTACCAACTACACCACCACTGATCTCAGCTCTCTCTAAGCCCCTGGCTGAACCTGCATTTTCCCCGCTTTTCCAACTCACACTCGTCCTTCAAGTACTCAGTGTACATATCTCTTTTTATTCAAAGCCTTCTCTGAAGACACTCCACATCTGGGTTAGGGGGCTATTCTATGCGGTACTTTCGCACTATATACCTGCCTTATCATAGCAATTCTTATGTTTACTGGTTTAATGAACAACAATTGAGTGCAAGTTAGTTCTAAGTACTAACAACTCATCGAAGAAGAAAACAAACTTTGTGCTCTAATAGAGCTTACAAATAAAGGGAGAAGACAGACAATAACAAATACATCATGGTAAAATTTGCTAATAAAGCAGAGTAAGGAGTAGACAGTGACAGTGGGGACAGAAGTGGACATTTCCATTATGGTGGTAAGGGAAAAAGAGCTTCGGATGAGAAGAGCCTTGAGTGGAGTCCTGAAGGAAATGAAGGAGCCAGTCATGTATATATGTGGGGAAAGTGTTCCAGGTCAGTATCAGAAACCAGTGCAAAGGTTTTATTGGGAAAGTGGCTGTTTGTGTTCAAGGAAGAGCAAAAGGCCAGTGTAATGGACTGGGATGAACAGAGAGTGTGAAAAGAGGGCTAGATGAGGTTAAATGAGAGAGTACACAAGACCAAATCATACAGGAACTCTCAGATCTTACCATGTTGTATTTTGTTTGATCATTTAAATTGTTCTTCTCTCCCATTAAGAGTCTCAACTCAACAATCAGGGATCATGTTTATCTTATTTATTGTTGTATTCCTTAGAGACTAGTACTATGCCTAGCATAGGGTGGAGATTCAAATTTTACTATACAAAATCTGGTTAAAATGTAAACCCAGAAATTCTCTTTACCAATTCAGTGACTTCAGCTCCTTTTATATTGAAATAAAAGGCTAAACTTAGTCGAACAATCATTGTTAGTAATGGAAGGCTAAGCTAGCTGATCATTTGCCCATAGGCTTTCAGTAAAACAAAGGCTGCTGACTGACCCTATTGTAGGTCTCCTGCTAGAACACAGGAGAATCCAAAACCCCACTGCCATTTCCCTCTTTAAGAATGAAGCAGAGATAAGTAATTCAGTGTAAGAAACCCGGGATGGGAAGTTGTAAAATAAAGGAAAAAGTGTCAGAAGACCATTTTCCACTTAACCCATGACAATTCAGTTTCCCTGAAATTTGAGGAAAATTAGTTCCCAACAAGAGTCCAAAATTCTTCATTGCCTACTAAGCTTGATCAGAGAGCCACTATAGTTAAGTAAAGATATTACTGTAGTAGCACTAAACTGCAGCTTGCTCTGGGGGTTAGGTTCAAATACTGGCTATTTAAGATTTTTGCATTTCTATTGATAACTAATATTTGCAGCATACATAGGCACACATATGCAGTCTCTTACCAAATATTAATGTCAAGAAGCCTACAGAGGCCAGGCACGGTGGCTCACGCCTGTAATCCTAGCTTCTCTGGGAGGTGGAGGTGGGTAGATTGCTTGAGCTCAGGGGTTAGAGACCAGTTTGAGCAAGAGCGAGACCTCGTCTCAAGGAAAAAAAATCAGCCAGGTGTTGTGGCGCGCACCTGTAGTCCTAGCTACTCGAGAGGCTGAGGCAGGAGGATCGCTTGAGCCCAGGAGTTGGAGGTTGCGGTTATCTGCAATACTGCCACTGCACTCTACCCAGGGTGACAGAGCGAGGACTCTGTCTCCACAAAAAAAAAAAAAAAATGCAACTAGACAACCCTCTCACAATAAAAAAAAAAAGAAGCCTACAGAAATGTCCAAATGATTTCCAATCATTTAAAAGATCTAGATATACTGCATTTTCACAAAATTTTGCCATCTGTATCTCCACATCATAAGGCAGTCAAGAGCAACTTGGTATACCCAATCTTTTAACTCCACATTTTCCAAAAACCATCTCCATCTGTTAGATTCAGTAACTGCACATTGCTCCTAATGATCAAAACTCACTACCTATTGCTCCTTTCTCAAAGGTATAGTCTTACAAATGAAGTATGCAGTCTTCAAAATTTGAATAAGTCATGTATCGCCTAAGACGTTTTGAGCAACAATGGCCCACGTATACAACAGTAGTCCCATAAGATTACAGTACCATATTTTTACTGTACCTTTTCTATGTTTAGATATGTTTAAATACATACATACTTACCATTGTGTTACAACTGCCAACAGTATTCAGTATAGAAACATGCTGTACAGGTTTGTAGCCTAGGAGCAACAGGCTGTACCATACAGCCTAGGTATGTAGTAGAATATACCATCTCGGTTTGTGGAAGTATACTCTATGATATTTGCACAATGACAAAATTGCCCAATGAAACACTTCTCAGAAGGTATCCCAGTCGTTAAGCAATGCATAACTATATATGATCAATGAAAAGTAAAAGTACTAAACGAAACACAAAGGTACGTGGCTTGTAGACAGCTGCCTTTAAATAAATAAATAAATGGCACAAATACACATAACACATGATTAAAAATCATCCGTAAATTTGAAAAGTAATTAGAGATTTTGCTAATTGGCATGAAGAATTCGTGTTCAAAATTACAGCCTGCTCTAAACACGGTATCATGTTTGGTTTGGCCAGAAAAATGGGTTTTTCTTTGCTTGTTTTGTTTTAATGTGAATTTGAATGCTTTTAGGAGATGCAGGTATGTTTTACCACAGACCCCACCACCACAAGTTGCATGACACTGACCTTCATTTATGCTATTTGTGTGACTCTGAAGGTATTTAACACATTCACTGCCACACTAGAAAAAAAAAATTTTTCCTTGGGCCACGGTGTTTTATTATGAAAATAGAATAAAAACTTTGAAAACAAAACAATCCTTTCTAATTTAATGAAAAAATTGTTATTTTTTATTGTTTCCTGTGTATGAGTTATACGCAATTTGAAAAATAGTTCACAAGACTCCCAAGGTGAAGAGACATGTGAGTTACAAATGCTTCATGAGGCCCCAGGCTCAAAACTCTTTTGAGTTAAATACAACTCACATGGCAGTTAATGTGTTAAATTTGCAAACCCTGCAATTACAGGTGAAGATGTTTAGTCTCTTATACATATTACAAAATGACTTTGGAAAACACTGAAATAACTACAGTCCTGAACATGTACTGATTTTTTCAGTAACACAAACATCACAAAAAAGTAAACAATGAAACATTTTCCTAAGGGCAAACTTAGGTTCATCACTCTATTTTCAGAGATTTTCTGCAAATGAAAGCACTTTAGAAGTCAACTACCTCAATTTTCATCATTTTACAGGGAAGTTGACTGGGCCTATAGTTTAGTGACTTGTCCAAGGTCATACAACCAATTGCTAATTTGGATGCAAAGGTGTCTTGAATTTGTTTCCTCCAACCACATTGTGATTTCATCAAAGAGAAGGCTAGTGTTTCTGATTATTCTGAGCCTGGTTTAACACTCTGCTTGGTGTTCTGCACTCAGTAAGTATTCAACAAATAGTACTGAGACTGCCTTCCAAGAGATGAACTCAGTTCTTGTTTATTTAAAAAAAAACCCAGCTAGAGTTAAGTAGAAAGAACAGATTCCTGTTCAACAGCCACTGTATTTGTTGAATGAAGGAATGAAGAAATAAACACAACATTAGTTCCGTGGGTAGACTTGTAGTTGGTGGGTCCTCATATGAATGAAGGAGCCAAAGGCACTACAATCAATAACACTTAACTTTTTAAATAGACACTAGCCTTAATTAAGGCCTTTTCACATAGGAAAAATAGGTTCATAATCCAGTTCCAGAATGCCCAATTAAGCCAAAATGCAGCATTTGTCCAAGTCAACAAATCATCAATTCCTTTGTTAAATAAATCCATCTTCATTATACCTAAAATTTTGGGATATAGCTCAGACTTAATTCCAAAGTAATTCACAAACATATTATTTCAGCATTTCTTCCACATTTAGGAAGAAATGGCTTTGTGTGCCCATCATTCTGCAATATTCTCTTTTCCAAGCATAGCCTACAGTAGGGCTCAACAACTTATAATACACATGCCCCTGGGTAGCATCCAGTAATGTGGAAGCCTCCACATTCTAGTATAGGAACCACATTTATTCTTAGCTATTACCTATTTTTTTCCTTTGTTTGTCCCTTAAATTTTCATTAGCAAGATCAAGGTTACTGTGGCTAAGGAATTCTTGTACTTGAACCAAATCTCCTCTCCCAACTTCTACTCTCAGCCATACCATGTTTCAACTAAATTCAAATGGTGGGGAAATGTCTTTGCTACCTTTCTCCCTCTCTTTCCGTTTCATCTTCTTCATTTATTTTTCCCCCCTTCCTTAGAGAGAACATACAAGCTCAAACATATCCCCCTGAGTGTTCTGTGAGAAAGGAGCAAATGGTGTCTGCACTCAGCACAGGATAAGGGTGAGAGAAACTAAATCCAGGATAAGGGCGGGGAGGAACTGGTTAGGTTCAGCACTGGGGAAAATGGGGAGTGGAGCTGGAGGTTACGGAAGAGCATCCATCATGTACAAAGCCATTCTGTTTTGGCTTTCATAATAGTAATCCCTTTCCACATAGGAATGACAAAACTTCAACAGGACCAAATGTATAACTGTATTTACAGTGCTCTTTCTCTTTTATGTTATAGTGTATCTGCGCATTAGGGACAGTGGGAACTGTGTTAATTCAGATATTAGAAAAGCTACTATAGTAGAGGGCTCATACACGCACGAAAATACCTGCTGGAATATGTCTTGCACTCACACGTGCAACCTGGGCATGTGAAAGCATTAATGACCCATGGGGCAACCCTCCCAATGGGATCAAGAGACAGTGGATAAATGCTTCCCATCCAAGGTGCATTCTGTGCAGTTTCTTAGATCTTGGCAGCTCTCAGTCCAGTTGCCTGGTGACCAACTCAATAACATACCCTTGTAGTAGTTTTCTCTCCTTCCCTCTTTCATTTTCCCTAGCCCCCCACTACTGGTTCCTGAAAATCCCAGTCTAAAACAATAGAGATGGTCACAAAGCTGCAAGAAGCAGCCTTTCTCAACATATAGGGTCCACCCCTTGCCCCGGTGCAAAAATCTGAAGCATGTAGTTCTGGTATCATTTCCTACATGCACAGGGGGAGAAGAAAAACCATAGTGAAAACTCCCTCCACTCTCTTCCCCGTGGAACTCTTATAGGGACTCAACACTGACTATTCAAATGGGGTACAATGTGCCTGAAATCATGCAAATACTAACATGTACCACTCATAATATACATCTTCTGTATATCCACCCCCAAGAATTGGATAATAGGAATAAAGAATCTTTTGAAGTCTGTATACTGCTAAATGGTTCAGGAATAGAAACAAGCTACTAATCTTCATCCTCTAGCTCAGGAAGGCAAATGCAAAAGATTTACTCACACATCATTGAATTCCTCCAGAGACCTTGCAGGTGTAAAAACGTCCAACAAACCAATCACCTATAAGAAAACATAAAAATCAAACAGTAAATGAATATTGAACTTACTTTAGGACACATCAGGTCTTAGTCATTTTAATAGGAACTAATTACAAATCTGGCTACCTCAGTTCAATAACATCACAACATCAAACACTTAATAACTCCAACTGATTTTCTATCCAAATATGCTTTTGTTTTTTACTTGTTAACACCAATTCTCATAATAAGCTACTTTAGCATTCAAATTCTTCATCTCTTTAGAATTTGGTCATATGAAGCCAATAGTTAGTTTACCAGAAGGCAAAAAGATTTAGAGTTCCTGCCTTATATGCGTGTACTAATGGTCTAATGAATTAACAAACAGGAAAAAAAAAAGTCACACTTCTACATAGTGTTTTGCTTCTTAAAATGTATTCCAGGAAAAACTTCCATATTACTGTACAGCCTTCAAAACTGACATTTTTAAAGCCCCAAAATATTCTTGCAGTATATTCTTTATATTATTCTCTTAAAAGTAATAATGTTAAGATAATTTTCTTAGTCACTATCAGGTATTTAAATTAGGTGATTTAAAAATTTTTTAAAAGGCTATCTTTTTACAAGGATAAAGCAAAGAGCTACTTAATACTCAATAATCCATGGTCTTTGAGCAGTTTTTCTGGTCATGAATTGATACTGATTTATCCACATATAGCACCCTCCTCGCCCCACCTCCTGCCCAGTTACCCTTAAAATCCAGACCACTCATTTCTACAAAGTTAGGCATTAAAAAGGCAAATAAGAAATATTACAATTCATTTGTAATATGTCCAACCAGATTTAAGGGTATCCGGATACAAAACAAGTGAAAGCTAGATGACCCTCATGAAAACTGAACCCATGACTATGGCCTCACTAACATGCTGCTCTAAACAAGTTAAACACACAGTTCTAAAAGTAAGATATGTTAACTCTCAAAACATTATCATGAAAAAGAGATCTTCTATTAGTAATTAGGATATGACTCCACATATCCAAATACCAGACTTTTAAAAGCAACTTCAATTATACATCCTGAATTTGAAAAGAAAGGGCGGCATGGAATTCAAGGAGAATAGCTTTTCAGCTACTGCAAATTGTTCCAAAGGGAAGAGACAGTCACCCTTCAGATCCTCACCCAGACAAGTATATAGAAGAAAACCATAATTGTCCCACCATTATAACTATCAACATTTTGAGTTATATATTTTTTTATTCTTCTGATGTACATAAATTAGGGTTATACTGAGCATATAGTTTTATGTCCTGACGTTTCACTTAACATATAATGACTATAATGACTACCCTGTCTTTAACTATTTTTTTGGTAATATCTGTACGTGCCATATCTATCATTTGTGTATACCATAATTTAACCAATTTCCTATCTTTAGACATTTAAGGAATACTGCAAGAAAGATATATATATATATATAATATATAGTCTGCACATCTCATATTTTCTTCCAGAAAATAAATTCCAAGAAATTGAATTATAGGATCAAAGGATACCAATATATTTAAGGATCTCAATATTGTCAAACTGTCCTCCACAGAAGTGAGGCTGACAGTCCCACAATGGGGACCTCTGAATAGTGCTTTAAATTTAAGTCACATCCATTTTCTTTTTCCTTCTCCATCAAAACCATAATTGTTTCCTGTGAGTTTGGTACACTGCTGGCTTAAGATCTCTGGTCTTTCAATCACTCTCCCCTACACCCACTTCTACTTAAGGTAGCTGAGATTTAGAAGCCAATTTTATTCCCCTGCTCCAATATTTTCTAACCAATCATTCTTGTTATCTGAACTGCCCCATCACCTCAATATAACAAGAAAAGTTTAAAACAATTTACACTGTTTTACATTATTTCGATTTTGATTGTGAAAATCATCCTGACATCAAAATAAAATTAAATTATTAGAAATGTGACTTACAAATGCAAGAGTTACTCAAAGGCAAGAAGACCAAAACAAGACAAAAGCATTTTCAAATAAAAGCCCCAATCTCCATTTGAAAACACAACAGGCATTTTAGAATCAAAGAGCTGTAAGTTTGAACCCCACTATCAGTTTGTGATTTCTTGGATCTGTGAGCTTTTATCTTCTTTATTCCAATAACCCCAACACTTAGAATGGTGTCTGGCATACAGGAGGAGTTCAATTAATGTTTAGTATATAAATAATATTTGGCAAATAAATTTGGTAACTTCTCTGAGTTCCATTTTCCTCATATGAAAAACACAGGGATATCATTGTATATTTTCAAAGTACTGTGGGGAAGATTGAATAGACAATCTACCTGAAGATGTCTAACACAAAGAACTGACCCACTGTGGATCACCAAAAGAAGTGGTGACCATAGCCAGTAGAGTTTTATAAAGAATTATAAATTACAATGCACACCAGCAAACTATAATATTTGTTTGGTTTTGTTTTTGTTTTTTGAGACAGAGTCTGTTGCCCATGCTGGAGTGCCATGGCATCAGCCTAGCTCACAGCAACCTCAAACTCCTGGGCTCTAGCAATCCTCCTGCCTCAGCCGCCCGAGTAGCTGGAACTATAGGCATGCGCCACCATGCCCGGCTAATTTTTTTTTTTTTTAGTAGAGATGGGGTCTCACTCTTGCTCAGGCTGGTGTCCAACTCCTGAGCTCAAGCGATCCTCCCACCTTGTCCTCCCGAGTGCTAGGATTACAAGCGGGAGCCACCATGCCCAGCCAGCAAACTATAATATTTGAAGCAGCTACTTCCAATAACAGAATTTGAGACATAAAGCTAAACTAAATTATTCAAATGATTAAAAAACATGGGCACAAGAAGAACAATAAACTAACTTGGGTAATAAATAGAGAAAAGCAGACTTGTAAAGAGCCTACCAAATTTTAATTTCCTAAAAAGGGAAATATTTGCAATATTTAATGTATTTAACACAAGTACACCAAAACCCACAATTTTACGAGATTAAAACTACCCATGTTACATCACAGTATTTTTAATTTCTTTGTGGGCTTTTACAAAATACCCCTCCCTCCATTGATCACAATTATGGAATATTAATCACAAGGAAAATGCTATAAAACAAAAATTTCCCAGCATTAAAATAGATCTGGGGAATATTTTAGGAATATTCCACAATCTATTCATTTCTCATTTCTTAGGAAATTTCCTTTTAATTCAAGTCATATTTTAACCTATTTCCTTACTCCTTCTGCCATTATATGATTTCAGTCACCTAAAAGTAACCCAGGAATCAAATTTTTAGAAAAGACATTTATAAGACAAATAAGCAGAAAATATCTCCACTGATTATCCTACAATGGTCCAAAGGCTGACAAATACAAGTAATACATTTTTATTAAATTGGCACATACAAAAAAACCCACTTTAACTCAGTAATCAATTAAAGACAGTATTTAATGTCTTTAACACAAGCACACAAAAACACTACTTGGTCTACCATGATAAAGTTAAATCTAAGGCTCCCAAATAAAACTTATTAAAGAATTCCCTTAATCATTTTTTAATTTCAAAATATAGAGATCTCCAGACCTGTAAGTGGGCAATCTTTGTAGTGCCTATCCAGACAGCAAAAGGATGCAGCTGGCAGGCTCACGCTAATCTTTCCTTAGAGCAGGTATTAATGAGATCAATACCGCTAGTTCAATCAGGAATGGGCCAGCTAACTTTATTCACAGTGTAACTCTCACAGTTACAGAGGACATCCCCTAGCTCCAGTCACCCACATAATAAATGTATATCTATCACTCATTACCGCTAATAGAAGAAATAACTCAAGATGAACTACTGATTGTGGGTCAGAGGCATTTTTGTGTAAAACATCACGTGTGCACTCTGGCACCTAAAATTCTATTCGTTACCAACATTTAAAAATTTTCAAGAGTTTTAAGTTACTGTTGTTGCTGCCTTTGGAGCCCTGGCAGCTAGCTGAAAATTGGATGGTGACCCCAAACAGTCATTTTTTTAAAAAGAGGAAGAGGACGATGAAATAGAGGAATTCCTCTGAAAATTGTCAATTAAAGTTACTAGAAGTCCTGGTTCTTTATTGGGTAAAACTACTTTTACATTGTAAGCACCTAACAAATGTTCATAGAATAGGCTGAAACGCAGGGATTTTTCTACATTGAGTCAAATCTTTTGGTCCCTTCTCATTCTCCCTTCAAACATTTGCCAACAGAGACATTCAGCCATGTGCCTTCTTTTGTTCAAACAACTAATCATTAATACCTAGGTGACCCTCTACTGGTAGAACCAAAACATCTTGTAATAATATAAGGAAAGATGGATGGCTAGTAAGCAAGCTACTTAAAAAACAATTTATGTAAATTAAAATCCTATTTTTTCTAATAACATTATCCTTCTTTTAAAAAGTCTTACAGCCTTTCCTAAACTGAAACAACTGTATTCATCATTCTGCATCCTCCTTAGTTGTCCAAGCACAGAATGGTCCAAATATAACCAGCCCAGTATCATATAAGACATCTCGAAGTATCTCATTACAGGAACTTAAAGCACAAAAAACTAAACATGGTTGTTTTGAAAAGCCAAAGCATGGATTCAGATGACTCAAAATAATTTTGCCAAAAACATCTGCATAAATTGTTTATGAAGAAAGGCAAAACAATAAAGTGTAACACTGGTAATCTCCTAAACCAGATGTTCTTAAATTAGCATAGGCTTCATCAGTGGGATCCTAGGGTCTCTCAGGGGTGCTTTGGGGTTCCACAAATGTTTGGCTTGCATTCCATTTTTGAAATATTCTTTATACTTGAAAAGCTGTGACAATGTCTGTCACATCTATTAATGACAAACAGCATACACATTCAGATGTGTTAAAAAATCAAATGCAAACACATCAGTTATAATAACTGCCAGGCCACCTTGATTTTGTGCAGACCTAGGAAAGAAGTTTCTCCTGCCAGCTCTTTCCACATATCTCAACTTCTTGTAAACATGTCACCGATTAGGAAGGCTGCAGCTCTGCACTGAACTTTTATAAAACTCAGTTTGGCTGCCCAAAGTGGCTCACGCCTATAATCCCAGTTACTCGGGAGGCTGAGGTGGGAGGACTGCTTGAGCCAAGGAGTTCAATCTAATGAGACCCCATTTCAAAAAACAAACAAACAAAAAAAAAACCCCAAAAAACCAAAATTAGGTTAGCACATAGCTGCTCACATAATACTACACTTGGGAATAGAAGTTATCTGTAGAAAATAGGATTTTCTCAACAGTATGCAATCAAAATAAAACACAGAAATAAAAAGTTGCAGCTATGATTATAATAATATCCATCATCCAATTACAAATTTGTCTTAATGTTCTCAAATTAGAAGAAACTTGCACTAAACATAAATGTACACTAATAAACACTTATCTGTTATGTCTTTTCTTACTATGGAGAAAAAAGTTCCATTTTTAAAAAATAAACAGTTTGAATAGTCAAGTAATAAATACACAGATTTTGAATTTTCTTTTACACGGTAACAATCAGTAGGACCAAAAGGACCTATGTAGGTCCTAAAATCTCTATGGCCATCGTTTCTACAATGCTACAAATTTCACAGCACCTTTCATACAGCAGTCACAGAAATTCTTCTTAACGTGATTTTGAAATTCAGAAAGGTTAAGTGTCTTTAGTCAATTGTTTTTTTACTTTAAATTAATATTCCAATTATATCATTTATTTATCATATTAGGATTTGTAAGCACTCCTTGGCAGAATGGCATTGTTCTCAAATTACCAAATTAATAGACACATCAGCAGACACATCTGCTATCTCTGCCATCTTGATTTTATGCAGACCTAGGAATGAAGGTCTTCATGTGTATGTATATCCCCTGATGTATATGTGGGGTCGCAAAGAAAGAAAAAGTTATATTTAACTTAAACAATGCCTCTGACATATTTAATAAATGTCTTAGTAAAATACTTGAATCTGGAAAAGGTGTCTCTTGAAGAAGGTTAAAAAGAAAAATTATTATTAAGGTCAACATAAAGTAATAGCCATCTTTGATAGGATTTTCAATGAGCCTAAGGCACTCTTCTTCAAATTTTTCCACTGAAATAACCCACAACACAGGCAAATCAGGCAAAGAATACAAAATTTCTTTTTAATATTTTAATATTTTCTCTTAAAAATTCTTGTGAATTTTGTATTGTACTTCATAATATATCCTTTTTTATTTAAAAATTTTAAAGAATGTTTCCCCTCTAAAAATCTTTGAGTAAAACTAGAACTTCAGGAAGATGCACCATTTTTATTCCAAGGCTTTGACCTGACATAACCCAATGGCCACTAACACCCCAGTACAAACAGCATGGATCAAAGTTTGATGCACTGCAGTGTATTTCCATTTATAGTAATTAAAACACTTTTTTTTCCCAGTTTATTCAAAAGCAAAATTTATTCTTCTTTGAATGAATAACTTACATTTTCATGTTTCATATGTTTAAGTAACCGCAGTTCTCTGTAGGTTCTTTTGGCATGAATGATGGATTGAAATGGTCTGGATAGCTTCTTCACTGCCACACGTAACCCAGTTTTTGTGTCAAAAGCAGCACTAAGGGGGAAAAAAAGAGAAAAATAAATTTAAAAACTCATCATTAAAAGTGCTCCAAATACCATTTTTGAGTATTTAGAAGGCTAGTTCATTTCCAAATCAAATGAGTCTATAACAAAATACAAAAAAGGTATAAAGATAAAAACCAAAATGACCTACAATCCTACTATCCAAATAAAGTCTCTGTTACTACTTTTGGTGTTTCCTTCTAGACTTTCCTATGCATCTAAATCAGAAGTCAGCAAATTTTTTCTGTAAAGGGCCAGATAGTAATATTTTAGACTTTGCAAGCCCTAAGCTCTCTGTCACAACTACTCAACTGTGTGGTTACAGAAGGAGATCAGCCAGATAATAAGTTTTAAAATGGGTGTGGCTGTAATAAAATTTTTTTGGTAATAATTTAAAATTAAATAAAATTTAATACAATAAAATTTTTGTAAAAATTTTTTTGTAAAATTTTTTTTGTATTATTTTTGTAATAAAATTTACAAAAACAGGCAGCCACCTGATCTAGATGAGCCAACAGATTGATAAACACAGAATTAGAGTCTATCTGTCTTCCCTGCCTAGGCCTCCCTGTCACCTCACCACCACATGCTGCCTGAACAGAGTAGAGGCCTTGGAAACCACCATGTTTTCAGGACAATGAGTTGGCACAAATATTTCTTGAGCACCTACAAAGTATTTGGCACTTTCTAGACGTTGAGATGCAGTAGGAAACAAGTCAATAAATCCCTGCCCTCAGGGAATGGGGGGGAGAGGGGAAGAGGAGAATAATAAAATTATTTCAAATACTGATGAATACCATGACTAAATGAAACAGAGTAATGGTATAGAGAATGACTGCTAGCAGAGTTATGCTACTTTAGCTAGGATGTCGGAGGAAGTACATTTGGGTAGTGAACTGAATGATGAAAGTCTTGATTATGTTAAGAAATTGGGGGAAAAGAACTTCAGGCCGAAGAAATAATAATGGTAATATTAACACTTATTGAGTCTTTACCACATATAAGGAACTGTTCTAAGCCCTTTACATTAATTTTTCCTAATTTAGCTCTCTTAATCCTCCAACATCCCTACGAAATAAGTACTATTATCATTCCCCCATTTACACACAATGAAATTGAAGCACAGAGAGGTTAATTAACTTGCCCATGGTCACAAAGCTACATGTGGCAAACCAGAGAGTCCGGATCCAGAGCTTATGCTATTAACCACTTGGCTCTGCTATCTCTCAGAACAGCAAGTGCAAACAAACGAAAAAAGAAGCAGAAGTAGGAAAAGTATGGCACGCTGGACTGAGTTAGAGAGAGAGAGAAAGTTGGTCTGTGTGGGTAGGGCACAGGGAGCAAGGGGAGAGGAGAAAAGTGTGAGGTCAGAGATGCAGACAGAGGCTAAATCATGCAGGACTGAAGTTCCCAACTCCAGGCTGCCGACCAGTAGCAGTCTGCGTGGCCTGCTAGGAACAGGGCTGCACGGCAACCTTCATCTGTATTTATAGCTCCCCATTGCTGCCATCACCGCCTCAGCGCCCCCTCCTGTCAGATCAGTCACTGTCTCCCATCACTCCCAGATGGGACCATCTAGTTGCAGGAAAATAAGCTCAGGGTTCCCACCGATTCTGCATTATGGTGAGTTGTAAAATTATTTCATTATATATTACAATGTAATAATAATAGAAAGTGCACAATAAATGCAATGCACTTGAATCATCATGAAACCATCCCCCCTCCCCCACCCTTGGTCCGTGGGAAAAACATCTTCCATGAAACATGTTCCTGGTGCCAAAAAGGTTGGGGAACCGCTGATAGGACATCTACAGCAAAAAATCTGATGTGTGTTTAATTATTTTTAGAAACTGTCTGAGGCAAATTCCATCACGCCTCATCCTTCTGTTTATCTCAGTCTCTAATGAACATATAAGACTTTCCAGTCATCTACTATTACCAAACTCTCTTTCCCCACCAAAGCCTCTTTTACAGCTCTGTACCTACTCCAGTTCCCCTCCTTTCATTCCCAAACCCTTACACTATGCCCTCACTCTCAACTCCCAATTTGTGATAAACTCCTGTAAATCTTCAACCTCTTTTCTGAACCTTCCTTTCCTCTCTGGGAAACTAGGTTATACCTAGAAGACACTACTTCTCTCACAGCCCTGCCATTAGAGGGTATCTCTCTCTCATAGCCCAGGTACCTCATGGCTAGTAGGTGGGGTAGGAATCCATGCCAATCATTACCACTTCAAGACCTTTACTTTCCATCTGTTTTATAAAAGCCCCTGCTCACAACGCTGATAAACTAACTCTGTCTCCCTCTCTGCTGCTGCCATCCACTGACATGGAATTTTCCATCATTCACTGAAAAGTTAGTTCCTGACTCCACTCCCAACTTCTGTCATCATTCTTGGCAACTTCAACATCCAGCTGAAGGGCATATCCAACGTCCTCATTTCCTGACCTGTCTAGGAAACTCCACCTTATCCAGCCACCTTCACAGTCACACCCTAGACTTCTATCCCCATTAAAAACTGCCCCACCTAAAACATTTTGAACGCCAACACTCACTTTCCATCACAAACCTAGTTTACTTCTAGTACTTGTACCCTGACAAGTTGATGTGTTGAGCTCATCATCACTGCTTGTTTCTATCCCTTAGCCCTCTCCTGTCTTCATTTCCCTTCATGTTCCATGACTATAATCACTCCCTTGCACCCTCCTGTCTCTGATGTACTCAGCTGGACAACATCTAACCTTGGGTGATCTCAACCATTTAATTCTCCATGTATGAATCCAAGGAACTAACTGTGGTTGAAGAGAAAAGAATGCACAATCGGACAGATTGGTTTCATTTTTAATTTCTGACCTTAACCTCAAACAGTCTCTCAATACTGCCACTTTTTTCTAGTAAGTTCATTTTCCTACTGCAAAATGATCATTTGACATGTTATCTCTCAAACCCCCAACTCACCCTCCTTCCTCAAGAGTTGCCCTTGCCTTCATTGAGAAAATAGAAACCATCAAAGGGGAGCTCCATCTGCCTACCACTAAGTCTATAAACCCATTTGTGCTTGGACCATCTTCTCCATCTTCCTTCCTAACTAAGGACACATGCCCCTTTCTTATCAAAATCCAAGACCTCAATACATGCTTTGGAGCCATCCCCCTCATCTTCTCCAGAATTTCACTTCTTCATTCCCCTTCTCTCTTGCATCATCAGTTTCTTCCTATTTACTGGATCATTCTTATCAGTATAAATACGCTCTAGTCATTTCCCATCTTTGACAAAGACTTCCGTGGATGTTTTTCCATCACAGTTAAAGTTCTCCAAAAAATTATCTACACCAGAGGTTCCCAAAGTGTAGTTCCCAGACCAGCAGCATCAGTATCACCTGGGAATTTATAAGAAATGCAAATTCTCAGGTACCACTCCAGAGCTACTGAATCAGAAACTCTAAGGTGGGTATAGTGTTGTGTGTTTTATCAAACCCTCCAAGTAATTCTAACACACACTGAAGTTTGAGAACCACTAATCTATACCTCTGCTACTCAAAGTGTGCTCCATGGACCAGCAACACTGGCATTACCTGGGAGCTCATTAGAAATGCAGGATCTTGGGCCCTTTTGATAAGATCTCCAGGTGATTTATATACTTCTTAAGGTTTGAGAAGCACAGATCTACACAACTCCCATTTTATCCTCAATCCATTCCACTGAAACTGTTCTTCTCAAGGTCATTAATGACTGCTGTTATCAAATCCATGGCCACTTTTTCAGATTAGTAATTGACGTGGTTACCACCTCCTCTTTCTCTAAACCCTCTCCGTCCTGGAGTCTATATCAACACTTCTATTGGCTTTCTAAGACCTCTCTGGCAGCTCCGTCTCTGTCTCCATTGCATGTGCTTCCTCTACTCAAGCTGTGAAGTTCTTCAGCACATGGTACTTGGCCCTCTTCTCTTCTCTCTCCCACGTTCTTCTAAACAATCTCATCTATACCTATGACTTTAAATTAAGTGCCATCCATATATTGAAAACTCCCAAATCTATGTCTCTCACTGAAATCTCTTCTCTGAGCCCTGTCTAACATCTCCATATGAAAGACACACAAGCACCTTAAACTTAGCAAGTTCTTAACACCCAGAACTATTCCTCTCCCTGTCTCTGTTATCTCAATAAATGGACAGTTGCTCAAGCCACACAGTTGATTTTCATCCTGGATTTCTCCTTTTCCTCCAGTCCTCTGGCCCCTAACCAAATCTATCAGCCAGTCTTGTGGTTTCCACCTCCAAAATAAATCTCAAATTCAACTTGTCTTCATTTCACTGCTACCATATTAATCCACGTCATCCTCCCTCATCACCAGCCTGCCTTCTTATACTGGTCTCCCTGCCTCCTATTTTGCCCCCTTCTAATATACTCTCCACAAACATCCAAAACAGTCTTTTAAAAATACAAATCAGACAAAAAATAAAAAATAAAAATAAATAAAAATTAGATCACACCACTCCTCTGCTTCAAGCCCTTCAAAAAATTTCCTTGATATATAGAATAAAATGCAAATTTCTTATCATGGCATACAAGGCCCAGGTGATCTGACCACCACTGATCATTTCAACCTGCTCCTGTGCTACTCCTTCCTTCCCTCTCAGCCACTCTGCTCTAAACATACTGCTCCTTTCAGTCCCTTTAACTATTCAGACAGGCTATTTCTGGTTCCTAGGATTCTCTTCTCCTTCACCCCCATTCCACCCCATTGCCAAATCCTTATCCTTCAAGTATTAGCTTAAACAGTCACCCCCTTAGAGATGTATCTAAGAGGTCCCAAGCAGTTACTCTTTGTCACAGCACCTTCATTGACTCCTTCCTTATCCTACTTAAAGACAGGGGGGTTCTCTTCTCTTCTCTTCTACTCCTACAAACCCTTATCCCTACAAACCCATAAATTAGTAACTTCTTCCCTCTCAAAAGCAGCAAGTAAATTTATACTCTTCCCTAAACTAGCTCTGGTGAGATTGGAAAAATGGCCATTGCTCCTATGTGACCCAGCTTCTTCAATTCTCCACTTCAGAGTTTGCCTGCCACCTGCAGGCGAGCACTTTTTCCTCTCCTCCATGGTAAGCCTACTAGGGAGCAAGGAATGCCAGCGGTTTTCTAGCTGATCTGCCTGTGACTGAATGTGTAAGTTCAATTCACTGGAAGAGAACTAAGAAGCCCACTTGACTTACTCATCCAAGCCATTCTCCATGCCAGCTTTACTAGTAATAAAGTACATATTTTTATCTCTATTTCACTCCTGGATCTATTCAGCAAAACGCAGGCTAGGATTAATCGGTACCCTAGAAACCCCAAAAATCACAATTCATTATATTTATTTACCATCCAGCAGAGTGGTTAAATAAGGACTGGGGCTTTGGAATTAGACTATCTGGATTTTAATTCCAGTTTTTCCAGTTAATAGCCACATAATCTTGAGGAAGTTAATTAAATTCTTTTGGCTTCATATATGTAATGAGGATTATGTTTATATCTAATCTGTAGGGTATTTGTTAGGGTTAAATGTAATAAATTTTATAGTGTGTTTAGCAAAGAGCCTGGTCCATGGTAAAGCTCAAATATCAAACATTAATAATGTCTGCCTTTCCCACTTGTCCTAAGCATCTTGAGGGAAGGAAGTGTGTTTTATTCAACACTGTATTACATGGGACTTTGCATAATGCCTGGCACATAATACATTCTCAATAAATGCTTAACAAAAGCATATCACATAGAGTATTTTATAATTAATGTAGCTATCTCAAAATATGAAAGAAAAAATTCAACTACATCATTTGGCTCTCAAATTTTATAAATTCCATAGCATCCAACAAGAAACTGATATTAAATGTTAACAAGTAACATTTATTGAGTACTTATTGCTATGCACTGTCTTTTGTTTTGTTTTGTTTTTCTGAGACACGGTCTCCCTCTGTCGCCCAGGCTAGAGTGCAGTGGCATCATCACAGCTCACTGCCACCTCAAACTCCTGGGCTTAGGCAATGCTTCTGCCTCAGCCTCCCGTAGGTACTGTTTTTAAATCTTTACATACATGAACATCTTTAATTATCACAACCACCTTATGAGAAGACATTATTATAATTCCCATTTTACAGATAAGCAAAACTGAGGCACAAACAGGTTAAGTAATATGCCCAAGGTATAGATAGAAAATGGCAGAACTGGGATTCAAATCCAGGTAATATGTTTCAAGCATGAATTCTTAACCACTACACCATAACGGACAATTAAGTTCAACTTTACTAACAGTTCAGTCAATTTTTAAAATATTCTGATTGTATGAACTCTGCTTTTCTAAAAGGCGTCCTACTACAATTAATTGCACTTCAGAAGGAAAAAGATTTTCCCTGTGATCTCATACTGAACTCAGGATAGTATCAATGAAAAGTACTTCATAAGAAAGCTTTGACTTATAACTTTATTAAGAGTAAATTTTCAATCCCTAAAGTTCTACTATTCCCTGTGAATCAAAAACACTAAAGGAATCAATGATGTCGCACAGGTTTCTCACAAATACCAAAATATCACTTCATAAGTATTTCCTGAAATAACTCCTTCATGTGATTCTTTGTGGATAAAAAAAGAAACATTAAACGTAGTACCTGGTGTCACAGAACTTACCACCTAATTGGGACAATGAAATATCCATGAAGCAAGGAATGCCCAATAAAACAGCATAACAACATATAAAAAGTTAGGTTCAAAAATACACAAATTGGGTTTAAAATTTATATACGTTTTATATAAGTTGGGGTCAAAATATATAAATGTTCATTGCAGCCTGTTCACAAGAACGAAACCAGAAACTATCTGAACATCCAATAGGGGGTGGTTCAGATAAATTATGGTACATTCTCATGTCCCATATATTGCAGTCATTAACAAGAATCTCCACATACTGATATGTACATGTTATATTATTGATGGTAAAAAGAACACGTTTCAGAAAGTGATTCAAATGTATACTCATACATGTATATATACATACACACAGAATAAACACCTAATATACACCAAACTTTTAACATTTTTGCCTCTTATATACAGTTATTTGTATCCCTTGTTTTTCTTAAAATACGAGCTTGTATCTTTTAATAAGGCCACTAGTAAAGTTAGAAGCATAAGTCATCTGTGTTGTTCTGTCACTCTAAAACAAAATAAAACAAGTTTAATAAACCCACTATTAACAATTATATTTCCTTCAAATGACACATGGCTATGAGTATAGTATATAAATCTGTATCTTCCTTTCTAAACCATAAGCATTTTCTACTTTACTAAACAATTTTCAATTCTGTCACTGATAACAATTTCATTAAATATATGTACCATAATCTATTCAATCATTCTCTTATTAATGGATATTATAGCCATTCCATTCATTCACACACACACACAATATAAATACCACTACGATGGATATCTTCATGCACAATGCTTCTTCCAAACTGCACAACTTCCTCAAAACAGACTAATTTTTACTTCAAAGGACATACACTCTCACTTTTAAAACATTCTTTTACTTGCATAAGAGAATAAGCAGGAACTGTTCAAAGAAACTGCTCTACTTACTGATTAGTAATCCCTACAGCAAAACTTGCTAAAGCAAGGAATATGTGATCCATCCTTGCCCCCACCACTTTAAGCATTTTAAATGCTCTTACCTAGCTTCGGCTTCTACCACTAAACAAAGTAGTAATTGGAGAGAAGGGAAATTACATTATTTCATCCTAAGTTGCAAATTATAATTATCAAAAGCAGAAATATTTTAAATTTTTAAAAAATATTTTAAAAAATCACTTGATAAAACCAATGGAATGCTTAGAGAAGAAATTCAAATTTACTAAATACCTGATTATACCACATATCTACTATTTAATTTGTTATAACTCCTCTACGAGGTAGTTATAATTACTTCCCAAAAAAAGAAACCAAAGGTCAGAAAATTAACAGTTCACTCAAGGTCATATAACTAGCATGCAGTTGGGATTCAAACCCATATCTGTCTAATTTCAATGCTCACTCTTTTTCCAGAATGCCATGCTGGTGCCAGGGATGAAGACAATCCCAGGAATAGCTATTGGTTTTGTTTTATTATAATGATTCACTTAACCAGTATTACCAGTTGGGAAGAGTCTTCTTAATCACTTACTTTACTTACTTACTTATTTATTTTTTGAGGCAAAGGCCTGCAGGTCTTGCTCTGTCATCCAAGCCAGACTGCAGTGGCATGATCATAGCTCACTGCAGCCTCAAACTCCTGGGCCCAAGAGATCCTCCCACCTTGGCCTCCCAAAGTGCTGGGGTTACAGGTGTGAGCCGTCACGCCCAGCCTATCACATTTTAAAAACTAGAGCTACAAGTAAAACCTTGTTTTCATGAACATCATTATAAAATGGAATTATCTTAATGATAAGCAGGTTCTCCAAACTAAAACTCTGTATATATTGTTTAACAAGTTTTTCCCCAATTGTAAATTCATATTTAAAGTCTCTCAAGGTTATAAAATTAATTCACATTTTATAAAATCATTCGTATGGTTTAAAAAATTACTGGAAGAAATATATAATACATTAAAAGCAATTATTAATATTACAATATTAGGATGTCAATGTCACATCTACTGCTGTGAATCCAGGGCCTAGCACACAATAATAATCATTAAATAAAGTCGACTGTTCTGTTATACATTCATACTTGCCTCCCTCTGCACCACCAAAAAAAACTGGCTTACTGGATTCTTAATATATCCTAATGTAATTTTTTTAACTTCTAAATTTATTTATGCATACCCTATTTTATTCTACAATAAATTTAAAGCAGACTGGAATTGTATATATATAACCTGAAAAAACAGTAATTAAGGGAAAATAAATAGGATAAATAATAAAGTCTCTATGAGTGATATTAGCATATATCATGAGGTCCTTTCTACATACCCATCACAGGTGGGCCTCAAATTTGGCTTTAAGTCCAGTAAGGCCAGCAACAAAGAGAACACAACCAGTTAGGACATGAGTCGCAGGAGCCATACAATAAAAACAAATGGGTATTCAGGAGAACTGAAGAGAGGCATAATTATTCCTGTAATAAAAACCAGGGAAAAGTTCCTTCTGTGTATGTTCATGAAGGAGACATTATATAATATGGTAAAAATGTCCTAATCAACATCTTTTTTTTTTTTTTTTTTGAGACAGGGTCTCGCTCTGTTGCCCAGGCTAGAGTGCAGTGGTGTCACCATACCTCACTGCAACCTCAAACTCCTGGGCTCAACCAATCCTCCTGCTTCAGCCTAGTGAGTAGCTCTGACTACAGGCGCATACCACCATGCCTGGCTAACTAATCAATATCTTTACAAAAATAAAATAGTGAGTTTCAGATGGTTCTCTTCTTAGAGCATCCATCAGTATAGACTGCTATCATAACACCAAAATACAGTTCGTCGTTAGCAAAGGGAGAGTGGGGAGTACAAAACAGCACAGTGCTGCTGCTCTCTGACAGACTTAATCTGAGAGGAAATCTTTAGTGTGTTTAGAAAAATAGATAATAACCTCCATATTCTTCAGACAATCCTCCAAAGATGATCAGCACTATCAACCAAGCTTATGATAGGTATGGAAATGTAGGGAGTTTGTTATGACTGGCACTTGGCTTGTTGATTTTCTGTTATAAGTAAAGGCAGATCAATACTCAGCTTTAACCTCAGCTGAGTAGAGAAAGGGAAAGAACCTCTTAAGAAAGGTAAGGTGCAGAACAAGTGCCCACATTCACAAAGAGAACATGAAGGCAAAAATGACTACACCAGAATATTCCTCAAAAAACAATTTGGGTTTTCCCCAACAGAATGAAGAATAAGCAATCACCTAGCAAGTTTCTGAGTAATTTGTGGGGATCATAAGTGATTTTACAATTCCTTTCAATGGTCATAGGTGACTTTTCTTATCCCTGAATGATGTTAATAAGCAAAAATGAACCCCCAATAATGTTTAAAAAAACAAAAACAATTCTATTTCTTTTTGGAAATTAATGGAAATATTTAAATATATTAAAATCTGTAGTTACAATGAATTAACAGTCTCATTAATACATCAAATTCATTAAGATATCTAAGTGAGGGACTCACACCTGTAATCCTAGCACTTTGGGAGGCCAAGGCAGGAGGATCACTTGAGCCTAGGAGTTCAAGACCAGCCTGGGTAACACAGCGAGACCCTGTCTGTACAAAAAATAGAAAAAGCTGGGTGTGGAGACACGTGCCTATAGTTCCAGGTACTTGGGAGGCTGAGGGCAGGAGGATCACTTGAACCCAGGAGTGTGAGGTTGCAGTGAGCTATGATGACACCACTGCACTCTAGCCCAGGCAACAAAGTGAGACCCTGTCTCAAAATAAATAAATAAATAAAAATAAAAATAAATATCTAAGTGTGAAGAAATAATTTGCAAAAACATGACATCTCCTCTAGATCATACAATTTTAAGCTTTGTTTCCCCAACTGAATTTAGGTTACTTGATAGTAGCCTTCAAAACTTGCCTTCTAAATAAGTAATTCAGACTACTAACTTGGAACTTTCTCTTTACCTATAGCCCCTGACACAAATTTCAATAAACACCATATTGAAATTATTTTTCTGCATATATTACACTCTATTACAGAAGCTTAGTTTTTCTTCCTTCTAAATTCAGACAAATGTGCAAGTACCACTGCAGTGCTGATGTGGATGCTCTGCCCCTCCATTTTGGAAATAACATCAGGAAAATAAAGGCAACTTTATGCAAAAACTGGAACTTAAGTTTTGATTTAGGAACCTCAAAAACTATTCTTCAGAGCAACAGGGGATTTAAGATTGACTTTAAAAACTGGAAATATAAAACATTGTTAGCTTTCTTTTAAAAGCTCTTCACTAACTCTCAAATGCTTTGTTCTAATGTCTATATAACACTGATTTTTTTAAAAAATCACAAAATGATTTGACTATTTGCACTTAATACATAATAACATAATATTTCTTTCTTTCTTTCTTTCTTTTTTTTTTTTTTTTTGAGATAGGGATTCACTCTGTTGTCCAGGCTAGAATGCAGTGGCATCATTGTAGCTCACTGCAGCCTCAAACTCCTGGGCTCAAGCGATCCTCCTGCCTCAGCCTCCCAAGTAGCTGGGACTACAGGTGTGTGCCACCACACCCAGCAAGTTTTTCTATTTTTCTTTTTTTTTGTAGAGACAGGGTCTTGCTATTGCCCAGGCTGGTCTCAAACTCCTGGCTTCAAGCAATCCTCCCACCTCAGTCTCCTAACGTGCTAGGATTACAGGCGTGAGTCACCCCGTCTGGCCACAATATTTCTTAATAAAACTTTGTTTCTTACTATAAATCTTTCACATCTGTGGGAAGAACATCAGATGTTATTAATACAATTGTTACAAGTATGTGCAACATGGCCAATCTCTAGTTTGTCAGTTTCTAAAAATTCCCCTCGAAGAGGCTTAAAACCTAAATGACATATGACAAATCTTATCAATAGATAAGTAGCCCAGAATGGAAAACACAACTGATACTTATTTTTGCAGAACTTACAATTCAAGGACATTTATGCAAATTAAATATTTTCATGAAAATCTCATTCAGATAGGAAAAAATATTTGTGATAAAATTTATTAGGGACATTAGTCACGGGCCTGGGATTCAGGAAATGGCAACACAACACACATGCTAGATACTTGCCATTCCTCATTTGGTCCAATTTCTGCTGCAAAAGCTTCTAAGTTACTGAAGCAAAAATGTTTTTCACAACTGCTTCAATTTTTACTAAGGCTCATGAAAACTAATATTCAAACAATGTAGAAATTTACCTAGATTTGCAATCTAAAAACCCAAAACCATTTGTGATTAAAATGTGAAATGCAATTAATCTTTATTTGCTGCAAGTTCCATTTGAAAGTAGAATGATTTTATAAGATTATTTCTTCACTAAAGCTTTAAAAGCTACAGTTTTGTCAGTTAACACATTTTTTAATTTTTTTTAACTGCATGAACTCTCTATCCATGTCAGTTAATATATGTCTTTTGATTTCCATGTGAAGTGATATATTTCTGCATCAAGAGCAATGGCTATCCTATATTAATTGCAAAAATATTACATGTGTATTTCTCTTTTAAAAGGGATTACTTTCCAAAGCCTCATTAAAATATTACCACAATGGGTACACTTTTTCTACTTTTGTATGTTTAAAAATTTTAGCAACAAATGTTTTTTGGGGTTTTCTTTTTTGTTTTTTGGGGGTTTTTTTGGAGACGAGATCTCACTATATAGCTCAGACTGGTCTTGAACTCCTGGGCTCAAGCAATCCTCCCACCTCAGCCTCCAGAGTAGATGGGACTACAGGCGTGCATCACCACACCCAACTAATTAAAAAATAAATATGTTTTTTAGAAATGAGGGTCTCACTATGTTGCCTAGGCTGGTCTCAAACTCCTGGCCTCGAGCAATCCTCCTGCCTCAGCCTCCTGAGTAGCTGGGATTATAATCACAAGCCACCAAGCCCAGCAACAAATGTTTTTGAAGTTACTACTTCAAAATAATTTTTAACTCCTTTCAAGCAAATCTGAAATATTAAATAGACTAATCATATCTTACATTGTGACTACTTAGTAGTACCATCAATCAACTTTGCCTTGCTGCTACAACTAAAAGGCTTTTATAGTACTAGTGTTTACAGGCTTCATATCCAGAAAAGCACTCTTCAAATACATGCTATGAACATGACTACATATGTACATAACAGGAGTTAGTATGTCTTCACAAGCTTTGCTATTTCCTCAGTCTGTAACTCCATCTTATATAATGTACTATATATACATTTTCATGGTGACACTTAGTTACCTATTGCTGGATAACAAATTACCCCCAAATTGGATGGCTTAAACAAGATTTATCATCTCACAGTTTTTGTGGGTCAAGAATTCAGGAGCAGTTTAGCTGGGTGGTTCTGGCTCACGGTCTCTCATGAGGTTGCAGTCCAGATGTTAGCCATACCAACAGTCATCTGAAGGTTGACTGACGCTGGAGGATCCATTTCCAAGATGGCTCACTCACATGGCTGTTAGCAAGAGGCCTGTTTTCACATGTGGACTACTTCAGTATCTTTCCAACATGGCAGCTGGCTTCCCCTAAAGCAGGGGTTCTCAACAGAGGGCAATCCCCCCCTGCCCCAGGAGACATTTGACAATGACTAAGACATTTTTGGCTATCACAACTGGTGGGGGGAAGTGATGCTGATGCTACTGGCATCTAGTGGATAGAGGCCAAGGATGGTGCTAAACACTCTACAACGCACAAGACAGCTCCCTACAACAAAGAATTATCTGGCTCAAAATGTCAATTAGTGCCAAGTGTGAGAAACTCTGCCCTGGAGCAAGTGATCGCAGAGAAACAGCAAGACAGGAGGCACAATGTCTTTTATGACCTACCCTCAGAAGTCATACTCCACCATTTCTGCCACATTCTATATATTAGAAAAGTAAGTCACTAAGTACAGTCCTCACTGGAAGGGAGGGGAATTAAGTTCAACCTCTCAAAAGGAGGAGAATCAAATAATTTGTGACTATATCTTAAAACCATTATACTTAGCATCTTGATTCTTTTATCAAAATACTGGCATTTTCAACACATCTCAATTACTTATGGGACTACTAGATAAGAATCTTTTTACAGCTCTAGGAAAAATCACTGAAATTCCAATTTAACAAAGCTGCTTTTGCACGCCAGTGAACAGTCTCTGTTTTCTGCATTTTGGTGACCGGATCTCAACAAATTCTACTAAGCATAAACATATGCAGTGTGATACAGAGAAGAATAAACCAGCAGTCAAAAGATTTGAGTTCTAGTTTTGATTTGGGTATTTCCTAACAGGTGATCTTGGCCAAGCATCTATGAGCCTGTTTCCAAATCAATTAAATGAGGGTGTCACCAGTCCTCATTTATATTATATTGCTCAGCTTACATTACAATGCTATACAGCTTATATTACAATGCTCTTTTAAGGCTCAAACAAGATAATTACGTTAAAATACTTTATAAACTATAAAAGGCAAGTAGTTTTAAATATTCCAAGTCAACATGATCACACGGTACTATTACAAAATAATTCCATGGTCAATGCTGTACCTGCAGCTTCCAGCATGAGGGCTTGTCACATAGTAAACTCTTAAATATATTTTTAGATCTCTTACCTTCAAATCTGAGATTGAGCATATCTCTAAAGTAATAGTAAAAAAGGATGAATTATTAAAAAAAATTGAGGGTCCAAATCTTTTATTCTGGGGGTTATTAAAAAATTATTAAAATTATTATTAAAAATTATTTTAAAAAATTGAGGGTCCAAATCTGTTATTTTAGTTATTCACAGATTGACAACCCAATCTGTGAATAACTAAAATACAGTTTCTATAGGTTAAAATGCACATTTTATTCACCAATTAATAGGACCTAAGAACTACTAACAATCAGCAACATAATGTAGCCAATACTTTAGACAATCAACTGAAAACAATTATTCCTTTATGTATTTGTTTCTCAATTTAGACTGTGAGGGAGAGCAGAAGCTATAGTTAATATTTATCTTTTTATCCTCAGAATCTAGCTCAGTGACTAGCACATAATGCAACAATAATAAATACACAGCAAAAAAGATAGTTCCTGACCTCAAGGAACTGAGAAATCTAGCTGAGAAGTCAGAATGAACAGAGGCGCACACAAACAAATTACCAAAGACTTTTACAAAGCAACACATTTGCTTCCTCCAATCCATTCTGTACACTCTAGCCAGACCAATTTTAAAACACTTTTTGCCACTTCACAACTCAAGAAACCCTAACAGCTCTCTACTGACTAAAGTGGTTCTGCAAATCAGAACCACTTGCAGACTTTTTAAAAATGCAGTTGCCTGAGTCCCCTCCAGATCTCATTCTTAATTTCTAGGGGTAGGACCTAAGCATCTTTATGTTTAAAAGTTCCACAAGTAACTGTGAAGTACAACCTGAATGAGAATCACAACTGGATTCACCCTACCACAGATGTTCTTCTTGTCAGGCCAGTCCTTTTCATATCTATTCTCTTAGTTTATATTTTCTCCTGTTATCTAACAATGTTACCCTTTCTCCTCTCCAAATACTACTCATCCTTCCAAATAATCTTCAAATCCTTTCCTCCATGAAACCATACTCTCCACTATAACCCACAATGCAATACACATCAATACCTCCTTATTAATACAGTTCATTAATATTTTATGTCTTTTTTTTTTACACATTGGTGGGCACTTAACACTGTCTAATGGATCACTGACAAATTTCCTTCACTACAGTAAATCTAAAACATAAGAATCAATATACATAAACATATATTTCAAACTTTCAAAATAATTTTGCTTTAATACCTAGAGTTATAGAAATCTTCAGGTAACTGGCTCGTTCCCTGACTGCAATTTTCATGATCACTGTCATTCATCAGTACTAACGATGACACCAGCTCCCTGTATCTAAGGCTGAACCACACAAGTGTGTAACGTGAATCCATTCCAAGGGAAGTTAGTACTACATCTCTGAGAGTACCCTCAAGAAGTGTACAGGACACTAATCAAGGGAACCCATGAAACATTATATTTCAATAGATTTGTAATCCAAAGGGTAACTGTTCTTGGGATTAGGTTTGAAAGTACAAATTTGAAAGTACAGTATATGAACAAGGCCACTGTTGAGACTACATCAGATAATGAATTCAAAAAGAATATGCCCAAAAAGAGAAAAGAGAATTTAAGAACGGATCATGGAGCGGAAAGAGGAAGAAAAACTGACCAAAGGATGAAATAAGAAAATTAGAGAAACACAAGGAAAAATCTGAACAGCAGAGTTCTTTAATGAGGTGTTAAAAAAAAATAGAGCACATACTCAGTGATTCATGAGCTGAAAAAAATATAGAGCACATTAAATATTAAAATCTGCATATTGTGACACTAAAATCATTGCCTCACAACCTTAAAGTTATTAAAACAGTACCACAGATAATTCAGGAAACTTCGTAATATCTTATAAGGTACTAGAATACATAATGTTTCTAAATAACACATTCAGAATCAAATAAGGCTGATCTTCCTGAGTTATTGCTACCTGAGGTGCACAAGATTCTTCAAAAATTCAGTCTACTTTAAAAACTAAGCAAAGCCTTCCCAGATGCAAGAACCTTTAAAAATGTAGAGAAAACGAATTTGCAATATACTACTTCTTGCTCCTTAGTTTATTTGTAGCTCTTTGTGGTTTCCTAAACAGTATTACATTTCCAGGAGTTTGAAAAGGCTAACTACCCAAAGAAGGTAGGAGAAAAAGGACATAGAACACAAAACCAGAAGAGACACTGGGGAAAACACTACCTGCCAATTTGGACTTTATGCTATACCCTAAAACAATTTTCCTTTCCAGAAACATTCAATACCCTAAGTTGGGCTATGACCATGGCAAAAAACAATTATTCACGAAAATCAAGTCTCCCTTACTATCATTAGTTGTTTCTCAATTGTGCCAGTGGTATACTTGGCCTTTCACAAGCATGTTGTCCAAGCTCTCCCACCCATTAATCTTAGGTTATCGCTAAGACCTTGACCATTAGGAATGTTGTTACTCTCCAAGAAATAATGAAAGTCATGTTTAGAGAGGCCCCAACTTATAAAGCAGAAAGTATAGCATTTCTATCTTTTTGCAGGTAGAAGGTTCAAGTTATCCTATCCAGTTTTTACTCAGAGCCAATCAATCCAAATATATAGGGTTATATAAGTGGTTCTCAACTAAGAGTGATCCCCTTCCCCAGCTCCTGGGATATGTGGCAATGTCTAGAGACATTTTTGGTTGTTACAACCAGGAATTGCTATTAGTATCTAGTGAGTAGGAGACAGGGATGCTGGTAAACATACTACAATGCACAAGTTAGTTGCCCACAACAAAACATTATCCCATCCAAAATGTCAATAGGTTGAATAACCCTAGGTTATACAGGTATCCCTAATCTGAAATGTTCCAAAATCCAAAATGTTTTGAATGCCAACATGACACTCAAAGGAAATGCTCACTGAAGCATTTCAGATTTCAAATTTTTGAATAAAGGATGCTTAACTGGTAAGCATAATACGAATATTTCAAACTCTGAAATCTGAAACACTTCTGGTCTCAAGCATTTTGAATGAGGGACACCCAACCTGTACTATATTTAGGAATGTAACACAGCTAGATAGATGCTCACAGTACTTACTGCCTGTTCTCTCAATTCGCTAATGTTTTTCCTTTTGCTCTAGCATCAATATAATATTGAGATTGCTCATTTCAAAGCAGATCATTCAAAGCATAAGGCACTTAGAATACTAAAGTAGCAATCAGAAAATGAGGCAAGCCAAACTTGTAAGTCAAATGAGAGAATGATATAAGAAGTCTATCAACATAAGATGCCAACATCAATATTCCACTTCAACTTAATACTATGATCATTAGGGAGTCATATTTTATTATATTGAATGAGGAAGATAACTAAGAACTAAGATTGTCACCAGCATTTGGTAGCCTAGAGAAGAAAACATAAATAGAAACTATTTATTCAAAAGCCTAAGTTCAAGAAGGGCCAAGCCAGCTAAAGCCCTAGATGAAGGCTTTGACAGGGGGGAAAAAAGGAAATAGCTATTAGAGATATTAAGATTAAAGCAATTATTTCTGGAAATCAAATTAGACCTACCACAGAGATGAGGAAATACAAGAAAGATGAGTTCAATATACACTTGCATAAGCCAGACACCTCAAGCTCAATGTCATAGGAAAGAGTAAGGGCATGATTAGGGGCACATAATTGTAGGTGAGAAGACTGTCACAGCAGAGACATTACCACAAGTGGAAGTATAGGGATGGGTTAAGGATCTAGAGGACCCTTACCCTCAGAGTCCCTTTTTTCTCTTAAAACAGACTCCCTGAGCCCTTGGCTGATCAAAAGAAGTTGTTCTCACTTTTTGTGGGACACACACTCATGTCATCACTTTCTAGATCTGAATCATCAGATGGGAAGCCTTATCTGACACAGATTTCCACCACATTATCCTTCCATAAAATTACCCCAGATGTAAAAAGTGACCAGTATGTCACTGTCTTGGTCCGTTTTGTGTCGTTATAACAGCATACCACTGACCGGGTAATTTATAAAGAAAAAAAAATTATTTCTCACAGTCCTGGGAGCTGGGAAGTCCAATACCAAGTTGCTGGCATCTGGCAAGGGCCTTCTTGCTGCATCATCCAATGGTGGAAGGCAAGAGGGTCAGAGAATATGAGAGAGGGTGAGAGCAAGAGGAGATTGAACTCACTTTTACAACAAAGCCACTCTCATGATAACCAACTCACTCCCTTGATAATGACATTAATCCATCGTGGAGGGCAGAGCCCTCATGATCTAATCAACTGTTATTGGGCCCCACTTCCTAACACTGTTGAGTTGGAGATTAAGTTTCCAACACACGAACTTTGGGGGACACATTCAAACCATAGCAGTCACTAAATTTGAGAGAGAAGAATCTAGCAAGATTCCAAGAGAAGGATTAGCAACATAAAGGTAGTAGATTTGAGATGGCAACTTAAGATGAAAGAATGCAGAAAAGAAAAAGCTACAGAGGACTTACAAAGCAATCTACGAGGAAACACAAATATGTCCCCTCTAGACTGATATTTTCAAAAGCAAGGACCTTTCCTGCTTTTTTAATCTCTATAAACATTAACACCTAGTACAGTACACTGGAAATACGAAATTAATGATTTATGAAAACTATGAAATCAAAGGGGACAAATGATATGCTTTCTTTTTGGGTATGGTCACGTGTTGTGTGGTGTCTACATTCTGAACCATAAGCTTAGAAACCCAATCAATCCATACTTTAGGGTACACCTGACAGTAAGGCACACATACACACCTTCCTTCACGTCACAGGCACAGTGACAATACCACCAAGGCCTAAGAGGAGTAGGTTTTGAGGAAAACAAGGAAATCTGTAACCACATCATTCAAAGTAACAGAAGCCAACATGTTCAGGGTCTAACGTTACTCAGACAGCAGGTCTAGACAAAATAAACATTTGTTCTATTACCTTTTTGTTATGTTGCCATGGGAATCTGTATTTGCAGGAAAACTTATTTTCTGCAACCAGATGATAGAGCAGTAAAAGGGGGAGAGCTTTGATGAAAGAGGAGAGGAGTTTACATCTATAAAGGCAGGGAGGACAATAAATAGTGTGGGCTTTTATAAGGTTGCATTTCTGTGGAATCTTTCAAATCTAAGAATTATTCAAGTTAACAGAGAAGTCCTTGGGGCCTCGTAGCCAAGATGTTAGTGACAGGTAACAATAGTCCAACCTCTACTAAAATCATTGTAATGGTGAAAAGGCAGAGGAATGTTAAGCAGACAAAGGGCCAAATAAAACAGAAAATAAATAAGATCTTAAATGTGTAAATGTTGAAGGAAGGTAAAAATGACTTTTAAAATGTGACCCAATAGTAAGAAAAACCCCAAAAGCCAAAGAAATTAAAAAACACTCAATCTGCCAACAGGTTAATCTTCCTTTTTCAGCTGAACTCTAGAGCTAACTTCTTTGCTCCCTTCTTTTTGGTAACAAAAACCTGAAAAAATGAAGTAAGTCCACGTTATTTAAAGAACTGAACTGGAGTACCCTGAATTTCTAGAGCCCACCAAAAATACTGGCTTTGGCACTCTGGGCCTGCTGAAATCAGAGTTGTGGGTATGGGTCAGGGCTCTATACCAATTCATCTAACTCCCCCATTCTATCCTAAACCACAGTAGTGCCTCTAATGGGTAAGTAACAGAAATGAAAAAACAGGGACCCCAGAGTACAGTGATCTATTAAAACATAAGTTAGATCATGTCTCTCCATGGTTTCTCCCCTCACTCAGAGGAAAAGTCATAGTCCTTACAAAGGCAAATAAGACCCTACACAATCCCCGCACATCTACAGCCCTTCACCCACTTCCCCTCCTATATTTGTCCCCTGGTTTATTTAGCTCTAGCCATACTGGTCTTCTAGCTATTTCCTGGAGCACAAGGCCTTTGCCTCAGGGTCTTTGTACTTGCTAATCCCTCACCCTGGAATGTACTTACCTCCCCCCCACCCAGTCCAACCAGTGTCCTATATAACCTCCTTCAGGTTTTTGCTCAATAGTTACTTCATCAATGAGGCTCACCCTGTCCACGTTGTTTAAAAGTGTAACATAGCCACATCAGCCATCCCAGAACTCTCTCCTTCCCTTGCTTCATTTTCCCCACAGCACTTAATATCTCTCACATACTATAAATTTTACTTGTTTATTATCTACTTCCACTGCCATCCCTCCTAGAATACAGCTTTGTAAGGGCAGAAATTTTTGTCTGTTTTGTTCATATTCCATCTCCAGCACCTAAAGAGCAACCCATACATGGTAGGTGCTCAAGGTATAATATGCAGAGTCCTGCCCCAAGAAGATTACCATGAACCCATCTTCATTCCCTTTTCCCTCCATAATCCTGGACCCTATAACACTCCAAAGTTCAGAAAATGGCAATAAAATATATGCATTTGCCCAAGGCCAAAACTTAGGAATCATCCTAGACTCCTCACTCCCTGGCACCTCTTTTCCCCCCACAATTAGCCTGGGAGCCAAGCACGCCCAGAATCCAGGACCTATTTGTCAAGTGTAGAATTTATAGGTCACCATCTTCTTCTACCCTAGAATAAATTCTTAAAAGGTTTGAATGCTGGAAAATGGGTTAATTTTATAAATTTTATGTACAGGCTTACCTGAGAGATATTGTGGGTTCAGTTCCAGACCACTGCAATAAGTGAATATCGCAAAGCAAATGAGACAAATTTTTTGGTTTCCCAGTACATATAAAAGTTGTTTATAGAAAAAAAAACCAAAAAAGAAAAATAAAAAACATAAAAAAACAAAAAAGTTATATTTACACTATACTGTAGTCTAAATGTGCAAGAGCATTGTGTCTAAAAAAACAATTTACATACCTTAATTTAAAAATACTTTATCATTAAAAAATGCTAAGGATCACCTGACCCTTCAGCAAGTGATAATCTTTTTGCTGGTGAAGAACCTTGCCTTGATGCTGATAGATGCTAACTGATCAAGGTGGTGGTTGCTGAAGACTGGGATGGCTACGACAATTTCTCAAAATAAGACAACAGTGAAGTTTGCTGCATCTATTGACTCTTCCTTGCACAAAAGATTTCTCTGTAGCATGCAATGCTTTTTGATAGCATTTTACTCACAGAACTTCTTTCAAAATTGGAGTCAATCCTGCCACTGCTTTATCAACTAAGTTTATGGAATATTCTAAATCCTCTGCTGTCATTTCAACAATGTTCATAGCATCTTCACCAGGAGCAAACTCCATCTCAAGAAACTACTTTCTTTGTTCATCATAAGAAGCAACTTCTCATCTGTTAAAGTTTTATCATGAGATTAAAACAATTCAGACACATCTTCAGGCTCTGCTTCTAATTCTAGTTCTCTTGCTATTTCTACCACATCTGCAGTTACTTCCTCTACTTAAGTCTTGAACCCCTCCAAGTCATCCATGAGGGCTGGAAACAACTTCTTCAAAATTCCTTTTAATGCTGATATTTTGACCTCTTCCCATGAATCACAGATGTTCTTAATGTCATCTAAAATGGTGAATCCTTTGCAGAAGGTTTTCTATTTACTTCGTCCAGATTGTTCAGAGGAATCACCATCTATAGCAGCTACAGCCTTATAGTCAAAATTAGTCCTTGATCTGCAAAATGAATGTGTGTTAGCAGGCTTGAAAACAACATAGATCTCCTCATACATCTCCACCAGAGCTCTTGGGTGACCAGGTCAATAAGCAGTAATACTTTGAAAGGAATCTTTTTTTCTGAGCAGTAGGTCTCAACAGTGGGCTTAAAATATTCAGTAAACTATGCTGTAAACATATGTGCTTTGCTGTTCCATTTATAGAGCACACACAGACTAGATTTAGCATTATTCTTAAGGTCCCTAGTATTTTTGGAATGGAAAATGAACACTGGCTTCAACTTTAAGTCATCAGGTACATAAGCCCCTAACAAGAGAGTCAGCCTATCCTTTGAAGTTTTGAAGCCAGGCAATGACTTCTCCTCTTTAGCTATGGAAGTCCTGCTTGGCATCTTCTTCCAATAGAAGGCTGTTTCATCTACACTGAAGATCTGTTGCTTAGTGTAGCACCTTCATCAATTATCTTAGCTAGATCTTCTGGATAACTTGCTGCAGTTTCTCCATCAGCTCTTGTTGCTTTACCTTGCACATTTATGTTATAGAGACAGCCTCTATCCTTAACCCAACCTCATTAACCACCCTCTGCTAGCTTCAAACTTTTCTTCTGTACCTTCCTCACCTCTCTCAGCCTTCATAAAACTGAAGATAGTTAGGGCCTTGCTGGATTAGGCTTCGGCTTAAGGAAATGTTGTGGCTGATCTGATCTTCTATCCAGATCACTAAAACTTTCTCCACCTCAGCAATACAGCTGTTTCACTTTCTTATCATTCATGTGTTCACTGGAGTAGCACTTTTAATTTCCTTCAAAAACTTTTCCTTTGGCCAGGCAAGGTGGCTCACACCTGTAATCCTAGCACTCTGGGAGGCCAAGGTGGGAGGACTGCTTGAGGTCAGGAATTTGAGACCAGCCTGAGCAAGAGCAAGACCCTGAGACCACGTCTCTACCAAAAATAGAAAAAAGTTAGCCTAGGGTGCTGGCACATGCCTGTAGTCCCAGCTACATGGGATACTGATGGCAGGTGGATTGCTTGAGCCCAGGAGTTTGAGGCTGCAGTGAGCTATGATGACGCCACTACTCTCTAGCCGGGGTAAAAAAGCAAGACTCTGTATCAAAAAAACAAAAACAAAAAAAACTTTTCCTTTGCATTCACAACTTAGCTGTTTGGCACAAGATGCCTAGCTTTCCACCCATCTCAACTTTTGACATGCCCTTCTCACTAAGCTTAATCATTTCTTGCTTTTGATTTAAAGAAACATGTGACTGTTCCCTTCACTTGGACACTTGGAGGCCACTGTAGTGTTATTAACTAGCCTAATTTCAATAACGTATCTCAGGAACAGTCCCTCCCAAGGGGAGGGAAAGAGACAGGGGAACGGTCCATTGGTAGAGCAATCAGAACACATACAACATTTATTAATTAAGTCTGTCATCTTATATGGGCATGGTTCGAGGTACCCCAAAACAATTACAATAGTAACATCAAAGATCACTGATCACAGATCACCATAACAGATATAATAATAATGAAAAAGTATGAAATACTGCAAGAATTACCAAAATGTGACACAGAGACATGAAGTGAGCACACACTGTTGGAAAAATTGTGCCAACAGACTTGCTCAAACACAGGGTTGCCACAACCCTTCAATTTGTAAAAAACACAATTATCTGCAAATTGCACATAATAAAATCAAGCACAATAAAATGACGTATGCCTATACTTAATTTATGGAAGCACTGTGAAAAACAAACTACTTCTAATACTGAAAGTTTCTTTTAACAAAAATCATTTTGAGGTTTTTGGGGTTTTTTTCCCTGAAGAAACATGTGCATGACTTCCAGGTACATGGCAACCATGAGAAGAAATCGCTAGGTTCCAAGTCAGGGGAATCCACCTTATAATGAGGTTTTTTTGAGCACTATAGTTACCTCTTGGATAGGAACAAATCAGCTTTATACCAAATTTTACCATAAAGAGCAAAAATCTAATGTATTTTCAAAGTCCTAGAGAAGCGGTTATTTCCATTTATATCCTAGACTTAAATATAATACAAATATACACAGTCTCAACTTTACATAAATGTACACTGCAGAATTTCAATCCAATAGGATTCATAAATTCACGAATGAAACTATTTGTACTGCCTAATAATTATTTCAGAAAAAAAAATTTTAATCCAGGCAATGAGTTCATTTTTGATTTATCAATCCTGAGGAAGAGACATCATTTTCATGGGTTAAATCACTACTCCTCAGATTAGCTGGGCAATGACACTGGTGGGATTGCTGTCCTACAGTCACGGCTCTATTGCAAGTGACTTAGTAACCCCTTTCTTCACAAAAGGAGGCAAACTGCACAAGAGAAAGTGCCACCACACAACCTCAGCAGCCCACATCTACAGGAAAGGAGACTACTAGTATTGAAATCCCAGAACCAAAACCAAAGTAGCACTGACAAGTATGCCATTCCTTTAATGAATGAGTCTAGCTCCTCACCTATAAAATTGGGTTAATAAATACTGGCCTTCATGGAGCTAGTGAGGACTGATTGATAATGCTTTGAATGAAAACACTTAATAAACCACAAAATCCCATAAAAATGTCAGTTAATACTAAAGTAAGAGTGATCTAGCACAGTGAATTCTTCCACCTTTGAATCCTAAGCCCCAGGGGCTCAGCAACATTTGCACTGTCGCCCATGAAAGGCAAAGTCAACACAGATCATCTATGAGGCTGAGCTAGAGGCAAATCAAAAGCAGACTACTTCTTAGTATCAAGAAATTAAATTGGCAGAATTGAAAAGCTGGAGGTCCAGGATACTCTTATTTTAAATGGGAACCAGTAGAAAACTGTTAGTGAAAAAAATGGGATTTGATAAATAAAATATGGCTTCATAGCCAAGTTGACTCAACTCTTTCTTTTTCTTTTTTCTTTTTTTTTTTTTGAGACAGAGTCTCACTCTGTCACCTTGGTTAGAGTGCAGTGACACCATCATACCTCACTGCAACCTCAAACTCCCAGGTTCAAGCGACCCTCCTGCCTCAGCCTCCCAAGTAGCTGGGACTACAACAGACACGTGCTACCATGCTTGGCTAATTTTTTCATTTTTTGTAGAGACAGGGTCTCGCTATGTTGCCCAGGCTAATCTCGAACTCCTAGCCTCTAGCAATCCTCTAGCCTTAGCCTTCCAAAGTGCTGGAAGTACAGGCATGAGCCACTGTGCCCAGCCTGAACTCTTTCTTAATACAGTCTTTATAGATCAATAACATAAATATTTGCCATTAATTATGTTTAAAACTTCTTATTGACTGGCACTGGTAGCACAGCCACATACCTTACTTTTGGTTACAAAGAAAAGTAAATGGGAACAAAGATCAGCATGGACCTACTATCACCACTAGAAAAGTAAAGGGGCATGTGCTTCTCACTGTTTAGGAGTCAAGAAAGTCATCTTTGTAAATTTAATAATGACTTATTTTAATTTATTGTGCCCTGGCTCATTTAAAAAAAAAAGATTTAAAATGGTGAACGGCCATTAATACTAAAAAAAACTTAGCTTCATTTATTTTTATTATATTTATTGGAACAAGTTTGTTCCACAAAGCACTTAGGAAGTTGGATTTCATTCCTTAGTAAATTTTGCCATTCTCTTACTAAAGGTTTTGTTATATACTTTATATGTTGATGATAAATATAAAGTACAGCACAATGCCTAGAACACAGTAAGCAACCCACAAAATGTAGTTATTAAACGCACTAGGCTATAAGCTCTATAAGGGAATAGATTGTCTTGTTCTGTCTTGTTCAGGACTAGGTTCCAGAACCTAGCCCACTATCTGGCCCAGAGTTGGTATTCATTAAATACTGTTGAATGAATGGTGGAGTATGATCTAAGTAATTCTCAACTCTCACCTCCTATTCACAGTTACCAGTGCCTCATCTCCTCTAACCAACAGCAAAAAGGGCTGGAAAAACCGTACCCCAGAGGAAAGGCACTTAAGTTCCTGTTTATATTTCCTTAAACTCACCACAAAGTTTCTCTCCTCTGTCCCAAAGCCACAAAATCAATGCTTTGCAACAATGTATTCTTAAACAATTTTGCTTCATTTCCCCTCACAAACAATGCATAAAGTTCCTTAAAACTGCAAGACAGTTTAGTTCCCTTTACCCTTTAAAAAAGGAAAGGCATATTTGTAAAACCCTATCAACTCTCAAATTTCTGGTCTGATTCCTTGATCTTTGATTCATACTTGGTTATTACACAGGCTGCTACTTGCTTTTTTACTATACTTAGTATAAATTAAAATAACAAAATAGGCTTAAAATAAAAATTTTTTTAAAGTTACACATCCAATACCACACTTTAGAGCAATACAGTTAAGAATCCGAAAAATATTTCAATAATGTTGCATTTCTTAAAATAAAATTCATTGTTTTTTTGGAATAGACTTCAGGTCCAGTTCAACAAGTCACACAAAAAATTGTCATTACTTTATAGTTATAACTCCTATCTGACCTAAAACAGTATCACCAACCTTATTGCCTACTCTTTTCCATCAGACTTGAGTCCAAATTCCCTAAATTATTTGGATTCAAATTGACTTTATTATTCTCTAAAATAAAATCTGCTCTCAAAGAATGAAGATGGAGGAGAGTAACACATGCTTCAAAGAGGATTCTAACAGAAGTTCCAAAAAATGTTTTCTGCCACACCTGAAAAGGTGCTAATTGAAAGAGCAACTTTGAATAAATACTCCAAATGAGATATCACTTACTTGTAAATCTAATTCTGGTATTTTCATTCCAATATAGGTTACTTTTTTTTATAGTTAGTTACCATATAATTTCAGTTGTATTTTCCTTCAGCAATATGTTATAGGTTACATCTTAACCCCCTTTACGAGGAATACTACTAAACAAGCAAATAAGAACTCTGCCTCCCTGGAAAGACACACAAGATACCAACAGTGGTTGTCTCTGAGGAGGAGAGTAGTGTGGCTGGAGAACAGAAAGGAAAGGAGACTTTTACCGAATACCCTTTTACATATTTTGTGTTTTACACAATGTCGGCGTATTACCTATTTTTAAAAATCTGTTTAACAAAAGTACTTTCAAGTGTCAGATACTGCTAGCTTCTATACCACAGAAAAAGTACAGCACTAAAGAAATGTGGAGTTTATTTTAATGGCACTTTACTACAAATCTGCATCTCCTGTTCCAGTGCAGAACTAGTCACACCAATAGTAGGGAAACCTTATAAACAGTTCTATTCAAGTTCACCCAAACTGCTTATAGGTGAGTTATTCTGCTGTATCACTCCATTAAAGTTTCAATAGCATTGGAAAAAAAAAACCCTTATACTACAGAAATTAATGTGTCAATTCGAGAATGAAAAATGGAAGTATATTAATCAGCTATTAAATATTAAAAGAGCAATGATCCAAATACATCTTTGCAAATCAACAATAAATATATATAATGAACGTAAAATGCTACAAATTCCTTTTGTAAACAGCCATACTGTAAAATGGGAGAAAGATGTCAAGTATGGTGCCATCTGCAACATAACTTAAGCAGCTTGAACTAGAAAATGCAATATGATCCATTGCTGGACACAATTGCACAATCTCAATTACCCAGAAGATTCTACCAAACAGGAAATTCATGATGTGACTTTAAGGAACACAGGAATCATATTTAAAGATTAACACATCCAAAAGCCTGGAATTTGTTACAACACGAAAAAAATCATTTCACAGGCCCCTTTTCAAACGATGCATACAACATAAATTACTAAAACATAGAAAAAGCTAACAGTTAAATCTGATATTTAGTTTCAGATCAGGAGGTCTAAAATTATATAAAAGCTAAAATACAGTATATAAAACATTGGAAGTTAGAGAACAGTCAAATATTTCAGGTCTGGAAATTTTATGACATTGATTTCATTTAAAACACACGGCATAAATTAAAGCTGAAAAGTATCTCTTCCCTTCCTTTTCTTAATGTTCCATATCCTCATGAAAACCATCGTGTACCTCAGGCCATAAATGTAGATAATTCCCTGCAAACTCTCCAAGGGACTTTAGAAACACTAAGGGACTTTAGTATTCGCAGGAATTATCTCAATTAAAAAATATTTACAATACCTCCCAGCACTGTTAATAACTTTTTGATCATGAAGGCGCCCAACGGATCTGAATTTCTCTTGCTCCAAATGAGAAAATTGTTCTGTCAAACAATACTTAAATGAGCAGTGGTATGTGACTAATCCGGGAGGCCGCCAGTTTCTCAAGCTACAGTGTTCTTGCAGGCACTACCAACACCCTCCCTACACGGAAAGGAAATACGCTTTCAACCGAATCGGAAACACACCACTCAAGCTGGCACAGTGCTAACCGAGATAAAGTCGGTATTTTAAGCTCTATGGGTCAATGCTGATTCAAATACGAATTCAAAAAGAACGATTCTCAAAACGGCATTTCGACAGAGGTTTGCAAAAAAGCCCGGAGAGAGCTTCCTTCCTGGTCAGTTGTGTTCAGATGACCCGCAGTCTCCCGGTCGGGCTTTGCCCTTCTGCTTCTTCCGGCAGGTCGCCGGGATTGTCCGCCCAGAGAGCAGGCTCCGGAGTCCCAGGGTGGGCGTACCCGGGGAGAGGGACCTTCTGCTCCACGCCGGTAGGGAGACCCCCAAGGAAGCCGCCTCTCCCCCGCTGCCTGCCCCCGGAGCAGCAACCCTCCCAGAAGGGAACGTGCAGGGTAGGAGCCAGAGCCAAACTCCAGCACCACCATCTACCTCCCACAGCGGACCTGAGTCCTGCACACGGTGGACCACACCTGCGTGTGCAGGGGTGCAGGACAGGCAGGGCTCGAAGGGGCAGCAATGCCCTACCCCGAGGAAAATTCCTGCCGCTTGGCGCATCGCTGAGCGGGGGCAGGCCTGGGCCTCGGGCGTGAGGGGCCACCCCTGCCCACCCCGGCCCCAGGCCCGGCGACACTCACCACACGGAGCCATAGGCGCCAGAGCCAACCGGGGACAGATTCTGGTAACGCTCGGGCACCTCCCAAATTGTCTTGTTCAGCTCCTGCCGGTAGAACGTGGGCCTCTCCTGAGACATTTTCCAGCGGCAGCTGCGGGGCAAGGAGGTGGCCCTGAGGGGCCCCTGCCTGCACCCGCACCCGTTCCCGGCCCTCGTTGCCCGCCCGGCTGGGCGGGGACCTAGCGCTGGCCGCCCGCGCAGGTGCGGCTGCTACGACCCCGCAGACTCCCGCGCGCGCGGCCCCTGTCAGCTGCAGCGGCTGGACTAGCCTCAGCGACGGGGACAAGCCCGGCTAAGGGCAGGGGCGCGCCCCGGGGCTCAAGGCTCAAGGCGCGCCTCGACCTCCCTACACCCTCTCCCCACCAGGCCGACTCTGGGCCGCCTCGCTGGACTCTTGCTCCAGCTGCTGCGCCCGCTGAGGCTCCAGTGGTCGCGGTTCCAGAGCCAGCAAACAGGAGCTTCCTGCGTACTCTCGCGATAACAGCTCTCCGCGAGCCGAGATTTTACCCAATATGGAGCTTGCCTGCGGGAGGGGGTTTGTGTGGGGAGAGGACGGGAGGAGCAGTTCTCGCGAGAAGAGAGCAACAACTGGAGACCGGAGGCAGAAACTCCCAGGAACTGTTCTCCTTAGGGGCGCGAAGGCTGACTGGGGAAGGAAGGGATACGAGGGCAACACGCGTCGCGTGCGCCCCACCGTGGTCGGTGGGGCAAATGCCTGGTTCCATGGTGGAAAGAGACAGTGACAAATAGAGTGTCGAGAAAAGAGTCAAAAGATCTTTGAACTGCGAGTAGTCACCAGCAGCGGGGCACCTGCTCAGCGGAACCCCAAATTTCCAAATAACGCTTGCATAAAAAAGAAACAGGTTCTGGCCAGAAAGCTGTTACATTCCCATCTGCTCAAGGACATAGGGCTTACTCTTCGGAATTCTGACGAAATCTGTCCCAAAGGAAAATAATTAACCCTGCATCAAAGCTGAGGTTTTCCACCCAAACTCTCCTAGCAGTTCTTAAAGTTTTATGTGAATAATCACCCTTGGGACTTTGTTTTAAGATGCAGATTCCCAACACCCACAGGGAGGCTAATTGGATAGGTGGGCATCAAGAATGTGTATTTTTAGAATACATCCCACGTGGTTCTGATTCGGGAAAGTCTCTGGTATCTCCCTTTGAGAAACATTTTAAAAACCATTACTTGAAGGTTTGAAACTGACTCCTGCCCTGAAGAGCCATCCAGTGAAGAGGATTTTAACCATTTAACTCATGCCTCTCCGAGTAAGGAGGACAGGGCAAGGAGTGGTCTTGAAGTGTCGCAGTTAGGCAAGTCAGTTGACCTTTCTTAGACCTTAGTTCCAGCTTCTGCAAGAGCATTACTGCCCTACATTCCCACCTAATGGGGTGATTTGTAAAAACTGAACAAGATAATAAATGTGCATGGCTAAGGTATTATAACCCCATACCTACAGCCACTATTATCAATCTATGCCTATGTTACAGCTTGTCACAATGAACAGAAGAATTGGGTTCTGTCTTATTAGACTAGATAGGTTCAATGCCAGGACACTTCTCAGCACTTCCCATGATTATTCCCTTTTGTGTTATACACTTCTTGGAGGGCTCAGACTTTGCCTATCTTGTCCCAGCAGCTAGCATGGTGTCTAGAACATAAAATGTACCCCACCATAAATATTTGTTGAAAAAATTATGAACAATGACCATGATCTCAATTTAAGAGGTGGTACAGGATCCTCTGTTCTCCTCAAGGAAAACAACATAAAACCAAAAAACAGGGTCATGGGTGATTCATAGAAAGCTGTTTTGGATCCAGTGTGGCTTAGCCTGGATTCTCTTGCCTACAGAGACATGCTGCTTGAGAATGTTCCAAGCCAACCTGTGGGTTAGGAAACTTTCTAAGAAGTAATGGAGGGTGAAGAGGGACATGAGAGCAAAAACATGACTGTGGAGAAATGAGGGGTGGGAGTGGGGAGTCAAGGAAATGAGTGGATGGATACAAGGCAGGAGGAAGCTTGAAAGCAGGAATCCTAAGAAATGCACATATTTATCCAACAAACTGGGATGATGAGGTGGGGGTGAATGAAAGGGTAAAGATGAAGTATGCAGTACATTCATTCACTCATTCAACCAATGTGTATTAAATGCCTTACGAGCTGCCAGGCACTTTTGATAGAAAGGTGACTAAAAACCACAAATTGCTGCCTGTGTGGCGCTTACCAGCAACAGGAAAGCAATCATTCAACTCAAATTTATTGAATACTTCCACCGCACTGTTCTAGGCAGTGATGATACAACAGTTAATGTAAGAGTTAAACATCCCTGCCCTCATGGGGGTGAGACAGTTTACAAAAAGAAATACATAAAGTGAATGGTAAGTTAGACATTAATACAGTAATCAAACAAGCAAGTGTAAAACTGCAACTGGGCCAAGCAGGAATACAGGATGTAATGAGAGAAAGTGATAGGGACTGAGCTTCCCTGTGGAGGATAAAGGGGGTGTGTGCAGAGCAGGAGACCTGGGCAGGAGGGTGTCATCCAGTGGGGAGAGCCAGGCTTGTGGGGCAGAGAGCCTAGGACTGGAAACCTGGGTGACCCTCCCAGCTTCCATTTCCTCATGCCTCTTCTGACCTGACTGGGTCGTTGGGAAACTTAAGAGAATTACTGTAGGTACAGTGCAGGCACGAGGCCTGGGACCAAATAAGCCCTCAATCAATGGTAAAACCTCAGAGAGAGGAGGGGCCTGGTGGCACAGGTACCCAGGTGTACCACAGGTACCAAGGGGCTCCCACGTCCCAGGAATGGGGAGGACGCCCAGGGACTCCTCTCCCGGATCTCCACCCCAGCTGCTCATGCTCCCCTTCCTCACTGCCCCCCGCAACTCGTGCCCTCCCTCCCCACACCCCACCGCCCGCAACGCCCGCGGGTTCGGCTGCAACGGCTCGGGAACCGCCGGCGTCCGCGTCCGTCCGCCGCGCTGCCAGCCAGACCGGAGCCCTGTGAGACCCCAGCGCCCGCAGTCCCGACCCCGCGGGGGAACGAGGTGAGGCGCTGCCGGGAGACGCCCGGAAGCCGAGGCTGCGGGGTGCGAGCGGCAAGGCCGCGCTGGTCCTGGCGGGCGCCCGCCCTACGGAAGGGCCGGCGCGTTGCTCAGTCAGTATCGTGGAGTGAATGAATGACAGTCGTCCCTGCGAGCTTCTCTCTCAGGTGTTGTCTCTACTTCGAAAGGCCATGTGCAATGGCAATGACAAGAGACAGTGTGTGCGTTTTGCAAGCTGAATTCTTTCAAATTCGCTTGTCTGTGTTGTAAAAAGCCCCAGAACTGGTCTGGGCCCCACGCTACACCACCTACCCCATCCATCTCCTCCTGAGGCCTGACTGCCCAGCCGCTCCTGCTCCCTTCAGACCTCACTGCTTTTGGCTCATTCTCTTCGCTCGGACTGAACCCCCACCCCTCATCCCCTTGCCACTTTCTTTTCCCATGAAATGCTATTTATGAGTCAGTGTCCCTTTGTGAAGCCTTCTCCAACACCCCATCCCAATAAGGAACATCTCTCCAACACACCTTATTGGTATTACTCTCACCACGTTGCACTGAAGGTAGCTGTCATATGTTTAAGTGTCCTATGGTCACCAGCTATAGGACTGACTCCTTGTGTTAGTTGTCCCCAGCCAGTAGACAGTGACTAAAAGGTACTAAAGGCAATACTCTTTGCTTATACCTTTTCTATATTTCCAATACATCCTCCATAAAAAAAAAACCTACGTAATAACAGGCTAAAGGTTGTTTCTGATGGAATTACAAATGCTTATTTTGAAATTTTGGAAGTGAATTTTGCCTTCCTATGATTATAGAAAACATGTGAAAGATAATATCAGAGGAAAGATATTCTTGCAACTACACTAGTTTTTGGGATTGCACATCTATTGGTCAATAGTCAGAAAATAGGATTATATTTAAACTTTTTATTCTCAGCTTTTAAAATACTCTAAACAGATTATGTAAATGAATCAATGGATGGATGGATGGATAAGGGTAGTATGGGGGGGTGAAAGAGCTCCTCATACTTTATTGTGTATCAGAATCACCTGGAGAGCTTTTTGTTGTTGTTGTTTGAGACAGGGTCTTGTTCTGTCGCCTGGGCTAGAGTGCAGTGGCATCATCATAGCTCACTGCAACCTCAAACTCCTGGGCTCAAGCAATCTTCTGCCTCAGCCTCCCAAGTAGCCGGGACTATAGGCGTGCACCACCATGCCCAGTTAAAAAAATATATGTTTTTTAAGGGACAAGGTCTCAGTATGTTGCCCAGGCTGGTCTTGAACTCCTGGCCTCAAGCGATCCTCCCACCTCAGCCTCCCAAAGTGCTGGGATTACAGGAGTGAGCCAGCATGCCCAGCTTGGAAGCCTTCTTAAAACAGACTGTTGGGCCCACCCCCAGAGTTTGTGATTCAGTAGGTCTTGCTAGGTGGGGCCTACTTGACAGCAGGAGCTTCTAGTCATTGCATCATGTTGGGAAGGGTCCTGCTAGTACATGAAAATGAGCCACTGGGGTTTCTGTGAAATCAAGAAAGACATAATGGAACTGGAGAAACTCTAGAGAAGAGTACTAAAAATATTATAAGGGAATCATGTGTTTTCCCTTGCTGCCTTTAGTCAGACATTTGATGAGTCCTTTAAAGACAGATTTCCACCTGCCTCTCCTAGCAATATCATTCTGGAGCCAGGAGTTTATGACTTGATAACCTCTCCCATAGACTACTGTAATATTAATGGTCTTCAACTGGTCTTTTTGCCTCAGTCTCTCCCATTTTTAGCACTGTGCAATAGGACTTTCTGTGATGATGGAAATGTTTTATATTTGTGCTGTCTGGTAAGGTAACCACTAGGTACATGTGGCTGTTGAGCACTCGAAATGTAGCCAGTGCAAGTAGGAACAGAATTTTTTATTTTGCTTTATTTTAATTAAGTTAAATTTAAATAGCCACGTGTAGCCAATGGCTACCATACTGGACAACACAGCTCTAGACCATAGCACTAACACAATTCATCTTCCCATAGTGCATCTCTGTGCATATTACTACTCCTGCTCAAAGACTTTCTTTTCTTTTTTATTTTTTTTTAAATTTTTAATTTTTTAATATATATTATTTTTACATGGAGCCATGCCCAAGAAGCCTTGAGCAAGTGGACTCTCAAAGACTTTAAATAGCTAAAAAGTCTAGGTTCAACCAAGTATTCAAGACTCCCCAGGAATAGGTCTCAACCTACTTTTTTGGGCTTAACACTAACTTTACTCAGGTCTGTTGAATTATTTGCCTTATATTATCTCTGTAATTTTATTGTGTTCTCTCCCTGAAATACCTGTTCTTCTTCCCTGCCCCTGGTTGAGGTCAAATCATATCCCTCTAGGCTGCAGTTATTAGTCCCACTCTGTAGGAGGTCACATGGTATTTGGATGTGGCATCTATTTTGGAATCAGAAAGACCAGATCCAAATTCTGGTTCTCCTATTTCATTGCTGTATGACTCAGAGGAACTCACTAAAGTCATCAGTAAAATGAGTATAATCATAATCAGGAAGATGGTACCTACCTCTTGAGATGATGTGTAGGAAAAAACTAGTAGATGGCAGGCCAGTAATAAATGTTAATTCCTATCTTTCCCGTCTCTAAACTCTTACAGCACTATATGATATTTTGGTATTTTTATTCTACTAAATTGTACAGTCTTTGTTCTTTTGTATCCCTAGAACACATAGCATTCAACAAATGTTTGTGGAACTCTAAATTAATTGACCACGGGTGAAGTAACATTCTTCAGTCTGAAACAAATGAAGTCCAAGAGTGGATATGATATAAATTTATAAAATTGTGAAGATAAAAGCAGACTCACCAAATCCTAGTCTAGTCGATGGGGGCCACCTCTTGAAATATAAACAATGTAAATTGAAGACAATAAAATGAAATACTACTTTCCATAAGTGAACAAATGGGATATGATACTTCCAAAGAGTACAATAACAAAAAAACATAAATACTTCAACTTCAAAACAGAGAAATTCTTAGGAGATAAATAATAATTTATAATGGGAGGAGATGAGGATATTTTTGTGTCTTCAACAAGTCTCTTGATACAGAGGTCAAACACTTGTTGGTCCTCAGACCAAATCTGACCTGGAGAGGTGTTTTGTTAGATGTGTACTGTTTTTTAAAAAATATGTAATGTAATTGACAACACTTAAAAGTCAAGAAGATTTCACATAAAAATCTAGCATTATGGCTTCTCCTAGAAAAGACCAGATCTGGCCATATTGGACCCCACATTGACCCATGGCAACAATTGCTAGAGCTAAGTAGCTGCTGCCACCTTTGTCAATTCCCACTGTTCCTGCTACTCCTTGGTGTTCATACATTGCCTGTTTCACACCAACCCTGCCTTTGTGCCATTTTCAGAACAAAATGCTGGATTCTAGACCCTCAATCTGACCCAAGATAGCAATTTTTTTTTTTTTTTTTTGAGACAGGTTCTCACTCTGTTACCCAGGCTAGAGTGCAGTGGCATCATCATAGCTAACTGCAGCCTCAAACCTCTGGGTTCATGCAATCTTCCCACCTCAGCCTCCAGCATAGCTGGGACTACAGGCACATGCCACCACGCCCAGTTAATTTTTTTATTTTTTGTAGAGGTGGGGTTTCACTGTTGCTCAGGCTGGTCTTAAACTCCTGGCTTCAAGCAATCATCCTACCTCAGCCTCCAGAATGCTAGGATTACAAGTGTGAGCCACTGCACCCAGCCAGCAATTTTATAATTAGGAGATTAATTAGGTTATTTTAGGTTGCCAGGAACAAATATACTCCAGTAATGAACGTGCATTGGAAGATTACATGGGGAAAGTAAGGAAGATTGGGTCAATATTCCTATGGGGAAAGAAAGGAGAAAATATTTTTTGTATTTCTTTTAAAAAGTTCTATCTCTTTTTCTTTTTGTTAAAGACATGAGGTGCTAATTCTCTTAAGTGATATATTGTAAAATACCTTTCCCATTCTCTTCTGTATTCCCCACTTTCTCACTGCTTTAGTGAATTTGTGATCTTTAGTTAATGGATATTATACAGCATACTACTGCTACTCAATGCTTTGAGGGTAAAAATAAAATATATAAGTATGGCCCAATTACTTACCTTTTCTAAAGCCTCAGTTTCATCACTTGTAAAATGGGAGGAAATAATTGTGGGAATTTAATGAAATAAAATTGTAAATTCAAAAAAACTCATGAAAAAAATCTAGTGCAATGCTTGGCATATAAGTGCTTAATGAACGTTGGTGGTAATGATGATGATAATGATACATGATCATTTTGGAGGAAAACAAAGTTGCTAACACATTAAACTTGTTTGTAGCCTCACCCATAAAAGGACTATTTGTATAATCTGTGTAATTTGAGTGTTTACCAATATATTTTATAAGTATGTGATATATATATTTTTTTCACATTTATGTGGAAGAATTTTAGAGTTTATGCCTTTTTTATTATTCAAAAACACAGATTATTAAGAATGATTATACTTTGTCCCAGAGATGGATCCCTGTCCACCCTCATTAACTCTACCTTATCATTCTTTTAAAAGAGAAGGACAATGAAGATTTTTAAAGCTTAAAGTGAGGCCAGGTACGGTGGCTCATGCCTGTAATCCTAGCACTTTGGTAGGCCAAGGTGGGAGGATTACTTGAGGTCAGTAGTTCGAGACTAGCCTGAGCAAGACCCATCTCTACAAAAAATAGAAAAATTAGCCAGGTTTGGTGGCACATGCCTGTAGCCCCAGCTACTTAGGAGGCTGAGGCAGGAGGATCACTGGAGCCCAGGAGTTCGAGGTTGCAGTGAGCTATGATGACACCACTGCACTCTAGCCAGGGCAACAGAGTGAGACCTGTCCAGAAAAACAGAAAAGAAAAAAGAAAAAGCTTAAAGTGACCTTTAGAGATCATGCTGTCCAACCATGTCATTTCATGGACAAGGAAACTGAAATTCAGTTTCTAAGAAACTTGTCTCCAATTATACAGCTAGTCAGAAAATAAGCCAGGACTAATCCCCTTACATCCTATGTGCTGCTTTTTCTGGTATACCCTTATGCCACTAACTGGATACTTGACAGTCATTCAAGAAATATTTGTTGAGGGCCTGCTAAGTGGAAGGCCCTATTCTGAGCCCTGGGAATACAGCCATGAAGAGTCAAAGTCCTGCCTCCTGAGCTTACATTTCAAGGGGGAATCAGACAATGGGCAAATAGAAATAGATAAATATTGAATCAGGTGCTGGCAAGTGCTGTGAAGAAAAGTGAAAGGTAAAGGGATAATGATGGATGCCATTTTAAATAGAGAAGGAGTTAGAAGACTCTGTACTGAGCACTTAACCCTTAGCATTTTCAGTGAAAATTGGTGATTAATACTGACTTTTACCTCTTAATCATTTTCCTGCAACATAACAACAACACAGTTAGATATAAAGAAAACTAAGCTTCATAGCAGGATACCTGGGTTCTAGTCCTGGCTCTAATTGTTATAATATCAGGCAGCCAAGACTGTTTAAACTTCTGGGCTTTGCTTTCTCCATTTGGGAAATGAGAATAATACACATAAAATTGTACAGCATTGAGAAAGAGTTGTAAAACTGAAACAAGCTATACAAGTGTAAAATATCATTATATAGGCCAGGTGCGGTGGCTCACACCTGTAATACTAGTACTTTGGGAGGCTGAGACGGGAGGATTGCCTGAAGCCGGGAGTTCAAGACCAGCCTGAGCACCATAGTGAGACCCGGTCTGTGAAAAAATACAAAAATTAGCTGGGTGTGGTGGCACACACCTGTAGTCCCAGCTACTTGGCAGGCTGAGGCAGGAAGATTGCTTGAGCCCAGGAGTTTGAGGTTACAGTGAGCTATGATGATGCCTGGGCAACAGAGAAAGACCCTGTCTCACAAACACACACAAAAAAATCATTATATAGAAATTTTATTTCCTTAAAAATGTGCTGAGGCTCTAGATTTTTAAAAATTGTTTTTTATTTGATCTCTTTCCATTCATCCAGGAATGATGCAACTAGAGAGGAGTGCAATTTCTGGTCTCAGCTCTAAATACAGGCAAAATTCTTTTGTATATGATGTTAAGCGAGAAGTGTACAATGAGGAAACCTTTCAACAGGATCACAAAAGGAGGGCCTCTTCCTCTGGGAACATGGACATCGACATCACCACCTTCAGACACCACGTCCAGTGCCGGTGCGTGTATCTGATCATTCAGCTGCTACCAGGCCAGGCACGACCGAAACCTAACCTGACTCCTTTGGTGCCCACTTCTGTCTTCCTTCTCTGAACTCCTGTCATGCGAACCTGCAGTTTATTGTGTAATTTTTCTTCAGTTGTTTTTTGTGGTTTGTCTTGTAGCACCTTTTTGATTGCAAACTTCTTGGGCATAAGGACCTTGGGTGTCCCCACAGTATCTATGGATGAAATTTCATAAATACATTGTTTGATTGACCACCATTACCAGTCTTCTGACAAAAATAAGACAGCTACGATGGACTAATTAATGGTAGCAGAATGAGATTCTTCTAACCTCACATCCCAACAGTGCCTACAGAGTACTCATGGTCATAAATATAGAACCTACCACCACCACCTCTGATGCTCACTGTGACTAGCTAGGTCCTACAGTTCAGGGGCTCTTAACCTGGTTTTGTGCTATGAGCCTTTTAGCAGTCTGATGAACCTAATGAACCTCTTTTCAGAATAATTTTTTAATTATTTTTTATTGTGGTAAAATACGTATAACAAACAAACTGGCTATTTTGACCATTTTTAAGTATACAATTCAGTGGCATTATTGACATTCACAATGTTGTGCAACCATCACCACTATCTATTTCCAAAACGTTTTCACTACCTCAAACAGAAACTCTGTTAAGCAATAATTCCCCATTTCCCCCTCCCCTCAGCCCCTAGTAAACTCTCTTCTACTTTCTGTCTCTATGAATTTGCCTATTCTAGCTATTTCATTTAAGTTTGTCTTTTTGTGTCTGGCTTCTTTCACTTAGCATGATGTTTTCAAGGTTTATCCATGTTGTAGCATGTAGCAGTACTTCCTTTCATTTTGTGGCAGAATAATATTCCATTGTATTTATATACCATATTTTGTTTATCCATTCATTTGTTAAGGGACATGTAAGTTGTTTCCACCTTTGGCTGTTGTGAATAATGTTGCTATGGACATTGGCATAGGCTTATCTGTTTGAATCCATTTTCAATTATTTTAGGGATATACCTAAAAGGATTAGGGAGTGAAATTGTTGAATCATATGGTAATCAATGTTTAACTTTTTGAGTAGCTGCCAAACTGTTTTCCTTAGCACCTGTACCATTTCGCTTTCCTATTGGCAATTTACAATTTCTCCATATCCTCTCCAACATTTATTTTCCTCTTTTTTATTACAGCCAACCTAGTAGGTATGAAATTGTTTCTCATTGTGGTTTTTTGCTTTTGTTTTTGTTTCTCATTTTCCTAATTACTAAACATGATGAGCATCTTTTCGTGTGGTTTAGTGGTCAATCATGTATCTGCTTGGGAGAAATGTCTAGTCATTTCCTTTGCCCTTTTTAAAATTAGGTTTGTCGTTTTGTTATTGAGTTGTAGTTCTTTATATATTCTGGATGTTAAACTCTTATCAGTATATGAGTTTGTAAATCTTATATGATACGTAAATATTTCCTCCTATTCTGTAGGTTGTCTTTTCATTCTGTTGATTGTGTCCTTTGATGTACAAAAGTTTTAAATTTTGATGAAATCCAATTTATATTTTCTCTTGTTACCTGGACTTTGGTGTCATATTTAAGAAACTATTGTCAAATTCAGTATCATGCATATTTTCATCTCTGTTTTCTTCCAAGTATTTTATAGTGTTATCCCTTAAGTTTAGCTTTTTGATCCATCTTGAATTAATTTTTGTATATAGTGTAAGGTAATGATCCAACTTCATTCTTTTGCATGTTGATATTCTGTTTTCCCAGCACAATTTGTTGAAGAGACTATTCTTTACCTTTTAAATGGTCTTGGCCAGAATAATTTATTAATACATAAAATAAATAGGATTATAAGGAAAACCAATTACAGTAAAATATAGTTATCAAAATATGAAAATTCCAAAATTATGTTATTTAATAATGTGGATCTAATAACGACCATAATTTAAAAGTAGTGATGAATGCAAATATTTCAAGATATTTGTAGCAATTGTAATGTAATATAAAAATATTTGTGATTTCTACCGGTGACACAGTCAAGTTCTGCTGATACCACCATGGTTTGTTGTCAACATTCATAATTGCAGGAAATGGTAAATATCAGAGTTTACAGAAAATAAAGATATCTTTTCCTATCTAAGTTCACATGCCTCACCAAATTCTATCTACAGACCCCTTGGGGGGTCCATAAACCTCAGGTTAAGAATTCTTTGTGACATACATCATGGCAGTAACCTTAATAACTCAAGTTGTCCTCACTCACTGATTATTAGTTCTTCTTGTCCCCTGGTCTACCACCCAATTGGCACGTGTTGGTGACAGTGAGGAAGGCCTCCACACAGACCTTCCTCTCCCTGAGGCCTTCTCTTTTGTCCATATCCTGCCTTTTGCAAGTTGTGGTCTTGGATGTCCCTCCACAGTCCTCTCATTTCCTTTGCTGCAGTATGGGTGAGGGGACATGTGCCAAAGAGGGAATTTGGCGACCACATTGGCTTTGTCTCTACAAAATGATAGTCTTTTCCTAACTTTACCCTCATTATAAATAAGTATTCCCATAGAAATTTCAACCTAACTGCCCTCTACCTTCCTTAGCCTTGCCACCTGGACACTTAAATCTGACCTATTCTGCCTCCTGTGGACTTTATAGCAGTTCTTACTCCCTACTTCTAAAACACAGAGTTCTCAGCTAGGCATGGTGGCTCACACCTATAATCCTAGCACTTTGGGAGGCTGAGGCAGGAGGATTGCTTGAGGCCAGGAGTTCAAGACTAGCCTAGGCAACATAGTGAGACCCTGTCTCTACAATCAATCAATCAATCAGTCATACAGTTCTCTCCACTTCTGAATTTTAACCGGAAAGGTAGCACAGTACCTTGATTAAGAGCATGATTCTGAAGCCAGTCCACCTGGTTTTGAATCCCAGTTCTGCTGCTTCCCAGCTGTGTGACCTTAGGTAAGCTATTCAATCCTACTGTGTCTCAGTTTCCTTATCTGTAAAATGAGCATGATTGTACACCTACCTCAGCAAGTGACTGTGACTTTAAGTACATACATAAAGAGTATGTACTTGTAAAGCACCTAGGAAATAGAAAGCACTAAATAAATGGTTGTTTTTTTTAGTAAATAATCTTTTAACTTCATCTCTTCCTTTCTGCAGAAAACCTCTTATCTCTCTCCTCATTTTCTTCCTCTTAGTTAGCAACAACAAATACTCCCTTTTTTTATCAGAATCTCCCCTGTGCTTTCATATTGACTCTTACATTCCTCACTTTCAAGATGCCTTAACTAAAATCCAGATTCATGTCTAAATGCTAATACTGTTCCCCCATAAGCCTCAACTTCTATTCCTCCAATTCCCTCCTGGATTCCTATCACTCTTATCACTCCATGTCTATTGTATTTTTCAACCACGCCAAAGAGCTTTGATGACTCTATGCAGGGTTGCTGGCCAAGTGACAGTGGAGAGGAGGGGAGACTGAACCAGGTGAAGGAACAAATTGTCCCAGTTCTACTCTCCTCCATAGAGGATCATAATTAGAAAGGACACACTTTGTGTGACCCTACTGTTGAACAACTTACCTGCCTCACACCCAGGGACCCTCCTAAGAACAGCAATGTACTGTTCCTTCCAAACCAATGGTCTCACTCCTGGCTCCTGAGCAGAATTTAACAGCTGCTAAAAGGAATCGTGGAGATAGCAGAGGGGATAGATCACTGAACTAGAAATCAGAAGACCTGGTTTCTGGCCCCAGCTCTTCTCACACTTATTCCTGTGACCTTGGCAAAGTCACATTTATTTAGCCTTAATTACTTTAGGGATAGTAATGCTCATAGTTGTGAGAGTCAAACATATGTGATATTACTTCTTCTCTGAGCACCTATTTTAGCTCTGCATACACTACAGTTATATTTGTTGTTATAGTCAAATCCCAACAATCTAGCTCAGCTCACACATGAAATATCTTCATCATCTGCTTTCAACCCACGCTAAAATGTAAATAACAAAAAGGAGTTTAAAACCAAATTGTTTTTACTGATTGATTGATGGTGATTCTGCTGTTTTTGATGACCTAAAGGTTAAAATAGGTTTTCTTAATCTCTGCACCATTGACATTTTGGACGAGAAAATTCTTTCTTGTGGAGAAATGTCCTGTGCATTGTGGGATGTTTAGTTTCTACCCACTAGATAACAGTCATGAGAATGAAAAATGTCTCTGGCCATTGCCAAATGTCTGCTGGGGAACAAAATTGCACCTGGTTCAGATTCCCTGGGTTCAAGGGTAATATTTTATAAAACTATTTCTTTACATGACTAACTACTTAAGCACAGAACTTCATATTCCATATTTTATATATATTTCTATATATCACAGGTCATAGCCAGACAGAGTTAATGTTTGGTAAAAATTTAGTATATGGGAATGATATAAATGTGTTAACTGCCCCACCACCCATCAGTGTCACATCTCCACACATTATCCTTACCAAAAGAAAGCAATAACAGTCCATTTTTCTACTGGAAAATTGGTAAGTTTAATTCTTTCCAAACATCCTACAAAAACATAGAACTGATTATATGCTGGGCATATAAGGCTTAGTTCTTGCCATATACATAGCACTGGTTCTGAACCTGAGGTGATTTTTTCCCCCAGGGACAAAATGTCTGGAGAAGTTTTTAGCTGTCTCAAGTAGGGGAGGGAGTGCTACTGATATCTAGTGGGTAGAGACCAGGATGCTGCTAAACATCCCACAATGCACAGGACAGCCCACAACAGAGAATTATCTGGTCCAATATGTCAAAATATCGGTAGTGCTGATGAGAAACTGCTGTATGGGAAGAAGGATCATGTACTGTGCCTTTTCTTGGCTATGTGGGCATTTTCTTTGGAGAACCTAATCAAGTCTCTGCTCTTCTGTCTCACAGCTGCTCATGGCACAAGTTCCTAAGATGCATGCTTACAGTCTTTCCCTTCCTAGAATGGGTATGTATGTATCGATTCAAGGATTGGCTTCTTGGAGACTTACTTGCTGGTATAAGTGTTGGCCTTGTGCAAGTTCCCCAAGGTAAGGAAGATACAAAGCTGCTTTTTCACCCAAAGACAATATATCAGACCTTGTCCATTTGCCCACAGTAAACAATTATTTGTGCTAGATGAATAGAGAAAAACGTGAATTTCCTTCACATCATTACCATTTGTTCCCTTACCTGCCAGATTTCTAAACCTTCCATGGTGGTTCTAAAAGACTTAGTTTAGTTTAGACCCCTGAATGCTTTCCAGAGTATTTGCAACACCCACTCTTAGTCATTTCTTCCTTAACTAGTCATTTCATATTCATGACTACAATATATCTCACTTGGCATTGGTTTTACTTAGAAAGGTGAAGGATGGGAAACAGCATGCCAGCAGGAGACACACAATCCAGTGCCTTCTCTGTGGTCTCCCAAGTGGCAGTTCAGATGTAAGACAACAAGATCACACAGATAGGAGCAGGAGCTATCTGGGCTTTAGAAAACTCATTTCCCAAAAAGGAATCAACAACTCTTGTAATAGTCCCCTAAGTGTTGGTTCCAGAGTCCACAAGGGACTTGCCCAGTTGCAAGAGTCACCATGCTCAGAGGAACCCAAAGGTAGGCCTTCCAGCTGGACATTTATCTTTCATTCACAGACCTCTTGGTCCAGATGGAGTGTACTATTTGGGCTCATTTTTACCTTAAACAATTCTGACTGGTAACACAGCTGAGGTTCTACCATTTTTAGGTTTCCAGGGAAACAAAGCTAGAAAATTAATCCAAAATCAAATTTGTCCACAGAGAAAGAGAAAAGGTTTTACTAATCCTTTACTCAAAGTAGTTTACAGTTCCTCAGATAGTTGTTAAACACCTCCATTTCTCTATTATTCTGGGGCCCACCAGGCAGGTTAAAGCTTGTGATTATGCAGGTTGTAGATAGCACAAAAGAGGTCAATCAAATGGGCAAGTTGTGGTGAAAATCCAACTCTGGCACAGGGCTGTTAATTGGGGGAAAGGGATGACTTTTAAAATTTTTATTTATTTATTTATAAATTATCATACAGTGAAATTGGCTGTTTTTTTCCTTTTGGTATACAGTTCTATGAATTTTAACACATGTAAGGTTTGTGTAACCACCACCACAATCTGGATACAGAAATGTTCCATCACCCCAAAAACTGTCTTGTACCATCCCTTTTGGTCACATCCTCCCCTGATCTATAACCCCTAGCAACCACTGATCTGTTCTCTGTCACCATAGTTTTGTCTTTTGGAGAATATCATATAAATGAAATCATACAGTATGTAAATTTTGAAGGCTGGCTTCTTTCATTTAGCATTATGCCTTTGCGATTCACACAAATTATTATGTGTATCAGCAGTTTATTTATTTTTATTGATGAGTAATATTCCATTATATAGATACACCACAGTTTGTTTATCCATTCATTTGTTGATGGACATTTTGTTTCCAGTTTTGTGCTGTCAGAAATGAAGTTGCTATGAACAGCTTATACACCTATGTTTTTGTGTGAACATAGTTTTCATTTCAGTAGGGTGGAGTTGGATTGCTGGTCATGTGGTAAGTATATGTTTAACTTTATAAGAAACTGCCAAACTCTTTTCCAGAGTGGCTTACCTACCATTTTACATTCCCACCAACAATGCACAATAATTCCATTTCTTCCACATCCTCATGAGCACTTGATATTGTCAGTATTTTTTAAATTAAACTTTCTATTTTGAGATAATTATAGATTCACATGCATTTGTAAGAAACTACAGATAGAACCTGTGTACCCTTTACCCAATTTCCCCAGTGGTAACATCTTGCAAAACTATAGTTCAGTCTCACAACCAGAATATTAACATTGCTGCAATCAAAATACAGAACATTTCCACCACCACAAGGATCCCTCATGTTGTCTTTTTATAGCCACCTCCACCTGCCTCCTGTCCCCATCCCTTCCTTAATCCCTGGCAACCACTAATCTGTTCTTAACTTCTATAGTTTTGTCATTTCAAGAAAGTTATACAAATGTCATACAGTGTGTAACCCATTGGGATTGCCTTTTTCACTAATAATAATCTCTGGAGATAATTCTCTGGAGATTCATCCAGGTTGTTGTGTATATCAGTTGTTCATAACATTTTATTGTTGAGCAGTATTTGATGGTATGGATGTATCACAGTTTATTTAAACATTTACCCATTAAAGGATATCTGGGTTGTTTCCAGTTTGGGACTATTACAAATATAGGTGCTATGAACCTTCATGTGCAGGGGTTTTTTTAATGAATGTTAATTCATTTCTCTGGGATAAATGTCCAGGAATGCAATTGCTGGAGTATATAGGAGTTGCATATTTAGCTTTTTAAGAAACTGCCAACCTGTTTTCCAGAGTGGCTGTATCATTTTACATTCCTACTAGCAATTAATGAGTGATCCAGCTGCTCTGTATCCTCACCAGCATTTGGCGTTGTCACTATTTTTTATTTTAGCCATTCTGATAGCATGTAGTGATATCGTATGGTGGTTTTAGTTTGCATTTCCTTAATGGCTAATTATATTAATATTTAACGTCTTTTCATGTGCTAATTTGCCATCTGTATATTTTCATAAAATGGCTCTTCATATCTTTTGTTCTAGTTGAATTGTTTGCATTTTTACTGTTGAGTTTTGAGAATTCTTTACATATTCTGGATACTAGTCCTTTTGTCTCTTGTGTTTTGCAAATATTTCCTCCCAGTCTGTAGCCTGTCTTTTCATCCTCTTAACAGAGTCCTTGCAATGCAAAAGTTTTTGATTTTGATAAAGTCTAGTTTTTAGTATTTTTTTATTTTAGCCATTCTAAGATGTAGTGGTATCTCATCACTGTTTTACTTTGTATTTCCAGTGGCTAATGAGGTTGAACATCTTTTCATGTGCTTATTGCTATCCTCATGTCTTCTTTGTTGAGGTGCCTATTCAAGTACTTTGCCCATTTTTTCATTGAGATTTTCGTTTTCTCATAGTTGATTTGTGAGAATTCTTTATACAGTCTAGTCCCTTGTCAGATATGTGACTTGCAAATATTTTCTCTCAGTCTGTAGCTTATCTTTTCATTCTCTTGACAGTGTCTTTGGCAGAGCAAAATATTTTAATTTTTATAAAGTCCAATTTGTCAATTATTTTTTCTTTTATATCCATAAAAGCACTTTTGTTATCATATATAAGACCTCTTCACCTAGCTCCCGGATGACAAAGATTTTTTTCTAAACATCTTATAGTTTTATGCTTTACATTTAGATCTATAATCCATTTTTAGTTAATCTTCGTATAAGGTGTAAAGTTGAGGTCAAGGTTTTTTACTAAGGTGAAATTAGTGCAAGATTTTTTGTTGCACTTTCAACATCATTTTAAAAGAAGACTATCCTCCATTGAATAGTTTCTGCACCTTTGTCAAAGATCAAATAGCCATATTTTTTGTGGGTCTATTTCTGAACTCTCTCTATTCTGTTCCATTGGTCTATGTGTCTATCCCTTTGCAAATACCACATGTCTTGATTACTATATTTTTATAGTGAGTGTTAAAATTTGGTTGTATGATTCCTCCAGCTTTTTTTTTCAAAATTGTTTTAGCTATTCTTCCATATAAATTTTAGAATCAGCTTATCTATATCTATAAAAATCCTGCTGCATTAAATCTATAGATAATTTCAGGGAGAATTTGCATCTTTATTATGTTGAGTCTTCCAATCCATGATTATGGTATGTCTCTCCATTTATTTAAGTTTCTTGATTTCCTTCATAAGCCTTTTGTAGTTTTCGGCATATAAATCCTACATGTCTTATTAGATTTATGGCTAAATCTTTCATTTTGGGGTTTTCAATGGTAATTCAATTTCCCATTGTTCATTGTTTGCATATAGAAATACATGTAGAAATTTATATTTATGTGTTCATCTTGTATCTTGAAACTCATTTATTAGTTCTAAGAATCTTTTGTAGATTCCTTGGGATTTGCTACATTGACAATCATATTATCTGTGAATAGGGACAGTTACATTTCTTTCTAATATAGATGGTTTTTCTAACTTTTTCTTGCTTATTTTACTGGCTAAGACACCCAATACTGTGTTGAATAAGAGTGGTGAGGCTGGGAGTGGTGGCTCACACCGATAATCCCAGCACATTGGGAGGCTGAGGTGGGAGGATTGCTTGCCACCAGGAGTTTGAGGTCAAAAGTGGTGAGAATAGACATTCTTGCCTTGTTCCTGATCTTAGGGGGAAAGTGCTCAGTTTTTTACCACTAAGTATGATGGTAGCTATAGGATTTTTATAGATGGCATTTGTTAGGTTGGGGAAGTTTTCATCTATTCTAGTTTGCTGAGAATTTTTATCATGAGTGGATGTTGTATTGTGTGATTTTTCTGCATCTATGGATATGACCATGTGGTTTTTCTGTTTAGATGGCTAATATGGTAGGTTACATTAATTGATTTTTTGAGTATTGAACCAGCCTTCCATTTCCAGAATAAAGCAGTACCTTTTAAAATTCACATTAAGGCACCATATGTGCTAGTAGTATTCCTGCAAAAATGAAATTTTCATGTGGCAGCTACAAACTAAAATGATCCTTTTGTATGAATACAGCCACTTTATTTGTATGAATAAAATTTCTAGGGCATTCCTATGGTGCTGCAATGAGAAAGCTAACTCTTAGCATTGATGCTTTAACTATGAGCCCCCCACTGATTCTTACCTATGTTTCAATTATGGCCAAAGTTGGAGGACATCACATTGCTAAATTCCCAAGTCATCAGTACAATTTGGTATCAAAATAAGAATAGTATTAGTATATATAGTATATCTAGCATCCACTGCAGTGCCTAGCACATAGTAGGTACTCAAAAGATATTTGTTGAATAATAATGATCACATTACATAACTATATGAATGAAAGAATCCAAGCAACTCTTGATACCTGACTAAGGGATTATATATTATTTTAAGTAGTATGAATAATGAAATAATATGTAGTGTGAATAATTCAAAAGTTTTACTTATATTTGAATAGGTAGCACCTAATGATTTAATAATTTTCTTCAAGTGAAACAAAAATACTATACAGTAAAGACCTTATTAAAAAGGTACTGGATCTTCCTTACAGTAGAATTCCAATTTATAAATGTAGAATTAAAGAAGGAAATAGAAACTCACCATTAGTCAAACTATAGTAATAATCATTAGACAGAAGATCCATAAGAATGGATGCTAAAATTAGTGGGTGTAAGTTTGCAAACTATAAAACATTATTGCATATTTTCAAAGTATCTCCCTCAAGATATTTATTAACTACTCCACTAATTTATAATAGAGAACCTGAGGCTGGGTGCCGTGGCTCACGCCTATAATCGTAGCACTTTGGGAGGCTGAGGTGGGAGGATCGCTTGAAGCCATCGGTTTGAGACCAGCCTGAGCAAGAGCGAGACTCCATCTCCACAAAAAAATAGAAAAATTAGCCAGGCATGGTTATGCGAATCTGTAGTCCCAGCTACTCGGGAGGCTGAGGCAGGAGGATCATTTGAGTGCAGGAGTTTGAGGGTGCAATGAGCTATGATGATTCCACTACACTCTAGCCCAGGAAACAGAGCGAGATTCTGTCTCAAAAAATAAACAAATGAATAAATAATAGAGAACATGGGAGAAAACACCTTAACCAAATGATTTCTGTTGGCGTCACCAGTAATAAAACGTGGATAGAATGAATCCTGTGATATAATGCACTAAGAAAGACATGTCATTTCTGTAATATTCATGCCAAAAATGTATAACCTTGGTATAATCACGAGGAAATACAAGACAAACCCAAATTGAGAGGCATTTGACAAAATAACTGATCTATTAATACTCTTCAAAAGTGCCAAAGTCATGAAAGACAAGTAAAGATTGAGGTACTGTTACAGATTGCAGGACTAAGGAGAAATAACAACTAATGAAATGTGGGACTCTGGATAGACTCCTAGAACAAAAAAAAAAAAAAGACAGTGGGAAAACTGATGAGATTCAAATGAAGTCTTTAATTAATTTGCAATGTTAATTTCCTGGGGCTGATAAATGTACTATGATTATATAAAATGTTAACATTAGGGGAAGCTGTGTAAGGCATATATGGAAACTGTCTGTATTATTTTTGTAACTTTTCTGAAAGTCTAAAATTTGTTCAAAATTAAAGAATTTTTTAAGGTGTTGAAAAGTTTGGAAATTTTAATTCCCTCTGTTTCACTATAGCCTAAGTTTAACTAAGACTAGAATTTAGTTAAGTTAAATTCTCAGACTATTAACCAAGCAATTCTCTTACCATCCCTCCCTCTATTGGTTAGTTATTTAAAACCACAAATTTCAAAAGACTTTCTCCCTGTGCTACATGTTGCTTATCAAGAGTAAGTAGGGGTTATTCAACATTATACTGGAGTTCACAAGCAGTGTATTAAAGCATGAAAAAGAAATACAAAGTATAAGGATTATAAAGGAATATAGCTTCATTATTCATAGATGATGTTTTTTATGCAGAGAATTCAGAAGAATATACAGATAAATTAATAGAATTAGTAAGGTTTTATCAAGGTTGCCAGATACAAAATCAATATATAAAAATTAATTCCATTCTTATATACTTGCAGGAAACAGAAAATTAAAAAATTTTTAAAGACACTGTTTACCAAAGCATAACAAATATGAAAACTTGGAATAAAACTAAGAAAATTTGTGCAAGATATCTATAGAGAAATTACACATCTTTATTTTTTAATTTTTTAATTTTTTATTTTTTTTAGAGACAGGGTCTCACTCTATTGCTCAGGCTGGAGTGCAGTGGTGTGATCATAGCTCATGGAAGCCCCAAACGCCTGGGCTCAAACTATCCTCCTGACTCAGTCTCCTGAGTAGCTGGGACAAAAGGCGTGCACCATCATGCCTGACTAATTTTTTTAATTTTTTGTAGAGATGGGGTTTTCTTTTTGCCCAGGCTGGTCTTGAACTCCTGGCCTCAAGCAATCCTCCTGCCTCGGCCTCCCAAAGTGCTAGGGTTACAGGCGTGAGCCACCGCACCTAGCCTAGCTATCAAGACTTAATATAAAATTATATTATTTAATATAATGTCCATCAAAAGTAGAATGAATAAACTTTCATATATTCATGTTAGAATACTACACAAAATGAAAATGAACAATCTAAAGCAAGTCATCACAATGTGGATGACTCATATATACATAACACTGAGCTAAAGAAGCAGAAATAAAATTGTGTACAATATAACTCCATTAATATAAAGTTCAAATGTGGGCCAAACTAAACTATATTGTTTAGGGATATGTACACAAGTGGTATATAAAGAAAAGCAAAGAAATTATCACAAAAGTCAAAATAGTGAATACCTTTATAGGGAAAGATGGAGTTGTGAGTAACTCCCTGAGTGGTAGTTACATGGATGTTTGTTTTATAAATATTTATTAAGCTTAACATCTATTTTAATACATTTTCTATATGTATGTTATATTTCACAATAAAAATAAGAACTACTAAATTAATTAACCAAAATTTTTACTAAATTGCTAAGAAAAGTAATTAAAACAGTGTAGTATTGCAGAGATAGATAATTAGGCCAACAGAACAGAAGAAAGTCACACATATATGAATCACATGATTTGTATCATATATGTCACAACAGAGACAGGATTTTTAATGACAAATGATGTGAAACAATTGGGTCTTTATATGGAAAAAACATTTTAGACTTCTACCTCACATCATACACGAAAATCTATTCCTGGTAGATTAAAGTCTTAAACATAAAAGGTAAATCAATAAATATTTTTTGGAATAATACAGAATATCTTCATAATCTTGAGGTAGAAAAAGATGTCTTAAACAAAACACAAAAAACAAAAAGAAATGCCCAAGGGAGAAGACCGATTAAATTTGAATTAAGTAAAATTTAAGAACTTCTGTCCATTCAAAGCCACTATAAAGATTGAAAAGCAAATCACAGAATGGGAGAATATATTTATAACACATATACACAACAAAGGGCTTATTTATAATGTATGTACTCCTACAAATCCATAGAAAAAAACAACTAGATGGGGGGGCAGCACTTTGGGAGGTTGAGGGGAGAGGATTGCTTGAGGCCAGGAGTTCAAGACCAGCCTGGGCAACATAGCGAGACCCCGCCTCTACAAAAAATTTTTTTTTAAATTGGCTGAGGTGGAAGAATTGCTTGAGCAATGGAGTTGGAGGCTGCAGTGAACTACAATTGGGCCACTAAACTCCAGCCTGGGCAACAAAGTGAGACCCTGTCTCTATATTTTAAAAAAGTTAAATAAGGGTACTCAACATTATTAGTAATTAATGGAGTGGAAAATAAAATTGTAATGAGTTATCACCATACACACTAAAATTAAAATTCTGACAGTATCACATGCTAATATATATGTGGACAAGGGGAACTGTCATACGTTGCTGGTGGGAATATAAATTGTATGAACATTTGGGAAATAGGTTGGCATTATCTAGGAAATGCCCAGAAGTTATAATTCAGGGTATATAATCTTGAGGAACTTGTAAATCTGTGCACCAGGAGACATGTACAAGAATATTCATAGCAATATTGTTCATAATAGCCCCAAACTGAAAACAAAGACAGGATACCATGCAACCCTGAAGGCAAAAAAAAAAAAAAAAAATGGGGAAATAGCCACCTTGGATCCAGACGGCTTTTTAATTGTGGTTCCAGTCTCTGAAGGGTACGCAACTGCCCTGTGTACCCTTTTAATAAATTTCCTTTTTTGCGTAAGCTAATTCGAGCAGGTTTCCTGTTTCTTGCAGTCAGTAAAGCCTTGCTTAGGAAAAAATGTGGTGAAGGAACCTATAAATTCACAAGAGACTTATGAGACATATCAATCAATGTGAGGACTGTATTTGGTTCCTGATTTAAACACACAGATTGTAAAACAAAGCACAACATGTAACAGCAAATAATAATTTTTTAAAGCTCACCCCAAAACTCACCATAATACCTCTGGCTCAAGGTCTGTCATGAGGTTGCAGTCAAACTGTCAGTCCTCTCAAGGCTCTCCTGTGGCTGGAGGACCTGCTTCTAGGCTCACTGACGTGACTGTTAGCAGGCCTGGGTTCCTCCCCATGTCTCTAAAGGCTGCTTGAGTATCTTTACAACATGGCATCTGGCAGGATATGTGTGGGGCCCAATACAAAATGGAAGTGTAGGGTCCCTAGTTCAAAAATTATTCAGAATTTCAAGACAGTGACAGTAAAGCATTAAACCAAATGTGGAGCCCTTCTAAACCCAGGACTCTGTCTTGGCTGAATAGATCACACACTTTTGAAGCCAACTCTGGCTGAGAGAGATAGCCAGACAGAAATCAATATGGAAGCCACAGTCTTCTCTCAACCTAATCTCAGAAGTGACATCCTATCATTTTTGTTATAGTCTCTTAGAAGCAAGTTAGGAGGTCCACCACACACTTAAGGGGGAGGAAATCATACAAGGGCAAGAATGCCAATTGGCCATTGTGGATCATCTTAGAGACCTTCTACCACAACAATCATTTATGATATAATCAGGGAAATTTGAACATTGAGTGGATGATGATGATATTGTATTTAAATTAAAAAGAGCATCATCTTTTAGAGATACTAACTGAAATATCTACAGATGAAATGATTTAATGTTTTGGATTTGCTCCAAAATAATATAAGATGGGAGAAAAGTAGGGGCATGGCTTGGCCATGTGTTGACCATTGTTGAAGTGTATGATGGGTACATAGGAATTCATTATATTCTATTTTTGTATATGTTTGAAATTTTCCATTAAAAAAAAGAGACTTGCTTTTCTAAGACAATAAACCGGCTCACTAAACTCATAAGTGAATTTAGATGAGTATATTGGTATGACATAAGTTGAGGACAGGCCCTTGGGGCCGGAGGTATGGGTTTGAAACATCAAAAAGATACCAGCCAGGTGCAGTGGCTCATGCCTGTAAACCCAGCACTCTGGGAGGTCAAGGTGGGAGGATTGCTTGAGCTCAGGAGTTCGAGACCAGCTTGAGCAAGAGAAAGACCCTGTCTCTACTAAAAATAGAAAAATTAGCCAGGCATCATAGTGTACACCTGTAGTGCCAGCTACTCAGGAGGCTGAGTCAGGAGGATCGCTTGAGTCCAGGAGTTTGAGGTTGCAGTGAGCTATGATGATGCCGCTGCACTCTACCTAGGGTGACAGAGCGAGACCCTATCTCAAAAAAAAAAAAAGATGATGCCATGCATGTTAATCCATTTGCTTCAAAATTTCCAAATTCTCATGGTGCTTCTTAGAAAAGAAAGTATATATTGAAGAAGGACCTGAAGGAAGAGATTGGAGTTACTGGCATACAGAAGAGAAAAAACCCCAACTTTGAGTCAAGTCATTTAAGTGTGATTGTGATTCTTGCCTTGCTCTTCAGTTTTTTTTTTGTTTTGTTTTTTTGTTTTTTAATAGAGACGGGGTCTCACTCTTGCTCAGGCTGGTCTCGAACTCCTGAGCTCAAGCGATCCTCCCGCCTCGGCCTCCCAGACTGCTAGGATTACAGGCATGAGCCACCACGCCCAGCCTGCTCTTCAGTTTTATCTTCAGCCCTGGAGAATTCCCAGGGCCTTCTTGTGCTAGACTAGAGGTGGGGATGGGGCTGCTTCTGAGCTGTTGGAATTAGAGGTCTATGTCTGTGGTATTTGCTTTCCATGTTTAGCATTAAGACCCCACAGTGAAAGATGTTTCAGCCTATGATACAGAACTGAGGTTAAAAGCATGTGGCAAAATAGGAAGAGAGGCTAGAACCCAAGGAGACAATAAAAAGTATGAATGAAGCACTGTATGTCAAGGGATGCTATTACCACACTCAGTGGGCTATACACATGGATCATTTATATTTTAAATGTTCTCTGCAGTTTTTATTTAAGATGACTTTTAAAGGCCAACCTACCTTTTCTTAAATTATCTTGCTTTTCAGGCCTGACGTTTAGTTTGCTGGCAAGGCAACTGATTCCTCCTCTCAATGTTGCTTATGCAGCTTTCTGTTCTTCGGTAATTTATGTAATCTTTGGATCATGTCATCAAATGTCCATTGGTGAGTTCAGTACTGAAATACACAGGAGGTAGATGAAGTTTCCACCTCAATCATTTACTAATTGCTAAGGAATCCAACATAAGAGTATCTTTAGGCTGGGCATGGTGGCTCACGCCTGTAATCCCAGCACTTTGGGAGGCCAAGCCAGGAGGATTGCTTGAGGTCAGGAGTTCAAGACCAGCCTGAGCAACATAATGAGACCTCATCTCTATGAAAAATAGAAAAATTAGCTGGGTGTGGTGGTGTGTGCCTGTGGTCCCAGCTATTCGGGAGGCTGAGGCAGGATTTCCTGAGCCCAAAAGCTTGAGGTTGCAGTGAGCTGTGATCATGCCATTGCACTCTACCCGGGACGACAGAGCAAGACTCTGTCTCAGGAAAAAAAAAAAAAAGAAAGGAGGTATAAGATGGACATTCTATCCATACGGTTAGTGATCAGACTGTAGAAATGAATACTTCTCCACTTCTCCTAATGTGTCACTATTAATGTCACCACCAGAAAAACAGGCCAGCAAGTTGTTTCCCACAGGAATTAGAGGGCAGAGGTATTATACTTTCCTTTGTGAAACTGCCACACATTGGAATCTGACTGCCCTCAATGCAGAAGATCCATATGATTTTGCCAATGCTCCTAGAGTAGATCTATCTTTCAGCTGGACCCATAGTAACCAAACTCTGTGGGGCTGATTTATAATACAGCATGCCGGCTTATTAATTTACAATGAGAAAAGGCTGTCATAGTAATCAAAACACTGAAGTCCACAAGATAAGTACTTTCCTTCCCTGAGTCAAAAGTCCCTCTACTAATTTATAATTAGGAATGACTTTTACAGGGACCAGACTTGTTAATAGTCATATAATCAGCACAATTACCTCACCTAGGTAAACCTGACTAGAATTCAAATCACGAAATGCCCCAGTAGGCTTGGAAGGTCATTGCCAACATTTACTCAGTGAGGTGCCTTTTCCTGGGCTTCCCCACTGAACAACTGACCAGTCGACCAACATGGACCATTCTGATTGACACACTCTTTCTCCTGATATGTTTTGTATATTCAGTCTGGTTAGCATCCCATCCTTCTAGATGTGGCATGCTACTCTGCCTTTTTTAAGAACAATATCGCATATCTTTACTCAAATCCATTATTTGTTGATTTTACATTGGAACACCAAGAGAATAATTTTATTCCCATATTTCTAAGTTCCTGGGGCACCTATCAATTATTTCCAAATACTGATAATAAGGCTGTTAAAGTTTTGTTTCTGTTAGGTAACTTTAAAGGTAAGATTTGCCTCTGCTCCTATATGTGTATGTGTCAATATGAGGATTTAATGAAATAATGTTTGAAACAGGTTCAGCTCTGTGTCATCTTGCACGTAGTAAATCCTTCAGAAGTGCTGGGTATTATTTTTCTTCCTATTGTTATTGATTAGCTTTTTTGCTGGTCCTTTCACTACCATCTCACTTTTAACCTTCTCAAAGAGCAGGCACAGTGGCTGAACCTGACACCCATTTCCAGTCAATTTCTCTTTAAATCCCACTCCATATGCCTGTAATGCAAAGACACTAAATACCTGAACCACCAAAATCTAAATTCTGTGAGTTGGTCACTATATGTAGAGCCACAGTTCTCTTTCCTGCTTTCTTATTTCTCAATGGCCACTTTCAAATAAGAAAAGTTCTTCAGATCAAGGACAATACAAAATCAGACCATGCCTTGCTTTTGTCAGTATCTGTTGGTTTACCTGGACTGGAAACTTCACCTCCTGCCTCTAACATCTTCTCCCATAGGTTCCTTCTTCCTTGTGAGCGCTCTGATGATCAATGTTCTGAAAGTGAGCCCATTCAACAGCGGTCATCTGATCATGGGAAGTTTCATCAAAGATGACTTTTCTGTCCCCTCCTTCTTTACGGGCTATAATAAATCCTTGAGCGTGGTGGCAGCCACAACTTTTCTGACTGGGATTATTCAGGTAGGATCTGAATCTCTGAACCCCTGAAAAAGAAATGAATAAAGGGGCTATAAATGGACCCCTTCCTTTAATTGTTCCCATGATCTGTTGTGATACATCTGGAACTTCAGTGATTTATTTTTTGAAAACTTGTAGGATGTGTGGAATAGGCTGTCTCCTCAGTGACAAAACTTCTCTCTCCTCAGAAATCATCCACCACTGATTTAGGATGAGATACTGAACACTCTTATCAGTCCCTTCTCCTCTAAGACAAAGAAGGGTCCTAGGGACTATGGTCCAGAGTTCCATTCCTCATTTTACCTTTTTAAAATTTACTTTATATTCTTTCAACAAGAATATCCTCATAGGCCCACTTGGTATGCTTTGGGTTAGTACGCATTAGCATCAGACCTGGAATCTTTTTTCTGCCTTGAAAAGGACCACAGCTAAAGAACAATAATATGATGACTTATTAAAATCCAAAACTTATTTTGGCAGTATCTTTAATTTTCCTCTGAGAGTCTACCACCTGCTGAACTAAAGTCACATCTTCCTGCTTTATTTCTCTGTCTTCCCAACTAACCCACTCTCTCATTGATTTTTCATTGATCCCCCAGGACTATCTTTCATTAGGTAAGGATTTGTTGGGAGCCTACAAAGGCAGGCTATTATAGTGGGCAGACTCCAGCCCTAACACTTATGAGCTGTATGAACTTCAGTAAATTCAGCCCTTTGTGGGCCTCAGTTTCCTCATCTGTAAAGTGGGAATAATAAAGGGGGATTAAGTGAGAAAATGCATGCAAAGTACTCAGCCCAGAGCCTGTCACATAGTAAGCATCAATAAGTTATAATTACTGAGTACAGAGAAATGAATTTGGTACTTAAAGAGAGACCAAAAATAAAAAAGAAGATATAATTCCTGTGGTTAAAAATTTCAATCTTGTGGGAGTATACAAAATACAAGCAATATGTCAGCAACCTGTTAATTATCTAAGTGGCCTCAGACATGTTCTCTTCCCCTCTTCAAGCCTCGGCTTTTTTCATCTACAACAGGAGGGGACACTCCATTTCTGGGAAGATGGAATAGATGTACTTTTCCCTATTCCTCCTGCTAAGTACAACTAAAAACATTGGACATTATACATAAAACAAACAAAAGGAGACTCTAAAAGGTGATGAGAAGAGGACAGAATGGCTTGGGACTTCAAGACCCAAGGAACAACATGGTGATGATTTCTCTGGGTTTTCTTTTTGCCTCATATACAGCAAACATAGAGCTGAAAAAGCCAGAAACCCAAAATGCCAACAGGCATAGACCAAAAAAAAAAAAAAAAATTCACAATAAAAGCCTACTTTTTATAGCCACAGGGCCAGGAAAGGCTAGCAAGACTGAAAACGTTTAGACAGTAATAACTCTACTCCAGCCAAACACCAAGGGAAAAAAAAAAAAATGGTTATCACCCCACCCAGGCCAACAAAGGCAGATGAGGAGACTAGACTTCTACCGTTGCCCAGCTGTAATAAGGTGCCCCATCTCCCAGCTTGGGTGGTGTCAGAGAAAGCCAAATAGGGAGTCAAGACTTTCCTTCTTGGAAGAGGCCTAGTGAAGAGTCAGGACTTTTGCCACCATGCAGCAGTAATGAGGCCAACCTCCCTCTGCTATAGTGTCAGTGGAGGCCATGTGGGAAGAAGTAAAGGCATTCCTGCCTTTCCCAGCCAGGACGGTATCAGTGGGAGGCCTAGTTGGGAACCAGAACACTCAGCCTTGCTCAGCAATAATGAAGAGTCCCTACTGCCTCAGGTGTCAATAAGGGCCAAGTGGGGAACCTGGACTTCTGCCTCTACCCAGAAGTAACAAGGTGGCATCCTCCCCTTCTCCTGCCACAGCTTTGTCAAAAATAAGTTAGCAGGCCAGGTGCAGTGGCTCATGCCTATAATCCCAGCATTTTGGGAGGCCAAGGCAGGAGGATTGCTTGAGACCAGGAGTTCAAGATCAGCATGGGCAACATAGTGAGACCCTGTCTCTACAAAAAAAATTTTTTTTAATTATCCAGGCCTGGTGGTAGGCACCTGTAGTCCCAGCTACTCAGGAGGGTGAGGCAGGAGGATCACTTGAGCCCAGCTGTTTGAGGCTGCAGTGAGCTATGATGATGCCACTGCACTCTAGCCTAGGTGACAGAGCAAGACCCTGTCTCAAAGAAAAAATAAAACAAAATCAAAAGAGAAGTCTGAACTAGATAATAATAATAGCTAATATTTATTGCTATGTGCTAGTCACTATTCTAGGCACTTTACATGCATTACCTCATTTGATCCTCACAACAACTGTCTTTATGAGGGTAGGTAGTACTATGGTCTATACTTTAAGGAAACAAAGGCACAGGGAGGTTTTGTAAATTGCCCAAAGTCATACAGCCAGTAAGATACCAAACCGGGATTCAGTTTCAGGGATGTCTGCCTCCAGAAGCCATGCTCTAGGTAACCTTAAAGTACAAAATAATATTCAAAAAAGTGAAGAGTTCGGTGCTGAAAGAATGTGAAGTAAAAAACAACCTTAAGTTGAACTGGAGTTGTCTGGGAAGGAAACAACTGTTCATTGAGTCCTTTCCTTCATTCATTCGACATTTAGTACAGGCTTTCTACAAGAGTGGCAGGTAGGTTTCACCTCACAGGCCCGCTCCGACTGACTGGCGATGGCTGCCTAGAATATTATGTTAACGTTAGCACTGAATCTGATGCCACACCACTGTGAGGAAGAAAGAGTTCTATGGTAATTGCAGATATTTGCCATTTACAAGGTGGAAGGAAACAGTGGCATGAAGAATGAGTGATATGTGTTTGTATCTGTCACTATTTTTGCATTTGAGCTAGGTGTTTTATGTGTGTTATGTAATTTAATCCATACAAAACACTGTGTATTGAGTATTATTCACGTTTTAAAGATGAGGAAACTAAAGATGAGGCTCAGAGAGTTAGTAACCTTGTCCATACTCACACAGCCAGTGAGTGGCAGGGCCAGGGCTGTAGCCAGGTTCTCCAACCCTGGGAACCATGCTCTCTTGCACCACACCTCTCCAAGGAGAGGAATTTTATAGAGCTCTTGAAAGAGAGGATGCACATGGACTGGCAGAAATGGAAAAAAGAGGGCTTCATGCACAAGCATAGGACTCAGCCAATCACACAAAAAATAGGAAGCAGATTGGCCTGACTGTAGTAAAAGTGTGTATTGGCAGTTATGACAGGAGATTAAGGGAGATGTGGTGCCTGGCTGATGGCAAGCTTTGAAACAAAAAGCTTTTAAAGCCAAAAGATTTACTGGTCCAAACTTGTTTGTTTTCTGAGAGTTTCTAGTGCAGTGGAGCATGAAATGGTGACAATAGTAGGCTCTGAGACTATCATTTGGTTCTTCTTTCCCCCACTTACTGAATTGTCTTCACTGGGCTGTGCCAGTTTTCTTAACCTACCCACTTAAGGGGATTGGGACTCATCCTCTAACCATCAATTTTCTAATTGTGTTACTGGTAGTGCCCCGAATCCCTGGGTTCTTGTCTACCCGCCACGAAGAATGATAGCAGGTGACAAAGTGAAGGTAGAAAAAGGACTTTATTGCAAGCTGAAAGGAAGCGAAAGTACAGCGGGCCTTTGACCACCAGGACTCTGGCCTCGTGTGCTCCTTGTCTCTGGGCTTCTATCGTTTCCACCTAGTGAGAAAGGGCCGCATTATTTGAATTGTCCAATGAAGTGCTTGTCTCCGCCCCAGTGATGGGGGTGGTGTAGATTTTTCTCCTTTTATGGCCTCAGTCCGGAAATGTCATGGCATCCATCCCCCACTGGGGGGGGGACATGCAAAGCTAATGACATGTTCATTCTGTTGAAGTCACCTTGAGTTCTCTGGATGCATCAAGAGAGTCCTGCGAAAAGTCCCTTTATCTTTCTTACACACTTGGCTCACTTGCCTCCCCTCCTCCCGCTCATATCTAACTAATCTGCCTACTCTAACAATTGTGTTTTTTATTATAAAAGTTGAACATGTCAAACAGTAAGAGTGTATAAATTATAAAATGTTATTCCCAACCTCTAATTCCATTCTCCAAAGGTAACATCTGTTAATAGTTTGGTGTCTATCCTTTGAGATCCTTTGTGTGTGTATAAAATTTTATTATATATTATATAACATATATTTATATCTTATATATGCATATGGACATACAAAATACCTTGTTATGTCTTCAGTATATACATAATCCTGAACACATAAATAAATTCAGTTTCATCATTCTTAATAAAGATAAAAGTCAAAGGCCAAGAAGTTTGAGCTGGATCCCAGTTTTTTGGACTTCTCTTTTCCTTTGTGAAAGGCTGCATTCCTTATAGGGATGTTAAACATCTCCTGAAAAGAGCTATCAAAGCTTCAAAGCTTCTAATGAAAGGGTCTTTAAAAAGGCAAAGGCTTGTTCTGATCACCTTGTGGCTGTTTCCCCCATAGCAACCTAGAGGGCAGTAGATTCTAGGGCAAGAATTTAATTAACCTAGCTGACCGTGCTCATGAAGGAAGGAGGAAAAGATGTGGGCTAGTGCTTGCCGGGAGCTTCTGATCAACATGCAAGGACCCACCCTATCTCATCAAATTCTGTTCGTTACGGAAGGAGAGACACAAGAGTTATCAAAAGGGCCTACCCGAACTTTTTTTTGCTGGAAGCCCTTCTGAGAAGGGGCTGTGGGGCCCCTGGAGAGCGCCATTGGTGTCATTGCTGTTTTGAAAACATTCTGCCCCACACTGTTTTTCTTTTCCATCTGAACCCCCTGCAGCTATCAATGGGCATGATGGGTTTGGGCTTAGTTAGCACTTACCTTCCGGAGGCTGCAATCAGTGCTTACCTGGCCGCTACTGCACTGCACATCATGCTGTCCCAGCTGACTTGCATCTTCGGGATTATGATTAGTTTCCATGCTGGTCCCATCTCCTTCTTCTACGTGAGTAATTTCAACCCTCACCCAGAGTTACAAATGCCCCTCCACTTGCCTCCAACGAGAAGTGGGCCCCAGTAGAGAAACTACTGCCTGTTCTGAGAGGAGACACAGCCGCTAGGCAACTCAGTCAAGAGGGTCCTAGGAATAGTTTTATCTCTCATAGATCTAGGGTCTTGGTTAATTGAAGATGCCAGTCAGACCATGCTTTCCAGTTGCATTAACCATTTCAACCCAGCCTTTTAAACTTACATGATTTACATTAAAGTTTGGCCTTCAAGATGCTATCTATTATAAACAGAACTCCTATGTCCTTTCCATTACACTGAAACATATAAAGTGTATTCTATCCTTATTGAACATTACTGCCTCTTTTAATCTCTTTTTCAACTTAAAAAATGCCCCCTCCCACCTTGCCCTCACTGTTTTAGTAATGCCCATAAAGATCTCCCAGCAACTCTACCTAGGGACTTCTTTCTAAACTAATCTGGAAAGAGTTTCAATTTTCTAGATTTAGGCAATTATTATATCCCTTTCTAAGCCTCTGTAATTTTTCTTTCAGAACATAATTAATTACTGTATGGCCCTCCCAAAAGCTAATTCCACCAGCATTCTGCTATTTCTAACTGCTGTTGTTGCTCTGAGAATCAACAAATGTATCAGAATTTCTTTCAATCAATATCCCATCGAGTTTCCCATGGAATTATTTCTGGTAGGTGTTTTTGATGCCTGGAATTCATGGTTTAGATAATATTAGAATTTTTACAAAGCATATGTTGAATATGTCAAAGCTGAATATATTTAGTTTTAAATATTAATATATGCTTATATTTGTAAAACATGCTTATTTTCCCTTTTTTAAAACATTTTTAAACTCAGGTATAGTTGACAAATAAAAATTACATATATTTACAGTATACAACATGATATTTTGTTATGTGTATATATTGTGAAATGGTTAAATAAGCTAATTGACATATCCATCACCTCACATACTTATCATTTTTTGTTGTGAGAATATCTAAGATCTACTCTCTTAGCAATTTTCAAAGTTTACAATACTTTATTAACCAGCACTGTGCTATACAATAGACCTCCCCCAAAAAATGCTTATTTTCTAAGTACTTTTATCTATTGCCTCTTTCTCATAATATTTCAAAAATAGGGTTTTTTCTCTTTATGAAAGTAATACAGGCTCATTATAGAAATTTTGAAAAACATAAAGAAATTTTTTTAAAAAGGGGGAAGGAAGAAAGAGAAATTCCTATAGTTGCACCATCCAAAATCAACTACTATTGGTACTTTTGTACTGTTATTCACTCCTTTCTTCTTTCTGACAAATATGACAGGCCTATGCTCAGTTTTGGTGAATTTCCATCTTTTTCTGTGTAGAAGTTTTGTTTCTTTTTTTTTTTTTTTTGAGACAGGGCACTTCTGCTCCTGGAAGCAGTGGATAATGTTGAGATAATCATATGCCTTTTCTTTTTTGACCCCCTGTAGATTCTTGGCTTCACTGCATTTGCAAACAGAATAAGCATGGCCACAGAAACCAGCAAGACACTCATTGACATGATTCCTTACAGGTCAGTAATTTCACTTTTCAATATTGCTTTTTTCTTTCTGATACCCTCTCTTAGTCTCTGACCACACAGCCTGATTGATATTTTCTACTAGCAGTCTCTGACCAAATTCATTTTGGAGCACAGAGGCTCACAAAAGGAGAAGGGCTAGGACAACTCTTTGTTTCTTCAGTCTGGTCAGCCTCTGTCTCTCTTTTCACAGCTGAGCCAATCCCCTCACCCAAGAAAACTGCTGGATGCACTACACACAGCACATACAGGCTCAAGTTTTTTTCATGGAGCATTATAGGCCTTCTCAGCCTCTGCACCTGTCTGATTAACTCTCAAGAGTTGGATAGGAGATGCCGCTGTTTTCCTAGCCTCTCACCTGTGGCTCAGTGTTCAGGAGATAAACGTTCCTTCTGCCTTCACCTAGTTAGACTGAATCAGTGCCCTTGAGCAATAATATTTCCTTACTCTGGGTAGAAATAGCCTGGCATATGGAGTTCTTAGGGACTCAATTTACATTATAATTTTTACTAGTGACTGTGGGGTGCCACTCTTGCTTCTGTTAGGAAATTATAATTTTTTAACCTTGACCAGATGAATCACATTAGCTAAGAAAAGCAATTTACTGCAGTTTCTTGAATCACAGGCAGGCTTTTGAAGAGCATTGCCCATTTCCTCATGTTGTATAATAGGGAATCCTGCAGAGTCAAGAATGCTGGCTAAACTCCAGGGTAACAAAACATAGCCTACTTTGGCCAGTCAAATTAAATTAGTCTCATAACCTACCAGTTCTCGATGAAATCTGATGATGGCTAAATCCATTTGAAATTCCAGTCAATTAAAAAGTGTGAGCAGATACCACCTAGGTACCAGGGAAGACAAAAATAAACAAGACATGGTCTCTGCCCTCAGAAAAAATAACAAGAACAACAATGGGATGGGTGCTTTACATATTTACCTTATTTCATTTACTCCTCACAGTAATACCATGAGTTAGATATCTTTTTTTTTTTTCGTGGCTGAGGAAACTCAGGCTTACTAAGTTTAAATGACTTATCCAAGATCACATAGCTACTCAGTGGCAGAGCTACCATTTGAACTCATTTCTCCTTAATTACAAAGTCTATGATTATAACCACTCTATTATACTTACTCATATGCTTCTGTTATTAATGACTTAAAAACCATACAGCCAACTTTTGCTTATCTTTTATCATAAGATTCAAGGGTATACATAGACAAGTGAGCATTTCAAAAATATAATTTTAAACATTACTTTGAATTTCCCTTTTTTTTTTTTTTTGAGACAGGGTCTCACTCTGTTGCCCAGGTTGGAATGCAGTGATGCAATCATAGCTCACTGCAGCCTTGAACTCCTGGACTCAAGCAATCCTACCACCTCAGCCTCCTGAGTAGTTGGGACTACAGGTGCAGGCCACCACACTTGTAGTCCCAAATAAGCTAATTTTCTTATTTTTTTGTAGAGACGGGGTCTTGCTATGTTGCCCAGATTGGTCTTGAACTCCTGGCCTCGAGAATCCTCCCACCTCAGCCTCCCAAAGTGCTGGGATTAGAAATGTGAGCCACTGTACCCAGCTGGAACTTCCTTTTTTTTTTAAATTATGCATTTATCCAGAGTTGCAAGGAACTAGTAAAATTGAACAATTTAAATGAGCTCCTGCTGTGTCCTAGTCCTCTTTTAACCTAATTTCTAACAAGAATTAAATGTTACGGAGAACAATAGGAAGGAAAAACAGTAGTTTCTATTGTTATCATACTAAATATTTAAGCTTTACTAACACAGATTGGGTAATAAATTACATTTACTATGTACCTCTTTGGGTACATATTTTTACCTAGCTTCTTAGAAGGACAAGAAGGGGGAATTTGACAAAGTTAAATATCTGCCTCTGAGCATTCAGTAATGTTTCTATTTAGCTCATTACCTGGAAAACACCAAGATGCTTGTAAGTTGTAAGTAGGGAATTAAAATAGATATAGTTGGATGGTGAAGAAAATGATATTCAAAAAATAGGAATTTAGACTCATGCACATAATAATGGTGAGAAATGGGAAGATAGGAGGAGATAACTCTTCTAGGTGCTAAATGTGGATTCTTCCTATTTAAAGGAAAATGAAATTTAAAATGCATGAACTAATAAGAAATTGTAATTAGGTAAGGGATTATTTGCTTTGTAGAAAAATATATCACAACATTTCTTTAAAAATAGTTTTTTCTATTTTTAGAAAAATAGAAATATGGTTCTATTTTACTGAATTTGGTTCAGTAAAATAGAACCAAAATATGGTTCATTTTACTGAATTTGGATTTTTACATAATTTTTCAGAAGTTAATCAACTTTTGTCATACATATTTGTGTCTTTGATGAAATGATAAAAGATAATCAAAAGAATAAACATTTCAAATAGCAAACCTTATTTAAAACATTTAGAAGATTTTTTTGTGTGTGACTTAGAAAGTAATCTAGAAAAATGGAAAAGGAAGTATATGTGTGCTTCCAAATTAGGCTTAAAGGATTATGCCAGTATGGATCTGTGGAAAAATAACAACCTCCCACCCCAATCATCAAGATTTCTTTTCCTTTTTTGGTCTTTTTAATATTGTGATTGATTTTTGAATGTTAAAAAAATGTTAAAATCCTGCATCCTAGGATAGGAAATGTTAAAATCCTGCATCCTAGGATAAACTCCACTTGATCATGGTGAATTATCATTTTATATACTGATTTGCAAAAATGATAAGAATTTTTGCATTTATATTCATGAAGGATATTGGCCTGAAGTTGTATTTACTTGTAATATCTGTGTCTGGCTTTGGCATCAGAATATGTTGCCATAATAGAGGGATTTGGGAATTATTCCCTCATTTTCAACTTCTGGAAGAGTTCCTATAAAATTGGCTTTATTTATTCCTTAAATATTTGGTAGAATTCATCAGTGAAGATATTTGGGCCTGGAGTTTTCATTGTGGGAAGGTTCTGAACTATAAATGTAATTTCTAGTATGTAATTTATTAAATAAAACTATTATTAAATTATATAATCATTATCTATGATTCAAGTTGTCTATTTCTTCTTGAGACTACTCTGTTAGTTTTGGTAATTCAAAGACTTTATCCATTTAATCTAAGTTGTCAAATATATTAGCATAAGGTTATTTATAATATTCTCTGGTTATCTAGTTCACATACCACAAAATTCACTCTTTGAAAATGTACAATTCAGTGGATTTTAGTATATTCTTTTGCTTAACTACTACCACCATCTAATTTTAAAACATTTTATTACTCCAAAAAGAAAACTTGAACTCATTAGTAGTCACACCTTATTGCTCCTCCCCACAGCCCTTTGCGACCACATGTCTACTTTCTGTCTCTCTGGATTTGCATATTCTGGTCATTTCACATAAATATAATCATACCGTATGTGACCTTTTGTGTCTGGCTTCTTTCATTAGCATAATGTTTTGACAATTCATCCATGTTGCACCATGTATCAGTACATTCCTATTTATGGCTGAATAACATTCCATTGTGTGGATCTACATATTTTATTTATCCATTCATCAGTTGAAGGACATTTTAGTTGTTTCCATCTTTTGGCTTTTGTGAATAGTGCTACTATGAACATTTATGTGCAAGTTTTGTTTGAGCACCCGTTTTTAATTCTTTGAGGTATACACTTAGGAGTAGAATTGCTGGGTCATAGGGTAATTCTGTGTTTAACTTGTTGAGGAACTGCCAAGCTGTTTTCCATAGCAGCTGCACAATTTTACATTCCCACCAACAGTGTACAAGGATTCCAATTTCTCCACATCCTCACTGACACTTATTTTCTGGGTTTTTTTTCTTCTTTTATTATAGCTGTCCTACTTGATATGAAATAGTATATCACTCTGGCTCTTATTAGCCACTTGTATATCTTCTTTGGAGAAATGTCTAAGTCCTTTGCTTATTTTTAACTGGGTTGTTTGTCTTTTTCTTGTTAAGTTATAGGAGTTCTTTATACATACTGAACACCAGATCCTTATCAGAAATATTATTTGCAAGTATTTTCTTCCATTCTGTGGGTTGTCTTTTTATTTTCTTGATATATTCTCTGAAACACAAAAGTTTTTAATTTTGATGAAGTCCAATTCATTTTTTCTTTTCTCACTTGTGCTTTTGGTGTCATATCTAAGAAGCCTATATCTAATCTAAGGTCATGAAGATTTATCCCCATGTTTTCTTCTAAAAGTTTTATAATTTTAGCTTTTAAATTTGGTGTTTGATCCTTTTTGAATTAATTGTTGTATATGTTATGAGGTAGGGGTCCAACTTCATTCTTTTGCATGTGAATATCCTATTGTCCCAGCACCATTTGGTGAATAGACTGTTCTTTCCTAATTGAATGGTCTTGAGACCCTTGTTGAAAATCAGTTTGCCATAAATGTTTGAGTTTATTCCTGACCTCCATTGATCTATACGTCTATCCTTATGCCAGTACCTTATGCCAATCTTGATTACTGTAGCTTTGTAAGTTTTAAAATCAAGAAGTGTGAGTCCTCCAACTTTGTCCTTCTTTTTCAAAATTGTTTTGGCTGTTCAGGGCACCATGCAGTTCCATATGAATTTTAGAATTGGCTTCTCCATATTTGCAAAAAGGACTGTTGGGATTTTAATAGGGATTGCATTGACTCTGTAGATCATTTTGAGGCTCTTATTGGCCAAATACATAAAATATGTTTAAATACATGAATATATAAAAATTCTGAAAGAATAAACTCATTTTTTCACCCTTGGAAAATGGTAGAGAACCAACTCATTATTTTGAAAATTGTTAAATAAAGGGAAGGAATCAAGCATATATCATGTCTTTCCTATAAGAACTGCTATTTGAGGCCAAGCATGGTGGCTGCTCACACCTGTAATCCTAGCACTTTGGAAAGCCATGGTGGGAAAATTGCTTGAGGCCAGGAGTTCAAGACTAACCTGGGCAATGTAGTGAGACCCTTTATCTAACCTCCAAAAAATGAGCTGGGTATGGTGGCATGTGCCTGCAGAGTCCCAGCTACTTGAGAGGCTGAGGTGGGAGGATTGCTTAAGCCCAGGTGGTCAAGGTTACAGTGAGCTATGATCCTCCATCCAGGGCAACAGAGTGAGACTCTGTCTCAAGAAAAAATTAAAATTAAAAAAAAGAACTGCTCTTTGGGGCATCCAAATAGTTGATAACGAGACATTTCACTTTATAGACATATTCCATCCAACGTGGAGAGAAGGAATTATAGAGTTAGAATATCACAATTAAGGAATACTAGCATATCACCTGCTAACATCACAAAAAGAGACAGTCATTGTGTGTTTCCTGATAGAAGTACACATCACCACCTATGAAGTACTTTTGTTTAAAAAACCACTCCCATAGCTGACCAAACCTGAAGGGCTAACTACCAATTTACAGGAAATACAAGGAACAGAGGAATATGTTAAATGACAACACAGGGATGCAATCAGCAAAATCCAGACTGTGAGAAACACTATAAGACCAATAACCAGGTTTCTTTAACCAAAAAATTGCAAGGAAGAAAAAAGAGATATGGAGGGGGAGCCGGTAGCTTAAAAGAGATATAAGAGACATAGCAACCAATTGTAATGTATTGACCTTATTTGGATTCTGATTTGAACAAATTGTAAGATATATGCTTATGATATTTGGGAAAGCTTGAACATTAATTAGATATTTGATAATATTAAGAATTGATAATATATTTTGTTATACTTCTTTTAGAGAAGTACACTAAAATATTTACAAGTGAAATGATATAATGCCTAGAATTTAACTCAGAATAATCTTGGAATAGGCATTGGATAGGGTTACAGATGAAATAAGATTGGTCATGAATTCTTAAGTGTCGAAGGCGAGTGAGGAGTACACAAGGACTCATTATACCATCCTTTCTTCTTTTGTAACTGTTTGGAAATTTTCTACTTTAAAAATAAAATGTCAAACATTTATGAGTGGTTCTATGCTGCATGCATATAAAGGGAACCAGAAACATAGTCTCTGACTTCTAAGAAGTTATAGCCTAAAACTGATCACACAGGAGCTGACTTAACAGATGCTCTGGCTGGGCACAGTGGCTCATACCTGTAATCCTAGCACTCTGGGAGGCTGAGGAAGGAGGATAGCTTGAGGTCAGGAGTTCAAGACCAGCCTGAACAAAAGCAAGAACCCGCCTCTACAAAAAATAGAAAAGTTAGCCGGGCACAGTGGCGCACACCTGTAGTCCCAGCTACTCCGGAGGCTGAGGCAGGAGGATCACTGGAGCCCAGGAGTTTGAGGATGCAGTGAGCTATGATGACGCCAGTGCACTCTAGGCAGGGTGACCAAGTGAGACTCTGTCTCAAAAAAAAAAAAAAAGAAAAAAAGATGGTCTGGACAACAGAGTAAATTACTAAACCAATACATGAATAGACAAGCATCCATTCCTATGAGAATCAGGACACGCCTCAATTCTCTGGACAGCAATCTGATGATAAAAATGACAAAGAAGAAAGTCTATTCTGTTAAACAAGTAGAGACAATAGGGTGGGAGGTATATCTGAAAAGAGGTTTTGATCATGGTTTGCAGGTGTTTGGCAATGTTTTTATGATATGATCTTAGTAGAAATAGAATGTACTGAATTAGAATTAGATGACATGACTATCAGCAAAATATGAATGTCTCAACATTCTGGAGACCTCAAAACTACAGGAGGGAAGATGTGGGTAGAATTTGGAAGTAATCTGTGTAAAGGACAATGATTAAGTTATACTATGAAGGACTTGAGTGCAAATAGAAGGGAATTCATTGAGCCTTTCAGCTTTAAAACATACTAGATGTGATATCTGCTTGTTGTTTACCCACTGGTATGGTATCAAACAGTATTAAGAAACCATCTTTCATGAATCCTTGTGGTTTGCCTGCCTTGTTTATTGCCATTGCTACATGGCAGAAACCTTGAACTAGAAGACAGCAGAGCATGTTCTCTTAACGGCTTTTATCACTTGGTTTGGTTTGCTGGCAATTTTGGCAGGCTGCTGCCTCAGTTACTCTACTTGTTCCTTATTGTCATTTTTTTTTAAAAAAAGGAGGCCAGGCCTCTTCAGTATGAGAAGAATGGAGTGGGGGAGGTGCCAATAAACAATTCCTGCTCTCTAGGAATAATTCCACTATTTTATTCCAGCTTCCTGTTTCCTGTAATGCCAGATTTCAGCATTCTTCACAAAATAATTTTACAAGCCATCTCCTTATCTTTGGTGAGCTCCTTTATGCTGATTTTTCTGGGCAAGAAGATTTCCAGTCTTCATAATTACAGAGTCAATTCCAACCAGGTAAGAGGACTATTACTTCCTCTGGCCCTTAAGCCTTTTGTTCTCTAATCTGAGCCTCCTGCCAACATGAAGGCTGGATTCTTCATTAATCAGAGAGTCACTTGGACTATAATTTGGACTGTAATCATGAAAGGATTTTTGAGAGGTGAGGGATATTTAACTTAACTTTGAAGCCACTTGAATTAATATGAGTGTCTTTCGCCTAGAACAGATATGGTGCAGCAAGGCAAGAAGATAACGTATGGCATCATGTTGTTAATCTAGGAGAGTTCCACTTTTCTTAGTTTTATCTTTCTTTCCACCAAGTCCTTAGAAGTCAACCACATACTGAGGCGCAATAAGAAATGCTGTGGACTATCCTATACAAAACCAGGGCTACTAATATACTTAAGTTGGCCTCCCAGAAATAGTCTTTGTCTTTTGGTTTTTGTTTTTATTTTTTAGGGAAAATCTCCAACTTCTCTGAGTTTAGCCTTTTCCCTAGAACTCAAGAGGGAAATATGGAAGCAATAGGTGTCCAGTTTGACTTTTAGGATAGTATAGAAGGAAGGGAGAAGAAGAGCACTGTGCTTCTCCCTGTCATTCTAAGTCCTTGTGATCATGCAAAAGAGAAAAAAAAGGCAACAGTCTCATTTTGTCACCTTGAAAAAGTGCTTTCCTTATGATCACTAGCTGAAATGAAGATTCAATTTAATCTAGAAAATCAGATTTGCCATCCTTTTGTTCTTTCTAAGAATATTTCAACATTATTTGAAATGATGTAAAACCCTATCTTCATACACAAGAAATAAACAGTATACCTTTAGCTCAAAATCAAATCATCATTCTTCAACAAAGAATGGGCCTAAAATGCCTGCCATTTCTTTACAGGATTTAATAGCCATTGGCCTTTGCAATGTCGTCAGTTCATTTTTCAGATCTTGTGTGTTTACTGGTGCTGTTGCCAGAACTATTATCCAGGATAAATCTGGAGGAAGACAACAGGTGTGTTGAAATAGAATTAGATTTATCATATATAAAAGATATTTATGTCAATTCATACATATATTTATTGAAGGGTATTATATGGATATAATCTTGTTGCTGTTTTAATGATAGGTTTGAGGGCAAGACTTCTTGGAAGAATTTGGATTTCATGCTTGCCTTAATTTTTGCTCAGATTTTGTCTTAAAAGTTATATATCAATGTAAAACTTAAAAGTCACTTTCTATAGAAATATTATATATGAGAGGTTTCCATATATTAGCCCACAAAAACCCATTTTCCATGTAATATCCCTAAAAGATAACAATATTTCAGTTAAACTTATCATCTATTAACATTTTTTTTTTTCCTCTGGGGAGATGCATTCTCATACCCAGTCTGGGAAAGCACTACTACGACTCTCTCCACCCTGGCAGCAAACTAAAAATTTTCTGGCTTTCTCAAAGGGCATGGTAAGGGGCTTTCATGATAGGAATCCAGGTCTTTGCCTACAAGAGCCTAGAGAATTTATGACTGTTCTACTTTTGCATAAGAGAAAATTATCTAGGTCAGACTCTCTTCAGGTATTCTGAATTAGTAACCTAAATGTTTAGGTGAGGAGGGGGTGGGGGCAAGGGAGAATGGTAGTAGAAAATACTCTAAAGGCAAACTCTAATTGCAGGCATGAGATTTTATAAGTCTATTGTTCCTGAGTTTTGAACTGACTAGACAAAAGTTACAACATAATAACATGAGAGGTGTCCCATCTCAGCTATGCAGTGTGATGAAATGTCAGAAAGCTATCAGAATTGAAACTAGGGTAAGCCTAGGGAATGAGTCAGGGTTCAGTTGGCAGAGAAGCAGTGGCAGTGGTCAAAGACAAGCTTGTGCTGCAGAAGCATAGTAAGAAGGTATCAGTTCTGATGTGTCAGAAGAATGGACACTAAATTTCAATGGGGAAAGATAAAGTGTCACAGTCCATGGGCAAATTTATGGTGAAGTATAAGGTAAACGCTAGTAAAAGTCAGAAAGAAGATTAGTCAGGAGCTAGAGCACAGGTCTAGAGTAAGACTACATCATGTCATTTTATGTGGACTGAGTTTTGTTGTCACAGAGCTTCTTCCAGACTGGCCTTTTCCATTACTGCTTGACAGACAGAAGGAATTTGGGCTGTGTTAAAAAGAAGGATGTTCTATACAAACATGCAAAAACTTTGGAGTCAAAGTGAGAAGGTTTTATGATAAGAAGAAATGGAAATGGCAATTCCAGAGATTAGTTCCACTCATTTTTTATGACACGCTTTGTTTATTCAGTATGTAAGCATAACATCAATTTGGGAGACAAGATACACACAGCCAGAAAAAGCTAAATCAAAGTGCTAGGAAACCTGGGTGCAGAATTAGGGTAATAAACAAAAAGCGCCATAAATATTGCGAGAAGGAGAATGATGGAGGGAGGGGGACTTTTGTGGAGTACTGAAAGGAGGTTAGGATATGTACAGATGAAAGGAGAAAGAAGGGTTGCAGTTCAACCTCAGAGCTGTCTCAAAGGCAGACTCCATCTTGTGCATGCAGCATGGACTGAAGGAAGAATAGCTTTGCAACTGCACTCACTGATTCTGGGACTAGAAAGGCAAAATTCTGGGAGGGCCTCAGCAGATGGTTGGATTTTTAACCTCCAAGCAAGCCCATTTTTACCATTTTGGACTGCTGGACAGGCTGGGCGTGGTGGCTCATGCCTGTAATCCTAGCTTCTCTGGGAGGCCGAGGCGGGTAGATCGCTTGAGCTCAGGGGTTCGGGCAAGACCTCATCTCAAGGAAAAAAAAACACAAAACAGCCGGGTGTCGTGGCGCGCACCTGTACTCCCAGCTACTCCGGAGGCTGAGGCAGGGGGATCGCTGGGCTCAGGAGCTGGAGGTTGCCGTGAGCTGCAATGACGCCACTGCACTCTACCCAGGGCGACAGGGCAAGGAACTCTTGTTTCCACAAAAAAAGAAGAAAAAAAAAATGGACTCTATTTCCACAAAAAAAAAAAAATTGTAACTAGACTGTTGGACAAAAGGCCTGTCTCAAAGGCAGCCTATGGCTCTCATTCTGTTTTCTGCTGCCCCCTTGTTCACCTGTGTGGCACATTTCCTACCAGTGACACCTCTCGATGAAGTTCAGTGCCTTCCACAGGGAGGCATGTCCTTAGGGATGCTGGTAAGCCCTTCCCTGAGACCTTAATATGCCCAGTGCAAATCCCTGCTTAAGTAGAGAATGCTGCTGGCCCCTGGCCCTACACACTGCAACTGCCCAGGCTCCACTCTTGATTTTCTGATCCGGACCAGAAAAGGCCCCTGAGACTTCTTCAGCCTTCTTTTTCTCATAGCAGTGGGGTGTTCTCTCCAACCCTTCTCTCTGAGGGCTTTTCATTCACTCTGCCTGAGAATGCCCCCACTTCAAAGTTCCTAAGGACTACAGGAAAGAAAAGTAGGGGGCTGGCTCTGAACCTCTCAAAAATTACCTGCCACCAAGGGTCACTTTATTTTTATTTTTTATCTGGCATAAATACAAACTGTATATATGTGTCTGGATTTCACTTTAATTTTTCCCTGGCTAGAACTCATTTCCCTCCACTGGTTGCAGCATAAACCTACTGGCCCTTCCAGTCACAGCCTCGGCCTAAGGCATAGGCAGGCCTGGCCCATGGCAGAGGGGGTGTGATGAGCCCTAGGCCTGTGGCCAGTTGGATTGCCCCTCACTCTATCCTCCTGCTCATCTACTTCTGACCACTGTGCTTCCCTATTCACCATGAGTGGGTTCCTTTCCTTGCTCCCTAGACTGGTCTTTTTGCCCAGGCTCCCAGAACTGCTTTAAAAATGGGCTATTATAAAAAAGAGAAATTTTTTATGTTCTTTTGAGAGAGGAAGCAAATAGAGCAGGGGAGAGTGCCTGGATTTTGGAGTCAGATGGCCAGGGGCTTTAAAACCTGACTCCATGCTTCCTAGATGTGCATGACATTGGGTAATTACTTTTGTTCTCTGAGGCTCCAGTTCTCATCTGTAAAATGGGGGTAAAACCAACCTTTCCGTTGTGAGAATTAAATTAGGCACTAATGGTGTCCACACAGTGCCTGTTACTTAAAAGATGTTCAAAAATCATAGCTTCTACCCCAGGTCCCTAGTTCCTAGGCGGGCATTCAACAATCTGCTGTCCTACTTCATGGAACCTACTGCATATGGAGCAATAGGTGTCTGAGGGTCTGCATGTGGATAGTGGCTATGGCTGTGGGAACTCACACTGTTTTGAATCCCTGGAGAGAAGGCTGTCAGTCTTTGTTCAAGAAAGCCTGGAAAAGTGATAGAAAATCAGAGAAGAAAAGCAAAACATGCATGAGATATACAGTTCTATGGCGCTTGCTGTTTTTAGACCCTGTTCAGGCACTGAGCCTGAGATTCTGAGAGCCATCAAGCATCTTCCCGAGGCACAATGCCACTGAGGCACAATGCCTCGGATCCCAAAGCCCACTCCTATGAATGTGCAGCCGAGAGGGACACACAATTCTTGGCAGGCCTCCAACTTTCTCTGAGCAGCTAATTTTACGGGATTCAGTGCCAAGTTTGTACACATTTTAATCTAGATTTTATATAACTTATTTTGCTGCCTGCCTGTCCTTATTTCCTCAAAAATAATCAGAAGAATTTTGGAGAAAAGAAGTAGTAGTAAGGAAAAGGCCTAATTTATTTTCCTGCACTAATCAAAGTAGTTTTTTTCTATAGTGCCAGCAAAAACCAACTGAAGCTAGAGTCGTAAATTAGATCCAGCAACAGGCTGATATGTAAACTGGCTGGAGGGGCTTATGGGCTCAGTTGCCTGTTTCAGTTCCACAGTGTATGAAATGTTTGCCACTGGAGCTTCCTAAGTTTCAGTTGGTGATCCATTTCCTGAATCCTTCTCCCTGCACTACTTTCTGTGGCTCAGCTTTCCCATGGCAGGCCACTCACTTTAGCTGTGAATTAGCTGGGATGGGGAAAGAAGGAAGTAGGACATTGATTGCATTGCCATTATTTTCAGCGACACATTTATATGGCAAATAGAAATGAGTAGTGATAGGGAACCCAGTAGGAAGGTATTTTTTCCCCACATAAAAAATAAAGAGAAAAATTAGAGAATCGTTGCTGAGTGGTCCTTTAATACAGCAGTCCCTAACCTTTTTGGCACCAGGTACCGGTTTCACGGAACACAACTTTTCCACAGACCGGGCCGGGGCTGGGAGAGTGGGGGGGAACCTGGGGGTGGTGCAGAGCTCAGGTAGTGATACATGGCCTGTTTCCTAACAGGCCATGGACCAGTACTGGGCCACGGCCCAGGGGTTGAGGACCACAGCTTTTATAAATTAGATTTGAGGGACTCTCTCAGTTCTTACTAGTATATGCCATTATTTTGATTTGTGGTTACAGTTTTACCCCCCCCCCACTCACCATCACGGTACAGAATGATACTGCTTTATATTATTTTATTACTAGGAGCTTAAAAAATAGAAATTTACCAATAGTGGATATAGTGAGTTCAAGAATATGTCCAGAAAGACTTGGGTTTATAGAGGGAACTATGTTTCTTAGCTTTCCACCTTTATTTGCTAAGTGAGAATCACTCCTTACCAAGTGACACTGAGCCCAGAGTAGCCAACCCAGCAGGAATAGGATACAGCCTTGAATCATGTTTGTAGCTCTTTTTTTTTTTTTTTTTTTTTTTTTTTATTACACTGAAGAGAGAGAAACTGAAGCAGGAAAATGGGATATGATTATCACTGTATTTTTTAGGATGAAGCACCGCTGAAGCGGTTAGATGGGAAATTATCCAAACTCCAAAGAGGAGGGGGAGGGATGAGATACTTATATGGGAAGCAGGATGGTTGGGATTTCAGGGCTGTCAGTGAGGAGTCTACTCAGTCTTCTCTAAATTATGCAAGGAGAGGTTAAAGTTAGGAGGGAATGCAAATCAGATTGTAGGAGATTTCAGATTCACAGCACAGAGCTGTGGCAATAAAGATTCAGATGCCCAGGACAACGTGGAACTTTTCAGAGCGCATTTATGCACTCATTCAACAAATATTTATTGAGTACCTACTATATGTTTAGCACTTGATAAGACCTGAAAATGTTAGTTCAACAAAAATGCACTTATGCTGAACCCAACCCCTTTTAAGAAAACATGACATACTTCTCATCAAGCAGAAGGCCTTGGTTGCAGACAGGGACCAATATGTTCCTGATGCTTTCTCTCCAACCGGCTCTGTCTCCTCAGTTTGCATCTCTGGTAGGCGCAGGTGTGATGCTGCTCCTGATGGTGAAGGTGGGCGGCTTCTTCTATGAACTGCCAAATGTAAGTAGAACTGATCAAATAACTGAGTCAAGAAAGACCAAATCTCTGCATTGTACCTTGCTGGGGCATCTCTGAGGAGAATTGCATTCGGCTTGTCCCCAGTGGTTGTTCCAGCCTATCTTTAGTCTCTTTCATTTAAAATAATAGTATCTACATTACAGGGTTGGGAGTTAAATAAGATGAGAGATATATATGTATATTTATATATAAGATATATATTAATATATATTATTTTGAAATTTTAAAAAAAGAAAGTTTCAATCAAAAGCCCTATATTTTAAGCTATAATGTTGTGTGGACTGCTGGCAGGCATCTGAGTTCCTCTATGTACCAAATATTTTCTTAATTAATGGTGCTTCACAGATGTTGCATTGATTATTTTTGAAACACATAGATGCTATTGTAACTAATATAATGCTTTTATTTAAAAATATTGAGTTCATTGTATATAATTTTTATCCTCATGAATAAAAAAATAAAATCCAATTACCTGTGGGTACACAAAAAATATATATATAAAAATATATATATAAATAAAATGATATAATACTGTTGGGCTTATAGTAAGTGCTCAAGAAACATTAGTTATTATTATTATTATCATTCTCATTAATCTTCTTTTTATTACTTAAGCTATAAAGTAAGCTTTATAAGTAAGGATTCAGTGAAAAATGACCAAAATAGATTTCAGATGCCAGACCCCCATTCCAACACAGGCTTGGAAACTCACTGTGCATTCATACCATCTGTTTTCCTACACTGCTTCCAGAAGGACTTGTTCTGCATTTGTGTGAACTCAATCCTCCCATTACTGCCACACTGCCTTGGGGTTAGTTCATAACACTAGAATGCAGGTCTGAAAGTTGAATTTTAACTCAGTATTCAGCTAGGTTGCCTCTATATGTGAATGTACCATTTTTTCCCTTTGTGTGAAACTGATCACCCTGCACTTACAGATGCCAGGTATGTTAATTACTGGCTATAATCAATTTGTTCTAAGTTATAGTATAGATCCATACTCAGAGACTATCATTTCCTTTTAAGTTTTCTTCATGTTTTCTTTGGCTATTTTTCTGTAGTATTTAGGGAGGTGGGAAAAGGTTTCTTTGCTGATGTTATCAGTTTGGTTACACACTGAGGTCCCTGAAGCTAGAGTGGTTGTAAATGTTGTCCCCATCCTTCTGAACATTTCCCTTCCACCTGGTCAATATCATGTTTCAGTAGAGCAGGACTACCACAAGGTTGCTGCTGCCTTCTGCTCTCAATCAAGGATCCTGGAGCCCAGGCATGCAATCTATGCAAGGAGTGGGGGATTAATAAGCTGCGTTGAACACACAGGCTATCCTCAGATTCCCAACAGAAGTCATCTCCAGAACTCGGTTTATATAGCACCTTGGGTGCTATAACTCTAAGAATCTATTTTAGAAGGGCCACGTACTAATTTATTAGGTCATTAAATATGAAATATCCGATTTCAAATCAAAAGTGTAGTTTATTATATCTGAAACAAGAAGCAGTACGATTAATCAAAGCATGCACCTAAACCATCAACACAGTTTTGCCATCTTAATGGTAGCTTATTTATGCCAGCAGCGACGAAGCCTGGAGAGTGAGTGGCGAAGAAATTGTGAAAGGGGTTTTCCACAGCTTGTTGAGACTTGAATCTTTTTCCTTGCAAGAAGTGGTCCAAAGCCTGGGAGAAGTGGTAGTCAGTTGGTGCAAGGTCTGATGAATACAGTGGATGACAGAGAGTTTCCAAGTCCAGCTTCTGTAGTTTGAGCAGCATTGTTCATGTGACACGTGGTCAAGCCTTGTCTTGCAAAAAGATGGGCCTGTCTCTGTTGACCAATCTCGGCTGCTTAATCACAAGCATCCTCATCATTTTGTCCAGTTGGTTGCAGTAGACATCTGCTGTAATCGATTAACAAGGTTTCATGAAGCTGTAGTGGATAGTACCAGTGCTGGACCACCAAACAGACACCATTAGTTTTTTTGGATGACTGTTTGGTTTTGGACTGTGTTTCAGCACTTCATCTTTATCCAACCATTGTGCTGAATGCTTGCAATTGTCAAAAAGAATCCATTTTGCATTACACTTAACAATACGGTGTAGAAATGGTTTGCCTTTATGTCGTGACAGCAAGGAAAGGCAAGCTTCCAGACGATTTCTCTTCTGACGCTCATTTAATTCATGCAGAACCCATCTATCCAGCTTCTTTACCTTGCCCATTTGTTTCAAATGGTCCAATATTGTTGGAATAGTAACGTCAAACCTTGCTGCTAATTCACACGTAGGTTGAGATGGATTTGCTTCCACTACAGCTTTCAGCTCCTCATTATTCACCTTGGTCTCAGGTCACCCATGTGGCTCATTTTCAAGATTAAAATCACCACAACGGAACTTCACAAACCACTGAAATCCTGTGCATTCATTAGCCACATCCTTCCCAAACACTTTGTTGATATTTCGAGCTGTCTGCACTGCATTGGTTAAACAACGGAATTCAGTTTTGAAAATAATGCCAATTTTTTACTTATCCCTGGTTTCACAAAAATTTCTCTTAAAAAAAATGTGAAAGATAATCACAAGCCAAAACATGCATTTGAAAGACTGAGGATGTACCTTCACAATAAACGTAGAACAAGAGGTGTCAAAGTGAAATGTCAGAGATATTCAACTGTCAAACTTAGTACTTAAGAAAATCAAACATTTCATACTTAATGACCTAAATACTTTGAACATGGATATTTTTTCTTTACAGCTAGAAGACACAGAATTTTTTAAATTCCAAATAAACAAACAAAAACTGTCAGAATTCACCAAGGGGTAATGATAAAAGTTGGTAGCACTCCTTTATTATAAAGGTGTTGGGGACAGAACAGCCCTTGCTTTTGGCTAGCCATTTTATGTCATATTAATTTTACAGGTGTTAGTATGTGTCTGGGTGAGCAGATGTGAATATAATCTGATCAATGGAATTTCTGAATTACTGTAACAATAAAGTTCTACGAGTATTAAACTATGAATTACTTCTTGCTTCCTTGAAGAACTGTGGATAGCTTGTTGCAAAATCTTTATTGGAGTCATTAGTGAGGTATCCAGGCTAAGATCTCAACAAATTACAAGAGGACCAACACAAATTTTGAAAAACATGATACAAAATAAGACACTCAATATTATTCCAATTGTGTGTGGAAAAAAATATATAGAACACGTCAAAATTTTAATAATGGTTATCCCTTGGATGATGGAAATTATGTATGAATTTAATTCTATTCTACACAATGAGTATGTTTTACCTTAATATTCAGAAAGGTAAACATTTTGTCATATGTTGTCTTATGAAAAGATTTGTTTCCTCTCCATACTCCCTGGTTCAAGTCAAAAATCTTTCAAAAACCCTATGAAGTTATCTCTGCAGGAAGTTTGGAGAGTCTTAACTGGAAATAAGATGGTATAGAGGGAAAGAAGATGGTATGGTGGGAAAGAAGTAATTTCTGCTGGCTTCATCTTTGCTCTTCCTTCTTCTACTATCCTGTTGTGTCCAACTGGTCACTAGGATATCCTCAGGAAGTCGGAGTGAGCTTGGATCCCGCCATTCCTGATGGTAGGATCAGTTCTAATTTCCAGGCAGAGTATATGGAGGAGAGGACAGCTAGGCAAAGGCTAAGAACTGTTAAAACAATGCAGAGACTTCATGAACACAAGAAAATGTTTCTTAAAGTAGGTTAGATTCTAGTTTGAAGCCCTGATGATTTTTATATCCTTAGGAGTATAGCTGTTTACTTTCTGTATTTAGGAAGCTTTCTTTCCATTAGAAAAGTAGACGTGCTCATTTTTAAAACCTAGGAAAATCCATAATAGATAAAAAAGTCATTCACAATCACAAATAAATGACTATTAACATTTTAGCATCTGTCCAACCAATATAATTCTCTATGAAAGGATACCACTTTGAATAGATGTAACCTAACTGTACAATTTTATATTCTTGGTCTTATTTAATATATAGCACAATATTCCATACTATAACATTTAATCATTTTCTTATTATAGTTAGGTTGTCTGCATTTTTGTTATTATAAATAATACAACAATGAGTAATTTTGTACATCTACCCTTTTCTTTATTTAGGATAAGTTTGTAATTTTTTTATTTTATTTTATTTTTTCCTTTTTTTTTTGAATTCTTCATGCTAATCTTTTCTGTATCGTTCCAATTTTAGTATATGTGCTGCCAAAGCAAGCACTAGGATAAGTTTCTAAAAGTAAAACAAAATTTTTGTGTGAAAGCATACTGGCATGGGGGGGCGGATACTATGTCTTTATTTTTAGAATTAAAAAAAATTTTTTTCCCATTTATTTATTTAATAAGTATGCAGATGCCATTTATTTGGTCCATAAGTACAATATAGTCTTATTTGAGTTTTACAAAACATCAAATATAAATAACCTGAAACTGTAACAATACACAAAAATTGACTTCTTACACAGACATACCAGGCAGTACAAGCTGAAAACTTGAGTAAATTAACATTGTTTTACATTAATATACTTAGTGCCAGTTAACATTTAAAAACAAGTTTCAATGCATAGCAGCACTTGATACTTCTTTCAACCTGTTTCAGTCAGTTGAGAGTATGAAAATGGTTAGATCTAGGCTAAAAATAATTCTTCTTCTAGCCAAAAATAAAGGTATAATATTTATAACCATGTATCAACTTTACTAAACCACAATATTTTGAAGCTATTAAATGACACCTAAGGGTATTTACATTAAAAAGGCAACATGCATAACGTTGTTTCATCTCATGACTAGTTATGCAGACACATTGTTCAAAGGGTTTTAAAACTATATTCCTACTTTCAATACAGCATACTGCAATGTTTCTAATAGTTCTAGCAAATTGAACTTTCAAAGGGAGTGGAATCATTTTCAAGTCACTGATGTCAGTTTTTTCCCTTTGGAACAAAGGACATAATAATCTGATTCTGCCCAGATAAACTAATGTAATAAGAGGGTCTGTCAAGAGGTGTTTCTGTTCAATCTAATGCTATAACATCATCAAGCTGTTCTGTCTATTCTACACATGACCTCTTTGCACTGACATTCTCCTTATCCAATTTCCTCTTGCGACTTCTCTCTTCTTCACTGATAACAGCCATATTATTTGAAGAACCTTCTTCGTCTGAATCAACTATGAGCACATCATCTTGCTCTTGTGCTGCGGAGGTAGAAGGCTGAGCTCCGTCACCACTACCATTGGTTATGCTTTTGGCAGCATCTTCAGCTTGTTTGGGTCCCATTTTTTCTGGGGCATCACCAATAATTTCAAATTCAACATCCTTTCCTAGGTCTTCACTATGAAGGATGTTGATCAATAAAGTGTAGTTCTGAAGGAAGTCATCTGCTTGAAGCCGGCTGCTATTTCTAATTCCAAATTCTGACAACTTTTTGTGATTATTAGCTTCTGTCTCTTCCTCTTCTGAAGATATTAGGATTGTTCCTTTCCCATCTTCCATTTGGACATGTGGTGCTACCATAGCAAATTTTTCTTTTACTATCTTATCCTGTAAGGTGAGAACAGTCACTTTATGGATATTAAACCATACAGTCACCTCTGGCTTGCTGGCACATACATAACAATTGGGGTTGGGAGGATCCAGTGCACAAGGCACAAGGAGCTTCTTTCATGGGTTTGGTTGTTTATTCAAAAAAATTGCTCTGCACTAGTCTATTTTTTCCTGATAAAATCTTCAATCCTTCCACTACCTTCAACCCAGCAATTACTGCATTAGTAGTAGTGATTGTAGGAATAATGTTCCCTGCCATTGATTTTATATCAAATCTGCTCTTCATATTCATACTGAAAATATGCATCCTGAAGTTTGCAGCAGAGGTGACAAAATCCATTACAGATGGATCATCCCTATCCAAGATGAGCTCAGCTCCATCCCCTTTTCTGCTAAATGAACTCTCAATGTCTCAGTGCTCTTTGAAAAAAGACTTGCATAGCTCTTTACATCTAGAACCTGCTGGTCTTTCAGGCCTAACTGGGGTTCATTTTGTTGATCTGAGGCATTGGTTTCTTCTCTTTGACTTTGTACTTCAGCCCAATCCAACGGAACTGGAGATTTCCTTTTCTGCCATAGTTTGTCCATTGTTAGTAGATATCTGATGTCATCTTTAGAAAGCTTGGTAAAAAACTTAATTGAATAATATCCAGTTGATTTAGCCCATTCCTTAGTGGGAATACATTCAATGTCACCATCTTCATTAGATGCTCTGGCTCTGGCTTCAGCTTCTGTTGGTTCCCAGGCAGCTTCAGAGTCAGCTCTGTCAGGAGATACTTCTTGATCAGCATCTTCCCCAAACAACTGGTTGAACAAATACTTTGCCCAAACGATGCAATGAATAGGTTTGGAAGGTGTATTATGAATTGTACAGCCAGGAAAAGTTCTCTGGGTTGGCTTAGGATGATATTCTTAACACTTGGCCATACCCTTTTTGATAGTAGTTACTTGTCCAAGATAACCAGCAGTTCTACTTTCATTAAGAGAACTTTCATTAATGAAAGTTCTACTTTCATTACTTTCATCAGCTGCCAGACACATCCTGTTAACATGGTTTCTGGCAGCTGTATTATCTAAAGCATTCATAACCAATATAAACTGTTGAAAAAACTCCACATTATAGTCAGGGTCATGATGCTGTCATGGTAGGCAATGATATTAGCTTTTGGGTAAAACTGCAGTATGTGTTCTTTGGCAACCTCTGCCTTTGACCTTCCAACATGTTTCTTTTGAAACAAAAACTGCCTGTTGAGGTTGCTGACATCAATAGTACCCAGATCATCAGGTCAGTATGGGAGAAGTCAGTGAGCACGAGGTTTTTGAGGAGCTCGCAGCTGATTCCACCTGTGCCCGCCAGCAGCACCTGGCCCCCGACACGGCCTCAGCCAATTCCCAGGGCAGCCTGCGCTACAGTGCCATAGTGGGATGACCATGAACCTGTCGTGGAGGCAGGAGAACTCCCATTTATTTTTTATTTGTATATATATTCATGGAGTACAAGTGCAATTTTGTTACATTGTTATATTGCATTATGGTGAAATCAGGACCCACATCAGCATTTATTGATATAGTGCCAAATGATATTCCAGAAGGACAGTGCCCTATTACACTCAACAACCATGTTTATGAGGTATTACCAGTGTTTTTAATTTGCTCATTTAACTTAATGGACAAAAAATGGTATCTCATTAGTGAAATAATTACAGTATATCATGATTAAACTTGAATAAAAGCCCAATAGAAACTATTTTAGAGTTTCTGTGAGTGGAAGTTCTCTTAATTCATCATCCCATCTGAGAATGGTTTCCAGACAATGTAGGAAACATAGACATGTCAAGCAAACTGGACAAGGCAAGGCCAAGTAGCCAAAGATGCCAGCTCCCTGTGGGTTGTGTCCTGCACAACAAAAGTGACAACACTGAAACAGAAGGGGGTAGATGATTGTAACTTTGGGCTACTCTTCCTCTCACTGTCTATGTGAGTAATAAACTATCTGAATCTAAAAGGGAGCTGTTGTAGCTTTACTGACTAAATCAGTCAGACCTTGGCCTTGGCTGACCTTGCCTTGTGAGTTTGACAAATTATGAAGGAGAGCAAAGAAAAATGTAGAGAATATTTACTTGATTGAACAGTGAGTTGGAACATGGACATGGTATTCATATAAAATAAAAACACACAATATCTCTGAGTGGCAAAGCTTGCTAAATTTTTGTGGTTCCTTTGTGGGGATTTGGGAGTTTTACTCTTCCCTTCCCCTCCAAGGGAAAATGAAGCAGGGTTAATTTTTCCCCCACAGGCTGTGCTGGCTGGTATTATTCTGAGCAACGTCCTTCCCTACCTTGAAACCATTTACAACCTACCCACTCTATGGAGGAAGGACCAATATGACTGTGTGAGTGTAGATGCCCTGGCTGAGGAAGGGGAGGACAGAAGGGAAATTTAGAGAGAGGGAGAGAAAACAAACAAAAGAGATCAGCCATGGACCTGGAGAATACCAGCAACTCTTTGATGCCGAGTACTCTATTTTTGTTTAAAAAGGGAGGGTCCAAGGTTGTTGGCACATGAAAACATGGAGACCTCATTGCAACTATGCAAAATTAAATAAAAGAGATTAGTTAAGTGGCTACAGTTACATGCAAATCTAGTAAAAAGAGTTTGCCATTCATTGCATATTTAAATGACTTTTAATCCAATTAATGTAAACACATTCCAGGAAAGAAGACACCAATCCTAATTAAAGAAGTAGGTGTCTTGCCAAGCAGAATAACTGCTGGAGCACCCTCCTCCTCTCCAGAGCAGAAAACCAGATGACAGAAAGGGAAAATAGCAAGAAACAAAAATGATAAGAGGAGAAGGACCCAGGAGAGGAGAGAAATACAAAAGGGGATACCTTGTGGAGCTAGATCCCTGAGGAGCTAGAAGGGGATGTGGTCCAGTGCACAGATAGAGTGTCTAGTCCAGGAGAGGGCTAGCGCTTCCATCGGGGCTGGAGAGAATGAGGAAGGGTTGAGTGTAGACACTGACAAGTGGCAGGAGGTGGGGGAAGTAAATATTTAAGGGAATTTCAGCCTATTTATTTTCTGCGAAGATGAAGGTAAGGTTACCTACTGAGAATGATGGAGAAGGTGGCAGGGTGGGGGATGGTAAAGGATGGTAAAGATTTACAACAACTACTATAGGTCTTAAAATAGCAACTGCCATTTGGTAAGTGTTCTGGTTGGTTTATGAATGGTATTTCTAATCTCAACAAAGCCTATAAGGTAGACATTATTATTTGCACATGAGGAGACTGAAGTTTTGAGAGAGAATTGAAGAGAGAGATGACCAGGGATACATAAAAGAATTGCTAGGCAGCCTTGAGAGCCCAACTGTTCGTGATGGCACCAGGCCATATGGCTGTGGAATTTTTTCTATAAATCCCAGGAACAGGAAGGGAGAGAGTGAAGGTGAGTTGAGAGACAGGACTGGTAATTTTCTCAAATCTGTTTGTTTTCATGATCTTCCTTTTCCCCTCATTCCCTTTTCCATTAGGCTGTTTGGATAGTGACATTCTTATCTGTGATTTTCCTGGGACTGGACGTTGGACTCCTTATCTCATTAGTTTTTGCTTTCTTCATCATCACTGTTCGTTCACACAGGTACTTTGTCTCAGGTAATAGGAGGCAGAGATAAGGCATGGCAAGGTAAGGCAATGATGACCTAAAGGCAAGTGCATTTTCTTTCAGAACTAAGATTCTTCTCCTGGGTCAAATCCCTAACACCAACATTTATAGAAGCATCCATGACTATCGGGAGGTAAGAATCCAAATCAGTGCCACTCCTTTGCCTAAGGGCTGGGGCAGACCAAGCCTGGAGCTTACTTTTTCTACAGAATCCCTTAGCTGTTGTTTCCTGCACTGCAGATACACATTTACAAAGGAGGCGGAGGTAATGAACAAGGGTAGAGGTGGGTTCTAAGTAGCCAAATCCTTATAGTGGTACTACAGCCAGTCAAAGATAATTTTTCAATGCCCTTTAAGGAGAGGAAGGCCAAGAAAGAGGGGAGTGTGGAAATGCAGGGGAAAAGAAGAAAGCAGGAAAAGCAGGGGGTGAAAATGGGAGGAAAGAATTTTCTAGTTCATATCTCTAATACGGAAGACTTCAGATTCTCTAGGAGGCTCTAAAGATTTATTATTCTTACTCCATGAAAGAACTGAGAAATTTCCCCTCAACTTCACATTTTGTCTTATAGATTATGAGCATTCCTGGGGTGAAAATCTTCCAGTGCTGCAACTCGGTTACATTTGTAAATGTTTACCACCTAAAACACAAGCTGTTAAAAGAGGTCACTGCTCCTCTGCCCTGCCTTTCCCTACCTGCCCCCCCACCAAGCATCCTTCTCCCACCCTTTTTCCGTCTCCACCACTCATCCTCTGTATGACACACCCCTTGTGTCTTTCAGGTTAACATGGTAAGGGTGCCTCTTAAAGAAGAAGAAATTTTCACCCTGTTTAATCAAAGTGATACCAACCTACGGGAAGAAAAGATCTGTAGGTGTTTCTGCGACTGTGATGAACAGGAGCCACCACCCAGGGTTAGAAATGCCTTTTCTTTCCTGTATTTTTCTTCACACTTTATAAAGAAGCGCACTAGTAGTTTCTTTAAAAAAAAAAAAATCAAAACCTCTGAGGGATTTTGAGTTTTAGATGGACCATGGAGAATTGGAAATCAAAGATTTCTACTTAGAAATGAAGACAGAAGGTTCTCCTTTGAGGTTCAGATTTTGACATGAAAATAGGTAGGAGGAGATGTTCAGAATTCTACTGGATGGCCAGTGGCAAGAGTACAGTTTGCCTTTTGAGACTGTCAGTAATTCCATAGTTGTACCTATTTCCCTGGCTTTTGGCTGCCTAGCTTTAGATTTCTGAAAATAAGTGACTGAAAGATTGTTTTCTGATTCCAACTAGGCCAGAGTCATGGGCGCTGGGCTTCTACTAAAGGATATGCCAGGGTCTCCTGATGTCTGCCTGTGACCATGGAAATGATGACGAGGGAGGGGAGAAGAGGGGGTGCGAGTGGGGACAAGCACAGGTTGCTATTCCAGATGGGGATTTTACAGCATCTGAAGGTTATTTTAGCTGATGAGAGTTACAAAGCGGTCATTATTTCTAACGTGGACTTGGTCTAAATAGTTCTTTCCCCCAGAGTAAGACTGCTCATTTCTAGCTCCTGGTCCTTTCAGTGATGACCTAGTCTAAGCTCTATCTATACACACAGAGAAGTTCCCTTCCCCACACATACACCCAACACCTCCTCTCCCCCGCCATGCAGTTACCTGCAAAACACTGAGCGTCCACTCTTCTTCCCACACACTCTAATGGAGCGTAGGTTCTACTGAGCTCCCTGAAATTACCAACTTCCCAACCAAGAGGAGAGAATTAACACTATATCTAATTTGATTTCATATCTACACTGTGCTGAGTATTGTAGAGAACATTCACAGGACATTAGCAAATACACTTTAGAGTAGAATAGGGTCACCCAGTATTCATTGAGTTCCCACTATGTGCCCAGAACTATAACACTATGAAAAAGGAAAAGAGGGTTTTAGGATCTCTGCCTTCAGGTAGTTCTTTTTTTTCTTTTCCATTGAAGTTAAAAAAAAAACAGATAACATAAAATATACCATCTTTACCCTTTTTAAGTGCACAGGTCAGTATTGTTAAGTATATTCACGTTGGTGCACAATCATCACCACCATCCATCTCGAGAACATTTTCATCTTACAAAACTGAAACTCTGTACCCATTAAAAAATGACTCCCTTTTCCCCTTCCTCCCAGCCCCTGGCAACCCACCATTCCCTTCTACTTTCTGTTTCTATGAATTTGACTATTCTAAATACCTCATATAAGTGGAATCATATAGGATTATAGGATTGTCTTTGTGTGACTGGCTTATTTCATCTAGCATAATATTCTCGAGGTTCATCCAAGTAGGTTTTTGTGTGTGTGTGTGTGTGAGACAGGGTCTTGCTCTGTCTCCCAGGCTGGAGTGCAGTGGCATCATCATAGCTCACTTTGCAACCACCTCCAACTCCCAGGCTCAAGCAATACTCCTGGCTCAGCCTCCCCAGTAGCTGGGACTACAGGTGCGCACCATCACGCCTGGCTAATTTTTTCATTTTTGTAGAGATGAGGTCTCGCTGTGTTGCCCAGGCTGATCTTGGACTCCCCCCTTGGCCTCCCAAAGTGCTGGGATTATAGGTATGAGCCACTGCACCTGGCCTCATCCAGGTAGTTCTTAAAAAAAAATTTTTTTTCATGGAAAATTTTGAACATATACAAAAGTAGAGACAATATGTAATATAATGAGTACTTATGTCCCACATCAGCTTTAAGATTTATTAGCTCATAGTCAATCTTGTTTCATCTATATCCCCACCCACCTATAACTCCTCAAAAAAATTTTTTTTTAATTTGTTTCACAAGCAACATTGTTTGATAACAGATTTTTAAAAGAAACATCACCTAGAATTATACCACTCCAGCAAATAAATTCTTTTCATTTTTCCATGTGCCTTATAGTTCTTAGTCATATATTTTGTTATTTATCCTTTTATTTTTTATTATTATTATTTTTTTTTAGAGACCAGGTCTCACTCTGTCACCCTGACTGGAGTGTAGTCATGCAATTATGGCTCACTGCAGCCTCAAACTCTGGGCTCAAATGATCCTCCTGCCTCAGCCTCCCGAGTACTGGGACTATAGGCATGCACCACCACACCAGGCTAATTTTTTCTACTTTTAGTAGAGATGAGGTCTCCCTCTTGCTCAGGCTGGTCTCAAACTGCTGACCTCAAGTGATCCTCCTGCCTTGGCCTCCCAAAGTGCTAGGATTACAGGCGTGAGCCACCAGGCTCAGCCATATTTACCCTTTTAATGAACATGTGCACTCTTTCTAGGTAGAGTCTGGTTCCTGTGAATGAATTTCACATCTTGCATGTCATTGTCTTTCTGTCTTTGGTACTGTCCTTAAGCTATATAGCAGGCACTCTGGGCCTATTAGGAAATTGAATGCAGTGAGAGATAAAGACAGCCTTACTCAAGTGATTTTTGTCTTCTTAAGGAAGTCTGACAGAGGACTGTTGTACTGATAAAAGCAGGAGGTGCTGGGAAAAGGGATTGATGGAAAAAAATACTTTATACAAAGTATTAGTAGGCTAATTAAGACCAGAGACTAATTAAGACCCAGGGATGAAGAAAAGGAATACATCAAAGATGATTTTAAATCTGGCTCACTAGGACAATGATAATGTCATTGATGGACATAGGAAGTTGGGAGGGGATGCTGTGAGTGGTAAGGTTAAGGAATGTGGCTTTAGTCATAAGCTTGGAGTGGCAGTGAGATATCCAAGTAGAAAATGCACATTACCTAGCCTGGGGAGACGTTTCATAAGGGAGAGGGAAGTAAACTAGCAGAAACAGTGTAGTTGCTAAGTACGCCCAGCTCTCGAGTCTTATCACAGTCCTCCCTTAACTCTGTTGTCCCAGATTGTTTATACAGAGCGATTTGAAAATAAACTGGATCCTGATTCATCCTCCATTAACCTGATTCGCTGCTCACGTTTTGATAGTGGGAACATGAGCCAAAGTACATCCGATGACCAAGTCCCATACACAGTATCTTCCACATCTCAAAGAAATCAAGGGCAGAACTATGAGGAGGTGGAAAAAGTTTGGCTTCATAAGGAAACCCCCAGACACAGCTCCCTACAACTGCCTGATACTGCTGAAAGTCCGGGGAGGAGTAGATCGGTTATCCCTTACTCAGATGGGTCACCGCCACCCATCCACACCATCATCCTGGATTTCTCCATGGTGCATTACGTGGATTCACGGGCTTTGATCATGTTAAGACAGGTAAGTCCTGGCTAGGCTTTAGCAGGAGCTCCCCTCCTACCACTCCCACCTGGATCCTGATTGAATCCTGTTAGTAGTCACTGCTATGTGATTGCTAGGCCACCAGAAACTTGGACACCAAAGGTAGTACAAGGTCAATAAGAATAAAAAGAAAATGAACCAACTCTGATTTATTGAACTGGCATTGGTTCAGTAGGCATGGCACATTATTATTTCTCAAGGAATGAAAAAAGGAAACTCTTAACACCACTGGAACAGCAATTTGTGCCATGCCCAGTGACTCCCAGTATATCCTGGGAGTTAGCTGCAAATCTTTTCAAAGAATAGGTCTGAAAGCTACAGAAGAAAGCGCACCAGAATTCTCCACTCTTCAACTACTCTGAGCCAAGCACTGTGAAAGGCACTGGACTATCTTGTACTCAGATTTGAAGAAGTTGTGATGAAGTGACACCTCAAGCTTAAGGCTGCCTGTCTAGTACCTGTAGAGTCTTGCCCACTCCCTCTTCATTGCCTGCATCTTCAGGCAAAAAGGACAGAGATTTTTCCTTCAACAGCTCTGTTCCTGGGTCCTGACTTCTTTCCTGCTCACAGGTTTCTATAGCAGTTCTCATTTCTCTCCTCCTTATGCAGTACAGTTTAGGTGCACAGCTAACCATATTGATTTCATTGTTTAATGTCTCATAAATACAATATTTCTTTTCAGCCAGCTTGTTTCAGTTTACAGCACTCTATATCACTCTTGCTCCTGTTGGCAGCGGCTCAGGTTTAAACACCTGAACACTCACTTCCACTCTGACTATACCCACCTTTGTATGAGATATACTCCTTTGACTGGTTTTCTTTCTTTTAGCCTCGGATCCTATTATATCATACTTTCTTATTCCTAGATGAATATGATTCTCTCTTAAGTGAGTCTAGCTCCTCTTTGGTCTGAGGCAATAGGAAGCTTTTCATAGCAGAAAGAACTCTGGTTGGTGGTCTGGGATGTGTGCTTTGCCCTGGCTTTACTGTTCACTATCTATCTGACCCAAGGCAAGTTACTAAATTGCACTGGGTCTTGGTTTCCTCATCTATAAAATGAGAAGTTTGGAAGAGATTAACATTAAGATATCTCCCATCCTTTTTTCCCATCCCATTTTCAGACTCAAATATACTTGATAGTCTCTTGTCACTTGGGTTTTTCCATTTTGGGTCATTGTACTGGGCTGTGTTCTCTTCTCCCAGTCTTGTACTATAGTTGTTACTTTAGATTTTCACTCAACCCACATTGTCAAATGCCTGCTACATGCCAGACTGAGTTGGGCACATGCATATACACTACCTCATTTAATTTTCAAAACTGCCTTGAGAAACAGGCCGTATTTTCTCCTAAGAGTCTAAGGCTCACAGCCCATAAGTGGCCTGTCCAGCACTTGAACCTTAAGCATCTGACTTGAATCACTCTTTCCCTCTGTTCCATAGTACATTTGTGTCTTCCTCTGCTCTCTCTCCTGTCCTGCCTCCCTTTTTTATAGAGGTACCATATGTTCTGGTCCTTGGCATCACCCATCCACACCTGGCCCATGTTGACCTTCTCCTTCATCCCCAAAATGGAGACAACATCAGACACCTTTGCCATACAGACTTCAGAGATTCATGGTGCACATTTGCACTCTAAAAATACAGGTTTCTTCATTCCCTTTGTAACATTCTGTACACTGCATTCTGTACACTGTGCTATTGGAGGAAATTGTTGTTTTATTTTATAATTGAAAACTTAAACCTACTAAGAGAGATCTCAGCAGTCTATTCTAACTGGAAGCCACCACTCAGATTAAGCTTCTTCCTAATTCATGGGATTTCCCTTTCCTGCTGCTTGTCATTTAGAATATGTCTATTGTGGCCCTAACCAAATGACTTTATGATTTACCACATGATCAAAAATGGCTTTCTTGTTTCCTCTTGCTACTAAAAGAAGCAAAGTCTGTTTTGTTTCTTTTGACACTGTAACTTAGTGCTCAGGATTGGCATTTACTCAGTCTTAGAATATTAAGGTTAATATTTACTGGCTTTGAAGTGAACATCAAGATTTACTTCCCCAGAGCATATCTACTGGCTGAAGTAAACTTGAGGTCAGTATCTGATTTTTACTAATTTGATACTAAATACCTGATGTTTTACTAAAGTCAAACTCAACTTTGCAGACTAGCTCTGGATGTGACCCTCAGGGTTTCTGAATTCCAGTCTCCATGGGATCACTTGACCATCTCTGGGCCACATCTTGCCTCCTCTGCTCAGCGAACACCAGGGAGAAAGGGGTCACTTGCAAACACTAAGTAATAATACCAAGATATGGTTGCTCATGACAACTTTCCAGAGCTTTTCTATCACACCTGTGCCTGTCTCTATCTAGCCTAGGGCTTTTCTCCTGTGAACATCTTCTCTTGATGTGAACTGTTTCACCCCTTGAGACTATGAGAAACCCTCCCTCTCATTCCCCACCCCGACATGAGACAATCTGATTCTCTTTTGTATTCTAGCACTTTAGACATTTTCTGGCATAAAGAAGTCCATTCATCAAATGTTTATAGAACTGAACTGGGATGCAAAGGTACACATACCTCAGACAAGGGAATGGCCAAAGGGATTTTGAAACTCAACTAGTTAGAATGCCCTTTCCTAGTGAGTGTGAAGCTCTCTGACACTGATTTACTCTCTCCTCACAGATGTGCAATGCTTTCCAAAACGCCAACATTTTGGTGCTCATTGCAGGGTGTCACTGTGAGTATCCTTCACCCTGTAAAAGGGATGTTTTGCACCCTGGGTCCTCAGCTCCCCAGGTGTCTGACACTGTGTGTGTTCCGGGTCTGGTTTGTAGCTTCTGTGGTCAGGTCATTTGAGAGGAATGATTTCTTTGACGCTGGCATCACCAAGGCCCAGCTGTTCCTCACCATCCATGACGCCGTGCTGTTTGCCTTGTCAAGGAAGTTTCTAGAGCCCTCCGAGTTAAGCGTGGATGAATCTGAGACAGTGATACAGGAAACCTACTCAGAAACAGACAAGGTTGGACAAACAGACAAAGCATGGGGCTTGGGGGAGGGGTTGAGGTGGGGTTGGGCATGGTTAGCGGGGGCAGATGCCCAGTCAGATAGAGATGAACAATGTCCATGAAAGGTATTTTAGTACAGCTGTGCCAGAATTTGAGATGTTGAAGTGCTCCCTTACCAGTTAGTAAATAGCTGTGGACCTGAACCACCAAGTGCCCCCACTGCCATGGCATCTGGGTCCCATTCAGGATACTTCCCCAACTGAAGAGGGGGTTTACCCAACCAAGTAGAAGCCTCAATGATCCTTTTACAGCAATCTTGCGTAGTACCTATGCCATACCCATTGCTGAGTATTTTAAATATCCCCTAACTATACCTTTAGAACCCACCCCCACCCCACCCTTGGAATGAATAACAACACTGATGAACTAGCAGAGTTTTATACGTGCTAGTATAATACTTTGGCTATTATTTACATTATGAGTAATAAGAGTTTTATTCAACCTGACTAAATGTAAAGGAGAATGATATATAAATCAGAATTTTTAGTCATTTAGTAATACTAAATAAAGACTTGGGCCTACTTCAGCATTTTAAATCAGTATCTGTGTAGGTTAAAGGTTTCCAAAAAAAGTAAATTAAAACATAGATGGGCACCAAAATATTGTCTAATAACTAGAAATCATTTTTAATTAAACCCCTGATTCTTTGACTTACTACATTTCAATAACATTTGAACTGTTTATGTCAAGAAAATTATTACCAGAGTAATGTGTCTTTAAAAATTCCAACAAGTAAAAGATATCCAGGCTTGTAAAACACAGGCTTTTTATTTTTATTTTCTAAAAAAGTAATGTATTACTAATGATTTCCCTTGCTTTGTTGAAAATTCTCACAAGTTATGTGCCTCTGCTTTTCCAGAACAACTTTTTCCCTCATAACTATATTTGAACATATTTTTTCCATTCAGCTCTACAGTCCACTCCCATTTGTAAAATCACAGAATCACAAAATCTTTGAGTTGGAAGGAACCTCAGGGCTCATTACGTTCACCCCCACATGGAGCAAGAATTCTTTTGTCAATCTCTCTGACCAGAAGTGGTCCTTTTTATGCTTAGAGACTTCCGTTGGTTTTCAAATTTTTGTATACATCAGAATCGCCTAAATGTGCTGTTAAAACACAGACTGCTGGACCCCTCTGTGTCCCAATCTGCTGAATTTCTGATTCAGTGGGTCTTCAGTGGGACCTGAGGATTTGTATTGCTAACAGGTTACCAGGTAACGTTGATGCTACTGGTACAAGGAACCACACTTTGAGAACTATTGCCTAAGCAATTCAACATGCATCCGCCACTGTCAAAGTTTTGTGTGCCTGGTAATCTTTGGGTATGTGCCAGGCATTGAATTTGGAAAATGTTTACAGAAATAATTTGAGGCCTAGGACGATATTTTTCTTCCAGAAAGAATTTGACTGTTTTGCCAGATACCTGGAGGCACTGGCAATCCAGGATCCCTTTGATCTGATTTCAGGAGTTGGGGTTTTCTAGGCCATCCAGATGACCCAAAGCCCAGCTGCAGTCTGTGGGAAGGCTCATCATAGCCCCTCCCTTGTCAGGCCCTGGAATCCAATTTTTGCAACCCCAAACTCTTAAAGCTGTCAAAAGCATTGCTCAGCATATATGTGCCACTTCTAGATCATCAAATACCCCCAGGACAAAAGTGGCCCCAAATTGCCAGATTCACCTCTTTAGATTTCACCTTTTCCCAAATCTTGGCCGGATAATTCTTGATGATCTTTTTAGCATTACAGCACCTTCAAGCAGAAATTTTTTTTTTAATAGTTTACCTAGCTCTTCTCATTGTCCTTAGTGGGAGGGTTGGTCTGAATTATATAGTCTGCTTTTTACTATAAATGGAAGTTTCCCTATTTTATTTTTATCTGTGATTATGATACCTCGACAAATTTGTTTTTACATATTATATACTTAAGTCTATTAATCTTTCCTTTTCTATTTTTCACTTACTTTTTATTTAGAAAGTCATTCCTGGCCAGGCGGGGTGGCTCACACCTGTAATCCCAGTGCTTTGAGAGGCTAAGGTGGGAGGATCGCTTGAGGCCAGGAGTTTGAGACCAGCCTGAGCAACATAGCGAGACCCCGTCTCTACAAAAAATGAAAAAAAAATTAGCCAGGCGTGGTGGCAGGCACCTGTAGTCCTAGCTACTTGGCAGGCTGAGGCAGGAGGATCCCTTGAGCCCAGGAATTGAAGGCTGTGGTGAGCTATGATTGCGCCACTGCACTCCAGCCTGGGTGACAGAGTGAGACCTCCATCTCAAAAAAATAAATAAATAAATAAAGTCATTTCCATTTAGAAAGTAAATAAATAATGACATATTTTCTTCTAGATTTTTATGTTTTCATTTTTGATATGTTATACTCTTTACTCTAGTTAGAATGTATTTCAGTGCATGCTGTTGAGTAATCTTTATTTTTTATCTATATAGCTAACCATTTTGAGCTATATACCGTCTATCTTATTAATAGTTCATTAGTGCTGCTATAAAAAATATCTGAGACTGAGTAATTTATAATAATAGAAATTTATTTCTCACAGTTTTAGAGGCTGGGAAGTCTATGATCAAGGTGCCAGCTGATTCGGTGTCTGGTGAGGGCTTGTTCCATCTTCTCTCAGCAGCATCCTCACATGGCGGAAGGCAGAAGGGCAAAAGGGCCTGAGCTAGTTCCCTCCACCCCTTTTATAAGGCAGTCATCCATTCCCAAATCCATTTCTATCACTTCCCAAAAGACCTCACCTCTTAATACCACCATAATGGGGATTAAGTTCCAATGTGAATTTTCGAGGCCACACACTCAAACCATAGCACCATCTAACCATCTATTGAATAAACTTCCTTCCCCTGACTGATTTGATATGTTATTTTCATAAAATATTATATTCTTATGAAAACTAAAGTCTATTTCTAGCTCAGTTTTTGGTTTCATTGTTCTGCATAGCTTCAGTATCACACTGTTTTGATTACTATTACTTTATAATACATTTTAACATTTGGTTATGAAGTCCTGTGTCATCAGTGTTCTATTTCAAAATTCACTAAGTCATTCTCACCAATTTATTCTTCCAAACCAACTTTTAAACCTTTTATCAGGTCCCCACCCCTGAAAAAAATCCTGTTGGAATTTCTGTTAGAATTACATTAAAAATATAAAATAACTTGAGAATTCATATCTTTACAGTATTCGTTCTTCTTATCCAGAAACATGAACTGTCTCTACATATATTGTCTTTTTAAATGTTTTATTCATAGTAAGGTTTTGTGACTTTCTCCATATAAATAAATCCTAGATACTTTATATGTTTTACATTTTTATTTCTTTTTAAAATGAATCTTCTTTTCCATTATATTTTTTTTTCTTACCCCACCCCCTCCATTATATTTTCTAACTGGCAATTGCTAGCATATAGGAAAGTCATTGATTTTTATTAAATTATTTGGCTGCCTTTGTGAATCATTTTACTAGTCCTAAGAAGTTTCATTGTTAATTCTTTTGAGTTTATTAGATAGGAAAATATTTTCTAAAAATAATACTAATCTCTTGTTTTCCAACTGTTAGAAATCTTATTTCAACATATTATTGCATTTAGCTAGACCTCCCAGAATAATTTAAGTAATAGTGATGAGTCTTGTCTTACTCCTGAATTTAATGAAAAAAGCTTCCTGTGTTCTATTAAGGTTAGTAGTGATGGCTTAAGATGGACATTATTTACTGTGTTTTTAAAAAGTATTTTTCTAGTTTACCAACATTCTTATCAGGACTTATATTGAGACTTGGTATTGAATATGTCAATTTTGTGTCTGGCATTTAAGATAGGGAAGACTAGGATAGGAGCAAGTTCTATTTCATATGTATTAAATTCAAAATCACCCATTAAACATTCACGAGTGGAGATGTCTAGTATGGAAGTGTGGCTGGGTGTGGTGGCTTACACCTGTAATCCTAGCACTTTGGGAGGCCAAGGTGGGAGGATCACTTGAGGCCAGGAGTTCAAGACCAACCTGGGCAACACAGTGAGACCTCATCTCTACAAAAAGTTTAAAAATTAGCTGGGTATGGTTGTACGTGCCTATAGTCCCACTTACTTGGGAGGCTGAGGCAGGAGGATTGCTTGAGCCCAGGAGTTCAAAGCTGCAGTGAGATATGATTGTGTCACTGCACTCCAGCATGGACAGACAACAGAGCGAGACTCTGTCTCAAAAAAAAAAAAAAAAAAAAGAACAGAAGTGAATATATGAACCTGTAGATCAAGGGAAGGGTTATAACCAAAGAGTCATCAGCATATAAGATAGTAATGAAAATTATGGGTCTAAATAAAATACATACGGGTGAGGGGCCGGGGGTAGAGTGTAGATGGGGAAGAAAAGGGGCCCAGGATCAAGCCCTTTTAGAAGTCTGTTAGAAGTAGAAGAGATAGCAAAGAGATCAAGAAGAAGCAACCAGCAAGGAAGGAGGAAAAGCAGAAAAGTATCATATGGTGGATGAGAAGAAAATGTTTCAGGAAGGGTGAAAATGGTGAATTTTGTGGAATGCTGCTGCAAAGCTGATTCACCCACAGAGCCTTGTGAGCACCTGCTATGAGACAGGCTCAGTGGCTGGTACTGGGGATATCAAGAACTGCACTGCCCTATTTCAAGGAGCTTAAAGTCTAGTAAGGGAAAGGTTTGTAAATAAATAAGGCAATACATTACTGGTATTTTGATAGAAGTGTGAGTGAGGTATAGCTGTAACACAAAGGAAGCTGTGATCCTGGTTGGCCATCTTTGATCTGAATCTGGAATGATGAATAAGTGTATGAGGACAAGATGGAGAAGGACAAGGCAGGCAAAGGGAGCAGCACGAGCAAAGGTAAGCAGTAGTCAGGCAACTTTGGGTAACTTTATGGCTAGAGTAAAGGGCGGGGCCTACAGTTGGAGATAAAACTAAAGAAGATGGCAAAAGGCCAGGTCACAAATAGCCTTACATGCTCTGTCAAGGATTGCACTGGGGGTTGGCAAGACAAGTAAGATCAAGAAGACGTGATGTTTCAGAATGTTAAGACCATTGCTGGCCAGGTGCGGTGGCTCACGCCTATAATCCTAGCACTGTGGGAGGCCAAGGCAGGAGGGATTGTTTGAGCTCAGGAGTTCAAGACCAGCCTGAGCAAGAGCGAGACGCCATCTCTACTAAAAATAGAAAAATTAGCCAGGCGTTGTGGCACACACCTGTAGTCCCAGCTACTCAGGAGGCTGAGGTAGGAGGATGGCTCGAGCCCAGGACTTTGAGGTTGCAGTGAGCTATGATGATGCCACTGCACTCTAGCCTGGGTGACAGAGCGAGACTGTCTCAGAAAAAATAAATAAATAAATAAGACCATTGCTGTTTAAATGGTTGATCATGAAATCCAATCTAGCTAGAAAAGCCATAGAGACCTAAGTTAGGGACTGATTGAGTCTGAAAAATAGTAAGTAACTGAGAAACCAGAGAAGAGGGTAGAGGGTACAAAGAGGATGAAAAGCAGATTTAGGCAAGAAATATTTTCTACTTTGCCAGGAACCCATAGTTCTTATACCTTAAGTCCTGTCGTATTCTGAAATACTTTGACTGCTCAAAAGTTAGAAATTTTAATCCATCTGATTATGTGTATTTCAGATTGACGACTCCAGATATAACATAGGCAGTAGTCTTCCAGAAAGCCCCAAAAAAGGAAATCCAGGCTTTGCCAAGATCCAGGAACTAGAAGAAGAGGAGTCGGAGCTAGATTTGCAGCTGGATCACATGCTGGAGTCTGAACAACAGACTGAGCTGGATCTGGCCCTTGACCTGGATCAGGAGCTGGAACCTGAGTCAGAGCTGGAGCCCGAAACAGAGCCTGAGCAGGGCCCTGAACCTGAGCCTCAGGCTGAGCCCCAGACCGAGACTGATCTGGAGCTGGAGATGGAGCCGGAGCCCAAATCCAGGACAAGGGCTCACACTTTTCCTCGGCGGCAGTACTGGCCTCTGTATCCGTCTGTGGTTTCCACCTCCTGGTCTCAGACTCAGCAGCCTCAGACACGGTCAGTGGAGAGGAGACGTCGTCATATGGATTCATACTCATCTGAGGGCAACAACAATGAGGATGCCTGGGAGATGAACTGGAAATAAGGGGTCAGATGAACTTGGCCAATCCTCCCACCCAGAAGGGGTCGCTGCGTCAAGAGACCTAGACTAGGTACAAACTTAGTGGTACTTGCTTTGTGACTCCTCCACCTGCTGGCCTTCTTCCTTGCTCAGCACTCCTAGGGATCATACTCCCAGATCACATTACTAAATGCCAACAGTTGTCTCTGAATTCCCTATCCAGGCTCCCCTCCTTTCATCTTCAGCAGGTATTCTAGTGATGGACTTCTTTCTTCACACACCTTGTATCTCTGGGGTTTGTGCCAGACCATCTCTAACTTACTCCTCTCATCTCTGTTCCCCTTTCTTCAGAGAGATGAGGCTCAAATAAAATATATAACTTTAGTTACATTTGGATCCTTTCTGCACCTTCTCCCTTTTCTGTATTCTGTATCCCCCAGAAAATGTCAAATGGGAGGGATTCCAGAAGGGAGTAGACACAGTGGAGAAGAGATGAGTGAGAAAAAGAAAAATTGAGTAGCATTTGTATTTTATATGCAAGGTATCTTCACTGCCGTAATGGGGGAAATAGGGGAAATAGTCGGGCCAAAGGTAAGCCAGCCTGTGAGACTTGTAGTACAAGGACCTGCTAAGTTGAAAGCACTTTTGCTGTTACTCCCAGAAGTCAAGATCTTATCCTGCCGCTGGTTTCATAAGGCCAATCAGCTTTACCAACTTACGGGAATGGCAGCTTTGCAGAACTCTCTCTTGTCTTCAGATTCACATCCACCACTGCTTCTTTCTTGCAGGTTTTTGAGATATAGGCAATCTGGAATCTGTACTCTTGGTGGACCAAACTTAGTTAAAATTTATGATAGCCACAAACTCCCTAGGAGTTGAAAAAGTCAATCATTACTAATTTTGTCCAAATCCATTCAAAAAATTTCCCCCTTCCCCATTAAAAAATGTGTAGGATTAAACTATGACCAGAAGAAAAATACAGATTCCTGAGCAAAAGCATATGAAATCCTGAATTTTATTTCCAACTCAATAAACATGACTCCTCCTGCTTGAGTACTCAATTTCTCATTTGTTAAATGAAAGAAATCTTTGTCAAAATATAGATGTCTCTTATCATAGAGATAGCATATGTATTCACTCATTCTACAAGAATTTTTGTTAAGCATCTGCTACATGCATAGCACTTCAAACTGTGAGGTACATAAAACAATATTATCCCAGTTTACACATACATAAACTGAGACACAGAAGTTTTGTAACTAGGCCAAGGTCATATACAACATGACGTCGTATTTACAAAAAGAAGTAGGGATCCTTCCGGATCACATGCTTCATTTTTTTCATGTTTACTGAACACATTTATGGAACTCCTACTATGTGCCAGGCACTGTCCCAGATGCTGAAGATATAGGATGAGCAGAACAGATGACATAAATAATTGTGAAATGTACCTTGAAGGTAAAATACAAGAAACTCTAAGAGCCTCCTTTGGGAGGACCTGACCTAGTCTTGGATGTCAAAGAAGTTCTTCCTATGGCAATGACATATGACCTAGGATCTGAAGGATGAGTAGGAGTTAGGCTTAAAGCAAGTTCCAATGACTGCTAGGGGGGCAGAGCCAAATGGGAAACCAAGAGTGGTGACCATGGATAAAAACAAAACTGAGCTGGGCACAGTGGCTCATGCCTGTAATCCTAGTACTTTGGGAGGTTGAGGCGAGAGGATAGCTTGAGCTCAGGAGTTTGAGACCAGCCTGAGCAAGAGTGAGACCCCGTCTCTACTAAAATTAGAAAAAATTAGTTGGGCATGGTGGTGTTCATCTGTAGTCCTGGCTACTCGGGAGGCTGAGGCAGAAGGATTGCTTGAACCCAGGAGTTTGAGGTTGCAGTGAGCTATGATGACTGCCACTGCACTCTAGCCAGGGTGACAGAGTGCGACTCTGTCTCAAAAAATACATATATATACACACACACACACACACACACACACACACACACATTTATATTTATTCTGGTATAAACCTATAGCATCCAACCCTTCCTAAAGTAATCAGATAAAGAGAAATGGTTAACCAGTTATAAATAGTACGGCATTAACGAAAGGATAAAGTGATGAACAATTCAAAGGCTAAGTCTTCTTCCAAAATGCAGATCATCTGAAATTCTAAGACATTTCAAGCTTTACAAAATGGTATGGTTTGAACTGGGTAACTCACTTTTTACGGCATGGTCATTGTGGTTTTATCTCCCTAATTAAAAACTGGAGAAAAATTCTACAGACTGCAAAACAGGTAAAGACTGAATCTGAAAGTATAAATGTCTTAGCACAAATTTTTCCCCATTACTAAAACAAACAAAAACAAAACAAAAAAACAACCCCTCAAAGCAGCTTCCGCCAGTCCCCAACCTTTTTGGCAGCAGGGATCAGTTTCATGGAAGACAATTTTTCCACGGGCCAGGGATGGGAGAGTGGGGTGTTATGGGGAGGTGGGAGGGTGGTGCGGAGTTCAGGCAGTGATGTGCGGCCCGTGTCCTAACAGGCCATGGACCGGTACCCGGCCACAGCCCGGTGGGTAGGGACTGCAGTACAGTAAATGGGGTTTTAGGTATGATTTTTATATGTGAAGATCTAAGTCGATTTTGTAGAACTTTAGAACTGCAGAAAGTGGGTTTGGAAGAGACTGATCAAAAAATAAAATGACCCAAGGTAGCTGTCTCTAAATATGTTAGGTATCACAAAGCCCAAGGACTCAACTATATTGCATCTAGATTCAACTCTCATTTATCAGCAGAAATAGAGAAAGTGATGGCATAATCCAAGGTTGTTAATAATCTTGGGGTCATAAAATCTCAGTACTTGGAAGGACCATTTTTGGATCTTTTGGTTTATAGTTTTTACCAAATTTGTAAAATTTTTGGCCATTCTTCTTCAAGTATTTATTCTCTCTCCCTTCTCCTTCAGGAACTCCACTTATTGTATAGTAGTCCACTTGAAGTTGTCCCATAGCAAACTGATGCTCTATTTATTTTTTCATTTTTCCTTTTTATTTTATTTAGACTTTCTCTCTGTGTTTCATTTTGGATAGCTTCCATAGCTATATCTTCAGGTTCACCAATTTTTTTCTTCTACAATGTCTAATCTGATGTTAATCCCATCCAGTGAATTTTTCCATCTCAGATGTCATTTTCTCCTCTAGAAGTTTAATTTTGGTCTTTTTTATATCTTCCATATCTCTACTTAACATGTGCAATATTTCCTCTAGCTACTTAAACATATGGAATACAGTTGTAATTGTTTTAATGTTCTTCTCTACAAATTCTATCATCATGCATAAGATGGTAGAGATACTTGACATGCATTATCATATTTAATCGTCACTTCCTCCACTGCCTCTCCTTGAGGTAGGGACAATTATCTTTTCTATCCAGGGGAAGAATCTAAGACCAGAAGTTTGCCCAAAGTCACAGCTAGTCAATGGCACCATCAGAATTCAAACCCAGGTTGGATCCCAAAGATTAGGCCTTTACTCCATGCTGCTTCTTTGATTTGGGGAAAGGTGGCCTCTTGGTGCCTTTGGACTGAGAAACCCCAATCAGTGCACTGGGCACCTCTGTCTCTTTTCCTCCTCTCCTTTTCCCCCAATGTACATACTCAGAGGACTGGCAGTTTTTACACTGGTTCATAACATCCTACATATATTCATTGAGCACCTACTATGTATCTGACACCTTTCTAGGCCGTGGAGATACAGCAGGAAACAAAAGCCAAACATCCCAGCCTTTATGGAGCTATTATTCCAAGGTGTGGTGGGGGCAGACAAAACTAGAAAGCAAGCAAGCAAGCAAGCAAGCAAGCAAACAGTAACAAAGGCCTGCTCTCTCTCTCCCCAGTGCATCTCAGGTGTGTTGCCAAGGGGCAAAAAAATCTCCAAGGGGTCTAAACAAAGGAATATACTGAAATACCGGTGTTTAAATTATGAAAGTAACTTTAATGACTGGGTAACATGTCTTTTTGCAAGTCAGATGGCTTCCAATTATTTGTTTTCAACAAAATTGACTAAGGACCCCTGCAGCTGTCAGCTGATAGATCATTAAAATAAGTTGTGACTATTACTATGTGATTTTTGGCACATTACTTGGAAGGAATTCCAAAAGAACTGAATGGTATTGCTATAGCAAAACTCTTTCCATTCCCATCTACTTATCTTATGTGAATAAGTTTTCTTAGCTAAAAAAATAGCAATGGAATGACTCAGGACTCAAGAAAAATCGCCTACTGAAATGCATTTAAAATTTCATTTGCATGAAGCTATATGTTACTTTGGTTAATCATGCAATAATACTTGTAATGGTAGATAAGGAATTTTTTAGAGGATTAGGATCCCAGGAAATGATTTTATAAGTAGATTTCTATGTAAATGCACATTTGTGTGGCAGAGAAGTATGACAGGATGATTGATAAATGACTTTCAAGTGTAAAATCATATTACCTGAGGATAAACTTCTGTGAGGGTAAAATGGAATAGAAATACAAGTTCAAGGAGAAAAAGGAGTAATGTAAAATTCCTTACAGTTAAAAAGAGTGCTTTTACTTTATATATGTACATATAAATGGATGGTGCATAACAAATTGCTATAATATTTAAATTCCATTGGATGGCATTCAAAACTGTAAGATAACAGTTTTATTTTAAAATTTCAAATTCCTTTCCAATCTGTATGCTTTTTTTTTTTAGATGGAGTCTTACTGTTACCCGGGCTAGAGTGCAGTGGCATCATGATAGCTCACTGCAGCCTCAAACTCCTGGGCTCAAGCAATCCTCCTGCCTCAGCCTCCCCAGTAGCTGGGACTACAGGTCTGCGCCACCACACCTGGCTAATTTTTCTATTTTTTGTAGAGACAGGGTCTCGATTTTGCCCAGGCTGGTCTTGAACTCCTGACCTCAAGGGATCCTCCTGCCTTGGCTTCCTAGAGAGCTAGGGTTACTAGGGTTACAGGAGTGTGAGCCACTACAGCCGGCCCATTTTATTTAATTTTCTTGCCTGGCTAGAACCTCCAACACAATACTGAATAGGATTGGTTAGAGTGGACCTGCTTCTCTTGTTCCTGATCTTAGGGGGAAAGCATTCAGTCTCTCATCATTGAATATGATGTTAGCTGTGGGTGTTTCATAGATGCCCTTTATTAGGTTGAGAAATCCCCTTCTATTCCTAGTTTGTTGAGTGTTTTGCATAGGGGTAGTTTTAAAATATCATTTTACCTAGACTGGGTGACAGAGCAAGACCCCGTTTCAAAAAAAAAAAATTATTTTAGTGGGTAAGGGAGCAACATGTTTGAAAGCTCAAGTTCCTTAGATGCCCTGTCCCTGATATTTGGTACCCCCAGAACCAAACAAATTGCCTGCACAAAGAAGGGGCCCAATAAACATCTGTAGAACAAACTATCTCCACCACTCCTCCTGTGCATTTTATACTCCAGTGATATTATCCTGTTTATGGTTTCCCCCATGTACCATGCGGTTTTCTCTGACTGGAGTTTTCTTTCCTCCCTTCTGTGTGCAGCTAATGCCTATTCATACTTTCAAACTCTGCCCAGGTGTCACCTCACCCAACAGATGCCTCTCTCTTCACCTCTCCTTAATTCCTGAGCTGAGTGGGCCTCTTTTTTGTGCTCCCATGGTACTTTGTACATCTACCATTGTGCATTTTTATTTATTTATATATTCATCCTCCCACTAAATTAGATAGGTAATATAATGTGTAGTTAAGAGTATGAATCCCACAGCCTAACTGCCCAGATTCAAAACCCTGCCTCTTACTAGCCTGTGTGATCTTGGTTGTACCTCAGTTTTCTCATCTGTCAAACAGAGATGACAATAACAGTATCTATCTCATAGGGTTTCAGGGTTGAGGGACAACAGTGTCTAGTAAACAGTAATTATTATATAAAAGTTAGCTAAGTCCTACAGTTCTACTTTTTTTCTTCTCTGCTTCTCACAGCATTTAGTCCAATGCCTGGAGTGTAAATGTTTGTCATGAGGGTAAACACGGTGGAAAGTATTTGAAAGAAGGAAAAGAAAAAATGGATTAAACATTGCATAGCAGGTAGAAATCAGATCTGAAATGTGCAAGCCATGTTGTCCATTTTCTGTATACTTCCTAAACTGACTTCACTGTGACCCTGAGCCTGCCAAAGTAGAGAAATTAAATCCCAGTCATTATAGAGTTCTTCTTTCTAGGTTCACATAAGAGTCTGGGAGGTTCACACACTGCTCAGAAAACAGGGAAAAGACTTTTGATCTTCAGCCTGTTATTTTTATTGTCCAAGTATGCATGACCCCATGGACATGGCAAGGATAGCAGAGCATCTTTGCCCGGCCTGGGAGCCTCCTAGGGGCATACCATTTCATGACATTTATAATTTACTTTAAAATATTTTGGCACTCATTCTTGAAATCAAGGCAAGGGAAGCATGTTCTAAGTAAGGATGTTTGAGCAAGCTCTTCTGGCACTTGCAGTACCTTAGATAGGATCCAGCATTTTTGTTTTGACAACTCACACAGAGGGAATGTGCTTTAAAACTTTCTTACTTTCCCCTAGTGTTGGATTCCCAAATTGCTTCTATCTTTTAAAAAAATTGTCATTTTAAAGAGATAAATCTAATTCTTAAAAAAATACTTGACAGCCAGGTGTGGTGGCTCATACCTGTCATGCCAATAACTTGGGAGGCTAAGGTGGGAGGATCAATTGAGCTTGGGAGTTCAAGAACAGCCTGGACAACATAGCAAGACCTTATCTCTCTAAAAAAAAAAATTAATTAAGAAAAAATTAGCCGAGTGTGGTGGCGCATGCCTGTAATCCCAGCACTTTGGGAGGCCCAGGCAAGATGACTGCTTGAGGTAAGGAGTTCCAGAACAGCCTGGCAACAAAGCGAGATCCTGGCTCTACAAAAAATAAAAAAAAATTAACCAGGCGTGGTGACACGTGCCGAGGTGGGAGGATCACTTGAGGCCAGGAGTTTGAGACCAGCCTGAGCAAGAGCAAGACCCCATCTCTACAAAAAATAGAAAAATTAGCTAGGCATGGTGGTGCACACCTGTAGTCCCAGCTACATGGGAGGCTGAGCCAGGAGGATCGCCTGAGCCCAGTGAGGGTGCAAGTGAGCTATGATTGACCACTGCACTCCAGCCAGGATGACAGAGCAAGACTCTGTCTCTAAAAAAAAATTTTTTTAATTTGGGCACATTAAAACTTTTGGCAAAGACAGAATGACACTTGTAGGCGCCAGTTACTAAAAGTTATACCCAGCTGTAGCTTGTGTTCTAATCAGCAATTCCCACGTCGAGAGTGGTTAGCAAATATTCTAGCCAGAAAGTGGCTACAACAAAGTATTTTAGAGTAATTGACTACCACAAATTTTGCCAATGACAGCCCTTTTCTAACATCCATTACACAAATTAACAATCAACTCTTTTTACCAGTGAAAACCTGTTTCTGATAAAACCTGTGGCTTCGAACAATATAACAAAGAATAAGGGAGACTCATCTCTGGTTGCCTGATGCCTACTATGAGGATGACCGAATCCTAACTCTGGGATGTTGTTGCCCTTTCCTTGAGTAAACCTTTCATTCATGCTGTAGCCAGAGCACCCAAAAGGACAGAGAGTGGGGACCTCATAAAACTTACAGAACAGATCATAGAAGCCATCTTATGCTTGCCTGCTAATGAATGTTGAACAAATGTGTGTGTGTGGCAGGTTTTAGACTGAAACTTGTTTTCTTTATATCCTGGGAATGAGCTTGTGGGGGAGACAAATCATGACGATGTCAAGCTTCTCTGGCAGGCATCATTCCCATCCAAAAAGAACTAAGAGTGGGGTATGATCAGCTTAGGTCAGTTTGCAACACCTTGCTGCCTCCCCACAGCACTTCCAGAGAGCAGAGCATGGGCCCCTACTTGCCTCGGGAATCACCAATCTCTGTAACCTCCTTGTTCCTCCTAGTTACTGCCTCTATTCCCACCCTACCAAGCCAAGGCCTTTATTCATTTATCTCCTCCACCTATTCCCCCCAACCTTTTGCCCAAGCACAATTTCCTTGTGAAAGTTAAGCTATAATGTAAGGAAGCCAGAAAGGGGGTTATCTCCAAGCAGCTTTGGTTCTCAAGCTTCTCCAGGGATCAGGGAGCCCAATCAGTGGACTTACCTGCTTGGAAAGTGCTAGCTGCTTTGGGTGTATCAACTGCCCAGACAGGCTATGCTGGATGTTCTCCGTTTGGCCCTCCAGATCCACTCAACCGCCCTTCTCCTACCCACTCTGTGTCCTGGGAGGTCTTCTTGTCAAATAACTCCCAGCTGGGTTTTGTCAGTGGGAGGCACTAGCTTGAGAGGATGAGAGGAGGAAAGCGTTGGGACTTTATTCCCTGCTCTCACCCTGCAGGGCTTATCAAAGCGCACAGCTACTGTCGGCAGCCCCCTTCCTTACTGCTACAGCTCTGTTATGGCTTGAATTGTGCCCCTCTCCCTCACTGTCCCCCAAAGAGATGTTGGAGTCCTAACTCCCAGTACCTCAGAACGTGTCCTTACTTGGAGACAGGGTCTTCACAGAGGTAATCAAGTTAAAATGAGGTTATTAGGATGAGTTTTTATCCAGTATGACCACTGTGCTTATAAAAAGGGGAACATTTGGAAAGAGACAGATAGAGGAAAAATGATGTGAAGAGACAGGGAGGAGATGGCCATCTATAAGGCAAGGAGAGAGGCCTGAAACAGATTCTTCCCCACAGCCCTAAGAAGCAACCAACCCTGCCAATACCTTGATTTCAGACTTCTAGCTGGTGACACAATAAATTTCTGTCGTTTAAGCCACCCAATTTGCAGTATTAATACTTTATTATGGCATCCCTGCCAAACCAATACAAGCTCTCACTGGGTTCTGGTAAGGCCTCCCTCCCCTTGTCCCTTTAAGCCTAAGGGTGGTAAAACTCCAGCCCCTGGGTGCCTCCCCATCCCATGTTGGTTTCCCTTAACGCTATCTACACCTCCATCATTGAATAAATTCTTTTCAATTATCCTTTTGAATGTGCCATGTTTTCCTGATACTCAGAACTAAAATATATTTTCTTGATGCACTTCACAAAACTAGGTACCAAAAAGGCAAGAGCAAGTTCTGTTGGGATTCCCCAACTATGCAGACAGCTACTGGAAATCTTTTTTTTTTTTAATTGGTGGAATTTAAGATCCATGGAAATCTTAAATTATTCAAAAGAAAGCATCTGATATATTTTCACTTTCTCCTGAAGTTCATTTCATCTCACAGGATGTAGGGGAAGCCATAAGGGATATGCTACTTTGGATTTAATTCAGATCAAAACTTTAGACAAAGCATAACAGTTTGTGATAATCAAGGCAGAGAACGTTGAGTGTAAGGAAGCACGTGAACTCAACTTTAGGTGTTCAGATTTCACAAATATCAAAGAAGCATTAGGGAAGATCCCAGGGCAATCTTAAAAAGTAAGTTGTTTTTCAGCATTGTTTGGTCTTAAAAAGAAAAAATAAAAAGTAAGTTACCTCAAGAGGAATGGGATCTTTTTAGAAATTAAATTCTGACTCTGAATTTATGAGCATGAGCAGCCATAAATACAATATCTCAGGCTTTCTGAATAATTCCACTTTTAAAAGGACTTGTAGGGTTGGGCATGGTGGCTCACACTTGTAATCCCAACACTTTGGGAGGCTGAAGCAGGAGGATCATTTGAGGCCAGGAGTTCAAGACCAGCCTGGGCAACATAGTGAGACCACATCTCTACAAAAACTATAAGAAAAGTTAGTCGGGCATGGTGGTGCACACCTGTAGTCCCAGCTACTTGGGAGGCTGAGGTGGGAGGATTGCTTGAGCCCAGGAGTTCGAGGCTACAGTGTGCTATGATCATACCACTGCACTCTAGCCTGAGTGACAGAGTGAGACCTTGTCTTTAAAAAAAAAAAGACTTGTAGAAAACAGCTGGGGGAGGGGTGAGTATGTATGAATGAATACCAAAGAATAGCTATCACTTTTAAGAATAATTTCTGGAAGAGTACAGTCCAGAATAGGGCAAGCTCTGTGAATTGGGGGGGGGGAACCAAACTTACTCATATGAACAATTATAGAGATCTTAGAAAAAGTATGGAAAACCAAAGCATGATGGGAGAATGGAGAAAAACAGATGAAAAAAAGGAGAAATGGTCAATTCTAGGAACTCAGTCCAGTGAGCTTAACATTGATTCTGGAAAAATTCGCAAATAAGTTATTAAACAGATGGTTAGTAAGCTCAGAGAGAGAGAAGCAATGTTACTCAGAGTCAGAATAGGTATGACTGAATCATGCCAAGCTGCACATATTTCCTTCCTAATGGCTCTGCAGTAAGCCATTTGGATTTAGCACAGCTCTCATATTGTCCCTATCAGTGTTCTCTCTCTCTTATCCTGAACTTTCTCATAAATTACAGATCACTTATTCTTCTATTAGGCAAATATTTGAACACCTGCTAAGTGCCAGACATTGTAGGCACTGAGGATACATCAAGGAAAACCTAGACAGGGTTCCTACCCTCATAGAGTTTACTTTCTGGTGGGCAGTACTTCCCCAATTCTGGGATTCTTCCTAGCCACCAGCTCTCTCCTGTCTTTTCTAAACCACATGAGCTAGCACAATCCTCAGATTCAAAGGCTTCACTGTCTGTCCCAACTCTCCCTTTGTTTTTCAAGTTTAGAGTAGGGAAGAGACTGGGCTGCAGTCTTCCTCAGCCAACAGGTGCTGTCCTCTTTTGCAACATGCCCAGAAACATGCTATCATTCACGTTCCATGCAACAGATATTAATTATCTAAATTTCAAATTTGGCAAACCCACCTTTCCAGCCTCACCTTCCATTTCATCCCTTCAGTCATTACCAGCCCCAATCCCAGCCCCCACCTACAAGTTTCACCATATGTGTCTTTTTGCTCAATCGATTTTCTCATTCAGGAATGCCTGACATCTCCCTTCTCCACCTATGGAAATCCTACACATTTCCCAAGACCCAGCTCAAAAGCTGCCTCCTCCCTGGCTGAACCGACTGACTTACTTTGCTCAGTATGTCCTGCCCAAGCGCCCGTGCTTGACTTTCGTTGTACTACTGCACTCTCATCTTCCCTTCCAGTCAACTAAGTACTTGTCTGTCTTCCCCACTGGAGTCCCACTTTTAGAGCAAGGGTCTTCAGAGCTTCCACCCTGTCCAGCTGCAGTACTTTACAACAGCGGTTAGCAAACTAGGGTCTGAGCTAAGAATGGTTGAAATGGTTGAAAAAAGATCAAAAGAAAAATATTTCATGACACGTGAAAATTATATGAAATTTAAATTTCAGGCTGGGCACAGTGGCTCACACCTGTAATTCCAGCACTTTGGAAAGCTGAGGTGGGAGGATGGTTTGAGGCCAGAAGTTCTGGGTTACAGCGAGGTATGAATGCACCACTGAACTCCACGTACTGCAGCCTGGGTGACTGAGCAAGATCCTGTCGCTAAAAAAAAAAAGAAAAAAAATTGAATTTCAGTGCCCATAAATAAATCTTTAAAGGAACACAGACAGCCCATATTTTCTGTGACTGCTTTTGAGCTTCAATGTCAGAGTAATTGAAAAAGAGATCTTATGGTCCACAAAGCCTAAATATTTACTATACAGCCCTTTACAGAAAAATTTTGCTGACTCTGCTTTACAACAAAGGCTTGATGATTGAATCACTGGGTCGGTATACCAAGATTCTGAGTATATATCCCCTCCAAGTTTTAGTTTCTTTATGTAATGAGGTAATAACTGTCTTGCCTTTAAGTTGTCGTGAACATCAAATGAGATAATGCACTTAGAAAAGTATAAAAATATCCCACAAATAAAGACAACTTTATCATGTATTGAAATGATAAAGTGGCAAATTCAGAAAACACTAACCGTTTTTATTCTCTGTTCCCCTCTTTCCTTTACAGCTTTCATTTAAACTTGAAATTTTGAGAGAAAATGCACTTTTGAAATTTTTACTTTTAAAGTGCGGATCGGGCTTCAGGTTCTTTTCTTCCAGTTTCTTTGTGTTGCTCCCACTTCCTTTTCTTTTTCATATGTAATTTTTTCTCCTATTTTCTTTAAATAGTATCTCAATTGGTCCTCACAATAGCTCAGGGAAAGAAATGGGACACGCCAGGTTAATCCACTTTGTAGACCAGGAAACTGAGGCAGATCCCAGCTGACTCTGCAGCTCTGACTCAGCACGCAGGAAGCCCTCGACACCGCGCTCGGCGCCTTCTCTAAGGGACTACCGTCCAGCAAATTGAACTAAACTAACCCTGCCAGCCTTCCAAGCTTGTATCTTAAGACCCCTTCGGCACCCTCTCTCCGACACCGCCCCTCCCCACTGCTCCTCCCCACTGCCCCTCCCAGTCCTTACCGCCCCCCCGCTCGGAGCAGGTGGTAGGCTCCGCGCCCAGCGCGCAGGCGCGCGGCGCCGTGGGGCGGGGGCGGGGCGGGAACTGGGGGCGGGGTGAGCGCGGGGTTGGTTTTGGGCCGCGGCGGGAGCCAGAGTCGCAGCCACTCGAGTGCGCAGGCGCCTGGCGGTTACCGGTCTCGCCATGGAGCGGAAAGGTGAGCAGTGGAGCGCCCTCCGCCACGAGGGGCAACGGCCGCAGGGGCGAGGCCCGGGTCAGCGCTGGGAGTTTCGCCTAACCGCCGCCGTCCGGTCCCCGGGCGTGCGGCACCCCGCCAGTGAGGTGGCGCCGCCCCTCACCCCGCGCCTCTGGGCTGCTGGTCCGCAACCCCTCAGCCCGGGCGTCCTCCGGCGCCGGCCGTCACCGCCCCTTGTTCCCCGCCAGGCCGGCTCGCGCCTTGGGGCCACTACGGGGCCCGGCCTTCGGCGGGCGAAGCAGACCCCCACCCGTCCGCCCCCTGACCCGGCCCGAGCCCCCTCCGGCGCATCCCGCCTGGGCGCTGCTCGTAGCCCCATGGGCCGCCAGCCCCCCAGCCGGCCGCCTCGCCGGAGCCACTGCGCTCGCCCCGCAGCTGCCCCTCGGGCAGGCCCCACAGCCGGGCCTGGCGCCCCTGCTGGGTCTCCACCCTCACCTTGGTCTCCTCCTTTCCTCCACATTCGCCCTTCATCCATCCCTCTCTCCTGCAGTGCTTGCGCTCCAGGCCCGAAAGAAAAGGACCAAGGCCAAGAAGGACAAAGCCCAAAGGAAGTGAGTCTTGTACCCCAACATCCCATCCTTTGGGTTTCCTCCGGCACTTTCCCTGCTCTGGTTTCTTGTCTTGAACGTGCACCGGGTTTGGGCACCCTGCGGCCCCAGTCACATGGCCTCTGGGCGGCCTGGAGGGTCGCTCTCCAGCAACCATGTGGAAGAGAGCTTCTGTTGCTGAACGCCAAGCAGGCCTGGGTCTTAGCCCCAGGCCTGCTAGAAAGGGCTGTTGGAGGAGGACCAGAGCCCGCCCGGTACCTTTCCTCCCCAACTCCACGGAGGAGGCACAAGCTACCCTTGCTTGGGCCCCCCACCGGAGCTGGTAGATCATTATCAGTTTGTCTGTGAACTCTGGTCTCTTTTCCTTACCTGCCTCCCAGCGTCTTAACTTGCCTCCTACGTCTGCACGGTAGGCCTTCAGGAAATTCTTGAATGAATTTTTCCGTGTTTACTTTTGGTTCTACCAGCTACATGCTCCCTTTCATGGAGGAGGGCATAGAGCTTTCCCCTGGCTTAGTCAACTTCCTGAGCCTGCAAGACGCATCGCCTTCCTTACAGTGAGGGGGCAGACTACTGTGTATACAGACGGCATCTGTTAACTGCTTCTCTTCTGCCTGAACCTCAAGTCCTCACACTAAATGCAGATAACCTACTTGAGTGGGCATCAAGATAGTGACGGGAGAGTTCTTTAGCTAACCTTGGTGATTCTGGTTTGGTGTATTAAGTGCCGCAAGTCCAGTTTTATCAGCGGGATGCATAACTGGTTTAGCGCTATTGTGGGGAACACAAAAGTTGGTCACAGCCTAGTAGAAATGCAGGTAGCCGGTTTCGGCAAGTGAGGCGTAGCCTTAAGAATTTTGATCTTGTATTAATGTTTAATTGCAAAGGCTCTTGGAAATCAGCTCTCAGACAATTTGTATTTAGAAAAAAATTCTACATCTAGTTCTTAATTTTAGGTACGTTATTTTCTTATACTTTTCCATTTATTTGATGTTTTGTGGTGTTGTGTACAGTGTAATTCTCTCTGAGCTGATACAACACATTTCAAAGGCTTTCGTAGGTACCCTACTGAATGACAATACCAGATAGGGGTGTGTACTGTTCTTTTTGGAGGCTGCCTAATGTCTGGGGAGAGCACATAATGACGTCTTTCAATAGAACTAAAGTGGTAGGTGACTTCACCTCTTGCTCCATTTTCTATTATGTCTTATGAAATTTTTTATTTTGTAAGTGCCTGGTGACCAAGGCATGTAAGTGTGAGTTTATGTGTTTGTGTGTGTGTATTTACCTCTTGATTATCCATATATGGATTAGTCAACCAGTTTTTAATCCAGGATTGTTTAATGGAAACAGCGGGGAGCTAACCTGGTTCTGTTGTGCAGTAGGAATTTAAATGTTACTTTTTCTGTGCCTTAGTTTTGTTGCTTCTTGTAGAACTGATATAAATGTGTTATAAAACATATTTTCTACTGATATAAGGAAGTGGTGATTTTATTCACTGTATTTTTTAGAAGTCTTGGTCTCAGACTGTTTTGGTTTCTCTTACCACTTGGAAATTAATCTTGATATTAGCCTGAATCAAGCTATAATTTGGGAGGTGAATGTATATAGATGATTATATACTTTATTTTTAACACTAGAGATTCATTATTTTGGATTCTCTCTTTAGAACGTATGCTTTATTTCTAAAGCCAGATATACATACTTTGGATTATCTGTTACTCCTCCATTTACTACTATGGGTAACCTAGAGTTATTTGTGTTCTTAATTATTTGCAAATGTGGATTACAGATAATTTGGCAGTTATTTTATTGAATATTTCATTTTATACAACTCTGACTCCTGAAAATACATATGAATGAACTGCCCCGTTCACTTGTAATTTTAGAGTTGCTTTATTTTTGTTTTTGTCATCAATTAATAGTTTTTCTTTATAATTTTACCTACCTTTCTTTCTTTTTGTTTCTCCAGCCTCCTTTTAAGTAGCTGAAATGTCTAATTAATTAATTTGGTTAGAGTACTGTGTCAGAAGTTCAAGCCCCACCTGACTCAGGTAACTTGACTCTGTTCCATTGAGTATACTCCTGATGACTTCTAGTTATTTTGCAAAGGCAAACTGCTAGTTACCAGATTAGTCAGGAAGAAGGTCTGAGGAAGAAGCAAGGCATAGAGTTTGGTCTTTCCAGACAGATGTGGTTTTGAATTCTGATTTTGCTACTTTTTAGCAATCTGACCTTAGACAAGTTAGTTAAGGAAACAGTCTTATGTATTATGACTGGCAGCTCAGTGATAATGAAAACTGATCAGGACCTAAAGGTACAAAAACCAAACATTTAAAGGAAAAATTTTAGAAAGTGTTGGAAGTATAACAGTATATAGCATCCCTAATAATTTAGTCATAGTGTGGTACAGGCAGAAGGGATATTCAGTCCTTTGATTTTGTAGATCTTAAAACTAGAACTCACATACATAAAATAGTGTGCCCAGAGTCATGGAGCTGGTTGCAGTACAGCCAAAATGAAATCTAGAGTTCCTGCCTTCGAGCTCAGTGTTATTTAGAGTGGGTTTCCTTTCGGTTCTTTCAGGGTACTGAAAGATTTGACTTTTGGGATTTTTAGTTGCCTTATTTGAACAATTCCTTCTTCATTTCACTTTTTCAGACACTATGCTTTTGTTTACAAACATTAAGTGGTTGGTAACAATCTCCATTTTACTTTACAGATAAGGAAATTGAGGTTTGTCAGATTACTCCCCTAGAAAATTATAAAGCTAGCCCAGCTTTGACATACTCCAAATCCCTGGTTACTAATCATGCTCTCTCCAAGGAACAGTTCCTTTTGGTGTGTCTGAGGACAAATAAGGTAGAAGCTGGGTAAAAAGAGTCTTCTCAATGAGGGACCTCAGCATGCCTAGGGGTTTGTGTACCCTTTCATGACCCACTGTCTTATGTCTCTGAAGGAGCACAATGCTGTGTCTCCCTTTGAGCATTTGGTTTTCAGTATTTATGCCAACGGCCCTGAGCCTTTATCTGTTTGTCATAAGCTTTTACAATTTAGCAGTTTATATCTGCTTTTGAAATTGTTTCTATGGAACACAATTCCAGAAGGGATTTCATACCTAATGATTTATTACTTAGCTTAGGAAGTTAGTTTGGACAGTAATTTTCACTTTATTTGCAGTTAAATAACTTTATGGATTTAGTATAAATTTGGTAGTAAAATTATTTAATTGAGCTGGAGAAGTACTTTTGCTCATTCTAGCACTCACTGATCTGTAGAGAAGGGGAGATAGTGGTTTTAGTTCTTAATTTTCCAAAAATGTGAATTAAAAAAACTTTAAAATAAAATTTTTTAGTAAGATTTAAGATTTTTTTTTTTTTTTTTTTTAGGAGACAGGGTCTCACTCTGTCACCCAGGCTAGAGTGCGGTGGCACCATCTTAGCTCACTGCAGCCTTGAACTCCTGGGCTCAAGTGATCCTCCTGCTTCAGCCTCTGGAGTAGCTGAGACTACAGGTGCGTGCCACCATGCCTGGCTAGTTTTTTTATTTTTGCAGAGACGACGTCTTGGCTGTGTTGCCCAGGCCGGTCTTGAACTCCTGGCCTCAAGTGATCCTACTGCCGCAGTCTCCCAAAGTGCTGGAATTACAGGCATGAGCCACTGTGCTGGCCTTAATTGTTATATTGAAAATTTACAAGAGAAAATACTTAAGAATTTCTAACATTTTTATTCAGTAGGAAGAAGAGCTACTAAACTTAAAACACTTTTTAAAATAGTATTTGATGCTTTTTGCACTTAACAATCTACCTTGGAAATTGGTTCTGTATTAGTTTTGTAGAGTACAGCCTTAGTATTTTTTTTATGGTCTACCTTTTTCACTAGGTCTTAGAAATAGTCCCATAGCAGGACACAAGGAATAACCTCATTTAGCATTACATTAAGTGGATATACCATAATTTTACTTCCTATTAATAAACATGTGGATGCACTTTTTAAGACAAATGGAATCATTGGGCATACTTTTTCCCAGGTAACATTGTCATGAGTATTTTTCATAGTATTAAACATTTTACCATTTCTGGTTTTTCACAGTGAATTCATAGCTAGAATGAATAATGTTTTTGATAAATTATTGCTCACATCAATGATTATTTCCTTAGATAAATTCTTAGAGGTGATATTACTGGTGTGTACATTTTGAAGATTTTTGGTTCATATTGTTTTCTCCAGAAAGATTTAACCGGTTTAATTCCTATTCATTAAATAGTTTTTGAACACCTAACATGTTCCAAGCACTATTTTCCATCCTTGGGATTCAGCAATGAAAGAAAAAAATTCTGCCTCCTTGGGAGCTTTATTGTAGTGGGAGAGGAGACAGAATAAACAATAGACATAATAATTACATAATATATCAGGTGATAGGTGGAGAAAGATAAGGGGATTGAAAAGTGGGGATAGGGTGCAGTTTTATATAGGGTGGTGGAGGCCACATTGAGAAGGTGACATTTGAACAAAGGCTTGGAAGAGGACTGCTTCAAAGCAGAGGAGTGGGAGTGTTCTTGCATCTCCTGTGAAGCCACCAGAACTGGGTAGTATCACTTGAAAAATCTTTCCCAATCTGATAATCTATCAGGTATCTTGTTTTAATTTTAATTATTTTGCCTATTTTTTATATTGGATTGTTGGACTTTTTCTTGATCTTAAGACCTCTTTATTAAGAATGTATCCTTTATCATGTGGCAGATTTGTATTTCTCTGCTTGTTTATTGGCCTTACAATTTTCATTTATAGAGTTTTTGACATAAATTGATTTTTTAAAAATGTGGCTAATCTTTAACTTTGCATTTTACTTTTGAAATTTTCAGGGTCAACTGTTATATCTTTAGAAAACAATTGCATTTTTAGTTGTATAATTCCATTAAATATAAATATATACTTGAAAAGTTGCATTTCTAGAACTTCTCTTGTCAGAAATATTGTCTTCTCTTCATCCTCAATCAGTTCATATGTTAGTAAATTTTGTTTACATTAGTGTTTCTACTACAGTGAGGCCAGGCTTGCCAAATTAACCATGTTCTTTTAGATTACTTGAAACCAGCAATTTGTTGAAATGCTAAAGTGAATAAGACTGTGGCTGCTTAGGAATTCCCTTATTAAAAGTGAAGAAGGTGGGGTTCCTGTAGTCCCAGCTACTCGGGAGTCTGAGGCAGGAAGATCCCTTGAGCCCAGGAATTTGAGGTTGCAGTGAGCTATGATGATGCCACTGCACTCTACCCAGGGTGACAGAGAGAGACTCAGGAAAAAAAAAAAATTGGCTGTTGGGTGCTAGAACCCTAGCTTTCAGTGTTTGAAGCCAGACTGGGCAACATAGCAAGATCCTGTCTTAAAAAAATTTTTTTAACTCTAGTTTTTGATTTAAATTGAGAGATGTTTAATTCTTCCTTTCACTTGAACACTTTGAGGCCATTGTAGGGTTATTAATTTGCCTAATTTCAATATTGTTGTGTCTCAGGGAATAGGGAGGCCCAAGGAAAGGGAGAGAGATGGGGGGAAATAGCCTGTTGGTGGAACAGTCAGAACACATTTAAGTTCACTGGCCACAGTTCATGGTGCCCCAAAACAAATAAAGTAGTAATATCAAAGATCACTGATCACAGACATAATAATAATGGAAAAGTTTGAAATATTATGAGAATTACCAAAGTGTGACACAGACACAAAGTGAGCAGAGGCTGTTGGAAAAATGGCTTTTATAGACTTGCTCGATGCAGGGTTGCCACAAACCTTCAATTTGTTTTAAAAAATGCACTATCTGTGAGGTGCAGTGAAGCAAAGCACAATAAAAAAGGTATACCAGTGTTTTTAATGCTTCTCTCACTGTAACTGAATTAATTCCAAACAAGTAAGAAAATCCAGAGAGCTAAGAGAGCTTTTTAGAACTATTCCCTTTCAGATACTATGCAAATAATAGTTTAATTAAGGAAAAGTATATATCTAAATATATTTATAATCTTAAAGTTTCTGGTTGAATTTAAGGTGCTGTCAGTTTTAAAAGATGCCATTTTTTTGTACCACTAAGAAAAAAATCCTACTAAGTAAACTGACACACCATTTTGTTTTATTATAATTTAAGAGATGTGAAATAGTGGGAGACATTTATATTGAATTAGTGAAATGCAGTAATTCCAATGATGTGTAGAGTTGGCAGCATTATTGTCTTTTAAAAAGCTTTATTATAGAATAATTAAAATATAGAGAACATGGTAAAATAAACTTTCGTGTATCTATCTCTCACCTTCAGCAATTCAACTTTGGCCAATGTTACTTCATCTGTATCTTCTCCCCTCATTTCCTTCCATCTTATTTTAAAGCAAGTCCCAGGCATCATATAATTTCGTTAAGATATGGACTCTTAATATTTTAAAAATATCCAGTGTTCAAATTTCCATACTAATTTTGTTTGAATCAGGATCCCTAAGGTCCTTACATTGCCATTGTTTGAAAAGTCTCTTTAGTCTTTTAATGTACAAGTTCTCTGTGGTTCTTTTCCTCATAAATTTGTTTTTACCAAACTGCTTCATTCATAGGTGGTGGATATACTTCATCAGGAGACACCTACTGTCTGGTGTCTCTTTTTTTGTGATGTTAGTGGCTATTGATCATTGCCCAGATCCATTAATTTATTTAGGGTTTCAAAATGGTATTATTCTATTATTTCTTAATTTATTAATTGTAATACTTACTTGCAGATTTAAACATATTTGTGGTTCGATCCATTATAGTGGGCTTTTTCCCTGTACTATTTCTGGAGGTGTAACTTACATTCCATAAAACTCACCCATTTTAAGTGTGCATTTCAGTGGTTTTTAGTATGTTTACAGAGTTGTGCAACCATCACTACAGTTTAAGTTTAGAACGTTTTCATCACCTCAAAAGAAACCACGTACCCATTAGCAGTTATTCCCCATGACTCCCCGATGCTACCTCACCTCCAACCCTAGGCAACCACTAATCTTACTTTCTGTCTCTATGGATTTTCCTATTCTGGACATTTCATATAAATGGAATCATACAATATGTGGTCTTTTGTGACTAGCTTCTTTCACTTAGCATGATGTTTTTAATATTCATGCGTGTTGTAGCATGTGTAGTTGTTTTTATTGATGTCCTCTTTGGCCAATTGGAGTTTCTTCATGATGAGTCTTGAGTCTGTTTGACACAACCTGAGGCATCTTTGATAGCTTTTTTGCTATTTGCTATGCCAGTATGTCCAGACTTATCTTGCACGTTTTGTGCTCCAGGCCAGGAAATAGCCCTTTCTCAAGAAGCCTTTTAGTGGGAAATAGCATTTGGAGACCATAATCTGAGTGCTTAAGGAGCTTATTACTACTGAGTTAGTCATTGTTTCTAGGTCTTTTCTGTGATTAGAGCTAGGGAATAAGTTGTGTTTTTTCTTTTAAAAAGAAATCATGAGTTTGTGTTATACTTAAAAATCAAGTTATAGGGCCCTGGGGTTTTTCTTAACTTCTTTGATTTTATGTATCACTCTTCTTTTCTCCTATGCTGAAAATTCCAGTTCTCAACAGCACCACGATCTACCAGGATTCCTCACTTTTTTTTTTTTCCCACGATGTAACCACAACAGTCTCAGAATGGCAATGCCAGCATTACCATCAACAATATGATTACTTTAGCTAACAGTTTTTTTTGTTGTTATTCTTAGGGTATATTTCACTAGGAATGTAGAGTCAAATTACTGAGTTTTATAGTTACATGGACTAGTTCCTTGCTGTGTGATTATGTTACCACCTGGTTTCTCAGATTCATTTGTTTCATCTTATTTTCATTTTATATCATCTTTGGAATCTTTAAAGATTCCAAATCTTCTTTGGGAGGCTGAGGCAGGAGGGTTGCTTGAGCTCAGGAGTTCGAGACCAGCCTGAGCAAGAGTGAGACCCTGTCTCTACAAAAAAATAGAAAAATTAACCAAGTGTGGTGGTGTGTGCCTGTAGTCCCAGCTACTTGGGAGGCCAAGGCAGGAGGATTGCTTTAGTCCAGAAGTTTGAGAATGCAGTGAGCTATGATGATGCCACTGTACTCTAGCCAGGGCAACAGAGTGAGACCCTGTCTAAAAAAAAAAAAAAGAGAAAAAAGAAGATTCCAAATCTTGCAGAATTATTTGGATCATCTGTGTTTATACCTTAAAATGAATATTTTCTGTAATTTGTGATTGTATTGGTTTCTTTTTAGAATATGGCTTATGAAGCATACTATGAGTAAGACCAAAGGGAATGGTGGTTATTACAATGTGTGGAGTGTGTCTCCTCCTTTATATCTAAAAAAGAAAAGATTTCTTGGTTCCTGCTGGTTAATCTGTGAGAAGATGAGTCCACTGTTACTACATCTTCAGATTTTTTAAGAGAGGCTGGAAATCTTTGTTTTTATGTGATTCTCCAGATTGTTTGGTATTCACAACATTTTTTAAACCACTGTAAACAAAAATTTAGGGGCAGTTTGTCTTGTAGCTTGCAGTTTGTAATCTCTGCCTCATAGTCTTCATGGTGAAGGTTAGGCGTTAATAGGCCTAATGTCTCAAGTACCCTCTCCCAAAGTGATAGTAGTAAGCACAGTTGTGAAAGAGCCCTGTCTGTGGATCTGTGGACCTCTTAGTGGAAAATTAACTTTGGAAATTTGAAAAAGACCCACAGAATTAACTGTGAAGACCATAGTGTCCAGTTTTTCAACTGATTTAATGAGGAATGATTTCAGGAAGTTATCAGGAACCACAAAATAATTTAAATACATTTTGTTCGTTTTTAGAGAACTAGAGTAGCAATATTTCCACTGGACACAAAAGTCAGTTGGCAGGATCTAGAGAAATAAAAATCATGTTTAAGGTGGGGTGCTGTGGCTTACACCTGTAATCCTATCACTCTGGGAGGCTGAGGTGGGAGGATTGCTTGAGCTCAGGAGTTAGAGACCAGCCTGAGCAAGAGTGAGATCCTGTCTCTACTAAAAATAGAAATATTAATCTCTACTAAAAATAGAAAAATTAGCCAGGAATGGTGGCGCACGCCTGTTGTCTCAGCTACTCGGGAGGCTGAGGCAGGAGGATCGCTTGAGCCCAGGAGTTTGAGGTTGCAGTGAGCTATGATGATGCCACTGCACTGTACCCAGGGCAACAGAGCAAGACTCTGTCTCAAAAAATAAAAATTAATAAATAAATAAAAATAAAAATCATGTTCATTTGTACCATGACTTGTCTTTATTTATGTAGGTAAAGATAAGTCCAGGTGTAATTCATTGTTTTTGGATAATGAATTTATTGGTGGCTTGAATGTCTTGGACAATATTGATGGGTATTTTAGGGTAACATATCAAGAAGTTTCAGAAAATTTAATATATATTTTAACTATTGCATAAGAATTGTCACCAGTAGTGGTGAACAAACATCGATGCTGTGAAGTTTGGTACTGGTACAATCAGTCATATTGATAACCTTTATATATTATTTAATTTATTCAAATTCTAAATTCTTTGAGTGTCTAGGCATTTTAAACAAGGCTAACAGTCCTTTTGGGACTAGTCTTGTGAACTTTTGTTTCCTGAAATATTAGGGTAGCCTTATCTTGTAACTGTTTATAAATGTACCTTATGGGCAACCATATCCTCTCATTCACTTTGCTTTTAATTGTAGTGCTGCTCTTCAGCCTGTGAATGTTTCTTGAATATGTTTTCACCAAGCAGTTTGATCAAAGATGCCAGGTTCTCTCCATTCTGTCAACATATGAGCTTGATGGCAAGCTTCCTTCTACGAGTTCTTAGGCCTTTGAGAATAGATTTGACAGGAATTGTATTTTGCATTTTTCTTTGCTAGTATAGAGAATGTAATGGGATAAATTAGATAACTCATGTCTCTAGGTGAAAGGATAGATAATACAGGTATATGCTTTTATGCTGTTTACCAAAAAAGAGCTTGTCCTTTTGAGTCACACAGTCCCAGATTTCAGCCTGCCTCTAACACCATTGTTAAGTGAATTTGGACAATGTCTTTTGAATTCTTTGAGTCTGGGTTGCTTTATCTGTAGATGGTGAGGTACTGGGGATGAAATTGCTCGTAAGTGCCTACCCACCCAGTACTGAGCTCTGGGTAAAGTGCTCTGGTGACTGCTCCCTTTCTCATGCTTCTTTCCTTACCTTAGATGGGTTTATCTTTGACTTTTATGTGACATTTCTTGTTACTCTTCATGTATCAAACTAGTGTTTTTAACTCATCTGTTGGTATTTCATATGTATATATTTTTATATGTGTATATATATCAGGTCTAGTTTGGAGTATAGTCACCTAAAGATCAGGAATGGATTATACTTAACTGTTTGTGTATAACACCTGTTAGGCACTCAAATTTTTGTTTTGTTGTTGCTAAACCCTAGCTCCAATTTAGGATTTCTGTGTTGAGAAACTTAAGAGTACTTGAGTATGTCTCAGAAGTTGAGATGAAATTAGATATGTAAAGGATTATGTCAATTTGCAAAAGAAAAAATTTTTCAGAAAAAATATATATGGAAAAGGTAGTGGGAGAAATTTAGCATTTACTAAGTTTCATTGTGTGTAGGTGCTGGAACTTAAAATAGTTACCTTGTTAAATTTTTGCAAGAGATCTAAGTAAGTATGATACTCTAGAAGGGATACAAAGATGACTAGAACACATTCCTTTCCCTCAAGGGACTTATTTCATAAGGAAATAAGTATACAAACATGATTTTCTTCCCATAACAAAGTACCACAGACTGGGTAGCTTAAGGAACAGAAATTTATTCTCTCAATTCTGGAGGCTAGATATCTAAAATTAAGGTGTTGTTTGGGTTGGTTTCTTCTGAGGGCTGTGGGGGAGGATCTGTTTCAGGCCTCTTCTTGCCTTATAGGTGGCCATCTTTTCCCTGTGTCTCTTCACATCATCTTCCCTTTATGTGTGTGCTCTCTTTACATCCAAATTTCCCCTTTTTATAAGGACACCAGTCATATTGGATTAGGGCTCATCATAATAACCTCATTTTAACTTGATTATCTCTGTGAAGACCCTGTCTCCGAAAAATGTCACATCCTGGGTTAACTGGAGGTTAGGACTCCAACATATCTTTTTGGGAGGGATACAATTCAACCCATAACACAGGCCCCAGAAGACAGTCCTCTGTATTAGGAGATCTTATAATTCCTCATTCCCAAGACAGAAAGAAAAAACTAAAGTTTACATGTAAATAAACTAAGGTTTTTAAGGTACTTTTTCCAGTTAGCTTTTAGTCTGTCTTTTAAAGCCATAGCTAAATTATTTCTAAGACCCCAAATATCTATAAATCAGTCCCTTCTCCTGATTTCAGTTTTACTTATGAAACCACCATTTTGAATCATTCCAGATAAACTCTAGCATCTCTTACCTCCTTCCTTAGATGTCACAACGCTATTTAAAATAGCATGAGCACACACTGTCCCCTTATCCTACTTAATTTTTCTCTATAGCCCTTCTTATACCCTGATATTATAGAGTGTGTATCTCCTGAAGAGACAGTGAGATACGACTTTGCTAACAACTTTTGCTGTTCACCATCTAAACTCAAGAACCAGATAGCTTCAGATAAATTAACACTATTTTTTGTCACCTCATGCTAGAATGTAAACACAATGAAGGCAGGGACTCTATTTTTTTTTTTTTTTCTTTTCTTTCTCAGCTGCATTTCCAGTGCCTAGAAAAGTGCCTGGCATACTTATTTCCTACATGTACTGCTAACATTTATGTTCAGGCACTGTACTAACCATAGGGTAAACATATCCTTACAAATTCCCTATGAAGTAGATACAGTTCCTACCCTCATTTTACACATGAGGCAACAGAGGCACAAAGAGCTTCTTAAATTAGCAATTTATCTAAAGTCATGGATCTCTGGTAAACTATGGAGCCAGGATCAAACCCAAGTCTCCTGACTCCAGAGACTTTGGCTGTAACTGCTATCTCTGCCAGTGTCTCTTGCATCTCTTGTTTTTGGTCCTGCTATGTTCTATTAAACCTTTTTGCCAAAGAAATTGTTCTAAAGCACTCCTTTTGTAGGGTTACTCTGATGACTCCACTTCCTTCCATGTAAAATGCTTGCTCTTCACAGTCTAGTTCCATTGGGGGCTAGTTGGGTTCGGGTGTAATGGACTTTAATTGAAGAATGATTAATAAAAACTAAAGATGGAAGAGAAATACCTTGCATGTATCCCTGTTGTAGGTCTTTAGGATATGGCAGTGAACAAAATAAAGTCCGCCCTCATAAAACTTACATTCTGGGAGTGTTGGGAGGAAGACAATAAAATGCCAAGTACTGAAGGAAAATAGCATGGTGTAAGGGGAGTGGCATAGGGCATGTGACAAAGACTGCGGTCTTATATAGGAAGGTCATGGAAGTTCTCTGAAAAGGTGACAGTTTAACAGACCTAAGGAGATAAGTGTGAAGAGATGGGTTTGGAGGGGCAGTGAAGAGTCAGATCACGTAAGGCTTTGTAGGCCATTGTGAAAAAAATCTGTTTTGAATGTAGTGGTTGCCTAATATTGTGCTTTATTAAAGATCGCCATTTTTTTAAAAGTATAAACTGTGTGTGGAAACCTAGGCTGCTGGGATTAGGAGATCACAAACAGAGTGCCATCTAGTGGTTATTTATCATAAATGTAGGCAGTCAGCCCTCCAGCAAATAAGCAGGCTCTCCAAAGTTTGTGTTGCCAGCTAAGTCCTATACATAGAAAATGTGGATGCCTGAAATTTGAGAGCAAGTTACAAACATCATGTCCCTTTACCCTCAAATACTTAATGTATTCCCTTAGAACAAGAATGTTCACTTATATAACAACAATATAATTATCAAAGTAGAAAATGAAACTTTGATGCTTTGTTATTATTTGATCTAGATCTTAGGCCGGTCACGGTGGCTCACACCTGTAGTCCTAGCACTGTGGGAGGCCGAGGCAGGAGAATCGCTGAGGCCAGGAGTTTGAGACCAGCCTGAGCAAGAGCAAGACCCCGTCTCTACAAAAAATAGAAAAATTAGTGGGGTGTGGTGGCACATGCCTGTTGTTCCAGCTACTTAGGAGGCTGAGGCAGGGGGATCGCTTGAGCCCAGGAGTTTGAGGTTGCAGTGAGCTGTGGTGATGCCACTGTACTCTAGGCCAGGTGACAGAGCAAGACCCTGTCTCAATCAATCAATCAATAAAATAATCTAGATATTATTCAAATTGCCAATTGTCCCAATACCCTTTATAGAAAAAATATTTTATTTCTAGTCCAGTGTCCAACCAGGATCACGAATTGCATTTAGTTTTTGTGTCTCAAATCTAGGACAGTTCTATAGCCTGCCTTTATCTTTCCTGACATTGATATTTTTAAAGAATATAGACCATTTATTTTATAGTGTTCTTCAGTTTGGGTTTGTCTGTTTCCTTGTGATTCAGGTTAACCAAGTTGGCACTGCCTAAAATAAATTGTATTATCCTCAGTGCATCACATCAGGAGGCACATGATACTTGGCCCAGTATTGGTGATGTTACATTTGATCACTTAGTTAAGGTGGTGACTCAAAATGGTGATTATCTAATTCTACCATTTTCTTATATAATAATGATCAGCATTCTATTATTAGAAAGAACTTTCCCTTTGCCTCATTAATTTATTCATCATCGTAGTCGTCGTTGATATGAACTTACGACGTCTGTTTTATTCAGTGAGTTTTAATCCATTACTCTCATTATTTCAATGCTCAAATTTTTTCCTATTTGGCTGTTGAGAGTCCCTTCAAGCTGGCTCCTTGACCTTTTGACATGTCTCCTTCATTCTTTTCACACTGCTGTACTTTCTGGCACAAGATGGTCCAGGTTCATCTTGTGTTTGCCTGTCTGAGCCCCGGAATGAGTCATTTCTCTAAGGAGCCCTGATTCCTTTTGGAGGAGATTGGTATTTAGAAACCAATATCTGGGTATGATTTTAAGTTAAAATTTTATGTTGGGCAATATGTGGTCATAGTAATGGGTTTCTGTGACATCTCATTTATTTCTGATGAAAATCCTAGGTGGCAGAACCTATAATAATTTTTCTTGGGCCCATTCTCTGGCATTGCACTACACTGAGTAGGCTACTGGAGCGATGGTAATTACTGTTGTAGTGAAATTCCATATTTCCATTTTTTAAATAATCCTATTGTAGGGTATGTGAGTAATAAATAATTTAAAATATTTGAATACATGAAGATATACACTAGTTTGGAAGACTCAGATTTATGTAATAATTAGTTCTTCCTAAATTAATCTATCAATTTCACATTCCACTAACAATATTCTTTCTTGTTTTTTAAAATTATTTATTTATTTATTTATTTACTTACTTACTTACTTATTTATTTATTTATATATTGAGACAGGGTCTCCTTTTGTTGCCCAAGCTGGAGTGCCGCAGCACGATCATAGTCTCCAACTCCTGGGCTCAAGCAATCCTCCTGCCTTAGCCTCCCCAGTAGCTAGTACTACAGGTGCATGCCACTGTGCGTGGCTAACTTTTAAAAATTTTTTGTAGAGACAGGGTCTTGCTGTGTTACCCAGGCTGGTCTCAAGCTCCTGGTCTCGAGCAATCCTTGTGCCTTGGCCTCCCAAAGTGCTGGGATTACAGCCATGAGCCACCATGCCTGGCCCCAATGACAATATTCTGTTAGGTACTAAAGCTGATTCCAAACTTCATGAAAAAATAAAAATGTAAGAACAGTCAAGAAAATTCTGAAAAAGTGGAATAATAAGAATAGGGGTGGGACTGCCATACCAGATATTAAAATATATTGTGAAGCTATAATGATTAAAATTGCTTCATACTTAGCTTTGAATAGACAAAGCAGTGGAACAGAATAGAGACTCTAGAAAGAGAATGAAATGAATGGGAATTTAGTACCATAAAAGTTATGTTTCAAATGAATTTAGAAAAGATGGATTCCAACGACTCATGGCAGAACTGGGATAAAAAAATTAAAGTTACGTATTTGCCCTATTCTTTTTAACAAAATTAATTAAAAATGGATCAAAGATTTAAAAACATTAAAGAAAATGAAACCCTGAGTGTACAAAGAAAAAATATGAAGATTAAAATGAAATAATCTTGGAGTAGGGCAGGCCTCTAAGTATGACCGATAGCTGCTGTATAAAGATTGTTATATTCTATCACATAAGATTTGAAAAAATTATACATGGCAAAAAACCTTAAGAAAAATCAAACCCAAAAAACAAACTGGGAAAATCCTTTTCAATCTATGCTGTGAAGCATCATGCTCATTTGTCTGGTATACAGTAGATTTATTTGTTAGTGTTTATACTCCATTTTGGGCTCTCACATCTTGGTTGGTTTTACTTGTTTATTTTGAGAGATATGGGACACATTACTGTGGTTATCCTGAGTCAGAGAGATGCAAAAAGATATACTCAGAAGTGTACTTCCTTCTCATCCCTGCTACCCAGGTCTCATTCCCCTCTTTTCTTCTACCTCTTTCACACTCACCCATCTTTTAGTTTCCAGATTATTCTTCTTCTGTTATTATTCTTTCTGATTATCTTTTTGGACAAACGAGCAGGTACATATATTTTTTTTAAATTATCCTTGTCTTTCTTACGTGAAAGGTAGTATATTATAGATACTCCTTTGCACTTTGCATTTTTCATTTAGCGGTGTGTCCCGGATCTCCATATCAGTTCATAAAGAACATCCTCGTTCCTTTTTTTATTTTTTATTTTTAAACAGCTACACAGTGCTCCATTGTTTGGCTCTGACAGTTTATTCAACCACTGTCCCATGTGTAGGCATTTAGGTTGTTTTCAATATTTTGCAATTACAAACTGCTACAAAGAATAGCCTTGTGCAAATATATTTTCAGAGTGTGAGAGGTGTATCTTTCAGAGTAGATACTTCCTAGAATCTACTGCTGAGTTGAAAAGCAAGCAAATTTATATATAAAGTATTGTCAAATATCCTTCCATCAGGCTTATACTATTTGCATTCTCATGAGCCAGTATATCAGAGTCCCCATTTCCCAGCAGCTTCACTAATAGAATGGGTTATTAATTTTTGGCATTCTGATAGGTGAGAAATGGTATCTCAGTATTTTCATTTACGTTTCTCTAATTATGAGTTTGAACAGTTTTTCATATGTTTGGAGATCATTTTTATCTCTTTGTGAATCGTCTGTTCTCCATTCAGCTTTTTTATTTTGAAAAAATTTTAAATCTACAGAGAAGTTTAAAAAAAAAAAAAGTATGATAGCCTATAATTTCCTTCTCCTATATTCACAAATTGCTGACGTTTTGCCATGTTTTCTTCCACTTCTCTTTATACTTTTTTTTTTTTTTTGGGAGACAAGAGTCTTACTCTGTTGCCCAGGCTAGAGTGCAATGGCATGATCATAGCTCACTGCAACCTCAAACTCCCGGGCTCCTGCCTTGGCCTCCCAAAGTGTTAGGATTACAGGCATGAGCCACCGTGCCCAGCCTCTATATATATTTGAAGTATACAGTTTGATGAGTTTTGGCCAATGTGTGCATCCATGAAACCACCATCATAATTAAAGTACAGAAGATTCCCAGAAGTTTCTTTATGTTCCTTTGTGGTCCATCCTCCCTATACCTCTGATCCCAGGCAGTGACTGAGCTGTGTTCTGACATTAAAGATTAGTTTACATTTTCTAGAATTTTATATATATGTAACCAAACAGAATGTATTTTTTTGTATTTGGCTTCTTTCACTCAGCATAATGATTTTGAGCTGTTCCCATGTTTCATATGTATCAGTAGCTTATTTTTATTGCTCCATAGTATTCCATTGTGTGGATATACTACACTTTGTTTATCCCTTCACCTTTTGGTGATCATTTGGGTTGTATCCAGTTTTTGGCCTTTATGAATAAAGTTGTCAGCATAGTAATTTTGTTGCTGAACCATTTGAAAGTTTCAGGGATCATGACACATCATCCTAAATACTTAAGCAAACATCTCCCAAGAATGACATTTTCCTTTAAGAACCACAATACCATTGTCACACTTAAGAAAATGAATATTAATTCAGTATCATCTAATATTAAGACCATATTTTGATTTTTTCCCCATTGTTTCAAATATGTCTTTTATACCTTCTTTTTTTTTTTTTTGGATCCAGAATTTAGTCATTAAATTTAACTTAACATTAAATTTGGTTCTGTCTCTTTAGCCTTTGAACTCTTAGCTTTCTGTACAAGGAGATATTGCAGGCTTACTACATGCTTTCCCTACCCCAGACTGTAACCACCCATTCATTACTGCAAAGACCATCCTTGTTGCTTTGTAGTGAGGAATGATATTTGGAAACCAAGGTCTGGGTGCTAGTCTGCTCATTGCTACTAGGGTTCTGTTGCTTCTAGGCCCTTTCTGCAGGCCTAGAGGATAGAGCTAGAAAAAATATATATATGTTTGATATATATATGTAGTTCATGGTATTTCTAATTCAAATATACTATAGATTTTCTTCACCTTCCCCCATTCCACATTTGTATTTGTATATCCCTTCCTCTTGGTTCTCAATGACATCTGTATATTCCGTTTTCTCTCCTATGATATATACAAAATAGTTTCAAGATTACACACCAATATCAACACCGAATCTACTAAGTTCAAGATTTCTTTGTAGTTCTTTTAAGTCATCAGGATATACCTCACATAAGGGCACACAGTCAGAGAATGGTGTCCAAAATGAATGAATTAATTTTTTTGGTGTTTATCTTATTAATTTAAAATACAGTTAGGTTTAATTTTAATCTGTATTCAATTTTAGAGTTTGCTTTTTTCATCATTTTTTCTTTCATTAATTAAAACATGTACATGGTTCAAGAAGACTTCCTTGTCTCCATTACCCTGGTCTTACCTACTACCTAAAGGTAACCATTTCATTCATTTCTGATTTACCCTTTTTTGTAAAAATAAGCAAGTATATATATGTATTATTTTTCTGTCTTATACGTAAGGTAGCAAGTATTCCATATATATTCTTTTGCATAGTGCTTTTTTTTCTCTAAACAATGTGTCCTGGAAATCACTCCATGTGAGTTCTTACAGATCTTCATTGTTTTTTATGGATTCCCAGGTATTTTCAAGTTCTTACTTCACATAAATGAAACTCCAACTGGAAATTATAGTTGATTATACATATATCATGAGTATGATTGATGCAAGAAAGGTAACTAGGAACATGAATCAGTACACTCATATGCAAAGAAATGGCCTGTTCACTTTATATGTTTTAGGTTATAATACATACTTAAGCGATATATACCATTTTTTAGCCTGGGCAACAAAGTGAGACCCCATCTCTACAACAAATAAAAAATAAATTAGCCAGGCATGGTGGGGTGTGCCTGTAGTCCTAGCTACTTGGAGGCTAAGGTGAGAGGATCACTTGAGCCCAGAAATTTGAGGTTGCAGTGAGCTGTGATCATGCCACTGCACTCCAGCCTGAGCAACAGAGTGAGACAGAGACCCTCTTTTTAAAAAAAAAAATTCGGATGACATACCTCAATTCCTTTGAATTGCTGCTGCTTGAATCCATCTGAGATCACAGGGAGATTTAAAATGACCAAAGAACACTAAACTAAATTTTAGATTATTAAAAATTATTAGGTGTAGAAAGTTTTTCAAGTGGGTTTCATTGAAAGGAATCGCTGAAGTCATAGAAACTTAGCAGAATATCAAACTTAGGAATTTTTCCAAACAAGATAATGAAAAAGTGTTCTGTGATGTATCCCCCTGAAGGTGTTTTTGCAGGACCTTAAGCTGACCCATATTTTTGTTCTTACTGGTCTTGTAGTTAGTGTCCCATACTTTGTGCTCTCTCCGGGGCTCTTTCCAAGTTAAGTACTTGTCCCCAGATCTGCTTCTATTCTTGCCTCTTTCTTAGCATCCTTGGCTCCATTCCAGGATGTTTCCTTATGAAAGGCTATTGGTTGCTGCCCTTGGCCATATGGCAAAAACTTTAAATAATCAAGGAGAATCCTTTAATTCCTTGGCTTTGGATGAATCCAGGGATAGCTTTAATTTCTGGGGGAAGTAGAAGGGAATACCGTGCCTTCTTTTAAAATCAGCCAGGTGAAGTGGTATGCACCTGTAATTCCAGCTACTCATGAGGCTGAGGTGGGAGAATCACTTGATGTCAGGAGTTTGAGAGGCTGTAGTGTGCTGAGATGAGCTGTGAAGAGCTACTGCACTCTAGCCTGGGCAATATAGTGAGACTTCATCTCTTTAAAAAAAGGAAGAAAGGTAGGAAGGAAGAAAAATGAACTCTATTGAGGCAAAATTTACAAGCAATAAAATGAACTCATTTTAAGATTGCAGTTCAGTATGTTTTGACAGATGTGTGCATCCGTGTAACCAACACCCCAGTGAAGGCTAGAACATTTTATCACCCAAGGAACTTCCAGTGTGTGTGTATCCCTTTGCATTCAGTCTCCCTCTCCCCATCTTGGCCCTGGACAACCATCAGTCTTCCTTCTGTCGCTGTGGATTGGTTTGGCTCTTGAACACTTTTATGTACGTGGAATAATGTATGTACTCTTTAGTTTCTAGCTTCTTTTGCTCTGCGTGATTTTGAGATTCATACATGTTTGTTGAATGTATTAGTAGCTTGCCCCTTATTTATTGCTGAATGGTAATATGTTGTGTGAATATGTCACCATTTGTTTCTCTCTTCTCCACTGATGGACATTTGTGTTATTTTCTGTTTGGGGCTGTTATGGATAAAGTTTCCATGAAATCACGTACAAATCTTTGAGTGGACAAACCTTTTCATTTCTCTAGAATTGAAATTGCTAGAATATGGTTACGGTCTGTTTAAGTTTATATGAGACTGCCAGGCTCTTTTCCGAAGTGACTGTACCATTTAATGCTACTACCAACAGAGTATGAGAATTCCAATTCCTCTGAATTTGGTTTTTCTATTTAAATTATTTTTTCATGATGATTAAGTACTTGGAGTGCTTACTGGCTACTTGTATGTTTTCTTCACTGAAGTGTCCAAATCTTTCACCCATTTTTTTATTGGGTTTATGTCTTACTAAGTTGTAAGTTCTTTTTATATTCTGAATGCAACTCCTTTGTCAGATACTATGTATTGTATTTTCTCCCAGTCTTTGGTTTGCCTTTCCTCTGTCTTAAGAGTATCTTTTGAAGAACAAAGGTTTTTTATTTTGACAAAGTCTAGTTTATCAATTTTTTTCTCCTATCATTTTTTGTATTTTAAGAAGTCTTAGTCTACCCCAAGGTTGTGAAGATTGCTCTTTTATGGTTTCTTCTGTAAGTTTTATAGTTTTAGCATTTACATTTAGGTCTGGGGCAAGTGTGTCTTTTTGTTTTGATTTTTTTTTTTCCCTCATAAAACACAGATATATATAAAGGTTTAAAAAAAACCTTCAATTTCCATCTCTACTCCCTTGAGAAGCCATAGGTTGGTTAACAGGTACTTTTTATAATATGTACATAAAAACACATCCACATTAGTATATATAGTTTCTTCTCCTCATAAAAATGATATAAACCCTAACCTGGCACGTTTATTGTGGATGTTTCATGAGTTTGTTATTGCTCAACAAGACTATTCCCCTGACCAGGAAAACCAGACCCAGATGATGGGAGGTGGTTATAGGAACCAGCTGCTGCAGCAGTGACTGTCAGCATTACAAAGCAACCTCCTAGGCTGAAGCACCTATTCAGTGGTGGAACAAGAAAAATTAGGTAGAGAGGAGATGACAGGCCCTATACAAAACATCAAATTTTTTTTCTTGCAGTCAATGAGAAGAAAGCATTTCTTTTCATGGAATCAGTAGATAAAATGAAGCCTTGATATAAAATTGAAGGATGCTTACAATTTATTAATGGGGCAAAAGAAATGAGTCAATCCAATTCAGTAAACATTTGAATGCCTATGAGATACAAGGCAGTATGCAAACAAAAACAAAGACACAGTTCCTGTTCTTGTGAAAACTATAGCCTACTTTCAGATTGGTGATAGAAAAGTTATTGTTTTTCAAATTCTTAAGCTTAAAGTTGTTGATCACAGAATTACTTACAAAATTAAATAGTGGAAACAATCTAAATTCCTAACAAAGTAGCAATAAATAATGCATCTATGTGTGGAATATTCATTTTTTAAGGATTTAGTGACTAAAATGTTTAATAGAAAATATATATAAAGCACAAAAAGACAGTTTGAATCAATCCTAATCCTTTTCTACAATTTTTTATTATGAGAAATTTCAAAAGTAAAGTTTAAGAACTGTCATAATAAATAATAAACACTTGTATACTCAGCCATCTAGATGTATTAGTTAGATGTATGTGTATTAATACTTTCAGCTGAACTTGAAAGGAAGTTGCATGTATCATGACACCTTATTCCTAAATACTTCAGCTTGCTCCTCTAAGGATGTTTTTCTTAGCTGTAATAATGGTAGTATGGTTAACAATAATTGTTTAATATCATCTTAAAATTTATATTCATGTATCTCCAGTTGTCTTATAAATGTCTTTTTTTTTTTTTGGAGACAAGAGTCTCACTCTATTGCCTGGGCTAGAGTGCAGTGGCATCATCACAGCTCACTGCAACCTCAAACTCCTGGGCTTAAGCAATCCTACTGCCTCAGCCTCCCCAATAGCTGGAACTACAGACCCGTACCACCACACACCCGGCTAATTTTTGTAATTTTTTGGTAGAAATAGGATGTATTTTTTGTAGAGATGGTATCTATCTCTACAAAAAAGATAGCTGTTCCCCAGGCTGGTCTTGAACTCCTGGCCTCAAGTGATCCTCCCACATCAGCCTCCCAAAGTGCTAGGATTACAGGCCTGAGCCACCATGCCCGGCCATAAATGTCTTTTGTGTTTTAAAAGTCATGATGCAATCAAGGTTCCCATGTTATATTTAGGTTTTTTTTGTTTCTTTATCTCTTAAATAGTCCTCCTGCCCTTTTCCCCCTCGCCTCTTTTAAACATTGACTTTTTGAAGAGATCAGGCCAGTTGTCTTGTAGAAAGAATATCTCACACTCTGGATTTGTCTGTATCATCACAATTTTGTTTAACTTGTTCCTCTTACATAGATTGGATTGCAGTTAAACGTTTTGATGAGAATATTCAAGATGATGCTGTGTACTTCATATTGCATATATATATTTTATGTATCATATTTATAATGGGAAGTTTGATTATATGATTTAAATAGTTTAAGGTAAAACTTCCTGTTACAGTGCATATCCCTTTTGATAAAACTAGTAAACATTAACATTTGCGAATGTATTGGACCTAATGGTTTTTCTGTTCTCCAAGTAGGAGAACAAATTTTGCTTTTGTTGCATGCTTTCTCCTCCTAGGCTGCATTTCTCAGTACTGTAGCAAATAAAGAAGTAGACAGAAGTAATGGCTTTGTTTCTGGATCAGAAATGCAGTTTTGTTCTGTATTCCCATATACTTGGGTAAAATACTCAAATTTTCCTCAGTTACATAATCATTACATAAAGCAATAGTAGACTTTTAATATCCTTGTGGTTTTGAATTAGACTAAAACAAGGAAGCTTGGTCTTTTTGGTACTGCACTAATTTGAAAAGTATTTAGATGTATGCAGTTTTTAAAGTTGATATCTTTGTTTAAACATATTGCTTATTTTAAATCTGATCTGTCTTGGGGGGGAATGTAACATGGTGTATACATAGAAATTTCTAAACTGTATTTCTTTGGAATACAGAAACTGTCCTAAATGAGAGCTGTCATTTGCCTTTTCCATGAGGTTTTAGGCAAAATGTAATAATTTGAAGTCAAAGGATATTTTAAGATTGTTGTACTTTGAAATTATAGCACAATCATGAATGAGTTGAATATTTCCAAATGAAATAATAAAGGAGAAAAAAAATCACATAAGAATAAAGAATCACATAAGAATAAAGTTGGCCAGGGATGGTGGCTCATGCCTGTAATCCCAGTACGTTGGGAGGCTGAGGCGAGAGGATCACTTGAGGCCAGGAGTTTGAGACCAGCCTGGGGAACATAGCAAGACCCTGTCTCTACAGAAAATAAGAAAAATTAACCAAGCATGGTAGAGCTGCCCTGTAGTCTTAGTTACTCAGGATGCTGAGGCAGCAGGATCGCTTGAGCCCAGAAGTTCAAGTTTCCAATGAGCTATGATCCTGCCACTGTATCCCAGCCTAAGTGACAGTGAGACCCTGTCTCTTAAGGAAAAAAAACAACAACAAACCAGTTAATCTCCCTTTTTACCATCCCTCTTTTCATACCTGCATTCCATCATACCTGTGTATTCAGGGTTTTATCAGGTAACGCATGTTTGCTGTTTCCCTCCTCCACTTCAGCTCACCTGCCCTTTTTTCTTAGTTGCCAGAACTTTGCTCTTTTCCTGTCTCTACATCCTTGTGGATTTCTTTTTGCATATCTTAATTTTTTCCACAATTAAAAAAATTTTTTTTTATCTTGAGATAATTTAAGATTCACAGGAAATTGCAAAGATAGTACAGAGAGGTACCAGGTACCCTTCATTCAATTTCCCCCACTGGTTACTTCTATTGTAATATAGTACAATGTTAAAACCAGGAAATTGGCATTGGTATGAAGTATGTATACAGTTATCTTAGTTTTTAGGGTAAATATTTAGAAGTGAAATAGTTCAAAATTGTGATTATTGCCAAATTATCTATGTGTCTTATTTAGAATGGTTCCTGTTAAAGTAACCAAATTCAAACTCACTTAGGCTGTATCTGGGGGTTAAGAGGTATGGAGCTGTGAATGTATCTCCGTAGATTTACCTGTCTTTCTCCACCTCTAGCCAATAAATGTCTTAGCTTTATTTTCCTGTATTTTGACTTTATTCTCAGGTATTCCCTCTCCCTACTTGGCAGCAATCATTACTTCCAGCAACTCTTTTGCTCTTATTGCTTAAGATTTCAGAAGTAGAGCTTCTCCCAGCATTCATCATTTCCCCCCAGAAATATTCTAGTTGATCTTGTTGGATCATGTGTCTGTCCCTATGGGGGATGAGGCGGATAGGGCCATGTGGGTTGGCAGCTTTGCCAGGTTGTAGAGGGGCAATTCCTGAAATGAAATAATGCCAGGCAGAAGAGAAAGCTCAATATGAGAGTAGCAGTTGAGTCTCTCTGTACTCTTCCCAATTCAACAAGTTGTATAATATTTTTAAAAATTTTTTGTCTATTCTTTAAATGATGTGAATGTTTCATGAGTAGTTCTCACTGTAAAAGATTCCAACTGTTCAGAATTGTATTGTACAAGAAAAAATATGAACACTTTAATGTATATACGTATGTACATTTTTTTTGGGAAAATGATAAATGAATCACTCTACATATTCAGCTACTTGTCTTTTTCATTTTAACAGTGCACTTTGGAAAGCCTTCCATGTTAGTACCTTTTCATTAGAATATACCATAATTTACTTAATTGCTACTATTTATTACAAATTATATTCATTTATTTTACACTAACAGTGATTAACTTTTTTTTTTTTGCTTTTTTTCCTGTTTAACTGAAAGATCGAGGAATCTAGATGTTGTGTGACGTCACAGCATCATGCCAAGGCACTGTTACAAGTTCCTGCATAGAATTTTTGGGTTATTTTTTTTCTATGTTGGGAAGAATAGATACAAAGTTATACATACCAATAAATCAATTTAGATCAAGCTTGTTTGTTGTTCAGATCATCTGTTTACACTTTTCATTTATTTGAACTGTTACTCACCATAAAGCAGAAGTATGTTTACTACAGAAAATTTTTGCACAGGCACAAATTTGTTCATGAATTTATACAAAACATGCAATTGCATTCCTCTCCGTCCATTTGCATTTTATGGTAACTGATTAACCTCAGAGAGGCAACACAAAGTCACCTTTTGAGATAACTTGATGGATAAGGTTGAAAGGATGAAATCTTCACGAGCCAGGCATATGTTGAATTCCTACTTGAACCTGAAAACAAACATAGCCAATATTTTTAAAATAAAATATTTGGGATGTACGGAAAAAAAATATAATAAATCCTTAAATAGCTCCTAAATTACCATATAGCTGATGCTAATGTGGACCCCTCCTTGACCATATTCCTACATTATATTTCCCCTGTAGAATTAATAATTATCCTGAATTTGTTCTGTATTTCTTTATATTTTAACTGACATTGGCTTTTCCTAAACAACAGATAAAAGTTTATATGTTTCTTAAATTTGATTTAAGTGTGGTATACTGTATATATTCTGCAGCTTGCTATTTTCACTTCATTTTATGTTTATGTAGTTTATTCATGCTGATGCATGTAACTCATTCATTCATTTTCACCTTGGGTATAACATTTCATTATATCAGAATACCATAATGTACTTATCCATTCTCCTATTGATGGTCATTTAGTTGTTTTCAGCTTTTGGTTATTACAAACAATGCTGCTGTGAACATTATTGCACATACTTCTTCTAGAATATTCATAGCAGCATGATTCATGATAACCCAAAGTGGAAATAACACAAAAGCCCATTGATTCATGAATGGACAAATAAAATATGGTATATACATATAGTGAAATACTATTCACCTGTAAAAAGGAATAAAGTATGCGCTGATACATGCTACAACATAAGTGAACCTTGAAAACATTGTGCTAAGTGAAAGAAGTCAGTTACAAAAGACTACATATTTTATGATCTCATTTATGTTAAATGTCCAGAATAGGTAAATCAATTGAAAAAGAAAGTTGATTAGTGGTTGCCAGAGTCTGGGAGAAGTGGGTAATGATGAGTTTGGGGTTTAATAATGGGCTTGAGGTTTTTTAAGGGGGTAAGGAAAGTGTTCTAAATTTAGATGATGATGAGGTTATACAACTCTGAATGTATGAAAACCACTGAATTACACACTTTAGATGAGTGAATTTATAGTATATAGATTATATCTCAATAAAGAAGTTAAGAATAATTTCCACACAGCACTTTTCAAACCCAACCCACTAGTAGGTTATAAAGCAATTTAGAGAGTCACTAACAGACTTATTTAAAAAAATGGGAGTGGGGGTAGCTCATATAGGTTTCATGAATTTATATATTTAAATTAACTATGTGAAAACCTATAAATAGCATATTCCTCATGGTGATTATAAATATATAGTATTTGCACACAAATTCTCAGTAAGTTTGTGTTTGATACTTTGGTTTTACTATTTTTTTGGGTTATTGGTAATTGGGATGAAGGGTGGTTAGGAATGAAGATTATAAGAGAAATGGACTCTGAGTTGAAAGAATCCTTAAAGATAAAAGGGAGACACTCTGGCTAATTTGGCTTTGTCATCTCTCTGTTTATACTTGAGAGTTTCTGTGTCAAGTTTTGTTTTGTTTTGTTTTTTTGGGGTTTTTTTGTTTGTTTGTTTTTTGAAACAGTTCTCTCTGTTGCCCAGGCTAGAGTGCAGTGGCTTCATCATAGCTCACTGCAACTTCAAAGTCCTAGGCTCAGGTGATCCTCCTGCCTCAGCCTCCCGAGTGGTGAGACTACAGGTGTGTGCCACCATGGCCCAGCTAATTTTTCTATATAGTGTAGAGACGGGGTCTCGCTATTGCTCCAGCTGGTGTCAAACTCCTGGCCTCAACCAGTCCTCCTGCCTTGGCCTCCCAAAGTGCTAGGATTACAGGCGAGAGCCACGATACCTAGCCTATGTCACATTTAGTTAAGAAATAAAAGCAAACCAAAAACTGGCAATGGCAAGCTTTTCTACTACTTTCTGCCCTCCTCCCAGATATTTGCCATGGCCCCATTTTGTACCTAGCCAAGGATACTACCAAACCCTATATATACTGTGTTTTTTCCCTATACATACATACCTATGATTAAGTTTAATTTATAAATTAGGCACAGTCGTAGATTAATAACAACTAATAAAATAGAACAGTTATAACAATATACTGTAGTAAAAATTATGTGAATGTGATATTTCTCTCAAAATACTGTAGTATTTTTGGACTGCAGTTGACTGCAGGTAACTGAAACTATGGAAAGTGAAACCATGGAAAAGGGGGGGGGCTGCTCTCTTTTGTTTGTTTGTTTGTTTTTAGAGACAGGGTCTCACTCTGTTGGCCAGGCTGGAGTGCAGTGGCGCATCATAGCTCACTGCAGCCTCAAGCTCCTGGGCTCAAGTGATCTTCCTACCTCAACCTCCAGAGTAGCTGGGACTGTAGGCATGTGCCACCAAGCCTGGCTAATTTTTAAAAATTTTTTGGAGAGATGTCTCACTATGTTGCCCAGGCTAGTCTTGAAATCTTGGCCTCAAGCTATCCTCCCTCCTTGGCCTCCCAAAGTACTGGGATTATAGGCGTGAGCCAGTGCACCTGACTGGGACTACTATATTTAAAGTGAAATTTAAAAGTTAAAAACAGGATCTTTTTCTCTGTAGATAATCTATTTAGAATAAATATTGAGGTAATCAAATATTTAGATAATCAATTTGGAATAAGAAGAGATTTTCTTCTGTACCAACATATATCAGGATGTAGACTTGTACTTAACATTGTGACTTGCAATTTATGATTCAGTCTTGAATCCTTTAGCTGAGAATGATAGTTACTTGTGTTCAGTTTTGTAAGTACAAACAACTTTTCACAAAAATATTTGCTTTCAAAAATGGTTTGAATCTTTAAAATTTTTTTTCTTTTAATTCACTTTTTTCTTTTCTTTTTTGTTTTTAAATTTTTCCCTATTTTTTATCCTTTTTTCCTTAATCTGTAACAACAGAAGTTAAAAAATAGTTTTTAATATTAAAATCTAGATGATACTCGAGGAATTCTAATATCCCAGCATTGTTAAATCTGGTTTTCACTACTGTATTTCACTGCTTTTCAAAAATTTCACAGTTGTAGTTCTTACTATCAAAACCGTAAAAGGCAACATTTTTACTTTCATTAAGTTTGAATCAGAGAATCCATTTTGAAATTCCATCTTAATCTCAAATTTGGGAATGTTGTCTATTCAGACTTGTTATTTCCACTTAGGAAAGTAGACCAGTTCATTACTAAGTAAGTTTCCCAAAGACATGTTTTCACTTAAAATGAACATTGAATCATGCAGTTTTATAGCTACTTTTATACCCTGGGGGACAAAAAGCATACCAAGAATTGAGGAAGGTTGGAATGGCCACCAAAAATCTAAATCTAAATCATTAGTCATACCAAGGTATTATTTATGTCTCAATAGTTCAGTAATACCATGTGACTGGATTTGCTATTAATATTTTTTCTGTTAAATTGAATCTTTTGGGAAAAAATCTGATGAAATAGGTTGATGAAAACGTAAATATGTATCAAAAAATGAAAATTAAAACTTCTTCTCCTATAGCCATTGAAAGCATGCTATGTACCCTGCCTTTTTTCTTAAAGCTCTTAGAAGACAGGCAACTAATAAGTGTCAGAGCCTAAATGCAAATCCAGGTCTTTCGGCCTCCCGAACTTCTCAGTGCACAAAAAGTATGATATTGCTAATTGAAGACATATAGAGAAAGGAATCAATACAATTTAATGCATTATATAAAAATGAGATATCATTTTTATCTGTCAAGCTGAGTTTTCTGAACTTGGTAGTATTTAAATACCAGAAGCACCTATGTGGCTAGTGGGGATGTAACTCAATAAAGCCCTTTTAGAAAACAATCATACTACATAACAATCCTTAAAAGCATTCATGGCCACAGACTGGAAGGAAATAGTCCCAAAATGTTAATAGTTGTTCAGATTAAGAGTTTCTTAAAACAAGTGCTTTCCAAATTTTCTACATTTTAACGTGTTATTTTTATAAATAGGGAGAGTGTTTCGACTCCTGTCTAATAGTTTAACTTTAGAGAAATAATCCTAAATACAGAATAAAGATTATCCAAAAATATTCAACAGCTTTATTTTTAGTGGTGAAAAATTAGAAACATGTTAAGTGTCCTGTTGAGCAGAATGTGCCAAAGTAAGTGGTGATATTTCTAAGGGAAGATTGTTAAGATTTAAGAGATTCATAGAAACGACAAAAGTTTATAATAGAAAAAGCAGGATACAAATTTGTTTATATAGTATGTGATTATGGATAAATATTTTTGTAAAGATACAACAAAATACTGGGAGAAAATCCAATAGTTTTATCAGTGGTTATGTTTGGATATTGAGAGCCAAATAATTTTTCCCCTTTGAATTTTTATATATTTTTTTCAGGTTTTATTTAATTATCATCGCTGACTTTTTAAAAGGTAGTATTTTCCTAACATGAGGTAAAGCTATAGCTAATGTTTTTGTAGGCTGCCACATGGTAATACTCGGTTTATATTACCTGAAAGTTTAGTTGAGTGGGGTGGAATTTGATAATGACATTTTCTTGAAGTCCTGTTTTCTTCTGTCCACATGGAATGAGCATTTTTGTATCATTTCTTAGATCTGAAACTCAACACCGAGGCTCTGCTCCCCACTCTGAGAGTGATCTACCAGAGCAGGAAGAGGAGATTTTGGGATCCGATGATGATGAGCAGGAAGATCCCAACGATTATTGTAAAGGTAGGTCTGGAAGGAGATGCTAAGTAAGAAATGATCTATCTATTTGCAGTTTCTTATTTGGATATTTGATCTATCAGCATAAAAACAGTTTTGATGGTTTTTGCTTGTTGTATCCTTTTCTCTAAGATATAGGAAATAGTATTTGCTCTTAGTTTGACTTAATTTATCAAAGCCTAATTTTATATTAAATGTTTTTACCTTCTTTCCCCCTTAAAAATGATAGTACACATTTACTTTAGAAAATTTCAGAACTATATTAAACAGTAATGAAAATAAAAGCCATATGCAATGCCATCACCCACAAGTAACCAATGGCAACATCTTGGTATGTAGATTTTTACAAAATACCTTCTTATTTTTTCTCAAAGTGACAGCTGCTAAGATCAGTTAAACTGAAATTACAGATACTAAAACTGTGTCATCAGGTTGCCTGTTATTTTCTGTTTTTTGATGAGACTTTCCAGGTTCATTGGGTAGGAATGTATAACAGAGTGTATCATACCATCTGGGAGAAAAACTTGGTCCTTCCTATTCTCAGCAGACAAAGATAAATACTAAAATACCTGTATGTCCACTACTTGTTGGCAGCCTTTTCAGGCCTTTCTCTGGTTTTTTTGGTTTTGTTTTTATTTAGAGAAGCAAATCCTCCTGGTTTTTTTTTTTTTTTAAGCTAAATAAATAGGATTCATTATTCTCTCTCCTAAAAACATCTTGAGACTGCAACTAGAAGTAGATTTGTATGTTTAAATAAATCTATTGGATTATTGAGTGAGAACGTTGTGATATGTAACCTTATTTTTGTTTGTGGATGAGGCTGTTGTACAAAGCATCACTTGCTCAATCTAAATCATTAATCTTATTCATGTTTTCATTAATCTTATTCAAGTTTTTTTTTTTTTTTTTGGTAACGAGCTCAGTAATACTTTGGCTGATTTGATAACAATCAAAGATTTTCTTCTGTTGATTGTATAGAAGAAACTATTTGATAAAAGGTGTATAGATGTTGAAAAATCGGATGTAAGATACCTTTTCTTACTATTTAAGTGATTATTTCTCATCCTGGTTCTTCTGATTATATTCCTTCTGTTGTTTCTTCCAGGAGGTTACCATCTTGTGAAAATTGGAGATTTATTCAATGGGAGATATCATGTGATCCGAAAGTTGGGCTGGGGACACTTTTCAACAGTGTGGTTATCATGGGATATTCAGTAAGTTTTAGTGGTCCTGAAAAACAATTAGTTAGATGATGCCTGGATGTTTTTGTCTGATTTTCCAGAGATGATCTGGGCTTCACTCTATCTCTAGCCTGATTACTTGATCAGAATTTTGTGCTTGACAATGATCTCTGTGTTCTTGGAGAAATCACTTTCCTCTCATGCAGAATCAGTAATAATGTCTTCCTCTCCACCTTAGAGACAAAAGATTGATTAAATTATTTTCAATAAAGCACAAGGAATTCCCAAATTCAAAGCTTTATAAGTATATTCAATGGAAGAATGACATGTAAATTAATAGTCATCGTCTCATTGGAGTAGTTAAATAATGTCCTAGACAAACCTGTGTAAAATTATTTATTTTTATAACAGATTTGTTTAACCATGTAGTCTAAAATTCTTCTGTATGTAAAAATTATAGACAATAAAAATACCTCTTTAATACTGTATGTTTACCTAAAGGTGTTCTGTTTCTCTTTGATGAAACAGTAATTGCTGTCTGTGCACTTCACATTTTATCATTTGATTTTTTGTGATTTTTATCATTTTGTTTTCACCCAAACATTTCTTCTGGTTTCTTATAGGAAAGTATTAAATTAGGTCATTAAATATGAAATGTCCTATTTCAAATCAAAAGTATAGTTTATTATATCTCAAACAAGAAGCAGTACAATTAATCAAAGTGTGCCCCTAAACTGTCGACACAGTTTTGCCATCTTAACGGTAGCTTGTTTATGCCAGCAGCAAAGAAGCCTCGAGAGCGAGCAGCAATGAAATTGTGAAAGGCGTTTTCCACAGGTTGTTGAGAATCAAATATTTTTCCTTGCAAGAAGTGGTCCAACACCTGGAAGAAGTGGTAGTCAGTTGGTGCAAGGTCTGGTGAATACAGTGGATGACAGAGGGTTTCCAAGTCCAGCTTCTGTAGTTTGAACAGCCTTGTTCATGTGACATGTGTTCAAGCATTGTCTTGCAAGAGGATTGGCCTGTGTCTGTTGACCAATCTCAGCTGCTTAATTGCAAGCATCCTCATCATTTTGTCCAATTGGTTGCAGTAGACATCTGCTGTAATTGATTAATAAGGTTTCATGAAGCTGTAGTGGATAATACCAGCACTGGATCACCAAACAGACACCATTAGCTTTTTTGTGTGACTATTTGGTTTTGGATTGTGTTTCAGCACTTCATCTTTATCCAACCATTGTGCTGAACACTTGCAGTTGTCAAAAAGAATCCATTTTGCATCACACATAACAATATAGTGTAGAAATGGTTCACCTTTATGTCGTGACAGCAAAGAAAAGCAAGCTTCCAGATGATTTCTCTTCTGACACTCATTTAATTCATGAAGAACCCATCTATCCAGGTTCTTTACCTTGCCCATTTGTTTCAAATGGTCCAATATTGTTGGAATAGTAACGTTAAACCTTGCTGCTAATTCACACGTAGGTTGAGATGGATTTGTTTCCACTACAGCTTTCAGCTCATCATTATCCACCTTGGTCTCTGGTCACCTGTGTGGCTCATTTTCAGGATTAAAATCACCAGTATGGAACTTCTCAAACCATCGACATACTGTGCATTCATTAGCCACATCCTTCCCAAACATTTTGTTGATATTTCAAGCTGTCTGCAGTGCACTGGTTCCATGATGGAACACATATTTGAAAATAACATGAACTTTTGACTTATCCATGGTTTCACAAAAATTGCTCTTAAAAAACTTGAAAGATAATCACAAGCCAAAATGTGTGTTTGAAAGACTGAGGGAGGATGTACCTTCACAATAAAACAAGAAGTGTCAAAGTGAATGTCAGAGATATCAACTGTCAAAGTTAGTACTTAAGGAAATCAGACATTTCATACTTAATAATCTAGTAGCTTTTAACCTTTTAGCTTTTGCCATACAGGTGTACAGGATACTTCTGATTTGGTGAGGTCTTTCCTTTTATTTATCCTTATTTCGCAGTTTTGCTTAGGATTCAGGGAGATATTCAGAAGATGGGTTTTAACTTAGAGAAAATATTTGACAACTGAGATTATCTGAGAACAGATTTTCTTCTTCCTGTGAATGAAATCTGGCCAGTTAGTGCCATTAACAGGTACAAGTGATTCCATAGAAGTAGCTTGTTTGGCTACAGGGAAATATGAAATATTTGTTCTTTCTCACTGTCTCTCGGTTATAGCTAAATCTTAGCTTCCTAAAGTAAAGGTAGGATATTTGGTCTTAATTGCTTATATTTGTTTCTTAGGGGGAAGAAATTTGTGGCAATGAAAGTAGTTAAAAGTGCTGAACATTATACTGAAACCGCACTAGATGAAATCCGGTTGCTGAAATCAGTGAGTATTAGGTCATATGTGTGAACTGCAAACCATTATAAAGTTTTATTGAATTAAGACACTTGGGAAAGTGATAGACTCTTTAGTATGACTAATTTTTTTCTATAAATTTCCAGTATCATTAAAGAGGTAAAGGAAGAAGACAATATTTACACATTCTAAGCATGTAGTAGGGAACTGGTAGAATATGCTGTAATTAGAATTCTCCTTACACACATGTACCCAAAAAAACCCCTTCAAATGGACAAAAATGTTCATTGGGCCTGTTTTATGTGTCAGATAGCACTGCTGTAAATGTTTTTCTTTCCTACTATGTTTAAAAGGAAAGTTGTATGAGTAAATATATAGCACTTATTTTGTGTTTTAAAATATGTTATAAAATACATAATATAAAAGTACTGTATATATTGATCCCATTTATATTTGGAAACGTAGGTAAATTTTGTCAAATTTGTTTTCAGTTTTGTTATAAATTAGGAAGATGTCATGACTTAGGGTAGAAGGCTTAAACTCAGAGTTAAAAAACCTGAGTTTAGGTCCAGCTTTACTTCAATGTGTCCTCCATCTCATCATTTTTTCCCTTTGAGCCTTAGATTTTTTGTTCATAAAGGGAGAGTATTGGACCAGGAGATCTCTAAGGCAATATTTTTCAAAATGTCAAGAAGCCTTGTGCTCCCAAGTAAATTGACATACTGCTTCCTTCATTGAGAAAGTTTTTCTACTTAAAAAAAAAAGTCAGCCGAATAAACAGTGTGGTTAATGCTATAGTTGATTTGCATCCTGCAAAAGCTTCTTAATTCCTCATAGCCTGGTAACCAACAGTTAATTTGGGGGCCGCACTTTGAGTAGCAAAATGGTTGAATTAGAAAAGTCTCTGTTGGTTGTATTTTCTCTTGTGAACTGCCTGTATTAAGTTCTTTCTCTATTTGAGCTACTGAAATTTTAGTATGTTTTAAAAATAGATTTGTATGAGCTCTTTCTTGGAGTTAATTTGCTACAAATATTCCTCCCCCACCATTTGTCTTTGTCTTTTGCTAAATACTGTCTCTTCCCCACTACAGGTTCGCAATTCAGACCCTGATGATCCAAATAGAGAAATGGTTGTTCAACTACTAGATGACTTTAAAATATCAGGAGTTAATGGAACACGTATCCTTTCAAGAACCTCTTTGAGAATAAACCATGAAATAACTGTCCCGTAGAAAGGAACCGGATTTGTATAAATTGGGGTGTCTTTTCTTAAGGCCAACTATAATAAAATTACCTTCTTCTATTGTATACTTCTGAACACAGATGTGAATTATGTCTACTTTTATGTGGTGTGATTTTTTTCAGGATATTGCTTTGGGCTTTTTGTCCTGTTTCCAGGCAGATTAAACTGAAGTGAAAAGAAACTTTTAGAAAATAGCCTCATATTACTAAGTAAAGGTTCTAAGATCTTTCAGTTAGCACAGAAATTTTAAGAGAAGAAATTTTTTTTATGAAAAATACTGGGTCAACAAGAATTTAAGGTATGATTTTAATATTCACCAGGCCTCAATATTAAAGAGGCTGTGAATGTAGGTTATGTTTAGAATCTAAATGGGTATGATTGTTCACATTCTATCATGAAAAAACTGACTTGTTTTATGTTTTTATCTGGATTTTTAGAATTGTAGAGTTGGTAGAAATCTTAGCTGATTTTCTTCACAAGTTACTATCAAAGTGACATTCAGTGAGCTAATTGAAAGGTTATTGCAACAACTGTGCTTATAAAGACCTATCAGACTTTTCAGTAAAAGATGAAGTAGAATCTTACTCAGATTGGAGGATCTAAAATTACCTGTTCATAAACTGTTTTAAAAAGAATAAAGAAAGACATTTCATGTATCGTTCTACTTCCTGTGCATGTTTAGCTGCTTTTAGCACACATTCCTAATTGCCATTGATAATCTTTTTTTTTAAGGAGGCAGGGTACATATAGGCCTATAGTTTCATGTGGACTATGGGAAGAGATTTGCACAGAAAAGCAGGAAGAAAGGATGAGAGAGGAGAGAGAACTGGTGATAATCTGAAAAGACTATTGTTCTGAAGTTAGTTCAGAGTCATTTCTTGAAGAAGTACAAATCACAGATCCCCAGATCTCTAAGGAAAACTGCTGTATCCTTCTTAATACAGCATCTTGTGCCCATTGTGATCACTTTGTAGATGGATTACTCTGTGTGTATGTGTGTGTGTTTTCAAAATATTAAGAAGGTGGCTAACCAAGAAATTTTTTAAAACCCACACAGAATATTATGATGGCCATTAGATTCTGTTTCTCTATTATTTAATCTTGTAATGTTCATCATCGTGCCAAATTTCTTTACTAATTCAGGAAAGTTACAAGTAAAACTGTAAGAGTATTCTAAATAATCTCAGTAATGCTGAGTACTTTTATTTGACCCTAAGTAAGAAGGCTTTTTTTTAGCTATGAAAATATCTTAGCAGGTTTGAACTTCAAGATCCAAGATATTTTCCAAACATTACTAAATGGTCTCTATTGTTTTCTCCATTGACTCCATATTTTATTCTTTTCTCACCTTGTCCTTAGCCATTTCTCCCTGTCCTTCCTCCTATTTATCTCCCAGCTGTCTTGGCTCTACTGCATTATTTTCTACTATTAGAGATTGAAAGAAGGATATAACTCATAGCACTCGCTGTTAAAGGTTAATGGTTTATGTCATTCTCCTGCCCTTCCTATACCTTTTCACAACACAACATACCTGCACAGAGCTCTACATCCACATTTTTGTGTTTGTCTGGTCATATTGCTTTTTCTCTGGACCATAGTCTTTTCTTATATTAAAATATAAAGGACCCTGAACTAGAAAGTTAGTTACTGTAGACTTCAATATAAACTGATTCACTCTAATTTCATGGGGGTTGAGGGAGAAGAGTGATTAAGAAGGGATAGCTAGTCTCTATATAATGTTGACATTAGCCAATGAATAATTATTGGCAACCTATATGATCTCCTGTGTCTTTAGGATACTTTCAGGATACTTTTTTCCCTTACTGTGTACTTTCTTTTTTGCTAACTTCTTTATTCATAGTGTGCCCTAAATGTGCTTACTCAATGTTTTCAGCCCTTTGTTATTTTCTTTACACCATCTCCCCAAGAGTTGTTTTTCCATGTATCCTTTTGATTTTAATTATTAGTGCTCCTCCTGATTTCTATTTGTCAGTCTTCTTTCACCCAAGCTATTTGGATCTTCCTTTTTACTCTATAACCGATTGTTTATGATATTCTATCCAGTTCTTTTTCATTTTTAAGCTACTAAATGTGTGGTAATTTTTATATCACTACTTATAAATTAAAACAACATCGTGAGATTGTAATGCTTCTCTCAACAAATAAAAGTTAAGCAGATTGAAGCTAGAAAGATAAAAGAATAGCTTAAAATTTTTGTTTACCTTTTTAAAGCAATCTGCATTTTAAAAAATCTTGTTTTGGTAAGTTTCAAATGTAAAAAAGTAGAAGAGTTTAATGAATCCCCACAGATCCATTACCCATTTCAGGAGTTAGCAACTATAGTCAATCTTGTTTTGTCTATACCTCCTGATAATTTTGTAGCTAATTATAGATATATAATTTCATTCATATTTATTTTGAAATATATTTTTAAGAGACTAAGACTCTTTTAAAATATAACCTCAACACAGTTATTATACCTAAAAATAAAAATTAGGACCAGTTTCTTAGTTACACATTTCTACAGTCAATGTTTCAGTCTTTGTGTCTCGTGGTTTTTTTTCTTTTAGGTGTTTTTTTTTTTTTTTTGGTCTAATCTTTTTTATTGTGGTAAAATACACGTAACATAAAATTTACCATCTTAAATATTTTGAAGTGTAGAGTTCAGTGAAATTAAATACACTCATAATGTTGTGCAGTCACCACTACAATCATCTTCATAACTTTTCATCTTATAAAACTGAGATTTAATACCCATTAAGTGTATGTCAGATCTCGTTGGTTTATTATATTGTTTAAGTCCCCTATTTCCTTACTTCTGTCTGCTTGTTCTATCCATTATTGAGAGTATGGTATTAAAGTCTCCAACTACTATTATATAACTATCTATTTCTTTCTTCAATTCTGTCAGTTTTTGTTTCATATGTTTTGGTAGTCTGTTAATGTAAATTAGCAGTAAATGTGTCTAATTGTCATCTTGTTGTATCGAACCTTTTACTAATATATAATGTCTTTCTTTGTCTGTTGTAACTTTTTTGATTTAAAGTCTATTTTTCTATTATTCATATAGCCACCCTTGATTTCTTTTGGTTATTATTTGCATGGAATCTCTTTTTCCATCCTTTCACTTCCATACTGTTTGTGTCTTTGGATCTAAGGTGAGTCTTTTGGCCAGGTACAGTGGCTCATGCCTGTAATCGTAGCACTTTGGGAGGCCGATGCAAGAGGATCACTTGAGGTCAGATGTATTTTCTTTTGTGTATATATGTATATATATTTTTTTGAGACAAGGTTTTACTCTGTTACCCAGGCTGACGTGTGTGGCGTGATCATAGCTCACTGCAACCTCAAACTCCTAGGCTCAGGCCATCCTCCTGCCTCAGCCTCCTGAGAAGCTGGGACTACAGGTGTGTCCCACCATGCCCAGCTAATTTTTTTTATTTTTTGTAGAGACAGGGTCTTGCTATTGCCCAGGCTGGTCTCGAACTCCTGGCCTCAAGCGATCTTCCCACTGCTGCCTCCCAAAATGCTAGGATTACAGGTATGAGCCCCCGCGCCTGGCCCCAGCTGATTTTTTTTTTCTTTTCTCTTTTCTTTTTCTTTTCTTTCTTTCTTTTTTCTTTTTTTTTTTGAGACAGACTTGCTCTGTCACCCCAGGTAGAGTGCTATGGGCTCATCCTAGCTCACTACAACCTCAAACTCCTGGGCTCAATGGATCCTCCTGCTTCATCCTCCCAAATAGCTGGGACTACAGGCATGTGCCATCATGCCTGGCTATTTTTTCTATTTTGAATAGAGACAGGGTCTCACTCTTGCTCAGGCTGGTCTCAAACTCCTGAGCTCAAGCAACCCTCCCCCCTCAGCCTCGCAGAGTGCTGGGATTACAGGTGTGAGCCATTGTGCCCAGCCTCTTTTTTCTTTTTTGTAGAGAAGGAGGTCTCGCTGTGTTGCCCAGGCTAGTCTCAAACTTCTGGCCTCAAGTGATCCTCCCATCTCAGCCTCCCAAAGGGGTGGGATTATAGGTGGGAGACACCATGCCCAGCCTCTTTTGTATGTATTCTATAGCTATAGTCTTTCTTTTTACTATGGGGATTACACTTACCGTTCTAAGGTTGTAACACTATAATTTGAATTTATACCAGCTCAACTTCACTGTCATGCAAAAGCTGCTCCTTTAACAGTTCTATAGCCATCCTTTTCAGTTATTGATGTTACAAAGTTACATCTTTATAAATTGGCCTAAAACATAAAGTAATAATTCTTTCAAAAGATTAGTCTCTTAAATTATGTGGAAAACAAAATGTGGAGTCACAAATCAAAGTTACAATAATGCTAGATTTTAGACTAATAATTTTTCAAATGTATTAGTCCCTTAAATCATGTAGAAAACAAAAAGTGGAGTTACGAACCATTGTTAAAATAATATTAGCTTTGTAATTGTTCATGTGTTTACCTTTATTGAGATCTTTATTTCTTCATATGGCTTTGAGTTACCGTGTAGTGTCCTTTAGTTTTACCTTGCAAGACTCGCTTGAGCACTTCTTATGGGGCATGTCCAGAGGTAACTAACTCCTTCAACCTTTGCTTATATGGGAATGTCTGAATTTCTTCCTTACTTTTGAAGGAGAATTTTGCTGAATATAGGATTCTTAGTTGACATTCTTTTTCTTTTAGCACTTTGGCCCACTGGCTTCTGGCCTCCAAAGTTTCTGATGAAAAATTTGCTGATAATCTCAATTGAGGATCCCTTGTATGTGGCGGGTCACTTCTCTCTTGATGCTTTCAAGATTCCTTCTTTGTCTTTCAAAAGTTTGATTATAATGTGTCTTGGTGTAGGTCTCTTTGAGTTCATCTTACTTGAAGTTCATTGAGCTTCTTGGGTATTTATATTTATGTCTTTCATAAAATTTGGAAAGTTTTCAGCCATTATTTCTTCAGATAGTCTCTCTGCCTCTTTCTTTCTCTTCTTCTTCTGGGACTGCCACAATGTGTGTTTGTTTGGCTTGATGCTATCCCACAGGTCCCTTAAGCTCTGTTTACTTTTCTCCAATCTTTTTTCTTTCTGTTTCTCAGGTTCAATAATTTCTATTATCCTAACTTCAAGTTTGCTGATCTTTCTTCTGCATGCTGAAATCTGCCTTTGAATCCCTCTAGTGAATTTTTCATTTCAGTTATTGTACTTTTCAGCTGTAGAATTTCTTTTTGGTTTCTAGGTTTTCTGATTCTTTATTGATATTTCCATTTTGTTCATACATCATTTTCTTGACTTTCTCCAATTTTCCTTTAGTTCTTTTAGCGTCTTTAAGACAGTTTTAAAGTCTTTGTCTAATATGTCTCTATCAGGTTTTTTTCAGGGACCGTTTCTGTTGATTTGTTTTTTTCCTTTGAATGTGTCATTCTTTTCTGTTTCTTTGTATGCCTTGTGATTTTTTTTGTTGAAAACTGGGCATTTGAATCTAACATAGTATCTCTGGAAATCAGATTTTGTCCCTTCCCCAGAGTTTGCTGTTTTTCTTTATTTTTTTTTATTGTTTTGATTTTTTTTTTTTTTTTTTTTGGTTGTTATGTCTTTTCCAAGGATCAGCCTGAGATGTAAACTAAAAGTCTTCTGAGGTCTTTTCTGAACCTTTCCCTGGGCATTCACAGTCACTTTCTAATTTTCCCTGTATATGCAGTTGCTTTTGCATGTCCTGGTTTTTAATGTCTGGCTCCCAAAGGGGAAAAAGAGAAAATGAAGGAGAGGAAAAAAATCCTCTGGAAGTGATTATAGCCAAAGGAGGAAGGGCTTGAAACAATGTGATGGGAGATGGAAAAATAGCCATCCACCTCTTTGTGCTGCTTTGATCAGTGGCAGCAGTCGGGGATCAGAGAGCACAGATCTCTGATATTTAAGACAGGCTCCTTTTTACCCACTCTGTCTCTGGCAAGCTATATGTAGGTTTGGGGTTGGAGGGTAGGTAGCTGCTACTATGCTAAGAGCTGAAATTGACCCAAAATTAACAACAATTTATTACCCAAGCCTTTCCCTGGAAGTTCTGAGCTTTTGATAGACTCCAAATTTCCAAAATAATCACATTAAACAGATTCTGCCAGTGTGTTGGTTGCCTAGGCAGGGAAACAGATTTCTGGTGGCTTCCTACTCAGCCATCTTAGAATCCTCTCTAGTAGTTTATTCTTATTTGAGTCAGGATCCACATGAAATTTTGGCAGTTTCTTTATTATCTGATATCAAGATGTTCCAGACTTATCTTATAAATTTCCTGCCCCAAACCTAGAGTCATCTATTTCTCTAAGTCATCTATTTCTCTAATTCCTTTTAGTTGGAAATGGCATCAAGAATCTAAGCACTAGAGGTATGCATTGCTACTGGGTTGATCATTGCCTTTTATGATTTGTTGATTCATTGCAAACAGCAAATACTTTCACCTCCTTCCTCTCCTCCTTTTTTTTGAGTCCCTCGAGTTGCCTCTACAGCTTACTCTTGTGGATTGGGTAGGTTTGTTTGTTTGTATTATTTTTTCTCCATGTGTTTCATTTTGGATTATTTCTATTGCTATGCCTTCAAATTAACTAATCAAGTTAACTATTCTACAGTGTCTAATCTGCCATTTATTTCATCCAGTGTGTTTTCATCTTTCATAGTGTACTTTTCATCTCTTAGAATTTCATTTTCAGTCTTTTTTTAATATCTTCCGTGTCTCTACTTAACTTTTTCAACATATGGAATGCAGTTATCATAACCATTTAATATCCTTGTCTGCTAATTCTAACATCTATGTTGGTTCTGGATCAGTTTCAAATGATTGATTATTCTAATTTTGGATACAATTTTCTGCTAATCACTGTGTGAGTTTTACCTTGTTCAATACTGGATATTTTGTATCCCTATGAAAAATCTTCCTGAGCTTTGTTCTGGGATGCAATTACTTGGAAACTGATCCTTTCAGATTTTACTTTTATATTTTGTTAGGTGGATCCAAAGCAGTGCTTGGTGTAGGTCTAATCATTCCCCTCTTCTGATGCAAGACCTTCCTGAATATCTGACCCAATACCCTGTGACCGAATTTTTCTAGTCTTTTTGGTGGGAACAGGCACAGTTCCAATTCCTGTGCAAATGCTGGGTGCTGTTCCCTCTAATCCTTTCAGACAGTTTCTTTCCTTTGCCAGCTTCTTCACATACATTTGCTTACGGACACTCTGCTGAATACTTGCAGGGGACTCTCTGCAGATCTCCAGTTCTCTCTTTCTGCAGCTCTATCTTCTCTGGTACCTTGTTCTATTTACTGTAGCTGCCTGAGTCTCTCCGGACTCTCAGCTCCATTTCAACTTACTGAATCTGCCTGGAAAGTCTTAAGACAGTCAGATGGGGTAATCTTAGGGTTCAACTCTTTTGTTTCTATTTTTTAGGAATCACTGCCCCCCATTGCCTGATATCCAGGGTCTTCTGTTTTTTTATGTATTTTGTATTGTTTTTTCAAGCAAGAAGATAAATCCAGTTCCTGTTACTCAATCTTGGCTGACGCAGAAGTTCATAGGTTTTATATTTAACTCTAAGAAATTGTTAACCAGTTTTCCAAAGTAATTGTACCATTTTATACTAGCATAATATGAGTTCTAATTGTTCCACATCCTCACTAACAGTTGATGATGTTAGTCTTTTTTATTTAGTCATTCTAGTGAGTTTGAGATGGTATCATATTCTGATTTTTAAAAATTTGTTTACGTTTATGAGACAAGGTCTTGCTCTGTCGCCTGGCTAGAGTGCAGTGACTCCATAATAGCTCACTGCAACCTCAAACTCCTGGGCCCAAGCAATCCTCCTGCCTCAGCCAACCGAGTAGCTAGACTATAGGCATGTGCCACCACGCCTGGCTTATTTTTCTGTTTTTTTGTAGAGACGGGGTCTCGCTCTTGCTTAGGCTGGTCTCCAACTCCTGACCTCAAGCGATCCTCATGCCTCAGTCTCTCAGAGTGCTAGGGTTACAGGTGTGAGCCACTGTGCCTGGCCACATATTATAATTTTGATTTGTGTTTCACTGAGGTTATCATGTCCCTTTAATCTTTAATTTAGAACAGTTTTCATGACATTGACCTTTCTCTTTTTCTTTCTTTCTTCTTTTTGTTTGTTTATCTAAGAATCCAGACTAGTGGTTTTGTGCCTTGATTTGGATTTGTCTGATTGTTTCCTTATGATTAAATTCAGGTTAATCATTTTTGTCAAGTACTACATGAATGATGTTTTGTTTTGTGTATTGCACCAGAGGGCACATGACTTGAATTTGTTCTTTTCATTGGTAATAACAAGTTTGATCACTTGATTAAGGCATTGCCTTCCAGATTTCCCTGTTGTAAAAGTACCTTGTTCTTTTTATAATTAATAAGCAATCTGTGGAGTGATATTTTGACACTGTGACAATCCTTAACAGTCTTTCACACAGTGGTTTTAATATTTTACTGATTCTTACATGAATCAGTCAGTTATTACTATAGGGATTGCAAAATGGTGATTTTTCTATTTGTCATACCTTGTATATTCAGTATGGCCTCATTCTGGTTTTTTTGTTTTGTTTTGTTTTTTAGAGATGGGGTCTCACTCTGTCACCCAGGTTGGAATGCAGTGGCGTGATAATAGCTCACTGTAGTCTCGAACTCCTGGGCTCAATTGATCCTCCTGCCTCAGCCTCCCAAGTAGCTGGGACTACAGGCATGTGCCACACCTCACCTGGCCCACATTCTGTTTTTAATTCATATATTAGAGGGTTACTCCTTATGTTGCCCAGGCTGGTCTCAAGCTATCCTCCCACCTCATCCTCCCAAAGTGCCAGGTTTACAGGTGTGAGCCACACTGTACCTGGCCCTCATTCTGTTTTTAATTCATATATTAACTCAACTTCACTCTTTAAAATGGTCTCCACTTTGGCCAGTGGCATCCTCTTCACCTATTTCTTCTTGACATGTTCTCTTATTTGTTAGCACACTAAGGTGTTCCAGTTGTACCTCTGTATTTTCCCTGTCCAGTAGCCTTGGATTTGGCCATTTTCCCAAGGAGCCCAGGCTTTCTTCTAGTGGAGAATCTTATTTAAAACAAAAGTCTGACCAGGCATGGTGGCTTACACCTATAATCCCAGCACTTTGGGAGGCCAAGGTGGGAGGATCGTTTGAGCCCAGGAGTTTGAGACCAGCCTCTGCAACATAGTGAGACTTCATGTCTACAAAAAAATTTAAAAATTAGCCAGGCATGGTGATGCATGCCTGTAGTCCCAGCTACTTGGGAGGCTGAGGCAGCAGGATTGCTTGAGCCCAGGAGTTGAAGGCAGTAGTGAGCCTGGATGACAGAGGGAGACCCTATCTCTAAAAACAAACAAACAAAAAGTCTGGGCACTAGATCATTACTACGTATATATGTCTTAACTTTCTAGTATATGTAGAAGCTTCTGGGGTAGAAGACATCAACATACTACTAATATCCCTGCAGTGCCCTGCACACTAGTAGACTCAAAGAGTATTCCTGCTGTGTGGTATGATCAGGACTTTCATACATAAAGAGAACACATGGTGGCAGTAGAATCAAGATTAGTTTTGTAAACTATAGAGCATAAAGCAAGTCAGTTTCCTATTTTTAAAAAATGTTGGCATTTGCAATTTTTGTACATTGTCTTCTATGTAAGGAAGAATTTGTTATTCCTTGTTTTGAGACTGTGAGAGTGGGAGTTTTTACCCTGGGCATTAGTTTTGATAATTAGGGAAGAAACTAATTTACCTGAATTTAATCAACAGCTTGAGCCTAGTATATTCACTATTTGCATGTATAGGTTTCACTTTTTCTGTTACCACTGAGTACATAATTTCATTGATAAACCAGTACCCCACAATTTTGTGTTTCATGGATGCTTTCATTGACTATAGCATTAGACTTTGAAATTTCAGAATATTGATAGGTAGATGTTTATTCAGTCAAGCTCTGTAACTTTTTATACTGAAAGAAAATAATACATAACATTTTCATTGGGGTGGAATCCACACTTCGTCTTGCCCTGTTCTTCTTTTGTGCCTTTTTTTGTTTTTTTCTCTCCTTAATGAACTCTTAGATATCTGCATGGTATTTGAAGTTTTGGGGCATCATCTGCTCAAGTGGATCATCAAGTCCAACTATCAGGGGCTTCCACTGCCTTGTGTCAAAAAAATTATCCAGCAAGTGTGTATCTTAGTCTTTGCTATATGGTAATTTTTTAACATTCTCAAGGTGTCAGCAGTTTTCTACTTCCAATAGAATTCTTATTTTAAAAACTAGGTTTTTTTAATTGTTTAATATGTTGTTCAACCCTTAGGGTTTGTTGTGTTTATTCTCTTTTTAAATGGTTTAGCATAACCGTTTTCCCCCAGGTTTATCTCCTGTAATAATTATTAGAAGGGGACGTTGTATGAGGTACCTGACTTTGGAAAATTGGAGCTCCAGAAGTTGTGGTTGCAGATATTAATTATATATTAGTAGAGAATTGCTATGTCAAATTATTAGCATCTCTTTATACAGCATTATTCATGGGCATTTTCTAATTTTCTAAATAGCCTTCAATATACGGTATAGAATTTTACCATCAGGAAAATATTAATACTTCAAGGGGCAGATAATTTGTTTGAATAATGTGGCTTGGAAAGAGCTCCACACTGGGCAGCACGAGACCTCAGTTCTTCATCAGTGAGGAAATTTGCATTAAAAGATATCTAAGTCTCTGTCGTCACCTACATTTCAACACTTAAAGGGTGTGTTGAACGTTTATTCTCAGTCTTTGTACATAATTAAAGAATATTTCCAAATAGAATTAGCTTTGTAAAACTTAGAAGAACTTTAAAATTCTTGCCGCTGTTCATAGTTTACAATTAATCCTTTCTAGGAAAGTTTCTTTGTGCTTTACAAAAGTGCTTTATTCTCTGTAGAAAACATTATCATATTGGTTTTTAAAATGTTGTGTTATGATTCCTTCCTTCTTCACGAAGACTTATATTTTGTGTTTGTAAGTCTACTGCTCTATTTCCATTCAGGTGTTACAGGGTCTGGATTATTTACACACCAAGTGCCGTATCATCCACACTGACATTAAACCAGAAAACATCTTGCTGTCAGTGAACGAGCAGTACATTCGGAGGCTGGCTGCAGAAGCAACAGAATGGCAGCGGTCTGGAGCTCCTCCACCTTCCGGCTCTGCAGGTATATTTTCTTTTGGGGACTTTCCTCTCATTAGAAGTTAACAGAAATTTCTATTTTTCTTCTGTTACCAGGGAGTTAAATAAATACTACTCAATCATTTAACAATAAAACATTTTAAGAAATATTATCACCCTTTAAGAGACTTATTTTATTCTCATTATTGCTCCCATATGGGAAGTAGAAAACTAGACATTGTGTTTTTTAGGTACAGATATGTTGTATATTATAAAAGCCAATTTGTATTATTTTGAAATGTTTTTTTCTTGTGATTTGATGACCGTTTTTTATGCATTTACCTCTTACTATGATCACACATGATTACTTATGGATCAGTGATCTGCAGAGGGGCAAGATAACATTGCTGTTAAGAGCTTGGGTTGTTGTTAAGAGCTTGGGTTTAAGCACTGTAGTAGACAGACCCGGTTTGATTCCTGGCTTCATCACTGACTAAAAGACCATGGCTGCGTTACTTGACTTCATTTTCCTTGATGCAGGAATTATTTGGATTAAATATCATGGTAAAGCAGTTAGTAGTGTGCCACACAGTATTATGTGCTAAATCAATTATGGCTGCTTTGATTGTGATGAATTTTTTTCAATTTGAGGTACAGATTTTAATTTTGGTAGTTTAATCATATTTGAGGAACTTTCTTGATGCTCAAGTTGAAATATCAGTTATCAGACTTCCTTTTAAAAGGAAGGCTGGAGAAGGCAAAATGGGGAGTTTTTCAATGGGTGTAGTTTCTGTTTTGCGAGATGAAAGAATTCTAGAGATCTTTTACAGAACAATGTGAATATAGTTACCACCACTGAACTGTACATTTAAGAATGGTTAAGAGGGTAAATTTTATACTGTGTGTTTTGTACCTCAGTTACAAATATTTTAAAATGAAAGGAAGACTGAAAATTCTACCTTCTACCTGAGCTAAACTATTATCCATGACATGCTATATAGCAAATTAATATAGCTTTTTTTCTTTTAGAAACAGGGTCTTGCTATGTTGCTCAGGCTAGTCTCCAATTCCTTGGCTGAAGCCATCCTTCTGCTTCAGCCTCCTGAGTAGTTGGGACTACATACATGCAATACTGCACGTGACTGAATTACTATAGCTCTTGATTTCACCTAAATTGCCCCTTTAAAACTGACAAAGGCAAGGGGAAGAGTTAGAGATAGGTGTCCTGGGTAGGGATGAGGAGATTGTTGCTTGTCCCTTTCTATTTTAAGCAGTACATGGGAATTAGAAGTGGATGATTTTAGCAACATTAATAGTGGAAACCAGAAATGGGAACTTGATTCTATTACACATATTGATGCTACCTGGGGAAGAATTTAATTTAAACTTTTTTTAAGTTTGGCAACTTATGTATGCATTGTTTTCTTAAAAAATAGTAATAGGCCAGGCATGGTGGCACATGCCTATTATCCCAGCTACTTGAAAGGCTGAGGCAGGTGGGTCGCATGAGCCCAGGATTTTGAGACCAGCCTGGGCAATTTAGTGAGGCACCATCTCCACTATTCTACTACTAATGTGGCTTCTACCAAAGTCACTTAAAAACAATAGTTTTCTCTACAACATAGGCTGTACAAGACAGACTTTTCATGCTGGTAGGGTGTCTTAACTGAGCTGTAGTTTATATTGCCTGCTGACTGCCAGGATTCTGACTTGGTTTTCTTTTCTTTTCAGTTAGTACTGCTCCACAACCTAAACCAGTAAGTATAAGGTGTTTATATATTTAATTCTGATCTGTGGGCTATGAGCATGGGTTCTTCTGTTATGGATGGTCACAGTTTTTGAGTTTGGAAACCAAAGGAAAAAAAATTCATGCGCTTCTATAATTTTCTCCGATAAATTTCCATGCATCTTCAGCACGTTTGTACTGGTGAGGCTTCTATAAATTTGAGTTTGTCTGAGTTTAAACCAGCCCCACAGACTGCTCAGAAGATCGAGACTGTGGTTGATTCTGTTTTTATTCGGTTGCATAAGAATATCTGCATCTTTTAAATTAATGAAAATCGTAAGTGCTGTGTTAGGGAAATAGTGAAATTTAATTAGGAAATAATTAAAATTAACAGTTATCTCCAACTAGGGGTAAAGGATTAGCCACCTGAAGGCTTAATCTGTTTGTAATCTCCGCCCAGGCTGACAAAATGTCAAAGAATAAGAAGAAGAAATTGAAGAAGAAGCAGAAGCGCCAGGCAGAATTACTAGAGAAGCGAATGCAGGAAATTGAGGAAATGGAGAAAGAGTCGGGCCCTGGGCAAAAAAGACCAAACAAGCAAGAAGAATCAGAGAGTCCTGTTGAAAGACCCTTGAAAGAGAACCCACCTAATAAAATGACCCAAGAAAAACTTGGTATAAATAGAGCATCACAAAAATTACTTTATGACACACTTTAACATTAATTTATCATTGTTATATAATATAGTGGTTTCATGCATACAACATATCTCTGGGGGTGTCCTTATAAGAATACAGATCTTGTCATAAATGTTAGGCAGGTAATATTCAAATGTAATTTCTAACTTTTCTCAGGAAACAGAACATAGTCTTAATTAGTAATTGGGTAAGGATAAAAAGATCTTTGTCCTTCCATAAATAGGTGTTAGATGTTCAGTCATGTTTTTATGTCACTGAGTATAAGTTCTAGAAAACGTTTTAATCTTGTGAGAAATGTTTCTGTTCTTTCACTCACACAGATACACATACATCCTTTTTTGTTTGTTTGTTCTTTAGAAGAGTCAAGTACCATGGGCCAGGATCAAACACTTATGGAACGTGGTATAGAGGGTGGTGCAGCAGAAATTAATTGCAATGGAGTAATTGAAATCGTTAATTATACTGAGAACAGTAATAATGAAACATTGAGGCTTAAAGAGGATCTGCATAATGCTAATGACTGTGATGTCCAAAATTTGAAGCAGGAACCTAGTTTCCTAAGCTCCCAAAATGGAGACAGCAGCACATCTCAAGAAACAGACTCTTGTACACCTATAACCTCTGAGGTGTCAGATACCATGGTATGCCAGTCTTCCTCACCTGTAGATCAGTCATTCAGTGAACAGGACATCAGCCAGCTTCAGGAAAGCATTCGGGCAGAGCTACCCTGTGAAGATGAACAAGAGCAAGAACATAATGGACCACTGGACAACAAAGGTACCTGTGCAGATACACTTCCCCAGCATTTCCTGCACAACACATTCATGAATATCTAGACCAAAAATATCATGTTTTTTTAACTATAGCTTTACAGCAGGTGTCTCAAATTACTTTCACTGTGTAGATCTATAGCTAACTTTAAATTTTACTTGTGTATTGGGGGCACAGCATTTCACTTGTTGTTGTGAGGAACTTGTGCTGTTTTTATTTAATTCTAGAAACTCAAGGTGTTAACTTTGGTCTTTTTAACTTAGAGATTTTTTTTTTTAGTAGAGAAAAGGTCTCACTCTGTTGCCCAGGCAGGTCTCGAACTCCTGGACTCGAGCGATCCCCCCACCTCAGCTTCCCAAAGTGCTGGGATTATAGGCATGAGCCACTGTGCCCAGCCTTAGAAAATTATTGTAGGTTGCCAGTTGGGAACCTGACTGTATTACTCTTGCCTTAGAAAGCTTTATTACCCTTTAAGTATGTCTATGTTCATTGAACAGTCTTATTGATGGTATCTGTTCTCTGTAGGAAAATCCACTGCTGGAAATTTTCTTGTTAATCCCCTTGAGCCAAAAAATGCAGAAAAGCTAAAGGTGAAGATTGCTGATCTTGGAAATGCCTGTTGGGTGGTAAGTTAAACTTGTCTCAGTGCTATGTATTGAAGCGGCTGGGAATTAAAGAGAATTTGGACTTAGTTATGCTAAAATAAAACATTTGCAATCCTGTACCCAGATTGACAATGTTTTAGTGAATGTTTTTTTGCTTTTTTCTTTTAACCATTTATTATTTAAAAGTTCAAATATATTTACCAAAGTAGAAAGAATGATACAATGAAACAACGTATGCATGTACATAGTATAGAGACATTTATGTAGATTTTAATTTAAAAATTTGCCCATTCCCTTTGCCAGTTTTTCATTCCCCATGATAGTATTTACCTTCATATCACTAATAAATAACATGGTTATATTATTCCTAATTTTTTTTTTCAATTTATGTATTCTTCCTCCTGGAAAATAGGACTTATCTACCATCATTGCACCAATTCCCCATCTTCCTCAGTTATATTAGTTTTTGGCTAGGTGATCATTCTAGCCAAATTAGAGTCTCAATAATATAAACAATTATATTATTGAGACTCTAATGCTATCTTCAGCTGAACAGAACATATATTGTAGTATGATTCCTTTTCTTTCCTACATAGCATCATGTTTCATTTGCTTACTTTTCTTTGTGCTATTTATCACTTAATTCAACCCCATACTTTTACCCAGTGGTGTAAATACATATACTTTAATGTATACGTATACATTGGGTATTCTTTCAACTTCATCTTCCTAAACAGCTCTCTCCTAGAACCCAGTCTTCTAATCTGTGTTCATCTGATTGGGTTGCCCTATAGGTCTGCTACATTACTGCCATTTGGGATTTCTCTTCGCCATTATTCTGGAGATTATTATTTTCTCTCTCTCTTTATATTCCCTGTTTTCTGTGTTTCCTGTTGTCTTTCTTGGTTTACTTCATCATTTTTGTGGGGTACATGCAAGCAACCTGCAGAAGCTTCCTGTGAAAGGGTATATGAGATTTGGGGAGGACCTTGCATGTTTGATAGTCCTTATTCTGTGTTGGCTGTGTGTAGAGTTCTAGGTTAAAAATTATTTTCCTTCAGAATGTTTGTTATTGAACCCTTGTCTTCTTGTTTCTAGGCTTGATGCTGCTAAAGACTAATGCCATTCTGATTCTGTATCTTTGTATCATAAAGAATTTGTATCTTTTCCCCTTGTGGAAGTCTGTAGGATCATCATTTCACAGTGGTATGCCTTGCTAGGTCTATTCTTGTCTATTATAGTAAAGATTCAGTGTGTGCTTTTGGTATTGAACTTCTGATTCTTTGGTTTTGAATCTTTCTTGATTTTTTTTTTTACTTCTCTTTGGTCTCTCTGCTCTGCTGAAATCTCATTATTCCAAATGTTGGGCAGGTCCTATTGTTTTCTTTACCTTTCTGTCCTATTTTTTAATCATTTCCTTTTTGCTTTATTTTCTGGGAGATTTCTCAACTTATTCTTATATGCCTCATCGTTTCTCATTTCTCCTATTATGTTTTTACTTTCCGAGTGTTCTTTGGTTGTCTGATTTCTTAAAAATAGCATCCTGTTCTTGATTCATAAGAATATCTTTTTTAAAAGTCTCTCAGAGGATATTATTTTTCCTTTTTTGACATTTTGTTCTTATATGGTATTTATTGCCTTCTTTCTGTTTAGGATCACTAAATAGAAGACTGTCTGACCATATGAATGAAGTACTAAAATGCAGTTTGAAAGCTGTATGTCTGGGTGGGTCTTGTTGATTATTCACTATAGGAATGATCTATTTGAGCTCTTTCATCTCACTCTCAGATGTCAAGATCTTTGGATCTTTCTTCTTAGATTTGTCATGTAGTCTTCCTCAAATATCCTACCCAGAGAGTAAATGCCTGGCTACCAGTGCTCGGGGAGCTGCATTAGACAAGAAGACTGGGTGTTTCAAAATATAGTAAGGTCACTTAATTTCCCAGTTTTCAGAATGGTGTTCTTCCCTCAACTGTGTCAGTGTCCTCCAAAGACCCTATTTTATCCACTCCAGAGAAGTGGTCTGTGGGGCCAGGGAGGGGCTGTTAGCCAGCATCATGCCATGTGTCCTGGAGCTCTGTTTCTTAAAAAGATGTTTTAAAACAATATTCCTGTGTTGAATGCCACCCCTACTTCCAGAGATACCTGGTACCACTAAATCCTGACCCTAGCGGGGAGGAGTACTGTGGTATAAATCACAGTTCTTTTCAGCTTTCACTAACAGTGGCTTTCTTGGGTCCACTAAGACATCTACCAGTGATCCCTCTGCTTTCCAACTTCTAAATGTTGTTGTTCCAACTTCTTGGCCGTTCTCTGTTTTGTCAGTTTAAGTCACTTCAAACTCAGTATCTGAACCCGTTGTTTTTCTGTAAAACCACTTCCCTCTCTAAGTCCCTCCATCTCTTTGTGGTTTTTTTTGTTTGTTTGTTTTGTTTTGTTTTGTTTTGTCAGCTGACAGCCAACGCTTTAGACCTCTGCCTTAAAAGTTCCTTTAGGATCTTCCCGTTGTCTCCCACATAGCTATTGAATTTTTACAATTCTAGTTATTCTTGCAGCGAATGTCCTTGGATTTAACTCTTGCTTTTCCTAGTTCCACAACCATTGTTCATATTTTTATTACCAAACCTAAATCTGGTGGCCAACCAAAAGATTATCAGAATGATGTTCTCAGATGTCATATTAGTCTTGTTAACAGTACATTCTCTTATTCAGTAACATGTAGTGGTATTCTCATTTCTGCCAGATGAAATCCAAACACTTTAACCTAGCAATTAGCTATATTTGTCTTTCAACAATCAAACATCATTCTGTGCCTTTATTGGTGATGTTCTCTCTACCTGGAGTATTTTTGCTCTTTTGGTCAAGCTTAGTTCAGTACCCTTTGGAGCCCTAGTCTATACTGGTTTTCAACCTGAAGCTTTCTCTGCCTAATTTCCCCTCTTCACAAATATTGTTCCTTGTTTTCGAATTTCAACAGCATTAGAGAATTGTCTTCCATACTCTTGTATACATGTTTTAATATTATTTGAATTTTGTTTCTTATATGTGAGTCCTACTAAGATTCTTTTTTCCCTTTATTATTCATTTTTTTAATTATAGAAAATTTCAAATATATACAGAAGTAGAAAGAACAATGTTCTAATTTTCTTAAAAAGAAAATACAAGAATAGAATAATGAACTCCCATGCCATTATCCTAGTGTTACCTACCAATAATCAACTTATTGCCAATCTATTTTCATCTGTATCCCAATCCTGCCACCTACCTCAGATTATTTTAAAGTATGTCCTGGGTATTTTATTTTCATTCATGAATGTGGCTTTCTGAGAAATGATTCTTTTTAACTGTGACACCATTATCACACCTTTAAAAATTGGCAATTCTCTGGTGTCAAATATTCAGTTATCTTCATAAACATTCTTTTAATTGTGTGTGTTTGAGACAGAATCCAAACAAAATCCTTGAATGTAGAATTGGGTATTGTGTCTCTGAAATTGCTTGTACTATGAAAGTTTCTCTCTCCGTTTTCATATATTTTGTTTATTAACAAAACTCTGATTGTTTTGCCGATTGTATCCCCATGGTGCTTAACATGTTCTCTGTTTCCCAAAGATTCTTGTTTGATAGTAGTTTGAAGGGAGTAAGGTGGATGGGGGGAATGAGGACAAGAATTCTATATAGATGGTGGTAGTGGTTATAAGCTTCTTTAAACTTGAGACCTACATCTTTTATTTCCTCATAGTGAGCACATAGCAAGGAAAAGTTCGAATTGAACCTAAATTAGTGTCATTTATTTGTTGAAGTGCAATTTATTAATTTTAGACAAATGAACAACTTAATTTTTGTTTAAGGTAATAGTTTTCCGTTTCTTAAAAAGCTATTGTTTTTTTCCTAAATCTGTGTATTAAGTTTAGACTCATTTGCAAAAATAACCTGAATAGCTATGTGTAAGGCAAAGACTTGTTTGGAGCCAATAGTATCAAAATTATATTTAAGAAATAAGCTAAATGGAAACTTTGGTTTGGGAAAAGCATCAGAGAATTTATTTTAATCTCCATTATTAAGCAATCTTGACTTGTTACTTTTTAGAGTGAATGAGTTTTTGAATACTATTTTATTCTCCATTTACTCAGCACAAACATTTCACTGAAGATATTCAAACAAGGCAGTATCGCTCCCTGGAAGTTCTAATAGGATCTGGCTATAATACCCCTGCTGACATTTGGAGCACGGCGTGCATGGTAATGTTTTTTCCCCTTCACCTTTGCTTGTTAGGTGTTAGTTACATGCCTCGCCCTGTTTGCTAATTTCAGTAGCCCAGCAAATTAACAAGCAGAAAAGAACTTATCACAGGTGATTTATCATAGGTATCCTATGTCTGGAGAGGTCTAAATTTGAAAGTCTGTTGTAAATATCTGGCATTCCATTTGGTTACTGCCAAGTTTCTGTTAGATGAAGGAACCAAATATTTCTTACAACAGGTTGTTTAGAGGAAAAAATTAAAAACAACTACTATAAGATGTTGTTGGTTTTGATTAGGAGGATACAAATTTCCTTGCCGTTTTTGCACTGATTTATTTTCAGACCAGGGAAACCCCTAGAAACTGCTTCATTCTAAACAATTGAGCAGCTCCTCAGACATTTTTGCAATTCACAAGGTGTGAAACCCAATCATCCAGAGACTCATAAATTGCTACTTTGTCCCTGGCAAGCAACTACTTAAGTGGTCAGATTTAGTTGATATTAAATGATTTTCCACTAATAGCCTTATGTTAGAATGTGTTACATTGTTTCTTGAAATGGAGTATACTCTTTAATATATTTTTCCGTTTATCACAATTTGTAATAGTGTGTTTATTTGTTCACTTGTTTCTCTTCTACTGTGTTGTAAGCACCATGCTGTCAGGAATTATGTCTGTTATGTATAGCTAAGTGTCTGCATTCATTCCTGACACATTTTGGGAGGGTGCTTGCAATGCATTTCTTAGGCTAACTACCCAGAGTTACCGCAGACTTCATAGTTGAAGGGCATAGTTCCCCATGATTGCTGTCTCTGCAGACACCAGCCGTAAGTCTCAGAGTCTACAAGCCACCTGCACTTCTAACCAACTGACTACAAATGGGGGGTTTCTAGTACCTCCTCAAAAAGTGCTAAACTTACTATTATAGTTTTATTATAAAGAATACAAATCAAAACAAGACATGTAGGGGAGGTCTGAGAAGGTACCAAATGTGAAGCTCCTGTCCCTCAGGACTCATTACCCTCCTGGCACATTGATGTGTATCACCAACCGGGGAAGTTCACCCAAGCTTCAAGTGTCTAGGGTTTTATTGAGATTTCATTAATTAGGCATGATTGATTTGAATCATTGGCCATGTAGTTGAGCTCGATTTTCAGTCCCTCCCCCTTGCCTGGAGGTTGGGAGGTTGGAAAGCCCCAACCCTGTGTTCAAGTGGTTGGTCTCTCCAGCATGTCCAGCTTCCATCCTGGAACTACCTAGGGGCCCACCACGAGTCTGTTGGTATAAACAGGTATGCTCCAGAGGCCCACTGTGAATAAGAAAAACACTCCTATTCCTTGGAAGTTTCAAAGATTTAGAGGCTTCCTTCCAGGAAACAGGGACAGAGACCAAACAATTTCTTTATTATACAATAGTGCTCAATACATATTTGTGGGCCATCAAATGAATGAAGAGAAACATATACTCTCATTTCAATTAACATTTACTATTCACAGGCAACTATGGGAAAAAATTGAGAAAGAGAGGTTAGATAACAGTTCCAGTCTGTTTTAGGTCATGGATTTCTTGATACCTACATTCTGAAAAACTTTGTCTTCAAAAGTAGCAGAGTTAAAACCATATTGTTAATGTGGCATGACTAATAAAGCACTTTGGGCCAGGCATGGTGGCTCATGCCTGTAATCCAAGCACTTTAGGAGGCCAAGGCAGGATGATCAGTTAAGCCCAGGAGTTCAAGACAAGCCTGGGCATCATAGCAAGACCTCATCTCTACAAAAAATTTAAAAATTAGCTAGGTGCATGCCTGTAGTTCCAGCTATTTGGGAGACAGAGGCAGGTGGATTGCTTGAGCCCAGGAGTTCAGGGCAGCAGTGAGCTATGATCATGCCACTGCACTCCAGCTTGGGTGACAAAATGAGACCCTGTCTCCAAAACAAATAAATAAATAAATAAATAGAGTAAGGTTTTTTTTGGTATTGTTGCAGAAGATGAAAGAATATTGGAATAAAATCTCAGACTTTTGTGCCACACTTTAAAGATTTGTATCTTGAGGAATTTGATTGGAGTTGATTTGCTAGAGAAAATTTATAAGTGATAGAGATGCTACCAGTTACAAAATATAGCTGGTTTACAGATGGCATCTGATTTATTAAAATGTGGATTCATTGAGATGTGTTTGTTAGAAGTGGGTTAGTTTGCTGCAAGAAAACGAGGAGCTTGGTTTCTTTTTGTTATTCCACATTGCAATTTTGTTTGAAGGCAGTAGATCCTACTTGCTATTTAAAAACATAGTGTTTCTAATCGCAGGCTCAAGAAGTAAGGCAAAAAGATAAAGGGGAATTAATCTTGCTTGTAGTTCTGGACTCACTCACATGTCAGAATTTTCTTGACCAAGCACTTATCTGACATGAGACAATATCATAAAAACTTGAGCCCCATTGTTCTCCAAGTTTCTCTTATTTTGATAATAGACTTAGAAAATGTTGCTTTAAATCTGGTCAAACTCAGAGTAAAAATAAATACTGGAATATCAGAAGTGCCTGGAAAGATTAATCATTCCATATTCTAATCAATTAATTGATGGAAAGATTGAGACTCTTTCTAAGAGGTAAAAGAGACAAGTTGACAGATTGCCTACCACACTAGTGATTTAGTCAAAGTCAGAAGGCAGTTATAAAAAGGGAAAGGGGAAAATATCTGTGAAGAACATTAAGAATTAACAGTCTCCAAACATTGGGGCCAGGACAGGTAGGACCGTAACTGGCAGAATGAGATTATTTTCCTCTCTGGCCTTTTAACATCCTCTCCCTCCTGCTGCAGGGAAATATGTTTATAGTCCCTAGTTGTCTTCCTTTTCTGGTAAATTCCTCTCTTGAAATGATTGCTTTCTGGGGACTTGTTCCTTTCCTTTTTTATCTTTTGCTCTCTGAAATTCAGGGCAGGATTTGTGGGACTCCCACTCACACTTGTGAGAGGCTCTGTGAATGCAGCTACACATACATAGGAAATGGGGTGAATTGCATATCCTTGTCTACCCCAGAAGTTGGCCCACAACTGATAAAGAGTATGATTAGGAAAAAAACTAGAGAATATATAGTTGTCCCTCAGTGTCCTGGGGCATTGGTTCTAGGACCTCCTGCGGATACCAGAATTCATGGATGCTCAAGTACCTTATATAAAATGATGTAGTATTTGCATATAACCTATTTAACCAAATCATAATAGAAATGAGGCATGATAGCCTCTGGTTCACCCACTAACAATAAGGTACTCTTCAGATGTTTCTAGAAACACTGTTACAGTGAAAAACTAAATTTGCCCCCCCCCTTTTTTTTCTATTTTTTTTTAACCCTTTGATCGTCGTCTCCCTATTTCCCCCAGCCTCAGTAACCACCATTCTACTCTCTGCTTCTATGAGTTTGATTGTTTTAGATTACACGTATAACTGAGAGCATCAGTATTTGTTTTTCTGTACCTGGCTTATTTCACTTAACATAATGTTTCCCAATTCCGAACATACTGTCGCAAATGACTGAATTTCCTTCTTAAGGCTGAATTGTATTTCCAGTGTGTGTAGAGGTTGAGTATCCCTCATCTGAAATACTTGGGACCAGAAGTATTTCAGATTTTGGATTTTTTCAGATCTTGGAATATTTGCAGAATACATACTGGTTAAGCATCCCTAATCTGGAAATCCAGAATTCGAAATGCTCCAGTGAGTGTTTACTTGGAGCCTCATGTCAGTGCTCAAAAAGTTTCAGATTTTGGAGCATTTCAGATTTCGGATTTTCAGATTAGGGCTGCACAACTTTTTTTTTAATCCATTTATCTGTTGATGGACAGTTAGGTTGATTCCATAACTTGGCTATTGTGAATAGTGTTCAATGAATATGTAAGTGCAGACAACTCTTACAGACAAACTGATTTTAAATCTTTGGGTAAATACCCAAAAGTGGGATTGGTGGATTGTATGGTAGCTATTTTTAGTTTTTTGAAGAACCTTCATACAGTTTTCCATAATGGTTGTACTAATTGCATTCCTACCAACAGCGTGTAAGCATTCCCTTTTCTCCACATCCTCGCCAACACTGAATATTTCATCTTTTTGATGATAGCCATTCTGACAGTTGTGAGATGATACATTGTTGTGGCTTTAATTTGCATTTCCCTAATGATTAGTGATATTGAGCATTTTTTTAGTAGATCTGTTGGCCATTTTGTATGTCTTCTTTTAGGAAATGTTTATTTGAGTCCGTTGCTCTTTTTCTTTTTTCTTTTTCTTTCTTTCTTTTTTTTTTTTTTTTTTGTTTGTGTATGTTCCACATTTTGTTTACATTTTAAAACTAAATTTAGGCCAGATATGGTAGTTCATGCCTGTAATCCCAATACTTTGGGAGGCCAAGGCGGGAGGATTGCTTGAGACCCGAAGTTCAAGTCCAGCTGGGCAACAGTGAGACCTCATCTCTACCCAAAAAACAAAAACAAAAGCAAAAAAAAGCTATCTTTAATCTCAAAGTCACATGCCCATATACCTATTCCCTTTTGTTGACTTCACTTAAACATAAATGCATGATTTGTTAAACAAAGACTGTAAACAAATATTTACCATGTCTGTTACATATAATACACAGGAACAGCTTTTAACAGAAACTCATCACCCCTCCCCCATTTTAACATTTTAAAATGTTAAAAAAATAACATTTTTTATTATAAATATAGGTATCAAAACAATCCTGAACATATTTTTGGTACTACCAGTAGTCAGCACCCACACCACTTCAAAAATTAAGACAATTTGTGACAATATTCATTATACCTGCTACTTTAAACAATTTCAACTGCAGCTTTCACTAAGCAAGATGGATAAAGCATGTCATTTCTGGTTTTCCTTCTTGAGAAGCAGAAACACACATGCTTCCACTACCATCTGACACTTCTCATCATGCTTTCATGTTGTAAGCCTGAATTTTATTTCGAGTACTCCAGGTTTATGTTTAAATGACAGTGCCCTAATAAGAGGAAAAAAATTATGCTGCATTGTTCCTCCTGTTACCTGAAGACATAATGGATATACATACATTAAATATATTCTTACAAATGTCTAGTCATGTTTACCAGCTGGAATTCTTTTACTTAATGTGTGGATATTTTGCTGTGTGATACTTAAGACATTAAGGTGAGTAGAAGGTGGTTGATTTAAGACAAGTCTGAGATCCACTAAAATTAATTGTTGTATGTTTGTCCTTCTGGTGGCTGTGGAAGCTTCATATGTTCTTTGGACATCATTAGACGTCTTAGCTCTTGAAGTATAACTTTAATGCTATATGAATTTTGCCATTTTGCTAGCACTGGTATGCTCCATGCAGCCATCACCCCACTGGAATTATTTATTCCATCCATATTAATTTTTGTTACAAATCTAACTGATAGAGGAGCTTCTGGGTCCACATTCTATTTTCAGGCTATGTATCCTGTTTTCATAATTTGTCCTTGGTGCCCCAATAATCATACCTCCCCACCTTGTCAGTGTCATGTCTTCATCATCTTCAAGGCCCCAGCTAACCGTACCATCGCCTACTCCTTTTGGTCCTTCTTCAAGGAACTTTAACTCCTGTGGAGACCCCCATCTCCTCCTGCAGCCTGACACCCTTGCCCATTTTTAATTGTTTTTTTTTTTTTCTTGTTATTGAGTTCTTTGAGTTCCTTATATATTTCGGATATCAATCCCTATTGGGTGTGTAGCATACAAATATTTTCTCCCAATCTGTAGGTTATCTCTTCACACCATTTTGCTGTGCAGAGCTTTTTAGTTTGATGTAATCCCATTTGTCTGTATTTGCTTTAGTTGCCTGCACTTTTGGGGTGAAATCCAAAAATTCATTGCCTAGACCAGTGTCTTGTGATTCCCCCCCCACCGTTTTCTTCTAGTAGATTTTCAGTTTCAGGTCTTACATTTAAGTCTTTAATCCATTTTGAGTTGGTTTTAGTATATGGGGTGAGATGAAGGTCCAATTTCTTTCTTCTGCATGTGGATATCCAACACTATCTATAGAAGAGAATATCCTTTTCCCATTGTGTATTGTTGGCCACTTTTGTCAAAAATCAATTGACCGTACATGTATGGGTTCATTTCTGGGCTATTTTGTTCCATTGGTTGATATGTCTATTTTTTTGCCCGTATAATGCTGTTTAAATTACCATAGCTTTCTAGTATAGTTTGAAATTAGGTAGTATGATGCTCGTGCCTTCAGCTTTGTTCTTTTTGCTGATGATTGCCTTTGCTATTTCGGTGGTTTTTTGGTGTGTTTTTGTGTGTGTGTGTGTGTGTGGTTCCATATGAATCTTAGGGTTATTTTTTCTATTTCTATGAAAAATGACATTGGAATTTTGATAGGGATTGCATTGAATCTATAGAGCTCTTTGGACAGTATGGACGTTTTAACAATATTAAGTCTTCCAATCCATGAACATAGGATATCTTTTCATTTATTTGTGTCTTCTTCAGCAGTTTCTTTCATCATTGCTTTATAGTTTTGTGTCTTATGTATTTTATTTTTTCATAGCTATTGTAAATGGGATTGTTCTCTTGACTTTTTTGGATAGTTTGTTGTTAGTGTATAGAAACACTACTGATTTTTGTGTGTTGATTTTTTTTTTTTCAAATCCTGCAACTTTACTGTATTTGTTTATTCATATGGTTTTTTGGTGGAGTCTTTAGGGTTTTTTATATATGAGATTATGTAATTAACAAACAGTGACAGTTTCATTTCTTCCTTTCCCATTTGGATGCCTTTTATTTCTTTCTCTTGCCTAATCGCTCTGGCAAGGACTTTTAATATGATGTTGAATAGAAGTGGAGAGAGTGGGCATCTTGTCTTTTTCCAGATCTTAGAGGAAAAGCTTTCAGTTTTTCACCATTGAGTATAATGTTAGCTGTGGTCTTGTCATATGTGGTCTTTTATTATGTTGAGGTACATTCCTTCTATACCTAATTTGGTGAGAGTTTTTATCATGGAAGGATGTTGAACTTTGTCACGTGGATTTTCTACATCTAATGAGATGACCGTATGGTTTTTATCCTTCATTCTGTTAATGTCGTGTATTGATTTGCATGTATTAAACCATCCTTACATCCCAGGGATAAATCCCACTTGGTCATGTTGATGATCCTTTTAATGTGTTGTTAAATTTGGTATGCTAGTATTTTGTTGAGGATTTTTGCATCTGTCTTTATCAAGGATATTGGCCTGCAATTTTCTTTTCTTGTAGTGTCCTTGTCTGACTTTGGTATCAGGGTATTACTGGCCTCATAAAAAGAATTTAGAAGTATTCTCTCCTCTTCGATTTTTTTTTTTTTTTTTCCTGAAGAGTTTGAGAAGGATTGGTATTAGTTCTTTAAATGTTTGGTAGAATTCAACAGTGAAGCCACCCCAGGTCTGGACTTTTCTTTGATGGGAGACTTTTTATTATTGATTTAATCTCCTTACTCATTATTGGTCTGTTCAGGTTTTTCTATTTCTTTGTGATTCAGCCTTGGTAGGTTATATTTTCTAGGAATTTTTCCATTCCTTCTAGGTTATCCAATTTGTTGGTATATAATTGTTCATAGTAGTCTCGTATGATCCTTTGTATTTCTGTGGTATCAGTTGCAATGGCTCCTCTTTGATTTCTGATTTTATTTGAGTCTTCCCTTAGTCTGGCTAAAGATTTGTTGATTTTTTTTGTTTGTTTCTGTTTTAGAGACAGGGTCTCACTCTGTCATCAGGCTGGGGTGCAGTGGCACAATTGGAGCTCACTGTAACCTCAAACTCCTGGGCTCAGGTGATCTTCCCACCTCAACTGCCCGAGTAGCTAGGACTACAGGCGCATGCCACCAAGCCTGGCTAATGTTTTAATTTTTTGTGGAAACAAGATCTTGCTGTGTTGTCCAGGCTGGTCTCAAACTCCTGGTCTCAAGGAATCCTCCTGCCTCTGAAAGGGCTGAGATTACAGGCATGAGCCACCATGCCTAGCCAATTTTATTAGGTCATTAAATATGAAATGTCCTATTTCAGATCAAAAGTTTAGTTTATTATATCTCAAACAAGAAGCAGTACAATTAATCAAAGTATGTGCCTAAACAGTTTTGCCATCTTAACAGTAACTTGTTTATGCCAGCAGCAAAGAAGCCTGGAGAGTGAGTGGCAATGAAATCGCCAAAGGCATTTTCCACAGCTTGTTGAGAATCGAATATTTTTCCTTGCAAGAAGTGGTCCAAAGCCTGGAAGAAGTGGTAGTCAGTTGGTGCAAGGTCTGGTGAATATGGTGGATGACAGAGAGTTTACAAGTCCAGCCTCTCTAGTTTGAGCAGTGTTGTTTGTGCGACATGTGGTCTAGCATAGTCTTACAAGAGATTTGGCCTGTCTCTATTGACTATTCTCGGCTGCTAAATCACAAGAATCCTCATCATTTCATCTAATTGGTTGTAGTAGACATCTGCTGTAATGGATTGAACAGGTTTCTTTCACGAAGCTGTAGTGGATAATACCAGTACTGGACCACCAAACAGACACCATTAGCTTTTGTCGATGAAGATTTGGTTTTGGATTGTGTTTCGGCGCTTCATCTTTATCCAGCCATTTTTCATCACACATAACAATATGATGTAGAAATGGTTTGCCTTTATGTCGTAACAGCAAAGAAAGGCAAGCTTCCAGACGATTTCTCTTCTGACACTCTTTTTAATTCACGTGGAACCTGTCTATCCAGCTTCTTTACTTTGCTGATGTATTTCAAATGGTCCAATATTGTTGGAATAGTAATGTCAAACCTTGCTGCTAATTCATGCATAGGTAGAGGTGGATTCACTTCCACTACAGCTTTCAGCTCATCATTATCCACCTTGGTCTCTGGTCACCTGCATGGCTCATTTTCAAGATTAAAATCACCACAACGGAACTTCTCAAACTGTTAAAGTACTATGCATTCATTAGCCACATCCTTCCGAAACACTTCATTGATATTTTGAGCTGTCTGTGCTGCATTGGTTCCACAATGGAAGTCATATTTGAAAATAACACGAATTTTTTACTTATCCATGGTTTCACAAAAATTGCTCTAAAAAAATATTTGAAAGATAATTACAAGCCAAGCCATGCATTTGAAAGAATGAGGATGTGTCTTCACAATAAAAATAAAACAAGAAGTGTCAAGAGATATCAACTGTCTAACTTTGTGCTTAAATTCTTAGTTTCCTTGATCTTTTGTATCTTCCGAAACTGAAACTCTATACTCATTGAACAAATCCTCGTTTCCCTTTTCTCCCAGTCCCTGGCAACCTTTTTCCTTTCTTTTAAACTGACTTTATTGTTCCAGCATCCAGCTCTACTCCAGAATTTTACTTCCCTCTGGTAGAAATTGTTGAAGATAGGAAATTTGAATTATCTTTTAATACCTTTTCTCCAAAATAACACATTCAGCACTTCAGCCTTTCCTAATGTTGTCAAACCTGAGGTCAAGATGAGGGCCCTTAAGTTAGTATGTTGACCACGTCTGCAGCTTCAGGTCTCTGCAAGGGCAGAAGCAACAGGACTCTGCCCCTGACTTATCTTCCTCACTATGTAAGACAGCAAAGTGGCCAGCCCATTGATACATATGAGGGACATGATATCTTAGAGAAACAGCTCTTACTAAAAAGTCCTCATTTTCTGTTTGGTAATCACTGCATGGCACTTTGACCGCACACCCATGTTGCTTATGAAATGCTAGGTTGCCTTTTAAGCTATGTCAGTATTCCTTTCTGCTACCTAGCTTTTACAGGTTATTTCTGGATCTAAATGTATTAGTCTGTTTAAATTGTCATTGTTTCAGTTTTTCCATGCATTTTATTCTATCTTCTGGAGCTATTTTTCTCAAAGGTGATAGTCTTAAGAAAGTTGACAAAGGATGGTACACTGGATTTTTTTTAATAGACTTTATTTTTAAAGTGGTTTGAGGTTCACAGCAAAACCAAACAAAAAGTACAAAGAGTGCCCATGTATACCCCACCCCCACCCCCCGAGCCTTCCCCACTATCAATCTACAGCTCCAGAGTAGTACATGTGTTAAAAACAATGAGCCTATATTGACACGTCATCACCAAAGTCCTAATTTATGTTAGGGTTAATTCTTGGTGTTGTGCATTTTATGGGTTTCGACAAATGTATAATGACATGTATCTACTATTACAGTATCATACAGAGTAGTTTCACTGCCCTATAACTCCTCTGTGCCCTGTCTATTATCTCTCCCTTTCCCCAGCCTCTGGCAACCACTGATCTTTTTACTGTCTCCATAATGTCATGTAGTTGGAATCATATAGTATGTAGCCTTTTTAGATTGGCATCTTTAACTTAGTAATAGGCATTTAAGGTTCTTCCATGTCTTTTCATGGCTTAACAGCTCATTTCTTTTTAGCTCTGAATATTCTGTTGTCTTGGTGTTCTAGTACACTGGATTTTATAATTGGTTTTGCATGTGTCTGTCACTGATTTAGAACAGGCTCTGTAGTCAGTGTGAGGCAAGCACAGAAGTGAGAATCAAGAGTCCTGGATTCTAGGTTGGGATTTGCCTTTCCATTTTGGCTACAGTTTTCTCATCTGTAAAAGGAGGATGTTCCAACTAGGTATTTTCTAATCTAGAGCTCCTGCTCATTTTCAATATTTTTTTCTATTATTTATAAAATTTTAATCACTAGCAACTATCCTATGTTCTAAAAATAAAGTTCTCCAAGAGACGTAAGTACCTGCATGAAAAATTATAGAAATTTAGCAGTCACTCTGAATTGTATAATATCTGTAATGGGGCAGGGGGGTTTAAAGAGATGGAATCTTGCTATATTGCCTAGGCTAGAGTACAGTGGCTCTTCACCAGCACCATCATGGTGCACCACAGCCTCAAACGCCTAGCCTCAAGAAATCCTCTTGCCTCATCCTCCCAAGTAGCCGGGACTACAGGTACACACCACTGTGCCTGGCTTTGTAGTTTTTTAAGCTTTAATTTCAGTATCTTTACTGAACTCCATATATGAGACCTTGACATTTTTTACAAGTATTGGTTTCAGAAAAGATTAACAAGTTTGGTGAATAAGAATCACAATTTCTTTCTGTGCTGCTTTGGGACTATAAACCTCAGGATAATTCAGAGTATAACAAGTATTTGCTCTATCAGTGTGGTTCAGTTTCATAGTGAACTTATGGAGTATAAAACAATCTATGCCTAGCAAGAAGCCATAGCATCCCTGACATTTTAGACATAAGTATTTGATTCCTAGAACTACCCTGAAATTTCTGGTTTTGTAGCTTCACTCTGGGTGGTAGTACAGCCAAATAGTAGTTTTGAGAAAGGCTATTCTGTCATGAAACTACAGAAACTGACACTGGTGAGTCACCAAGAACTAAACTTAGGTCTAAATTGAGAGTGTGCTCTGACTAAATCCTCCACCCCATAGTTGTTGAGATTTTCTGAACTACTTAGTACCATTGATTCAATCAAAATGACCTATGACTGGCGCTTGGCTTATAAGTGTACCTTCATATCAATTAAGTCATGTTTAAAAACTGCTGTCATATCAGTTTTTAAAACTCTATTTGTAATCAATGAGATATTTAGATAGCCGCATTACCTCAATACTATCTTTCCCTACTGCTGGGCACTTATTCCAAAGGAAATCATCTCTTAAGACCCTCTCAAACACTGATTGTTTGCAAGAGGTTTTTCTCTTGTAGGAGACATGGGCTTTTCTTTTCCTGTAGGGAGTGCTGAGCTGCTGGTCATATAGAATAGAGTGACTCCTGACTCCATTTGCACTTAGCTTTTTTTTATTTCCTATAGACCTAGGAATTGGGACTTCTCCATCTGGGACAGTTTAGGGAGTACTTTCCATGTAAAAGTTAAGAGTGTACTTTTTGTCAAACACGAAAGAGTCATAGGCAGATACCTGCTTTTTTTCGTTTTGATTTTGGGTACAGAATCTCAATTTCTAGCCATGTTAAATGTAAGAAAGACTTGTTTTTTTCATGAATAATAACTTACAATCACCTTAATATCCAGGTGTGCCCCCTTCTGACCAAAAAGAGAAACTCAAGAGGGCTGAATTGCTGGGTTTTAGGGTGGGTTTTTTGGGGGGCATGGAATAACCCACATGTTGGTATTAACTGAGTTTTTGCTGTTTTCTCCGTTTTAGTAAGATACAGATGTGGAAGGAAAGCTCTTTAGGAATAATCTTAGACATTTTAAAAAAATGATCTGCAGGTCTTCTAAGAGGAAAAAAAATTACTTAATATTTAGTCAGAAAGCTTTCCAAAGTCCTTTTCTTTGATGCTTTCATATGCTGTTCTCTTTTTCTCAGGCCTTTGAACTGGCCACAGGTGACTATTTGTTTGAACCTCATTCAGGGGAAGAATACACTCGAGATGAAGGTAAGTCCCCTTAACCAAGGATGTTTGTGTGTGGTAGTTAACTTCCCAAACGAGGCTAACATCATTTGTTAGTACTGAAGAGCCTTAGTCTTATTAGTGTGCAAAGTATATATAAATCCCAAAAAAGATAGAAATATAAAAGGTATTTTATACTTGGTATTTAGATATACTAGATAGTTTATAAAAGATATTAAAGAACTCTATGAGAGGATTAAACAAAAGGCCACAGTTGGTTAAACTAAAACTTCCGTTTGCCGGGCAGTTTTTTCTTCAACATCTAGTTATCTTCTTTCTGTATATATCAATGATTCATTCTTTATCCAGTTTGAATTTGCTTTCTCATCAACTTATTGCTTAGTTATGCTTTCAACTTTATTTGGAAGTCAATAATTTTAATATGCAAACAGTACTTGAATGCAGAGACTATGTCTTATTTATATAAATTCTTCAACATTTAGCATTCTTTTTCCTTTTTCTGAAAATTAAAGCTATAATATTTTCCCTTTTAAATGATACTGACATTTGGAATTTCATTTTAAAACAAAATGCAATAGATTTACATTTTGTGGTAGCCAGTGAGAAAAGCCCAAGGTGTCAGTTACTCCATCTGAGAAGCTGTGGAAACAGACAACTGTATGTGTCTGATTTTTCTATCATGGTGGCATCCAAATAACTAGATGAGTTAATAATTTGAATGAAAAACCAATTAAAGTAAAGTTTTACCTTTTTTGTACAGTTGAGGCAGCTTTTATTTTGTTTGTAGGATTAATGAGGATTATTTTGAAAGATCACTAGCAGCATACCTTCTCAATGTGGAGAACATGTTCTTTTCTTTCTTTGCTTTCCTCGAGTCTTTGGAAAATCAGGTTTTGTGGTCTGTGGAACCAAGAGTGCTCTCTATTTCTCAAAATTAATACCCTGGGGTATTAATAGGCAATGTTAGTAGGGCATGCTAATATTCTTAATGGATATTGTTTGGAAATGCTATGTTAACTAATTCCCACGATTGCCTGTTTTGGTAGGTATAGTTTAGACATCTTTCGTATGTATAAGCCCCATGTTAGAAGATAATATTACTTCCCGTGTACATACTTGATTTTCCCTATTCTCTGCTTGCTGTCTTCCTGGGTTATAAGCTTGAGGTTATAGGCTTACAGTGTTTTAGAAATGCTCTACTATATTTATTTGGAAGGTAATTAATTTTTTTCTCTATACTCCCCTAGACTCTCCATAAATATTAGTGTATGGTATAGAACACATATAGTGGCTAGATTTATATTGAGTAGGACCTTATGCTACCAGGTTTGAAAATTGAAATATATATGAAAATAAGGGGATAAGGGAGAACCATCTTCTCTAGAGATTTAGATCTTTATTTACTCCTTCCTGTACCAGTTGGTGCTAATAGTCAGTCCTTAGAGCAAACCTCAACCTCCCGCTACTATTCTACTGCAGTTTGGCCTGTAGGAGCAGGAAAAAGCAAACCCTTATCCCCTGACAAATGGTACGCATAGTTAGTTATAAGTCATAGTAGTACTGGAGCCTGAGTAGCGTGTCCTCTATTGTTGTTGACATTCTACAGCCCTAACTACTGGGATAATACTTGATAATTTTGCTTATCAAGTATATCAATCCTGTGATTAATTGATAAACCAGGGTTAGGTTGCTACAATTAAATGTAAAATAACAAGTTCAAGGGAATTCCATGGTATAGGAAAAATATTAAAAAGAACCAATACTTTACTTCGAAATTTATAGTAAGAGAAACTATAGTCTCATTTATTCTTATTTGGTATTCTCATTTTGGTTGTTATTAATGATAATTTATATGAAGGCATTTATTTGTAGGTCCTGCCTAAAATTGGCAGAAATTTCTTGGCATCCAGGTACTTGTTACCAAACCATCAATTCAGTCAAAACTGCTCAAAGGTTGTAGTGAAATCATGAATTTAAAGTCCTTTTTAAATTACATCACTGGCTTCTTTACATGAGAAAGAGATACAAGCTGAGACCTTCACAAATTCCAAGATAATATGGATGTCTCTAGCATGTTATTTCCCCTATAAGATACATAATTGAAAATATTTAAATGACTCCTTTTAACCTTAATGATTCTCTAACTACAGGATTAAAGTTTGTTTGTTTTTTTTAAAATAAAGCTTTTTTATGGTTAGGAGCCATTATTTTTTAAAAACCTCTTCATATTCTTAGTTGACAGAATCACCAGCAGAGTGAAAAAGGCAGAAAAGCTGCCCGGAGGTGTCGGTACTGGCTGGTCCCAGGCTTACCTCCTGGCTAAGAGACTCACTTCCTGGCAGTGTGAAGCTTTCTCATGACATTTATAAGATGATACTATTTTAAGGGCATATAAATAATACAGTGCTAGAGTGCTAAAGCTATTGATTTTTTACCTTTAAAACACATTTAAGAAAAGACAAAATAGAATGTGTAAATAATCTATCAGTGGATTCAGATACCTAAGTTACAACCCTGATATAGTTGCCTTCATCTTATAAATCTGGGTTTTTTGGTGTTACTTTTAAAAGCTAGTCCTTGAAAGCTTTCATGAACATCTTTATAAGTTGATCTGTTTTCTTAACCGCGTATTTTAAAACAGTTGCGAATTAAAGCTGATTGGAGAATTCAACCTTTGACCACTCCAGTGGGAATATTCACAGGACTTCTTCAATCGCAGAGGTAGTATTGTTAACATGAGTTTTCATCTAGGCTCCAGGGATACAACTTCAGGAAGCAGAGCATTCACACCAAGATTATTTTTAGTCATCACTGAAGTCCCACTAGAGTGGGCAGCTGATTTTTTATGATTTTGTGGATTCTCCATTAGATGGATAGAGTCCTCCTTTTCCCATTTAGGACAGAAAGCAAGCCTGAGGTGCTTTACAAAGAGGTGTGCATGCTACTCTTCTGCCATTGTCTAAAGCTGCATTTGTTACTCCTGTTATGTATGTCTTTTTTCCCCCCCTTCTTGAAATGTTTGAAACATACAGATCACATTGCATTGATCATAGAACTTCTGGGGAAGGTGCCTCGCAAGCTCATTGTGGCAGGAAAATATTCCAAGGAATTTTTCACCAAAAAAGGTAAAATAAATGTGTTTGTTCCCAGACATTAAGGGGGCAAAAGTGTTTAAAAATTAAGAGGTAAGTACATGTTCCCAACATCCTCCAGAAGGATACCTACCTTGAATGTTGAAGTGTGACTCAGCAGAGAAGTCAAAGAGTGTGGTCAAGAGCAGAGACTGGAGCCGTACTGTCAAATCCTTCCTGGTCCACTAGCTATGTAACCTTTGACACAACCTCACTGTGCCTCAATTTGCTCATTTCTAAATGGAAATAATAATAAGGTGTACTTTATATTAAATTAGTATGGGTATAGTGTCTGACACATGGTTGATTGCTTCAACTATAGCACTTCTGAAAAATGGGCAAATTTTTGCAAATGGCATTAGGTCTAAGAACTGCCTCTACCAAAGGGCAAGTAGTTTAATTTAAGCTTCTTATGGGCAAGGACTACTTCTCACTCATCTTTGTATCCCAGTGACACCTAACAGTCACCAGTCACTCAAAACGCATTAGTCATACAAAACTAACTTTATACTTTTCAGTTTCATAAGTTCATGTTACTATGTATTAATGAAAGGAACAAAGATAAAACTCTCACTTCAACCTTTTGACTTGATAATGTATTTCTTATACATTCCAAATAGAACTGAAATGTGAAAACCTGACCTAGAAGGATCTAGAAAACTGGCCTTTTTTTCCTGCATTGTGCCATGGTTCCCCTTTTCCTCACAACCTCTACACAAGTGTGAAGAAAAATGATTTTTCTCAACCCTTAACAGGAGCATCCTCAGAACCATTACCCTTAGACGTTTTTTAGAGCAAGAAAATGGTGAAGTGCTTCATAAGAGTTCCTCCTTGTGTGCAAAGTCAGATTAAGGCATGCATGTTTACCAAGTAGCTAATTAAATAGGCACCCAAAGCCCACCGGAGAGACTTCAAATAAGTATCATATATGAAAAAAAATTTAAGCAGCATTTGCCTTAATAAGCCATTAATAATTGGCCATATTTTTGAAATTGTCCCTTTAAAGAAGCAATTAGGTTGACACTTCAGAATAGTACAGAGTATGATGCTGCCATACTGGAAAGCTGTATAGGGTTTGTTCTTTTGGTTTTGTTGCTTTTATACATGTTTGGCATAATATTAGTTCTTTATTTTTAAATTAGTGCCTCATTTTCAAGGAACATTTACTAGACTATTGAGGGAGGAAAAAAAGAGTACAAGCAAATTATTCTCAATATGTGATGCTAGACTGCCTCTGCACATCATATGAGACCATGTTGAGTATACAGGCATTTAATTTTATTTTAGAGAGTACTTAGTTCCTGATTGGCATACTCAGTTTGGGACAAAAAAAATTCCTGGAATGGGAGACAGCAAATTACCTTAAATTTTTAGAGCCTTATGAAAAACGGAGGTACTTCTTTCTGAGGAATACATCAGAAGAGAAGTGCTTTGTGAATGGAGGATTAGATTCTGATTTACAAAAATTTAATTCTTTATAGACTACCTGGATTAGTTCCTGGATTTCTACAAGAGGATCTTGTCACTTGTCAGTGTTGGTCAGGTTTTTTTTATACTGTCTTCACTGCAGGTGACCTGAAACATATCACGAAGCTGAAACCTTGGGGCCTTTTTGAGGTTCTAGTGGAGAAGTATGAGTGGTCTCAGGAAGAGGCAGCTGGCTTCACGGATTTCTTACTGCCCATGTTGGAGCTGATCCCTGAGAAGAGAGCCACTGCCGCTGAGTGTCTCCGGCACCCTTGGCTCAACTCCTAAGCCCCTGCCCAGCCCTGCAGCAGAGATCACACACTGACCCTCCAACCATCCCCCCTCCAAGCATTTTCCTCTTCCCTTTTCAGGGTGAAGCTCTTCCTTCAAGGGTTTCTAGATTTTTTTTTTTTAACCCAAAATGTTCATTTGGGTTTGCTTACTTGACCATGTGGAAATCCCCACAGCCATTGGGCATCCTGGGTGAATTTGGCCTTGGTTGGGCTCTGCCAAAGACTAATGGACTAAAATGTGACAAAGCTTCTCACCCTGTACCCTTGTCTTTCCACTAGGACATCCTTTAAATTATAAGCATCCTTTTTAAAAAGAGCTATGAAGATCTGTGAGCCCATCCTTTTATTCACTGACTCTAAGAGTCAAATTTTCTAATGCATATCCTATTGCCAGCATAAGGATGAGGAGGGGAAAGGGTGTTAATTCTTTGTACAGCAGAGACATTAAACTTGCTGTATCCAGGCTGCATTGTCTTCCTGGATTGTTTCTGTTGTTCTCTATGTTCACATTTTTTCCTGCAACTTTTAAGCTACTATCTTTTTTAATGAGCTGTATAAACACCGAATTTGGGTACCATTTTATCACTGTTCAAAGCACTGTCAAATTCCTTTAATAACTTTAAGATCCTTGAATCTTCAGTCTGATTTTTAATGTAAACAAAAATGGAACCATTGAATAGTAATTTCTTGAGAACCTCAGGTGTTCTGTAAACAGTCCTTTCCTATGTGTCTTCTGTTACCCTAAGAGCACAGTTATTTTGATTGGCTGTTTTGTTTGTTTTTTGTGTTTAATCCCTGGCTGGCACTTTACTCATTGCACTTGAGTTTTTTGCCCCATAACTAAAGAATCAGAATGACTCTAGGAAAGAGATCTGGGTTTCAGAGCTTTCCCGTTTAAGAATATGTCCTAGGGTTCTGATTCTTTTCCAAACAGTCCTTGCTTTTATTTACATCTTTTACTTTACCTTGCCCAAAATTCTGGCCTTGAAGCAGTTTCCCTCTGTGGCTTTGCCTTTCTCATTTTATCAGAGATTTGGGGTCTTTAATGAAACCCCAGATAAAAGAACCAAGGGGAGGGGTGGGATGGCACTTTTTTTGTTGATTTTGTTTTGTTTTGGTTGGTTTATTTGTTTTTAAGATTAGCCATTCTCTGCTGCTATTTCCTTGTATGATGTAAGTTTTTAACTGCAATTTTGAGATGATTGAGATGTACTTGAGACTTTTTTTTTTAATGAGAAAAGGCTTTGTGAATTTTATTTGAGGATGGGCCTCTCCTAGACTTGCCGTAGACATTATATATTCCTCGTAATATTGAAAAGCAAAAAAGGGGCAAGATTGGGGTCACAGCTGCTTGTTCAGCATGGACCAAGTGAGCCTTGGGGATTACAGCATTCTCCAGAAGCAGCTACAGGACTCTAATTTACAGAAAGCCAAGGAGGTGCAACTTGAGGCTCTGCTAGCAAGCTACCAGTGAGACTGTTGGGTAGCCACCTTTCTATATGGGAGATTGGAATGTAGTTTGTCATTTATACACCAACAGTGACAAAGGAAAAGTGGTGCCATTATGCAGTCCATTTAACTCATAAGCATGTTACTCTGAGTAATTGGCCAGCCATTCATCGGATCCTTGATTGGGTACTCCTGAAATCAGACATGTTTCTGTAGAAAGAATTTCAAGTCAGGCTATCTATGCACCTATCAAGAATAAAGGGAATAGATTTTATCAAACAACGGCAGGGAAATCCTTCAGCAATTCTAATCCATTTTGGGTTTTCAGCTGTATTTATATCTAAAGCAATAGACTAGAACTGAATTCTCTTCTACATTGTAAAATCACAATTGTGGGATTACAGGAATTCTGGTGATGATATTAAGGTGAAATAACCAAAAAACACCAACAAACAAAAGGCCCTATTTTAACAATTGACATGATAGGAAATTTTAATAGGAAAGAGAACCTGTAACTTCATTTTGAAAATGTTTCCCCACCAAATAAGGGCTTTTTCCTCTAAAGGAGCCAGATGAATTATAAGATGTGGAAAGAGGCAGCTGTAAAACTTGATCTTCCAAGTACCCCAAGTACCTTTATTGAGCTTAATCATAATAATGTCAAATTGCCATGATCCCACTAAAGGATTTCTATTTGCTGTGAGAAATAAAACCCTGAATACATTTTTATTCTTTCTACTGAGTGCATTGTCTGTTTTCTTTGTAAATGCAGTACAATAAACAAATTATTTAATAACTTACATGTGTCCAGAAGATTTTTGTTCATTTGTTGCCCAAGTTGGTCTGTCCCAGCAGTTGGAGGAAAGGATTGGTTGAGTATGCTTTTTGAACTTCATATGCAATGCAACTACAAATTGAACACTTGCCATTTTGTGGGGTTTGTAGTTTTGCTACTAACTTTGAATTGTGATTGGGGTGGAATTAACAAAGTACGTTTGGGTTGGTTTTTTTTTTTCCTCAAATTACAAATGCAGTGTATGCAAAATGCAGAAGACTTGGAAATGTAAGCTGTTAATAAGGCACTGGCATTATGAACACTATTATACACAGGTTTTCATACACTTTTCTGATTCATTTCTTAGGATAAATTCTTGGAACGTCTGGGCCAGAGAGTAAGCACATTCTTAAGGCTTTTAAAAAGTATAACCTAACTTACCTAGAGAACAGTTGGACTATTTTCCTGTGTACCAGCAATGCTCAAGTGGGCCTGTTGTTATCCCAGTCATTTTATTCCTAATAGCTAGTTTGCCCAAAAAAGGGGAGTATCGTGTTTTAATTTTCATATTGGAGTACTTGTGAGGTCATAAACTTGTTTCATGAGTTTTATTGGCCATTTGCATTTTTTGATTATTTGCCAAATTACCCAGCTTTGTTTGGAGTACTTCCTATTTGCAGACTTGGTCAGGACTTCTTACATATTAAAGATAATGAATTTTTGTCATTTTTACTTCATATACTTGTGCAGTTTTTAATTTGCTTTTCATTTTTATTTGTGGTATTTTTTTTAGTGTTATTCATAGAAAGTCTTTCCCCATCTACCCTTGAACTACATACACTGCTCTAGTTGATTTGTTTTAGTTGTGTAATACTTGAGATATGCAGTGTTTTCATAATGTTGACCAAAATGTAACCTATTGGGATTCATCAAATCAGCATGTTCACCAGACTGACCAACATAGGCAGGCCCTCTAAGCCTTGTGTTAAATGTATGGACCTAGAATTCCCAGGGTTTGGGGAAACCTTAGTGCTGTTGTGGAAGAGCTTCTAGCTATCTCAGAACCAACAAACTGAGATGGAGTCACAACTCCACCTTTAATTCTTAATTTGCTAGCCCTGAGTGTTCACTGGGAAACCATTTAGCTTCCATGATAGGCCCCGGTTATAAAGGACTTCATTACTGTCCATTCTTTTACTTTTGAAACCCGTAGAGTCTTCCAGTTCAGCCTTATGAGGAAAGTGCTTTGCTCTTAGACTACTGTATCTCAGAAAATTGGTGATTTACTGATAGTAGAATCTTAACTTAACATTTGCTTAAAAATACGAATTAGTTATTTAATACAGAAAGATGGCTATAAATCTTGAGGCTTACTGAGAAGTTTTTGTGTCACTGAAGACATTTTTAAAAGAGTTAAAAAAACTACATGTATAATATGCATTTAAATCCTTACAGAAACTAGTCCATACCAAATCCTTGTGATACCAGAGAAATACCCCAGTTAAAAAGCCAGACAATTTGAGATAGTGTTAAATGTTTAGAAATTTTAACCAAGGAATTAAGCAGGTTTACCTTAGTACCTAGTTTATGGACTACACCATTCCTTGTAAAGGGAGGAGGGTTTCTAATACATAGATGTTAAATTTGATTTATATTCTTCCAAGTTCACTTTTTATCATAATCTCTCCCTTTTGTCCTCAATTCAGATCCAGTTTTTGCCCGTTTTAATACAATAACAAGATGTGCCCTCCAAAGTAGCAGAACTGGACTGTTTACAGAAGCCCATCAGCTGCCTGCAAGTTGTGCCACTAAGATATTGTTTGCATTGGTTGCTTTGGGTTCATTAGGTATAGAGGAGGAAGTGTGGTTTGTGTTGAAAATAAATTCAGTGGCCCCTACTATGAATCCTCTCAGGATGGATAACAAAAGTGGGATGAGTTTTCAGGGTTGGAATCCTGTTTTCATGTTCATCAACTTATGAAGCAAACACATATCCATTATCCATCAGCAGGTAAAACTGCCAGCATCTAATCTTTGTTCCAATAATGAATTCTGATAAATCTCCATTCAGCAGAAAATAAATTATAAATAACTATTAAAAACTTTTGAGGTGGAGTCTTGCTCTGCTGCCCGGGCTGGAATGCAGTGGCATGATCATAGCTCACTGTAGCTTCCAACTCCTGGGCTCAGGTGATCCTCCTGCCTCAGCCTTCTGAGTAGCTGGGACTTACAGCTAATTTTTTAAATTATTTTTTATAGAGACAGGGTCTTGCTATGTTGCTTAGGCTGGTCTCAAACTCCTGGCCTCCCAAAGTGCTAGGATTACAGGCATGAGTTACCACCCCCAGCTGAAAAACAACTTTTTTTTTTTTTAAAAGAGTCTCACTCTGTTGCCAGGCTAGAGTACAGTGGTGTCATCATAGCTCACTGCAACCTCAAACTTCTGGGCTCAAGTGATCCTTCCAAGGAGAGACAGGGTCTCGCTTTGTTCAGGCTGGCCTTGAACTCCTGACCTCAAGCAATCTTCCGGCCTCAGCTTCCCAGAGTGCTAGGATTACTAGGATTACAAGCATAAGCCACTACGCCTGACCCGAGAAACAACTTTTAAAAGGGCCCCAATGATTCCCACCTCCAGGTATTCATGTAATGTACTTGCCTTGAATGTGGGCTGGACTTTGGGACTGTCCTAACAGAATAGCGCAAAAGTGATGGAATGTCACTTGAGAGACAGTTACAAAGGGGCTGTGGCTTCTGTGTGTGCACTCTCTTGCTCAATCTTGCTCTTTTGGAACCCTTGTTCTAGGGAAGCAAGCTGCCATATGAGTAGTCCTATGGAGAAGCCAACAGCCAGCAAAGAACTGAGACCCTCAGTCCCAACGACCTGTGAGAAATAATCCTGCAAACCACTGAGCTTGGAAATGGATAGAACAAAATTGCAGCATTATGAGAAACCTTGAGGCAAAGACACTTAGCCCTACTGGGATCCTAATTCACAGAAACTGAGATATATATATACATATGTTGTTTTAAGCCATTGAGCTTTGGGGTAATTTGTTATGCAGCAGTAGGTAACTAATACAGTGTTGTAAAGTAATGGAAGCATTTAAGATATCCTCCAAGCCCACATTTCAGCTATAAACAACTGGCCCTTCCTCTCTTGACCGTATCTGCTCAGAGCTAGTCATTATCAGTGAAACTTGGGCACCACAACCTATTCTATACCCTAGCCCAAGACAGAGGCAAACCAGAAGTGAGAAACAAATCAGGTGGCTTGGTTAAGAGTGCTGATTTTATTGATTTTTGTTCTATATACTTTCAAAGATGAATGAAATTTGAGGTGCCTTTGAGAATTTAAAGGTAAAGCCACTTGAAAAGAGCTGATAAACAGTTACTAGGTATCTGAACCAAAATCATTGTTATTAGGTTGACTATTGAGTTTCTTTGAAGACAAGGCAAAAAACCAAAATGCTGGGTCATTTGACTCATAAACAGATTTGCAGGTCCTTCCCCAGCACTGGTCATTAGTAAACATCAACTCCTGCTTTGGTGAAACTCATTGCTCCTAGCCACGAGTAAGGCGTGGGCTATAGGTGTACCTTAAACCCCAACCCACCCCCTGCTTCTGTGGACCACTATAGTTGCCATTTCAGTGAGAAATGTTTTGAGGGTAGAAAGGCTTTTAGAAACTTTTCTTGTACCTCTTTAAAAAGTAAATTGTGAGAAATAACTGAACAAATATAGTTAGAAAAGTCACTAAGCTACAGAATTTGTCAAATTCTGTCATTCATCAAGCTTGCATGAAGAAGATACCTGACTATAAATTAAATAATTTTATCAGCAAAAGAAAATATAAATGTGATCATTCTTGTAAAACAGTTGCTGTGGACCAAGTGACAAGGTCAAATCTCATAACAGTTCCCACCACAAACAATTTAACTGTGACAGTGCTAGGATACTCGTTCCTAGCCAATCTGAACTTAAGAGTAAACAGCATACTGGGTATGTTGTCAGGGTGCAGTGGCCAAACAAACACTGACAGCCAGGGATAAGAAAATTGTTCCCATGTCATTGTTGCTTGATCAAGCAACAAGATTCAGTACAGTTTTGTTCAGCATTTACTCTGTCCACCTGTAAGAGAACAGTGCACCCAGGTAATTTCTTTACTGAGTAACTGTAAATGGAAAAAGACCAGAAAAAACACCTGTTCCTCAGGATCATTCACTGCAGACAATCAACAAAACTCTGTTTCTATGCACCATCCTCCAGGCAGGGAACAGCCTGAAGAACCTATCTTTATCTTGGCTTTTGCTGTGATGAAGTATTTACCTATATTGAGTTCCCTCTGGAACCTGGCAGAAAATTCACTATTTAGTAGCCAGCCTTCCATATCTGCAGGTTCTATGTCCACAGGTTCAACCAACCACAAATGAAAAATATGTGGAAAAAAAATTACAATAAAAAATACAAATAATATGGTATAACAACTTATTTACATAGCATTTACATTGTGTTAGGTATTATAAGAAACCTAGAGGTGATATAAAGTATATGGGAGGATATGCATAGGTTTTATGCAAAAACCACACCATTTTGTATCAGGGACTTGGGCATCCGTGGATTTTGCTATCTGAGGGTGGTCCTAGGACAAATCCCCCACAGATACTGAGGGATAGGTATGCCAAATCCAAATTTTTTTTTCTTTGAGGAGAAGGAAAGAGGAGTTTATTAACTTGCTGACAAATGAGGAGGTTGTCAGACTCCCATCTGAAAGTACCAACGTACTGCTTCTGAGCAGAAGTACAGAGCTTTTAAAGGTTCTGATTCATCCTATCTTCGGCTAAGACAGTCTTGTGACCTCTGCCCGGACAATTCCCTTGAGCCATATCCTGTGGCACAAAGAGCAAAGGACACTCTCCTGCCCCTCCCAACCACTGGCCCAAGACATGGCCAAGGCTAACCAGACATTTCTATTAATAGTTCCATTTCTATTCTCCTCAACTCAGTCCAGGTTACGGGGAGCTGCGTCTACTTCAAGGAGACAGAGACAGGAGTTCCCTGGAGCTAAAACAGGCTCCAGCAGCTCCTAGGGCTGTCCCTTGCCCTCTCACCTTGAAAAGAAGTTGCTCCTACCTAAGAAGACCCATGGCTTTGACCCGGGGCTGCTCCCTGCCTCTTCCAGCAGTTGCAGGGGCCATTCCACTGGGGCACCAATGGGCCCACCCAGGGACACCAAATTCTGTTACCGAAAGTTTGGCACTTGTCCCCGAGGCTGCATCAGAGGAACGAGGACAAGTGGTTTGAGGAGAAGGAAAGAAGAGTTTATTAATTTGCTGGCAAATTAGGAGGTTGGCAGACTCCTGTCTCAAAGTACCAGTGTCCTCTAAAATTTTTGACACGAAATGTCATCTATTCCTATAACAAATTATTGAACATAAATAACAAATTTCTGAAGCTAGTAGCCAGTTTTGGTTGAGTCAGTGTGGACACTTATAAGGAAATGTGACATTTGGTTCCTGGGAGAGTGCGGGGGGAGTCAAATTAGTCTCAAGAGTAATTAATTAGTCTCCTATCACCCAATATTTATAAAACATTCTCATGGATGTTAAAGGATTCAGGTTATGATGGCCAGCAATAAGAAAACAAAATGTGAGAAGGAAGAAGCAAAGGACCCCCTAAACCTCAACTTAAAATGATCCAGCACACTTCCAGCCACCTCTTCTCCAGTAGCCCTTTTACAGCCGGTTGGGCGTTTCTGTGTATGTAAGCTGTCAGAGACAGACCTGGCAGGGGAGGCCCTAGAGGTGGACTCCTCCAGCCCTCTCATTTTGCTGAGGAGAGGCCTCAAGCGGTAAAGTGAGTTGCTGGTGTGAGGGGCTAAGAAGAGAACTTGGGTCCCCAGTAGGGGGCGCTCCCCACACCACTCAGCCTCTGAATATATTTGGTGTGGGTCACTGAAGTTCTGCTTCACCTGAAAGCGTATACAGAAGGAGGTCTTGTCTTAGGACACTGTCCAGTTTTAGTCCTAAAATAAAAGGCTTCAAGCTTCAGGCCTATAGTAGCCAGGGATAAGGAAGCTTGGGAGGAACAAGTTCTTATCTCTGAAGAATTAGATTCCCTAATTTTCCATGTCTGAGAAATAGACGACCTGTAGATAAGAAAAGCAAAATAACAAAAGATTACAAGAATATAAAATTTGACATTTTAAAAACCAATTTAAAAAACCACTGCCCCATGTACGCTCACGTTTTTACTTTGGTTTTACTTAGACAAGTGAATTTCCTCATTCATGTGTAAGATAGTATTGACTGTCCCTCAAGTAAAAACTTATGTCTTTTAAAATGTAGTGTCAAAAACAATAATAATAATAAGGCAGACATAGAGGTGTAGTTGCCCTTTGATTCAGTAATTCCACTCAGGAATTTATTAACAGAAGCAAAAAGTTAGTATCTATGATAACAACCCTGAATGTCTAATAATGTCTAAGGTTTGGTTTAAGAAAAAGTGATACATCAGTGCTGTGGAATTTGTGGTTTTAAAAAACTGTAATAATGAACATTGCAAAAACATGAGAAAAAATGCCGTGCTCTGATACTTTGCTATTCAAAGTGTGATCCGTATTCTGGTGGCCCATCACCTGGGAGCACGTTAGAAATGCAGTGTCTGCCCTCCCACTACACTAGCTGAATCAGAATCTGCACTTTCACAAGAGCCCCAGGTGATTGTATGCACATTGAAGTTTAAGAATCATGCTCTAATAAGTGGAGGGGGAGGGTAACAATTTTATTTATAATTATTCAAAAAGATGTATCTTTGTGGTCAAGAATTGGAAGGTACTTTGTAAAAATAAATACCATTTAAGTGGAGATAAACCCTCCTACCCACACAGTGCCTCGCCTGCTGTAGGTCCTCAATAAATGGCAGCTGTTAGGGAGGTGACACTGCCGTGGGGGTTTCTTTTGCTTTTTAAATGCATCTTAATGTTCTTGTTAAATCACATTTTGGAAATGTAAAGGAAAATAAAGAAACTAATATGCTGTACTTCTTCTTGAACCAGCATTGACACTGGCTAACTCACTGTTTTTCTTTCTGCCTTAGCTATCAGAAAGCATAGAGCTAAATTTAATACTCACTACAGTAATACTATTAGCCTAGCTTTCTTGAATATTTGTGTTTCTCTCTATGACTTTTACTTTCTATTTTATTAGGTTTTCCAGTATGTTTCTTAAAAATCACGTAAAATTCTCTCTGAAAATAAGGGTCCAAATGACAATAATGACTTTTAAAAACAGTCTGTTCTTGTTTGCCAGACTCTACAAAAATATGAGTTAATGAAACTAACCACCTGCCTGTTTTGAGTTATTTCTTCTCTCCCTGTTCTTGCTTCCTGTTTGCTTCCCAGTGAAGGTCTCAGATGCCAGATAGCTCCTGCCCCTGGGGTCTTTGCTCCTTTCTCCCTAGGCAGCATGGAGCCCCTGCAGTGCAGCCCCTTGAGACATTCCCGGACCCCAAACCCCAAGGATTCCATAAGGAAGCAGAGAGGCCCCAGGCCTTCTAAAGGCACACAGATCACTCTCCAACAGAATTACTCACCAGCCCTTTTGCTGCTTCAGACTTCCTCTGTAATGAAGGAGAAACAGTATGTGTTTACAACCAAGCCTTGTTTTTAGGATAATTGCCTGCACACTACTCCATTGCCAAGCCAGATCAGATTCCTCTTATTCGCTCTCAAGAAAGCTTGTACTTTTTTGTTCATACCGTTTATCAGTTTGTAATTCTGTGTTGCATGCTTGTCTCCCTTATCAGACCATAAGCCCCAATTTAGACCTCACTCCCCACTGTACCCCCAGTACCTAAAGGTGTTGGTGGGTGACTGGGGCACAGTAGCTGTTACTGGTAGGGCAGATGGGTGATATAAAAAGCGGAGATACTGGAAAGAGAATAGGGAGAGAACTAATATCTATTAATCGCCTATAATGTGCAGACATTTTTAGTGCTTTATATATGCTACAGGATCCCCAGCACAATCTTTTATTTCTTTGTTAATATAATTCACTAACATGAAATTTACCCATTTAAAGTATACAACTCCGTGGTTTTTAGTATATTCACTAGATTGTGCAACCATCATGGCTATCTAATTCGAAAACATTTTTATCACTTCAAAAAGAAACTCTGTGGCCATTAGCAGTCACCCTCAATTACTCCCTCTTCCCAGCCCCAGGCAACTACTAATCTACTTTCTGTCTCTATGGATTTGCCTATTCTGAACGCTTTATATAAATAGAATCATACACATACAAATGGAAGCCAGTTTTTTGTGTCTGGCTTTTTTCATCTAATATATTTTCAAGGTTCATCCACATTGTAGCAATTATCAGTACTTCATTTCTTTTTATGGATGGATAATATTTTGTTGTATAGATATACACATTTCATTTATACCATCAGTAGATGGATATTTGGGTGGTTTCCATTTTTTGGCTATTATACTGCTCTAAACATTTGTGTATAAGTTTTTGTGTGAACATTTGTTTCCAGTTTTCTTGCGTATATACCTAGCAGTGGAATTACTGGTCATATGGTAACTCTCTGATTAACCATTTGAGGAACTTCCAGGCTGTTTCCCACAGCAGCTGCACCATTTTATATTTTCACAAGCAGTGTTAGAGGGTTCCAGTTTCTCCACATGCTCACCAACACTTGTTATTGTTCATCTTTTTTATTGTAGCCATCCTAATGGGCATGAAGTTGTATCATATTGTGGATTCGATTGGCATTTTCCTAATGACTAATGATATTGAGCATCTTTTCATGTGATAATTGGCCATTTGTTATCTTCTTTGGAGAAATGTCTATTCAAATCCTTTGCCCATTTTAAAAATTAGATAATTTATCTCTTTATTGTTGCAGGAGTTCTTAATATATTCTAGATACTAGACACTTAGTAGATTATGATTTGCAAATATTTTCTCCCAATCTATGGGTTGTCTTTTTCTCTTTTTTTTTTTTTAGAGACAGGGTCTTGCTCTGTTGCCCATGCTGGAGTATGTGGCCCAATCATAGCTCACTGTAACCTTGAACTCCTGGCTCAAGTGATCCTCCCACCTAAGTCTCCCAAGTAGCTAGGACTATAGGTGCATGCCACCACGCCTGGCTAATTTTTAAAAAAAAATTTTATAGAGATGGGGTCTCGCCATGTTGCCCAGGCTGGTCTGGAACTCCTAGCCTCAAGTGATTCTCCCGCCTTGGCCTCCCAAAGTGCTGGGTTTACAGGTGTGAGCCACTGTGCTCAGCCCTTTTCACTTTCTTGATGGTGTCCTTTGAAGCACAAAAGTTTTTAATTTTGATGAAGTCCAATTTATCTATTTTTTCCTTTGGTTGCTTGTGTATTAGGTGTCATATCTAAGAAACCATTGTCTAATCCAAGTTCATGAAGATTTATACCTATGTTTTCTTTTAAGATTTTTATTGTTTTATATATTATATTTAGTTTTTGATCACTTAGGTCTTTGAGTTAATTTTTGTATATGGTGTGATGTAGGGGTCCAACTACATTCTTTTGTGTGTAGATATCTGGTTGTTCCAGAACCATTTGTTGGAAAGACTATTATTTCCCCCATTGAATGGTCTTGGTACCCTTGTTGAAAATCAATTGGCCATATATGTTTGGGTTTATTTCTGTACTGTCAATTCTATTCCATTGAGCTATGTCTATCCTTATGCTGGTACCACACCATCTTGATTACTGTAGCTATGTAGTAAGTTTTGAAATTGGGACATGTGGATCCTCCAACTTTATTCTCCTTCAGATTATTTTGACTATTCTGGGTCCTTTGCACTTCCATATGAATTTTAGGATCAGCTCATCACTTTCTGCAAAAAGCCAGCTAGGATTCTGATAGAGATTGCACTGAATCTGTAGGTCCGTTTGGGGATTATTGCCATCTTAACAATATTAAGTCTTCCCATCCACAAATGTGGGATGTCTTTCCATTTATTTAAGTGTTTAATTTCCCTCTTTTTTTTTTTTTTTTTTTTTTTTGAGACAGGGTCTTGTTTTGTCACCCAGACTAACTCCTGGGCTCAAGCGACCCTCCTACCTCAGCTTCCCAAGTAGCTGGGACTATAGGTGCATGCCACCACGCTTAGCTGATTTTTCTATTTTTGGTAGAGACTGGATGTTGCTCTTGCTCAGGCTGGTCTCAAATTCCTGGCCTCCCACCTCAGCCTCCCAAAGTGCTAGGATTATAGGATGAGCCACCATACCCGGCCCTTAAGTCTTTAATTTCTTTCAACAACGTTTTGTAATTTTCATGTACAAGTCTTGCACCTTTTTTATTAAATTTATTCCTAATTTTATTCTTCTTGATGCTGTTGTAAATGAAATTGTTTTCTTAATTTCATTTTTGGATTGTTCATTGCTAGTGTATACATATACAGTTGATTTTTGTACATTGTTCTTGTATCCTGCAAATTTGATGAAGTTTTGTTTAGCTTTAATAGTTTTTTAGTGGATTATTTAGGATTTTCAATATGCAAGATCGTGTCATCTGCTAATAGAAATAGTTTTACTTTTTCCTTTCCAAACTGGATTTTTAAAATTTCTTTTTCTTGCCTAATTGCCCAGCCTACAACCTCCAGTGCAATGTAACTTCCAGTTCAATAGAAGTGACAAGAACAGACATCCTTATCTTATTCCTGAGCATGATCTTTTGAGGTAGGGATTTTTTTACAAAGGAAGAAAAACCTGTCTCCCACCCTCATGAAGCTGAGGCTCAGATGAGGAAATTGAGTTCAGAGAGGTTAAGTAGCCTCTGCAAGTCACACCACTAGTTAAAAATGGAGCCAAAACTTAAAGCCAGTTCTGACTCCAGAGCCCATACTCATTCTCCTCTGCCTCCTTAACCCCCAAAGAAAGAACCAGCAACTACATCCTTCATTTCTTCTTTCATTATTCCAGTCATGCCACACAATAGTGGAGGTGGCAGCACGGGGTTAGTGTTCTCCTTTTTACCGGAAAGAACACTGAGGTAAAATGACTTGGAAGAACTGGGACTTGAACTTGACCGTCCTGACCCCAATTTTGTGCTTTGACAGAAGAACTAGGGACCTCCATTGAGTAACTAGATGTATTCACAAAGGTTATGTGGGTGTTTCCTCAAAGGTAATAAACAGAAAGGATAAAACAAACCCTGTGCAATAGTGAGGGACGAAAAATCCTGAAAAGACTGAGGACAGGTGCATGGGGTGTGAAAGGAGCGGGACGGGGAAGGACAGGAAAGTGAATTGACATTTTGTTAGTAAAGAAAATGTCCAAGGAACAAAACCATCTCTTTATAAGAAAGCACTTTAAAGAGGATTTTTGTGAATAAAATTTCTTTTTGACTAACAAATCTCTTCTGAAAAAGAAGAATGCAAATGAGGAATATAAAAATACTCCGTGCATGTATCCAGAGTTATTTAAGGTGGCCCTGACCGGAGGCTGAGAGCTGGGCAAAATGCCTCCAGCAGCTCCTGCCGAGTCCCCCCTGGACTCCATCACTGGAGAAGCCCTGGTTGTGCAGGTTGCTGCTGAAACCACCCACTCCAACATTTCCTCACAGAGCTGCGGGAGGATTAAATGAAAATGGCCCCTATGAAAGAAACTTACATCACTCTTGCACATAGAAGAGGCTCAGTAAGTGCTAGTTCCATCTTTCTTCCCTTTATGGAGTCCTCGAGAGACCCAGGGCCTAAGCGTCCCCCTGATCCAGGAGTTACAGGAATCTATTCTACTGCAATGGAAAGAAACCTCCCTCTTCTCTCCTCCTTGGTCTAGATCTTTTTAGTAATTTGGCTTCCATCTTTAACCACGTAACAAGTGTGTGAGTCTCTCTTCTTCCACCCCCAAAGAAGGGTGAAATGTTTCAGATTGCTTCCCTGTGGGGAAGTGGGCCCCGGGTTCAGCCAGGGAAGACCTGAGTTCTGGGCTCTTCTTTGCCACCACCTTTCTGTGAACCTCTGGGTAAGTCTCCCTTCTAGGCTTCAAGTTCCTCATGTGGGAAGGGTCCTTGGCCATAGGGGATGGGGAAGTTCAGCTGCTGCTTCTACTCCAGGTCCAAGGGCCGATGTTAAGACAACCACGGGGAAGGGAGACTGGCGAGGTCCCTGAGGTATCACAGGTCCCTAATGCGGGGCCCCTGCTGAGATTTCTTTCTTCAGGGTTTTTTTTGTTTTGGGCTTTTTTTTTTTTTTCCAGTTGCCTTGTTGTTTTTATTTTTGTTGAGACAGTCCTCACTCTGTCGCCCTGGGTAGAGTGCAGTGGCCTCATTGTAGCTCGCTGCAACCTCAAACTCGTGGGCTCAAGCGATCCTCCTGCCTCAGCCTCCTGAGTAGCTGGGACTACAGGCATGTGCCACAATGCCTGGCTGATTTTTTTTTTTTCCTATTTTTGGTAGAGACAGGGTCTCACTCTTGCTCAGGCTGGTTTCGAACTCCTGAGTTTAAGCGATCCTCCTGCCTTGGCCTCCCAGAGTGCTAGGATTACAGGCACGCCCAGCCTCTTACAAGGTTTGTTTTGGGATTCACAGGGGTGTGAGATAGGCCTTGCCCTCTGACTAGGAGATGAAATTTATTCTCTGAAAACATTAACCCCTCGGGAAGAGGCTAATGAGAAACAGGAGCAGAAAGCACCTTAGGAAGAAGGGAGGTCAATGGGAAGCAGTCAGGGAAGCTTCCTGAAAGGTTTGCTTGGGCCTCAAGGGTTGGCTTCAGCTGACCTTTATGACTGGCAGGTAGGATTTTGATGAGAGGGAGTTGAAACAGGATGGACATTCAAACAACCCCAAGGCTGCCCTAATCCCACAGAGCACAAGCTCCCACTGTTTGCACTCCAAGGGCTGTCACTTCTGTACCCTCACTGGGTTGATCTCAAGGTATCCCAAGCATTAACCTGCCTTCCTCCTCCTTCCCCAACAACTCATACCCTCTGCTGCCCTGTTGTTCTTCTCTCCACTTAGCAAACTCCCAGTATTACTTCAAGACTCAGTCTTAGTGCCTCCTTCTAGAGGAGACCATGCTTAGGCCCCCAGGCTGGATTAGGGCTCTCTCCCCTGTAGACTCTGAGAGTGTGGGGGCATGGGGGACACTCCTCTATCTTAGATAGCCTCTGCCACACTTCACCCTATTGCCTGCCAGCTTGCAACCCTCCACTGGCCTTTGGTCTTGGGAAGGACAAGGGCTGTGTCTGATTGGCTTTGGTGTCCTCATCCTTTGGCTAGGGGCCAAACCTCAGGCGACTGGCTAAGATGAGCCCCCACTCTCATCCCCAGGGTCTCCAGGCAGGGGACATAATTATGGAGAAGGGCAGGTTACCATTTCCATCTGCCTTGTAGTCATCAGGGAGGAGCTTGTCCTGCCGGTAACCCAACACAAAGGCCAAGAAGGAGAGAATGAGGGCGTCGCCAATGCTGAGGATGGCCAGCATGAAGGCCCAGCGGATGGTGCAGTGGCCCAGGGTGTACTTGCCCGTCTGCTCCCCACACATGCGTCGCACCTCACTTGAGTCCCAACCGTCCGGGTAGACCAGGCAGCCAATCATTAGGCCTGTGGCTGAGAGGGCAAGAAGGGGTACAGATGGTGTCAGGCTTGGTGTACTCAGCCCACTACCTCCTGCCTTGCACTACCGTAATCTTGTCACTTCCCTTCTCCTGTGGCAATAGTCTTGAGGGGCACAAGAGGCACCTCCTACCACACTTCTTGCAGAACATAGGTGAGAAACCGAGGTTCCAAAAGCTAAAACCACTGGCCTCTGGTACCCGGCAGTCAGGGGAAGAGAGCTGAGTTTTTCAGCCCAACATGGGTTCTGCCACTACCAGGCCCTCAGCCTTGAACTCCTCACCTTGGACTCACTAAGGCACTGCCTGCCCTGCCTTCAAAGGCCTCCAATACCTGGTCCCAGCACAGAGAGCTCACCTTTCCTAAGACGTACATTTGTTCATAATTTCAACACCTCTGAAATAAGTGTAATAAGAAACTGTCAGGCCACTGTTTGCAGTATTTTTTCTAATACGTAGGATAACGGTGTGTCCTACAACTCAAGTGTCTTAGATTTGATGTGTACAGGAAGGCTTTCCAGGCCTATGCCTGGCTATTTCCTTCATGAATCTTCCACTTAAACAAAGAAGTTTCTTCCTCACCCTTACCCATACAGCACAGTGCAGTTGCCTGCACTTCCCTGAATATAAGAACCCCCTGGACTATTTATTTAAAATGCTGTTTTCTTTGCATATAACATGCACAAAAAAATAAATAAAATAAAATAAAATAAAATACTGGTTCCCAGGGCAGGGTTGGGCTCAGGAAACCCTGTTTTTAAAAGCACTCTTCCAGGTGATTCTTTCAATGGGAAAGCTGGCCACACACTAGACCAGGCTGCCTGGATTTCAAGCCCAGCTCTTTACTAACTAGCTGTGTGACCAGGAGCAAGCTACTTAAGCTTTCTTTGTCTCAGTTTCCTCATCTATAAAACGGATATAATAACCTCCACCTGTTGTGGTTGCAGTGAGGTTCAAAGGAGTTAATACTGGACAAGTGCTTAGAACAGTGCCTGGCACATACTTGGTACTTCATGAGTATTAGCTCTTATTATCCCACCCTGCGCCTGCATTGACTTGGTATTTACAGCTAAAAATTCTATTGTCCCTGCTTTCCCCCTATTTCTTCCATCCCCTCCCATCAAACCACCTCCCCCACCTTAGCCTCACTTGGGTGAAGTACAGACAGATGAAATAATCCCAGGATGTGACTGGGGTGACCCCAAGCAGGCAGGGGGTGCCTCCCATTATCTGTGCCACTTTCCCACACTTGGCCGTCCTTCCACAGGCCCGGAGGCTCTCTAGTCCCAAGGCTGTGCCCTATCTAGGAACCCCTCAGAGAAGCACCTCACAGGACCCAAAGTTACCTTCCCTGGACCCAGCTTGTTCTTGTAAGGAAGGTCAGTAGATCAAACAAATGCACAGTGAAATGTCAAGATCAGGATCCTACCTCCCTGCCTAAACGTATCAACCTTCCTTTGATTTTTATAGGAGGAACTCATTTATATAGTTCTTTATAGTTCTTTTATAGATCATAAAATACTTCATGTACCATTTTGACCCTGACAACAGTTCTGTGAAGTAGGCCAGATATTAATATCCCTATTTTACAGATTAGAAAACTGAGGGCTCAGAGAAACCAAATGACTTGCCCAGTCATCCAGCTATGGCAGTGTCAAGACCCGAACTCTCTGTTCCTGACTTTTCTGACTTCAAAGTTCATTTCCTGCATCTCCAAACCATGACATCTCTCCAAAGGCCTGAATGTATTTATTGGTGACACCTCAGACTTTGCAACAAACTGAGAAGTGTTCAGGAAGATACGTAAGGTAGGGGAGGGGGAACCCTCCCACAGTTCTTTGATAAAACCCGTATAGCCAGGCCCTTCCCCACCTGGTGTGAGTCCAGCCCTCCGGTACCTGGGATGGCCCCTAGCTTAAAGGGGGCCTCACAAATGCTCAGGGCATAGGTGAACGTGGAGCACAGCTACCCTTCAGGACTTTCCGTGCTCCCCATCACTCCTCCTGTTGGCCCCCTGTGGAAGGGGTTCCACAGCATCTTCTTAGGGGGTTCAGGCAAAGAGCCTAGGGCATCTGACTTAGAAACAGGCTGTGGGAACCACAGTCACCTGTGAACACACCACCCATCATCCGTGGTTCTGGGTATAGTGGGAGTCTACCCCGTTTGCGGCATCTCAATGGTCTAAGGCCAGCACAGTGTTCTCAGACCCAGTTTACTTACCCTTTCTGACTTCCATTCTTTTGTCTGTAAAATACCTGACTCATAATAGGTTTGTGAGGATTAAGTGTGATCATTTATAGAAAATGCTTACTACAGTGTCTTGTTTTTTGTTGTTTTTATTCCAGAAATTATGGGGTACAAATGTTGAGGTTATATATATTGCTTGTGTGCCGACCAAGTCATAGTTACAAACATGCTCATCCCCAGACACTGCGTACTGCACCCGTTAGGTGTGCATTTACCAAGACACTACAGTGTCTTATACATGGTAGGTGGTCAACTAATGTTAGTCATTGCTATTATTATTGGCGTTGGGGTCTGATGGAAGCCATCTTGGTGACGTGGATGCCATTAGAGCTGCTCACAAATATTCCGGGTACACGGAAGGACTGTTCTTCTTTGCCCCACCCCCACCCCTTGAGGTTAGGCAAGGCCATGTTCTTTTGGCCAAAAAGATGGGAGCAGAGATGTATGTACTTCCAGGCCAGAGCATTTAACTGCCAGTGGAAGACTTTCCAGAGCTCCTTTCTCTCTGCAATGAGGACAGCCAATGACAGCTATTGCTCCCTCAGCGTGGGTCCTAGGAGAGAGCAGTGAGAGCAGAGCCTGCAACTGACCCCAATGGTCATGTACCATAAGCAAGAAATAAATAAACCTTACTGTTGCATCCTTTCCCATCCTGACTGGTAATGTTGTTTTCTGTTTTTCACATTTACTGAGCACCTACCATGTGCCAGGCACTGTGCAAGGTGTTTTACATGCATTATATCATCCCATCTTTACAAGAACCCCACAAAAGGGGGTACTGTGGCTACATTCTACAGGTGAGGTACAATGGACTGAATTTTTGTTTCCCCCAAAACTCATATTTTGAAGCCTCACCCCCATTGTGATGGTGTTAGGAGGTGGGGCCTTTGGGAGGTAATTAGGTCGAGAGGGTGGAGCCTTCATGAATGGGATCAGTGCCCTTATAACAGGGACCCCAGAGGGGGTGGGGTAGCCAAAGGTTGGTTAATGGATACAAAAGCACAGCTAGATAGAGGAAAAAGTTGTGGTGTTCTGTAGTACTATAGGGTGACTATAGTTAACAATAATTTATTGTATATTTTCAAATAGTTGGAAGAGTAAATTTTGAATATTCCCAACACAAAGAAATGATAAACGTTTGATGTGATGGATATGCTAATTACTTAGATTTGATCATTACACATTGTGCACACATATCAAAATATCACATTGTACCCCATAAATGTGTACAATTATTATGTGTCAATTAAGAAAAATAATAAAAGCAAATAAATAAATAAATAAATAAAAGGGACCCCAGAGAGTCCTCTTGCCCTCTTTCCACCATGCCAGGACACAGCGAGAAGTCAGCAGTCTACAACCCAGAAGAGGGCTCTCCCCAGAGCTCTAATGTGAACAGCTCTAATGCCATGCTGGCACCATGATCTCAGACTTCCAGACTCCTGAACCGTGAGAAATAAATTTCTGTTGTTTAAGCCCCCTAGTTTATGGTAATTTGTTATAGCAGTCCTGACTAAATAGAAAAGTAGAACTGATGAAGACATAAGGTTACCAAAACTCAGACAGGCAATTTGTTCTACCTGTGTTTTTAGGAGCTGGGACCACACAGCCTACACCTGGCATCCAGAAGCTCAATTAACATTATTAAGTTAAGCCATAGCCCCACATTGTCCCTTCACCAGTCCTCCCACCTTCCCACTCTCTGCCCTTTCCCTGCTCCCAGCCTTCTTGGCAAGGTTAAGCTAACTGGTTTGAGCCTCTTCAAATGGATGCATCTCCCAGCTGCTGGATGTTGGGCCCACCCCCTCCTCATCCCTCCCTTCAGCTCATTCTTCCTTCCCCAGAACATGACACCACGCTTGCCCTCCCCCAACATAAATGTTTCAAGGGATGACAACTGGCCACCTCTGCTATCAGTGTCTCCAGCTCTGTGACCTAGATAGTGTCTGACACAGATGGCCTGTCACCCCTCCCCCACCCAGGCCCTCCTGGCACTGCCTGCTCACAAACGGCACTTGCTGGGGGATGTTTTGGGGTGCAGTCAGCATTGAGAACAAGAGAGAGATGGTTGTGTCTCCAGCATCCCACAAGCCTGATATGGAGAATCAGCTGGCAAGCATGTCAGGGTCTATTCTACTCCTCCTTGGCACAAAACTGCTAAATCTTCATTCCCCCTTCTTTCCTGATATGACCATCCTCTACCTTTCTCTGCACTGCCCACCAAGCCTTGCCTTACCCCTGCCTCAGCCTCTCCTTTATCATACAGAGAGATTACAGAGAAGAGGGAGATGGTGAGGGGATCTGTAAGGAGCTCTGAAGCCAGGTAAGTAGACTGGGTGCAAGATTTGGAATCAAAGGTGTGTCCTTCACTACCTCTTGTGCTCAAAGACAGTTACCCACTAGGAGCCTTATCTGTAAATGAAGAAATATCCACCTCATTAGGTTGTGATGTGGCTCCTCCAGATAATATATATAAAGGTATTTTGTAAATCATTATACTTATATAAATAGATGGCTCAATAAAAATGTCTTGGGAATACATCTAGTTTCTTGGGACCTGCTGCTTTAATTCTCTAGGTCCTCAGTGGCCAGCTTATCTGCTATAGCCTTGGCAGATCCTCTCTCTCAGCCCCAGATTCCATATCTATAGCTGGGGGGAGGTATAGTTCTCTGGGTCACCTTCAACTCTGCAGTCTTGAGTCTGTGTTTGTTGGTCTGGGGTTCAGATCCTTGTTTCATTCCCTTTCTTAAGGATAACCCCATTTCTCATACTAACCAATGACATCAAGATGGTTTCACTCTAGTCTCCAGTCCCCAGCACTGCTATTGGACATCTCACCAACATGGACAGTTTGTGTGTGGTCCTTGGGGTGAGCAGGGACCAAGGTACCAGAGATTGCAGGACAAGGTCTTGGGCCATCTTTTCCTGGGCTCCAGAAAAGACCTGGACCAACTGGCCCAAGGACTAAGAGGACTGCCTGGGCCAGGAGCAGGAAATGCAGCAGGGAAGGCCTTGTCTGAGGGCACCAAGTCGCTGCCTACCCTGCATAGTTTTAAAGGATCCTGGGTAGCTTCTTCCACCTCACAAAATATCACTCCATTTGCTACCTCTAGAATGGAATCCCATAATCAGAGAACATAGCTTTTCACTCCATGATGAAAGAGGGGACTTCAAATGCAAATTTCTATTCATATCCAGCATAATAATAACATTCCAAAATCAATGAGTAACCTTAGAACCTTCCCTGAGAGCAGTGTGAGGTGGAAGGGAAGGAGCAAGGGCAGGGTTCTGGGCACTCTTAAAGGAGGAAGAACAAATACCCAGAAGTGGGAGATGACGGCATCTAGAATGTGCTCGGCTGATGTCACTATTTTACTCTGGGTGTTGGGTCCTACTCTTACCTGGCTGATAGAGGAATCTTCCTTATTCTTCTCTCCCAGAGAGAGAACAACTGGTGTGGTGGCCTGGGAGTCAGAACCAGGAACTGTGTGCTCCTGGGCAAGTCATTTCCCATCTCTGGGATCAGTACTTCATGTGTAAGATGAGGGGATCGAACAGTTTCATCGAAGGTCCTTTCTGCTTCAGCTATTCTGATTCCCTACTTCTCAGAATCTTCTGCAGAGCATTGAGTAGGGGTGGGCTACAGGAGGACAGCTGAGTACAACACCCAGAGCCTCCACAGAGGGTGTGATGGTGCAGCCACAGCTGTGGTCTACGGGTGGTCCCCTGCCTGCCCTCCCACCATCCCTGCTTACCCGCAGCCAGCTGCATCCACGCGCAGATCTTGTAGACGGTGGCCGTGTTGCAGACGAAGAACAGGCTGAAGCAGATGATGGAGCCAATGATGAGAAACATGCCCAAGGCCACAAAGAACATAGCAGTCTTGAAAGCTCTGGAGGGGATGGAGGAGAAGTCCAGGGGACCACCCTTGCAGATGAGCTCAGAGGACAGCACGTTGCCCACGCAGTAAGAGAAAAGGCCGAAGTAGCCTGCCTGCGGGGTGTTGACGCTGTCACCGATCCAGTAGGGCTGGATGAAGAGGGCCATGACCAGCACAGAGAAGCAGATGGTGAGCGTGCCCCACATCACACCGACGGCCCGCGAGTTCCGCACGTAGTTGGTATGGTAGATCTTGGCTGCCTCCTGGGCGGGCAGCAACTTCACCATGGTGAGGGCACAGGCCCTGGGCCGGAGGCCTGTGGGCTGCAAGTCCCCGGCTTTGTGGATGGAAGCTCAGAAGTGGGTCACTCCTCAGTCGGGCTGGGGAGGAGGCTGAGGTGAGAGCACAAGGCGAAGTCCCTCCAAGGCAGAGGCGAAGAGGCTTAATAGCACGAGGACATCCTTGGCTTCGTCAGGGGAAGTTTGCCAGATGTCTGTGTCCGCTCTAGCCGGGCCCGTCTCGTCTTTCGCCTCCTCCCAAGCCGGCCAGGGTCTCGGGCCTGCTGGTGCCGCCCTGCTCCCTCCGGGTTTCCAGCTCTCAGCTCCAGAGAGCCCCGCACCCTTCCCCAGGCCCCCGTTCCTCGCAGAGCGCCGCTTCAGCACCGCGGCCAGCGCCCCGGGAGCCGGGAGGAGGGGCGGGGCCTGCAGCGGCCGAGCGCGGGAGGGGCCGAGCCGGCCCGAGCAGGCGCGGGGAGCAGCCCCGCCCGCCCACCGCACGCCCCCGCCGCAGGGAACTGGGACCTCTCCTCACCCTCCTGAGCGGGCATGACAAGAATTGGGAGGGCGGGGCTGCGACTGCACATTCCTCCCGCTCAATTCCGGCGGCAAACACGCTTCCCCCCTCCAAAAGCCTTGTTCACATCCCACGCCACCCCTCCCTGGCTCCCTAGTCGCTCTCCCAGAACCTCCAACCCCCGACCCCAGAGGTCAGCAAAGCCTTTCCTGATTGTGTCTTCTGGTCACTGGTTTCTCGTCCCTGTCATTCGGTCAACAGTGACTTAAGAGCCTCTATGTGTTAAGCATATGTTGGAGGATATCTTCTAAGCAAGAACCACAAAGATAAAAAGAACAAGGCCTGTGCCCTGAAAGACAGTGAGAGATTTGCATACATAATATATGTGTATATGTGTAAATGTGTGTACATATGTAACATATACACAATACCTGTACATGCAGACTGAGAGTGTCATAGAAGCAACTACAAAATACAACAAAGGACATTGTTTATGAGCCTTCTCAGATCTTAACATACACTCTGTAACACAATGCCTTTCTCCCCTTATTTGTATGTATTAGTTACATATTTCTTTTCCCTTTAAAAATATATATATTTCTCCTGATTTTATAGGTAAATTCATGGCTAGTATAGAGAACTAGGAAAATTCAGGAAGGTATACATAAGAGAATGAAAATCCTTTATAACCCCAACATCAAGAGTTAAGGAGAGACAAGATCATCTTAAAAACATGGACCTTGGCTTTCCACAGACCTGGATTTGAGTCAGCTACTTACTAGCTAAGTTACCATCCATGGACAAACTTCCTGAGCCTGTTTCTTCACTAATAAAATGCAAGGTAATTATAGTATCTATCACATAAGGGTTAGGTAAAATAACATTTGTAAACCCAGGGCATCACATATAAAAATGCTCAAAAATGTTGATGATGATGATGACCTCTGTTAACATTTTGGTGTATTTCCCTTCTTCTGTGTATACTGCTTTATACAGTTGGACAATAATGTATATACAATTTTGGATGCATTTTTTCACTTGGCATTATATCATTAATATTTTCTCATATTAATTTTTTTTCAAAAACGTGATTTTAATGCTTGTGCAATGATGCAGAGTATGTACACACCGTAATTATTTAATCATTTCCTCTTTGGTGTGTTCTGGCAGTTTCCACCTTTTCACTATTAAAAACAACCCTGCCTTCATATCAAAAAATCCCCAAAGAACAAATGTTGGCGGGGATGCAGACAGATAGGAATGCTCATACACTGCTGGTGGGACTGCAAATTAGTACAACCTCTATGGAAAGTAATATGGAGATACCTCAAAGAACTAAAAGTAGAATTACCATTTGATCCAGGAATCCCACTACTGGGTATTTACCCAAAGGAAAAAAAGACATTCTATAATAAAGACATCTGCACACGAATGTTTATAGCAGCACAATTCACAATTGCAAAGATGTGGAAACAACCCAGGTGCCCATCAATACACGAGTGGATTAATAAAATGTGGTATATGTATACCATGGAGTATTACTCAGCAATAAAAAACAATGGTGAATTAACACATCTGGTATTATCCTGGTTGGAGCTAGAGCCCATTCTTCGAAGCGAAGTGTCACAGGAATGGAAGAACAAGCACCACTGGTACTCACCATCACATTGGTACTAACTGATCAACACTTACATCACACAGGGCAATAATATTCATCAGGGGGCGGGCAGGCGGGAGGGGGGTGGAGGGGATGGGACAACTCTCACTGAATGGATGCGGGGTGCACAGTTTGGGGGATGTCCACGAGTGTAGCTCTGACACGGGAAGAGCATGGGCAATATATATAGCCAAAGTGTTGTACCCCCATAATATTCTGAAATAAAAAAAAAAAAAACCAACCCTGCCTTGAACCTATTTGTGCCATTTCCTGTGTTTCTTCTCTCTTAAATCTCTTCTTTGATTTTGTGACCAGTCTTAACTATTAGACTGGGAGTTCACTGAGGGCACTGCCTGTGTCTCTACCTTCAGACTGGGCGCTTCCCCAGAGCAGGGGCTACATCTTCCTCCATTCAGAAAAAGCCTCAGGCTGGGGCCAAGCTGCTAGGAGCTGGTGGATTCTCCTTGTCTGGCCCACCGAGCACACCTTTCCCCTGCCTCTGAGAGTAGCTTCCCCTTCTTCCTGGGGTTCTGGTGGGACAGCAAATCACAGGGAATGTAGACCCTTGAGATGGCTGGTGGGTGATCCAGGCTAGGCCTTCAGTGGCTTCCTGGGGAATGTGAATTGGCAGTGGATTGATATAAGGGAAGAGAATGTTGTTGCTTAGTTGGGCCATGGCAACATCATCAGGAAACGATCCATGAGTTCCCACTGCTGGGCCTCAGAGCCACCCTGATTCCTGCCCCACCTAAGACAGGTTGCCCTATTTCTTCTTCAACTCTGTAACCCACCAAGTAGCCTTCCGTTTCCTTCCTTTTTGCTTTCATTAGCCAGAGTAGGCTTTGGCTCTTGGCACCAAAGAGCCCTAACTGATCCAAATATTGGCACCAGAAAGGGGGTTTCCAGCCTGGGCAAAAGGCTCTGAGACTCCTGTTTATGTTTGGAACTGGGAAAACAGCAGTACACAGAGGAGAAGCAGCTAATCAAATTATCAGCTGTGAACTTTATGACCATGTGCCCTCTGAGGGTCAAGTTCTGGGGAACTGAGTGGCTTTGGCCACATATAGATTTAAAGGAAAGAAAAAAATGAACACTGAGTGGGATGCCTACTTGTAATGACATTGTATAATATCAGGCAAGATAAGCCCAAATGTCTAGATTATTGATTCAAAGAATAAGACAAAATTCAAGACCTTTATGTGATATGGCTCAAAGAATCTGTTAAGGTTGTTGCTATAGGACATAAGATCATTAGAATAAGATTCAGGGAGTGTGTGAGTGCTGAACTGCAAGGCCTGAATCCATCCCATGCTCCTGAGTGACTAGACCAGATCACCTCAGGAGTGGGTAGAATCTTCACCTTGCCCCCCAACCCTGGAGCTAAAAGTTAATATACTATGAAGAGCTAAACCAGCGCCGTGGTTCTTCCTCTCACTTTCCAAATCATAAATCAAAAACAGTATTATGTCCCAAAGGGAGCTGTAGAAATTAGCCACTGTCAATGACGTGAAAGATGCAGGGTGGTGACTCCTATCCCTAGTGGACACTTGTCATGTTGTTTGGTTTTGTTTTTGGCTGACCAGCATCTTAACCTCTTCTTATTTGGGGGTGACACTCTGCTGTGTGAGAGTGCTGGCAGGGCCTTCTCTCTCACTGTGGAAGCTAAATGGGCTAGGCGTCCCTTCCTCTGCCTGCTCTGGAAGGGGTCTGATGGCACACTGACACCAGGTAGAAGTAGACTGCTGCAGAGAGGACAGTGGGGAAGGGAAATCTTCATAGAGGGCAGGATTTGAAGTGTTATAATTATCTACCCCCCAAAATATCCACATCCTAATCCCGGGAAACTGTGAATGTTATCTTATTTGAAAAAAAAGTTCTTTGGAGATGTAGCTAAGGATCACTCATAAAGGAGATCACACCAGATTATCTGGGTGGGCCCTAAATCAATGACAACAAGTGTTGTCATAAGAGACACACACAAGAGAAGATAGACACAGAAGAAAAGGTGATGTGACCATGAAGGCAGAGAGATCAGAATGACGTGGCCATAGCCAGGGAAGTTGGCAACCGTCAGAAGTAAGAGGCATGAAACAGATTCTTCCCTAGATCCTCTGTAGGGAGTGAAGCCCCACTGACACCTTGATTTCTACTTCTGGCCTCCAGAATAGTGACAGAATAAATTTCTATTGTTTCAAGCCACCAAGTTTGGGGTAATTTGTTGTGGCAGCCTCAGAAAACTAATGCACCACCTACCCTGTAAGGAGAGAGGGCCTGAGGTACACATGAACACCACTTTGTGGGCAGTGGCTCATGGACGGCCAGATGGTCGACATCCTGGACAGAGTAAGTTTGGAACATTAGGTGAGAGGTTGGGGAAGGGAGTATGTGATGGAGCCCTAAGAACAGGAGCAGAGCCAGAGCATGTGAGGTCCTATGGGAACGTTTTTCAGAGGGCTGCTACTGCACAGGAGGCTTTTCACCAGTTGGCCAGGACCACTCACTCTCTGAAAAGTAGTCAGCCTCCTCCTTCAGCAACCCCACCTCACCCTCACCCTGTGCTGGCTCAAAGACTCACAACAAGGTGTCCCTGGGGGACAGATGGAGACTATGCATGGATTTTCCGCCAATGCTGACACAGCCACTGCTAGCTCCCAACAATATCAACAAACCTTGAGCCCCCTGCAATGACATCCAAAACTCTCAAAATTTAATAATAAGGAAACAAACAACTCAGTTTTAACAATAGGCAAAAGATTTGAACAAATACCTTATCAAAGAAGATACGTGGATGGCAAATATGAAAACATGAAAAAATGTTCAACATCATTAGTCAGTAGGGAAATGCAAATTAAACACAATGACACACCATTATATACCTACTAGAAAGGCTAAATTTAAAAAAAACAACAGTGACTACACCAAGTACAGCGAGGATGTGAAGAAACCAGAACTCATATATTGCTGGTGGCAATGCATATTGGTTCAGCCACTTTGGGAAACCTCTTGACAGTCTCTTAGAAATTGAAACAAACATTTGTCACATGACCCAGCCATCTCACTCCTAGGTATTTGTCCCAGAGAAATGAAAACTTGTTTTCACACAAAAATCTGTACATGTGTACACACTAATGTGTATAGCAACTTTATTCAAAATTGACCAAAACTTTTCAGAAATAATCCAAATGTCCTTCAAGTGGTGAATGGATAACACACTGTGGTTGGATCCATACAATGGACTCAGCAATATAAAGTAACAAACTACTGATACCTGCAACAACGTGCATGAATCTCAAATGCATTATGCTAAGTAAAAGAAGCCAGACCACACAAAAAAGTATATGTGTGTGATTTACAGATGGAAAAGGCTAAACTATAGGAAAGGAAAACAAATTTGTAGCTGCCAGCATCTGGTGGTAGGGTTGATTACAAAGGGTCAGTATGAGGGAATTTTTTAGAGTGATAGAAGTGCTCTGTATCTTGATTGTGGTGGTGGTTATGGTGGTTACATGACGTATGCATTTGTCAAAACTCACTGAAGTGTACATTAAGAAGGGTGAATTTTACTGTGCTGATTATACCTTAATGTCAACAACAGGAATTACTAATGTTGGTAGGGGACCTAATCCTGACTATCAAGGGAGGAAGGATGCTGACACCCAGAGGGGGCAGGAAGGAGTATGTTCAGAACTCAGGAAATGCCTGGACTGACTCTTGTTACTGCCACGTCCAGAGTCAAAATTAGTGGAAGACATCAGCAAATCAACACAGAGGCAGAACCACGAAGGGCTCAGACAGCTCAGGAATAGGTCTGGGTAACTATGCAGCATAAAGCACCCTAATCATCAGAGATGCTGGCTGAGGGCAAAAGGAACCTGGGGTGGGGGATGGAGGATGTAGGTTGTAAGTACCGTCGACAGCCAGGTGGTGTCTACAGAAATGAGGACTCTAGTCACTACCCATTTTCTCTTCCCTGCTGCATCAGGTATACGATATATATCAGGTATATTTATGTGTCTTACTAAGTCTCTTTTCTTTCTTCTTTGATGGTGACTAACTTTACTAGCTTTAAACTACAGAATATTGAGATGTGATCATGACCAAACTAGAAGAGGGTGACATCACACAGAGATCCTGGACTTAGAGGTGGGGCAGTGACTGATGAGACATTGAGCCATCTCCCTAGTGTTCTGGTCTTACAGAGGATTGCGGTGTTTGAAGGGAATACTGGCAAGGAGCAGGGGTTGTAAGTATGGGGAAAAAAGAGTTCATGTGGATATTGAGCAGCCAAAGGGATGAACCATACTAAGAGAACAGAGGACAAATTTCAGCATCCATAAGTTCTGCAGGTCCAGAAGGATGAGGTGGGATAAGGGACATCTTCAAAGCAGCCATTGAGGGCCCAGAGGATCATAAAGACCCCTCTTCCCTGCTGCCTTGAAGCCACCTAAGCTCCACTCCACCCTCATCAATCTTGGTCAGGAGAACAGGGAGCTGGGAGGACCCCCGAGGCCGAGTGTTGATCTAAAGAGACTGGTGGTACCCTGAAAGCCACTATATACTCACTTCCTACCCTTGCCTAAACAAGATGGGGACTGGATAGTCAGAGAAAATTTAAAAGTTACAATCATTGCACACCCCAATTTACACCTTGAACCTACTTCTTGGAGGAGGAAAGGTATCTGTGGGCTGGGCAGCCAAAAATGGAAGGGAAGGGGTATCTATTGTTGTTTTTGCACAGAACCTTCCTCCTCCTTCTTTTTTTTTTTTTTTTTTGAGACACAGTCTCACTCTGTCACCCCTGCTAGAGTGCAGTGGCGTCATCACAGCTCACTGCAACCCCAAACTCCTGGGCTCAGGTGATCCTCCTGCCTCAGCCTCCCGAGAAGCTGGGACTACAGGCACATGCCACCATGCCCGGCTAATTTTTTTTATTTTTTAGTAGAGACGGGGTCTTCCTCTTGCTCAGGCTGGTCTCGAACTCCTGGGTCTCCCAGAGTGCTAGGATTACAGGCCTGAGCCACTGCGCCCGGGCCCTTCCTCCTTCTTGAGTAACAAAATCCACTCTCTATTTGGAGAAGTGCCCTTCCCTGTTCCACAAGGCCCAGGTGGGGCTGTCTACCTCAGAGTTCCACCCAGTGCAGGTCACGGGCAGGGGTCTATGGGGAACAGCTAAGTCAACCTGTGTTTCTGGATGGGGAACTTGCATCTTGAGTGGATTCTCTGGCTGCTCTCTGCTCTGACTCCAGGGTTGTGAGCCCTTTCGCAAAATTGAGATGTCTATGTTTGTGGCTTAAGCAAAGGGGATATGTTGCAGGATTGCAGGGGAATTCCAGGCCCCAAAGCGTCAGGAATGCAGCTGACTATGGGGAGGGTATGTGTGTGTGTGTGTGTGTGTGACCAGGACCTGCAAATCCATCAAGAAGTCAGGACATGGCTGGGGCTGCTTCTCTCTGACTGGTTGATCCACTCTCTTTCCCCTCTGCAGATAAGCTTTCTCCATTTCTTCACCAGCATGGAAAAAAATTGCCTTGCAGGGCTTCCTTAGTTCCATGTTTCAGACCAGCTTGAGGGCAGGCTGTTGGGTATAAGTCTTCATCCCAGGAGAGGGGCTTGGGTCAGATGTTCATCCCTTGTTCAGTCCACTGCAGTGGGCAGCAAAGACAGCTTATTTACTAACATCGCTACAAGGCTCCCAGAGGCTTGCCCTATGCATGTGGGGCAGATCTTGGAGGAAGGAGACAGGTAGACAAATAAGAGGAGTTCTACAGCCACTGTGCCTCACCCCCACTCAGTGGGAGGCACGACACCACCCCAACCCCCATCTCAGGTGGTATGTCTTGACTAGGGAGAATTTTGTCTTTTTCTTTTATGGTACAGTAGCTACAATACATACAGTAAAGTATTCAAATCTCAAGGACACAGCTAGATGGATTTTTACATATGTTACCAATACCCCAGATCAAGATTTAGAACAATTCCAACACTCTAGAAGGCTCCCCCATGCCCCCTCCTAGTCAGTATCCCTCCTGGGGTAATCACTCTCCAGACTTCTATCACCAGAGGTTAATTTTGCCTCTTCTTCAACCTCATGTAAATGGAATTGCACAGTGTGTATTCTTCTGTCTATGGCATTTCTCGCTCAACATTATGCCTGTGAGATTAACCCGTATGATTGCATGTAGGAACCAGAACTCGGTTCTTTTTGAAGGAGAAAAACCCAAAGCAAAACTCTTTAGATTGGGAGAGGAGTGGTTAAACCTTATGAGATTTGGGTACAGAAAGTACTTAATTCTTGCTTACATTTTGGAAGCACATACACTGTCAAGGTTCTCTGTGCTATGCTCTTCCTTTGTAGTGGAAAAAACTCTAGTCTTTTTCCTCTGCAAAGTTGGCCGTGACCAGCTGGGGATAGGACTGGTGCATCTGCACAGCTCCCTTCACAGAGAGAAATCGCTCCTCTGGTTCCTTCCCCAGACTCCCTCTTGACCTGTGAGCAGGGCACAGTGATCACTCTCCCTGTCACTCACCTCACAGAGGTACTGGGGTGGAGGGAAGCTCATGGAGAAAAGTGGTTTCAAACGCTGACTTCCATAAAAGTTAGAGAGGAAAGCCTTCTTTCATCAATGGTATTTCTGCATCTCTGGAACCAGATGGGTTTCTCTATTTTGACAGTCTCTTGGCTGGTTCCTCCAGCTGTTCCCCTATATTCCACACCCAGGGATGTAAGGGTGAGAGGAAGGGAGTGGCATTATGTGGGCTGAGCACCTACTATGTGCCAGGCACTTCCACATGGGTTCTATGTACATTGTCTTATTCAATCCTGACCTTAAGACATAGGAACCATCATCTCCCTTAGGTAGATAAGGAAACTGAGGCTCAGGGAGCTTAAGAAGTTTAAATTTCTTGTCCAAGGTCATGTAACTAGTAAGTGCTGAGTTTTGAAGCCAGGTTGGTCTGGATCAAAGCTGTGCTTGAGGCAACCCAATCTGGGACCTCACAGTGGGGCTGTCTTCCACCTCCTGGGATGGGGGTGGGGACGGCAGGGGGCATCTGGCTGCAGGGACCAGACCTTCAAGGCAAGCTGCTCTGTTCCCACGCCTGGGCACACTCAGGCAGCTGTGCCCTTCCCAGGCTCCAGCCCCTGGGACATCTGAGTCTCACTAGGCCTCCTCATTCTCAGCCAGGACTAGCGACTGCTCAGGCTGTCACGTGGACTTGAGTAGGGGGCAGGGTGAGTGGAAGCCTTAACTAAAGGGGTGAGTCTTTGATGCTGAATTGCAGGTACCAAGTGAGGTGGAAAGGAAAGGGGGGAGAATCTTCTGAGTAGGACCGCCTAAGAGTCCCTGAATCACTCCTGTGGGCAGCCCCGGTGTGAGGGAGAGAGCAATGCACCACAGTGAAAACACACACACCCCAGTCAGCAGGGGGGCTGCAGAGCCAGTCACTCCCAGGGACCTGGGCCTTCTCTAGAATGCCCTGAGGGGCCTGGAAGGAAGGTTGAGGGGTTGGAGCTGGGACCCCTCCTCACCTGAGCCTGACACTGCTAGACACCTGGGTTTGGCTGGGGCCAAAGGCAGGCCCTGAACTATGGTGACGCAAGAGAGGTGCCTAGTACACAAAGTGCAAGGAGGCACTCACACCTGGGCTGCTTCTCGCCTCAGCCTTGCCCAGGCCTGCCCAGGCGCTCAGGACACCAGAGCAGCTACACTCTCCTACCGTTGGCAGGGGCCGGCCCTGCTGCAAGCATTATACACATGGGAATATCTAACATAAATATATTCTTATAATTGTACATAATTATGTTAATATATATGTAACACACATATATGCGTGTTAATTCAACTCTTGAAATTATCCTCAATTGACAGATAAGGAGACTGAGAAAGCAATTAGAACAGTTAGCAAGTTTGCCCAGCTACTAACTTTGCACAGCTGAAAGTGCTCCAGAGTCCACACTCTTAATCATGATACAACACATGGTTATCGTACACACACACACACACACACACACACACACACACACAACACAGGCCAAAGGCCACCAGGTGCCTGCCCAGCTACCTTATCAGGACCCCCAAGCAGATTGGCCACAGCTGTGCCTCTGCTCACGGCAGGCCCTGTGGGATGCAGAAGGTGGGTCACATGTGGACAGGAGCCTTTTTATGGCCCCACCACCCCAGCTGGCATTGTCTTCTGCCATCTGACCTGCCACTGCCACCCACACGAACTGTCCTGCTCGCCATGGAAAAGGTCCTGATCCTCCTGCTGGTCGCCCTCTCAGTGGCCTATGCAGCTCCTGACCCCCGGGGGATCATCATCAGCCTGGTAAAAGGGTCTTCAGGGGTCGGGGGTGCCTCTGAGTCCCCAGGTGGGGATGTTGTAAGGGTGGATCCCAACCTCTGATGTCCCCACCGGGCTGCCCGGGGCCTGGGAGGAGCAGCACCTGTATCTCCTCCTTTACTGCCCGCCCCTGGAAAAGGCTGACAAGCTTGCCCCGCAGCTGGAGCATGCGCAGAGCAGTGGTTCAGCCTGGCTGAGGGAGCTTCGTAAAAATCCAGAGCCCTGGGCTCTGCCCTGGGAACCCTGGTTCAGAAGGTCCAGTGGTTTAAAATGCTCCACCAGGGATTCCAGCCTCTGACCTACAGCAGCACCCTCCTTACTGTGTACCAGACACAGTTCTGAACGCTTCGGGATCGTTTACTCATTTAGTCCTCATAACAGCCACCGAGGTAGAAACCCTTATTATCAACCCGGTCTGGGGTCTTCGGATGGAAGCTGTCTGAGCACACAGCTGGAGAGTGGTAGGGACAGGGGTGGAGCCGGGCAGGCTCGATCCCGATCCGTGCTCCCACCGCTGCCCCATTGCCTCTCCACCCAGGCCCGGCTGGGAAAGCCTCTCCGGGCCATCCACTCAGTTCAAAGGCTTTTAACTCTCTTAACTCAGGGCCATGATGGGCTTGGAGGGTCCAGGACCTCCTTGAGAATCTATGGAAAAGTCTGTGGGGGAGGGAGGAGTCTTGCAGGGAGATGATCCTCAACTTTCACAGGCTTCTCAAAGGAGTGTGGGACCCGGAGAGGTTTGGAAGCCTATTTTGGGGCCACATGTGCACATTGCAGATGGGAACACTGAGGCCGGGGGATGGGGGGCAGTGGCTTGTCCAGGGTCACCAGGGAGTTGGTAATACAGCCAGTACTAGAACCCAAGGGTCCTGACCCCCACCCAGCCTAGGGCTGCTTCTCTGTCACCACATGCCCACTTCTCACATAAGTGGTGGGGCAGAGAGGCCACCAGACCCAGGGGTTGGATTCCTTTGCACACACCCCCAGCAAGGGAGGCACTGCCAGTGGCAGTGGGTGTGGGGTGGAGGTCTGGGTGGAGAAGGGGCCTAGGAGAGGAGGTCCTGGGCTGACGGGCTGCCCCCGGCAGGATGAGGGTGAGCTCTGCCTGAACAGCGTCCAGTGCAAGAGCAAGTGCTGTCACCGTTCCAGCGGACTGAGCCTAGCCCGCTGCGCACCCAAGGCCAGCGAGAACAGCGAGTGCTCTGCCAAGGTGGGTGCTGGAGGAGTGGGTATGGGTGGGGGAGAACGGGGAGGGATAGCTCAGAGGAGGAGGGCCCTCCACGCCAGGGGATGGGATGGGGGAGGGTCAGCCTGGACGCTGGACGTGGGGATGAGAGGGCGTCAAAGTACTTTCCCAACACATCATCTCTCTTGACCCTCACAGCTGAGCTGTGAGATGGGTGGGGGCAGGGAATTGATATCTCCATTTCATGGATGGGCAAGTACAGGCTCCCCAAAAGAGATCAAGTTAGTAAGAGCAAGTGAGCCAGAGTGGAGATCAAAACCCGGGTCTCCCAGGCACACAGCGCCCCCAGGGAAGCTGGGAGAGGCACTATCTGAAAAGACAGACTGCCTACTGGTTCTCTGGGTCAGACAGGGGGCAAGTGTTGCCCAAAGCATGCCCCCATAGCCTGTGACTGTACTGGCTCTGTGTCTCTGCAGACGCTCTACGGGGTTTACTACAAGTGTCCCTGTGAGCGGGGCCTGACCTGCGAGGTGGACAAGACCATCGTGGGTGCCATCACCAACACCAACTTTGGCATCTGCCTCGATGCTGGGCGCTCCAAGCAGTGAGACCACCCACCCACTCCTGCACCCAGCCCAGCAGCCTGCAGGACGCTAGGCCCAGGGCCACCTCTCTCCTCCTCTACCAACTCTCCCTGGCTGGCCACCTCCCTGACCAGCACCTCTGTTTTCTGATTGGGCTCTTGGCAATTAAAGCCCTCCTGCAAACCTCGCCCAGCCTCCTGCATGTTCTTGCTGAGTCAGCATCCTCCTTGAAGTCACCTCAAACCTTTGCCCCACCAGGGCAGGCTTCAAACAGGCCAGAGGAACAGGGATGGATCTGGGGCCAGGGAGGGTGTGGCCGAACAGATTGGAGACTGGAGACAAGGTTGTGAACAAGCCCCAGCCAGGCTGGGAACCTCTCCATTTCTGAGGAGCAGTCAGACCTCCCTGGGATGCCCTCCTTGTCCCTCAAGTTCAGAGAGAGACGTGCAGGTATGTGCATGCTCACACACACACACACACACACACGCACACACACACACATGCACGCACACACACACATGCACGTACCTCGGGTAGGGAATTACACTGGCTCATCTTCATTGCCGTGCATCAGAATTCACCAGTCCCGGTCTTGGGCTCTCACCTTTTTTTCTGGGCCCAACTCTCAGATTTAACAGCCAGCTGACACAACCCATGTGTTAAGGGGTCAGACCACTAACAAACGATTGCTTACTCTGTGCCACCAAATCCTCACAATGATCCCAGGAGGGAGAATTCATCATCTCCACTTTACAGGTAAAGAGACTACTAAGTTTCAGAGAGGTTAAGGAACTTGCCCAATATCACACAATCAGAAAAAGTTGCCACTATACCCATCTAACTCCATCCCCTACCCTTTCTATGATTCGTTGTTCTTTCCCCAATTATTCACACCAAGAAAAATGGGTGGCAATTGTAAGGAATTTAATTTTGGCTTAGTATAAAAATGTTATACCCCCTGTGGAGCTATCAAACATGAGTTACCTGAGGCAGTACTGAGGTCCCCATCATCAAGGTGTGCAAGTAGAAGCTCACTGACCCCTTGGTGGAGATACTGGGGATTCACACAAAGAGTGGGGGATAGTGACATAAATGAAGTTTAGATGTCCTCCCAACCCCAGGACTCTGCAGGTCTATGATCAATGAATCCCCTAGTAACCACAGACTTATGAGTTAGGACTGCATTCAGTTACAAGTTGCAGAAAACCCAAATAATTATGGCTGAAACAAACAGGACTGTATATTTCTCATAAATCAAGAAGTCTAGAGATAGGAAGTGCTGGTATTTGTTTGGTTGCTGGCAGCTCTGCAGTTCTCCTGACCTTCCCTTCACAGTCGCCAAATGCCTTAGCAGCAGCTCCTAACATCGAATCCTCTCACCATGTTCTAAGGCAGGGAGTGGGTGGGATGGGGGGATGAGGGGCAGAGCGTTTCTTGCATACCTTCTTATCTTTTCCCAAATCCTCCCGGCGATTTGTCTTTGTATTTCAATGGCTAGAACTGGGTCATCTGACCACCTCTACCTGCAAGGGAGGCTGGGAAAGCACCCGGCAGGGGTGGGGAACCTGCGGCCTTAAGGCCACATGTGGCCATCTAGGTCCTTAAGTACGGCCTTTTGACTGAATCCAAATTTTACAGAACAAATCCTTTTATTAAAAGGGGTGCAGTAGAGAAAGATAAAGATTTTCTTGCTTCCTTTGGTGCTTAAAAAAGAACAATCTCGAAATCAGAAGGCTGCAGGTTCCCCACCCCTGTATGGCTGTTGGGAAACCAGGTTAGCAGTGTCTGCCACACAGGAGTTAGTGCTCAACAAGAGGGGCTTTCAATACCTTAACCCAGTCAGGGGCTCAGGCCCTGAGGCAGGGCTGGGTCATATTTCTTGGTTCCCAGGTTCAGGCCTGGGGGAAATGTGCCTTCGTGTCTTGGTATATCTACTGAGTTACCATAGTGTGCCCAGCTCTGTGTTTCAGACTGTTGGGGACAAAAGGAAAATGTCCCTCGTTTCCAAAAGTGAGTAGTGAGTTGGGCTCTGCAGAAGCAAGTGGCCAAGATGCCAACCATCTGTTCCCTTGTATTAAATCCTTTCTACTTGAAATACCTAGAGTGATTCTTGTTTTTCTAAGCTGAAGCTAATACAAGTCTGTCTGGAAGAAGGGGAGTATTTTGTTATTGTTGTGGCTGTTGTTCAAAAGCACCTTCCTCTCACTATGCCTTGAGCCCAGAGGAGTTACCTTTTTGTAGTGCACATAAAGATGTCCTATAGGCTGTAGCCTTGCCACTGACACTTCCCACCTTAACATCCTAATCCCAGGAGTTCCCTATCTTGTTGTAACTTCTTTCTAGATCTGCTAGATATTTAGCTATAGAAACAGGGGTATTTGCAGCCTCAAGTCCATAAAAAAATTCCTAATGCTGGACCCTGTAGACCCCACGCTGTCTGATATGCTGATATGGTAGCTATTAGCCAGCCACATGTGGCTGTTCAGCACTTGAAATGTGGCTTATCTGAATTGAGATAAACGTAAGATACAAACTGGATTTTGAAGACTTAATTACCAAAAAAAAGTAAAATATTTCAAATATTTTTATATGTTGAAATGACATTTTTATTGGGTTATACACAAAATAGATTATCAAAATTGATTCCACCTGTTTCTTTTTACTTTTACAATTTTAATATGGCTATTAAAGATTTAAAATAACATTATGTAGCTTGCATTTTTTTTCCCATTGCACAGTGCTACTGTGGACTCTCAATTTCTGCTGCTTTTCAGCATCGGAGACCCGCCTCTTTTCAGCATAGCAGAGACACAATCTTACCACAAATGACCCCTGACTTACTATGGTTTGACTTACAATTTTTTGACTTTACCATGGTGCAAAATCAATATGCATTCAGTAGAACAACAGTAAATTACCTGAGATATTCAACACTTTATTATAAAATAGGCTTTGTGTTAGAAGATTTTGCCCAATTGTAGGCTAATGTAGGCATTCTGGGCACATTTAAGCTAGGCTAGGTTAAGCTATAATGTTCAGTAGTTTAGGTGTATTACACGCATTTTCGACTTAAGATATTTTCAACTTACAATGGGTTCATTGGGATGAAACACCATCGTAAGTTGAGGAACATCCATACTTTCCTCCCCACAGATTTTTCTAGATTCTAGCAGCAGTGTCCTCTAGCAATGGCCACTTGTCCCAGAAGGGCAGCTGAATCTCCATGGCTTGTGAAGGGGTCCAAAATATGCCACCGTGGCATAAAAATTATTTTGAGCTGAAGACATTTCAGAATAGGCTTTTTTCTGAACTCCTTTCTCTACCTAAAAGCAGAGCCCCCTCAACCAGCTCAGTTGTCATAAATCCCCTCCCTTCACGTTTCTCAAAACCAGGGAGGATTGACTGTTATCACTGGGGAGGAGAGAAGGTGACACCACAGCTAAACAGTCTTAGTCAGGAAACTATCGTATCTCCCAGCTCTTCTCCTAAGGGCCCATTTATCTTGCTCAGAATTGTTGTCCTATAAGAGTCCTTTCTCCCCCTCCTCTTCCTCTATGAAGGTGGTATATAAGCCCCAAATTCTAACTTCCTCCTCGAGTCACAGTTTTCTGTGAACTGCCTACGTTCTGAGTAAAAAGCTCTCATTTCTGTTGCTACTATGTCTTTCATCAGTTTAAGTCTCAGGCCTCTGACTACTGAACCTGAGAGGAAAAGTTTTTCCTCCCTGACACTTGGAACCAGGTTAATCATGTCGGCAACATGTCTTTTCCCCGCTCCACTTTGTTTTTGTTTTTATTATTATTTTTTCATGAAAGGACATTAAAGACAATTTGAGGTTTTTCTTAAACAAGGCATATTATTTTCCCAGATGAAAACATTCAATATTGCAAAGAACTAAAATCTCCCCAAATTAATCTTTTTTATGGTTTATAATTAAGGTGTACCACATGATGTTTTGATATATTTGTCTTGTCATACACAGATATAATGAAGTGAATATTACAGTCAAGCAAATTAATATACCCATCATCTCATACGGTTACCTTTCTTTTTGTGTGTGTGAGTGGTTAAGAGTACCTACAATCTACTCTCTTGGCAAATTACCAGTATACAATACAACACAATTGACTACGGTCCTCATGTTGTATATTAGATTTCTTAGACTTATTCCTTCTACATAACTGCAACTTTGTGCCCTTTCACCTACAATTTCCCTTCCCACCCACCCCACCCTCCACTTTGCACATCTCTAGTAACCACCATTTTACTCTCTGTTTCTATGTACTCAATTTTTTTTTTAGAGTCTATATGTAAGTGAGATCATGCAGCATTTTTCTTTGTGTGTCTGGCTTACTTCACTTAGCATAACGTCCTACAGTTTCATCCATGTTGTTGCAAATGGCAGGATCTCCTTATTTTGTATGGTTGAATAATATATCCCATTGTACAGAGCCAGGTACAGTGGCTTTGTGCCTGTAGTTCCAGCTGCTTGGGAGGCTGAGGCAGGAGGATTGCTTAAGCCCAGGAGTTCAAGGCTGCAGTGAGTTATGATTGTGCCACTGCACTCTAGCTTAGCCAACAGAGTGAGACGCTGTCTCTAAAAAATTTAAAAAATAAATAAATTCCATTGTGTGTGTGTGTGTGTGTGTGTGTATATATATATATATACAATTTCTTATCCATTCATCTGCCAATGGACACTTTGGATGTTTCCACATCTTGGCTATTACGAAAAATGCCGCACTGAACACGGGGTGCACATATCTGTACAAGGTGGTGATTTCATCTCCTCTGGGTATATACACAGAAGAGGGACTGCTGGGTCATATGGTAGTTCTGTTTTTAATTTCTTTAGGATCCCCCCTACTGTTTTCCATAATCTACCAAATCTACAAATCATAATGTACCAAATCTACATTCCCACCCATAGTGTAAAAGGGTTCCCCTTTGCCCCACACAGGCCAACACTTGTTATTTCTTGGTTTTTGGGGGGTTTTTTGTTTTGGTTTTTGTTTTTGATAAAAGCCATCCTAACGTGTGAGATGATATCTTATTATGGTTTTTATTTGCATTTTCCTAATGATTAATGATGTTGAATATCTTTTCATACACCAGTTGGCCATTTTTATGTCTTCTTTGAAGGAATGTCTATTCAGGTCCTTTGCCCATTTTTTAATCAGGTTGTTTTTGTTTTTTAGGGTTTTTTTTTTTTTTTTTTGCTGTTGAGTTGTGCTGTGTGAGTTCCTTATACATTTTGGATATTAACCCCTTATCAGATAGATGGTTTGCAATTATGTCCTCCCAATCTGTTAGCTACCTTTTCATTTTGTTGATTGTTTCCTTCTGCTCTGCAGAATCTTTTTAGTTTGATATAATCCCATGTGTTTATTTTGCTTTTGTTGCCTGTGCTTTTGGTGTCCTATCCAAAAAATCATTGCCAAGACCAATGTCATGTAGTTTTCCCCCTGTTTTCTTCTAGGAGTTTTACAGTTTCAGGTCGTACATTTAGGTCTTTAATCCATTTTGAGTTAATTTTTGTGTATGGTGTAAGATAAGGGTTCGATTTCATCTTTTGCATGTGGATATTCAGTTTTCCAAACACCATTTATTGAAGAGACTATCCTTTCCCCATGGTGACTTCTTGGTGCCCTTGTCAAAAGTTAGTTGACTGTACAGAGTTGAGTTTTTTTCTGGGCTTTCTATTCTCCCAGTCCCTTCTAACTTCTTAAGACATTGGGCCGGGCACAGTGGTGCTCGCCTGCAGCCCCAGCTACTTGAGAGGCTGAGGTGGGAAGTTTGATTGACCCCAAGAGTTTGAGACTGGCCTGAGCCACACAGACGGGGAAACAGCCCCATCGGTAGACACTGGGTATCCTTGGAGGCTAGGTTTCCAGCCTGCCACCTCTCCTAGCCAGGTTGTTTCATAGACTTTCTCTGAATAGGGGGAGCTCACGTAACACTGTAGAAGTCTGGTTGTCTGTCTGATACATTTAATACAGGATAGCGTATTCTACCAAGGTATGGTTTACACAGTTGCTATGACTTATAAGGGGGTGTTCTAAGTACAACCAGAGCTTTTTTTCTTTCTTTCTTTCTTTTTTTAGAGACAGGGTCTCACTCTATTGCCCAGGCTGAAGTGCAGTGGCATGATCATAGCTCACTGCAACCTCGAACTCCTGGGCTCAAGGGATCCTCCTGCCTTAACCTCCCAAGTAGCTAGGACCACAGGCGTGCACCACCATGCCCAGCTAAATTTTTAAAATTTTTGAAGAGTCAGGATCTCACTATGTTGCTCAGGCTGGTCTTGAACTCCTGACCTCAAGTGATCCTCCCACGTCAGCCTCCCAAAGTGCTGGGATTACAGGCATGAGCCCTCTTGCCCAGCCACAATCACAGCTTATATCTGAACTCCTGAGCTCTTACATCATAAGCCTAACATCCTGCAGGGCACTCTTGGCTCAGTTCTAGGGGCTTACTATTTAATCAGAGGTATGGTTGAGTATGCAGTCTTAGGTCCAAAATCCGAAATAGTTAACTCCAATATGGAACTGGAATATAACAAGGCTGCCTTGAGGCCTGCCTCTGCTGAGGACTCACGGCAACACAAACAAGCAAGCCAGCATCGGACTCTAGAAGCCTCACAACACACAGTGGAACTTCCTGAAACTCCTCTGGGCTCACTCTGGCCCATGGCCACCCTGCACAGCAGTGCTCCAATCTTTCCTTTCTCATCCCCCCCTTCTCTTCCTGTCTCCCAGAAGATTCAGATTTTTGTCCGGACGCAGTGGCTCACGCCTATAATCCCAGCACTCTGGGAGGCTGAGGCAGGAGGATCACTTGAGGCCAGGAGTTCGAGACCAGCCTGAACAAGAGCGAGACGCTGTCTCTACTAAAAAAAAAAAAAAAAAAAAAAAAAAAAAAAAAAATATATATATATATATATATATATATATAGAAAAAATTAGCTGGGCGTGGTCATATGTGTCTGTAGTCCCAGCTACTGGGAAGGCTAAGGGAGGAGGATCACCCGAGCCCAGGAGTTTGAGGTTGCTGTGAGCTAGGCTGATGCCACTGCACTCTAGCTTTATCACTTTCAAACTATGTGACCTTGAACAAGTTGCTCAATCTCTCTCAGTTTCCCCACCTATAAAATAGAGGTGATAACAGTATAGGCCCCTCATAGGTTTGTTGTAGCATTAAATGAGACCATGTGTGTAAGGCATCTAGAGGTGCCCCTGGCATCTAGTAAGTGCTCAATAAACACTAGCAATTCTTTATACACATGTATGTTTTGTACACTTTCTTTCACATTTCTGAAATTTAAGGTCAAGGGAACTGAGAGATCAGGTATAAACTGGGTTTTCAGAGGGGAGATTATGGACTGGGCTGAAGCCAGAAAGGGGTTGGGTTGGGAGGGGAGCTTAGGTCTCCTCTGGGGCACTTTTATTCATGCCCCAACTGGGGAAATACCCCAAGCCCAACAGTGTCCCTTCCTACTTCCTCCTGTTAGGTAGATAGTGAGGGATTCCGGGTCTCCTAGGGACGAAAGTGGGTGCCGTTGTGGTTCACCCCCCAAATGGGCTTTCAGAGAGGCTCATGGGAGATCTGCATGTGTAGTAAGATTCAGGTCATATATCTCCCAACTTTCCAGTCAAAGTGGTTCCATGGTGATGTTTAAGGCACAAGGAGGGTCCAATCCAGACACTATAAAACAAGACCCAGACCATAACCAAGGTCTCTTTTTCTCTATGACGGTGGGTCCAGTCGTCATCTGTGGCGTATGTACCTTGCTCTGTAAACCTATATCTTGCTCTTGCTCTATAATCCTATCTTTCTCTCCTCAATAAAACTCATTTTCGTGCTTACCTTGCTTTTGGTGTGTCTGGTCATTCTTCGGCCAAGAGCACACCAAGAACCGCCATTTCAGACTGCGACCCAACACTCCCTCATGCCCGCCCCCACTCCCCCAGCAACCTGTACCAAACCCACCCCAGCCCAGCCCAGCCAGGCCCCAGCTCTGTGGGCAGCAAACATTGAAAGCTCTTTATTTCAATGACAGTGCATCATCCCTTCCCCCCTTCCCCTCCACTGTTGATGGAGGCTCTGGGGACCAGGGACAGGGACACAGTTCTGGGTAGGCAGGACGGTGAATGGCAGAGGCAGCAAGAAAGAGAAAACATTAGAACATTTTCTTAGCTGGCTTCTTTTTTTCAATTTTCTGACAATGGCCATAGATGATTCCAAACGATTTCTCATTCTTCGGAAATATACAAGTCAGGTGTGGCTGGCAGGGACACTCGTTATACAGGCCGAAGAACGTCTGGGAAAGGCAGGACTTTGACATCGAACCTGGGGGCTGCTCTCCCCTCAGCCCCACAGGCAGCCCCTAGGCCCACCCCAGCCCAGCTCCAAGGCCCATCTGCCTGCCCACAGCCAGGAGCCTGGGGATAAAGGACCCCTGCCCAGCTGCTGAGTGGTGCCCCGGTTGCCTTCTCCAGCCTGACTCCTGGAGTTGCTCAGCAGCCCCCAGCTCCACCCTGTCTGTCATTAACTCATCTGCCTGTCCTGAATCCATGCACACACCGCTGTAGGCCCCCTTCTCTTCTCCTTAACTCCTTTTGTGGGCAAATCAACCTCGCTCTCTGCACACCCAGTTCAGAGGCTGCCTCAGGCCATCTCTGGCCAGGAACCCCAGGGGCCACAGCAGAACTCCTGGGGCTGGGTGAAGAGGCGCGTCCGGGGCAGCGGTCCCGTCCTGGGGCAGAGGTCGCACCTAGCTGTGCCCATTTTCCTGTGCTACTTTCGGGGTTTGCTGAGAAGACCCCAGGAGAATGAGATCCCACGTCACAAAGTGAAGCTTTGTGTGCAGGCTCCCCAGACGGCTTGGAGACACAGCCCCAGCTCCGGTCATTTCCGCCCACCCACCCTTTCCCCGCTGCCGGAAATCTGGGCCTGCCCTATCCCCGCTTCCCGTGACTCCCCGCGGGCCCCCCCAGGCGCCGACACCCACCTGCGTGTGACACAAGCTGCCCTCGGAGCCCTTCTCGGCGCAGTGGGACTCGCAGCCATAGGGCGCCCGGCGGCAGCATCCGCTTTTGCACAACTTGCTCTGGACGCAAATCTCCCTGAGCTCCTGCAGGGAGACGCCCCGCCGGCTCCACCGCCCGCCCTCCGCGCTCGCCGCCCGCCCGGCTTTGCCCCGCCGGCGCCCTCGCCACCGCCTCCCGCTCGCGCCAGGCGGGGCGGTCTCCGGTTGGGGACCGGGGTACGTCTGTGCGGATGGAGGGTGCCTAAGGGGACTCAACGGTTTTTAAAGGTTTACTCTTAGTGTCCCCAAAATAGATTGCTTCTCACACACACCAGGGTGGGCTGGACTTTCCTGTCGCTCTCATGCACTGCCTTCTGCTGCGGCGACCTTTCTCTCCTGCAAACTCCTACCTACCCCTTCAGCTGAGCTTGACTGTCACCTGCACGTCCCCACCCCCCAACACACGTCCGTGACCCCCAGTATTGCTGCTGAGGACATTAACTATCTATCGTGGCCACCCATCAGCTCTCTGTGGGACAATTTCAATAGTCATTCAACAAGCAAATACTGAGCACCTACTGTGCTCCAGGCACTGTTACAGACACTGGGAACAAAACAAACAATCCCTGCCCTCCTGGAGCTGATATTCCAGAGCAGCACTGTCCAATAGAAAGAACTTTCTACGATGATAAAAATGTGCTTTTTCTGCACGGTCCAATCCGGTAGCCACAGGTGGCTATTGAGCACTTGAAATGTGGCTATGCGATTGAAGAGCTGAATCTTCAATTTCGTTGAATTTTAATTAATTTAAATGTAAGTAACGACATGTGGCTAGTGACTACACTATTAGACAAACACAGCTCTAGAGGGGGAAGACAAAGACAGACATAAGTGCAATGATAGGGTGTCACAGAAAAAATGTTGAGCAAAAGAAGCCAGGTTCAAAAACAGTACATACTGGGTGATTCCATATGAAGTTCAAAATTAATCTTTAATGGAGGTCAGGGGAGTGTTGCCTTTAGGGCTATTGGGGGGGGCGTGAGTGAGCCTTCCTCGGTGCTGGAAATGCTGTATATCGTGTTCTCATCATGGTGGTAAGGGTGTTTGCATAGGTTAATTAAAATCCATTGATTTTCATGTAAACTCAAGATTTGGACACCTAACGGTATGCAATTTTTACTTAACATATATATTAGGTATTAATAATTAATAATTATTATTTATGTTATATATGTGTTATCATATCTAGTGTGTATGATTAAGTGCTACAAAGAAAATAAAGCAGGAAAGGAGGATTGGATTGGCCGTAGCCTCTTCCTGGTCTCCCTGCTTTTCCACTCTAGCCAGTAACCCCCTCCAGTGCCCACATCCCCATTCTCAGCCCCACTTTCCCACCCTCACCTCCTCAGCCCCTCCCAGCAACCCTTCCCAGAACAGCTAGAGGAGTCTTTTTAATAGATAACCCCTACAATGTCATTCCCCAGATTCAAAGCCACCACTGGGTCTCTGAAGCCACTACTTTCCTGGCCCCAGGGCATTTGCACTTTCTGGCCCTCTGCCCAGAACACCCTGCCCTGTGATTTCTGCCTGGCTGCCTCCCTCTCTTGCCTCAGGCACAAGCCTACACCAGCTGGAGCAGTACCCATCACCTGGTTTTACTGTATTCACTTAAGACTCTCTGAAATTATCTGCTTTTTTATTTTTAATCATCCAAGTCCCCCTGCTAGAACCTTAGGTCTAGGAGGGCAAGGATCTTCTGCTGTCTTGTTCATTGTATTTCTGAGCCCTTTGGACTAAAGTCCGCAGATATTGAAGGTGCTGAATGCATAACTGCTGAATAAATGAGGATATTGTAATACTCTGTTCCATTTCTCTCTCCAATCTCCTCTCCTATTATTTCCACTCTCCCTCACTGCTCTTTGCTATTCCTCGAGTATGCCAGCACATTCCCACCTCTAGACCTTGCCCTGGCTGTCCCCTGCACCTGGAGGGCTCCTCCCCCAGAGATCTGCCTGCCTTGCTTCTATTAGGAAAGACTTTGCTCCCTTTAGGTCTTTGCTTAAAATTCACTTTCTTAGTAAGGTTTTCCCCGAGCACCCTATTTAAAACTGCAGCCTCTTCTCACACCCCCAGTTCTGAAGCCCCTTCCTTATTTCCTCTTTCCCCAGGTTTCATCCCCTGGGATATGTTCTACATTTTACTTGTTTGCCTCATACATTGGAGTGACAGCTCCACAAGGGCAGGATTTTTACCTGTCTTGCTCACGACCCTGTCCCTAACAAGTAGAAAAATAATTCACATATCGTAGGTGCTCAGTAAAATTTGCTGCAGAAGTGAATGTCTGTCTCTCTTACCACAGGTGAGCATGGGCGGGGGAGCTGGGTCGCATTCACCTGTGGCCACAGCACCGGCACCACCCCAGCGCAGCTCCCAGGACCAGGACGAGGGTGTTTTCTCTTTCCTCCTGGACATTCTGCACTCAGCACTGCCTGCTGCTGCCCACTTGCGGCTTCCTCCCACCAGCTCCCACACCCATTCACCCTCCCCAGCAGCACAGGCCTTAGGACAGCAGAAGAGGAGGTGACTGCACCCTCCAGTTTCCTTACCAAAGTTCCTTTCTGGTTCTCGGAAAATGAGCCCCTGGCCAAGAGGAAGAAAAAGGAGAGGAGGAGCAGCAGCAGCCGCCAACGCATCGTAGCCCAGAGGTGGCAGTGGCTTTTCTGAGGTCCAGCGAAATACCCAGCCCCTGCCATGTGACTGCCATGTGATTTGACCAAGGCCTAGAGGGGAGGTAATGAGGTGTGATTACCCAGTCTTAGGGTTAACAGGAGAGGCCCCAAGTTCCTGCTGTCAGCCAAGAGGAACAAGCAGTGGGGGTGAAATGGAAGTGTTCTAAGAATGGCTGCTACATCCTAGACTGTTTGCTGTGCTCCTCTTGCTGCCAGCAGAATAACCTAATCTGTGCACTTGGGGTCTGGTATGAGCAAGATCTGGGTTCAAATCCCATCTCTGCTGCCTACTGGCTGTGTGACCTTGGGCAGACTTCTTAATCTCTTCGAGCCTTTGTTTCCCCATCTGCAAATAGAGGATAATAATAATACATCACCGGGATGATGCAATGCTTAAATTAGATAGCGTGGATTGTGCTTTGCATAAAGTAGGTACCCAATAAATGTTATCATCTTTTTTTTTTTTTTGAGGCAGAGTCTCACTCTGTCACCTGGGTAGAGTGCAGTGGCATCATCATAGCTCACTGCAACCTCAACTCCTGGGCTCAAGCGATCCTCCTGCCTCAGCCTCCCGAGTAGCTGGGACTACAGGCATGTACCGCCATGCCCAGCTAATTTTTCTATTTTTGCAGAGATGGGGTTTCACTATGTGGCTCAGGCTTATTATCATTATCTTTAGAATTAGAGGGTCTCAAAGTTAGAAGGATTTCAAAAGAGTCTGTCATCCAATCCAATTGTTTATTATTGTTAGTAAACAGCATTATGAATATTTTGTTTTCCAGATGAGGTAACTAAGACTCAGAGAAGTTGCAAAACTTCCCCAAGGTCACAAAGCGATTAAGTGACAGAAGATTACATTCTAGTCCTCATCTTTCCACTCCCTTCCTCTGGAGGCCTTCAGTTAGAATTTCAATAACTCCTTCTCTGGAGAAAATGGGCCTGGATACATTTCTGTAGGTCTTTCTGGCAAGCACAAGAATTACAAACTCAAGACCTACAACAGCAAGTGAGCAGGTTGTGCTGACAGATAATTAGGACAAAGTAACTGAGTTTCAGGAGCAAGAATGGGTAGTAATACAGAGGGCAGAACAGCAACAGACATTTTTATATTTATTAGTCAGGCCAGGCTACGTAATGCAGTGGTGACAACCTACGCAGAAATCACAGAGGCCGAACGCAACAAAAGTGGATTTCTTGTTCATGCTGTGAGGACAGACCAGCTGTCCTCCATGTGGTGACTTAGTAACCCCGGCAGCCCCCGTCTCATAGCTCCTCATCTCACCACCTGGCCATGCAAGGGAAGAGAACTGGAGAATTGTAGGTTTTCTGGGTGCTCCACAGAGGGCGAAATCTATCCCCACCCAAAATTGGTCTGGATGTTGAGACTGAAGATGCCACACGTCCCAAGAGAATATGAAATGTTTATGAATCACATGATGGAACTTTCCAGTGAGAACTGGGCAGGTGCAAGGAGGTGTTGAGTGACAAGAGATGAAGGGACATGTGGCTTTGACTTTCCTGTGGCTAGGAGGTGGGGCCAGGCTGAGGTTCCCGCGAGTACCCTGGAGTCTGTGTGGTTTGAACTTCCCACCAGTACCAAGGGAGGGAGCGTGTGGTTTTGCCTACATGGGGGGCAGAGGGGGCGTGCTGGGGCTTGAAAGCGGTCATTGGTCAAACATCAAAATGGAGTCTTCTTTATTACACCATACTTGCTCTTTGGCCCGGAAGTTACACATGTCACTTCTACCTGCTGGCCAGAAATATTCACACTAGCCCAAGCTACCTGCAGAAAGGCAGTCAGTCTTCCTGGTGCCCAGGAAGAAGAAAAGGAAATGGGACTTGGTGAATCCACAGCCTCTGCCTTGGACTGGGGGGTGGGGAGTGGGGAGGAAAGCTAAAGGGGTAGAGACCCCACCATAGAAATAGGCTTCTGAGGGAGGGGCTGAGAGTCTGTGTTCAGGCAGAAATAAGGCTTATCAGAATAGGAGGGAAAAGATTTGGTTAAGGTGGCCTGCAGCTTTTGCCTTTTTTTGTTTGTTTGTTTGTTTCATTGGCACATAATAATGATACATGTTAAACTTTTGCCTTTTCAACTTCAAGATGATTCCACATCTCTAACACCTTGAGGAACATATTGACATTTGAATGTCCAGCTGCAGAAAAAAAACGATGCCACTGAATCTGCATATTAACTCCCATAAAGCAACAAACAAACAAAAACAAGTATTTATTACTACAGCAAGAAAGGAAGATGCTGAGAAGTTTCTCATCTTCAAGGGACAGAGAATCAGTCAGGACTTTCCTGGTTGCAAGTCAAAGGAACTCAACAAAAGTTCAGGCATAGAGCTATCTGGCTTAAGGCACAACTTGTTTCAGGGGTTAAAATAAAGACACTATAACCTGGCCCTATTCTCCTCTGTGTTAGCTTCATTCTGAGTCCACATGGTACTAAGACGGCTGCCAATAACCACAGATCCATATTCTCCCATGTTCAAGTCCAGCTCCTGTACAAGTCCTAGGCTTCAATCTGATTGGACAAACTGGGTCATGTGCCCCTCCAAATCTATTGTTAAGATCAGGGCAACAGAATGACTACCCACTGAATCAGTCTTTGTGTCTGGAGGATTTACTGTTCTGATGTGAACAGAGCTTTACTCAGCTTCGTGGACTGGGAATAGAAGGGGATGGTTTCCCTAAAAGAAATTCAGGGTTACCAAGAGAAAGGGAGCAATGGATCTTTGGCATGCAAAATCCCTAAATGATATGGCAAATGGGAATTTTAAAGAGACTAATCATTATGTCTAATTTAAAGCAACACAAAATGTCATTGGCACAACTTTGTGAACTAAAATAAAACCTTAAGCCCCCCAGATGACTGAATGGTCCCCTTTTGGCCAAGGAAACTTCAGAAATGCCCTAAACTTGAGTTGCTGGCCATGAGAAGGGAGGTCAGACATACCTCTTTATACCCCTCGCCTGTCTTGGAGCCATCCTTTGTAACTCATTAACAGGCCTAAGGCTATGCAAGACAAAGCTTAAACCATACCTGCAAGTCATCTACTTACTTAGATCGCTTAAGTCTGGGTATACGTCTGGTGGCTTGCCTCTGATTAACAGACTTCCTTATCTTAAAACATTCCAAACCTTTAGACAAAGCTTCATTTCTTTAACCAACCACAAAATAAAGAATCTTTAAACCTACCTATATAACCTGCAATGCCCCACTTCAAGATGTCCTGCCTTTACAGGCCAAACCAACGTAGACCTTCCATGTATTGAATTATGATTTTACCTGTAATTCCTGTCTCTCTGAAATGTAGAAAACCAAACTGTAACCTAACCACGGGGAGACCACTTGCTCAAGACTTCTCAGGAGTGGCTCTCCAGGCCATGATCACACATATGTGGCTCAGAATAAACCTCTTTAAATTATTTTACAGGGTTTGGGTTCTTTTCCCTTGACAAACTTATTGTGTATCCAGTCTTTATTGGTTTTTAATTTTATAAAAGTTAGAGTACTTACAAGACCTTTCACAATTCACTACCTACCTCAGCTCTCTTTACAATGCAACTGTGTTTCAAATGAATTCTACACATTTAAGGAGGACTTAGTATTCTAGAAGCAGCTTTGCCTACACTTGGAAAGTTTCCTTCTCTGCCAGTGAGGAAAACAGAATCTACTCTAGGTATTTGAACACAGAGAATTTAACACAGAGAATCACTCACACAGGTGACAGAGGAGCTGAGGAACCAGACAGGATGGTGAGGCGACTGGGAGATTAGCAACGTGGAAGACACCAATGACCCTATGGCTGGAGGAGCAGGGTGAGCAGCAGTGTGACTGGAGTTGCAAAGGCAGAGGGGGGGCTGTCCTAAAGGAGTGGGCGCCTTGGAGGAGACAAGGAGATGGCTGGTGACATCTGCTGGTGACATCACCTAAGGGAGGACGGGGAGAACTATGCAACATCGCCCCTTCTCCTGCCCTACAATCTTTAGGCAGACCGAGAAACCAGAGGACACAGGTGGCTGGGAAATCTAGTTCCCAAGGATAAGGCGCAGAGCAGGAGGGCAAACAGGAGATGGTTGGCACATCTTCCTTCCCAACCCACCTGGCTTCGGTCTCTTCCTGCTTCTGTCCCTCTCCCGCAACTCAAGTCCGGCTTCAGGTGCTTTACTTGTAGGGAGACTTGGAGAATGGGAGCCGGTCATACCTACCACAAATTGAGCCTAGGAGTAAGTAGCATGATTTAGATGTTTGGGCTGGGGAGACACATCGCTCTGTGAGAAGAACCTCATAATTTTCCTTTGTTTTTTATTTTCAATCTTCATGAAAACTTTGCCATTTTTCACCTTTTGCAGAAAAGAAAGCCATGACTTGGTCACAGATCTAGATATATACAGGTGTCAGCAATGACAATTCTACCATGTTTCCCACAGTGACACAACTGGGCTTTACCACAGGCTTGCTGGGAGGTTGGGGTCATGAGTTCCCCTTCCACAACCACTACCTGATACTACAGCCTTACAGAGGTGTAGGTGCTGCCCACAATACCACCAGTAGCTCTTGGTCCTGGGCTCCAAGTTTTTCTTGCTTATTAGAATAATAATAAAAGGTTTTGTGGCGTCAAGTTGTTCCCAACATACATTCTCCTTTTGTCCTTTAATAACAGAACCCCCAAGTTTTAGCTGGGCACAGGGATGCCCAGATGAAAACTACATTTCCCAGTCTTGCTTGCAGCTAGTTGCGGCCACATGACTAAGTTTTGCCCAGTGGGATGTAAGTGAAAATAATTCCTGCTGCTTCTTGTCATGCCCTTAAAAGGATGGGTGGCATTCGCTGTCCTTCATCGCCCTTTCTTCTACACGGAATGTGGACCCAGCAGATATGGTGATGAGCCATCTTTGACCACATGGAGGAAGCGAACATTCAAGGGTAGAGCTTCCCAACTAGTGTGTCTGAAGACATCATCCTCTCAGCCCTCAGGACAGCCTCTTCAGGAGCCCCAAAGCCCTCGACTTTTGCCCCAAGATGCTATACAGAAACCACGTGTGAAAAAAGGGGGGGTGTGCAGAGCAGCAGATGGCTGAGGAGAGAGATGGGGAGGTAGCAGCACAGGCAGCCTCCCCAGCAGCACCTCCTCCAGACTACCCCGTGAGAAATCATCGACCTTGCTTATGCCATCATTAGCGTGGGTTTTGTTTCTGCCTTGACAAACTTGTACTCTAGAGAACACAGGTTTGGATTTGGAAATAACCTTAATGTCTACCCATAAGGAAATAGTTTAGTAAAACATGGCCCACATGTATAATAAAAATTAGGCAGTCATTAATGTTTTTGAAAATACTTCGGTGCTATGGTAGAAATGATCAAGATATAATGATACAGGAGAAAAAGCAAGCCCTAATTTTTGTGTGAGGCAAAGGATCTCTGAGCTGCACTAAGAGGTGATGAGTGGGTCCAAAGCAGGGCAACCCAGGGCAGACTGAGCATAAGGTGAGGCGCAGCCTCAGGGTAGCAGTGTGACCCAGCAGGGTGGGTTCAGACATGACAGCTTGGAGGCCAGGCATCTTCAGCAGGATCTGGCCAGGAAAGGAGGTGGCAATCCAAGTCCTGAAAGTATTGGTGCCCCCCGGGCTGTGGGAACACCAGGTAAAACATGCCCCTGCCCCCCTCAGAGTTTTCCCATCCTGCGCAGAAGCCAGGCTAAGGCAATCAGCAAATTCCCTACGAGTAGTTCAGGCAGACTAAGCCAATCCAATGAGAATCAATCTTAGGACGTTTGCTGAGAATTCTGGAACAGAGATGTTTTCTCTCTCTGGCAGGCACGGTATGGATGTATGAGGGGGATTTGTGGGTTAGAGCATGGCCTCGGGAGCAAGACTGCCTGGCTTCAAGTCCCAGCTTCACCCCTTACTCTGGAAGACTCAACACGCTACCTGTAAAATAGGGATACATATAGTATCTGCTGCAACCTCATTGTGACAATAAGATGAGTGAAGACAGTTAAGAAAGCACAGTGTCTGGAACATAGGAAGTGCTCAGTAAATCTTAGCTGTTATTGGTGGATCCTGGAACTTTTGTGGCTACTGGGAAGGAATTCAGCCTGAGGGCCATGGAGCTGCTGCATGGGGCCCACCTGAGGCCTGCCCCGCCTCTGGACTTCCATTTCTGACCACCAATAAATGTCCCTCATCACCTAGACAGTTTGGGTTGGTTTTCCATATACATAAAGCAGAAAGAATCCCACTGATGCCCCAACAGGGTGACCTGGGGCAGGTCACGTGGCTCCCCTGAGTCTCAATTCTCTATCCACACAACGGAACTGATGCTGCCCAAGAGGGTGGAGACATCGACGCACCAAGGCCCCGTCCCACCACAGGCAGAGCTTTGCATCTATACTTCTGCACACATTCCCACACTCTCCTAGTGACCTCCATCCTTTTGCTTCCCCCACAAAACATTCAGATACCCCTACTCAGTCCTTCCCCACCACACACCCGTCCATGGGCAAAACGACATACGTCCTCCAGGCACAGTCAACCCTGCCCCTCCCACGAAGCCCTCCAACCCAAGAGTTGGCCCTTTCCTGGACCCAACCCCCCCCCCCTCCCCCTCCCTGCCCCAGTCCCTTCCTGCAGTTCTGCCCTGAGCTCCACAGGGCCAAACTCCATGAGAAGCTCTTTCATGTCTCCAGTCTCCCCTTCTGCCTGCCCCCAGAGTGGAGAGATCCCCACCAGGGCCCCTCTCCCAGAAAGTACAGTCAGAGGCCAGAGTCAGGAAGTGATTTTAATGTCTTGGGAGCTGGATTTGGAGGAAACTGGGGGTGTCCAGGGCCTCTGGCCCCAAAGGAGGGAGGGAGGGGCAGCAGTAACCAGTCTGTGTCCTCCTCTAAAACATATGGCACCGACGGGGACACATCAGGTCCTTGGATACGCAATTCAAGCCCACCAGGCAGGGGCAGATGATGTTGGTGGCTCCCTTGGTCTGCGGGGAATGGGTATGAGAGTGGGGAGTCACAAGTATGCAGTAAGGAAGGTGGCTTAAACCTGTTGGAGACCAGGAGCAAGAGCTCCAGTGTTGGAGTGAGCCAGACCCGGGGTCTGTGGCTCTACAGCTTATAATTTCAGGACCTTAGTCAAGTTAATGAGCCTCTCCAACTCAGTTTCCTCATCTGTCAAATGGGGATAATAAGAGTGACACACCTCACAGGGTTGTTGTGAGGACTAAATGAGATAAGGTAGATCAAGTGCCCATAATGAAAAGACCCTCTAGGCCACTTCAGCTGTAGGGTCAGGCCATGGCAGGGGCCCTGCTGATTCTTTAGGGCATTGGCAGCTCCCCAGACAGGAACATGGAGGCTGGGCCCATCTTCCCTAGAAAAGTTTGGGCCCAGGGCCAGGTGAGCAGGAACAAGAGGTACTGTGCATCCTGCGCTCTGCATTTCTACCAGCTAATAACAACAATGCTTGATTGAGCACTGTCCTTGCCAGGACCTGTACTCTTCCCAATAACCTGGTGGGGTAGGTAGTTTAGCCCCATTTTGCAGATAAGGAAACTAAGGCTCAGAGAGTCCAGGTGACCTGTCTGAGGTCATAAAGACAGGGGGTAGAATAGCCAGCATTTAAGCTCAGGTCCAACTCCAAAGCTATGGTCCTGCTACTGCAGTGCCATACCTCTGTCAAGAAATTAGGCCATTTTGGCAGGGCGATGAGGATGGTAGTGAGAAGGTCTTTTCCCATCTACCTTGCCTCAGTGATGTTAGAGTAAAGATATTCATACATTCAACAAGCATTTGTTGAGCATCTGCTATGTGTAGGCACTAAGCTGCGGGCAGGGGCTTCATAGATGAATAGGATGCAATCCCTGCCCTCAAAGAGCTCCAACCCTCAGGGGAGGCAGACGCATGGCAAATCAGGGAGACACATGTTCTGCTGAGGGCATGAACCCCGTGCATGGGAGCTCTGAGAAGGGAAGGCTTCTCGGAGGAGGTGGCTGGAGTTGTACTGCAGGATGAGTAGGAGTTTGCCAGGTAGAAAAGGGGGAAGGGCACTCCAGGCAGAAGGCACAAAAGCAGGTGGGGCCACGTGTTTTTTTTAACCTCCCTCGCCCCTTCCCGGCTTGCCAGAAGGAGCTGCCACACCCAAGCCTCACCTGGGGCAAACAGGCCATAGATTTCCTGGCCCTGGGGGCACAGAAGGCGCCACCGGAGTCCAAGTCCATGAGGCAGCAGCCAGTGTAGCACTCAGAGTGGTGGAAGCACTTGTCCCCAATTATCTGTGGGGACAGGCAGGATGTCTGCCAGGCTGGGAACAATCCCTGAGCCGCCACCTCTTTGCTGTGTGGAAGGGGAAGGGAGGGTTCCCTCGATTGCCAAAGAACCCAGGGGTCCAGGAGGAGAAGCCATGAGATTGTCACCCCCAGGCCCACCCCCACTGCACCCCTCTCCCAGCAGGACTCAGGGGAGCAGGGAAGAAGGCGGGTGGGGGAAGGTTCAGCGCTTCGCCCTTTGCCTCTCCTTTCCCGGGCCTCCCTCACTTCCATGGGTGCCAAAGAGTGTCCTGTGCTAGGGGGAGAAGCAAATACTCTCAGATCACACTTGAGTAGGGGGGTGGGCAGAAAGGGAGGGAGAGAAAGAGGGGGAAGGAAGAAAGAGTCCTTGTGACTAAGGTCACTAGGCAGTGGGGGAAGGGGAAGAAATAGGGGGGCTCAAGCGGAGCAGGTGGGGAGGATTTAGAAGTGAGCCCAGGGCTGAGACCTACAGGAGGGACGCTGGGTGGGGGGAGTCGGAGGAAGAAATGGTGCTGGTCATAGGCCAATTTCTCTCACCTCCAAGGCCGCCAGGGGAAGGTGACACGGCCTTTGAAGTCCCACTGGGAACCCCCCCAAGCTTCCAGCCTGGGCGTAAATCCCCAGAGTGGGGGTGATTCTGGTCCCCACCTTGCCCTCCAAAGCTACCCAGCACCTGGGTTCCACTTCCGGGGATGCCCCGGCTGCCACTCCTCTCTCATGGCAGAAGGTTCGGGAAGCATTCTTTTAGCTCACCTTTTTATCCTGCAGAAGCCCGCCCCAGCAGGGGAGCAGGACCCCTGCTAGGAGCACGAAGACTGTGGCCATGGGCCTGGGTGGCACAGGCCGGGTGGGGATCCCAAGGGGCCGCGAGAGAAACACCCCCCTTCCCCTGCCAGCAACCGGCTCCCGAGGAGGGGGAGGAGGGCGGGACGTTCCGGGCTCAGATTGCCCAGCCCACAGAAGCGACAGCGGCCCCCAAGCCTTGGGGAGGAGGGAAGGAGGAAGGGCGCTCTAGCCTCCAACAGGCAGGATTCTGGACTGTGGGGACCCTAGGGCCTCCTTACGTGTTACTTCCAAATAAAAACTTTTTTTTCTTTGGAGACAGGGTCTCCCTCTGTCACCCAGGCTGGAGCGCCAGAGGTGTCATCACAGGTCACCGCAGCCTCCAACTCCTGGGCTCAAGCGACCCTCCCGCCTCAGCCTCCCAAGTAAATGGGACTACAGGCGCCACCACCATCACTGGCCTCCAGATAAAAACTTTAAACTGTAAAATAAAACTCTGTTTGTCAAAACTACACAAAACTGGCCTGGAGCATTTGCTCACTCCTATAATCCTAGCAGCTGGGGAGGCCAAGGCAGGAGGATCGCTTGAGCCCAGGAGTTTGAGACCAGCCTGAGCAACATAGTGAGACCCCGTCTCTACAAAAAGTAGAAATATTAGCCGGGTGTCGGGGTGCACGCCTGTAGTCCCAGCCACTGGGGAGGCTGAGGCAGGAGGATCGCTTGAGCCCAGGAGTTGGAGGTTGCAGTGAGTTGTAATTGTGCCAGCCTGGGTGACTGAGGCAGACCTTGTCAAGAAAGGAAGGAAGGAAGGAAGGAAGGAGGGAGGGACGGAGGGAAAGAGGAGAGAGAGAGAGGGAGGGAGGAAGGGAAAGAAGGGAGGAAGGGAGGTAGGAAAGAAAGAAACGAAAACTACACAAAACTTATATGCTGAAATAAAAATAGCTTCCTACCTGACACGGATTCTTTCTCTGCCCTTGCTGCACCAAATCTCCCAGTGATTTTTTGGGTAACCGGGTCCTGCCCTCTGGGGCTCCTCACACATCTCTGGGCCATAGTGTCCTCATCTGTAAGAAGCAGCAGGTAGGACCAGATGGCCTCTCAGTCCTAAATTTCTTCCAGTCTTAATGATTCTATGAATTGTCTAAGAATTTGTCTGTGAATTGTATGAAAGTCAAGATGTGGGGGCAAAATGGAGGGGGCAGGAGAGAGGAAAACTCAGGAGGGGGAGGGAGGTTGAGGGAGCTGCGCATAGCCATGGGGGGCCACGGGGCAGGCCTTCCTCAGGATTTCCCTGGGATCAAACTTCTGCCTCACCCCGCCTGCCTGCTTCTGCTTTTATTTTTTTATTTTTATTTTATTTATTTATTTTTTATTTTAAATTATTGTGGATACATGATAGTTGCATATATTGGTATGGTAATGTGATATTTTGATACTGGTGTACAATGTGTAATAATCAAATCAGGGTGATTGGGGTGTCCATCACCTCAAGCATTTATCATTTCTTTGTGTTAGGAACGTTCCAATTTCACTCTTTTAATTATTTTAAAGTATACCGTAACATTTTGTTGGTGCTTTCTTAAATTTTGCTTAAGATCTGAGGAGCCCCGTCTTGGTGGGGAAGTTAGGTCTTTTCTCCAAAAATAACAGCCCCCACTGCATTCCGAGGGCTTTGTATTCATTATTTCAATAAGCCCTCCCTGTATTAATACTAGCTGTCCCAACAGAACTCCCAAAATTTCAGTGGCTTGGCACAATAATGCTTCATTTACCACTCACATAAAGTCTGATTTGGGGCAAGAGACCCTTATTCCGCCTTGTAGCCATGCTGCCTGGAAGACTGGCCTCCAGGGTTGCTTTGGAAGGTGAAGAGAGAGACGGAGGAAGCACACAGATACCTACATGCCTAAGCCAGGTGACACTTGCCTTTCCAAACAGACCATCGGCCAGAACCAGTCACATGAACCCAACCTTCTGCAAGGGGGGCTGAGAAATTCAAGGGATTCTTGGAATATTTAGCGTGTACTATTGTTTCTGCTGTGTAACTCTCATCTCTATTTTACAGACAAGGAACCTGAAAGCTCAAGGTAAAGTAACATGACTAAATGGCAGAGTCAAATATAAATCCAGGGCATTCTAGCTATGGAGTCTAAGCTCTCACCAGTGTTCTGCACTGCTTTGGGCAGCCAGAAGTCTTTGTCCCCAATAATGGGATTCCTGTCATTACTGTGTCCCCTCTCTCTGGCAGTCACAGTCTGAACTCTCTTCAGATATGTATTCAGCCACATTGGTTGGCTGGTTCCCCATCTCTGCTGCTTATGCTGGTGCAGTCTCCCTTGTGAACTGGACAGGAGCCCCAGGGTGAACACTTCCTTGTGTCGTTTTACCGCTGTCCCTTGCCCATCCCCTTGCCAGTGTTGCATACTTGGTGAATATTGCTGACAGCTTAGGAAAAGGGCGAATTTGAAGGCAAGAGGCCAGCAGCTGTGTGTCAGGGTTGGCAGCCTCTGGGAACTCCACTGAAGGTCCGAGGGGGTGGTGAAGCCCCTGAAATTCTACGCAAAATATTGTGTGCATGGTTTTTTCCCCCCTTAAGCCAGAGAGCTGCAATTTTCCTAAGAAATGACTGGTTCAGAACCTTTATTTTAAGGTGAGGGAACTGTGGCCCAGAGAGAGAAGAGACTTCCCCAGGTGACTCAGCTGGGGAGTAGCAGAGCCAGGCCCAGACCCCAGACTCCTGACTCCAAGCCCTGTGCTCTTTCTCCTGTGCCAATGGCCTGTCTCCAAAATCCAGCCTGGGGCCTGGTCACAGGCACACGGCCAAGATGCCTCTGCAGTGTGAGGGGGGAGCCAGCTCACCAGGATCTCCAGGGCAGGGGGTCACTGAGCCACCTGACCTGTGAGCCTGGCCGCAGTCCTGCCCCTTGGCCAGACCCCAAAACTGGCCACCTCAGACTTCAGTGAGGAGAAAGAGTGTCAGCTGAGGGCAGAGGAGCACCTCACTTGGGGACCTCTGCCCCCCATTCTCTGTCCCTTCACCCCCCCCGACATTCTCTAGTATCTTCTTTCCTGCATCTTTCTGGTGGCCCAAGTGGTGGTTTCCAAGACAATGTTCTCACTGGTCTGCAGCAAAATGAAAAACAAAAGGGTGATATAGTAGTGTTTTTGTTAAAGGTAAATATATTTCATTTAAAGAGTGATTCTTTATTCTGAATTACATCCTTCCTCCTTTTTTGGTGTTAAAATGCACTTTTAGGAAATAATGGTAATGGTACAATAGTTTTGTTTCATTTCCTATGTTGAGATTTGGCCAGTATATTACATATATGTACACAAATTCTGTCAGTCCCCATAATTTTTGGGAAGTTTTATCAGTCTGTGAAATCCAGAATAAAACTCTGGAGGAAAATGACCTAGTGGAAATTGCCCATGATTCAGTTCATTCCTGAAGGAACTCTCACAGGGTGATGAACAAGTCAGGACAGTCCGGGGGCAGCGGGAGGTGCCGTGCTCTTCTGCTAAACCTCTAGGGGGACTGGGGTTGGGGCAAGCAGAGACTCAGGGCTTCCAAGCGGGGGTACAGAGTGAGTGGACTATGTGGATGGAACAGTGAGGAGAGGGTGTCTGCCTGTGGAGGGCTGCAGAGTGGAGACTCAGGGCAGTCAGTGCTCCAGGGAACTTGGGGCACCATGAGAGTAACTCCAGTTGAGGTGGCTCCTTAGTGGAAAACTGGGCTGGTGGTGTCAGTACTGGAGTCAGGGCAGAGGGACCCCAGCCTGTGAGCCAGGTGAAGAGGGTGAGGGTGGGGCTGCCCTGCTCTGTCTGTGAGGACGGGAGGGTCTGTGAGCATGAGAGGCCCGACATGCCCTGAGGGCGATCAACTCGTGCCCAACTTCTGGTCGCCCCCTCCTCACCCACGCGCACACACTGAACCAGGGGCAGGGCTTGGAACACATAGTTCTCATTTTATTTCCTCCCAGGACAGGCTGGCCCTGGCGAGGGGATATCAGCTCAGCTTGGGAGGAAGACAGGCCTGGAAGGAGAGGAGGGTGCTGACTGGCAGCCTCTTCCCAGGCCTGGCTGTGCCCTTAAGCCCTGGGACCCAGAGGACAGAAGCAGGCAGTCATACCTGGCAGCCAGGTGTGCAGCCCCCTTGCCTTCCACCCTTGGAAGTGATTGAGCTTCTCCAAGCAGGTTAGCCTATGACAAGACCTTCCTCAGAGTGGCCAAGGAGGGCTCCCCTCAACCTCTGTGTTCAGGTGAAATGTTCATGCAGCAGAGATGTCCCCAGAGAGGACATAGTAGGAGGATGCCCTGACCTGGCGTCCTGCCCACACTGCCTACATGCAGGGCAGATGCATAGACTCACTGGCACCAGGTGACCCAAGGCTCTTTCTGCTCCCACTCAATGAGTCTGAGCCACATTAGTACCAGTCACTTTGGCAGTGAGGGCCCTTTGCTCACCTCAAGGAGCCGTAGGGTAGGGGTAGGGTAATCTTACCTCCTTTAGCTGCCAATGAAAGAAACTCAAGCCAAACTAACTTATTTAAAAAATAAAAACCAAAAGGAACAGTATTGAATCAGTAGCTATGCAAGGCTGGCCTCAGGAGCCCAAAGATGCCCACGTTGACTTTAGGTGTCTTTCTCTTCAGCTCCAGCCTTTGTGGCAGCCTCATTTCCTCTCTGGCCAGTATATTACATATATGTACACAAATTCTGTCAGTCCCCATAATTTTTGGGAAGTTTTATCAGTCTGTGAAATCCAGAATAAAACTCTGGAGGAAAATGACCTAGTGGAAATTGCCCATGACTCAGTTCATTCCTGAAGGAACTCTCACCTCTCTGGGAGAGAGACTGCCTCTCTGTGGACGGTGGGGGAAGGGGGGCAAAGCTCTACAAAGCTCCAAGCACCTCCCTTCAGTACCCATATAGAAAACCCTAGAAGACCAGGGGGACCGGGGACTTTTATTGGCAGAACCTCATGCAGCCTGAACAGGGCAGGTCCCCAAAGCCAGGGAGATGGGAAATGGACGCCAAATAGACAGAATTACAGGTGTCTGTAACATCTCTAGTTGCCACACTGAGGATTGTTGTGGTTTAAGACCATATATGGATTCAGGAACGGCTCCCTGAGGGCAGGGAGGAGCCATGGACATGATCCTTTAGCCAGGGCAACACCAAAGGAAGGGTCATTGGAAACTCATGCTCACCATCCCAAAACCCCAAGAAGCCTTAAGCTACATTTTAAAGACCAGTGCATTTCAATCACTTTTGTACTACAATCCACAGTAAAAGATACATTTTATACAGGTATTCAGACAACTAATATTTATTATTGTCATTCATTTCAATTAGTTGGTATCTGCATCATGCTGGTTGCTGAATATTTTGATTAGTTTACCACTGCAAACGTGTGTGTGTGCGTGTGTCTATATATGTACAATGTGTTGATATGTGTATGGAACTAAAGTTTCACAAAACAATACTTACATTTACTGTATGTGATCTTCTCTGAGATTTTCTATTCTATTTCATCTTTTATTAAATAAAAGTGCTGGTTAGTGAGAAGGGGAGGAAAAAAAATGCAGCTGGACGCGGTGGGTCACGCCTGTAATCCCAGCACTCTGGGAGGCCAAGGCAGGAGGATCGCTTGAGCCCAGGAGTTTGAGGTTGCAGTGAGTTACAATGACACCACTGCACTCTAGCCAAGGTGACAGAGGGCGACTCTGTCTCAAAAAAAAAAAAAATGCTGGTTAGGATCCACCAAATTGATTTCACTGTCCACTTATGGTCCATCAATTTCTCTACTACTCTACTGCGTCCACCGGATTTGTCTGCACAACTCACTGTAGACATCTTGGCTGTCTCCATTTGCTTATTCATTCATCCTTCATTCATTTATTCAACATTTAGTAACACCTACCCCATGTCAGGTACTTTATCGTCAGAGTTCAGTTGCAGATAACAGACACCACTGTTCCTATTTTAAGCAGAAAGGGATGTAACACGGATAACTGAGGGTTTACAAAGTCATTGGAAGGGCTGGAGGAGAGGGATCCAAGCCGAGCCTCGAGGAATGACTTCCAAAAAACACTGCAGAACTGAAGCTGCCAGGGGAGCTACTACCTCTGCCATCATCAGGAATCTGTGCAATCAGAAGGCCATCACTGCAACTGTTGGCTCCAGGAACACACACCTTAGCTGTGATTTCGGGATCAGGAAGCTGCCATCAAAAATTATTGCCTGTGTCTGCTCTATCTGCCCTGGCAAAAATAAAAAAAGAAGAAGTATGCCTCCCACAAATGCCTCTGTCCTCTCTTAACTCCATTCAGATTAGGTTTGAGGCAGTGCATGTGATCAGCAATCACATCTGGAACGCTAGGTGCAACAGTCTAGGGGCAGCTTCCCAGCTCGAAGTGCAGGAAGGCACACCAGAAGGAAAAGGAACAAAAGCTGAACAAGGCCAGGCACAGTGGCTCACACCTGTAATCCTAGCACTTTGGGAGGCCGAGGTAGGAGGATCATTTGAGCCCAGGAGTTCAAGACCAGCCTGAGCAACAAAGCAAGACTCCATTTCTACAAAATAGAAAAATTATCTGGACATGGTGGCGTGCACCTATAGTCCCAGCTACTCGGGAGGCTGAGGTGGGAGGATGACTGGAGCCCAGGAGCTTGAGGTTGCAGTGAGCTGTGATCACTCCACTGCACCCCAGTCTGGATGACAGAACACACCAGTGGGACAAAATGTCTGGAGGTGGCACAGTTTACCTGGATGGGGTAAAGTTAAGTTTCTACTTCCTATCTGAAAACTTTTCAATTTTTACAGCTTTGAGTGCCAACTTATGCTTTTTATTTCTACGCTTCTCTTTCATATAGATCTAATATGTTGGTTTTTTACAAATCAAATTTCCAGTGGCCAGGGTTTTTACCCCCTCTCTGGGAATTTGAACCTTCCCCCTCTTCAATTGCACTGCACTTTTGCACCCACATTGGTCCACTCTCTGGAAGGTAAGCTTCCACTTACTGAATCCTTTGTCACTCTCTTCTAGCAACAATCAAGACAGAATGCTCCAACCACTCTTTGGCATCAACTTTTGCTGAACCAGGGACCAGGAAGTGCTGATACATTTCTCTGTCCTCTTCCAGTTACTGGTAACTGGAACTTGCTCATCCCTTTCAAGACTTACACAGTAATCATAGTATTCCTCCCTAAAAGCAGTTATTTCACAAACAAAAAATTGCTATTTGGGGAAATCAAGGCAAGAGATGGCTCTGGAAAAGACTGGCAGATAGATGAGCTCACCTCCCCTTTCCAAGTTCTCTGATGGACCAAACTCACTCCCTTCTCTGGTACCCCTGCTCTGTGCTCACCTGCCAGCTCCTCTTTGAGAGGATGCAGTGAGAACACTCAAAACTCAGTAAATATCTGTCAAATAAATAAATTATAAAACAAATAAATCACTAATTGTGGACTCTCAATTACTAAGACAGGGCTATAGGATATACAAATAGGTTTGGCTGTGGTTAAAAAAAAAAGACCACAGAATAAATAGCTTAATATAAGATAGAAGTTTATTTCTCTTTCATGTAACATTCTGAGTATATACGGTCCAGGGTGGATATGATAGCTCCATAGCCTTGGCGGTCCAGGAGTCTTTAATTTTGTTGCTCTGGCATCTGCAGGTATTGCCATCACCAACATGGTCCAAGATTGCTTACCAACCTGCTCATATTTCAGGCAGTGAAATGGAGGACCTGGAAGAAGGGGCAACCTCTAATGACTTTTCCATTCCATTGACTAGTCATAGTCACATGGCCACACCTGGCTGCAAGGAAAGCTGGGGAATGTAGTGTTGTATTCCAGGTGGCCATATGCCCAGATAAAAATCAGACATGGGCCAGAGTCTAGCAGTCTATGCCATGTTTGTAAGTGCGTGTGTGGTGGGGGAGCAAATGAATACAATATGCAGCGTGAGGTGGGGTATGCTTGCTTTATTTTATTTTATTTTTTAAATTGACACATAATAATTGTACATATTTAGGGGGTACATAGTGATGTTTCAATACATGTATAGTGATCGTATCAGGGTAATTAGCATATCCATCATCTCAAACATTTATCATTTCTTTGTGTTGGGAACACTTAATATCCTCCTTCTAGCTATTTGAAACTATATATTATTATTAACTAGACTCATCCTACAGTGGTATAGAACACTAGAACTTATTCTTCCTTTCCAGCTGTAATTTTGTGTCCTTTAACGAATCTCTCCCTACCCCCACTTCTCCCTCCTATTCCCAGCCTCTTGAATCCTCTGTTCTACTTTTTACTTCTGTGAGATCAACTTTTTTTAGCTTCCACATATGACTGAGAACATGTGGTGTTTAACTTTCTGTTCCTGACTTATTTCACTTAGCATAATGTTCTCCACTTCCATCCATGTTTGTTTCTGCAAATGACAGGATTTCAATCTTTTTTATGGCTGAATAGTATTCCATGGTGTATATACACCACGCTTTCTTTATCCACTCATCTGTTGTTGGATACCTAGGCTGGTTCCATATCTTGACTATTGTGACTAGTGCTGCAATAAACATGGGGGTGCAGATGTCTCTTCAATATACTGATTTCCTTTTCTTGGGATAAATGTCCGGTAGTGGGATTGCTGGATCATATGATAGTTCTATTTGTAGTTTTCTGAGGAAGCTCCACACTACTCCATAGTGGCTGTACTACTTTATATTCCTACCAGCAGTGTATAAGAGTTCTCTTTTCTCTGCATCCTCACCAGCATTTATTTTTTGCCTTTTTGATAATAGCCATCCTAACTGGGGTGAGATGATATCTCATGGTGATTTTGATTTGCATTTCCCTGATGATTAGAGATGTTGAGCATTTTTTCAGACATTTTTGGCCATTTGTATGTCTTCTTTTGAGAAATGTCTATTCAGATCATTTGCCCATTTTTTAATTGGATTCTTCTTCTCCTTCTCCTTCGTATTTTTCCATCTTTCTTCTTCTTCTTCTTGTTTTAGAGATGGGGGTCTCGTTGTGTTGCCCAGGCTGGATTTGAACTCCTGGGCTCAAGCGATCCTCCTGCCTCAGCCTTTTGAGTAGCTGGGTCTACAGGCCTGCACCTCCGCACCTAGCTTGGATTGTTTGTTTTTTTGTTGTTGAGATGTTTGAGTTCTTTGTATATTCTGGATATTAATCCCTTATTAGACGAATAGTTGGCAAATATTTTCTCCCATTCTGTAGATTGTCTTTTCATTCTGTTGATTGTTTCCTTTGCTGTACAGAAGCTTTTTAGTTTGATGTAATCCCATTTGTTTATTTTTGCTTTTGTTGCCTGTGCTTTTGAGGTCTTACTCACAAAATCTTTTCCCAGACCAATGCCCTGAAGCATTTCTGTTGTTTTCTTCTAGTAGTTTTATAGTTTTGGGCCTTACATTTAGGTCTTTGATCCATTTGGGGGGGGTTTTCTCTGTGTGTGTGTGTGTGTGTGTGTTGTGTGTGTTTCTTCTAGAGACAGGGTCTTGCTCTGTCACCCAGGCTGGAGTGCAGTGGCATGATCATAGCTCACTGCAGCCTTGAACTCCTGGGCTCAAGTGATCCTGCCACCTCAGCCCCCCAGGTAGCTAGGACTACAGGCACACACCACCATACCCTGCTGCTTTTTATAAATTTTTTTGTAGAGATGAGGTCTCACTATGTTACCCAGGCTGGTCTTGAACTCCTGGCCTCAAGCAATTATAGGTGTGAGTCATCACACCCAGCCTTGATCCATTTTCAGTTGATTTTTGTATAGGGTGAGAGGTAAGGGTCTAAGTTCATTCTTCTGCATATGGATATCCAGTTTTCCCAGCACTGTCCTTTCCCCAATGAGTGTTCTTGGCACCTTTGTCAAAAATCAGTTGGCGGTATATTTGTGGATTAATTTCTGGGTTCTCTATTCTGTTCCATTGGTCTGTGTGTCTGTTTTTATGCCAGTACCATGTTGTTTTGGTTACTACAGCTTTGTAATATACTTTGAAGTCTGTTAGTGTGATACCTCCAGCTTTGTTCTTTTTGCTCAGGACTGCTTTGGCTATTTGGGGTCTTTTGCTGTTCTATACAAATTTTAGGATTTTTTTCTATTTCTATGAAGAATATCATTGTATTTTGATAGGGATTTCATTGAATCTGTAGATCACTTTGAGTAGTGTGGGATGTATTTTTCTAATCCCATGAGTTACACCCCCATCTATGCCCATGAGTCCTGTCTCTAAGCTCCTTAACCACGCAATCTCCGTTCCACAGCCTCTGTCTCCTGGACTCACATTTGACTCCAACATCCCTCAAAATACAAGTATCCAAAGTGATATGAGATTGGAGAGGCCCTACAGTAAGAATTCATTTCCCTCTGTCATCCTGCATCACCAACTGACAAGGTTGGGCCAGACACAGTGGCCCACATTTACAGCTCTTATAAACACCAAAAATTTGCCCTCTGGTGGTACCCAGAGGGTGTCACCGATGCTCAGCAGTTAGGCTTGATGGTCCTCACCTTGATGGTCCTCAGCCTTAGCAGAGAGGACATGTTACACAGCACCTCCTTCCCACTTTCCAGTGATGTGACCTGGGGCACCTTCAGCCTTGGGGACCCTTCCCCGAGGTTCCACCCAGGGTCAAGTCTTCGGAATCAGCTCGCTCCCTTGGAAGCAGCTGAGATGCTCACACTTGACCCAGTGGCCCAGACCTTCTGGCGCTCTCCATAGAACACCAGGAAACAGCAAGAGATTTAATCCCACTTCAGAACTCAGCTTTCTCCACCTTCCTTTCCTCTCCTCACTCTATTCCATGTAAGTAGGTCACTGCATCTCAAACAATAATATATAAACTATTTTAAGAAATCACATTTGTACGTTTTTCCATTACTCTTTGCTCCTTGCTCATTCATTTTGCTGTCTGTTACTCATCAGCACATAAGCTGTAGCAAGTGCCGAATGTTCAGGGGAAAATATGGGGGAAATTATCTATTCACTTAACATTTTCCTCCCAATTAAGGAAAGACAAGCATCACTTAGTTTTGACTGTAGGACCCCTTGGCCCATCTCATGGAAAAGGGGCATTCTAAGGTGCCAATGACCGAGAAGCTTGGGAGTACTGAGAGGATTTTGAGGAAAGGAAAACAGTGGAGAGGAGGGGGACCTCCCCGGCTGGGGTTTTGGTTCATCTTTTGGCTCAGTGGGAGCGGGTGTTGTTGAGGAGATGCCCTCTCTCCATGCCTTTCTTGATCCTCTCAAAGGAAAATCCATGTCCTGTGCCAGGACACATGGATGGCCATAGTTACTTTTGGGCAGGGGTCACAGGCATTAAAGGTTCCACACTGAATGTAGCATTGGGTATTTTTCTTTTCATCCTTGACTGGAAAAAGAGAACTGACCCAGTGCATGGACCCTTGGAATAGTCACCTGTTGCATTAATTACCTGTGTTGCATAACAAATTACCCCCAAACCTCGTGGCTTCCCACATTTCTTGTCTCACAATTTCTGTGTGTTAGACGGCCAGTCACAGCTGAGCTGGGTCCCCTGGCTCTGGGTTTCTCACAAGGCTGCAGTCAAGGTGTTGGCTGGGAGCCAGGTGTGGTAGCTCGTGCCTGTAATCCTAACACTTTGGGAGGCTGAGGTGGGAGGATCGTTTGAGGCCAGGAGTTCGAGACCAGCCTGAGCAACATAGCAAGACCTCATCTCCACAAAAAATAGAAAAATTAGCCAGGCGTGGTGGTGCACACCTGTAGTCCCAGCTACTCGGGAGGCTGAGGCAGGAGAGTCGCTTGAGCCCAGGAGTTTGAGGCTGCAGTGAGCTCTGACGACGCCACTGCCTGCACTCCAGCCTGGGTGACAGAGCAAGACCCTGTCTCCAAAAAGAAAAATAAAAAGGTGTTGGCTAGGGCTGCAGTCATCTTTAGAGTCATCTTTAGGCTCCCCTGGGGGAGGATCTGCTTCCAAGCTTATTCAAGTGGTCGTTGGCAGGTTTCAGGTCCTTGCAGGCTGTGGGACTGTCAGTCTCAGTTCTGCACAGGCTGTCAGCCCGAGTCCTTCCCGGGTTCCATACCGCATAGCCCCCTCCACAGCAAGCTCACAGCCTGGCAGCCCCCTTCACCAGCACGAGCAAGGGAAGGGGCAAGAAAGAATGGGAGAAAGATGGAAGTCACTGTCTTTTGCAATTTAATCTCCAGGTAACATAAGCTGTCACTTTGCCATATTCTATTGGTTAGAAGCAAGTCACTGGGTCCAGCACACATTCAAAGGAAGCAAATTAAACAAGGCATGTTTAGGAAGTGGGGATCATTGGCATAATTTTAGAAGGCTGCCTACCACGTTTGCCATCTCTTATTATCAGAGATGTGTAAAAATTGTATTTGCTGATGATAAAAGGATTCTTATTTCATAAAAATTAAATCAATCTCTTTCCTCTCTTTTTCCTCCTTTTCTTCCTGCTTTTTTCACTCATAAGAACAACTCTAGAGTTCTTATTGCTTTGGGCTCAGAGGGCAGTTGGTGGTAACACATGAGTTTAGAGAAAAGGAAAGGCCTTGCTTTAAGTTTTAAGGTGAAGCCAGGGACTCCGGCGCAGTTTGCTCGAGAGCCCCGTGCTGGGCTCCTACTGGAAGCTGTGCAGTGGGGCCTGGAGTTCCTTTTGTCTCTGTCTCTCATATATCTCCTTCAAGAAATCAGTTATACTAGTCACTGGCATTCTGCCTGACCAAATAGCACATACCAGCACCCTACCCCCATCATAATCCCAGCAAAGGGAAACACTGTTTGGTTTCCCTTTTGGTAAAGTCCAGGTAGTTTCCCAACCTGGAGAGCTCTTCCCTTTTCTCTGGGGAGACCCAATCCAAGCCCCTCCTCTTCTCTGAAGCTTTCTCAGAATCAACTGAAAAGAAGAGATGTTTCCTTGGAAATATAATTTCCTGAAGGTAAAATAAGTCTGCAGGTAAGAAAACCAGCTAACCAGCTGGAAGGAAGACAGAGGGAGGGGATGGGTGGGCAATTATTGGTTAAAAACTTTCTCTTCTCCTTGGCAGGGAACCTCTCTATGGGGAGACAGATGCATCTAGCTGCTGAGCACACAGTAGGTAGGTGTTCAATTAGTCCTTCTTGACTGATGCCCCCTATAGTGGTTTTTACTCTTCCCTTCAAAAGGTAGAGCCTAATTCCCTTTCCTTTGGATGGGGGCTGGACTCACTATTAGAATGAATAGAATGTGGTGGAAGTGGCAACGTAGGCCTTTTAAGGTTAGGTCAGAAAAGACATTGCAGTTTCTGTTCTGCTGTCTCTTGGACGATTCACTCCAGGGAAGCCAGCTACTACGTCATGAGGACTCTCAAACATCTCTGTGGAGGTGCCCATGTGTAGAGAAACTGAGGCCTCCTGCCAACAGCCAGCACCAACTTGTCAGCCCCATAAGTATGCCACCTTGGAAGGGGATGCTCTGGCCCCAGTCAAGCCTTCAGGTAACGGCAGTCCCGGGCAAAAGCTTGACTATCCACAGCTATCCTGAGCCAGAACCAGCCAGCCAAGATGTTCTTGAATTCCTATAAGAGATATGCTTATTGATATTTTAAATTGCTAAGAGGAAGGGAGCTGGAGGGACATTGCAGGAAGATAAGGTTTTTGCTTCGTGGTTCCAGTGTGCTTGATTGACAGGCTCCTACAGCCCAAACAGCTTTGCCAGCAACACCCAGTGGCTAGCAGCTTCTCCTGGCACAGCCCCCCTCGGGCTGCAGTGTAAGCAGAATGTCTCCACCTCCTGCAGCTTTTGCGCTTCTCCAGCACTCAGCACCTGTGCACACGGTTTCTCCAGCATCAGGCTCCTGCAGCAGCCACAGGTTCTCCAGTGCCAGGCCCCTGTGGAACACGGAGGCCAGCAGCACCTAGTGGGCAGCAGCTTCCCCTGCCCCCACTTAGGCGGTTTTGGAGTGGAGTGCCTTTGGTTCCACGTCTCCCCATGAAGAACTTTCCCTGGCGTCCTAGAGTGCATAATTCTGGCAAATTCCACTGGCATGACAGTACAGTGAGTTTTCTGCCATCTAGTGAGCCACTAGATGCTCTCCTCAACAAGGTCTGGATCTCAGCCCTGGGTAAGGGTAGTAGTATTTCTTCCTTGGGTGCTCTAGCTCAGCCCCAGAGGGTAGGGGCTGCTCCTCATGCCTGCTATTCATGTATTCCGTAGGGTTCTTATTACTCCTTGCTAACCAGTTCTTTGTTACTCCAATCCCTTGTTTTAATAATTATATGAACATTTTCTGTTCAAATTACTGTGTGGTTTCTCTCTCTTGATCAGACTCAGACCCAGATACACTAAGTTTTGTTATAATTTGTCACACAGCAACAGATAACTAATATACCACTCCCATCTCATGTGCCCACTTCAAACTCACCTTTCATTACCATCAGCTGGTTGCTATCATGTGCCTACCCTGAGCAGGCTCTTCCTTCAGTCTTTGATAAGCAGTCAGACACACTCTACTGCAAAAACAAAAACAAAAAACCACAAGGTTTATAAGATCCAAGCTTTAGTTTGCCACATGCCAAGTGAGACGGTCAGGTGAGAAGTGCTACAGCAAGCACCAAAGGCTGGGATAGTGGAAGAAAGATCTCGGCTGCAGTGGGGTGTGCTTCAACTTTCATGACTTTGTACTAGAAGGCACAGCCCAGTGGAAAGGAGAAGAAAGGCCATTCTAGCATTCTAGACAGGGAGAAGGTTGTATCAGAAGTTTAGAGGCAAGACTACACATGGCATGATTACACTGGAGCAACGACTACTTCGCCCCAGTTTGGCTGGAGCAGAGATTCGGCGCAGTAGGCTTGTGGCAGGTGAGAGGATCCCATTGTGAAGGGCCATGAATGCAAAGCTAATTCATTTGGCTCTATCATGTAAAAAGGGAGTCCAGTAACCACATCTTCGAGGACAAAACTCAACCTGCTTTTGCTGAGAATGTGTTTCTACTTATTAGATCATGTGACTTTGCTTTGAGGCTAAGAAAAAGTTCCCTATGGCAATAGGGAGTCCCTGAAGGTTTTTGAGGACGGTGCAATGTGGGATTCTAAGATTTACCTGGAATGTGTAGGGCTAGAGAGGATGGAAACCAGAAGTCGGAAAAGTCCTGATGTAGGGGACAGGGTAGTAGCAGTGGAGATGGGAGAACTGGGCAGATGTAGTGGGGAGGAGACTTTAGATGTGATGCCCAATACCTTGCTGGTGCTATGGGCACACAGGGAGCTGGTTGAGGGGTGGGTAGGGTGATGTTGGCATTTGACAAATTCTGCTGGGGTTGCTGCCATTTATCCACATAACAGGAAGGAGAAGCCTCAGTCCTGAACTCAAGAGAGAGACAAAGGATGTTGATTCAGATCTGGTAGTGACTGTCCACTCAGGGGTGACAAGTCCAACTTTGGGAGATAGCTATGAGGTTGGTCCCCAGTGCCTATAACCTGAAGAGACTGGAGAAATACTGGACTCAACACTCTCCAATAGAAACTCACTCTCTCTGATCAGCCCATCCTCATCAACAACCGCCATCCTCTCCCCACCCAAGTGATGTGACCCTGGGTCAGGGATTGAGTGGGGACAGATTTCCTTAGGTAGTTCAGTTCCAAACTGGCCTGTAAAACCCAGACGCATCAAGGTCTTTCTCAACTTCCACACGTTCAGCTTAGAAGCCGTGGCCCACTCTCACAAGGCTCAGGCCAAAGAATGTGAAAGAACAAAAGCCCTATTTCTGCCCCAGACCAGTCATGTGACCGTGAGCAAATCATTTTCCTTCTTTGGGTTTGTTTTCCTTTCCAGAAAATGCCAGTGTTGGTCCTGGATGAGATTGTGGTTTCCAAATCCTGCTTCTGAAGAACACTGGGGTCCCACGGCAGGACCATGTTCTGCTTCCTAGATTGAGCAATAGCAGACTGTGAATAGCTCCAATATTGTTTCTCTCCCATAACATTTTCTTAAACCATTAGCAACCACTACTGTTTGTTTGCCAGCAAGGACTCACAGATAAAACAGTGAATGAACAAGTAGGAAATGCAAATGAATGAGAAAATCTGAAAATGGGTGACCATATTTGGCTTGACAGTCTTCTTTTTCTTAGAGACTGCATGATTATGATTATATTACTCATATGATTGCTATGGTTTCCAAAGCTAAGTTCCAGTGGCATTTCAGCATGCTTCATAAAGGACCCTAGGACTCTCCAGTGCCTGTAACCTGAAGAGACTGGAGAAATATTGGACTCAACACTCTCCAAGGACCTCTCCAATGCTAATCTTTCATTTTCTCAATGAAGAATTCACAGCCAATCTTTGGGAATGCATACAGAACACTGTGCCTTATATTCATTAACTCATGCAATCCCCATACAATTCTCCCAACAGCCTCATGAGATAAGTACTTTTATTATATTCATTTCACAGACGAGGGGACTAAGGCTCAAATAGGGATAATGGCTCCCCCAAGGTCACACAGCTAGTAAGTGACAGAGCTGGGCTTCAAACCTAGCGGTCCGATTCCAGAGCTCCCACTCTTACCCAGTACACCTGCAGGTCACTGTCATTAATGCTGTCACCAAATATTTTCAATTCTTCCTTGGACGCATGGTAAGATTGATCTTCCCTCTCCGCCTTGGTCAATGAAATGTGAGTAGAAGTGGTAAGCATCATTTTTGGGGGAAACTTTAAGAGCCAGTTATCACTGCCATATTCTCTTTCCTTCTCTAATAGTTGTAGAAACACAATAAAGGAGCCTCCCTGGGCCTGGGTCCCTGAGTGAGGATGACATAGAGCAGAAGCCTGCCCTTCCACCCCCCAGCTGACCTGCAATGAGCATGCAGTATGAATGAGAAACAACCTTTGCCATTTTTAAGCCACTGAGATGTGAGGCTTGTTACTGTGGCATATCCCAGCCCACGCTTACTAGTCCAATGCTATAGTGTCTCCTGTTGATTACATTTAAATTTAGTACTCAAGCCTGCCTTCACCCAATCCCCTGAAAGCATTGGCTCCACATTCAGGTTTGAAAAGTAGCAAGAGAAGAGGGGAGTCAGTCCCCCAAATATGGAAGTGGGGATGTGTTTTGCGAGCTATGCCTATGCTCTGCCATGCTCTGCAGCAGAGGTTATGCTGAACGAAATCTCCACCCAGCCATGAAAGACCACAGACAGACAGTCAAGCTTTAAGAAGCTTCAAGCTTCTCTCTCATACTCATTTATTGGCTCTCCTTAATTTTATTCCCCGTTTTTAAAGTAGGAATGACTGGGCTTGCAGGAGGAGGGCCGGACTCCCAAGTCCTGGGGGCACTGCAGGCTGACTATGACTTTGCAGGCCTGGATCTGAACATCCTCCTCAGGGTGGATGACCAGGGCCAGCAGTCGGTCTGCCAGTCGTGACTCATCCCCAAAGAGGGCTTCATGCAGAGACTGTTCATTGTAATGCCATTTTACAGCGCGGTAGTGGGGTGCATTCCGGCCCTCACTCAGCCGCTCAGCAAACACCAGTACCTCAAACAGGAGACTCCCTGGCTGTGTGGACTGGAACAGATTCAGGAAGTTGGAGTGCACCTGTGATGGGAATGGTGAGAGAGGCAAGTTCTAGAATTCTTATTCTTCCATCCTCCTAGTGCCTCAACTCCCCAATATACCTAAGTTTCAGACTCAACTGTATAGGAATTTTTTAGTTTTCCTTTCAGTATCACACCTGGGTTTAAGCAATCCTCCCACCTCAGCCTCCTGAGTAGCTAGGACTACAGGCATGCACCACTGCCCCCAGCTAATATTTATTTAATTTTTTTTAGAGATGGGGTCTCAAACTCCTGGGCCCAAGCGATCCTCCCACCTTAGCCTCCCAAGTTGCTGGGATTACAGGCATGAGCCACTGCACCTGGCTAAATGTGCATTTAATAACTGTACAGTGTTGTAGGTAAATGTAATGGCTCAAGTTTGTGTTATTTATAGAGTATTTAAAAATTTTTTTTCCTTCCAATTTCTGAAAGAGTAGTTAAAATCTTCCAAATCTCCCACTGTGGTGGTAGATTTGTTAATTACTCTTTATAATTCCATCAAGTTTCGCCATATATATAATTTGAGATTATGTTATTAGGTGCATACAAGTTTAGAGTTGCTTTATCGTTCTGTGAACTGAACCACTTATTATTACATAGTAACCCTTTCTATCCCTAATAATGTTCTTTACCCTAAGTCATTTTTCCACTAATATTAAAATACCTACATTAACTTTCGTTTTGTCTCCTGTGTTCCTAACTCTAGGAGTTCAGAAAGCCTCCTAAGGGAGAATCCCCCTCCCAACAAAATGGATCCTCATTCTATTGGGAGAACAGAAGAGGGGATGGTTTCTCTTTTTTTTTTTTTTAGAGATGGGGTTTCACTCTGTCGCCCAGGCTGGAGTGCAGTGGTGCAATCATAGCTCACTGCAACCTCAAACTCCTGGGCTCAAATGATCCTCCCACCTCAGCCTCCCAACAGCTGGGACTATAGTTGCATACCACCATGCTTGGCTAATTTTTAAATTTTTTGTAGAAACAGAGTCTCACTATGTTGCCTGGACTGGTCTTGAACTCCTGGCCTCAATCAATCCTCCCACCACAGCCTCCCAAATAGTTGGGATTACAGGTATGAGCCACTGCACCCAGTGAGGTTATGGTTTTCAATGCATTTAGTGCAGAGGCAGGAAGAAGAATAAGACAATTCATCAAGACTAATTCTGTAGGAAGAAGCCATGATTCTTCCCTCCCTAATACCTGAGTTGGCATCCATCAGCCCCTCTTCAGTTTCTTTCTCACCTGGCAGTTGAGAATATCATAGAGAAGGTCATTTTTCTGTGCCAGGTAGCTCAGCAGTCGTACGGCTTGCACCTGAGTAGAAGAAAGAGTAAAGCATGGGAAGGAAGGTGAGTCTGGGCCCAAGCAGGGAAGACATAAACTTCTGCTCCACCCTCTAGGTGCTGTGCTGGGGCTGGTCAGGAAGGCAGGGCCTTGGCCATGGTTCTCAGGCACCTGTGCCAGGATGTAGTCTGACTGCAGGATCTCCATCAAGGCAGGCATCACCCGTCGCAGCTGCGGATGCACATAGTCAGGCAGTGGAAGGTTGTTGAGGAGTCTGAGGCCCGCAATGTGCAGCTCTGTGTCCCAGATGGTGGAGATCAGTTCCAGTACCTTGATGGAGTGTTCCTGGGGTGGGGGGAAGAGAAGGGTCTGATCCCCACCACTGTCCCAGCCTCTGACTTTACTCCTCACTACCCCCACCCCTGAGCCCTGGGCCAAACCAACAGACAGTTCTCCCTACTTGAACTCTCAGCATCATTTGACCTAGTTGACCACTCCCACCCCCTGGAAAGTCTTTCTTCATTTGGCTTCTCTTTCACAGACGTCCTTCCTAGTTCTTCTGCCCAACCTGCTCTTCTCTATCCACATCACTCCCTTAGGGATACCATCCAGACCCATAGTATTAAATACTATCCACATGCTGATGACTTGCAAGCTTATGTCTCCAGCTCAAGCCTCTCCCTGAACTCCAGACTCATATTTTCAGCTGCCAACTCCACTTTTCTCCCTGAATGTCTAATAGACCTCTCAGAGTTAACACTCTCCCCGCACTCACACCTGCTTCTTCCACAGCCTTCCCTGTCTCAGCTCTTGGTTATGCCTTTCTTCCAGTTGCTCAGGCCAAAAATCTGTGGCCTTCTTGACTCCTTTCTTACTCTCACCTCACGTTTCCAATCCTTCAGAAGATCCTCTTGGCACTACCTTCAACATCTATCAAAAATCAAGCCACTTCTCACCACCCTCACTTCTACCACCCTCTTCTGAGCCACCATCATCTCTCATCTGGCTTTCTGCAATAGCCTCCTGTCTACCTGCTTCCATCCTCGCCTCCTGCATCTATTTTCAGAGCAGCAGACATGTCAGACATGTCGCTCCTCTGCTTAAGAGCCCCCATTTCATTCATGGTAAAAGTGAAAGTCCTTACGGTGGCATACCGTCCCATGTGATCTACTTTGCTTCTTTGGTCCTGTTTCCTATTCTCTCCTTTGCTCCTGTGGTTTCCACAATGGCCTCCTTAGCTATTCCTTGAACATGCCAGGTACACACCTGTCTCAGGGTGTTTGCATAGGCTGTCCCCTCTGCTCAGAACACTCTTCCCTCAGAGACTCACAACTCACTCTTACCTTCTGCAAGCCTTCGCTTAAACGTCACCTTCTCAGGGAGGTTTTTCCCAACCACCCCCATTCCAGCCTTCCTTATACCCCATCTTCATTTTATTTTTCACCACAGCATTGTCACATGTAACACACTTTTCGTTTGTAAACTTTTTATTTTGAAATAATTATTAATATAAATTCACGGGAAATTGCAAAAATTACAAAGAGAGGTCCCGTTTGCTCTTCACCCAGTTTCCCTCAATGGCTGCATCTTACATAATCTCAGCACATCAAAACTAGGAAACTGGTATGGGTATGTGTGCATAGTTCTATGTCATTTTATCACATGCACAGATGTGTGTAACCAGCGCTATAATCGACAGATTATTCCCTCAGAACTGCACCACCACCACAGAGATCTCTATCGTGGGACACTTTTAGAGTTGCTCCCACCTACTCTCCCAGCCCAAACCCCTGGCAGCCACGAGTCTGTTTCCATCTCTATAGCATTTTTCATTTTGAGAATGTTATATAAATGGAATCATACTTTATGTGAACTTTTGAGATTGCCTTTATTCACTCAGCATAATGTCCTTGGGATGCACCCAGGTAGTATTCCAGGATAGGGATGCACCATGGTGTGTTTACCCCTTCACCTGCTGAGAGACATTCTGGTTGTTTCCAGCTTTGGGCTATTACAAATAAGGCTGCTATGAACAATTGTGTACAGGCTTTTATGCAGATGTTAAGTTTTCATTTTTCTAGGATGAATGTCTAGGAGTGCAATCGCTGGTGGGTA